>OX422211.1:279332975-280662975 GCA_949130495.1 Sambucus nigra | reverse complement strand
ATGAAACCAGTAAATGATGATTTACTTGATTTTGATATAATAAATAAAATGGTTTAAACGCACCTCTCTAAATGACATCATAAGGGAAGTCCGCACGTTAGGTGAAGCCCCCTGGCTAATGAATGCAGGGTGGATATAGTCCTAGGCCATGGGAGCGCTTATTGTTGTATATTTTTCTGCGATGGGTAGGAGATTCCGAGTGTGGTCTTGACTACCCCGCAGGCTCATGGCCGCTTCCCGACGTCTTGCGATATAGGTGCCCAGGTTGTCTAATGATAGGCCCTGGAAGATGATGGTCATTTAGGGGCGCGCACAGTGGGGAAACCCGAACGGGCGGTCTTAGAATTCGTTATATGTATATAATTATAACAGTTCATAATCAAGTGGGACTTGATGTATTTGATATGCCATAAGAGCATGATGGAGTGCCACAAAGAGCACATGTAAATGCCACAAAGAGCATTTGAAAATGATTATTTTCCTGATAAGGAAAGGATTTTTACAAAAGGGTAAAATTGAGACGTAATTGCCTTAAAGAGCAAAAGATTGTGTTTATAAATATATTTCCTGCTAAGGAAAAGATATATAAAATAAATGGCACATTTGAAGAAGTTTTAGTTTAATGCTTCTTATTGTTATTCCTGCTTAGCTTATGTTTTAAATTGTATGGGTTGCTGCTTATTTCTCTTTCTTCATAATTTGTCTTACATAACTGTCATACTCTTTATTCATCTGGTAATCATATAGAACCGGGCCCTGACCTGGTTACATTTCCTGTTGCATATTCATCTTGTCTCTGCTCAGGTACTCCGCCGCAAGGATGCCTGATTTGAATTCCTATTCCGATGTTTTTGATGAGCCGTGATGCATTGCGGGTATTACAGGATACATTTGGTATAGACGTTTTCTTTTCTATTCTAGTTAAGATCAAGTCTTTTATTCGGGTAAGAGGCCCAAGCTTTTGTATATGTCTAATGAAATGTAATAAGTAACTTATTGTACTTGTGTATAATTGGTGTATCAGTTTAGTGACCGGTTACCTATTCGGTCTTTTTATCGTATTCTTATTGTATTTTTTTTATATGTCTTGGGGTTTCCCTTATCTTTCAGGAATTGGGTTGTTCGTTTTCATTTATTTACTTTCAAAACAAAATTTTTGGCAACCCGTTTTCTGAAATATTGGGTGGTTATCCTGGATACTCTATATTTTTGTTATGATGCTGAGAATGATTCCATCCATGATTCCGTTATATTGGAGTATTGGGCTGGCCACCCCTTATTTTGGTGAGCGGGTTATCACAGATGGTATCAGAGCATCAGGTTCTAGAGTCCTTAGGAATCTGTGTGGACGCCTTAAGTTTTCAGCGTTGATCTTGATTTGATGTAAAGCCTTAGGATTAAGATCGTTGATTTCTCTTGTGAGATCTCGTTCTTCTACCATGAGGTAGAATCTATAAAATCTTTTGCGTATTCGTGTGAGAATAATAGGTCGATAGAAGAAGGGCATTATGGGAAGGTGTGTGGAGAACTGTAAGTTGTGGTCGGGGAGGGGGACCGCTTTAGAGGTCGCTCCCTTTTTATAGCACTTTCTTGTCTTGCTATTACGACTGCAAATTTCAGTTGATGTAGTTTCCCAAGTACCGCTAGAAGTAGGAAGTGGTACTAAACTTGAGAATTCACGCGATGTTATATTGAAGTGGAGAAGTTCCCTGTAGTAGAAATGGAGGAAAATCCTTCACCCATAGAAGAAGTGTTGTGGTGATGAAAATGTGGTCACTATATTCGTGGGTGCCAGAAGTTTGACCCATAGAGAAGCCCGGTGGATACTTGCAATGGCGAGTTTCTCTGGGATAACTGGACTGAGGAGAAGGTGGATTCCTGAATGTTCACAAGACGTTCGGTTAAAGACCAATGGCGAATAAGGTGTTGTACGGTTAGGGAGTCGAGACTATGCACCATGAAGTGATAGGCTCCAAAATAGGTGTTGTTAACACTTCTGATGGAGTAAGAATCGTGAAACCCCATTGGTGGACACCCACCTGGGGAGGTTTCATTAAACTGAGGAAGAGGAGGCCAAGAGCGTGTCCTCTTTTACTGAGAAAGTAAGAGGGACTGCATGGGCAATTATTGTTAGCCAGAGTCGGAATAACGGTTATGATGTGGAGTGTAGAACCACTCATTTTAAATTTCGTTGAGTGGAGAGCAAGGGCAAGAGTAAAATGCCTGGTTGGGGAGTTGGTGGAGATAATGTTGGTATGTATAAGGCTCGAATATGGAGTCTGAGAACCATTAGTATTGACCCAGAGTGCTTGGCAAATTATGGAGGGAATTCTACCTTATAGGTGGGTAGTGTATATTCCTTAGGATAAGATTTAGTAGTATTGTGTCTACGATAGACTCGGGTGTGTATATTGAGCTTGTAGTAGTATTTACGCTATTATAGAAGGGTAATTATATGACTTCCGTGGTATGGAAGTTCTATCTTTTCTTCACTCGTTATGAAGCGAGTGATGATATTTTTTTTTTATGTATATGTGTCATATGTGTTACCTGGTTTGAGTGTTTTATTACTTTTTTGCATTGTATGTGGATGTTATGACTTATCTCCACGACCAACAAAGTTAAGTAGTAATGCATAGGAGGGGTTCCTTATTTGGATTCCGCTTTTGCGGGACGCTCCACGCGTGAACCTTAACGACGTTGGGAGTGGAGAGATGCCATATTTCCTTTCTCTTATTTCGTGTATAGAATGCTAAGGTGAAGTCTAGAAGTAGAATCTTATTAGTAGAATTGTAAGTTAAATTTACCGATCCCGATCATGTGTTTTAGACCGTCATATCTCGAGGACCGACGATGCGAGGTAGTAGTGTAACGGGAGGGTTCCTTGTCTGGATTTCGCTTCGGCGAGACGTCCCACGCATGAACCCGAGCGAATGTCGGAAGTTGAGTAAGGTCTTGGGCACTAGGGATGTCTTTGGTATTATATGCTTACGATTTAGGTAGGATATATATAAATAGACCTTAGGATTTTTAGGATGTAAGACCTTGAGGGTAGGCGGTGTTAGTTTAGGAAAGCGGTAGGGAGTTGACCACGAATAAGTTATGGGTCAACTCTATAAGAGATTAGATCCCTTAGGAGCGAGATTATGGGGTCTCGAGAGGTTTGGTAGGCTCGGCCGAAGGAGATGAGGCATTTCTTAGAGATAAGGTTACGTTGGTAACTTCATTTCCGGGGAGTTAATAAGGACGGGTGGATCCTCACTCCTGAGTCATGATTGTAAGCTCGAGAGTGAGTTTAATGAGTAAGTTTCTGCCAGGATTGGGGAGTAATAATAATGGAGCATAGACCTATTGTTTATGCGTCTCACAAGCTTAAACTTGTGGAAAGTAATATCCTGTGCTTGAATTAAGATTCATCGTGGTAGTGATCACCTTCAATAGATAAGGCACTACTTCCTGGGCAGGAAATTTGGTCCTTCTCGTAAGCAACAAGTTGTTGCAATATGTTGTGGGAGGAATTGAGTTGGTGCTCGGGGTTCAGAAGAACTAGTGATTGGATATTTTCTCATTCACTAAGGAAATGCGATTGGGCTAGTGGACGTGTCGAGTAGAGAACTCGTCAGAGATGATGGTAATGGCAGGGAAGGCCAAGTAGAGTGAGTATGACTCAGAAGACTCTATAGCGAGAGCATTTCGATTTGTGATTTACAATTTCACCTACTCGTGCGAAGAAGAGTAGTGGTGGAACGAAGAAGGATATTCATAGACGTCTGCATGGGACTACCGGCGTCGAACTGGTCATGATCCCATTTGAGAAAATGGTTAATCGTTTGATCAGATTGTTGCATTCCCGACCATTTTGGATGGACTACTTGTAGAAGAGTATACCCCGTTCTCGATAGAGGAATAGTAAAACCGTGGGAGATGCCTATTATAATAGGGTGGACCGAGACTAGATATTCGTGTCGAAGGTTTGGCAAAAGTTTCCGCGAAGTAATGGGAACCGTATGGAAATGGCGTATATCCTACCACCTTAAAGTGGATGGATGAAAGGGAGGAAATTTACTTATGCCGAAAGGCATATTACGAACGTGCACCTTAGTATACCTAGTAGATGGGAGCAGTAATGGTATGGATGGAGGTTTCCGTGCAACCATTAGGTTTTGGAGTGGTCTTATGGATCATTTCCTGAGGCATTGGCATTGTGAGTGGCCTAGCATGGTCGGGTGAGTAATTCGCATACTCGTTGGAGGGAACCAACGGATAATATGTTCCTTGGACTTGGAGTGGTCTCGGAACATTTCTTTAGAGATTTGTCTTTTAAGCCATACGCCTTGATGAGATTCGTCGATGCGGGGGATAGCTGAGTAGCGTTAGGGCTAAGCCACTTAGAGTTGGTACGAATGCCCCAAGGTGTGATGTAACATGATGCTAGAGATTCGGCTAATTTTTCCGAGTCACGAGGACATCACCTTTCGCCGTAGGAAGATAGGATCCGTAGTTGGTGAGGAACGCTTTGTGCTATGCTAGAGCACAAATGATGTAGATTGAGATCGATAGGGTCGATCTTAGTCTGGGTCCATTTGGGGCGTTGCAATAACGAGGAGTTTGTTTAGGATGGTAGAATCCTAGTTTAGAGTAGTATACCCTTATCAGATTTGGGTATGCCCGAATTTTGGGGGCAAAATTCCCTCTTAAGGGGGGGAGTATGTAACAACCCTCGATTCTGGGAGGCTCATTTTATACCGATTTTACCGCATAAGGTAATTATATAAAATGTGGGGACTGGAGTAAATATTAATTTAATGAATTGAAAGTTAATATTTACTAGATTGATGCATATTTACTGCATGTGAAAGTAAATAACATCAGGTTGCATGTCTGTAGTGTCATGTATTTTAAATGGCCTTTTAGTTTAAATGATTTTGGAACTCGAAATAATTTATAAAATTTCCGGATGCCAGTTTAGAGGGTGTAGTTAGTCTCGAAAGGTGCGAGACAGTCAAAATAAGTGCCATATTGTATTTTCGTGTTTCGGGCACTTTTACCTGGTTTTAGCTTATACGCGTATTTGGGAGTCATTTTAATGTGGCATTAACCATTTGAGTTGGGAGTTTTAACTTAAGCCACGATTTTAGTATCCAAAATCCCTTATTTTTCCCCATTTTATGTCTTGAACATAGAGAGAAAGGAGAGAAAGAAAAAGGAAGAGAAAGAATGGAGAAAGAAGAGAAAATGAAGATTGAAGGTGGATTGATGCTCCTACTCAAAGAAATCTGATATTCCCTACATCAAGGCAAGTTTTCTACTTGCTAATATGTGATTTAAGATGCATAAATTGTATGATAGTTGTGTATTTACATTTATGGCTTAAATGTAGAATTTGTGGGATTTAAACCCTAGTCTTGATTTATGTTGAAGAAATTGTGGGTTTTGATGATTAATAATCATGTAGATTAGTTTGGGGTAGATTTTTGTTGTTGGATGTGTATAAAAAGGAAGAGATTTGAAGTTTGGAGGATTTAGGGTTCATAACCCTTCGTAGCCATTTTTGGCAGATTTGCAGGTCCGAATCGATTCGGCCCCTTGGGCGAATCGATTCGTTAAGGGAAATTGGCAGGTCTGCATAACCCGAATCGATTCGGGGTTAAGACCGAATCGATTCGGCCAATTGCAGAATGTTGGTTTAGTAGTCCGAACCGATTCGCTTTTTGGGCGAATCGATTCGGTAGGGCGAATCGATTCGGCCCTTGGGCGAATCGATTCATTTTCCTGCTGTTTTTGAGTTAATTTTATAACTCAATTTCAATCCTTTTCTTTAAATATAGGGACTAGGAACCTTCTTGAATGAAGTAAACTTAGAGTCCTAGAGTGTGAGATGAGTTAGATGTCTACCCTACATTAGGAATGGGTTATGTGGGGATTTTTCCAGGGTTAGGCCTATTAATGATAAGGCATTCTTTTCTTCTAGTTAATTATTATAAAACTAGGAGATGTAGTGTTATGTTCGGGAGACCTTAGGAGCTTAATTAAGCTATACTAGTTTTGATGGTTATATTACCACCCCAAAAGAATGTTGGGAGATTTTAAAAGTTCGATTGAACTACGTTAACCTTGGTGGTTCATAATAACGCCATAAAGGTGAGTTTGGAGAATAAATTGAAAGTCATTTCATTCCTTCGAAAGATGATAACCTTGGGGTTCTAAAATAACCTCCTAGAATGCTTGGAGATAATGAAGAGTTTATTTACTCCTTTGAGGTTGTAGTATTGATATAAGCTATCGTATGGCTCCGGATAATAAGTTCTATCTATTACTAGAAGTAAACAGTAATGGTTTCGAATAAAATGAAACATATAAATGGAAGTGGTATTGATAGTAGTAAATGATAATTTACTTAATCATGAAACCAGTAAATGATGATTTACTTGATTTTGATATAATAAATAAAATGGTTTAAACACACCTCTCTAAATGACATCATAAGGGAAGTCCGCACGTGAGGTGAAGCCCCCTGGCTAATGAATGCAGGGTGGATATAGTCCTAGGCCATGGGAGCGCTTATTGTTGTATATTTTTCTGCGATGGGTAGGAGATTCCGGGTGTGGTCTTGACTACCCCGCAGGCTCATGGCCGCTTCCCGACGTCTTGCGATATAGGTGCCCAGGTTGTCTAATGATAGGCCCTGGAAGATGATGGTCATTTAGGGGCGCGCACAGTGGGGAAACCCGGACGGGCGGTCTTAGAATTCGTTATATGTATATAATTATAACAGTTCATAATCAAGTGGGACTTGATGTATTTGATATGCCATAAGAGCATGATGGAGTGCCACAAAGAGCACATGTAAATGCCACAAAGAGCATTTGAAAATGATTATTTTCCTGATAAGGAAAGGATTTTTACAAAAGGGTAAAATTGAGACGTAATTGCCTTAAAGAGCAAAAGATTGTGTTTATAAATATATTTCCTGCTAAGGAAAAGATATATAAAATAACTGGCACATTTGAAGAAGTTTTAGTTTAATGCTTCTTATTGTTATTCCTGCTTAGCTTATGTTTTAAATTGTATGGGTTGCTGCTTATTTCTCTTTCTTCATAATTTGTCTTACATAACTGTCATACTCTTTATTCATCTGGTAATCATATAGAACCGGGCCCTGACCTGGTTACATTTCCTGTTGCATATTCATCTTGTCTCTGCTCAGGTACTCCGCCGCAAGGATGCCTGATTTGAATTCCTATTCCGATGTTTTTGACGAGCCGTGATGCATTGCGGGTATTACGGGATACATTTGGTATAGACGTTTTCTTTTCTATTCTAGTTAAGATCAAGTCTTTTATTCGGGTAAGAGGCCCAAGCTTTTGTATATGTCTAATGAAATGTAATAAGTAACTTATTGTACTTGTGTATTATTGGTGTATCAGTTTAGTGACCGGTTACCTATTCGGTCTTTTTATCGTATTCTTGTTGTATTTTTTTTATATGTCTTGGGGTTTCCCTTATCTTTCAGGAATTGGGTTGTTCGTTTTCATTTATTTACTTTCAAAACAAAATTTTTGGCAACCCGTTTTCTGAAATATTGGGTGGTTATCCTGGATACTCTATATTTTTGTTATGATGCTGAGAATGATTCCATCCATGATTCCGTTATATTGGAGTATTGGGCTGGCCACCCCTTATTTTGGTGAGCGGGTTGTCACAGGTAGAAAAATAACAGTCTTTGAACAGTGCAATATTTTACTTTTCTTTTTGGTAGAGAGGATGTCTTGGACATGATCAATATTGTTAAAGCTTTTCAAACCATGGAGAAGCTTGTTCAAAATAAATCTAACATATTTGTCACCATATCCAAACTAGATGGAACTCCTATATGGTACAGACTCAAGTAAGTCAATCATATAGTGTATTCTCAAAGATCTGAGCGAATATTCAGTGCCTCAGGTATCTGTTCTCAAGAAGCTTAGGCTAGAAATTGTGGCATTGCCATTGGGTTATGAAAGTCTGTTAGATGGATTGCTTTGGAGTTGTCACCTATAGACTCTCTCAGTTCTAGTCAGGGGGTGCAACAACAAATTTATAAAGGTATTTAATGTGTTTCTTCCTATTTATTAATCCTTGACATTTTTACTTAATGTGAATTTTACATAACAATAATGATCATTATTATAATAACTAATATAATAATTATTATTGTTGTACTTTAGAACCCATTGTATAGACATTGGTACCACTATATAAAAGATGATGAACATGAGATCTTTATTGGGATGGAAGATAGGAAACTAATAGATCGAGCCTCTATCATTTCTCTTTTTTCTTCGAAAGTATTTTTATAAATCAAGATGGTATATTTTGTCTAATATTGACAACTTATATATTTCTTTTGTAAAATATTTATTTTAGATTGACGCATTCTATACAGAGTTGTTTGACCCCTTGCAAAATGTGAACGCGACAAGAAATGAGTACTCCACATGTTATACATATCTAGATAGATAATGATATTATATTTGAATTACAAACTATTAGTTTTGTTGTTTTTGTATTTTTTTTATTACTTATACAGGGCGAATAATCCTATAAAGAGATGAAACTTTGTCCAAATATTTTGTATTGTTTACGATTATTTATGTTATATAAAAAAATTCAACTTAAATTATACATGACTTAGTATTTTGAAAAAAACTATCCGTTATGCTTAATTATAGGCTCTTGAAGATCCAGATATCGGCTTGCTTACGTCTATATATGAAAGGGCTGCTCACGTGTCTCGAACCCAAGACCAACTGTAGCTTGGGTGATGGAACTTGGATCGAACCAAGGCATGAGATTATAATTTTCGATATTATCAGCGTGCCTTCCGGCACGAGCATACCCTAGTGTATGCATATATATATATATATATATATATATATATATAAACCAAGGCCATCGCTTAAGGCCCCAATTGGAGAGGGCCTCATTCATATAGGCTTAAGCTTTCATCAACTTAATTTATGACCAAAATTTTTTCTCTCTTGAAGAATTCAACCCCAAATCCTTCTAAGTAACAAAGTTTCGTATTAAAAGTAACAATACGCTACTGTACAAAAAGAAATTCTTATTATACCTCTAATACGATAGTCTTAAAGGTTTTAATAAGGCTTTTATGGATTTAATGTTAACATGTTTTATCTCTCTCTTCACTCACGTGTATTCCTCATGTCCATTCATTCCCTTTTCTCTCAAACTGTTCCTCTTCCAACCTTTCCCCTTCTCTCTGTTTTATATAACCGGAACCCATTACCTGGATAAACAATTCAAAGCTCGAGATATATAGTATAATAGAGTAGCCTTAAATATAGTATATTATGTATGTATGATGTGCGGTACTTGGTGGGAGAAGTATTATCATTGCCCAGGAAGGTCGTTCAAATAAAGATGGAACCAACTGCATTTGCTGAAATGAGATCTATGGGTGGAATCAACTATAAAGTACGCGATGCGCGAGCGTATTATAAAAAAACCTACTTAAAATTTATTTAAAATAGTTTTCATAATATAAATAGATAATAATTGATAGTATTTGTAAATATGTTGTGCTTGATATTTTACGGTGAATGAGTAGTATACAATATAAAGAGTGACAATTTTGATAAAGACATAAATCTTGATCCAAAATTCACGTGATATATTTTGTATGGAAATTTGCATTTTATTTTTATTTGAATTTAAAATTTTCAATCGGTAAAACACGCACACACACACACAAATTACTATATACACGATTAGAGGTATAATTAGATATAGATTATCACACATGCATATATATATATATATATATATATAATAAAGTAGGAAACATTGTATGTCATAAGCTTAGTTGATGATGTCATTTTTCTCGTACTACCTATTTTACCCTTAAGAATTTTGATTCCCCCTTTTTTAGACACTCTAATTTATTTCCCGCTATCTCCAAAATTCAAAATGAAGGGTAGAATAGTATTTTCCATATTCTCACCCTTAAAGTCATTATCTAAACATACCCGTGTCATTTCTTTCCCCCACTTTACTCCCCCCACCCCCCTTTCTCTCTCGGCTTCCCACCATCCCCAAAACTACATACCCCTTCTAATAATGTCTCCACCAAAAATTAAAGAAGGTAATATATGTATTTCTATTAACATGATTCATTGGGTTTGGACCAAACATACAGTCATTTGTTACCGTTTGGTTCGGCACTGTTAACCTGATTCATTGGGTTTGGATCAAAGATCATTGGTTTGGGTAATATACGATTTATTTAGTCATTTTTTTTAGATCTTCTAAGAGACGAGTTATTTTAGTGGCTTTAGGTTCTTTATTTTTGTTAAAATTCTTATTTTGTTCAGATTTGTTCAGATCTGATAATATAAGATCCTTGGATTCTTATTTTGTTCAGATCTCTCAAACCCAATTATGAAAATATTTGGAAAAGATCAACTATTATCATTTGATTTTATCAAGAGATGGAAACTTCAAGCGGTTATCATTCAAATATAAATGGGAATTTTTATATGATTCTGTATTTGTAATTATTTGTGAGTTTCAAAATTAATATCCTTTTAGCGTTTTTGGCCATTTGATCATATGGTTCAAGATTCAACGCACCTCAGTTCAAATTAGATACGCTCTTTATTTCAGTTTGGGTTTTATGATCTTAAATACAAAGTTGAAATTTAATTTTTGCTTTGAGTGTAAGAATTTCTCAACATTGAGTTTTCGTTTCTACTTTTTGTTTTATGCAGATTTTAGGGTTTGAAGTTGTGCCTTGGCATCACAGTAGGATATGAATTCCTCTTATTCTATTCATTCACGTAACTTTACATTTGGGGGTAAAGTTCTATTTCGATTATTTCTTTAAATTGTGAATTTTAGGGTTCTATTATATGTGTTTGTGTGGATAGTGGTTTAGACGAGGACTCGGGTATGGATATTTTTAGAGATATTTGATTTGAGTGCATTTTGTATTTTTTTTATAACTTTGTAGTATTTTATTGGTCCTTATTAGAGTTGTATTTTTGTATTGTAAGAAGTTTTTATAAATTTCTATAGAACTTTTTTACCCTTAAATTGTTACTGTCATTTAATTGTAAATTTTCGGACTTGGTTGGATCATTTGTGGTCACTGTCCTTGAATTTTCATGGTGTTTAAATTGTAAAATTTATTTTGTATATAGAACACTATTAATAATGTGTACTTTTTAAGATTCAAACACTCCTAATCGGGGTGTTTATTTAGATGTGTTAATCATTTTTACTTACATGTGTATGCTTATACTATCTTACTCATATTTATTTACATGTGTTTGCCTTTTTTTATCCTAATTGTGTCATAACTCTACTGATATATTGGTGTATTGACTTGCCTACACCATTTTATGGGTTTTATTGTTTGAAAGAAACACATGAGATTCATTTGGATCAGATGGTACTTTGTTTGTAAATTATTAGCCTATACTTCTCTTCGTAACTTTGATGTGAGATATTAGAAAGCCGAGTCATTGTTGTACAATTTTGCAAGAACAAACAATTTTTTGTTCATTTTGGGTGGACTTGAATTAGTTAAATCTGGGAGTAGGAATCAATGTGTTCAAGAGGTAATACCTGAATCGAACTAAGAATCAATGCGTTCAAGAGGAATTTAATTTATTCACCCCTAAAATACATATTGGGAGTAAGAGGACAAATTGATTCGTAAATATATTGATTCCTTTTGCGGTTAAATCTTAAATACCTCTTGAACAAGTAAAAGGTATCATGGAAACACATTGATTATTTTTGCCGTTATGGACTTGATGTTAGTATTTCTCGAATTTTATTAGGTATGTGGACTTGATCAAACATGTCATAAGCATGGTTTATTGATTTTATTTTTACAGGAAGAATGCATAGGCACAACTTATCCCTGGTCACAAACTTGACAGCAGTACCAAACACAAAAATTTACAGCAGTGGCAACCAAAAAAACAATGTTATGATATGTGACTGTGGTACCGGATAATGGGATGGGGAGAAGTGCATCATCATGACATGTAGTTTTACTCCGGGTTCTCGCTCATTAGTAGCATATAATATGACCCCAATAGGTATGAATGGGGGCATGCCAATAAGGTCTGATCAGTTTTACTTCAGTTGTTCACTTTCTATTAAATTTATTGCACCTTAAAAGGTCTGTTCAGAGTTGTATTTATTTCTATTTTACATTTTGCAATGGAAGTATCCTCTTTTATGAAAGGTTGGGTGTGCACATGCTAAACATTTTTTATTTCGCCCTAGATTGACAACAGATTCTACATACTTGCATTAACTGCTTACAATGTTTTTTTGTTTTTGGAAGAGAGTATAATATGGTGAACTTTTGTCTATATTTCTGTTGGTTTAGGGGCTATTTATGCATTTCCTATGGGGCTCCTTGTCCCCCTCCCCCCACAATCATTTGTTGTAATTTTTCTATTTCTATTATATATTTTGTTTTTGATAACACACGGTTGTTGAAAACACATTCATGGGTTAATAAACTTTGTATACCTTGCAAGCTTTGATTTGAGGGGCATGTAGTGGATGGTACTCATTCATTTTTTATTTCCAGTGATGACAGGTAATCATTTTTTTTCATTCTGATTTCAGGTGATGACAGATATCTGGTGTTTTCAGATCTGACAGATCTCCTTTGGTGTTTTCTTTTAATTTATATGATGATGATCGGAGTTGAGAGAAAGAAAACACTATAACATTCATTTTTTTTTAGATTTATACCTTGGGCTTAATTTCTTGGTTTAATTTTTTTATTTTTTATTCTTAACCGTAGTCAATAGATTCTTGGCACCACACCGATCTCAGTTATGCAATAAAGCTTTGTTTCAATTATGCCGTAAATTTTTTGTTTCAGTCATGGTGGTTGCAAGGAGGCTTGACAGGTGGAAATTGAGGTGGTTAGATGATGATGATTTGTGGTGGGTGATGGTGTAGAAACAAATGGTTTGGCGACGGCAGGTGGTGTTCCAGCGCGTAATGTTTTAGGTGGCATGTGGTGTAGCACCAGACTTACCATTTTAGGGAGCTTATAGTCTTTTTTTTTTAATTAAAAACCTTCATCCTAGTTACATATTTTGTTTCACGCAGCTACATTAGCCGCATTTACTTGTTTAAATTTCTCTGTGTTCATGCACCACACATCATTATTTTCTTTACTGTCTAGATGTTGGTTGCAACCCAGATTGACTATCTATTTAATATCATTATCATTTACTTTAAAAATTCAATTGCTTTTTACTAAGAATTCTTAGTACAAACCAATGATGGTCAATACTTACCCTTCTATTAGTTGGAAACTTCTATGTTCTGTTTTATAATGTGCAGATCTATAAGATCTTTTGTGATATTTTCCTTTTGTTTGATTGTCCTTGCATCTAACTATCATTATTTTTGTAATATTTGTTTAAACCGTGGTGAAGGTGCTTCTATAGTTTTTCAATCTATTATATACTTCACCACTAAGTGTTAAATTTCAGGGAACTTTTAGTTTCCAAAACTTATTCTATTATTTTGTTATATATTCAATTGTCTTGGTTTATAAGTTAACATCAAACAACTTATGCTACTATGTCGTTATATATTCAATTGTCGTTATATATTCAATTGCTTATCTGCTTCCTCCGTCTACGTCTCCCACGCCACACCCTGCTCCAATGATGTTGTCCTAATTAGGTTTTTACGATTTGGTTTGATATTTCAATTAGGTTTATTTCGACCATCTGCTTCAGCTGAGTATTGTTGTTGACATATTTCAACTACATATGGGCCAACATATGTTCATTCTGGTAGATATTTCCTAGGTCCGATGAATGTTAACTTGCTCAATGTTCTCCACTACATTAGATGGATGAATGGTTAACGAGTTTTTCAAAGTTACGTCCTTGATTTGGAAATAATTGTAGGCAAGGACATCTTAACCTGCCTCCGTTTATTGAGACGAAAGCTTGTTATTATGATTTCCAAGATTTATTGTGATTAATAGATACGTGGACCTGCAGAGCTGATTTACATTTCATTATGAGTTGAACCTCAGTGTTATGTGTGCGTGACCTGCATTATTGTGTGTGTGTGAACAAGTATCACTAAACATGTGTCACTGACTGTTGTGTGCGTGACATGCAGTGTTATGTGTGCGTGACCTGCAGTGTTGTGTCTGGAGCACGACGTTTGCTGCTATATAATATATATATACTACATTGATTCCATGATGTCTATAGATTGAATTGATATGTACTAATATACGAAAAATCAAGTCAATGTTTGAGTGTATGATTCCATGTTAGTTGCACCATTTTGTACGCTATGTTTGTGACCATAGTGTTGTACTGTTAGGATATTATTGTAAATTATTTACTTAAAATGATTATCTTTATAAATGTTTAGCTATATATCCAGCAATTTGGATTTCTCTTTATTTTCCCGCCTAGCCAATGCAGAGTTCTATTTGTTTTTTGGTCAGTTATGAATGGCATCGTTTGTTAGTGATTTCTATGAGACGTTATCACCATCGCGTGTTAGTGGAATCCAATCCTTCGTCGTGCATACACATATTGCACATACGAGTGATTTCCATGAGAGGTTATCACCGTCATTTGTTTATTTGATGTCAATAATTTTTTGAAACTTTTCCAGAAACATAGTATATGCATACACATCCTCTTTCAAAATTATACAAGAGATACATGCTTCTAAATGATTGTTATTTCCTCCAGATGAGAAAGTGATCAACTGCCTTATTTTTGCAGGTTTGTATTTTTGCAGGTTTGGTTTAACAATAAAACCTGATTTTTTTTAGTTTAACAGTAAAAAATAGTTTCGCTGTTTTGTTCCAAGACTTCTTAAATGAGAACTGATTTTTTGAGGTTTGCTATGCTCATTAATTGATTTTTCTGTTTATTTGTCTCTCAATATTTCAGGGAATTGGCCTGTCGTGATTAGATAAATTTATGAGATGTTTGGTTGTGTTTTATTCTTCAATTTCATATAAATGAATCAGGTTTGCTTTGGTGAATCTCTAAGAACCATATTATTATTCTATATTTGTAGGATCATGCTTTAGGCTTCTCGGTGGTTTCTTAATTGGAAGATATGGGTATTGGTTGTTTCATTTTGGCACTATATTTTTATTTAGGTGTTGATCAATCTCTTAACATTTATGGACACAGGTTTCTTTTACATTCACTCTTTCTCTCAATAGTATGGTTTTAGTATATGTACTTTCACTCATCACACCATTTGATTAATTTTGTTACTTAATGGGTGTGTGATCAGTTTGTCATGTCTTAAACCAGGGAAGTCATCTTAGTCACCTATGAAAGTGTTCGTCTTCGTGACATCGTAAACACAAGTCTCGGATGGAAGGGACTGTTGAAACCAGTGATCAGTTTATTTCTTGGAAGGGACTTTTTTTTAACTACAGACAATCTGAAATTGTAGGTAGGGTGTGTTTGGCAAACTTCGATTTCAATACTAATAGTTGGAATTGGGGAATTGAATTCCGTTCCACTGTTTGGTTACGAAATAAATGACTTGATTATACACAGATGCACACATATATACACACACTTAACACAATACAACACAGTTACGTACATTACACTACACGCACGCTTAACACACTACAACACAGTTATGTACATTACACTACAATGTAATCAACCCCAACTCCTGTTTCTAAAAATTTTGTTTCTGCAGATCTAATTCAATATTTAGGTTGCAGATCCAACCCTGAGATACTTGGGTGCACAGTTGGACGAAAGTCAAGCGAGGAAATATATTACCTTGATGATACATCAGATGTTGTGAGATTGCTTCAAGGCCTTACTGCTTCTTCAAGTCCAAAGCCTAAACATACTGTTCAATTCCCGGTTTCTTTTGACTTCATTTTTTGACATCATACGCGATGTATTGTTTGGTGCGAGAAATATCATTGGAGAATGCTTTTTACTGAGTACATATTTTTGGATGTTCAAAATCGATGATGATGTTGATAAAAAGAAAACTTTAATTTATATTAGGTAAAATTTCTATTATAATATAGTATCAATTTAGTTAAAAAATTTGTGTAGGTAAAGCTGCTAAGATAATGAATTGGAGTATAGGTTTTGCTGGATTGTTATTTGGTTTTGCATTATACCTAGCTATGAATTTATAATCTATTTAATTGGGTAATCCATCTGTTGATACCAAAATTAATATGCTGATATGGACGAGTGATATGAAGACACGTGTCAATCTACTAGGCATAATAGCAATAAGGAAGTTCATTTCCTCGACCAACTCATGTTCTCTCCGAGCAACGAGGATACACCAAGGAGCTTCGGCACTCCGAGGTACTCTAGCACTCCGAGGAACTAAGGCGGTCCGAGCTGCATCTCGACCGTAGCATAAACTTCCAGATAATCAACAGTTCAATTATTCATTGAATGTTTATCATCTTGATGCACACGCTGCATTAAATGTATTACCATTTCATATGTATATCATTTAAGGTATCAACCCTTTCATGTACAACCTAAGGGCTATAAATACCTTGTATCACCCTCATTCAAGGGGACCGGAATTTCTTGAGAGAAACTTGTAATCGAGAATTCCCAAACACTCAGCAATAACATAACAGTGGACGTAGGCCATTCACATAAGGCTGAACCACTTTAAAATATTCTGTCTCATTTATTTATCTGTGATTAAATTATTAGAGTAATCTAGTTTTTTACATCAACAGATTGGCGTCGTCTGTGGGAAACGACTGTTGCTATCGTTTTTCACCAAAAATCATTTATCATCAATGGCAGATAATCCAGAATCCAGTAATCAAAATGCTGGAAATGCTGGAAATCCTCCAAACCCATCTGCACCTCCAGATCTGGCTGGAATTATGACGAATCTGGCTGAAGGGCAAACCGCCATGCAAGAAACAATGAGGCAACTCATTCAAACTCTTCACGGCGGTGCACCTACCCCTTCAAGGCAAAGGAGTGATCGTGGGCAATCACGATCCAGGCCTACTGGGTCATATCGTAATGAAGAATCTAACGATTTTTCTTATCAACCTGGGCGAACTTCATCGATACGGGCTACGGATACAGATCAACATATCACTCTCTCTCCAGAGAGAACCAGCGCCCTGGAAAGATTAAGCAGGGTGTCTCCTTTCAGTCGGTTAGGACCAAGGAGAAATATGAGTCCACCTAGAGCCCCATCGAGAAGCTTTCGACCACCATCAGGTTTGAGAGAAGGATCAGCACAATCACGACCAGCTACTCGCCGAGATAGATCTCAGGAAGCTACGTCAGAACAATCAATTGCTCGGACTAAGCGGCCCGAGGAAGGAAATGAAGCATGTAAAGGTTCCATTTAACGATTAGAGGATAGACTTGGAGAAATGGCTAAAGAAAGGAATCCCTTACAGAGAACTTTTGTTCAAGGGACACCTTTTATGCAGGCCATTGTGAATTTTCCTACACCATCGAAATTCAAAGCACCTGTAGTGACCCCTAAGTATGATGGAAAGACAGATCCTGTTCTTCATATAGAACAATACCAAGCTGCTACTGACATATATGCCATCCCCGACGAGATGAGGTGTAGAGCATTCTCGGGAACTCTTACCGGATCTGCACAGATATGGTACAACAATCTTCCTCGCGGTAAGATTTTGACTTTTATTCAGTTAGCCGAGTTGTTCATTGGCAATTTCTATTTTGGAGCAAAGCCGGTAAAGCGAGTAGCGCACTTGTTAAGTGTTAGACAAAAATCAGGTGAGAGTACTAGAGATTACATAACTCGTTTCAATAACGAGAAGTTGGAAGTCATAGATTATGAAGAAAAGACAGCGATCACTGCTTTGATGAGTGGATTGCTACCTAACAAGTTATACTACACTTTGGCCAAAGATCCACCTAAAACTATGTCGGAGTTGATGGCAAAAGCGGCCAAAATCATGAATGCCGAGGAGGCTATGGCTGCGAAGAAGAATATGGATAAAGAAACCAAGGTAGAGGTTGACAAATCTAAGAAGAAAGAGCAAAAAGGTAATGGTGGTGACAAGCACTCCAAGAATAATAGGACGTCATGGGAAGTCCTGAAGAAATACGATAATTATACTCCATTGAAAATGGGTATTAATCATGTTTTGGGAGAAATCAAGAATAACGAAGAAATCAAGTGGCCAGATAAACTGAGGACCAATCCTGACCTGAGGAATAGGGCCAAATATTGCGAATTCCATAAAGATCATGGCCATACGACCAAAAATTGCATAGCCCTTCAGAACGAGATTGAAACGCTCATCCGAAGAGGAAAGTTGTCAAAGTATGTAGATCGCAGAGGTGAAAGGAAGAATGATGATAGAACTAGAGATCGTTCCAGATCTCCTCGTCAGACGGAGGAGAAAAAGAAAAGAGATCATGAAGATGATCCAGATGAAGACCCCGATCTTCCAAAAAAGCCAAGGCAGCCTGAACGAGAGGTATTTTCCATACGTTTTGGGTCATTTGATTGTAATGTTATTACAGGAGGAGATGCTGGAGGAGGAGACCTTACTGCATAAAGAAAGGCTTATCTCGGAGAGGCTCAAGCCTGCTTATATATTCAACGAATAAATCTTGCCGAGGATGATCTTCCGAGGAAGGTAAATAAAGAGAAGCTAGTTATTGGTTTTTCAAAAAACGATTTGGCAGGTGTTCTTTACCCTCACGATGATCCTTTGGTGATCAAAATGAGGATGAAAGATGTGGTGATTTCAAGGGTGTTGGTGGATAATGGTAGTTCAGCAGACATCATGTACTATTCATGCTTTGATAGTTTGAATTTAAAATTATCTCAATTGGAACCTTATCACAGACCCCTTCTGGGTTTTGCTGGCGAGAAAATTTTTCCACTTGGGACGATCAAGTTGGACATATTCATTGGAACTTGGCCTGCTTATCGAACAGAAAGAATACGCTTCTTTGTGATGGACAAGAATGTGCAGTCAGCCTACAACATCATCATGGGAAGAGTTGGTTTGAAGAAGTTCGAAGTAGTTCCATCTACAGTGCATCAATGATTAAAATTCCTAACAAACTTCGGAGTAGGAGTTGTGAAAGGTGATCAAAAGATAGCTTGGGAATGCTATTATTCATCTGCCGAGCAAGAGGAGCTTGAGGAATCAAGGAAAAAGACTACTACCTACCAGGTGGAGGAAGGTACAGAAATTGAAACTCTTGATCCTAGGGATGAATCCCAAGTTGTAAAAGGACAGGTGGTAGAATCTACAGAAAATGTTATTCTGGACGAGGAGCACCCTGAACGAGTAACCTAGATAGGTTCGTCGTTGGATGCTTCAATAAAACAAGAGTTGATAACTTTCTTGAGAAACAGGAAGAATACTTTTGCATGGAGTCACGAAGACATGCCAGGAATAGATCTAAACTTCTTATGTCATGAACTCAATGTGAATAAGGAGATCAAGCCTGTGAAGCAGAGAAGAAGAGTGTTTAGTCCCGAGAAGAATCAGGCCATACAAGAGGAGGTCGAGAAGCTCCAGAAAGCCCAATTCATTGAAGATGTGAAATATCCAGACTGGTTAGCAAATGTGGTGATGGTAAAGAAGAAGAACAATAAATGGAGAATGTGTGTTGATTTCACTGATCTCAACAAAGCATGCCCGAAAGATCATTTTCCATTGCCCAGGATAGACCAGCTAGTGGATGCTACTTCGGGACATGAGCTGCTCAGCTTCATGGATGCATATTCTGGTTATAACCAGATCAAAATGAAACCTGAAGACAGGGAAAGTACTTCTTTTATTACCCCAAGGGGAACTTATTGTTATAATGTCATGCCTTTTGGTTTGAAAAATGCAGGTGCAACATATCAGCGGCTGATGAACAAGGTTTTTGCCGAACAAATCAGTTGCAACATGGAAGTCTATGTCGACGATATGCTAACAAAGAGCAAGAAAGCTGCTGATCATCTAGTTGACTTAGGTCAGACCTTTGATCAACTAGATAAATACCAAATGAAGCTCAACCCGACGAAATGCACCTTTGGTGTACGAGAAGGAATGTTCCTCGGATACATCGTCAACCAACGAGGTATTGAGGCAAATCCAGAAAAGATCAAAGCTCTTTTAGGGCTACGATCCCTAACGACGAAGAAAGAAGTGCAGAGTCTCACAGGACGAGTTGCGGCGCTCAATAGATTTGTGTCCCGAGCAACTGATAAATGCCTCCCATTCTTTAAAACACTTCGAAAAACTTTTGAATGGACTGATGAATGTGAAAAGGCCTTTCAAGACTTGAAGAAATATTTGGGAGCACCTCCATTGTTGTCCAGGCCAATAACAGGAGAGAAGTTGTACTTGTATCTGGCGGTATCAGAGAATGCAGTTAGCTCAGCATTGATTAGATTGGAGAATGGGGTTCAGAAACCCATCTATTACACAAGTAAGGCTTTTCGAGGTGCAGAAATCAGGTACCCAAAGCTAGAAAAATTGGCATTGGCATTAATTGAAGCAAGTAGAAGAATGAGGCCATATTTCCAGGCCCATACAATCGTCGTATATACCGACATGCCATTGAGACAAGCCCTTCACAAGCCAGAAAAATCAGGAAGACTGATGTACTGGGCAATAGAACTCGGTGAATATGATATTGTGTATGAACCCAGATCATCATTAAAAGGGCAAGCTATAGCAGATTTTATAGTAGAGTTTACATACCCTGATACCCCCGAGGAGCAAAAGTTGCTCGCTGACCAACCTGTGGATGTTACAGGATCAACAAACATAAATCCAGACCAACTACGGTTGGAAAAAGGGCTTATGGATGAAGAAAGACCATCAACTTTGAGCTCAGACCAGCTCCGGTTGGTAAAAGAGCGAAAAGAGATGGTCGACGAGGAGAGAAAAGTGTTAAGGGAGGATGAAAAGAAGCAACAAGTATTTCACCGAGGAACCCTGTCAGATAAGGAATTTGAAGACGGGTTGCCCATATGGAGATTATATGTAGATGGCTCATCTTGCACAGCAAGTTGCGGGGCAGGAATTGTTTTGAACACCCCAGACGAGATTGACATGGAATATGCTTTACGATTCCAATTCAAAACCTACAATAATGAGGCTGAGTATGAGGCCATGATAGCAGGTTTAAACTTAGCAAAAGTTATGGAAGCACGGCAAGTAATTGTATTCAGTGATTCTCAATTAATTGTAAATCAGGTGATAGGAACATATGCAGTTAAAGGAGATTTAATGGCAAATGTGATGGAGTTACTGACAGAATTTGATGCCATTCAATTGGTGAGAATACCGAGGATGGAGAATGTACAAGCAGACGCACTGGCCCGACTAGCATCAGCCACTCGTACCGAGCTGCGAAGAACGATACCAATTGAAGTACTGGAAAGTCGGAGCATAGATGAAAACTTGACGATGAATGTTATTACCCTTGATTTAGGACCATCTTGGATGGATCCCATCAGGGTATATATTGAAGAGGGAGAATTGCCAGAGGATAAGCTCGCTGCCAAAAAATTGAAGTATAAAGCTGCTCGGTATGTATTAACTAATGGTATTTTATATAGACGAGGAATTATGGTAGGTTTGCAGAGATGTGTACATCCCTCCGAGGTGAAAGAATTGATTGAAGAAATCCATGAAGGGTCTTGTGGAGCTCATGTAGCAGGTCGAACACTTTTACAAAGGGTAATGACTCAAGGATACTATTGGCCGACGATGAGGGCTGATTGTATAGCCTATGCTCAGAAATGTGACAAGTGCCAACGTTTTTCCTCTATCCGATGAACTCCACAAGCATTGTTGACACTAATAACTTCCCCTTGGCCATTTTCCATGTGGGGAATTGATTTGGTTGGACCACTGCCGATCACCCGAGGAAGATTCAAGTACCTCGTCGTTGCAGTGGACTATTTTACGAAGTGGGTAGAAGTTGAGCCACTTATTGATATGACATACGAGAAGGTATACCAGTTCGTTTGGAAGAATATCATCTGTCGATATGGTCTCCCTCATGCCTTCATCACAGACCATGGAACCCAATTTGATAACGAGGAATTTGCTGCCTATTGTCATCAGTCGAACATTTTGAAGGTTCATTCAGCACCAGGCCATCCTCAAAGCAATGGACAGACTGAAGTGACGAATAGAACACTGCTAAATGGTTTGAAGAAAAGGCTAAGTGAAGCTAAAGCTAATTGGATTAATGAACTACAATCAGTATTGTGGGCTTACCGAACAACTCCACGAGCAGCGACTGGAGAATCACCATATATGCTGGCATTTGGAAGTGAGACTGTAATACCTGCCGAGTTGGGTCTTCCAACGCATAGAGTACTGAATTTCAATTCTCCTGTCAGTGACTTGATAAGAAGACTGGATTTGGATATGCTCGAGGAGGTCAGAGAAGAGGCAGCCATTAGGAATGCTGCTTATCAACAACGAACAACTCTTTTCTACAACAAAAGGGTAAGGAAATGCGATTTTAAGGAAGGAGATTATGTGCTAAATAAGGTAATTCATAAACACAATAAATTGGAAGCAAACTGGCATGGGCCTTACCGAGTTACAGAAGTTGTTCGACCAGAAACTTACCGAATAGCAACTCTAGAAGGAGAAGAATTCAAGAATGCTTGGAATGCTGAACACCTTCGCAAGTATTATCAATGATGTAAAATGTACAACGGTTCCATCAATATGAATAAAACGATGATGTTTTCACCATTTTCCTCTCCTTTGTTTGAAAGTTTTTCGGGGAATACTAGTGTTATACACTACGCTGCTCGACAGTAAAAAGAAGACATCGTTCAAGCCCATGACCAACTCCGGTTGGTAAAAGGGCGAAACCAAAAAATATACTCCTTTGGTTAGGACGCGTACACTAGCATGACCAACTAAGGTTGGTAAGATAACTAGTGGACAGATAGTTCGAAAGAACCAAAAAATATACTCCTTTGGTTAGGAGGCGTACACTAGCGTGATCAACTAAGGTTGGTAAGATAACTAGTGGACATATAGTTCGAAAGAACCAAAAAATATACTCCTTTGGTTAGGAGGCGTACACTAGCGTGATCAACTAAGGTTGGTAAGATAACTAGTGGACAGATAGTTCGAAAGAACCAAAAAATATACTCCTTTGGTTAGGAGGCGTACACTAGCGTGACCAACTAAGGTTGGTAAGATAACTAGTGGACAGATAGTTCGAAAGAACCAAAAAATATACTCCTTTGGTTAGGAGGCGTACACTAGCGTGATCAACTAAGGTTGGTAAGATAACTAGTGGACAAGATAGTTCGAAAGAACCTGATAGTTCAATAATCAACTACGATTGAGGGAAGAACAATATTATTTGATTTGAAAATATGCTCTCACATTCCAATTTATATTGGTCGGGAGGTAAAGTTATTACAAAAGTTCTTCGAAGAACAAAATCTTCCAAACAGAACCAAGTATGGTTGGTCGGGGATAAAAACCCACTAACTGTAGTTGGTCGACAGGAAGAATTTATCGACCTTAGTTGGTCGGACACATTTTATAAAAAAGACAAATTTACCAAGTATGGTTAGTCGGGGATAAGCTCTCACTAACTATAATTGGTCGACGAGCACAATTTAACAACCTTGGTTGGTTGGCAAAGTTTTAAACATCTTTATACTCATTACTTTATTGAGCAACATTTCTCATATTTATTACTAAGTTGGTCAATGAATAGCACAAAATTGTTATCTTTTTAACAGATACATACTTAGTGTTTAACGCAGAACAATAGCAATAAAGATTTGCAAACAAAAAATGAAATTATTTCATTAAGGTCAAAATATATTACAAGCTACATATATGTGCTAATTATTACATTGAAAAACCTATTCTATTGGTTTCTTTCCTTTATCTTTTGAAACAGGTTCCTCGCCGGTAGGAGGGTCTTCCAAGCAAAGAGGAGAATTAATGAAATTAACATCTCTGAGCATTCTGACGTTCATCACAGAAGGTGTATCCAAGAGATGCTCGGGACGAGATAATTCAGTCTGAGAATGAAGACTATAGTCACCAAGATATTTTGAAATCAAACTCCGAGGAATGGAACGAGCTGGGATCCATTCCATGTCCAATTTGAAAGGTGGCACAGGCAAGTCTAGTAACCCTGGAGCATGATAATCCCATAAAAAATGCCCTTGCTCCAATTTTAGTACACCCAGGGCGTTCAACCACCCCTGCTTATAACCTTCATTATTGGCATGTTCAATACGAGCATCTAAATGAACAAGGGCTTCATTGTATCCTGCCATCCAAAATTCCCTTGGATGTTTATGGAATTGGAAGGTTAATCTATCCAATTGTTCGTGAAGGTTCCTGGAAAAAACATCTTTATCATTCAAAGCAGACTTCGTTGCAGTAAGTTGATCTTCCAAAGATAGATTTCTCTTGGACATTTCAGATAAAGCCCAATCTTTGGCGTTCAATTGGTATGCTTGAGTTTCCAATGTGGACAGAGTACGAGATTCTTAAACATTACGGCTGAGAACTCTTGATCGACTCCGAGCAGGTGGAGAATTTTGCTCCTCGACAACATTTTGAACAACTCTTCCTCGCCCACGAGACCCTCTTCTTCTTCCCCGAGCAGTAGTGGAAATACCAGATATTCTTAGAGCATCCAACTCTTGCCTTAATTTGGCATTCTCAACCTCTAAGAACGAGAAACCTTCATCGGTAACTTGTACTAAAGCAGTGGAAGGTGACGCTGCAGATTCATACTGTGCCAGCTTTTTCTGCAAATTATTGTTCTCCTGTTCCAGCAACTCAGCAATCTGCCTGCAGGCCTCAACTTCACCTTTTAGAGTTCTTTCCCTAACATCGTATCCAGCAAGGATCTTTTTATGGCCTGTCTCAGAAGAAAGCTATTGATATCTATTTTCATATTCCTTGTGCAGCAAAGCATTTGATTCATTGTGTTGATGTTATAGATCTTCTAAGGAACAATGAAGTTCCTCGATCAATTCATAGTAGGCCACACTGTTGGCCACAGCTCGATCGAGTAAATCCTTCAAGTACCGATAAGCCTCAATTGCTTGTTCTGAGGCATCATGGCCAAGGATGTCAGCAATTTCTGATACACTCAAATTTGTATGACCAGCTTTATAATACTCATGACATTGCTGCATCAGCTTTGTATCATGTGCAGATATCAGTTCCATTCTAGCCACAAACTAAGGATGAGAAGAAGACAACAATCAACAAAAACAAATCATCAACAGCAGAGATGAACAAAGATGTATTTTATTAGATCACAAAAGGATTACATTATTTGATTACAAATAATGAAAGATAGAAATGATACCGAATAACTTCACACCTTTTCCTTGTCTCCCAAGACTTTCTCGGGAGGCTGGAACGAGGAGCTTGGTTGCTCGGTGGTAACAGCAACTTGATCAGCATGAGTTGAAATTTTCTCAGGAGGAGGAGGCATGGAAGAAATGTCCTCGTTGGCAGAAGATAGAGATGCAGGGACTTGATCACCGATGGCCATGGAAGATTCATCAGAGATAGGCTCATCTTCTTCTTCTTCCACAATTGGTGGGGGAGGACCAGGGAGGTGTAGCTGGAATAGCCCAGAGCCGTCCTTGATCTTCAATTCCTACAGGGTAGCTACCCAGCCATCTCGGAAGTATTTCAACTTCCCGTATTGAACTTGGGATGTCATCGCAGCAATCCCCTTGTCCCATCCTTTATCCCAGCCAGCGTTGAAGGATTTTTTAATTGCGAGCTTTCTTTTCAGTTTCTCCGAGGAGAGCTTCACATCCAATTCTTCCTTTTGGCCCTTGATATCTCGCAGGGCGGACAACTCTTCCTCTGCCTTTTTCAACTTATCTTCAAGCTCTCCAAAGTTCTTGAGCTTGTCGTCATATTTCTGATGCTCGACCTCTAAACTTTTCACCTTATCCTCCAAATTCTTGAAGATCTCAGCCATCTTCACCTTCTCGGCCTCAACTATAGATAACTTTTTCTCCCATACAGCTTTGTCCTCGTTATACTGCTGACGAGAATCCTTCAAAGATTGGGTTAAACCCAGCAGAGCATCCTCTACACCTGACGAGGAGCTGTAAGCTTTAATAGCTTCGTCTTTCTTCACGATGCTTTTAAAACAATTCACCAGCTAAACAAAAGAAAAAGTGATAGGTCAGTGAAAAAATACAAGCATTCAAAGACAGAAAGGAAATTCATAGTGTGAGAAATTTACTGAAGCAAAGTGACGAGTAGCTAGGGATGTCAGCATATCCCTAGAAATCTTTTCATCAATTCCTTGGACCTCGGGTATGATCCAAGTTTTTACCGAGCTCATGGCAGAGCTCGTAGGAATGATGGTTGGAACACCAACACCACCAGCTGGTAGAGAAGAGATGGTTTCAGTCAGATTGGCAGTTTCAGCCACATTGACTGAGGACGATTTCCTCAATCTCCTCAAAGGAACTTCAGCAATTTCAACCAAGGAAGAGCTCTTGGTCGGAGAGATATCAGTCATATCCACAGGAGCAACCTTCTTGCTCGGAGCCACTAGGGGCTTCTCGGCAGCTTTGGAAGGTGCAACATCCACCTTCTTAGTCCCTTCTGGGACATCAACTTTGCTTTTCTTGGCTTCAGCAGCAGAAGTAGTATCATCAAATAGAGCAGGGGGAGCTCTTTTCCTGCCCATTCTTTGACTTAAAGGTATGTGAGAATATGAAGAAGAATCCTCTGGAGTTGAAGCTGGCTCAACAGGACGAGCAGTATAAGAAGTCTTATAGCTCCTATACTGCAGCAAATATGATGCAGACCTGATGTGCTCGTCTGCAACGTTCTTATGCAAACCCCAGATAAGTTTCAGATGCTTAATATTAACCTCTGATTCTTTTGGAGTTTTTCTTTTGCTATCAACTGCAAATAAATACATAATGAGATATCAGTCATACATTTCGTCAAACATGATAAAAGCACAATTTCAAGAATAAAATAAAATGAAAATAACCTATCCCATTGCCATATGGGGGGCATTTGGGACCTTCATACACTCTGTCTCCGACTAAAGGAGCATGTTGCCAATTTTTGAAAACTAACCCATGTTCAAAATAATCCCTGTTGGCATCAGGGAGGTTGACTACTAAAGCTCTATTCAAAAATCTAGTTTTTAAATAAAAAACGTTGTCTAAAACAACCCATCTATAGCAATACATAATCTCAGGAATTCCTATACGAGTTCCATGAGTTTGATTTAATTTATGCACCCCATTAACTATTCTCCATGTATTGGGGGCTACTTTTGCAGGAACAACATCGAAATGTTGGCAGAATTCTAAGCATAAAGAGTTGGGTGGAAAAGAAAATTCACACTCAGCAATAAAAAGGCTGGGGAACCAATGTCCCTCAGCCAAACGAAAATAATCAAAGGGCTCAGGAAGATTTTCAAGAGTTACCCAAGACGGAATGGAATAATCAGAACGTAATTTTTCAATAGATTCAATAATATAAACCATGGTGAAAAAAAGAAGAAGGAAGAAGATCTTACAGGAAGAAGGGAGGTCTGTTGACAACGAACGAAAACAAGGATGAACGCACAAGAGAAAGAAGACTGGAGAATTCGAAAAGCAAGAAAATTGGAAGAAGTAGAGGACAGTATAATTATTTGGGAAGTTTAAATACTGTGCCTTGGGAAATGGCAAGAGAAATGATTACAAAAAGAAACTATCGAACTTCTGGCGGCTAAAAGGACAAAAAGGGCACAAAGATCGAAGCGCTTGTAAAAATTCGAAAAAAGGCGGATTCTGTGAATTTGGAAATAGATTCAAATACGATGCTCCTAAAACCCAGGAAGATCATTCAATATTGCCATATACCGAGAAAGAATGTTCCATACTCCTCAAAGTTCGAAATATGAAACATTGGGGGCTTCTATTGATACCAAAATTAATATGCTGATATGAACGAGTGATATGAAGACACGTGTCAATCTACTAGGCACAATAGCAATAAGGAAGTTCATTTCCCCGACCAACTCATGTTCTCTCCGAGCAACAAGGATACACCGAGGATCTTCAGCACTCCGAGGTACTCTAGCACTCCGAGGAACTAAGGCGGTCCGAGCTGCATCTCGACCGTAGCATAAACTGCCAGATAATCAACAATTCAATTATTCATTGAATGTTTATCATCTTGATGCACACGCTGCATTAAATGTATTACCATTTCATATGTATATCATTTAAGGTATCAACCCTTTCATGTACAGCCTAAGGGCTATAAATACCTTGTATCACCCTCATTCAAGGGGACCGGAATTTCTTGAGAGAAACTTGTAATCGAGAATTCCCAAACACTCAGCAATAACATAACAGTGGACGTAGGCCATTCACATAAGGCTGAACCACTTTAAAATATTCTGTCTCATTTATTTATCTGTGATTAAATTATTAGAGTAATATAGTTTTTTACATCAACACCATCTGTTTGGATGATTTGCAGAGCTAATAACATCTTACAATATATAGGTGATATCCTTCACTGTATATGAGTTTTTGTTTTAGATTATGTTAGATTGGGGGCTGATATAGATTAACAAATTTACATGACTTTATATTTTTTTTACCAATATTTATTAAATCTATATCGACAAGTTGAATTAAATTGATTATGATGTTTATATGAGGTACAAAATTTTAAAATTGTTCACATTTTTATTGTAAAAAAATTGTACTAAAATTTATCTGATTCTATAATTTTAAAGTTTACACTTCTAATATATAAAACAATTATTATTTAATTATACATGACTTTATGCTTTTTAAAATTATCATCGTGCCTTCAGGCACGGGCATACCCTAGTGTATATATATATACACCCAAAACATACCCACATATATACACGTTGTATACACCTACTTATTGTGTATATATATATCAACATCCACAGACACGCACACATATATATAATAAGAACCACACATGGCGATACATGTATTTAAGAACATTTCTTTAAGCTTACCTCATTGATTTGAGTCACTTTGACGTCCTTATGTTGCTTCCATCCTTAACAACTGTATTTATCACAGTCTGAGAGCTCGATTCTTGGTCGTTATGCATTTGTGGTGATACGTCTGTAAATGTTTTTAGAGCAACGTCGTTGTCATAACTTGAAAAGATACTCCCTTCAATACGATTTCAATAACCGTATGCAGACACTACTCTAAAAAAATAAAAATACTTTTGTTCTTAAATTATTTAAAAAATGTGCAATAATGCTTTTGGACATATTATAATAGTTTTGTTCATAAATTATTTACAAAAATTAGTAATGAATAAAAATGAGTTTACTACAAAATTTGGTGTGCAAAAGATGAAAGTTCCTAAACTTATTTATTAATTAAATAAAAATGGAAGAATTATTTAAAAAGTGCATACTGAACACCCTAAATTGACACATTTGGTGAGACTAACATGTTGCACTTGAATCGCTTCCTGATCGAACAATAATGGAACTCAAAACATGTGTCAATATCGGTGCAACATGTCTGGGTGTTGCACCAAATGTACCAAATTTATCGCATTTCAGTGTCCAACTAATATTTTTTTTTAAATATGGCAGTATGCTAGTTTTAAAATATGATAGTTTGTGAAATGCTTGAAAACCACCACCAAATGTGAATAATTGAGATATATTTCAGAAAATAAATAAAAAAGTAAATAATAAATATTAGAGTCATGCGTTTGTAACATAAGAAAAAATAAAATAAAAGAGGCAATCAAAACATAGATTTACTGATAGCATAAATAAAAAATGAACTTTTAAGCACATAACATAAATAAGATTCATTTTCACCGAAAATAAATTATATAAGTCGTTGTCATTCATATGCATATCCTTTCGTTTTCTTCTTCACAAAACACTCACAGCACAAAATCCTTTTGAAGTAACTTTTATTTGCACGGGTCAAGAAGCCAATGAATATATAAGAGATAAATCACTACACCAAAATGATAAAATTGTCACCTTTCAGCCGGCCACCCTTGTCAAGGTCATTGACCGTGACAAAAAACACGCGTTTTGTGTCACGGTCATTGACCTTGACACGACCGTGATAAAGAATTATCACAGTCAATAACCGTGACAAGTCCGTGGCAAATTTACTTGTCACGGACTTGTCACGGTTATTGACCGTGATAATTCTTTAAATAATTGTCATGGTCCATGACCTTGACACGACCGTGACAACTTCTACAGCAAAAACCCTTTCCCCTTCTTTTTTCCCTCCCGTCGTTCCCTCCCTCCCCCCTCTCTCTCTCTCTCTCTCTCTCTCTCTCTCTCTCTCTCTCTCTCTCTACGCTGCTCTCTCTCTACTTTCAGGTTTATTTCTCTATCTCTCTCTCTCTCTCTTCCATTTATATATATGTTTGTGTGTATATATATGTTTGTGTGTGTATATTTGTGCGTGTGTGGGGGTGGGGCTGGGTGGGGGTAGGGGGTGGGGCAGGGGGGTTATGTGTGTGTGTGTATATGTGTGGTGGGTGGGGGGTGTGGAGGGAGGTGGGGCAGGGTGGTGGCTATTGTGTGTGTGTGTGTGTGTATGTGGTGGGTGGGGGTGTGTGTGTATGTGGTGAGTAGGGGGTGTGGAGGGAGGTGTGTGTATTTGAATTAACCCATGAATTTGTATTTTTGTATTTGAATTAACCCATGAATTTATTTTTGTATTTGAATTAACCCATGAATTTGTCAAACAAATTGACAAATTCACGAGTTATTTATTTTTGTATTTGTATATATATGGGTTCTTGAATTTTTCGCACTTTTGTTGAAACTAACTCGTGAATATATGTTTGTGTATGTTTGTTAGGTGTATATGATGTTTCTATGTTGGAAATAACCCATGAATTTGTCACATTGAAATTCTCTTAATATCGTGTTTTGATGATTCTATGAGATAATATATATTGTTTCAAGGTTAACTCATTGTAGATAAAAACACTCACATAGTAAAATTAAATTGAATCCATCCATAGATTCTATAATTACATCCACTAAAATATAATTAATAAATGAAACAGTTTTAGATGAAAGTAAATTAATAATTAGTGCCCATTTCATATGAAAGTAGGATTGCCCCTCAGTGTAAATTAGTAAATTAATAATTCTATACGTTAATTGTTAGTTTAATTAATGAAATGAATTAATTGAGTAGATGAATTAGAAGGAGTACAGGATACACATTTGTTGTTGACATTGCTGTTGGATTATTTTGTTTAGTAAATGTTTGGTTGGTTAGTATTAAAAGTGGCATGACCAATGGATTATTGTCCATATGGGGGTGGTATTTTTCAACTTTTTTTGAAAATTACTCTGTATATCGAACAATATATATATAGTATGATAATTAAATGAAACATACTTCAAATTAAATATAGTTTTCACGGTGAATTAAAAGTTCCTTTTGTCCCCGACCAACCTTCACAACAACCTTTAACAAGTAGAATAGATGTAGAAGGGGACGACGTAGATCATAATATGTTAGAGGATTTAGTTGATGATGCGTACGGAGTTTATGAAGCAGAGGAGAATGAGGTTACTGATGATATAGAAGATTCAAGTGCTCGTGAAGATAACACGATAAAACTTGACGATGACTACCAAAGTTTAAAATTTAAGGCGACCCAACCGTTATACCCTGGCTGTGAGAAAGATCAAACAACTTTACATGCCATGGTTGGTTTGCACAGTTTGAAGACACAATATGGTTTGTCTGGCAATAGTGTGACGGGAATTCTGAAATGGGTGAAGGGCTTATTACCCAAGGTGAATACACTTTCAAATAGCTATCCTGTTATGAAGAACAGTTTGAAAGGTTTGAGAATGAAGTATAAATCGATTCATGCTTGTGTGTATGACTGCATACTATACCGAAAGGAGTATGAAAATCTCGATCGTTGTCCGGTATGCGATGAACCAAGATATGTCGAATCTACTAGTAAGGAAGGCACAAGCTCAAAATTGCCTCAAAAAGTATTGAAATATTTTTCCGTTGGGCCTAGATTAAAGCTATTTTTCACAGTACCATGAATTGCAGAGGCAATGACTTGGCATGCTAGGGCATAAGTAGGGGGTAATATCATGCGTTATCCTATTGATTCTACTGCCTGGCGGAGGATGACTTTGAGTATCCCGATTTTGCTCGAGAACAATGCAACATTCGTTTGGCTATATCAACAGATGGTTTCAATCCATTTGGAACTCTAAGCAGCAATCAGAGTGTATGGCCAGTGATCCTAGCCCCACTCAACCTCCCTCCTTCACAGTGTATGAGACCTGAATTTTCGATGATGGCTTTGTTGATACCTGGGCCAAAGGCACCAAGTGATGACATTGACGTCTACCTGGCTCCTTTGGTAGAAGAACTAAATAAGTTATGGGAAGAGGGTGTGCAATCATTTGACTCTTTTAGAAAAGAAGAGTTTACGCTGAAAGCTATGCTGATGTGGGAAATTCATGATTTTCCAGCTTATGAGACATTATCCGGTTGTGTAGTACATGGTTATTTGGGGTGTCCTATTTTTGGAGAGGAGACTGAATCTCTTCATCTATCCTCTAGATTAAAACATGTATACCATCGCCACAAGAGGTTTTTACCCCCACCTCATAGTTTTAGATCTGAGAAAGGTTCTAATTTTTTATCGGGGCAGAGTTGAACATAGTCTACCGCCGAGACAACTTTCGGGTTCAGAAATTGAAAGTAAATCTTCAGAATGTGGCCCTAATATGCCAGGTAAGAATCCAAAATTTAAGAATGTCAAGCATAAGAAGACCCCAACTGGGAATGAAACTGAGATAAGAAAGGCATGGTCTCGGAGGTCAATTTTATTTAACTTTCCTTATTGTAAGAATAACCCGATGCACCATGTATTGGATGTGATGCATGCAGAGAAGAACTTCGCTGAACATATTGTGGGTACTTGCCTTGGGGGGAGTCATTCGAAGGATGGAGAAAATGCACGAAAAGATCTTAAATCGTTAAAACTTAAGCCACAACTATGGTTGAAAGAAGATAGTAGGGGAAGGACAATAATTCCCCCTGGTGCGTTTACTTTGACGAGTGGGGAAAGGAAGGTGCTTCTAGACACAATATATAATTTGAAGGGCCCATCTACTTTTTCGTCCAACTTGCAAATGATTGTGAATTATGCTACTCATGATTTATATAAGTGTAAGTCCCACGATTTGCATGTGATCATGCAATTGGTTCCTCTATTGTTTAAGCATTGTTTCTCCAAGCATAAGGATTTGCATAGGGCTATTATGTAAATTAGTATTACCTTCTCCCTCTTGTGTGAGAAGGTAGTCAATCGAGAACACATAGCGGCCGCAAAATTGGCTGTGATCGAAGAGATTTGTGTATTGAAGAAGTACTTTCCCCCAGCATTCTTTGACATAAGTGTTCACTTGTTGGTACACATATGTGACGAGGCACTTCTTTGTGGTCCATTTAGATTTCGATGGATGTATCCGTTTGAAAGATTGATGAAAGTTTTTAAAGATTACGTCAAGAATACGCGATACATTGCAGGATTAATTGCAGAGGAATACATCACCGTGGAGTCATCAATATATACTCGGGAATATATGCCTGACTCGACCAGCATTTATGACACTGATGAATTCGTCGATGATGGTGGTCATGTGATGGGAAAACGAGTGAAATTAACGAGTTTGCAACATGAACAAGTAGCTCGTTATCTATTTTACACACATGAAGATGTCAAAGAATGGAAAAAGTAAGTTTCGATTATTATAATGTTTAACATTATTTTAGATTATTTTATACATGATTAATTTTTTAATATGCAGAAAATATGAAGCCTGTGAGAACAATAAAAGACGAAAAACAATGGTACAATCAGACAGCGAATTTAGACTGTGATTGACACAAGAGGTAATTATAATGAAAACAGTCGTTATATAACGTTACATTACACTCAAATTTTACCACTAATATAATTAATTTATCTATATTCTCAACTCCTAAAGACGAGTGATGCGACATCAAGGCTTGATCGTCTAGCCACTGGACCCTTGTTCGTGGTACAAGAGTACAAAAAGTATCGATTGAATGGTTACATTTTCGGCGCTAAAGTGTACGAGGAAAGTACAAATGCATAGAACTCAGGAATTTCATACAAAGCTCTTACTATCTTTCGAGCGAGCGCAAAAGATAAAAACCTCGTTGAAGCTGAAATGACTTACTATGGTGTAATCAAAAATATATTTGAATTGGATTATATAAGCTTCAAATAGGTTGTATTTTACTGTGACTCGGTAAGAGTTTAGGATAAAAATGCTTGTAAAGTTGATCATGTCACCAATTTGATCATGGTTGACTTGTCCAAGTTGAAGAGCAACGACCACGTGAGCGATGAGCCGTTTGTTTGTGCATTTCAAAAGGTTAAGCAAGTGTTTTATTCGGAGTATATCAACAACGAGCCGTGGTCAATTATCCAACACACTCCAAGGCATCTAAATAGTAGTGTGGATGACTTGGCTGCTCCTACCGAATATCAATCCATTTTTTATGATAACCCGAATTTGAAATAATTTTTCAATTTGTAATAAATATTCCAATTTGTACTGAAACATCCATTTTTAATGCTTTTAATTGATTTGCACTTTATCATTTTCACTCTTGTGTGGTGTGCGTGTGTGGAGAGGAGATTAATACATAAATATTCCAACTACATCTAATTTTTGTTTATACTAATCCATGAATATACGCTTCTTACCTTTAATAGGTGATTAGTACATAGTTATTTGGGGTGTCCTATTTGTGGAGATGAGACTGAATTTCTTCGTCTATCCGAACACTAAGAAATGTCATAATCCTATGGAGTTATGCTCTGCAAATTCCTCTCAACCGTTATGTAGCCAAACATCACCAGTTGAAGTTGTCAATTCCACTTTCCATACCCCACCACTTGGAACCTCTATAAAAACATGGGAGACCATTGAAAGGTGTAATTGACAACTTCAACTGCTGATTTTTGGCTACACAACGGTTGGAAGGAATTTGCAGCGCATAACTCCATAGGATTATGGCATTTCTTAGTGTTTAGATATGAAGGGAATTATATTTGACACGATTGTTCGGGGTACATTAGTTGGAAGGAGGAGCCATATGAGCTCAAATTAGCTGTTTGGGTGACACTACAGGTAATGTATTTATATTTATATGTCAATTTCGATTTCGATTTCAATTTCGATTTATATTTATCTATATTTGCGGGGCGGATACTAATTTTACTTTATTTTAATTCCGGGGACAGGGAGTGGCCCTGAGGGTAGGCCAGATATGCTCGATCCAAGCTAAGAATCTTTTGTTCCTTCATTTCTACAGATTTGGATTCCAAATACTCTTCACATGAGAGATGAAGATGGTCCATGAAAACACTAAAACACCAAAAAACAACAATACTTTTATCAACCAGGTTCTACCACTGCTAAAAAACATACACAACATAGATTTAACAGAAAATTATATATACACAACCATATTATATGAGTTAAGTTGACCATCCTCTGTAAGACGCTGTCCATCATAACCAAAATGTGAGAGAAAGATGTACCACAGTGTTTATCCTGCGAAAAAGGACAAGTAGATAAAATAGAAAAATAATCCGAACAAAAAGCCTTAGAAAATAGTTGAAGGTAGAAAAATTCTAAACGAAAATGGAAAGATAAATATCATTCATGTTAAAAATATGTAAAATATCAAACCCCAAAATCCCTATATTGTAACACATCGAATCCAAAAAAAAACAAATTTTAAACAAAAAATTTCCTACATCTCTAAGAGAGAGAACATACATTGGTCTTTGTGGCGGTCATTGGATAAGTTAGAAATGTAGAGGCGCAGAGATTAACCCACAAAAACATCTCCTTGGTTTTCACACTGCTAAGCTTCTTGATATTCCCTTTCTAGATATAAGTCGTGACCTCAGGACCGTATATATTTAATAAAGGGCCTGAAGAGATAAAGAGAAAATAAGATAAAGGGGCAAGCGTTTAAAAGGTATATAAATCGATTAGGGTAGAGAGATATAGAGGCGTGGAGCATTAAAATTATGAAACATTAAAGGCTCGTTTAACCTCTAATACTATTGTATTAGAGGTATAGTATAGATTATGTGGGTCTTTGTTGACCATAGATAAAAAGCACGGAGTTCCATCACTCTTTACTCTCAAAACAATATATTCATGAAGCAATTATGGATTTCCTTCTCTTATTCATAACAAATGATTTTTTGCCCTTCGTTTATTGGAAATCTACAACATCCACTAATATGTATATAGTAGAGTAGTAAGAGTAACATATATATTATATAATAGTTATAGATATTTTATATGTATATATAATTGGTCTGATCCACGAGACTACAAAATGTCACATGTTTGTGTGTGTGTGTGTATATATATATATATACATAATTAATATGGGAGAGAAGTATTTGAATAGTAAAATGATCCACAAAGTGTTCCATATTATGTAGAAGACATATGACATGGAAAATGAACAAACCTCCCTCGAAAAAACCTCTTATTTTCCATATTATTCCCGTCTCTAATCATCTCCCCTACCAAATAAAACCTACCTCACAAAAAACTCTTTTCCTCCCTCAGCCCCAAGCCGCCGCACCCCTCTCTCGTCTCCCTCATCCTTCAACTCCTCCTCCTTATATGCCTACAGGTAATCTCCCTCACCCCCACTCACATACACACTCACACACGCATGCACAGATCCGTCACACACACACACGCACGCACAGATCTGTTACACATACACGCGCACAGATCTATCACACAGATTTGTTATTTTGAAGGATTTGTTTTGGATTTTGTTTTATAGTAATAAGGTTGAGATTTAGAATACCTCACAACTCATTTGCTTTTAATCATTTGTTTTTTATGTTGATACCTCACGAGTTCATGTTTTTTGTTATTGTGTGCATAATTCAAAAATCAGGGGATTTATTACAAGAATTATTACAGCCATGAGATTCAAGGATTTTTTATATGACATTAAAGGGATTTTTCCAATGTATGGATCTTATTTTATGGTTTCGTGCCTCCCTCTAATATTTGGGTTTTCCTCCTATATTTTTTTATCTTTTAAGTATTTTAAACAAAATTTGGGTATTTCTTGCAGGTATATTTACTTTTTTAGGGTGTTTTGAGTTCACAATACGATTATTTTATGTTTCTATCTTTGGTTTTATGTGGGATTGAATTTATGTTTTGTAGGGAAATTACTTGAAGGGAAATGATATGGGAACACAATTCAGGTCTGGAATATACTTTTACATGCCTGAGTAAGAGAAGGCTACATTAGAGTCCAGTAATATCTTGCGAAGGGTGGCCGATTCGATTTCAAGAAATCTTCGAAGAATGCAATGATCCAATTCGATGTTTATGGCTAAGGCGGACTGCATCTGATTGAACACTTTGGGTTTAAGATATGGTTCTAAATTGGTTTGTTTTCATGGTTTATTGGTGTGATATAGATATGTATAAATTATTTTATATTAGCTTATATTTACTTTGTAGTCTTAGAAAGAGTTTATATATGTAACAACTTATGATAGTGGAATTTTATTGTAATATGTATACATAAGCTTCAGTTTGGTATGTTCTTAATACTTGGGTGTGATTTATTTTTTATGGAATTTTGTCTAATGTGTTGGGTGTGATTTTTTTTATGGAATTTTGTCTTATTCAGTGATCAATTCTTATCTCAGTTCTTTGTGAAGCCCAATATGTTTAGTACACTACTATTATTTTAACAGTTATGTTTTGTCTTATCATGCTCAGATAATAATATAATCCTCTAGAGATGGTAAATTCAGCCATAACTAGGATCTAGGAGAAGGTATGATACTTTGAACAAAAAAATATATTTTTGAAATTTTGATTGGCTTATCTTTATTATATGCAGATGATAAGATATATAACAACCTCCCATTTGCTAAACGAATTGAAGAAAGAGGGATTTAAGCAGGATAATGACCTTGAGATCAAGTTGTCGTATATTGTACTGCAACAACTTGATGACGTAGCTGACGATGTTTCTGGATTGGCTGTCACATGGTTGTTCCCATGATTCCTTTTTGTGTTACTTCGTTTTTCGACAATATTATGGGGGGGCATAGTTATTTTCAGGGCATGTCTTTTTATTTGGTTGTATTCAAAATTTATTTGCAATCAAAATATAATGTAATCAGAATTTGAGGGGATGTGGGAATGCCTACCCTCAAAGATAAGTTCTTAAGTTTGTTGTTCTCATTCGAAATAATTATGATTTTCTTGTTTTACTTTATTTTTGGTTTCATTACATCTAAATGTAATTTTCTTTTCTTGCATGTAGTGAATTTTGATTTCAATGCAGTTGGTTGATCGAAATATTTCGGCCAAGAACCTGACGATTTATTTTCGCCATACATGTCATAAGCATGTACTATAGGCCATTGCCTATCATATGCTGAGCACGTGTTTCTCATATGTTGCAACAACAATAGCAAAACCAGTGTCGTAGGTACGAGCAAAGAAGATGCTAAAGTATATAGGTCCCTACCTCTCATATGTTGCCATGTTTATCTTGAATCCTCAAACTATGAGAAGTTATCAAATGAATGTGTTATTAGCAGAAAATTAGAGGGTGACTATGGCATATATCATCAAGATGATGGAGCATGTCTGTAGTCTATCCACTCATAAACATGACAGTTACAGATCCAGTGGAGGTTAGAACAATCGAGCTATGGTCATGAGGATCAATGGCATTAGTGGAGAAGGTAAGAATAAAAGCCTAAAGAAAGTGCATAAATTGTCTTTATTAGTTGTGAAAAAGCCAAGTATTCAACTTGAAAAATTCAAGAATTTATTCTAAAATTTGGCTTCGAGTTAGGTATTAGCAGTTACTAAAGTACAATATGGGTGTTATTTACTCGTGTCAGTTATTCATGGAAGAGGTGGTTGTGGAAATATTTGTGAAGAGATTAACTGGACTTCACTAGAGGCCTCCGTACCTATTTTCAAATCAAGAGGGACAAATTGTTATCAAAATATTCCGTATATCTTCATAAATTAGACTATAATTCATCATATCCTAAACACGTTCGATAGAGTCATCACAAAAAATTTGGGTTGTATTAATTTTGGATTATGTTCCTTTATTGCATTGAAGTTTTTTATTTATCTTGGTCTTGATTATTGCATATCAGTTACGTAGGTGAAATGGGATGTTTAAATTTATACATCCTCCTTTTTTACCAACTATATCTATTATGTGATGTTAATTAATGAGGCAACTCAAATTAGAGTTAATATATTTTAATTGATCAATGTTTTATACATTATATGTTACACCTTAGGATGTTTCCTTTAGGCATGTAGATTCCTATTGTTTAGGAGGGCAAGCTTGCCAATAGTATATATATCATTAATCACATAATATTTAGGAAGTAAATTTTGTTTTATTGTCAAGGCATCTTTTGTTAAATTATGCATTGAAATTTTAATTTTTTATAAGCCAAACAATTAGGTACGTGGTAGGCGAAGTACTATAAAGATGTGTACATCAAGTGCAAAAATAACGGGTTTAGATTAAATCTACCTTTTGGAAATTTTAATTTGAAAACTATTGTTACCACTTAATGTTATTACTCAGATATGTTCAGCTCACTACCCATGTGTTTTGTTAAATCTACCTTTAGGCACAAGCATCCGCTAACCGTGTGTCTTGTTCACTGCTCGTATGTTTTGTTCTTTGTACAGAGTGATGTATAAGCTTAAAATATTACTTCAATGCCCATGTATTTTTATGTGCTTTCTTTATATTTGCAGTTGTGATTTGCAGTTGTGATGGCAGGAAAAGAAAGTGAACTTTTAGTTGGAATAATGCATAGAAATTGATAATTGAATTCTCCATGACACGGTCCATAGTTTTGTGTTTTTATTGAAATTGATGTTATTCAGGTTAGGGAAAATTTCACCTAGGCCCCTTGTAGTTTTTGGGTAATGTGGGTCGACCCCCTAGGATATTTTACCCGACAGGTTTATCCTCCAAACTATTTTTTGAAAATTTAAGTCCAAAAATCGTTAGACAGAGGCTTAAAAATATACTGTCAATAGGGGTTATGTGTCCAATTAAAAATGTCGGGGGGTGTACTTGTTGGGTAAAATAACCTAGGGGGTGGGCCCGAAATCCGACTTATCTACAAGGGGTCCAAATGGAATTTATCTTTCATGTTATTTCGATTTTTTTCATTTTGCAATTACGTGCTTTGAAAATTTCTATCGTTGTGCTATTACTTACTTTGGGCATGTCTATATATATATATATATATATATAATGGCACAAAAAAAAATGAAAAATGTACATGAGTGAGGTCATTTGAATGGAAGGCCACAATTCTCGAGGTTGCATTTTTGAGTATCCAAGTTGGATAAAGCTTAGCTATATGAAAATTGCTCATTTTAAGTTTTACAATATAGTATTTAAACTAAAAATGAATAAAAATATGTATAATTTTTTCAATATAAAATACGTACATTTGTTTTGAAGTTTTTATTAATAAAATAAGTTTTTAAGTTAAAAAAGTTTTCAAAATTTCAATATTGTTTTTATATAAATAAAAAACATTTTTGGTTATAAAAACATTTTTAAGGTTTTATTCATAGAAAAAACTTTAAATTTTTATCTATAAATGACATACACTTTTTTAAACTAAAAAAATAAAAATATGAATAGTTTTTTTATTTTTTATATAATAAAAACATTTAAAAATAATTGACAAATTTTATTTAGGAAAAATATAATCTTTTATAATGACTTTAAGATAAGATATTGAATTTACGATATATACTAATTTTATAATTATCATTATATTTGTTTATTGTATATCGCACGGGTTATGTGTTAGTTATAATAATAAGGTTGGTTCTAGTTCATTAAATTGACCGTAAAAAAGTGGAAAAAAGTCTAACAAAAAGTCTACGATTTTATTTCATACTAGTTTTTAGTTGACATTATTATAAAATAATCTTTAGATAGTCACTTCAGAATGCTACTAGACTGCTTATAATATCATTATTGGGTTTTTTTTGCCTATGAAAATAAAGGGAATTAAAATATAGATGAAATAATTTTCTGGGACAACAGATAATTTAGTGAACAAAATAACCTTATAAAAAGGGATATAAATCAAATACTCACTCAAACAGTTTTTAATATACATTTATCCTTATTAATTGAACCTTATAAAAAGGAGCATGTTACAAGAAGTTTTTATTTCTCCTCTAAATCCGATTGTGAACCCTAAAATCGGTATGCGCTTTTGTATTTGCTTCTGATGAAGGCCTCCAGTATGGCCCATTTAAAAAGTACAGTTCTAAAGGAGAGGGCAAAAGGTTCTGTCATGTGCCAGGAGAAAAAAGACATTATATTATCATGTTGGGCCAGCACAGAACGGTTTTTGGGGCGTAAGGGGCATTATGATCCATTTTGTTTAACTAAACAATTTTAGAATATCATGGGAAAAATATCCGAGTGCACCTTCAACTCAATTCTCACATTAATTACTTTTAAAACTTGCTTTAGACTGACGCTACGTTCAGAACCTATTATTGAAAAAAGTGATGCTATGGGTACCAAAATATTTCAATATTTTTACTAGGAACCTTGAGTCATTAAACCAAACCATGCAATGTGTTTTAACTCGTTGGGATGTAAAGTCCGTCCACACAAACGTTTTAAAAAAACTGTACTACCGAGGGACTCAATTGGGACCAGAAATTGGACACCCTTAGCTGGAAATGCCATTTTATTTGGGGAAGTCTATATGTATAGACAGTCTAGTTAGGTGTATTAAATGGTTGTACATCAATTGTAATTATATCCATTTAATGTATTTGAAATACAAACTTAATACTGATAACATTATATTTTTATTTTTTCATATATCCTTTATTTCTGTACTACTATAAAATGCTATACAAGAATTTAAGTCTCTCAAGTTCTAGGGTATCCATGAAAGCATCCAACATGGCAAGCAAAATTGAATAAAAGCGTCGTTCACCAGCTATCCTTTCAGCTTTTAAAGTTCAATTGATTCTAAATTTTAATTGGCCATCCTTTCGACTTCCATCTCTTCTTCTTCCCATCCTTCTATAATTCAATCCCTACAAGAATCAATAAAAACACACTATACCTTTTTGTTCTTTCTACTATAATTTGAATGCAACGGAACACAGATACCAAGAGAGGTGATGTCCCTTTCTCCATTATCACACTATCCCTTACCCTGCTGCACACCAAGGCAATCGCCTTATGTCCTCTCACTTAGCAAACCAAGGCCTCTGTCCCAGCGATCGTAAGGTCTCTCTCTCATTCTTCATCACGATATGATTTTTTTAATTTGGGTTTCATCTTTGTTATAAGTTTGTTGCATTTGGGGTTTTTATTTTTTTGAAAAATCTTTTTTTTATCTCAAGGCTTTTAAATTTGCCACGTCTAATTTCTATTTAGGTAAGCTCTAATCGATTTTATTTACCATATGTTTTTCTGAATATTACGTGTTTGACGAAATGCCTAAGTTTATATCTTCTCTCTAATCTGAATATTACATGTTTTCAGATGCTTGAAATCTGTATGTTGAGACACTTTTGGGCCAATACAGGTAATGGATTTTTTTTTAACTTGGACTGGTTTCATTGTCTTTCAATTTTTGTAACTTGACGGAGTGTTCTTATTTTTTTGTGATGTATGTTTTGGGTTTTGTTTAACTTTATTTTCTTGGGAAAAATTAGTACGTTGTTGATTTTGACATTTCTTTGACTTCTTTATATTTGGTATATTTGGTATATTGACATTTCTTTGATGTGATTTTTTAATGACTATTTTGTGCTTCTATGGTGATTTTGTCCTATGTTTATTATATTGTTTAAAAAAATATGATACTGCTCTCTGTTGTTCTTAATGAGATACACTTTAATGCTTGGATACACACAGTTGCACAAGAAGGGTAAGAATGCACAATTACTTATTATTTCAGATATCTGGAAGGAATTCGAGAACATAACAGTTGGTTACTTTCCATACCTCTACATAATTTAACTCCTTTTGTTGGTTAGTTCTTTAATATTTTGTACTGAGTTTGGGAAATGAGTTTATGATGTTTTCTACAAAGTACGTAAGCTTATTTTATAATATTTTGTACCGAGTTTCTATTGTTTTGTGTTTGATTTTATAATAGTTATTCTTACAATGTACAACGCTTGGTGTGTTAATTAGACTTTGAGATTGTTTAAGAATGGGTTGTCCACGGGTGCTTATTGAGTTCCTATTTAGTACATGTAGTTTGTTTACAATTTAGTTTTAGATTAAATCTATACAAATTAGATCATTATTATATAATCTGTAAATGATTAAAATGAACTCTTGCAAGCGTAACTTCATTGAATTTCATAGTTTCATTCAAATGTACTTTTTTTTTAATAAATACATATTTGTTTACATTGGGGTTGTAATTAAGATTTATATAATGAGGAGTTAAGATATTGAATACTGAAGATGACTTAGCTCAATGTGTATTATCATTCCAAGTATGTTGAATGTTTGGCAAACTTTAGCATTCTGTATTCAACATTGTCATGTTTTGAATTCTAAATTTGTTTAATGTTATTTTCTTAATAGTTTTATAAACACTTAGTTATATTCTTCTTCATTTATGGTTATTTAGTTCTATATTATAGGCAAACACATGATGGAAGGTCAATATTATAAGAATGACTTTGCACAAGTATGTAAATAGTAGTGAATTGATGAAAATGATGGTTGGGAGGTGATATAATTCCATTGAAATGGAACTCGATAATAGCATACCACCATTGGGACTCGCTAACAGTATGAAAAATTAAGTGCGGTTGGAGTGAACTACCATTCACTAGCGGCCAAATGGGCTTTGTACAATCGATGGCAGAGTGAACTACCATTCGTTGGGCTCTGTAAAAGTATGAAAATGATGGATGGAGTGAACTACCATTCGCTGGAAGCCAAATGGGACTCGATAACATTAAACAAGCAATGACCAGGTTCCTTCAGGTCCTAAAAACCAGAGTTTATGTTAAAGATTTACGGGCTACGAATGATGCAACTAGCCAATATTAAAAACCTCGTAAAGAGTGAGTGCTAGCAATGGACAACATACCTGTCCGGGACTGAATTTTCAAGCCAAAAATCCTAATATTTGCAGCAAGAACATCCTGATGAGTGCATACAGAAAATATATTCTTTGTTGCTGTCATATTTCAGTGCCTCTAGCAATTACTTAGGTTTCTAATTTACTGTAGTCACTTGATCTTGTGTTTATATATTCTATAAAATTCACAGAGACTGCCCTTTGTGTTTTTATTATTTCTACTTTTGTGTGAGTAGATTGTGTTATATGCCTGAATTTGGCAAGTTCCATTCAATTTCTTCTAAATTTGGATCCACTTTAAGTTCAATATGTAGTGATGATTATATATATTACAATGTAGTGCCAAGGAATGTGAGATGTAATTGTATTTTTTTCCATGTGAAATGTGCAGTGAGTGGGAATGGCAAGATGAGGAATATTGTCTTCAAAAATGTCACAGTCTTGGTGAGTCTCACTTTTTTATTATCACAACTAATGTGTCAAAGATACTTTAAGTGGACTTATTCGTGTTGATTAGTTTTTAAAAGCTTGAAATCTTTATGTTAAGACACTTTTGAAATCTTTATGTTTCATAGTATTTTTCTCATTCAACTCTAGGTTTCTTTTAAGGTCAATGTTCTTTACTCTTTTTTAGGTGGTAATGGTTTTTTTCCATCTCTTGATTTTCATAGTAATATGCTCTTAAGATCAATACTTTTTACTCTTTTTTGTTGTTATGTTAGGGGTTGAGGTACAAAAAGTGGTCTTGTTGAGTTTTGATTTGTAAGTTTAGTGATGTAACTGTTTTTTATAATATCTTTAGATTTCGTACATTCATTTATATATTTGGATTATGTTTTTTTCTTCTATATGTATACTATATGTTTTCCCTTTCAGTTGTATATTTGGATTCCTTCGTAGATAGATAAACCCCACAATATTTTTATCATGTACTACCTATGCAATAAATAATATTTTTTTTGTCAGACTTTGCAGAAGATAAATTTCTTGGTATTGCTCCAGTTTGTTGTTTCTCCAATAAATGCCATTCAAGCCGAGGTTTACTTGATGGAATACATGAATAAGTCAGAATCAAAGCAACTTTAGTATGGGACCATCACTGAGTTGTATTTTATAATAAAGGAGCCTTAAAATTTTGGAGTCGAGTTTAATTGCGTTTATTATTCCTTGAGCCAGATATCATTCATTTGATGAGCCGAAAAGTTTGATGTTTGGTTTAATATTTCCCTGACCTAAATACCATGATTACTGATACAACGTGGGACCACGACCTATTTACAGATCAAACCGCGGCGTATCCAGCGTGATCCAATCGAGTGCTGACCATTGAGATTGGCACCAAACTATTAATCACTAGCTTGGATTATGGGGTTTCCAATGAAGATATCAAGGAGCTCTTCTCAGAGGTTGGGGACATAAAACAGTATTCAATTAACTATGAAGTGATATGTGCTGTTCAGTATTCCTGGCCCCGTTCTCATTTTTCAATAAACCCCCTTTCTCTCTTGTAGCTCCGGTACAACTGAACCAACTCATTGAGGAGGATATCGAAGGAAAGACAGTCAAAAGGATGTGGTGAGTGTTTCAGTGTTGTTTCATTTATTTATTTTTCCTTATTTTTCTTTTTTCTTTTTAGTTGCTATTTGCTTTGTTTCTCATTCCTTAACACACACAAAAAAAACAATACAAATAGAGGATAAGAAGATTGCCAAAGCCCTGTTTTTGATAACTTATGAGGCTTCTATTTGTGGCTTCCTAGATATCGTTAGCTGATGATAGTTTTGTAAGGCAACAATGAATATGTCCAGATTCAATGTATTTATTGGCTACAGATTTGATTTTTTGGGAATGAAGGTTTGTTTTTGAGGTTTGCTGAAGGAGATATGGTTCTGTAATATGACAACAATATAAGTAATTATTATTGGTACCACACACGATATAAGTATATGCACTGAATTTTTACAAAATATATCTGAGGGGAATATACTCAATTTAGAGTTATGGATTTTAGGACAATAGGATTATAATAGGCTGAGGCCTAAGTTATAGAGAAGTTGATGTGTTCATATGGGCCTTCTCTCTCATTTGCTTTACTGTATAAACCCTTCAAATCTATGAAAATTTGTTAAGAGGATAATTCATTCGATGGCTCCTCATTGAATATTTGCATTAGATACACATCTCAATAGATTTATACGTTTTCAAAAGGATATGAGGGTCGTGTCATGATATGCCATTATACACTTCTTTAATATATCGTTTTCTCTGTTATTATGTTCAAGCAGGGACAAACATGAACTGGAATTGGACTTTAAGAGATATTTGGAAGAGTTCCGTTCATCAAGTTTCGAAAAGGTTAATGACATCAATTACTCTTTTTCTTTATTGTTATTTCATGGATCCAAAAAAAAAAGTCGTGTCTAAATGACTTTTTCTTAATCTATGCAGGGGAAAGAAAACGCCTTGAATTTGACTGTAGATGTTTTCTGCAGATTGGTGAAACAACATGCTAATGTAGCTCAATTAATTACCATGTATGTGAACAAACACCCTTCTTTGATTTGTTACCTTCATTTCAAAGTTTTTATGCATCAACTCAAGCTTCGACATATCTTCCTTTTTATGAGTTGCACTTTCTGCACTTTTTATGATAGAAGTAGATATTCTTTCCACTATATTTGAAGTAATGGAATAACATTTTCTTGAGGCCTATGATAAGAATTTTTTTTACTGTTGTGAGTTCAACCCCAACAAATAGCGATGTTCGAAATCTTTTTATTTCTTTCTGATCGGTAAAATACGTTCGACAGATGTTGTGATTTGTTCAACCTCCGACCAACATTTCTATATGGTTCAAGCTAGGTTTAATTGGAGTTTAGTTGAAGATATATTTATCTTATCCGAGAATGAAACCAATACACACGAGTCATACACTTGACGTATTATCTTATTTTATGTGTTCATGATTTCAATTCTACGATTATGTGTGTAATAGCTTTTGGTTGTTGACATTGGGTTTTAAACTCGTGTAAATGTTTTGTTATACAGGTTTTAGTGTAACACCGGTGAAAAAAATCAAACTTTCTCCACTAATGTTGATCAGAGGGGGGTAATTTGAAGGGCTTTGGAGATAGAAACAATGACTAATGTTTAATTTTGAGGATCCATTGCTAGAAGGAAGTGCAGGGTCTATTAATATCAACAATATCTTGACGGGGAGATGCCTTGCTAAAATAAAAGCAAAAATGGCTTACCCCTGGCCAACTGCAGTTGCAGTAGCGAAAGAAACTGCAACTCAAAGAAGTGAATACAAGCCACCTGTATTAATAGCACCGTTGCAGAAGCCCCGAAAGATATTACAACTCTCTATTATGATGAAGATTACAACCTCATACCTTTTCGACAGCACTACGCTGGCCACCATAAACGACAGTGACCATTAGACTATATGGCTTCAAGAAAACGACAACTATTCTTAATTTCATATTATCCATGTATTGTTTGAATAAATGTATGAAGGATGATGGTAAGAAATATCTAATTGATCTATATTTTCGATTCATGTTTTTTCTTATTATTTATATTTCAAACATTGCGTCTCGCCCGCGCATCACGCGGGTGTACAACTATTATCTTATAAAATGCACTACAGGCGTTTACTACCCTTAGTTGTAGAATTGTCCACATGTACACATTGTTTAAACCCAAGCCAACGTGGACACCCCACCCATGCTAGTTTTGTGCGTCCCATATTCTTCTTTTTCTTTCGTCTTTCGTTCTTCATCTCCGCCCTTTTCATTACCTCTATTAAACAATTTTCTCTTCTCTATAATTTCAAAAGTCGAGTTTTCCCCTTCAAGTCGTCTCCCTTTTCCATATGGAAATTCTAAATATATGGGGATCATCATTTGTTTCTCTACCTAGAAGAGTCCATCCATCTTCCTTCACAGTAAAATCAGCAAGTTCTAGCGTTTTACTATACATATACATTATCATTTTTTTATCTCCCTATATTCAATGAGGAGAAATCCCTTTTCTGAAATTACAAAATTCCAGTACGACGTAGATGCTATGTTTAAAAATTGGTGTAAAAATTTTAAGAATTCTTCACCAGTAGAACATTCAAACACGAATGCTCATCAGTTTAACTCTTTTGGGTATGTGCTATGTTTTGATTACTTAAATTAGGTTTATTTCATAGTCTACCACCGGCTTTAGAAAACTATGTTGGCACTACCTTCTTCTCTTACGATTTTTTTAGTTTTCACATAATTTCATTTTTTTGGTATGATTACGACTCTAAAATTGTAAATAATCTCATATATATTTCTCTAGGCATTTATTTGTATTAGGTATTGCACTTCTGGTTTAGGCAAACAAAACCATTCGTTGTCATCACTAGAAGAAGCGTAAAAAAGAAATGTATGTGTTAAACAATTGGGCAATTTTACAATTTATGTATAAATCTGTGTATGTCGGTAATGAATTACAAATTTTATTAAAAATTTTGTTGGAAATACTTGTATGATGCTTAAAATCATTATCTGTATGCTAAAGATAAAATATATTTGAAATATTTTTAGATTTTTTCAGAAAATATATATTATTTTTTATAACTTTCAGAATGTATAAATATGGGTTTGTATTTTCCAAATGCTATATAAAGTTATTTGATATTTTTAAATATTTTTAAGTAAAACAAAAGGAGAAACAGAGATAGTACAATATTGGTGGAAATAATTTTTTGAATTATTTTTTTTAGAAGTTTTCAAAAAATATATATTATTTTTAATAGTTTTCATTATTTTTAAATATATATTCGTATTTTCCAAATGTCGTAAAAAGTTTGTAAAGGTTTTTAAGTTCTTTGATATTTTTAAACTATTTTTTAGAAATGTAAAAGGAAAAATATAGATTATACAATATTTGGTGAAAATCCGTTTTCTATGCTGAAAATCATTTTATATTGTATAATTCTTTAAATCATTCATTGTTTGCTGAAAATTATATTTGTATGAATTATTTTTTAAGAATTTTTCAGAAAATATATATTACTTTTTCAGAAAATTATATATGTTCAACATGAGACTAGTTTTCTTCAATCATGTTCAAGCCATCCACAATTATTTTGCAATCACCCTCTAGTGTATAACAATCTATGTTATCTTCCGTAACGAATTCCATTGCAAATTTAGTTGTGTACCTTCCGTATGTTGGGCTTCTACGAGTTGCCCAATATGAATTGACAAACCATAAATCAATAAAAATTAAAAACTAAAAAGGAACTGGAGCTACACTTTTAGGCTCCACACAAAAAGCCGCATGAAAGTTCACTTTTAGGCTGCTGCCGTTGGTAACCGACTTCCAACATTGTGTTGATTTAAAATTTTTAAAATGAGTGAGTTTAGGGGGATCCTCAAATTGTACACAAAATAAAAATCCGGTGATGTGTCAAATACGTATTGGCTAATGCCGCTGGCGCAAACCTAAAAACACAAAAACACAAATCAATAACCATGTGACACATAATCGGGTATGAGTTTTGTGTACAATAACTACACCAAATCTACCGGATTGTCACGGTCATTGACCGTGACAAGTATGTGAAAGAATGGTCCTTATGCATTTGTTTCAAATCAAATCAATTTTCACCAAAAATTATCCAACTTTTAATTAGCACCAAACCAAGTTGTGAAAAACCAATTTTTTATTTTAAACTAATTTTATCTTGATTAATCCTAAACATGCATATAGTGATTAAATCAAGTAAAGTAAAGAATACACACAACGCCGGATGTATGAGGAAAAAATCCAAGACGGGAAAACAACCTCGGACGGCCCAAGCAAGACAATCACTATGAATGTGGAATTACAACGAACAGACAAAAGACAAAAGACTCACTTAACGACTCGATCCCCACGGGTCTTGACGCTCTTCTGATTTTCAACCACTCCTCTCACAATGCCCACGCCGAAAGTCCTTCTTCCACGATACCTGCCCACAACACACGCATTCACGTATGTCTCGGTGTCCAACGAATGGCTTTGATACGTCTACGATGTCGAACAAGAAGTCCTTCTCTTTTCTTCACCGTAAAACACAGATGTTTAAGTATAGAACAAACCTTCTTGGTGCAGCAAGATCACATAAACATATAGTAATGATAACTCGGATCTTTGCAAACTCTAAGGATGTGTTTAAGCTTTGAAACCTTAGAAAAACATGTGCAAAACTCGTACTGGATTGAAAACTGTTTTCCAGATTGTACTTTGCGTAAATTCTGACGAAACCACGCTTTAAATAGGAAAAATTCATCGCCTAAAAAATATGTCGCTCGAACGAGATTGGCCAGTCGTTCATGCAACATAGCCATCTTTCTCGAACGAGCCAGCTTGTCGTTTGAACGATGCGCGTGTCATTTTGACTTTTTCTTTAAATCGTCTCTTCAAAAAGAGATTCAATTAAGTCAAACTCTTTTTCAAGCTTATCAGAATAAAACGTAGTGTAAAACGTTTAAAACACTTTTAAAACATTTTAAAATATTTTTTCTTATAAAATTACATCCCTATCTTTTATAAAAATAATTTCGAATCTCATTAACAATACGCATTCATACTCGTGTGATCTCGGAATGAAATTAACTTGAAGACGAATAAACTTGCACCAATTAAACTTCGGCATGATTAATTCTTTGAAGATTTGTCGAAACATCTTCAATTTCTTCAATACGTCATAGACTAAATGGGATCATGATAAAATAAAATCTCTCTATGATATATTACAAACACAATTTTGTTCACGGAATTAAGTCAAAATAATACAGGGACTCAATTGGAAATTTATGTCCTTACAGGATAATAACCGTGACAAACCCATGGAAATATGTAAAAAAATGTCACGGTCATTGATCGTGACAAGTATGTGACAAAGGATAATTGTCACGGTCTTGTCACGGTTAATGATTATGACAATTCTGGGCAGAAACTGAAAAAAAGTCTATTGGGCAGTATGGCCACTGCCACTGCCCAACAGTATATTTGTACATGTTATAGCAACGTTGTACCTGTTCAAATATCATATATCCAAATAAAATAGAGTTAATGAAAATATACATTCAAAACAATATGCATCACGATATAATCCAAATATAATTCAAATGTAACAACTTAAAATAATTCAATTCAAATAGTGTCACTACATGTCTGGGGTAGGTCTGAGGAGATGAGTAGGACACATAATATACGAATTAATACAACCATCAATATGCATCGTGGTGCACTGTTCACGCTACCAGAATGGGGAGTTCTCCTTCCCGTGTATCACATGAGTGATGAGCACCTTGGCCTCGATGTCTTGAAGCAAACATCCATGAACTGGCATACCCTTGATGGTATTCGGGTTCCTCAACCCCCTCCCTATCCGCTGGCCATCAAATATGTCCTTTATAAACATGCTCGGCCAACCAAGTGTCGACAACGGTCCATCTAAGGGAGCCAAATAGGGGACTGGGTCATCAGCGTTCGCACGTGTCGGCGATGAAGCAGCGAGGTCCACATCCTCGTCCTCCTACACCTCCTCCTCCTCCTCCACCACCACCTTCTCCTTCCCTTTCCCCTTATGGTTTTTGCCCAACGAACGCTTCATGAATGGGAACATATCTTGGACCATCGCCTCCAAATGGGACAGCTTCACGTCATGCGAGTCCACCGTTCGAGTCAACCCGGTGTCGCTTGTCTCCAATCCGATGATCCTAAATTTGGCCACCTGCAAGCTCACCCCCTTGTCCTCTCCTTGCGATCAGTGCAATTCACTTGACTGAGTGTGTCTGTAGAGAAAGATGCCTTGTCGGCATCAGACTGCGACTCATGCACTTCCTTAAGCTTTTCCTGAAACGATAAAAAAACACATGATTAGTTAAATAAGTAAATAAAAAAATTATAACATAATTAACAAAAAGTAAACTGTTGGATTACATACAATCGTGGTTGTGACGCTCTGGGACACCTCCTTATCATTTCCCTTCTTCGTCCGAATAGCCACATAAGTATCGAGCCTATATGGCCTACCCCCAGGGCCACTCCCCGTCCCCTAATATAAAATAATGCAAAATTAGTATCAGCCCCGCAAAGTAAAATAATGCAGAATAATATATTTCTGTAATTATAGAAAAATTAAATCTTACCATCATCCTATGCTCCACCTCGGCGTAAGACGTCCGGTTGGAGTAGTGCACATCCATCTTTTTCGCCCGATTTTCCCTCCCCGATTAGCGAGATGCCCATTGTCGCTCCCTGATCTCATTGTCAATAAACTTTAGCCATTGTACCAATGAGATCGGCTCATTCGGCGGGACGGAGTCACGAATTCGGATAATAGAGTCTCGGGTCTTCCCAAAGTACCGGGTCCGCATATTTTTCATTCACGTCTTGTGTTGGTCCCTCAACTGCTCCAAGACGGAATCGCGTAGTTTTGGATCCAGGCTGAATTATTCCTGTCCAACAAATACAATGTTAGTTGCGAATAAATATAAATATAAATATAAATATAAATATAAATATAAATATAAATATAAATATAAATATAAATATAAATATAAATATATATATAAATATAAAATGAAATTTAAATTTAAATTTAAATCGAAATCGAAATCGAAATCGAAATCGAAATCGAAATCGAAATTGAAATTGAAATATTAATATAAATATAAATATAAATACATTACCTGTAATGCCACCCAAATAGCTAACTTGAGCTCATTTGGTACCTCCCCCCAACTAGTGTACCCCGAGTAGGCCTATCAATGGGTCGGGTCTGGATCCGGACACGACCCGAACCCGATTCGTATAATAGGGTTTGAGCATATTTTTTGGACCCGAGACCCGAAGACCTGAATACTCGAAGACCCGTTTATTAAACGGGTAGGGTCTGGATCTTATACAAGACCCGGACCCGAAGACCCGACCCGAATTGTACATTATTATTTTGTATATATATACATATATACTATAAATTTATATATATTTATAAATATATCTTATCAATATAACATGTAAGTATTATATATAAAAATATATATTTATGTATATAATAAATATAAGTAATATATGTTTTATTTATACTAATAATATTCTACAATACATTACAAAATATTTTAATTTAACATTAAATAATAAAAAGGGAGATAAAATAAAATAAATGTACATATTTGACCAGACCCGGACCCGAAGACCCGAACGGATCCGGGTCTGGATCCAATATTGTAGACCCGATGAAGACCCGAACCCGAACCTGATGAAGACCCGATTACACGGATCTGGATCTCTCTAAACCTGACCCGTTTCCGACCCATTGACAGGCCTAACCCCGGGCTGATGATCATCTTTACCAGCTCGAGGGATCTCTCTAATATCCCCGTCTTGTTCTTAATGGCCATCTATAATTGCCATATTTGGGGAGCCTAGGGGCTGAGGAGCCCTCGTCGCCTCCGCTACCACCGAGCCCAGACAACATCATCATAATCAACGTCATCATCCTCGCCTTAATACTCGAAAGAGACATTTTCTGTAAAAAAATGTTGTTATTAGTACAAATCAAAATTAATTAGAAGAAGACATGAGAATATATACAATTACTACAAATGAATTATTACTGTTTAACACCTCAATTTTGAATTCCAAAACAATAACATCTAACTCATAATATGTATAATTACTAAAAATCCAAAATATCCCCACCCCCACCCACACACACGCACACTACATAAGAGTGAAAATGATAAAATGCAAATCAATTAAAAGCATTAAAAATGGATTGATAAAGTACAAATTGGAATATTTATTACAAATTGAAAAATTATTTTAAATTTGGGTTATCATAAAAAATGGATTGATATTCGGTAGGAGCAGCCAAGTCATACACACTATTATTTAGACGCTTTGGCGCATGTAGGACAATTAACCACGGCTCGTTCTTGATATACTCCGAGTACGTTTAGAAATGCACAAACAAACGGGTCATCGCTCATGTGGTCGTTGCTCTTCAACTTGGACAGGTCAACCATGATCAAATTACTGACATGATCAACTTTACAAGAATTTTTATCCTCAACTCTTACCCAATCACAATAAAATACAACCTTTTTGAAGCTTATATAATCCAATTTAAATATATTTCTAATTACACCATATTAAGTCATTTCAGCTTCAATGAGGTTTTTATATTTTGCGCTCGCTCGAAAGAAAGTAAGAGCCTTGTATGAAATGCCCGAGTTCTGTACATTTGTACTTTCCTCGTACACTTTTGCGCCAAATACGTAACCGTTCAATTAATACTTTTTGTACTCTTGTGCCATGAACAAGGGTCCAGTGGCTAGACGAGCAAGCCTTGATGTCGCATCACCCATCATTAAGAGCTGAGAATATAGATAAATTAATTAGATTAGTTGTAAAGTTTTACTGTAATGTAACGTTATATAACGACCATTTTCATTATAAATACCTCTTGTGACAACCACGGCCTAAATTCGCTGTCTGATTGTACCATTGTTTTTCATCTTTTATTATTCTCACGGGCTTCATATTTTCTTCATATTACAAAATAAATCATGTATAAAATAAACTAAAATAATGTAAAACTTAAAATAATTTAAACTTAATTTTTCCATTCTTCGACATCTTCATGTGTGCCAAATAGATAACGAGCTACTTGTTCATGTTGTAAACTCGTTAATTTCACCCGTTTTCCCATCACATGACCACCATCATCGACAAACTCATCAGTGTCATCAACGCTAGTCGAGTTAGGCATATATTCCCGAGTATAGATTGATGACTCCACGATGATGTATTCCTCTGCAATTGATCCTGTAATGTATCGCGTATTCTTGACGTAATCCTTAAAAACTTTCATCAATCTTTCAAACGAATAAATCCACCGATATCTAACTGGACCACAAAGAAGTGCCTCGTCGCATAGGTATACCAAGAAGTGCACTTATGTCAAAGAATGATGGGGGAAAGTACTTCTCCAACACACAAATCTCTTCGATCACCGCCAATTTTGCTGCCACTATGTGTTCTCGATTGACTACCTTCTCACAAAAAAGTGTGAAAGTAATACTAATTTGCATAATAACCCTCCGCAAATCCTTGTGCTTAGAGAAACAATGCTTAAAGAATAGAGGAAACAATTGCATGATCACATGCGAATCGTGGGACTTACACTTATGTAAATCATGAGTAGCATAATTCACAATCCTTTAAAAGTTTGATGAAAAATTAGATGGTCCCTTCAAGTTATATATTGTGTATAAAAGCACCTTCTTTTCCCCAATCGTCAAAGTAAACGCACCAGGGGGAATTATTGTCCTTCCCCTACTATCTTCTTTCAACCATAGTTGTGGCTTAAGTTTCAACGATTTAAGGTCTTTTCGTGCATTTTCTCCATCATTCGAATGACTCCCCCCAAGGCAAGTGCCCAAAATATGTTCAGCGAGGTTCTTCTCTGCATTAATCACATCCAATACATGGCGCACTGGGTTATTCTTCCAATAAGGCAAGTCAAATAAAATTGACCTCCTAGACAATGCCTTTCTCGTCTTAGTTTCATTCCCAGTTGGGGTCTTCTTATGCTTGACATTCTTAAATTTAGGATTCTTACCTGGCATATTAGGGCCACATTCAGAAGATTTACTTTCAATTTATGAACTTGAAAGTTATCTCGGCGATAGGCTACGTTCAACCCCGGCCGATAAAAAATTGGAACCTTTCTCAAATCTGAAACTATGATCCAGGGGTAAAATCCTCCTATGTCAATGGTATATATTTTTTGAGCTAGCGGATAGACGAAGAGATTCAATCTCCTCTCCATAAATAGCACACCCCAAATAACTATGTACTACACAACCGGGTAATGTCCCATAAGCTGGAAAATAATTAATTTCCCACATTAATATAGGTTTCAGCGTAAACTCTTCTTTTCTAAAAGAGTCAAATGATTGCACACCCTCTTCCCACAACTCATTTAATTCTTCTACCAAAGGAGCCAGGTAGACGTCGATGTCATCACTTGGTTCCTTTGGCCCAGGAATTAGCAAAGACAACATCGAAAATTCAGGTCTCATACACTATGAAGGAGGGAGGTTGAGTAGGGATAGGATCACTGGCCATACACTATGATTGGTTCTTATATTTCCAAATAGATTGAAACCACCTGTTGATATAGCCAAACGAATGTTGCGCTATTCTCGAGAAAAAAAGGGATACTCATAATTTATCATCCTCCAAGCTATAGAATCAATAGGATGATGCATGAGATTACCCCCTACTTATGCCCTAGCATGCCAAGTCATTGCCTCCGCTATCCATGGAACTGTGAAAAATTTCTTTAATCTTGGTCCAACGGGAAAATATTTCAACACTTTTTGAGGCACTTTTGAGCTTGTGCCTTCCTTACTAGTAGATTGGACATATCTAGGTTCATCGCATACCGGATAACGATCGAGATTTTTATAATCCTTTTGGTATAGTATGCAGTCATACACACAAGCGTGAATCGATTTATACTTCATTACCAAACTTTTCAAACTGTTCTTCATAACAGGATAGCTATTTGGAAGCATATTATCCTTGGGTAGTAAGCCCTTCACCCAATTCAGAATTCCTGTCATGCTATTGCCAAACAAACCATACCACGTCTTCAAACTGTGCAAACCAACCATGGCATGTAAAGTTGTTTGATCTTTCTCACAACCAGAGCATAACAGTTAGGTCGCCTTAAATTTTAAACTTTGGTAGTCATCGTCAAGGTTTATCGCGATATCTTCATGAGTACTTGAACCTTGTATATCATCAGTGACCTCATTCTCCCCCCTTTATAAACTCTGTACGCATCATCAACTAAATCCTCTAACATATTATGATCTACGTCGTCCCCTTCTACATCTATCCAACTTGTTTAAGGTTATTATGAAGGTTGTTCGGGGACAAAAGAAACTTTCAATTCATCATGAAAACTCCAAAATCGATAAATATCTTGCATACCCCATCTTAACAAATGTAGTTCAACGGTTTTCCACTAAAAAACCTTACCATTCTTACACCTAGCATACGGACATGAAAACTCTTCATCATTATGACATCTCTTTCCGTATTTCACAGATTCATTAGCACCTTTGCGAAACACATCCCCCATTCTATTTGTCTCACCCATCCACTATTTATATTTCAGATATCCCATCACAGCTACCACAACTAATAACCTATTAAAGGTAAGAAGCGTATATTCATGGATTAGTATAAACAAAACTTAGATTTATAGTAAGTTTCATTTAATTATGTCTTATTTATGTTCTATTTTTAAATTTCAAATTCAAATTCAATTTATAATAGAAATTCCTATTTCCTCCATCACCTCTAAAGGGTGAGTGGTCCTATTCCATTCAGGACCGCATATTTCTGTAATATACTTAACAACTCATGCACATTGTTACGATTTGATAAAAATTCGGCAACTTATCCCGGTAGTTCTCCAAGTACACGACATAGATTAGCAAGTGTGAGTGTTATTTCAACTGATCAATTGAAATAATAGTCACACTTGTCAATCTAGTATGTACCCAGAGAATATTAGGATACGACTGCAGAACTTCATCTAAAAGTAACAACTTTAAGCTACTAAGAATAATATTATACATAAATTATGCAGTTCGAAACTGTCCAAACGGGACAATTCGAGAGATCTCATTACAGGGGTAATGACTCTCGAACGGGTCTAAGGGCTATTCAATGCGTACGTATAAGAACTAGAAGGCTTGTATCTATGCGCACTATATGTAATTTCAAGTATGTTTTATTTAATTATCATACTATATATATATATATATATATATATATATATATATATATATATATATATATATATATATATATATATATATATATATATATATATATATTATTCTTGATTCAAAGTAATTCTTAAAAAAAATTGAAAAATCCAACCCCCATATGGACAATAATCCAGTGGTCATGCCACTTTTAAAATTAACCAACCGAACATCGATCCACTACAATCCAACCGCATGACAACAACAAATTATGACACCCCCCCTAATTAAATACCGGGCGATCACTCCTTTATTAAATTAAAATCAAGGTGAACAGTTGGTTCATTCTTAGCATCACTGTCGTGAAAATAAATTTTTCCAAATTAACACCCTACTTAATTAAGCTAAGTGTCAAAACCATTTTTCAACATTATTAACCAATTTTATTTTTTTCAAGGAAAATTATTTATTTAATTAGTAACAACATTTTCAATAAGTAAGAATCATACAACAATTATCCTGGAACATAATCCAATTACTTTAAGCATTCAACATTCAAAATCTCAACATTTAAAACTTAAAGTAAAAACATACATGCTGAATAAATCCCAAAGTAACAGTACTAGAAATAACTGAAATACAAATGTCCTAACAAAATAGATAAATAGTGGAAAGGGTGACACATGCCCCAATAACTGAGAATCATAGGAGTGGAATCAAGTAAATGAAATCGTCTAAGCAAGTGGCCTGCAACTCCCACCTAAGCTGCAGCACGTTCCTTCCAAGGGATCCTAGGCAAGACGCCCCTGTGGCTGGGCACCTATAATATATACATATATATATATATATATATACAAGAGAGAAAGAGGAAAAGAAACGGGTCAGAGTCCGATAGTTTATATGATTTAAAAATTTGTTTAGCAAGTATTTAAATTGATACAGGCCAATGCAACAACATATTAGTGCGACACTCTCTTGAGAAATTCTCACCTCTCTTCTAATGTGCACTCCTGTCGCACAAACCTTCCCAATGGTTTATCTCATCATATATCACACTATCTTTCCCCAATGATTTAACTTATCTTAGGTTATTCGCAGGATTCAAAATTTAACGATTCAATTGTTTGAAAAGAATATTTCAATTAGTGACCAAAGTTTTCATTCTAACTTTATTAATCAATAAAGTTTTCTAGTGTCATATTATACTTTCTCAAAACAAGTATTTACCATTTGAGTCATCAACCATGTCCTACATATCAAATCACAGTAGGTAGTTCCAGATTTCAGAATTTCATATATATATTAACTACTCGTAAAATATATATATCATAACAGCACCCCACATAAAAACTAAAGTGCGGGCATACTCTACTATCCAAATACCATATCACTCATATTAAGGGGAATACAAATTTGAAATCACTCTCGAATTGTATTAACACATACACAAAGAATGTTGAGGCGAAGCATAGATTCCAAGTATCTAAGAGTATGGCACATACCTGCGTCTCTTAGGACCGTCTGAACTATCCATTCGATAGCCTGTACCAAGGATATCTATCTTCTAGGTTACAAGTCAATATCCCCCATAAAGGTCCCATCGAGATAAGACTGTCCCAGCGCGGTAACCTCAGGGATAGCAAGTAGCGTGGGTATGATTTTCACACATAGATAGTATATGCATACACAATCATATAACTATACTAATATTACCATATCAATATTAGGTACATTTCAAATCCCATAGTTACGACATTTATCCTTATTTTCACATTATTAGTATCGCGTATAAGGGTTCGTCTCTAACCTTAATTCGAAAGATTCTTCCAACTTATTACGTAACTCTCATGGACTCTATCCTCCCAAGTATAAAATTCAGTAGGTGTCCTTTTTATGTTCCTACGTAACTCTCTTGTGCATTTCCCCCTTTTATACATAAATTCATCGACCCTTAAGTAATTATCCTCAAAAATAAAATTCTCATCTCATATTAAAAGTCCCCAAAATTATTCATATGTCCTACTGATCTTCCCTATCTCCCAAAACACTTTATTAAGGATGTCCAAGAATTATTTCACATTAAATTGAATTTAACTAACTTAAAAAGGGAAAACATGAGTCTACCAGGAGGGGTCGATCGATCGAGGTCTGGGGCTCGATCGATCGAACCTTCGATCGATCTAAGCTCTGGGCTCGATCGATCGATCAAGCAGGTATTGCGAATTCTGCAGTTTTGCAGTTTAACACATATCTTCATCCAAATTCAAGTTTTTCATTCCCAAACGTCCAAAGATTCATACTACTAACATTATATCTTCATACTAGGTATTTCCAACGTAAAGCATGTGGATTTCTATCACTAAACATGGATTAATAGCCCAAAAATTTATATAATTATCAAGAACCCTAGAATTCTCTTAAACATGGTTCTAACAAGTTTTTCCAGAAATTTCTACTTATAAACATCATAATTTCGTGGGTAATTCCTCTACATGGCAAGGGTTTCCAGGATTATCATTTAAACCATAACTACATGCGATTCCTATCTCAAATCTTTGGTTTTCTTCCATAAAAACTCATTCTAATTACTCCTAAACTAATATTAAAGATGAACCAACGAAATAAGAAAGATAAACACTTGCCTGGGATTTTTGGTGTTTTGATTTGCAGATGATTTTGGTGTGGTTGCGTTCCCCGTCGCGCGATCTACGCATTGGTGGTGGTGGCGGTGCAAACGGATGGATTTTGGGCCTTGGATTGCCTTGGAAGCTCTCTCCTTCCCTCTCCTATGGCCATCACTTGTCTTTGGTTGTTCTAACCCTAGAAGACAACCTTAGACATCTGATATAACCCTTAGAATTTCGTGGGTTTAATTACCCATAATTGCGAAATGTCCAAAACACCCTCTTGGGGTACTAATTAGGCCTAAAAATGCCCCGAGACCGAAACTAAACCCCCGGGTACACTTTTCTCACTATCTCAACCCTTCCGGACGCGTTTGCGCACTCAAAACGACCATATGAACAACTTATAAAGTATTCACTTTTATTTATCAATATTTAGTCTCGACGCGACACGGGCGCGTCCCGACTCAAATTTCCAAAATTGTCATTTTATTCACTCGTGACATTCAATATAACCAATATTACATATTACTTTGCTCATTAGTAATATTCGACAAATTTCCCATAATTACTAACTCTCATCACGTTAATAATTATAACATAATTAATTTTCGGATTTTTATTAAATAATTAATTCACATTAAATTTAATAAATCCCCAAATTAATATAGCATAAAAATACGGGGTATTACACAAATGAGTATCCCGTACTCCTTCTAATTCATTTACTTAATTAATTCTTTTCATCAATTAAACTAAGAATTAAAGTATATAATTATTAATTTACTAATTTACAATGAGGGGCAATCCTACTTGCATATGAAAGGGGTACTAATTATTAATTTACTAAAACAATTAACAACCAATCAATATTTAATCAATCAATTCTTTTACAAGGGTCACTACAATATGAGGGGAAATATCTAATAAATCAATACAAATTTAATTAAAACAAACACACACATGCACATACACACACACACACACAACCCCACAACCCCTGCCCACCCCCCACCCCTGCCCCCTCCGCCCCACTGCCACTGCCCACCACACGCACACACACACACACACACACATACACACACACACACACACATGCACATATACACCCCTCCCTTCCCCCAGCCCTGCCCCCTCCCCCCCTCACATGCATATATACCAAACGCACACATACACACGCATATTTACACACATATATATACACACACGCACATATACACACACATATACACAAATAGAAGATAAATAGAGAGATAAAACGTACCAAAATTATATATAGAGAGAGAAATGGAGGGAATAGAAATCGGTGGGAAAAAAGAAGAGGGAAGGGTTTTTTATTGACAGAAATGTCACGGACATGTCATGATTTATGACCGTGATAACTTTATACGCTTGTTACGGTCATTGACCGTGACAAGTCTGTGACAAATAAAGTTGTCATGGACTTGTCACAGTCAATGACCGTGACAAAAAATGCGTATTTTTTTGTCACGGTCATTGACCGTGATAAGGCTGATCGATTGAAGGGTGTCAATTTGACCATTTGGTCTAGTGAATTTTGAGGGTCTCCCTAGAATTATTCTTCTAAAATATGTTTCATGCCAGTGCATAAGCATTCCTAACTCATAGTTAGTTGATTGATCCACAACATCCACACCATTACACCATAAAAATCAAATTTCCCCTTTGTATGTAGTGTTAGAAAATTGTGGAATTGTTGTGGTGAAATGACGCACACCAACCCAGTTACTTATAAATAAGTTTTAAAGTTAAAGTGAGTCAAATCATAATTACTTTAAGCAAATCATAAACACGAGTATCCTTTTCCAGTTATTACATGAACCAATAAAACTAAAACTTTTGACAACTCTAAGGTAATTATGCTTATTCAAACTTATTAAGAAGATAAGTGGGCTTAAATTACCCCATTTACATTTGACCAAAATCATGGTTTTATGCATCCATTGCTAACCCCACTAACCTCCTAAATTTGGCAGTGATATCACAATACCTGAAAAATGTAAACATAGGAACCATGAGCAAAATATCTCAGCAAATGCATCACTACTACACTATTGCATAAAATTTAATTGCAATAAATATATTCCCCGTGATGATATATGCATACTTATTCGGCTCATTCATAAAGAATTTTCAATTATATACTTATCTGGCTGATTCATAAATAATGACCAATTATATACTTATCTGTCTCATTCATAAAGAATGATCAACTTATCCGAATCATGATTCACATATCCTGTCTGCAATAGACAATCCTCCCCCATTCTTGGTCAAGGAGTAACCCCTTGTCTTTAATAGACAAATCTCCCCCATTTCGGGTTGGGGAGTAACCTCCAATTTTGGTAAACCAAAATGAACAAATTCATATTCAATATTATTCTGATCATATCCGTAACCATGTATAATACATCTTACCAATAAGTGATTTTCAGATCACATCCATAACCAAGTATAATACATCTTACCAGTGAGGGATATTCAGATCATATCCATATTCATGTGTAATACATCTTACCTCTTACCAGTGAGTACACTCACCGTGGCCACTTCCTGTGTTTTTCCCTTGCCTTTGTCTAGCACTTGTTCAACTGGTTCTTCTTCCCTTTCACACATAAATTCTTAAAATATTAGTATCATCATACGGATATTAATAATCCAAAGAATAACTTAAACTTAACCCAATTCATAAGCATCATATGATCCCATTCAAATCATTTATCATAAATGACGTCTCATCCAATTTCATGTTAAAATATTTAACATATCCAATCCATAGCCCAAGCATACTTTAATTTCTCTTTGGTAATCCAATTCTTATCATATTATGTTCCCAATATGAAAGACAACACATCATTTCAAGTTTCCTAGAGCAATCTGTGTCTATTCCTTTATTACAAAACAAATCTGCCTTATAAACTCTTTTATCGTTCTGTCAACTTCCAGGAATTTTCATAATTTTTATACATCATAAATTCTCGTGATATTTCACCCAATATATATAAACATATTTAAAAATACAAAATTAAAGTTTCATAATTTTTAACATTCATTTACTATGTCAAGCAAAACATTGAACACCTGGTATACATACTTATACCTTTGGGGCAAATTTTATACCTGAACTTCAAACTTTCACCAAAGATTCATTTCTTGGTATTTTCACATCATTTATGGATATGTCGTACATATACGAGTATGTTTTTATTTCCAATTTGAATTATTCAATTCTAAAAAATATACAAAAATATATGCGAGTTTGAATACACAAGGTTTCCAATCGAAGTAATATACATGATTTACCCGTTCCACTTTGCTCAAACTCGCATTTGTTCATACATATAAACCAAGCCATGAAAGTTACATAAAAAATCTATGATTGATCACTTTTCAGTCACTCACAAAATAAAATTAACAAGATTTACATATCGAATTACCTTAAGGACTCTTCTGTAATTTCCCACAAAATTTTCTCCAATTTTTCTCCTCAATTCTTCTTCCTCGACTTCCCACTTCTCTTAATCTCAATAAAAACTCTTTAATGGATGAAATATTCTGAAGGAAGAGGTTATTTAAATCCTTTAAAGTTGGTAAAAGCCCACCTCCTTCCTTAACCAACCAAAATCCACCATTTGTTAGCCTAATGAGACGAAATATCTTTTAACGAATGGACAAATTTTCCCTTTCTTTGTAATTCCAGCATAACTTCTTGATCGAACCTCTGTTGTACACACAATTTATTGTGTTACAAACTTAACTCATATATATAAAATTATCTAGTTTTCACCTAAAGTCAATTATTATATTATAGTGGACAAAACTAGTCCCGAACTCAAACATTCCTACCGACGACTTCACAAATTTGTGTGTGTGACTAATTCAATATTTCATAAGTTATGAAGGTAGGACTAGAGTAAAAAAAATAACTTAACATTACATATTATAATAATACATTATCCCCATCCCATACGGTAAGAATGATTTAAACATGGTTTATCATAATCATATTCGGGTCGTCACAACCTTCCCCCCCCAAGAAAATTTCGTCCCCGAAATTTAGGATGATTTTCACTTATCAAACAATTGGGGATACAATATTATCATTCTATATTCCCTTTATCAAGTTGATTATTTAATTTCATGGATCCTACACAATTCTTTAACTACGGAACTAACTTTATTTGCTAATACTTACTCCTTACGACCAAGAATTTCAGCCAGTTCCTCGATGTACTCAAAATCATCTTTCATAATAACTTCAGTTTTTTTATCATTACACGTAAGAATAATCGTCTAATGATTTATTATTAGTAAAAACCAATCCCCTACTAATATATTACTTTATACCTTTACATACGTATGTCAAACATTCACACATACTAGATTATCAGTTGTATCATCGTATATTCATAGGGGTGTAAGCGGTACGGTTTGGTCGGTAAATAGTAGATACCAATACCAAAACGAAACTCTAGATGGTAAAACCAAACCGTACCAGTTTACCACCCGGTACACCAAATCAATACCAAAACCAAACCGGCTGGTATTTCGGTTTTTTCGATAATTTCAGTTTTTTTCTGGTTTCGATAAATTCAGGTTTTTTCTGGTTTTGGTAAATTCTGGTTTTTTCTGGTTTCTAGTTTCGATTTTTTATGTTTCGGTAAACAACACTAAAAGTCCCTAAAACCCAAAAACAAAACCAACCAACTTTTTTAAATATTAAAACCAAAACCAAAACCAAAACCAACTTTTTCTGGTTTTGGTAAATTCGGTACGGTAATTTTTGTAAATTCGGTACGTCACGGTAATTTTGGTACTATTTTTTCTGGTTTCGGTAAATTCGGTAAGGTATGGTAATTTCGGTACGGTTTCTTCTGGTTTCATAAAATTCGGTACAGTAATTTCGGTAAATCGATTTTTTAAATATTAAAACCAAAACCAACCAACTTTTTTGCGGTAATTTCGGTTTAGGTAAGGCTGGTTTCTGGTATTTTAATATTTGAAACCAAAACCATTTTTCTTCGGACCAAAACAGTACGGTACGGTAAAAACCCGTACCGCTTCCACCCCTATATATTCACAATGTGTGAATATTTTTAACAAATCTAGTATCATTCTTTACCTTTCTTCCTTCATTCCTATAGTCCATCCTTATCATCGTGCAATATTCCAAATCATAAATATCACATTACCAGACTAGTTTATTACACATCACATTTCCATCTTCCATTCAACACCAAATACATGTATTTGGCTTTAACCACCATCCATATCATTTATGATGTTTAAGAGTATGTTAAATATCGTCCTTACAATTTCTTAATTTAAATATAGACTCACTACTTTTCATATATCGAAACTTTACAATCTTTCACTAAATGTTTATTCTTAACCAAGATTTCATATTCATGTTCATGTATATTGTGCAGTCATGCACTATGAACTCAATATAACTTCTCACTATATTCCCCTTTTTAGTATCGTATGATTGTTCTTTAACTAAACATACAATGACTTTAACGAGTCATTTATCTGGCACAATAACTTTACAATCATAATGTTACCCCAATCCTTATTAACATTATAGTCTTATGCAACATTATTAATACACTCACGTTACCCGTTTGGTAACATGGACGTTAAACATAACATCACCATTGATAACTTTAACCATACATACCAACCCATAATACTTATCTTAACTATTATATATCGTATTTCTTTCAAATAACTTGAACAAATACCTTAATGTACAATTTTTAACGTGGTAAAACCCCACCCAATTTTTAATTTGGTAAAACCCCACCCAATCAAGTACAATTTTTAACGTGGTAAAACCCCACCCAATTGGGGAAACATCCATGAAGGTATCTACACGTCAAAAGTAAAAATACACTAAAATAGAGTAACATGTTAAAAACTATTTAACAATCAAGACACACAATTAAGCCTAATCTAAGTTAAGAAAATATTCCAACCCCTCTGGCATTTTCTGACTTCTCCCATGTCTCTGATGTCATTGATGTTCTCTCAGCTTTGTAACTCCACTCCTTTTAGCTTTATGTCAACTTAAATATTTATAACTCTCTACCAACACCTTTTAGTGTTGTAGTGTGAAAGTGTAAGTGGTGATGTGCTCTAAATCACATGCATGCAACCCACACACACTTATTACAGACCAATTGATTAACAAATTACAAACAGGTTCTAAAATGCAAAGAAGATTTCTAAAATCATTTTGATTGGAACTCAAGCTTTGGACCTTTCAATTTATCCACAGATCAAGAGGGGATCTTGCTATATAAAAGAGCCAAGATCCTAATCACTTTCGTTATTCGAAAATATTTAGAAATATTTTTCAAAATGTGAAATAATTGAAAGTGTAGATCCCCAATCAAGATCTTAACTAGATCTAAGTCCAAGTACTCTCAAAAACTGAAATCAGAAATGATTTTGTTGGTTTAGGGTTTGAATGAAACATAACAGTTTAAAACAACCAACAAAATTGTGATTTCTCGAAGAAGAAGTCAAGTCAATGAGATAAAATGTGAAGTGTATCACACACTCACAAATCTTTGATTTTATAAAAGAAAAAAGGATTTGGAAAACGTGACTTTGTTGGACAAGAGATTAAGAATAAGAGAGGATGGATCTTCTCAAATCTATAACTAACTCAACTTTCATAACTATTTTCAGTTGAGATTTGGCCGGAGTTAGGTTAGTTTTTTTTTGTTCTCTCTCTCTCTTCTCTTCTCTTTTTTTTTTTCTCAAAGATGAGGTGAAAAAAAGTTGGAAATGAAAGGACGAAGTCTCCTTTTATACAAGGAAGAGAAGGATCTGGATAGTCTCAGGTAAATGGGCGATCAAGATTTGATCGAAGGAAATCTAATGGCTATTAAAGCACCGTATATATAAAAGCACTGATTGGTTTAAATTGTTGGGACACGGATCAAGTAAGAACGCAGGCATGCCATAGATTAAAATGATCCAAGGGTTCTCAATCATTCTCAGGTATGTGAGTGTAAAGAAACACATATCGAACCGTTATAATACCACGACGTGTAAGGCTAAGATGAATTAAAAAATGCGTATTTTTGGTCTTTCAGAAATACCAAATTTGCCCACAATATTATCTAGCGCTTTCGGTTTATATACCCAAGACAAGTTTTAATAGCTTTTACTAATTACAAAACATCCCACAACATTTGTAAAAGCCAATTTTAAATTTCAAAAAATTGTTTAAAAAATCCTAGAAATTATTTAAAATATCCCAAAAATTATAGAAAAATTATCGTAATGGTATTTAACTCACACACACCCATATTATGAAGAATGCAACACTTTAATGCAATCCCAGGTGACGTGTTTACGTTCTACCTTTAGGAACAGTTTGAGGAATTCAAATGAAGAGTCTGAAGGCTTTTTGGTTAACAAGGATATGACTCAATTTTGTCACTATTTCCAAACTAGATGAGCACCTATGTAGTATAGACTCAAGTGAGTCAAAGATATAGGGTGCTTCAATCTCTCCCACTGGAAATATGAGACAAGATCTCCTTTGAGTCATCGAGGACTCGTAGGGATACAAAAGAAATAAGAAAATCCTATTCCTATACAAAATTATATATACCTAATATCCTAGAAAAAGAAAATTACATAACTCAACTATTTACAGACTAATACCCTATCGAAATTCTGATGTAAAAGAATGTACTGATTCCATAAAATGAGATAACTAAGATCAAGATTTTTAGTTGGGAATACAATAAGAATGTTCAAGTAGACTCAAATTTCTCCCACATTTTATTTCAAATGGAAGAAGGGCAGAGAAAACAAGTATGAAACAATAAATCATTATTCTGCCATAACCAAACCAATAGATCTACGCAAAGATTCAAATCTAAAGTAATCCAATGGTTTAGTAAATAAGTCAGCTAATTGCAATTCAGTAGGAAGGTAATTAATTTCTAACTCCTTCAATTCAACTAAATCGAATATGAAATGATATCTGATTTTAATATGTTTGGTACGAGAGTGCTGAACTGGATTTTTAGAAATATTAATTGCACTTTGATTGTCACAATAAAGATGTGACTTATCTTCAGTTATATTGTAATCTTTCAGCATTTGTTTTAGCCAAAGTAATTGAGCACAACAACTTCTTGCGGTAATATATTCGGATTTGGTAGTAGACAAGGAAGTGCAGTTTTGTTTCTTATGACTCCATCCTACCAAATTCTTACCAATGTAGTAACATGCTCCTGAAGTACTTTTACTATTATCAGAACATGGCCCAATCTGCATCGGTTTAACCTAATATAGTACTAGAAGTGTCTTTAGTGTACCAAAGTCCTATGTTTAGAGTGCCTTTAATGTATTTGATGATTCTTTTAACGCATAATAAATGACTCTCTTTAGGATTTTTTTGATATTGGGCACACATGCAGACAGAGTACATGATATCTGGACGGGAGACAGTAAGGTAAAGTAAGCTTCCTATCATACAATGTTATAAGGTTGATTCGATGGATTTACCATTCTCATCTTTATAAAGTGTGACAAAAGTACTCATAGGAGTCCTAACTTCTTTGCTATTTCTAGGACAAACTTCTTGACAATATCTAAAGCATATTTGGATTGCGATACAAATAAGCCATCTGATTTTTTTTTTTAATTTGGAGTCCTAAGAAGAATTGTATCTCCCCCATAAGTGACATATGGAATTCCTGATGCATAATGTCAGAAAATGTTTTGACATCTGTAGGAGAGATGGATCCAAAAATGATATCGTCAAAATAAACTTGGGCTATAGTAATATTATTGTCAATATGTTTGACAAATAAGGTATGGTTATTCCCTCATCTCCTAAAACCTTTATCTAAAAGAAAGGTAGATAGACGTTCATACTAAGCTCTAGGAGCTTGTTTTAACCCATAAAGAGATTTTTAAAGACGATAGATGTAATTTAGATGATGAAGGTAAATGAACCCTTTGGGTTCTTCTACATAGGTCTCCTCAGCTAAGATGCCATTAAGGAAAGCAGATTTAACATCCATTTGATATAGAGTGAAATGCAAATGACAAGCTATTGAAAAAAGTAAGAGAAAACACTTGAGATGAGTAACTGGCACAAAAGTTTCCTTGAGGTCTATTCCTTCAACCTGGGAGTAGCCCTGGGCAACTTATCTTGATTTATTTTAAAAAATCATCCCAGATTCATCTATTTTATTTTAAAAATCCAACGTGTGCCGATAACCCTTTTATTTTCTAGTCGCGGTATAAGATACCGTACATCATGTATGACAAACTAAAGAAGTTCCTCCTTCATTACACTTATCCACAATGGGTCTTCATAACATTCTTTGGTTCTATAAGGGAAAAAAAGCATGCATAATGAGCAAGGGTACGTAGTTAGGATCTTATACGAACTTGCTTAGTAGGATTACCAACTACATTATCTGAAGGATAATCTTTGGAAACCCACTTAGGTACTTTAGGGGTCTCAGTTGGTAAGGACTCATATATCTCTAGAGAATCATAATTTAAAATGTTTTCGAATTCATCCGCTATAGACGGTTCTTTAATATTACCTTCTATACTAGTGTCCCTTATAACCACATTAATGGATTCCATCATGGTTTTGGTATGAATATTGTAGACACGGTAGGCTATACTATTTGAAGAATATCCTAAGAAAATAGCTTTACCTCCTCTGGTTTCGAATTTAGACATATGTTCTCTATCCTTATAAACATAACAAGTTCTAGCGAAGGTTCTAAAGTATTTTAGGTTAGGTTTCTTCCTATACCACACCTCATTGGATGTTTGTTTGTTATTTTTCCTTAAGTAAACTCAATTGATTATACAACAGGCTGTACGAATGGATTCTACCCAAAAGTATTTAGGTATGTTCTTCGCATGAATCATTACACGCGCCATTTCTTGAAGAGTGCAATTTTTACGCTCAGTAATTCCATTTTGTTGAGGTGTCATAGGGGCACTAAATTCATGTTTGTAACCACTATAGTCAATGTATTCAATGACACCTGAATCTATGAATTATCCTCCTCTATCACTACTGTGGTGACAAGAAATCTCAACATAAATTATAAATGAATGAAATCACCAGAAAAAAAACAAGAATAAGAATAATCACACTCACACACAACATAAGATGTACATGGTTAGGCAAATTGCCTATGTCCACGGTGGTGCTCTCAGTTTATATTTATCTTTTCCCCAGAGGAGTATTTTTAGTTACATACCCTTTGTCCCAGGCCAGGGGCACAATATATATATATATATATATATATATATATATATATGAAAATTAAGAGAGTGGGCGGGCTGGATACCAACACTCTAACCCTCTATCCCTTGAATATATCCTTCGAGATTTTAGGGATAGACCGGGTCATCTCTTGTTAATCATCTTGAGGCTTCTAAGTTTGGGCCAGGCTACTCCTTTGGTCCTGCAAAGAGGGAAGTGGTACCCATAACTACGAATTCCATCTACTTGGGAATCCTTTTCATTTTCTATACGAAATAAGATTTTCAAAAACTTATGGAAAGTTTCTGAATTGTGTTTTCAAAAAGTAACCTAGATAAAATGAGTCAAGTCATTAACCATAACTAAGATATATATGTTTTCACAAAGATTAACAGTACGATAAGGACTCATTAGGTCCATATGGATGAATTTTAGAGGTTTAGCGGACATAACTTCTTTAACTTTCTTGTGGGGAGTCTTAACAATTTTTCCTTCTTGACAGGGACCTCATATGATCTTTGAAATTGGTTTGATTTTAGGAAGACTTCTAACTATATCTTGGGAGAAAAATTTACTAACACTGTCATAATTAATGTGACCCAACCTATTATGCCATATCTCATTGTGATCCATTATGGCAATGTTACAAACCTCTGTACTTGGATTGACCGTGTAACAATTATTTCGAGTACGGAGTTCTGTAATAATGCAATCACCTTTTTCATTTAAAGTTTTGCAATTGTTCTTTGAAAAGTAACAGTATGGTTGGAGTCACAAAATTGTGATATACTTAGTAAATTGGCTTTAAGACCTTTTACCAAGAGAACATCCTCAAAAATGGGCAATCCTTCTTCTTGGACTGTTCCTTTACCAATGATTTGGGCTGATACACCATCTCCAAATAAGACTTTTCCTTCGGAGACGTTAGTTTTGTTTGAAAGTTTAGAATCATCCCCGGTCATATGTTTGGAATATCCAGAGTCTAAATACCATCCAGATGCCATGTGTTCAAATTTAAAAGCACTGATCACAATATTGAATTTCAACTGGGGTAATAGATCATCTTTTTTACCCAAATTGCGCTACTTTTCAATTTACGCTAATTAGCTCGTATTTGATAAAACTTACGAGCTTCTGTCTTTTCTTTAAAATATTTTTGCGCAGGCTTATGAGTATTATAGACAGTTTGAGCAATTGGTTTAGAAAATAATCTAGGATTCCTTCTTGTTAATGGTCATTTAGTATTAGTCCTTCTCTTTCTATTTTGATAGTTAGAATTCTTGTCTGGCTATCTAGGAAGGACACAATTGTTTCATCTTCTCCTAGAATAGTTGAAGTTATGGTAACTAGGAGAGTTATAAACTGGATTATATAAACATTTATAATAGAAACCATCATGGGAATGTCCATAGACATCATAATAGGAGCAATAAAGATGGCACATATAACTCATAACCTTAGGAAAATTGTTATTCGAAGGCTTGTCTAGGTTTTGAGCTCTAGTCTTGTTCCTAGGTGACACTGGATGAAATGATGAATAAGCTTGTTGAGTAGTGGGGCAGACGTATTTAGCCTTATGTTCAACATTATACTTAGAGTTACTTGAGTCACCAATGTCTAACTTTTTTTGTTTTAAGTCAAAATAGTTTGGAAATTTTGAAAGTATGGACAAGTTTCAATAAGTCTTTTTCCACCAGAGACAAACTTGATAGGTTCAAAAGTTTTTATTTGCTTGGAATTGTTGGGGCAAAAGCGTATTCCAGTTCTATCATCAGAAGTGGTCTTACTTTCATCAATATGGTCTTCAAAACATTTTGATTTATATTCAAACTTAGAAAACATTTTGAAGACTGTTGATGTCTTTTCTTTTGTTTGTTCCAATTCTAACAACGTTCCTTTGTATTTGTTTTCCAGAATTTCATTTGAGTCAGACAGTTCTTTTAGTTTTTGTTCAAAATTTTTAGTTTCATTATTATGAGTTAAACATTGAGAAGTGTACTCTTCATTATTCTGTTTGATCATATGACTTAGGGTTTCTATCTTCTAGGTAAGGTCTTTGACAATCTTTTCAAGTCTAGTGATTTTCTTGAGAGTTTTTGTGTACAGTGTATGAATGTCAGGAAGGTCTTCATTGTCGGAGTCACTAAGTGTGTAGTGTGCAGTGTACAGTGTAAAGTGTACCCTAGCGGTTTATTTTTAGGACTCACACACCCATTAACATCAATAATAGAGCGTTCCCTTTGACTCTCACCGCGTTTGAAGCATTATCAGCATTCTCAAGTAACAAATTAGACAAATCAGTAGGAATACCATCATTTAACATATCATGACGAGGTTCCTTATCATCAGTGTAAATGATTTTAGAAAAGAAGGACATACATGGGTAATAAGTGTTAGATGACTCAGGTTCATCGTTTTCTGAATCACTTGAGTCATCCTAAGTCTTACATAGATGAGCCCTATTATTTTTGTGAACTTTTTCTAAGTTAACTCTATAGTCACTACCCACGTGTCCTAACTTCCCACATCTATAACATTTAACATTTTTAAGGTCTCTCTCACGTCTCTTATGATTATCAGTATGGTGTTTGTCTTGTCCTCTCTCATGATGCCTATTATTAGATTGGTTTGGATAGGTAGGTTTGCCTTGTCTTTTTGCTATTTTATTGTGAAATTTCATAATTTTCTTAAACTGTTTAGATATTAAGGCAGGATGATTATCCAGACTATCTAAATTACATTCCTCATCAGAGTCTAAGTCAATTTCAGGTATACTAAGTTCAGATGTGGTCAACTTAGATGATAAAATAATATTAGAACTAGCCCGTCTCTTTTGGAACTAGGTTAATTTTTTCTTAAATTCTAATTTGATTTCCACAGTACTCAATTTGCTACTGAGGAGTTCAGGTGTGAGATTTTGATCATCCATCTCCTCAATTGCATATCTCTTCTTATCAAATTTCTATGGAAGTGATATTAGTATTTTAGAGACAATTTCCTTTATATCATATACAATCCCATTGGCATGTAATTTGATCACAATGTCTGTCAATCTAATATAGAAGTCATCAAATGACTCAATCTCAGTCATGATTAAGGAGTTGTACTGTTGGATTAACATTTGTGTTTTAGTAGATTTAACTCTAGTGTCACCCTCATGTGCAGTCACTAGGGTATCCCATGCTTCCTTAGAGGTAGAATAGAATGATATCCTCTTAAATTCGTGTTCATTTATAAACATGAATGTGAAATTTTTTCATTTGTTATTGTTAAGGGAAGTCTGTTTCTCTTCTTTAGTGAATTCACTTAGTAACTTTCTAATCCTCACAGTACTTCCTTCAGCGATTGGTTTAGTAGAAAAAGTATAACCATTTTCAATAGCATCCCAGACATCATCTCCCAATGTCTCTTAGATGAAAGCAACCATCCTAACTTTCCAGTAAGGAAAGTTGGTTCCATCAAAGAAAGGGGGCCTGGGCAGGTTACCTAATCTCTCAAATTTCTCATCCATTGTTTGTCTTCAGAAAATAATTTCAGAAACTCAAGATCTAAAGAATTTTAAAAACCAAAGCTCTGATACCAATTGAAAAAGTACCACTTAAGTCGTTTAATTCAAGATTAAACTATCTAAATGGCTCCGACCAGTTTGTTGAAGAAACTCTTTAGTCAAAACAAATTTCTTAACATAAATGTGTTTAAAATAGTATGAATGAGTTATTTAAGGTATATGTTTACCAATTTTGAAAGCCAAAAATTATAAAGAAATTAAATTAATCACAGCGTCAAGAAAGGGATGAGAGGAAGAGGAAGCAAGCAAGTACAATTTTTAACGTGGTAAAACCCCACCCAATTGGGGAAACAGCCACGGAGGTCTCTATACCTCAAAAGTAAAAATCCACTAAAATAGAGTAACATTTTATAAACTATTTAAGAATCAAGACACACAATCAACCCTAATCTAAGTTCAAAAATTATACCAACTCCTCTGGCATTTTCTGACTTCTCCCAAGGCTCTTATGTTGTTGATGTTCTCTCAGATTTGTAACTCCACTCCTTTTAGCTTTATGTCGACTCAAATATTTAGAATATCTCTACCAGCACCTTTTAGTGTTGTAGTGTGAAAGTGTAAGTGGCAATGTTCTCTAAATCACATGCATTAAACCCACACACACTTATTACAAACCAAATAATTATCAAATTACAAACAGATTCTAAAATGCAAAGAAGATTTCTAAAATCAGTTTGATCAAAATTCAGACTTTGGACCTTTCAATTTATCGACAGATCAAGAAGGATATAAAAGAGAAAAGATCCTAAACACTTTCGTTATTCGAAATTATTTACAAATATTTCACAAGATGTGAAATAATTGAAAGTGTAAGTACCCAATTAAGATCTTAACTAGATCTAAATCTAGGTACTCTCCAAAAGTGAAATCAGAAATGGTTTTTTTGGTTTAGGGTTTGAAAGAAACATAACAGTTTAAAATAACTAACAAAATTGAGATTTCTCGAAAGAAGAAATCAAAATCAGTGAGATTAAATGTGAAGTGTATCACAGACTCACAAATGTCATATTTCTATGAAAGAAAATAAGATTTGGAAAACGTGACTTGGTTGGACAAGATATTAAGAACAAGAGAGGATGGATCTTCTCAAATTTATAACTAACTCAACTCTTAGAACTATTTTTAGGTGAGATTTGTCGGGAGTTAGGTTAGTTTTTTTTTGTTTTCTCTCTCTCTCTCTCTCTCTCTCTCTCTCTCTCTCTCTCTGTTCTCTTTTTTTTTTCTCTCAAAGATGAGGCGAACAAAAGTTGGAAATGAAAGGAAAAAGTCTCCTTTTATACAAGGAAGAGAAGGATCTGGAAAGTCTCAGGGAAATGGGCGATCAAGATTTGATCGAAGGAAATCTCATGGCTACTAAAGAACCGTATATATAGAAGATCTGATTGGTTTAAATTGTTGACACATGGATCAAGTAAGAACGCATGAAAGCCATAGATTAAAATGATCCAAGTGTTCTCAATCATTATCAGGTATGTGAGTGTAAAGAAACACAAATCCAACCGTTATAATACTAACATGTGTAAGGCTAAGATGACTTAAAAAATGCATGTTTTTGGTGTTTCAAAAATACAAATTTTACCCACAATATTATCTAGCGCTTTCGGTTTCTACCCAAGACAAGTTTTAATAGATTTTACTAATTACAAAACAACCCACAACATTTGTAAAAACCAATTTTAAATTTAAAAAAATTGTTTAAAAAATCCTAGAAATTATTTAAAATATCCCAGAAATAATGGAAAAATTGTTTTAATGGGATTTAACTCACACACACCCATATTATGAAGAACGCAACACTTGAATGCAATCCTAGGTGAGGTGTTGGTGTTCTACCTTTAGGAATAATTTGAGGAATTCAAATCAAGAGTCTGAAGGATTTTTGGTCAATAAGGATATGACTCAGTTTTGTCACTATTTCCAAACTAGATGAGAACCTATATAGTATATACTCAAGTGAGTCAAAGATATAGGGTGCTTCAATAGTGGTGCCAAAAATTTGATCATTCATATTAATATATGTGTGTGTTTAATTCTGGATCGTCTGATTTGTTAACCTCGTCAAAAATCAAAGGCTCCTACAGTTCCTCGCGATGTGCAAAGTGTGCCTCTAAAGCACCCAATCGCACTTTCGCACACGCGCATGCACGTGGGCGTTTGCTGATGGTGCTTGCACCATCCTTGGTGTTAGGGTTCACATTAGGAGCATACTCTATAATACATACAAGTAAAATTTTATGACACACATGCCTTTATTAACCCATTCAACTTTTCATCATTTTTAGATAATTGGCTTTTTAACTTCCTTTTGGCTTTTCACTATTCAATTTCTCTTGTAATTCGAACCCATTAATGTTACAATCTCTCAATATTCCCCTACTAGATTGTAATACTTATGAGATTTTTGCTTGTGATATGCCCATGCATATAAGAAAGTATCTTTCGATTTAAACCTTCCATTAGTGAATATATCCCAAAGTTCTACTAAGGCAAATGTGTGCTATGCATTAAACCTTGTCTCAATAATTTAGAACAAAAAAGACATCACACATGAGATATATCAATTTCTACGAGATGTTTAATATATTTTAGCACTATTGTGGTTGTTTGCTCAATCTTGGTCTCATGAACATTTACAAGAGTTATCTTAAACTCTTGCTATAAGTGACACCACTTCCCATGTTAATGCCTTACTACTTTAGATATTGAAATTAATTAAGAGTTAAACTCGTACTCACAACGTAGCAATCTACACTGAACATCCTAGAAGATGCATTAATTTATATAAATTATAGTGCACAAACAATCACTTATTAGTAACATATTTTTACACATTAAACTTTGCAATAGTGGTAATGCAACTACAAAGTTGGGTTACCATCACTGGTGATTTTTTGAAATAAAGATTTTTGTCCCATTCCACTAGATGTATCCTTTTCCAAATCCCTTGAGAGTCCTTTGGTAAGAGGATCTGTTTAATTCTTGCTTGTTCGAATATAAAAAATATTAAGAACTCTATCCATTATTAATTTCTTGACATATTCATGTATTAAGCTAATGTGCCTAGATTTTCCATTATAAACTTGGTTATATTCTCTAGGCAACGTAGCTTCATTATCACAAGACAAAGAAATAGTTGGCATTAATTTTGGCCATAATTTTATGTCTAATAACAAATTTCTTAGCCATTCTGCTTCTTTGTCTGTTGCTTATATTGCTGTAAAATCTGATTCCATTATTGAATGTGTTTTGCAAGTTTGTTTCTTGGATGCCCAAGAAATTGCTCCATTTGCTAAGGTGAATATGCATTCAGATGTGGATTTATTATCACTTGCACTAGTGATCAAACTAGCATCAAAATATCCTTCAAGCACTACTAGAAAATTATAATAAAATAGACCTAAGCCAATGGTCCTCTTAAGGTAACCAAGTATCCTTCCAATCTTGCAATTATCTACAGTTGGATTATTATTATATCTTAACATGTTTCCTACCGCAAATGCGATATTTGGCCCTGTCCAATGCATTGTATACATCAAACTTCCAATTGTACTAACATACTCAAGTTGGGAATGTAATACCCTGCCCTAGTAATTCATTTAAATTTTATATAAAATGTAATGGAGTAAGGTTTTGATGAGAATTATTGGAAGTGTGGGTCAAAATTAAAGATAATCAAAGCATTGAATAAGGGTTCGTTCTAACGACATAGGGGTGTCGTTAGAAGCGAGACCCAGTGTCCCGCGAAGGTCGTTCGAAGCACAGTTTCAAATGAGATTTCAATATATTACAGTCCCAGGTCGCGCGGAGGTCGCACGAAGCATTTCATCAAACGAGGTGGTGATATCGTTCGAACGAGGCTCATGCCATTTGAATGACATGCCTAAAAAATGTTTAAATCTGATTGCCCTTGTGTGTTGTCACATTTCTGGCCCTTAGATTTTTGAGTTTTCGAGCTCAAATGAGCCAAAATTAGGCAAAGCGGGAATTTTAGATTTTTAGAGGTTTTATAAGGGTATGTTTGGGATTATTTTGTTATTAGAAGTGGAAGAAGGGAGAGAAATAGGAGGGATGGTCCTCCTCTATGGTTGTACACCCCAAACCACCACCCACCACCATATTTCCAACATAAACCACCATTTTCTTAGTATATTACACCATAGTTGAACCATATACACCCATTTTCATCATTGTTGAAGTGGAGTTACGAATTTTAGAGAAGCCTTGGGGGATTTTTGGAGAAGATGATGGAAGCTTTCATAGAGTTTGGAGGGATTTCGGTTTGAAAGCTTAAACGAAACATTTTAGAGGACACATTTGGAGACCCCTTGAGGCCACTTTTGGATTTGGGTGTTGCTTATCCTACACCAAACTTCTTACCTCCAATTGGAGCTTTTAGAGGTGAGAAATCTTACTCTTATTATTAAGACTCTATTTTGTGTATTTGTAGTCTTGTTGTTAGATTACATGAGTAGGGTGCATTAGATTAAATGATAAAAATTATGAGTAATCAATAAAAATAATTTTTATGATATAAAAATGTTACAAGAATGTTATTTTGTTGAAAATAAATAATGAAATAAATATTTCAAAGTCTTGAAATACTAAAAGTTGATATTTTATGAAAATTGTGTATTTTCTAGAAAGATTGATGTTAAACATTTTATGAAATAATATGTTAGGGAACAATGATTTATTTTGCTAAACATTGATGAAATAATATTTCAAAGTTTCTTGCAAAAATGTAAAGTTCATGAAAATGGACATTTGTTGAGTTTGAAGAAATTAAATGTCTTTTATGCTTTGAAAGCATATTTTTGCAAGTATGATGAATTTCTAAAAGAAAATGCATGTTTAACCCATTTATAGGATTTTAGGATTTAAAATCCATCTTCTCATACATATAAATTTGTAGTATTTTGACAATAAATGTAGAAATAAGTTTAAAGAAGTTTTTGTTGGGTTTAAACATGGAATAACAAAAGTAAAAATCATTGTCTTCAAATTTGTGTAAAAAATGGGTTAAAAGTGCGACAAGTACAAAGTTTAAGACTAATTGAATTGATAAAGAGGAAACAATATCTTCTTATAAAACTAGTATTTAAGTGTCATTATATTTCTTGAATAAAGAACGTAAAGAAATGACCAATTTTAAAAAACGGTTAGTAAATGTGTTGATTAAGTGTTAATGGTTAAATACTGAAATGTTGGTGTGTATAACTTAATAATGTTGTCAAAGATTAACACTTACGAAATTGGAAAGGAAATAATGAATAAAGATGTTTCCAATTAAGAAGAATATCACTCCAAGGCACCTAAGAAAATAGTATGAGTAACTTAATGGAGTAAAATATGAGTTTGGAAGCAATGGGTTACACAAATTGGTCGTAAATGAATATGATTTTGGAATAAAATCAAAGTTAAATGTAAAGGATATGAGATGATAATTTCGAAGTGCAATACAAGTTGGGGTGAAACTCCGGGTTTTGGGTTCGCCTGGGTAAAAGGAAAAGTGGAATAATGTGGACATTTGTAAATTGTTAAAACATATAAAGGAACTCGAATGATACCGGGATAATTAATGAGGGTTTCAAGCCCTGGGGTGAAATACCCAAAATAAATGGCCATAGCATATGATGCACGTAGTCAGCGGTGTAAAACTTGTTGAAGTACAAAAAATACAAAAAAATAAAGAACAAAATTCTAAGAATTAATAAAAATAACACCTAATGAATCTCCTAAAATGAACTACAAATTCCTATGTGATGTGTCGTGTGAGATATCCCCTTGAATGCTTGTTGTATACCAAAAGATAGACAAGTTATAGTCAACTTTGGCTCTTCATTTTTTGGAGTGTCTAAGAGTGTGAAATGGAAGGTGTGAGAGTGTGAAAACTACAAATTACGTAAGGTTTGGTATGTAACATGTATGCTTAATTAAGAGTTGGGTATGAAAATGGGTTTACAATTTGGAATGTGAGAGACAAAATAGTTCCCTGAATATATAATAAGAGATGAAAGTGTTTGAATTATTTGAGCATAGGGGTGGCAATGGGTCGTGTCGTGCCGAGTCTAATCCGATTCGTGTCAAAATCGCTTCTACCCAAACCTGACCCATTAAGACTCTCGTGTGTACCGTGTCGTCTCTTATCGGGTTCGTGTCGTATTTGGATCATGTTCAAGTCGTGCCTTAACGAGTCGTGTCACGTATTTACACTAAATGACTAAACCTAAACCCGATTCGTTAAGTTGTCGTGTTTAGCAGGTCCACCCGTTAAGCACCCGTATTCGTTAAGGCTTCCCTAAAACTCACTAAAAAGTCGTGTGGGTTGTGTCGTGTGACAATTTGCTATCCACCCCTATGTAAGTAAGATAAAAATTTAGATTTTACCACATCACCTTCTAAAATCGAAGGGTGTAGATCAAATCAGCTTTTTAAAATTTTGAATTTGGAATATTTAGTACCTCTTACATTTCCTCACACCCAAAGTATTTTTGAATTTTTATTATTAAGTACCTTTTGCATTTCATCACATTCAACCATTGATATGATAAGCTCTATTTTCTCTCGTTCCAAAGCATCATTTTTGTATTCACATATTTTCAAAAGGGATCTAGAGTATTTAATCCCATTTGTAAAGATTTATTTATGACCACTCCCATGTTTTTATTTTTTTAATTGTTGGTCATATTATAACAAATATGTGAGACTTGTCCTTATCTGGAAAAAGAAAGATTGATGGTTACAGAGAAGTTATATGTGATTTTGTGTGATTATGAGACCTTTTACATTTTTAAAAACAGACGAGAGTGGAGTCTAACAAATCTTTTGAAGGGACTAAAGCCAAAAAAACCATTTCCGATATCTCCTCGCATTTCTCTCTCTTAAACACTACATTCTCTCCCTTTTGTTTCGCATATATAATATACAAGCCGGCCATGTGATTGGAAGTGTCTTGTGCGAAAGTAAACTTAGGTACTTTCCAAAAACATATTGTACAAAGATATTAAATACCTTAAAACACATTGAACAATAGTTCTTCTAGCATTTCAACTTGCAAAATTACTAATTAAAATTACATAAAAAAAAGATTAATAAGACCTCGATGAAAAAATCAAACTAATAAATTTTTTTTGGGTAATTGAATCATCCTTCGTACAAATATTGTTTTTGGGTAGTTAAAAAATGGCCCCTAAAAAATTAAACTGATTTTAAAAATTAACATTTTTATTATACATAAAATATTTTTGGACCCCTATAATATATATATATATATATATATATACAGTTCTGCTCTTGTGCGGACTAGTCCGCATTTTAAGAGTGCGGACCGGGCATGTGTCACACGACGGTGAGCCTAGAAATTATTGACTAAATCATAGGCACACTCTCTTTCTTTTCTGGGCTCACCGTCAGGTGACACATGTTAGGTCCGTACTCTTAAAATGCGGAACGATCCACATAAGATCAGTATTGTATATATATATATATATATGTAGCCACTTACTCTAAAATGGGTCTTGTGACATTGCCCAATTGGCACATGGTCAGGGTCGTCCATGATAATATAACACACATGTGTATCTTTTTAAAGCTTCACTTTTGGGAAAAAAGTATATTTCTCTGTTGTTGGATAAAAACTTTAGTTCTATCTAAGAACAGATAAAAAATTACAAAAATTTATTAGAAGGAAAAGTTGGATAAATTGAGAATGAACTGTGTTTATTGGAACACTTTGGAGCGAGTGTAAAATTTGACCTGTGAGTTTGATACTGGGGGGGTGTCACAAAGTGACCCGTTCTTAGGAAGTTCCCACGTTACCCCCCAAAAAAACCGTGTTTATTGAAACTTGACGAGCACCTATTTATAGATGATTACATCACTTAAACAACTTCAGAAAACTAATCTACAATTGTTAAAATTTCTCCGGAACTAATGGCACCAACTAAGCTCCTGAACTAACTACTGACTTGATCAACAAGAGTTTTTCAAAAACAAATTGCACATCAACTGACTTGGACTCAGTCATAGACCAATTAAAAACAATCTTCGCATTAACTTATTTTTGCCAAGATTCCTTATATAGTGAAATTTGATACCAATGTGCTTTATTCTCCCATGAAAGACTAGATTTATGGTTAGAGTAATTGCTAACTTATTATCACAATAAATTGTCATCAGAGATTCTTGCTTTTAGTTGATATCTTTAAGTAATCATCGTAGCAAAAAATTATGGCAGGCAGTAGAGGCAACATCTATGTACTCGGCATCAGCGGTGGAAAAGGAAACTACTTGTTGTTTCTTTGACGACCAATAAATTACTCCCAAACCCATGTGAAATGAAAAACTATAGGTGCTTTCCCATTATTTGATATCACCTACCCAGTGACAATATGTGTGTCCAATAAGAGTATAATTATCAGTAGATGTGTAATAGATGCAATGAGCTAGACTATGATGTTGTTTGTTTTTACCTCTTAAGTCTGAATCTGAACCATTCAGACTTAAGAGGTTCCAAAAAGTGTTTTTTTTTAAATTATTAAGAGGCTAATGGCTATATTTTGATCTTAATGGTTAAGAGGTAGAATTACATCTGAAGTCTGAATGAGTCTAAATACATTCATTCAGAGGTACATTCAGACATAAAAATAAACATATTTTTCAGATTCAGACTTCAGACTTCAGATTCAGTCTTCAGATTTTTGATTCAGATTAAAAAATAAGCTCAACCTACCTCGGATGTAATGCAAAATAATAGGCCAATGATGATGTCGAATATGGTAGATGTTAATTACTACAGACTGCCTACCAAAGTTTGATAATACGTGGAATCCACTAGATCACCATTATCAATTTAATCCAAATGCAGTCATGCTTCCACTTTAGTCCATATAGGAGTACTTGAGTCTATTTTGAACTGTTTCAATATGTTTGATGCACATTTCCTATAAGATACGAAGATCATTCCATCTCCCTGTATAACATCAAGTCCAAGGATGAAATATGTCAGGCCCATGTCAGTTATCTTAAAATTCTTGCTTATGGCTTCCTTGAATTCAGCGAACATACTCAAAATGTTGATGCTACATATGAGAAATAGTATTTTGCAATCTGTTAGGAAGAACATTCCTAAATCCTAATGACAATAATCATCTATTTGAACTAACACTAATATTTGTAGGAAGAACGTACCTCAATTCTGTAATTTTTGTGTCTACAATTCTTAGAAATTGCCTACTTATAGATCAAAATTTTTGTGTCTACATGTTAATTGATATATGCTACTTAATGCAGTAGCATTATCATAACCAACGCAGTAGAATATATCACAACCAACTGACTAATATATCCTACATAAACAACAACCAACTGACTTAATGAAGTAGCATATATCACAACCAACTGATATATGCTACGTAAACAGCAACATAAACATTCGCATCATCCTCAGAAAGTAACACAACCAATACTGTAACCAACACAACCAACACAATTGTGTGGACTCCACACTAGGAGTTTCAACAGCCAACACAGTTGTATAAATAAATTTTGAGTTTGTACAAAATTGGGAGGTGTTGGTCTTACATTGGCTGTGTGGACTCCTTAGGGGTAAAATTGACATTCATATGCATACATTTTTTTATCGAAGTTGTTTTATTGACTAAGTTGTTTAATCTCTATTCAATTTTGATTGTTTGTTGTTTTGATTTCGGAAATCGTGTGGGGATTTAAGTTTCCATTTTGTTGATTCTTCATTTTCAATGATTTACTGGCTTCATAACAGCGTTGTTGATACAGTTTAAAAACAGTGTATGAATATCTTGATAGTGTTACATCTTGATACAGTTTACAAAACTCAGTGCAAGCTAAAGCTGCATTCTGGGTTTATGAGTTTTATAATACTGTTACACGGACAAAACTCCCAGTACAGTGTTACATCTTGATACTGTTACTTGATACATGTTTTTTAATGGACAATACTGTTACATCTTGATACAGTTAACATGGACAATCTTCATTTTTATACTGTTTACATCTTGACAGAAGTGAGTTTTACATCTTTATACACGAACAAAATAATCATGACATCCCTTTGGGATTTATACAGGTACAGTATATGACAGTATATGAGTTGGACTTGGACAGAAAGGTTATTTACATAGGTACAGGATTTGGGATTTATACAGGTACAATATATGAGTTGGTCTTGAGCAGGAAGGTTAAGAATGTACCATGGCATCCCTTTGTATACTTGATCTGCTACAACTGAATTTATTGTTGATTAATAGTGGATATATCCAAGTCACTTAACTGTAAAGCTACAACTGGTTTGCTACAAATTCCTCTCTTTATTTTTTATTTTGACGGTGTGCATTACGATTCATACTTGAGTCTCTAAATTTGAACTCTTAGAATTTCTCATAATTGGCTAATTATTTGATTCAGTTCAAATTTTTATCAGCTTCTTTGATTGTTTATAGGCTGCTGTATGACGTAGGATTTTATCTTCTTTGTTTACTATGATCTTTTTGTGTTAGACTATCTTGAACATTACTCATGTTTACTTATTACTTAAAAGTTATACAAGCTTTTTGAACTGATTATGCAGCTTACTCAGAACGTATGTTGGGTTTGTCATTAATTAATTTATTTTTACCTTTTGTTTCCTGAGTGATTAAGGGGCTCACTAAATGAAGAACGTATTTCTGTAACAGGACTTCCCAATTCCCATGGATAAATTATGGTGTGCAGGTTCATGTTTATCTTAAAGAATACATATATCTGAGTTATCATCAATTTGGGTTGGGATTTGTGAACCCATGAATTAATCTTAACTGCTTGCTGGCAAAATTTGGAAAGTCATTTTGACATTGTCTAGCTGTAGCTAAAAATGAATTGACACAATATGTCGACCCTGATTTTTGAAATTGAAGGAGAACATTCGGTCAATATAGGCATATTACACTATAAACTCCTAGCTGTATGAATTTTTTCTACGAGCCAATCATACCGATGTAACTAAATTATGCTGCTTTATTAGCTTCATTCTTCTCTTGGTTTAATTATTTGATTCGTCTTTCTATTGTGAACAATGAAGACTTGCTTGACCATGTAATGTAGTATATAGGCTTTAGATGTTGCTAGAATTATTCATCTAGGAATAATCAAAATTTTATTGCTTTGTATTATTATTTGAATGATATTTTATATAGTCCCAGTTTCATATAATCTGTTATTCTTTATGTGACTCCAGTTGTTACCCGTTGTCTTTTTTTACTGAGTTCGCTTGCTCGGTATTTCATTCTAAGGGATCGGCCTTATATGATGTTATTTATATTTTGGGGTTGGCATTTAAAGTGATAAGAAATCTGGACCTTTGTGAAGTTTCATTGCTTCCTTTGTAGGCATTTTTGTCATCCACATAATTTGAATGGTACTAAGAAAGTGTGGTAATAGCCTTGAAAGTTCACCATTAAGAAGTTTGCCTTTTATTTTTTATGCTTCTGTTGAAATTGGATTTATTTAAATTGGTTCGAGATATAAAAAAGTAACATCTTATTCATAATTTCTTATATGTTGATTGGTTATAACTGTGTATGTATTCAATTGTGTTGTCACACTGATAATCACAATCGTTCTCATTTAGTCTTGAAAGTGTGTATATTCAATACCTTGGTTCAATTTTATGTTTAGGTAAAGCTTTAAATGCGTTTTATTATTTGTTTTTAGAAGTATTCAATTTCTATTTTTATTTAAAAGAGGGGTAATAATCAAAGTAAGAATGTTACTAATGGAGTTTTTTTGTTTTGTTTTAGGGGAGGACATGGTAATGAAACATGGAAATGAGGGGTGAGAGTCTCCATTGCTTCCACTGCACTAACGAAGGATAATATATACGTTAAGGACGCTGAGGAATAAGAAATAAGTGAACTCCGTCATCAGGGACACCATCAACAAATTTATCCTTCGCTGCTAATATATCTTGGGATAACTAAAAGATGATGATATATGCAAGGAAGCAACAGTCCAGGAGTGGGGGTTAGAAGCTGTATTTTGTAGTAGAATCTTTTTCAATTTGTTGAAACTCGAGTTTCCATATATGACATCATATTAATCTGACGTGTCATAATTGTAAGTTCATTTCTAACCCAGGTGAAGAGATGAAGCTGCTAAAGAGAAGCCGAGGGAGGAAATTGTTGTGAATAGGCGAACTGACAATGAGCTTCAATTTGACCTGCTAGAGAATATCGTGTGTACATTATATCTCTGATCAACAGTGAGGATCAATCGGGGAAAGAGAAGAAGATGATGGCTGAGATGGTGCAAGTCAGCATGCATCAAAGGGCTCTGGTATTCACCCCTGCTTATCTACCTACCACTAGCTGTGCTTCTGAAGTTCCTTCTGAAGCACCTTCTGAAGTTCCTTCTAAAGTTCCTTTAAAGAAAATTCTAGCAAGGTAGTTATTCAGAGATTGCTTCAATGGAAGAAGTAATTTCCGAAATAATTGTTGTGGTATGATCATTGAGTTGGACACTTGCTAGAGCATTATGTTCATATTACAATTATATTCGAGTGGAGATAAAGTAATTTTGAAATATATTTTCTCTCTTTTGTAATAGGTATTAACATTTGAAATCTGAAAATAATGTGTTTGCTATTTTGTAGGTATTCACATTTGTCATCTGCACATTTGAAAGAGCCAATAAAGAATTTTCATTTTTATTTACCAAGAGTAAATGTTTTGTTGAGTATTATGCGGGTAATTATTGTATCTTCTTCAATTTTTCTAGAGAATTTGTTTAATTTTTTTTTAGTTTGAAAAATTTATGATTGTATCATTGTGTGTAGTTGCAATTATGCAATTGTGAATAAAAATGAATGTCACAAATGATGTTTATCAATTTATATTAAAAATATTGGTGGTGTGAATATTAATGGATTTTCGTCGGGCCTCACAATTCCATCCATGGGCCTCACAATCATAAACTGGTATTGTCATAATTGATTGCAGTGATAGTACACCTGTTATCTGTATACACGCTGACCACATTTTCTTATCAAAATTAAAGAGGGTAAATTATATATATTATTTTTTTGGCCCCACACATAGTATACACGCCGACCACAAAAAAATGAAACACTTAGTTTGGCTTCTCAAGGTGATCAGGCCCACCATACCTCTCATTGCATAGCGATAGAGCTCCTTTTTGTATTTTGGCAAGATGTGGCCTTTGTAATTGCCAAAAAGGAGCTAAAACTAAACAAAGAAAAATAACGAGTTAAATGAAGAAAATATATCTCGACATTAAATGGAGCAAATATTTTATCACCCCCGGGAAAATATTATGAATTACCCATCTTTATTGAAAAATAACAAAATGGGTGTTAAAAATTTTAAAAAATAAATTATTTTATTACTATTATTACTTGGAGATAAAAATAGTTTATCCGAAAATAAGAATAAAAAAATGTTTTTATTTTTATTTTCTCTTTGTTGTTTTTAAGTTTTTAACAGAAAAAATAGTGACAATCCCAAAATGTATTTTTATTTTTTAGTTTATTTATTAAAAATTGTTTTTATCTATTTTTAATAGAGAAACAGTAAACATTTCCAAAACAATTTTTAACTATTTTCTATGAACATTATGTTCTTTTATTTGTTTTGGAGTTAAAAAACATTACGTACTTTGGAAATTTTGTCCGGGAACGAAATTGTCACCGTTTTGCAATTACGTACTTTGAAATTTTTTGTCGTTTTGCAATTATATACTTTGGAATTTTCGTCGTCCCTTTCGGCACGGGAATATATGAAAAAACTACTCTCGTGTTTCGAACTCAAGACCAGTCGTAGCTTTGGTGAGGGCATTTTCCATCGTACTAAGGCACGACTTTATGATTTTCCAAATTATCAATGTGCCTTTAGGCACGGGTATACCCTAGTATATATATATATATATATATATATATATATATATATATATATATATATATATATATATATATATATATATATATATATAAAGTTCTGCTCTTGTGCGAACTAGTCCGCATTTTAAGACTGCGGACCGGGCATGTGTCATATGGCGGTGAGACTAGAAATTATCGACTAAATTATAGGCACACTCTCTTTCTTTTCTGGGCTCACCGTCAGGTGACACATGTTCGGTCCACACTCTTAAAATGCTGACCGATCCGCATAAGATCAGTATTGTGTGTGTATATATATATATATATATATCTGCTTACTCTAAAATGGGTCTTATGACATTGCCCAATTGGCACATGGTTAGGGTCGACCATGATAATATAACACATATGTGTATCTTTTTAAAGCTTCACTTTTGGGAAAAAAATGTATATTTCTCTGTTGTTGGATAAAAACTTTAGTGCTATCCAAGAACAGATAAAAAATTACAAAAAATTAATAGAAGTAAAAGTTGGATAAATTGAGAATGAACTGTGTTTATTGGAACACTTTGGAGCGAGTGTAAAATCTGACCTGTGAGTTTGATACTGGGGGGGTTGTCACAAAGTGACCCGTTCTTAGGAAGTTCCCACGTTACCCCCCAAAAAAATCATATTTATTGAAACTAGAAGAGCACCTATTTATAGATGATTACATCACTTAATCAACTTCAGAAAACTAATCTACAATTGTTAAAATTTCTACGGAACTAATAACACCAACTAAGCTCCTGAACTAACTACTGACTTGATCAACAAGAGTTTTTCAAAAACAAACTGCACATCAACTGACTTGGACTCAGTCATAGATCAATTAAAAAAAATCTCCGCATCAACTTATTTTTGACAAGATCCCTTATATAGTGAAATTTGATACCAATGTGCTTTATTCTCCCATGAAAGACTAGATTTATGGTTAGAGTAATTGCTAATTTATTATCACAATATATTGTCATCAGAGATTCTTGCTTCTAGTTGAGATCTTTAAGTAATCAACGTAGCAAAAAATTATGGCAGGCAGTAGAGGCAACATCTATGTACTCGACATCAGCGGTGGAAAGGGAAACTACTTGTTGTTTCTTTGACGACCAATACATTACTCCCAAACCCATGTGAAATGAAAAACTAGAGGTGATTTTCCATTATTTGATATCACCTACTCAGTGACAATATGTGTGTCCAATAAGAGTATAATTATCAGTAGATGTGTAATAGATGCAATGAGCTAGACTATGATGTTGTTTGTTCTTACTTCTTAAGTCTGAATCTTAACCATTCAGACATAAGAGGTCCCAAAAAGTTTTTTTTAAATGATTAAGAGGCTAACGGCTATATTTGGATCTTAATGGTTAAGAGGTAGAATTACATCTGAAGTCTGAATGAGTCTAAATACATTCATTCAGAGGTACATTCAGACATAAAAATAAACATATTTTTCAGATTCAGACTTCAGACTTTAGACTTCAGTCTTCAGATTTCTGATTCACATTAAAAAAAAGCTCAATCTACCTCGAATGTAATGCAAAATAATAGGCCAATGACGATGTCGCATCTGGTAGATGTTAATTACTGCAGACTGCCTACCAAAGTTTGATAATACGTGGAATCCACTAGTTCACCATTATCAATTTAATCCAAATGCAGTCATGCTTCCACTATAGTCCATATAGGAGTACTTTAGTCTATTTTGAACTGTTTCAATATGTTTGATGCACATTTCCTATAAGATACAAAGATCATTCCATCTCCCTATATAACATCAAGTCCAAGGATGAAATACGTCAGGCCGATGTCAGTTATCTTAAAATTCTTGCTTTTGGCTTCCTTGAATTCAGCGAACATACTCGAATTAGTTCTTATGAAGATCAATTCATTTACATACAAACAAATAAAAAACATATCTCTGTTTGAATTAAAATGAATATAAAATGTGGGTTCATAGTTGCACTTATGAAAACTATGTTCTTGGAAATATAAGACGATGTGAGTGTACCATGCCCTTGGCGCCTTTTTGAGCCCATATAGAGCTCTGTTTAACTTGAGAACTGTATCTATGCGACATTTCTTCACATAACCAAGTGATTGATCAACAAACACTTCTTCAAGTACACCGTTCATAAATATAGATCTCACATCCCTTTGATGAAGCTTCCATTTGTTTTAAGAAGGTAAAGAAATCACAAGTTATATAATATTAACCATAGTTGTCATAGGTAGAGGGGAGACTAATTAATAGTAATCCATTATTAACTTTTGTCTGCATTTCTTCGCAACCAATCGGGCCATCAAGTGATCTATGCTACCATCGAGTTTGTACTTTGTTTCATATACCCATTTGACTACATTTGATTTCTGTCCTTTTAAAAGAGATTTTATCTCCCAAGTATCATTCTTCTCAATGGAGAAATTTTCATCGTGCATTTGAAGAAACCGTCCAACATCATATGCTGATTCTGTAAAGGTGAGAGAGTCATAAACTGCGAATAATGAAAAATTGAAAATTCATCAAAGAAATTGTTAAACTCCAAAAATGGAGGTAACAAATAACAAATAGATTAATCAAGAGAGAAATAATGACACCAGAGAATATAATGTCCCGACCCAGATTTATGGGACACCTGTGAGTTAGCCCGATCCGAATCGAGTCGTTAGGTGTGAAGTGCAATGGGACAACCTATATAATGTTGCTAATCGAGTTTAATTTTAATTATGTTTCATTTTCTAGGATGCAATTCCAGTTTCAAGTTAAACTACGTGAGTGACCCATGAGGAGAACCCCTAAGTCCAAGTAAACAGAGCTACTAACGTAAACATAAATAAGATATGCTTACTTGTAAAACGCCCTCAAATTACGGAACCGCTCCCGACCTGCCATAACAAAGTGGGGACATGTGCTTATGCCCAATGGGATTTATACAACAGTATAGAAACAAATGGAAGATAGGAATACTCACACACTACAACCACGTGCAATTGAAAATATGTATATGCCTACATATGTATACCTTTGGAAAACACACATGCCAATGCTTTAACCATTTTCTTTCGAAAATCTTACTTACCCAGATTAATTTTCCTTAATTTAGTAAAACTTTCTTTATTCATACTTAGCATTTTCACCTTTTTTAACGCACCTAGTTGAACACTTGAAACCATTCCACTTAATTGTATTAAAGTCATTCCTTTACCGAAAATTACCCTTTTATTCATTCCAATATTCCTTAGTATTTTCATTGAAAATTGCCATTTCAACGCACGCAATCCCCTTGTTAGAAAATACTTATTTAAGATTCGAAAATCCTTTTTATAACACATTCCTGTGTTAAATATGGGTTTAACCATTTAGGTTGGTTAACCACCCATTTATCCACTCATTTTAACCCTTTTTCCTTATCGTATGGACATTAGTAGATTTACGAATTAACTTGTATATTTATTACGGTCATTCAAGTTAGGTCTATCAACACATTTTACCACACAATCCATTTCTTAATATGTTACATATTTTCTTTATTTTTTCTCGAAGTCTTCCAATACCGCATATTTACACGTGCTCCACACCGATGTCTATGCGCACCATATGCTCTAGCCGGTGGTTTAGATCTTTTCACCCAAGCATTGCAGTCCCTTATTGCTTTATCCTGGTGTCATACGAGTTTCTTTAATGTGTTTTAACATTTTATAAATATCCACACTATTTCCTTTCCTTTTTACCTGGATGAAGCCAAAATCCCAGACTGTACCGCCACAATTTGTGTTACACTTGAAAATTTATCAATTTGTATCCTTTACACCTTAATCTCGATTTTTATTCCAAAAAAAATCATATTCACTTAGTACCACTTTGTGTAACATCCTTTCCAACATTTTTTATCATAAAAATGTTCCACTTTAAGTAAAATTAACATTTTAACCATTTGTTTTCAAATCACACCTTTACTCCTTTTTCACAAGTGTTGATTTCACCTAAAACACTATTAAGTTATTCACACCAACTTCTTAAGTGTTTTAACCCTTTAACACCTTTTTACACTTTGAGTACATTCATCTTGATTGGAAATACTTTACACCTTTAATCCTTTTATAAGCCCATAAGTGTTAATATTTCACATTATTAGTAAGTTACACTCACTAACCATTTCACACTTATCCATTAACACTTAACAAATACTTTTTACCAACATTCATACTTCTTTGCTTATTTATTCAAGAAATACCTTTATGGTTAAGACTACTTTTATAAGAAAATACTATTTCTTTATTTTCATGTAGTCTTTTAACTTCATACTCACTATGTCCTTTATTCCCAATTACACATACCTTGAAGACTAAAGTTCCAACTTTTATTATTTCTTGGTTAAACCCAACAAAATCTTCTTTAAATTTGTTTATACGAGAGAAGATGAATTTTAAACCAAAAAATCCTACTACACGGGTTTAACATATTTTTCATCAAATAAAGGTTTACATATAAACATTTTATTCCATAAAATGTTTAACACCAATATTTCTAAAATGCCCATTTTCACAAAATATATTTTCTTTCAATATTCCGAAACCTTAAAATATTTACTTATTCTTTATTTTATAAAAATGTCTATTTTTAGATTACTAGGAAACATACTAAAATATTATTTATAGCATTATTATTCCATAAAAATGCCCAATATCAGATTACTAAGAATACATTAATTTTCTTATATCCCTACTCTTAATCATACACACTAATAATACTATACATTTATCAAATGGAGTCTCAAATGCAATAAGAGTAGTTTACCCACCTAAATAACTCCATGATGGTGATGGTGATGGTGATGAAGATGGGTGACTCCCCCACCTCCAAAGGTGGCCCTAAAAGGGAGTCACGAAAGATCCACCGACAGACCTCTATGGAACCCCATTAAAACCCTCGACACAACCTCCAACATGTGTCCTTCTTCTTCTAAAATAACCCCTTCCAAAATGCACATCACAAGCCCTCTAACAACCACTTATTAAAAATTTTATAATAATAGTAAGGGAGAGTGGCTATATAATGGTGTGGGTCTAGGTGCTGTCACAGTCTAGGGACAGTGGAAATATATCTAGGGAGAGGGAGAATTTTTTTTTTGAGGTTTTTAGATAGACAAAGGAGATGGTACATGGTGGTGGGGTTTCCACACCCCCCACACCTTTCTCTATTATAAATAAACAAGGCCCTCAAAATAAATTTGATACATCTATGATCAAGTGCACAGGCTTTTAGAGCTTGACACATAATTTTAATCAACGGTTCAAGGAGTGACAACATTTATGGCAAAACAGACCAACTGGATTTGTTGTTCAAGGCTTCTACTCTTATATACACGACACATCCATACAAAACCCACTGGTCAAAATGTTTATTTCTCCCCTTTATCATTCCATCTGACTAAAATACTAAGCAACGAGCAAGGGGCTGACAGCGAAACATAGATAGGTTTTCATCAGTGTCGTTCGATGGAGATGGGAGGACAACCAGCTCTACTCCTATATTAATTTCTATAATTGATTCCTTCATTAGCCGTTTCCTATTTGTTGAGACGAAGAGAAATAATATAAAAAAGGGGGATAGGAGCTAAATCTTTATTTTCTGTTTACCATCTCATTTCTAAGTCTTCATACTATGTCCTTAACCATCTATCAAAATCTTAGTAGGTGCATGTATACTTTATAACCATTTAATTTTTATGATTCTTATATAACATCAAATCCAAAAATTCTCTTTATTTAATTCGATTTATTACCAACTAATTTCCACAATTATAATTGATATGGCCAATATGGTCCCTTGCCGGGGAGACATCTAACGGAAGGTTGCTACCGTAAAATTGGGAGGCCGTGGCCTTATGACCATATGGTTTCCCCTTTAATGGACGCTGTCTTGTCTTAGACGGGCCACGACACCTACAAGGTTGGTCTACCCAGCATGCCATTGCATCTTTAGATCATCTACTGCCTGGGACCAAACAGGCCACAAGCCTTACTCACAGCTAATGTCCCATAAAAGGTATTACTCTTCGGACTTGTTTATATGTCACGTGCTCAGGGCACGTGACACAGCATACATACCTACTATAAATAAAGGTCCACACCACAAGAATAGGGGCCCCAGAGACAATCACCGTTAGCAAAGCCCTGCCAAACTCTCTATACAACCAAAATCTAGCTTGGGGGCTATATATCTACCTTGTAGACCTCACCCCGGCCTTCCCGGAATCACTACGATCATGTATTCTCCTCTCTTAACGCTATCGTATGCCTATCATGGCGATGTAATCTTGTACTTCGACGTGTATATAATGAGAGTGGGGGGGGGGGGGGGGGGCAACAAAGTGGACGTAAACTCATTTTAATAGCCGAACGACTCTATATCTTGTGTTTTTTCTCTCTTTACTTGATTTACATGTTTGATGCTTATATTTATTTTACACTTGACTTGTTGGTATGAGAACGAAGTGTGTCTGATTTTTTTTATCAATAATCCGGCACCGTCTATGGGAGTTGAAGTATTTTGATCTTTTTTCTAAACATTTCGGGTTCTTAGTACATTATTTCACTCATGGGCCCCCTGGGTCATCATCCCATGATTGAGGTTTGGTTATAGAGCACGTATTTTGTACATACGCCCTTAGTTGCGTATTGCATATTTTTAGATCTACTCCCTGGTCTCCTTTCTGTGACCTTAGATCTATTTTGTTTACCCCAATGATATTACCTTACCTAAAACGTGTTGAAAAGCGCAAAAATGCTAAAGCCTTATAAAGTTGGGTAGCTAGGGTTGGGATTCTGCCCGTTCACTTCTTTCTTAACCCATGATCTAGGATTTTTTTACTAAAATTATGCAATTCTTTGCACTTGCCTAGTAGGATTATTTTTCATATCACTGGATGGATAAAACCCATCTAATGGGTCAAGTATTGGAATTACACTATCCTTCATCAAGGAGGATACGACCTGGCATATAAACTGCCTGAGAACCACAACCCTTTTTAGGGAGTACGCATCATAGCTTCATTACATCACCGAGGAGAAGTCATGGTAAAACTATCAGATTTAACTCTGGCGAGCTCCCTTGGAAAAGCCACGATAGTAACCTTATATGTTCTACATGCCGCGTCCACAGCAGTATAGATTGGTAAATGTCCAAAAATGACTTCTTTGTTATTATACTTGGTTATTTTCTCTACACTCTTTATTTCTCACCGTTGTTTAGTTCATCTCAGAGTATATCTCTAAAGACTAACAAAGCAGAAATGGAAGGAGACTTCAACCAAAGTGCAGAAATGAAGGATGAGGTTCCTCAGTTGTATAACCATCTCAACCATCTGTATGACATCCATGCCTCACTCCAAACTCAGGTTAACTTTCTGATCGAAATGGTTCTTATATTGGAAGCTGCAGCAGTAGCAAAGGCTGCTGTCCCAGCAACTGCGGCAGTAGCCATAGGGATTGCAACACCAGTGATCGCGGACAAGAACAAAAAAAGGAAGATTGAGAAGGTAGAAAAAGTCTTTGAAACCTACGCCCCATTGACTTATCAAATTGAAGATATTTTTGATTTGATCAAGGAAGACAAATTGCTCAAGTGGCTTGAGAACATGAAGGCTCCTTCTCACAAAAGGAACTTGGACCAGTGGTGTGATTTTCACCAAGACCATGGCCACAACACTGACAAATGCTTTGCGCTAAAAGATGAAGTTTAAAGGCTTGTGAGGCAGAGAATGCTGCATCAATTCCTGAAGATAGCATAAGGGATGCAGTAACTCTCAGAACCACTATGCCCAATTGACTGACAAGCCACATGCCTCAGATCTAACTTAGCTTATACTCTATTTATGTTCTATTGAAAATCTTTATTTAAATATGTCCTTTAAAACTTTGTATTTTTCTAACAAGGTCATAATTACATGAAAAATAGGGCTTATTTTGCCATATATCATTTCTTTTGTTTTCATTATCTATTATCTCATAAAAAACTTTCATCTTAAACATATTTTGAATGAAGACAACATATTATCTCAGGAATAACTATCTTGGTGATCTCACAACTCCCCTCATGGCTCCTATGCATATGAAGGCATATGATATTCAAAATGGCAAAGGCAACTCTCGGGATGATTCGACTAGCCACGGGGTCTTACAATGCATGTTGTTAATTATCGGTATACGCCATTTAGCCACATTAGCTTACAATGCTCGTTCTCAGCCGTCGGCATGCATAATTTAGCCATAGGGGCTTATAATACCCGTTCTCAGCTGTCAACATGCGTCAGTTAGCCATGTGGGATTACAATGCTTGTTATGTGCTTACGGATGTTCTTATTTAGCTACGGAGGATACTAATGCCCATTATTTGATTTCGAAATGCTTCAATAAGCCAGAGATGTCTTGATACATATCCAATTATATCATGGGGAAGCTTAATAATACCTAACATAGGAAGGCCTGATAATAACCCAATTAAAGCAATTAAAAGAATTTGTGGAAGAAGTTCCATACAATTAAAGCAACTAAAAGAGGATGTGGAAGAAGTTCCATGCGATTAAAGCTGCAAAGAGTAAGTGGCTGCAACCAACATAAAGCCCACTAGAATGTCACCTCAGATACTGCAATAGGCACACAACCCAACCACAACCCCAAAGTTGCCATTGGCACCAAGACTTAGGGTTCTCATAAGTAAGAAAAAACTAAGAAACAGGGAAAAAGGATTAAGTTGTAGACCAAAAATCATTTTCCTTTGACACCATGGATTGGGGGCTCATTGTGTGAAATGAGGAATCATGAAAAAAAAGAAAAATAAATTATCGTGGCCCCACATTATGTGAAATGAGGAATCATGATAAAAGCAAAGGCAAAAAAAAATTTTCGCAACCCTATTCAAGAATCCTTTTAATGAGAAGTTGTCGCAGCCCCATGTTCCATACATTCATTATTGAACAAGAATAGTTAAGAGTTTCATTGTTATGGTTTTATATATTCAAGAGAATTAAAGTAGTCAAAGAAAAGTAAAGCATTCAAACCTTTAAGTATTTAAGAGGCAGAGATGAGAGAAGCATATTGACAAAAATTAAAATGTATTAATTATGGATAGAGTTGACAGAAAAGGGCGCAACCCTATATGAGAAAATTTAGAATAATGGCCAAAGCCATGTATGAAGTTTAATTCAATAATTAGTTCATTACAACCCTAAAATGATCAACATATTAAAAAGCTTTGATGTTGTGTCATCGTCTTTATCTTCTTCTTAGCTATCCGTAGCCGTTTTTATTTTGTCATCACCTATCACAGCCGGTGCTTCCAACTACTGCTTGGGCCTTTCCTCTATCGTTATCTTTATCTCCTCGATGCATGAATTATTCTTAGCATCTCCCAACTTCCAAGACATGATGAGTTCCTTGGAATTCGAGAAATTTTTGACCACCCTATGCCTAAGATCTTGAAAGCCATGGAGATAGACTTTGTTATTTGTTAAATAGAAATCCTTGGATTTCTTATACATAGCTATGTCATCATCTGTAGATTGAGTTAAGGCCACAACATGAGACTTGTCATATACTGAAGGGCAGCGACATGATCATTATCTTTTTGGTGGATCAAAGATGTGATGCACTGATCTAGTTGTTCATATTTTTGTTGAAGTTGATTTACTTCACTCTCGAAGTTGTTGGCATGTCTAGAAGAATCCACAACCTTGGCCTCAGAATCTTGAAGAGATGATGCAGCTATGTTAAGGTTTTGTTCGACCATATCCTTTGCCTTGATGGAAGCCTCCAAGTCCATCTGTGCATCTTTGAGTGCAGCGGCAGAGGATTGTTTGCCTGCCTAAAAGGATGAAGTTTTGGAATTCTCCAAATCAGCCACATGAACTCTCTTCGCGACCTCCTTCAGTTTATATAGGCCTTCATATTTTATCCTTTGGCACATGACAACGTTTGCGGCCTATAAAATATATGTTAAAAAATGATATACTGCAGAAAAATAAAGTGAAAGGAAAAGAGAGATTCCTTACCTGTAGCAGGCTGTGGATGGCATACTCCTCCAAGTATTCATGGTCTTTATCCACAAGGCGGTCCAAGTCAATGTTGTCAGGTACCCTATGCAACCTATAGACAACCCTGGTAGTCATATCCCAGGAAAACTGAGGTTTTGGAGTCCTCAACTGAGGCCGTGGATGGCCATCACGTCCAACACTTTGGTGACTTTGGGGGGTGGCAAGTTGGCATTCACGACCACGATAATATACAGCGTGTGTGTGTGCGTGGGGGGGGGGGGGGGGGGGGATGGAAGAAATAACATTTGAAGGGCCGTGTCTAGATTGGAGCTCAAACTCAGATGGTAACAAGCCTACCACGTCCAAATGATCGCCAATATCATCATCAAATTGTCTCTCTCTCTCAGTGACCGCAGCATCATCAGTGTGCGATGCATCACGTGTAGAGGGCACATCGCCCCAGCTACAGTATTAGTCTAAACTGCCACATCATCACTATCAGCAGGTGCAATAATTTTCTCGGCGGTATCCTGTTTCCCCTTTTGGGATCTCTTACTTTTTCTTTCCTTCTTGGTGACATTATTGAGGGCTGCGGCATCCATATCCATTTATACCAACCGGGTAGCCAAAATTTCTCTATCTATCTCCTCTCGTGAAAAAATAACAGCAAAGTAATAATTTTATGAAAGTATATTCTGCGAAAAGTTAAAGAGTATAGGTTATTACCTTCTGCGGTCATTCTTTTTGGAAAAAGTTTGTTGGGGAAGTAGGCTCATTTAAAAATAGATGCGAAAGTGACCAAAGTACTGAAATTATTTCCCTTACCATTAAAGGCCACAACCTTCCTAACTATTCTTGCTTGCCTCTCGCTGAGGGCTAGATGATCAAGGGCTGCATAAATGATCAATATTAGTATATGAGACAATAAATGCTATAAAAATGTGCAACTGCAGAACGAGACGCGACATGATATAGAGGTTGCAGCATATACAAACCTAGCAGTGATGACCATCCCCACTGCCGCAACATTCTATGAGATTTCTCTCTCTACGATTCTTCTGGATGAGTTTCCAATCCTTCTCCAGAAATAAAAAAGTATTTTTCCTTCCAGTTCTATACACTGTAAGGTCTCCCAGTATACAAAACCTCTTCATTGTTTCGAAGAGCCAAGTAGTAGTACCACACAAACTTAACAGAGTTCTCCTTTGGACCGTAGAAATGGAAGAACTCTGCGGGAGTGACATCTCTGTTGAACTTGTATTTCCGAAGCACCAACGAGGCAAGGATTTCTCTCTATCCGTTTAGATCCAATTGGGTTGGGGCCAACTTTATAGCACAAAAAATCTTCCTAACACAGACAAGTATAGGCAACCGCAACCCATATACGAAAGCATGAAGAGGGAAGCAAATCCCATCATTAGGGACCGCAGAACACGGTCTCTGATCCGTGGACGGGGCTGGACAAATTACACCATTGGGAAATTCAAATGCTTTGGCCACTTGATTGAGCCATTCATCAATCATTATGCAATGAATGTTGAAAGTTGCGGGAACTCTTTCAACTCTGTCAGATAGGTTAGCTGGTGCATCTCTGGCCTCGAAAGGCCCAGCTGCTGTGGCCTTAGGTTGAATAGGATGAACTCTGGAATTGGTATATTTCTCCATAGCTGCAGCCTCAGTAGTTTCCCTACAGGTAGTAGAGTTCGCAGGATAAGAGTGAAGAATGACACAATCGGGGCAACCCTTAAGCAAGTAGGTCCCCACAGTTCTCAAAGTCCTAACGAAAAAAATTTCAGGAGGAGAAACACCTAAGGGAGTTTTCCAGAAACTCTTGGGGGTTCCAACACATAGGGCCGCAACAGGTCCTGAAAAGCAGAAAGTCTCCACTGTTCGGGTGCCACATCCACTATGGTCAGAAAAGCCTCAAATAAAGGCCATGACTTATATATATATATATACATACTAGGGTATGCCCGTGCCTGAAGGCACGATGACAATTTTTCCAAGTATGAATCGTGTGATTAAGCCATAAAAGTCTTGTATTATAATTTTTTCAAAAATATTTAATCGAGTATAATTTAAAGTTCAAAATTTAATTTTCAACACAAATAAAGGTAAAAATATAAGAAACAAATTGTGCATAATTTCCTTTTTTTATATGAGTATCCGCTGGTTTAAGGCATACTAAGATACGTTAACCACAAAAATAATTCGTCTAAGACCAAGTATAAGAAACGTAACATATTAAATAATATACATTTCACTCACCTTTAAGTTTGAATTTTTACCCAAAAAAACCCCTATTTTTAAATGTATTGAGTGTGTAAACAATTTAAGTAATAAAGTTTTTTTTACGACATAGATTGGCCAATTCTCATTTGTTTATAAGACTATTCACAATGTTTAAGAAATAAAAAATAATCAAAACACAACAATATTAATAGTTTGTCTTGGACCTGGTATGAATATATGTAATAAATAATTTAAATCAATGTTTTTTTACAACACATGTTAAAAAAAATTGAGCACCATTTCCTTTGTTTATAGGACTTTTCACCCTGTTTAAGAAATAAAAACTACTCCAACAGAATACTAAAAATCCTATTAATAAATTTGTTAAAACAAAATACAAGAAAACAATGTCCTTTCGGTGCTAAGGTTTGCGATGTATGACAACGACAATTGACATGGCCTTCCTACAGAGATCAGGCTTTCCCTTTTTTATGCTGGCCACCACCATATCACCCTAGCATGCTTCAACTTGTTCAACCTTCCCTTGATCCCTTCAGTAATATAATATACAAATTCTTAATCCCAATGTTATCCGCATAATTTACTGTTGCTGGCACTGGTAAACCCACAATGTGCAACCTTCTAGTTTATTTTAACCGCAATGTGTAACCTGAAACGAATCATAAAAAGGTCAAGATTATGATACTTCTACCCATAACAGTACTTCCAACATCCGAAAAATATATCCATATCCGCACAACAAAATATCAATTTCAAAGCAAGCCCATTTATAGGAAAGAAAGCCCATTAGTATACTCAACAATAAACTTAAAATGTGCTGAGATTACTACTAATTAATAAGCAAGCCCATTTGTAGAAAATCTCGTGCGCTCAACTTCAATGCTTTTAAGATCAAAATCCTATATGAGTTTCTTAGCTCGAGGAACTGAATAAAATAGGATCCATGATATATGAAGTAATGCAATTCAATTCTTTACTATGCTTTCAAAATATACATCACTTGAATGGGTTCTTGAACCAAAAAGTGTGTCTCTAAAAGATAAAACTACATAAATTTTAAAAACATACAAACTTAAAGTAATTTTTTCCAATTATTGGAAGATAGAACCATGAACCACTATTATAAAGAAACCATGATTATAAACTTATATTGAACCTAAAATAACACTTATATTGAACCCTCCATCACCGAACAAAAAAATTGGAATTTGAAGAAAGAAACCCTTATTTTGAACCTTGACAACCTAAATAAAGAAGCCGTGATTATAAACTATAGATCTGCAACAAAAGAAAAAAAAAGATAATTTAAAAAATCAAGTTTGAACTAAATAAGAAGATGAGTAATGTGTCGCAAATAATTTTTAGAGAAAGCCTCTAAAGCAGGTAATGCATAATAGAAATAACACAAAAAGAAACACCACAAAGCCATGTAAATAACTGTAACTCAGATACTACCCGATCAGCTGATCAACTGCACAACAAAAAATATCGATCAATTGGAAAATATATCGATCAATACAAGAAAGATGGGTAAACTTTAGTTGATAGAAAAAAAATTGAACATGTCTAAGGATGTTGAAATGGGACAAGCCATCCTCTGAGTATGATCAGATAGACAGTGGTCCTGTAGCACTTGTTAAGCTGATGAGGTCAAGTTAGTGTGCCCGAGGATCTAACTTAGCTCCATATATTCCGTTATGGTTCTTAAGGGCCTCTAAGTAAAATTCAGTATGTGACCAGAGGATGATGACAATAACGCTCTAAATTTGGTCTGTAAACTCATCTTATCTTGCTCTACCATAAGAGACAACCATATGCATCACTATTAGATTCCACTGTCTTGAAAAATAAGGGACTTAAAAAATCTCTCATAAACACATTTCAAATTGTCATATCCATTCTACCTAAAGTTTGCAACTTGAACCAAGAAGAAAAATAATCTTTACAAACAAAATATGGAGTATTTTAATGCAATATGGATTAATTAAATCCCCCAAAAGTTGGGAATTTATATAACAAATTTATAAAATATATGTTCAAAACTTTCTATCTGATGCAAAAAAAAAATGTAAAAAGAAACATATAATCTTTTTTCACCCTGACCACTTCCAAGTACCAAATGTAGTGCAAAAGAGAGTTTCATGAGATGTTTCAGATAGAAGGCTTGAGATAGAAAGAGAGTTTCACTTAAGAAGCCATTAAAGTTAATCTATGTTTTGAGATAAGTTCTGACTAAAAATACCATTGCAACACTATTGAACTGTGGCGGATCACAATAACTAACTTCAATAAAGTATTTAAAAAACAAATAAATGTAACTAATTCTAATCCATATCACCACAAACCAAAGTAATAAAATTTTATCAATCCAAAATAATACAAAAGTGTTAAAAGCTTACTCTGTTATAAGCTTAATATCATAAGAAAGTAATGCTTGATTATTCAACCCACGTAAAATAAATTTAAAATAAGAACAAAAAAATGATATAAAGATGACTTATTAGGAATTAATTTTCATGTGATATCCTCCTTGAAGTCACTGGTTGATTGGAAGCATTTGTACAATGTGATAAACATTACCTACCAAGTAGTGAGTACATGTAATATCAAGACAAACCAGTTTATAATTAACATAGATAATACAAAGACCCATCACTCAATCATAAACATATTAATTTTTTTTTTTGCCTATGACGATGCCACGGTGTGGCAAAATTGCTTTTTAAAGAAGTCATATTTCCAAAAGAATAATTTCCTACTATATAGGATACTGGGCATGAATCTCCTTATATTACCATAATTCATGTTGTTGCTGATGTATAAGGCTCATGATCATTTCCAGTACAAATAACAGACCCAAAGAGGAGGTCAACACAAAAAAGAAAGAGAGAATTGAAAAAAAACATACCTAATTATGATAGCTAATAACAAATGAGCAATGAGCCTGCCAAGCCAATTGTGATTCCAAAAGTTAATGTCAACACCATTGCCAATAACCCAAGTAGATTGAAGATTAATGATGGCAAAAGACTTCTTGAAACCGTGCCAAATAGAGTATTTATTAAATGCACAACCATGAGTGTCAAACTTTTACCTTGCTTTGAGAACGTTGTTCCAGTGTGTTTCGGATTGGCACATTACTCATCTCTATCTAACCTATTTATTCAACCCATCTTCACTTCACAGTTGAGAACTGGTATAAAAACTTTAGAGAGATTGGCAAAAATAGTACTCGCTTTTAGAACCGACCAGGTTCAAACATACACTGAGTACACACAATCTGGTTCCTGTAAAAAAAAGATCTTGATGTTAGATGTGATGGAAAAGGAACCCTAAAATTTGAACATAATATTCAAATCTAATATTCATACCCAATATCTAAAAATCTGAAGAATACCCTACAATCTATGAACAATACCCTAAAATTTGGAGTCCATATCAAAGCAGAAGTCTAATACCCGTACCCAATACCCAAAAATCACAAACGATTTTTGGAAAAAAATAGACCCGATTGCTATGAAACTGGAATGAACGACCTATGAAATAGACCCGGTTGCTATGAAATCAAACCTGGAAACTGACCTAGAAATAGATTTGGAAACATACCCGGTTGCTATGAAAATTTCTTCCTACTGATTCAATAACAAATGTGGTGCATTGCTTCAGTACCAAATTAGAACTGATTGCTCTTGATCGTTTGAAATGAAAACAAATCACGTTAGTACCAAATCATATACATAGAAATAAAAAGAGGGAATACCAACCATTTCGGAATGAGAAATCGTACGGAGAGAGATAAAAAGTGAGCCACGGGAGCAATATTGAAAAATGTGGACCATTTGGCATACTATCATCATTTTGCAAATCGGCTCGGAGATGAAAATCAGTCCGCTGTAGTTGGAAGCTTTGAGGAACATAGAAGAATTTGGAGTAAGCCACCAAAAACTAAGTCCACATTCAATAGTCATTGGCTAAACGATTCTTCAAAGATGGGAATTAATTCCTCTTCTTGTTGACATAAAATAAGCGTTCATCTGTCATCCTCCCTGTCTTCAAATACTAATTGCTACCGACCCATATACTTCATATAGTTACTCTCCAGAATCATATGAATGTTTGAAATGCCCATTTGAATGATTGAATTCTTGTCAAAGTTACCAGAACTGAAGGTTGTTGTTGTTGCCGTTCCACTACATTCACATGACTAGATTGAAAAAAATAAGTTCCTATACGATAATCAGGTCAATTAACTTTAAGTTGAAAAAATTCAATTGAATATTATACTATAAACTTGAAAAGATATGATGATTTTTGTCAATTAGAAACAAAATAACAAATTATATTCTTTCTAAAATCAAAAAAAGAAAGAAAACCGTAATAAAAGATAGGATGATTTTTGTCAAATTATATCCCCTAACTATGATTTCTGTCAAATTATATCCACTAACTATGACTTCTGTTAAGACTATAGCACTCAACTCACATCAAACCGTAATAAAAGAAAGCAAACCGTAGTAAAAATCAAATTATATCCACTAACTATGATTTCTGTAAAGACTATAGCACTCAACTCACATCAAATTTTTCAATCACTTAAAAATGCATCTACAGATTACGATGATTATCAGCAAAATAAAGATTCTCACATACCTATAATTTCCCTTCAGTTTTCAGAGCTTCTGCTTTAAGTAGCTGAACCATCGCGTCTTTTTCCTCTCTGATCAAAACACGCATGCTGCAATGCCACTGTCTTGGATTTCCATGAAATAAAAACCTTATTCCCAAGGTCCCTTTCATAACCTGATCGAAAATTCTATTGACCACATCGGGATCCATAAGATAAGCTCCGAAAGAGTTTAAGCCAACATCAAGGTGATGGATTTCGTTCATGCTGTTCAAAAAGGTTTCCTTTGAAATTGGTATAATATGTTTTTCTTTCTTTACTTGACTAGGATTTTTGGTTGTTTTGAATTCTAATAGGCCAAGTTCAGAAACCAGTTGATTAAGCACAATACCACCTTTACTAAATGCAAGGAGAATCATTTTTGTTCGATGTAAATTCGATGCAGAAACTTCATCATTGTATAGTACCTACAGAAACATGGACAGTACCTACGGGGAAAAGTTGGCCATTACTCATTCTGTAAATTTCTTACAGAATATAACCTTTTTGAAAGATCAGGTTGGTTTTCTAGATACCTTGTCCATATTTGAGATAAGGATAGTGTTTTCAATGTCATCCCATCTAATGTTGTGAGGGAAACAATTATTATTGATTCATAAACAACCAAACAACCTGTAAATAATATCATAAAAAATAGCAATGGAACTCTTGTCCTGCTAGTACTAGGTTTCCTGTGCCAGTCAATGAATAAATAAATAATGATCTTCCAACTGAATAAAGAAATAATGAAAATCATATAATCACATAATCACATCATTATAAGCAAACCAACTGAATAAAGAAATAATGATCTTCCCAAAAAACAAAGACCCATAAAATCATTGTATTTATAAGTAAATATATAAAGGTAAAAAGAACAACACCAAACACAACCAGTATTCATATGTAGAGTTCACTACACCTTTTACCTACAATGGTTTAAATAGTTCATTATACTCAGTGTCAATAATAACATATAGTTTTAAATAGTTCAATTGAAGACTACACACCCCAATGTACACATCCTTACGACACTACCATCAAAATCACACGTACAAAATATAAGGGTCATTACACCATTAATATGATTAATTGATCAGTTATAAATTGAACCAAAAATTAAACTAAAGTTCTTTGAAAAATCAATAGAGTACGTTACTCATTTAGTTTCTCAACTATACCTTATGTTTTGAAATAATCCCAAAACATCATTTTGTGTCAACCAAAAAATTATCTTAATTCACTTTTATTTTAATTATAATACATAAATTGCTCGAGTACTAAAAAAATACATGATAAAAGTAGTTCCAAGAATTGCTAGTGAAAAAATAGTTATGCTATCCGTTAAATAATAAGGCCCTAAATGTTCTCTTTTCTCATATGCATATCCCACAAATATCGACAGAGATGCAGAAGACAATTAACAAAAAAATGGCCTAAAAAATTTAACTCGGATATAGAAAGGGAGTACAATGAAATATGTATAATTTAGTTTTAGGGAAAAAAATATGTACCATGATCTTATGTGTGATGTGTGTACACATAATTAAGATTGATACCTTCCCAATTAATGCACTTATCAACCTTTCCATCATTAAGATTTATGTCATAACCTCCCCACCATTGATTAGTTCAAACCCTCGCATGTGAACGCTAATATAGCTGAAATCAAAGAAAGTGAAACTTAAAGAAACACAAATGTTAGCCAAATAATTAACACAAAACACTACAAATTAAACTTGTGATGAAACATACAAATAAAATGTAATAAATAGACAACGAGGTTTACCAAAATCATGAGAGTAATTCGACACACCCTCTCAAATTATATTGAGGGTTTCGGAATAAATAATCAAACCATTAATATCACAAAAATTATATGTACTATTAAAATACCTATGATTATAGTGACTCATCCAAACGATTCTATCCAACCTGAAATCACCAGGAAATATAAACAAAAAACAAAACATTAGATACACCAAAATTTAAAAAAAATTACAAATTAAAAAAGCAAAAATACACCCAAAACGCACCAAGGAAAATCCCAAAAAATTAATTTCAACATAGAAACTGTTTCATCCTCAAAATCCAAAACCAAAATCCCAATGACCCCCAAACTATTAGATAGAGAGATGTGTGTACCCAACAAAAATAAACCAGTGTTGGCTGTGAGCTGAGATCTTTAGAACCATGTTTTGGAGTTCTTCTGACCTCAAACTTCTACTCAACTCACCCTGAGATGTCTAAAAATAGCTAAAATCCAAATCGAAATAAAAAATGAGAAACCAAAATTAGTACATGCAAAAAAAAACTCCTAAAATAAACATCAGATCAAACAAAAAACTTAAACATCAAATTAGATCTACATAAGAATCATAGCATATTATCAAAAGAAAATCATTAATATGAAAAATCGTACCATATTTCAGATCTAGATTTTTTTCCCACATTTCAGATCTTGGATTTTAATGGGGTTTTGATGGGGTTTGACTGGAAGGGATGCGGTGTGTGTGTTTAGGGATAGGAGGCGTAAGCTTGAGCATGGGGAAGTGAAAATGGCAGAGAGAGAAAATGGGACTTTTGAGGTATACGTAGCGACTTGGGTGAAGTTTACAAGTTTACCCCCAATTTTGAATTTTGAAAAAAATAATTAGAGTGTGTCAAAAGAGGGGGAATCTAAATTTATAAAGGGCAAAATAGATAGTGCAGAAAAATTCAAAAAGATGGCATCATCATTTAATCTTATGACATACATAAGTTTTCTACTTTATTATATATATATATATATATATATATATATATATATATATATATATATATATATATATATAAGTGTAGAAATTTGAAGTTCAAATGACTCTCAAAGGTTGCAGCCAACTGCTATAAGTTTCAGCCCTAACCTAAAGTCTGCAACCAAGTAAAATTACTACTATTAAGTGAACCATGGGCCATTAAGCAAGTCTAACTCCAAGTACATGCACCACACACCGAGGCATGCAACTTAATTGGGACGAGACAACAACTAGTATAATTATACCCGCCGCACCCCTACCATTCAAGAATGAAGGACTGCAGCTAGTCAGCTCACTACCAAACACTACAGTCAAAGGAACTATAATGGCAAGTATTGACACATTGTCGCAGCAAAGTAGCACAAGTCATACTACCAGTCGCGACTAGATACATAAATAAGTAAATGTTAAAATTCATTAAATCTAAAGGTTGAAAACCTATAATTCAAAGATTCTGACCAAGAACACGAAGAGCATTAAGGATAAAGCGAACAAACGATTTGGTTTTAACCATAGAAAGCCAAGTTCTTAACGCAAAAACCTGAAAACCCAAATCTATTGTAGCAACATTACATATTAGGGGTTTATATTAAAAAAATTGTAGAAATTCAGCCAAGTTGACTTATTAAAACTCTAGCTTCTACACAAATCCAAGAAAATCAAATTTCGCAACACAGTCGATTGTTCAACTCAAATCCTACTCGAATAACCACACACTTGGTTCAAGAAGAAAGACTCATTGCAGGAAATTTATTTATTATGGATTTAGGTAATTCATTTATTATGAATTCAAATAATTCATTTATCATGGTTTCAAGCATGAGAATCATAAGCATTTAGTCAGACATGAATGCCAGAAAACATAAAAGAGAAATTAAGAGTCGATTCGAAAAGTTACCGGGGAATTAATAAATAAGTGAGTTCAGCCTCAAAACACCACTCGCACAACCACAAACTGTCTTGTAATCTCGTCGAAAAATAGGAATGCAAAATGACAGAGTGTGGCTATCGATTTTCTCTCGAAGGTTTGGTAAATGTAATGAAGGCCATCGCCAAATCAATTTATATAAGAGGGCAAGGGAAGTTGAAGCATCGCTTTGCAAATGACCACAGAAATCACAACACATCGCGACTCTACAAAATTAAGCCGCAACACCAATTTACCCCTTGGCACTATGACTTGGGGGCTTATTGATATGACCAATATGGTCCCTTACCGTGAAGATATCTAACAGAAGGCAGCTGCCATCAAATTGGGAGGACGTGGACTTATTCCCATATGGCTTCCCCTTTACTGGCCGCTGCCTTGTCCTAGATGGGCCATCGAACCTACAAGACTGGTCTGTCGAACTGGCCATAACATCTTTAGATCAGCTGATGCCTGGGACCAAACATGCTGTAATCCTTACTCACAGTTGTTATCCCATCAAAGGGATTACTCTTCTGACTTATTTACATGTTATGTGCTCTGGGCACGTGACACAGCTTACATACCCTCTATAAATAGAGGTCCACAACTCAAGATAGGGTCGTCCGAAGAGAATCACCCTTGTCGAAGCCCTGCCAAAATCTCTACACAACCACAATCTAGCTTAGGGGTTATACATCTACCTTGTAGACCTTAACCCGACTTGCTCGGAATCGCTACAATCATGTATTCTCCTCTTTTAACTCTATTGTACCTCTATGATGGCAATGTAATCTTGTACTATGACATGTATATAATGAGAGTGGGGGGCAACAAGTGGATGTAGGCTCATTTTTGTAGACGAACCACTTTATATCGTGTGTTTTATCTATCTTTACTTGATTTACATGTTTAATGCTTATATCTATTTTGCACTTGACTTGTTGGTATGATAACGACATGTGTTCGATTTCTCGTATCAATAATAATTTATTCTCCTCATCTATAATCCATATATAATTTAATTAATTTATCAGGGTGAAATATTACAAACTTCCCTTCTTAGGTAATTTCATCCTTAAAATTCTTGGGTTGTCCCAATTTATGCTCCAACCACTCATGACTAGTTTATAATCCTTGGCATCCTTGACATTATGGTCTAATGCAGGATTCCATTTTAATCAATCACCATTATTAACCCTATCACGATGAACCCTTAGGCCTTATTGCTAGTCCTCAGGTATGCCTAACGTGTCCATCCAAACAAAACCTTAAGGTGGTTGCTACTTAACAAATAATGACATACCATGATTGGATCCATCAACATGGGTTATTCCTATGTTAGGATTTACATCTTACGTTTCCTTAAATAATCTTGGATCATCCCTAGCCTAGGCTGATACAGTTTTCAACACCCCTTGGTACACATATCAAAGATAATCACCTTATTGCATAGTTTTACCTGACCGATGTCTCCTACGAGGCCTCCATGCTGACCTTGGGTCATCCTAGGTATCAAAATGCAAACACATACGAGCCATGTCATCCTTAATCCGTACAATTCTGAACCAAGTGCAACACTACCACCTAATGTTTCATCAAATTCCAATATTCATAATATTCACAATTCACAACCTCGGGGCACACGCCCCAGTCACACTAGTTACACCAGCTAACTAACAAGCATTTTAAACCAAGAAATCAAGTAATATATTGTAATACCCCGTAATTTTATTGATTTTTATTTAAGGGATTAATTGAATTAAATGAGAATTTATTGGGAATTAATCCGGATATAAATACTAGCGAGATGTGAGTTGGTATTTGATTATAATGTTAAAATTGAAAATTTCATGAGTATTGAATATTTAAAATATCACGATACAGAAATACGACAATTTGGAAACTTAAGTTTGGATGTGCGTGTCAGTCGCGTCAGGAACGGAATTATTTAAATTAAAAAGTTAATTTTATTTTTATCAACCGAATGGTCATTTTGAGTGCACTAACGTGTCCGAAAGGGTCGAAATAGTCAGAAAACACTAGCTAGGGGTTTAGTTTGGATCCCGGGGCATTTTTAGGCCAAACCGACAACCTAGAATGGTATTTTGGTAATTTTAAAAATATGGGAATTAAAACCAACGAATTTTAGGAGTTAATTTTATATTATTTAGGAAGCCACTAAGGCCATTACCAGCCATAGAGCATTAGAAGTGGGATATGGGAGTTAGAGAGGAGTTACCATAGGGTTCCAAACCAAAAACACCCACCACCATCATTTTGGAAGAGATTTGTGACCGAAAAAAGGAGAGAATCAACCTTGGAACATCGAAAACAATCTGAAGAACGAATCTAAGGCAAGTGATTTGATATTTTTAAGTGCATTGAATATTTCTTCCATGTTTGGTGTAAGAATTGTTTTGTCTTGGAAGTTTTGAGAAGAACCTAATGAAATTGATATAGAAACTCTAAAGTTGGGTTAGGGATTGCATGTAGAATGACTATGGATGAATTTGGAATTCAAAAACATAACTATGATGATTTAAAAATGGATTTCTGAGGATTAATTAGACACAATGAAATTATGGGTTCAAGTTCTTAGGGTTTGTGACAAGAATTGGAAATTTAAGATTTTGACATGTTAATTTGTAAGATTAAATCCCAAAAGTATGTTAAGGAATAATCTAGGGTGACTAAAATTAGTTGAAAAACATTAGAACGTAATTTGGATAGTCTTAGGGTGGATTTAGAAAAGAGAAAAAAGAAGAAAAACGGATCTTGGGATTTCTGGGTGTAATTTGCCATCTCGTTAGAAGACCTTCCCAGGTCGTTCGAACGACCTCGTTTGAACGAGCTTCTAACGAGATGACAGTATCCCTTCTAACGAGTTGGTAGTTCGTTCGAAGCCTTTCTTTCGAACGACACTCGTTCGAACGAACTCGTTCAAACGAGACTTCTAACGAGTTGACAGAATGGCTTTTTAAGCCTGTTTTTATTTCAAATGTCCCGTAGACATATTTAAATGGAGAAATAACCTTCCCTTATTAACTAGTGGGTATAATTTTGAGATTGGGGTACGTTGAGGAGTAAAACTTAGGATCTTGTAGTAAACCGGATGACATCTGTGGGCTAGGAAGCGAGTACCTAATTACGTCGTGAGAAGAGTTGATAACTTAAATGTATATAAATCAGGGACTTATAAACGTATAACATTTAACGATGATATAAGAATGAGAAGTATACCTATATTAATATTATGAGATATCTAAGATGTGCGAATGCTTAGTATATGTTATTATCTATGTATAACATACCTACCATACTTGATATCATGGGAGGTCGATGTTCGATTAGGGCTATCTAATCTTTGTGTGCCTACGGGGGGATTTAGATTGGTACCTCGAGGACATAGGTCAGAGAAGGACTTATTGAGAAGTTAATAAGTCTGCTGATCATGGGAGCGTAGGTATGTGCGAGACCCATGTGATGTGAACTATGTTCGCCTCCATTATATGTGATTGTTGTTATTTGAGAACGATTCTTGAGAGATTCGGAATGCGTGGTCCTTATGTACGTGATGAACCGGGATTGAATAGCAGAGTATGTGTGCACCACAGCTTAGTCTCGGGGTGCTAGTATTGTATACTTATGATGAGAATAATATACTATTAATTGAAATGAACTGTCATGTATAAATGTGAGTATAAATAATAGCAATCTTTTGTAAAGATAAAATGGAAGATCTCTAGTAATTAGTGTTACTAGTACGAGAAACTGTGAAGAAAAGTAAAACTCTCTGTTTTAAATGAAGATGCCGGAATTTAATCGTGAATCGTATAGTAATGTTAGATTTTGTATTGGACTAGTTAGACATGGGAATAACTAGAATGGGCACGGGTACGATAGGAGTGCACAATTAGTTGAGAGGTGAGGAACTCATGTGAGTGCACACACTATCATGTACTTTATATTCACTATTTAATAATATTAAACACTTGCCATTTTTAAACTATTTTCACAATTGGCCTGTGATCCGTTTGCTTCCAAATATATTTTCTTGTAAAAATCTTTTAGGTGCCCAGCCACAAGGACACCAAGCATAGGAGTTCCATTCAGGTGACGTAGTGTAGCTGCTGTGGAAGTTACAGGACCTTGACAGTAGACGCCTCCACTTTCGATCTTGAATCTATATGATCAAATTTTCTCATTTTTTGGGCAAGTCACCCCATTTCTTTTAGAGACACTCTATCTATTCAGTTATTTCAGATTTTAGGTTATAATTAATTTAGTGATACAGACTCGGTATTTGTTTATTTCAGTATTCGTATTGTTGTGAGGAGTATTCCTCTAGACTCATTATTATTTTATGGTTATTCTATTGTGACTATGTTGTGGTGGTTATGTTAGCATTTCATAATCTACTTATCGCCTGTTAATCGAATTTAATTAAAATTGACAACTCACTTTTTAAATATTAGGTGGCTAGTAATTGTTAAAACGTTTTCGACAGTGATGCTATGAATTGAACCAACTTGGCATTTTGTATTAATTTAATAAAGGAGTAGCTACCCGGTATTTAATTAGTCGGGGTGTCACATATATACAACTATTTTAAAAAATGCGAGACTACACACACACCAATTAGTGCAGAACAAAAGTTCTTTTGGATAAGAGTGCACTCATATAACACGACGCATTAATCATAACTGGCCTAAACACATCACTATTTCTCTCATGTAGCGCTACACCTGCATCAGAACTAATCAATAACTTCCCATTACCGAGATCAAGGAGGGCACCAGTAGGCAACGAACTAGGAGGCTGCCTCATCAAAAGAAGATAATCGAATTATGATAGTGAATCAAATCACACGAACTACGAACCCACCATGTACACTTGAGGTCTATAACTCTTATCGATACTTGTTCACCTTAGCCTTGACATGTATCTTGGTTTGGACTTTTAAGCCTGAAGGGTTCTAATTTCAAATCATCCACCCTTGCAGAACGAACGAAACACGAGGCTGACTTCCTTGAGAAGCTAAAATGCTAGGCTTCCCCCCTTAGGACTAATGCTATATAATCATCATTGGCAAGCATAATAACCTGAACCAAGTTATTGTTCATTCCTTCAACTCTCACCGTGTTCTAAGTCTCCTAGGTGTACCACCTAGCATCGATCAATCTATTCTCGAAATTATCCTTGAAGTTACTATCATGATACATGTCTATAACAACAGTCATAGCACTAACTCTAAGGCACCGTCATAATTTGACATGATCTAGTCGTATTACAATCACCAATGATCTACCATCACTTACGTAAACTTCAGTACCGTAATGATTTCTAATGCCTCATGGGCGACGACGTCAAACTAAATTATTTCTCTAAACACCTAACACGTCTATTATGAGAAATCGTAAGTCATATCATGACCTATGCTATGTAACCTGGGGTCTACCAATACGAATGTATATCATCACATAAAATTCGATGTGACAATGATTCCCATGTGTCCGGAGGAGAGACACTATTGTCATTATAACTTGGTTCTTACAAGGACACTAGTGTACGAGCTTCGAACCATAGTTTGCCTAAATCCTCGAGCGCCTCAAGTCATCACATAATTCTATATTTATCCTTAATGACTCCACACATAAATTCTTTCTATGGGCACCTCCATATGCCTATGAACTATCCACACACTAGTATTTCCTCGCACCTAGCCATTACCTCGATGGCTAAACGAGTTTCAATGTTTAGATATGAATCTTTCCTTCTCCCAAATGGATGTTACTATAATTCATGCATAAACTATAATGATTGCTACTACCACTTATGGCAAAACACATGATGTCGCCTGCAGCCTATGAACAATCCTCGATGACAATTCGACCATGGCGATTAAATTGTCTACTATGTGCCAATCCACAAGCTAACACAACTCTGCTAATCTTGGTAGGATATGGATGTTAGGTATTGCCTATAAACTCCAAGGCCTTCACTAAGGATGCCTCATGATATCCTATTCCATAATACCACACTGTAATCACAAAACTATGAATTTTTAAGATCTAGGGTTTTGGTAGGACAAGGGACGTCGGGTATCGTCCAAGGGGAAGCCCACCCTAATAATGCCACAAGAAGTCATGTTCTGAAAATCATAACTTAAATTCTTAATACTAAGTCACCACAATTACCTAAGTTCACTCCTAGGTTACATCAATCATCACGATTATCTACACCCCCATTTTAATCAAGGTATATAAATCGGGATGCACTAAACCCAAGTTTCCCAACGGATGGGCCTAGTAGTTCCTTTCTTGGAACTAACACTTGTAATTACATTCATCGGCTAATAATCCCCTAAGGTGCTCACCCATAAGGATAACATTCTATCAGCTAAGACGGACCTACCCTCTAACATTGCCCTACATCAATTTATAAACTCATTGACCTTATCATCAATCATGATATTACTCCAAGGATCGAAATTGCCTAATTATCACATCGATATTGACCTCTTGTATGTGTCACACCTAAGAATACATATAAATCAAATCACTATTTACCGTTACATAATTATGATACTCTAACCATCAATCTCTACCATTGATTGTACACAATTTGGTGCCACTTTCCCAATTTGCGTCATTTCATTCTATCCACGTCTCATATAATCCTAAGCAATTAAATTGTTAATGAAAGAACCTCATGCTAAAAATTACGGTGTCATCACTATAGGCTTGCATGGACAACCATAAATTACTACCATTCTAATCCGAAATGCAGAAGCAATTAATAACCATCAATCTAATCGTGTGCCACTTACCACTATTTCAAATTGTTATGCTGACCTATTAGACTTTTCGTCAAGGACACGAACTAAATCGTCATCAACTAGCATGATCAGTCCGTAACACATCGATTTTAAAAAATCTAAACCAACCTCACCATATCACACCCGAAAGGGACCTTGAACCTAGAGCTCTGATACCATTTGTAATGCCCCAACCCATATTTATGGATTACCCATGAGTCAACCCAATCCGACTCGAGTCTTTAGGTGTAAAGTGAAATGGAAAAACATATATAATTTAACTAATCTAGTTTTATTTTAATTACATTTCACTTGTTAGCATGCAAGTCCAGTTTCAAGTTAAACTACATGAGGGATCCATGGGGAGCACCCCTAAGTGCAAGTAAATAGAGATACTAACGTAAACATAAACAAAATATACTTACCTGCAAAACAATCTTAATATACGAAACCGCTCCTAACCTACCGTAATAAAGTGGGAACATGACCTTATGTCCAGTGGGATTTATACAATAGAATATAAACGAGCGATAAAAAGAAATACTCGCATGATACAACCACATGCATGCAAAAATATGTATATGCCTACATATGTATACCTTTGGAAAACACACATACCAATGCTTTTATCGTTTTACTTTCAAAAATCTTACTTACACATATTAATTTACCTCAATCTAGTAAAACGTTCCTTTATTCATACTTAGGATTTTCACCTTGTTTAACGTACCCAGTTTAACACTTGAAACCATTCCCCTTAATTTTATTCAAACCATTCCTTTACTGGATGTTACCCTTTTATTCATTTCAATATTCCTTAGTGTTTTCATTGAAAATTTCTATTTCAACACAGGCAATCCCCATATTAAAAAATACTTATTTAATCTTCTAAAATCCTTTCTACAACACATTATTGTGTTAAATATGGGTTTAAATATTTAGGTTGCTCAACCACCCATTTATCCACTCATTTTAATCCCTTTTCCTTATCTTATAGACATTAGTAGATTTACTCATTAACTTGTCCATTTCACCTTTACCGCAATATTTATTTCATTCATCCAAGTTTGGTCATATCAACACATTTTATCACACAATCCATTTCTTAAAATGTTCCATATTTTCTTTATCTTTTCTCAGAGTCTTTCAACACCACATACTTACATGACCCCCACACTGACGACTATACGCACCATATGCTATCATCAGTGGTTTAGGGCTTTTCACCCGGGGGCTCCGGGCACTTCTTGCTTTATTATGGGGTCATCCGAGTTCCTTCAATGTGTTTTAACATTTTACAAATGTCCACTCTATTTCCATTACTTTTCACCAGGCCAAAGCCAAATCCTGGTACTTTACCGCCCCTATTTGTGTTACACTTGAAAATTTATCAGTTTGTGTCCTTTACACCTTAACCTTATTTTTATTCCAAAAAAATCGTATTCATTTACTACCACTTTGTGTAACACACTTTCCAACATTTTTATTTCATAAAAATGTTCCACTTTAAGTAAAATTACCATTTTACTAATTTGTTTCCAAATAAGACCTTTACTTAATTTTTACAAGCGTTAATTTCACACAAAACACTATTAAGTTATATGCACCAACTTCATCAGTGTTTTAACCCTTTAACACCTTTTTACACTTCGAGTACAATCATCTTGATTGAAAACACTTTATCACCTTTAGTCCTTTTATAATCCCATAAGTGTTAATATTTCACATTATTAGTAAGTTACACTCACTAACCATTCTATGTTTGCCCATTAACACTTAACCAATACGTTTTACCAACATTCTTATTTCTTTGCTTCTCTATTCAAGAAATACCTTTATATTATGACTACTTGTATAAGAAAATACCATATCTTTATTTTCATGTAGTCTTTTAACTCCATACCCACTATGTCTTTTAGTCCCAATTACACATACCTCGAAGACTAAAGTTTCAACTTTTATTATTTCTTGGTTAAACCCAATAAAATCTTCTTTAAACTTGTTTATACATTCTATTAAAATAATAAAATTTTATATGCAAGAGAAGATGAATTTTAAACCCAAAAATCCTACTACGTGGATTTAACATATTTTTCATCAAATAAAGGTTTACTTCCAAACATTTTATTCCATAAAATGTTTAACACCAATATTTCTAGAATTCCCATTTTCACAAAATATATTATCTTTTAATATTCCAAAACCTTGAAATATTTACTTATTCGTTATTTTCAACAAAATATTATTTTCCCATAAAATCACATTATTTACCAACATTTATTCTATAAATAGCTTTTCATCAAAATTACTGGAAAATACACCATTTTCATAATACATCAACTTCCATTATTTCAAAAAACTTGAAATGATTATACACTCTTTATTTTTAGCAAATAACATTTTCCAACACTTTTGTTCCATAAAAATATTTATTTTCAGATTTAACAGAAAACACACAATAATAACATTTTCTAGCATTTTTATTTTATAAAAATGTCTATTTCGAGATTATTAGGAAGCATACTAAAATATTATTTGTAGCGTTTTTATTCCATAAAAATGCCCAATATCATATTACTAAGAATACATCAATTTCCTTATATATTTACTCTTAATCATACATAACAAATGTGACCATCCCCGATCCCCGCCACGAAGGAAAAGGATCCTTTGGGTCCCGCGCGTCCCTCTCGGGAGAGCGCTTCGGCCTGCGTCGTTTGAGATGTGGTGTAAAAATGTAGAGAGATTCAGAGTCGCCAGTCTATTTTACTCAAAACAGACAAAAGAAAAAGGGGAATCCACCCCGAAGGGTGGCATCCAAAGACATAGTGGTGCGTGCGAAACCAAATGATTCGAGAAGGGTTCGGAGGCTTAGTTACGAAATGGGAAGGTGTTAGGCACCCATTCCGCCCTTTCGGTCTCTCATGGATATTTACTATTTTCCCTTATGTTTCCCCCCGTGATATGTGTGCATGTGTATATATAGAATGGAGGAACGAATCCTCAACTTGTATCATGGAAAAGATAAAGCGAGTCATCCGTAGGAAGATATAAGAATAATATTAGAAAATAAGATTTACGCGATTACCCCTACGTTGATCGTTATAATGGAACGATAACGCATATGGAGTAATACGTTACTAAGAACAAATATATAGAATATAAGGAAAATGGATTTAGAGAAGATAGAAGATACGATAAAAAGTGAGAAAAAGGACTCGAGTCTCGAGTTTTACCCCGAGATGCCTACGTAGCCAACAAAGGAACCGAAGTCCACATAGTTCGCATAAAAAATGAGGGGTGGGGTTTATACCATAAATCCATATGGGGGATCTCTTATTTGTTAGTGTGTGTGTATAAAAAGTGTTTTAGTTGTGAGAAAAGTATGGAAAAAGTGTGAGAATCCCTACTTGGAATTTATGAGCAACCCTCTTTTTCTTGTTTTTTGGATTTTTATTTCTATGAAAATATGAGATGTGCAATAATACTAAATAAAAGGTATATTTAGGATGTGTGAGATGAGATAATAAAATTGCTAAGTAAGAAAACAAGTTATTGGGAATTTAAGAGAATTTAAGAGAGAGGTTGAGAAAGTTGGACCTTCTTGAAGATCTTGAACGTGATTTTTAATGTTGGAGAGCAGCCCTTGCACTTGGATGATGATGGAGAGTGGTTAATTCACCAAGTTTGATGAAAAGGATGATGAAAAGTGGAAGTAAAAAAGGTATTTGGTAGTTGAAATCACGCTGCCTTCGAGAGAGGTTTCTGGGATTCGTTCAGAGAGATTTTTATTAGATCTGGGTTCTCCTTGAAAATGAGGTGAAGGCCTCCTTTTTATAGGCTCAGTTCAGTGTTGATCGGTACAGACCCCTTCCTGCCTATCAGCACCTGCCTGCCGATAGGCAGGGTCTGGAACCTGCCAATTGGTAGTGCGCTTTACATTTTTTTGGAAAATGGGCCTCCGAGGGAAAACCATTGGTCAGAATCACCCACGGGGCATACCGTTGGAAAGGTAATTTGGAGACCTTTAAAAGTCCTTTAGACCGCTCCCGGGTTCGGGAGTTGACTTTGGGCCAAATATGGCTCGGAAGCATTTGTCGGTCCATTGGACAGGGAATCATTCGAACTCAAATGGATCATTCCTCCGTATGTTAAATCTGAATCATGCATAGGTCGGACCATTGGAAAGGTTAGGATATGTACTTCGACATTCCAAAGAGTTTGACCTGGTTTGGAGAGTTGACTTTGGTCAACCGGGTCCGAGAAGAGTTCGGTGACCTCTCAGAGTCAAATAGATCATTAGTTCGCATGGAGAGTCAGAATCATGCACGGGACTGACCGTTGGAAAGGGGATTTAGTTCCCTTCAAAGATTCATTCAGCCTCAGTCGCGCTGAAGAGTTGGCATAGGACAAACAGAGCCCGAGAGTGCCCAGTGGCCTCTAGGTCAAGTTTCGGACGCAAACGGATCGTTCGTCTGCATGGTAAGTCAGAATTGCGCACGGGGTGGACCGTTGGAAAGGGTATTCAGTGCCCTTCTAAGATTCATTGAGTCTCGGTCGAGACAAAGAGTTTGACTTTTGGGTCAAACTGAGTCAGGGAGTGCCCGATGGTTCCAGGTCAGTACTCGGGACATGACCTAGGTTTATAGTGATGAGGGGAGGTACTAGGGACCTAAGGACAATTAGGAGGGTAACTGAATGGGGTGTCTAGAGAGCCCCTCGACGGGTGAGTTTGGAACAAATGATGATCGTCGAATAGACACCACATGATGATCTTGATGGAGTATGACCGATTCAGAGGGTCGAGGCCAATTCTGAGGACCTAAGGACTGTGCTGGGGATGATCAATTCTGCGGATCAAAGTCGAATCTGTGGGCTTAAGTGATGAGGGTGACCGATTCTGCGGGTCAAAGCCAATTCTGCGGGATTAGGGTGAAGGTCTAATAACCGATGTCCATTCTGACCTAAAGAGTGGTGACGATTGAGGCTCGGGGTCAATTCTGACCCAAGAGTGGTGACGACCGAGGATTGAGGTCAATTTTGACCTAACTTAGGTGACAATCCAAGACCGGGGCCAATTTTGACCCAAGAGTGGTGACGACCGAGGACCGAGGTCAATTCTGACCTAACTCAGGTGATGATCCAAGACCAGGGCCAATTCTGACCCAAGAGTGGTGACGACCGAGGACCGAGGACCGAGGCCAATTATGACCTAACTCAGGTGATGATCCAAGATCGGGGCCAATTCTAACCCAAGAGTGGTGACGATCGAGGACTGAGGTCAATTCTGACCTAACTAAGGTAACGATCCAAGACCGGGGCCAATTTTGACCCAAAAGTGGTGTCGACTGAGGACTGAGGTCAATTCCGACCTAACTTAGGTGACGATCCAAGATTGGGGCCAATTCTGACCCAAGAGTGGTGACGACCGAGGACCGAGGTCAATTCTGACCTAACTTAGGTGACGATCCAAGACCGGGGCCAATTCTGACCCAAGAGTGGTGATGAACGAGGACCGAGGTCAATTATGATCTAACTCAGGTGACGATCCAAGACCGAGGCTAATTTTGACCCAAGAGTGGTGACGACCGAGGTCAATTCTGACCTAACTCAGGTGAAGATCCAAAGACCGGGGCCAATTTTGACCCAAGAGTGGTGACGACAGAGGACCGAGGTCAATTCTGACCTAACTCAGGTAACGATCCAAGACTGGGTCCAATTCTGACTTAAAAGTGGTGACGATCGAGGGCAGAGGTCAATTTTGACCTTACACAGGTGACGATCCAAGACCGAGGCTAATTCTGACCTTAAAGTGCTGACGACCGAGGACCAAGGTCAATTCTGACCTAACTCAGGTGACGATCCAAGACCGGGGCCAATTCTGACCCAAGAGTGGTGACGATCGAGGACCAAGGTCAATTTTGACCTAACTCAGGTGACGATCTAAGATCGGGGCCAATTCTGACCCAAAAGTGGTGACGATCGAGGACCGATGTCAATTCTAACCTAACTGAGGTGACGATCCAAGACCGGGGCCAATTCTGACCCAAAAGTGGTGACGACCGAGGATCGAGGTCAATTCTAACCTAACTCAGGTGACGATCTAAGATCGGGGCCAATTCTGACCCAAAAGTAAATAAAGATTGGAATTCGATTCTGCTGGAGAAAGAGCTTTTTTATTTTGATCTGAGCTGAGGAGCTGATAGCTGGGGAAGCTTTTAAGAGGCCTCGCAGGGGGGAACAACCTATTTTGGGTGCTGTAAGAGAATTTCGCTGGGGGAAGTGATCAGGTGATCCTTAGGGATCCTCCGGAGTTTTGCCGGGAGGAGTTTCACTTGGTTTTTGAGGATTCCGCTGGGGAAGAGGGGTTCCTCTTGAGGGAATGTGAAGTTTTCTTGGCGAACACGTTCAAAATCCATCCTGGGATTTTCAAGAATTTTCTGAGGATTTTTCGGGGCGTTTTGGTATTTTCTGGGAATTTCTGTATGAAATTTAAGGTGGGGTGCCGGTCGGCATGGTATGAGGAGTGCCATTCGGCAGTGGCACGGACTTTTGGGCTGCCTCGGGAAGGTGAGGAGTCAGTGCCGATCGGTATGGTAGGGGAGAATCCCTTCATTTTTTCACAGCTTCTTTTGCTTTCTCTCTCTCTGCAATTCTTTTGCAAATCGTTCTAGCATTCCGATCTTTAAGAAATGGCCGCCTTTGTGAGGACTGCAGTCCACCGGGAGTGGTTTACCATTGATGATTGGGCGAATGCGGATTGGAGGGACAGGGTGCCCCTTGCTTTGCGGAGTGAAAACTCCTTTGATGCGTTTGAGCCTGTTGCGGATGAGTGGACCTTGCTGCGGAAGCCACCGCCTCATCGCTCTTCGAGAGTGATTCTCGGCGGTTATGTAAGTAACCTGACCTTTGGCATTCCTTTCTTTTTGGGTGATTTTTCTTTCTTTCTTGACTTTTGATAAGATTTTTCCTTTTTCCAGTCTGATATTTCCTTGGAGAACATGCATGCCCGGGGGACACTGGGGCTAAGGTATGTCTGGGAGCATCTCCCACCTATGGTGCCCTGGGTGGTCTCATCAGCGGGATTTGGGAGGTTGGCATCGACGCTGGATGAGACGCCCAGTTCGAAAGCGGTCTTGTACGCTTTGGGAGAGAGGTGGTGGGACACTTCCCATACCTTTAATTTCGGCTTTGGGGAGATGACTGTGACTCCCATAGATGTGCAACAACTATTGGGGATGGAATGTGATGGAGAGCATATAGAGGTGGATCGCTCTTTACGAGTGATACCGGAGGCAGTGCATGCGGCACTTGGTGATGTGAGGAGGATTGTTTCTGGAGATTCTATCCGGCACTATTGGGGACTTCTACCGATTGTATCGATGGCGAAAGGTCAATCGATAGTTGAAGGGATCTCTCTCCCTGAAGGCGGTGCGTCAGGTCTTGAATGACCTGACAAGTGGTAGGGTAAGACTCTTTCCATTTCAGTCTTGGTTTTTGCACCTTCTGATCTTGTATTGATTTATTCTCACTTGGAGATTTTAGGTGACCTTTTATCCCTGGGGGACAGCCATTCACAATGCGGGGCTGACCGGGGTGAATGTGCGAATGAGGCGCTTGCTGGCGCATGAGTTTGGCCATTCTTGGTATCTCGAGGAGATGGTGGTTCATCAAATTGCTGAGGAGGAGGTTGTGGTTCCACTCGCGCAGCCTCCTACGTCTATGAGGCAGGAGCGATAGCTGTTGGAGGATGAGAGGATCGCGATGATGATTTGCGAGCCCAACCTGCTATACACCGATACGGTTGCGCCGTATGACTATATGGATTTTGTGACATGTTTTTTGATGGCACCCAGCATATATGATGCGTTTCTCTTCCTTCCCAAAGATTCGAGTCAGGTGGCGGGATCTTCCCACAGCGGCGCTGGTCCGTCGGCATCTGCGGTGGCGGCGACCTCGGAGGTCCCTTTTGTGCGGTTGCATACCCCTTCGTACAACATCCGGCGAGCTGATGGAGGGATGGTGCATATGTTGCACCGTCCTTATGCGATGGATCCGGAGGAGTTGGGTTTGACAGAGGAGGTCCTTCGACCTGCGATATAACTTTTTGTTCCTTTCTCTCTTTCTTTTCTATTTTGGTCATTTCTGCTTTGATACTGATTTCAAATTTTCTTGCAGTAAGTCCGGGTGTCGACCACTTGGCTCAGGGACTGGATATCTTTGGAGACTTCCCACATTCGGGACGCGGTTCCTGTTCCTTCTTGCTTGGTGCCGTCCGCCTCATCCGGAGAGGACTCTGGCTTGAGTAGTGGTGGTGTGTCATCTCGCCGTAGGGGGAAGAGAGCACGTCACAGGGGTGGAAGTTCTTAAGAGAGAGAGAGAGAGAGAATGTGGGTTCGAGCTGAGTCCCGTTGGTTTTTTTTCTTTTTATTTCCTATAAAATTGATGTAACACATAACACAAATATATGCAATGCGATGGAATTTTTTATTATCTTTTATTTATGATGAATGAAATGCACATGCGCTTTGTACTTTGCTGCTGAGACCGTAAAAAGGAATATTTTTGGAATTTTTTGAAGAAAGTTTTTGATTAAAAAGGGGAGATTATATAAGGAGAAAAAGGGATTTTGAAATTCTGTTGAGAATATCAATTTATTTTTATTGAGTTTTTTGATTTGACAAAAGAGGAAAAAAGGGAAATTTCCAAAAATGGGCCGGGGGGGGGGGGGGGGGAGGGGGGGGGGGGGTTGCCGATCGGCAAGCACCCTGACCTGCCTATCGAAAGTTCAGTCCAGTACCATCAATTGAAAGCTTTCAATGGTACCCTCTTCATCCTTTGGTACGTTGTGGGGTAGGATTCCCTCCGATTTCTGCAGGGATTATGTCCCTTGTGAGGGTTCTCAAGTATAAAAAGGGGCAAGGTCGGAGTGTTTTCATCACACCTTTGCATTCTTACCCACTTTCCCATTATCTCTTAGCCTTGCAAGATGGCTCTCCTTGGTAGTACCGAGTTTGCCAACTACCTCGAAGCCTTAGAAGAAATGTGTTCTTATAATGTCGACTATGATGTTTTCAACATGAGTCGAGTCTCCTTATGGCGCAATCGGCCTCTTGAGTGGAACGTGCTGATGGCGGAGGTATAATTCTGGTACCCCAAAGACCATGTATTCCACTTTGGGTTGGAGGAAGTTTTTCCTACCTACGAGGAATTTTTTGCCATGCTGGGTGTAAATCCCAGTGTTGCTGCGGCTTTGCCCGAATTTTCCCGTTCTCCCAGGGATTTGTTGGCCGGGCTTCTTCATATTTCGCCTTCGGCGGCTAGATCATTAGTTGTTGGAGGAATGATCTCTCTCCCGGCAGTGCTGTAGTCCGTACATTTGCCGAAAGTAGGTGATGCTGGCTATGCTAGAGCCGTTGTTCTGGGTCTGGTTTCCAAATTGCTGCTGGTGACTGGGGAGGTGCAAGTGGACCCACAACTTGAAGCCATTACCTCATGGATGTCATATCATCGCAGTCCTGCGGAGGTAATACTGGCGGAGACCCTGAATGGCCTGGATGCCTGGAGAGAAGGCCATTATGACTTTTTGAGGGGTAGCCCTGTGATGTTGTTCATGTGGTTGTCTGAAAGATTTCTCTTGGCGACTCCTCCAGAGTATCCCTTGTCGTCCGTACCCAACTTCTTTTCACGCTATTTCATCAGGGTTGGCCTGTATGTTGAGAACTGGGAGAATTGGCTTGTGGAGCATGAGGCCCGTGGGCAGTATTGGTCAGTGCCTTGGTGGGGACAGTTGCAACCTGTCCTGGAGCTAGGAGAGTATTCATTTGTGCGGCTGGTTGCTCTCAGACAGACCTCTTTTTATTTCTCTTGGAAGCTTTTGTGTCAATTCGGCTGGGCGCAGGTCGTGCCCCCTCGAACCTCAAATTTCTTTCCGGTAGAAGATTTGACTGAGCGCTTGCGTCTGTTGCTTGGATCTCTATGGGAAAGTTGGCGTCCGTCGACCCATCCCTCTCAGTCTGTCGGGGAGGTTTGGCATGTCCCCAAAGATTATATGAAGTGGTTGTGGTAGTCAGCAAGATGTTGGTAGCGGATACTGGACAGAGATGGTTTGTTTTATCTAACACCATGGAAGGGGGTGTTGTGGTCTTTTCTAAGATGGTTAAGGCTCATCGATCCATGGAATGTTTACGGCATTCTATTCAGGCAGGGGAGACTTGGGGACCTCAGGATGTAGATGATGAGGGTGCAGGCTCTTCTGGTGGGTGTGGGTAGGACTCTTGGGGAGTTTATTTTGTGTAACAGATGTGGGGATTTTATTTGGCTTTTCTGGTTAATGGGGAAGGGAGTTATCCGTTCCTTTTTCTTATGTAATTCGTGCTGAATTTTCTTATTAACGAAATAAACAAGTTTCTGATCATCCAGCTGTGCCTCTCGATGAATTTTGTCTTTTGAATTATCTATACTGACCACTAAGGCATACATAATCCTTTTGTTCAAGTATTTTTAGAATGAACTTCCATTCTCGGAGGTAGGAAAATAATAGTATTTTGTGAAAAGAAAGGGCCGCACTCATACGAGGTGCATGAGTTACCTACGTACCTCTGGGGTTTTTGAAAATGTTTTTTTTTAAAAATAGTTTGTAAAATAGTTTTTTGCAGAGGATCAGGCCCACGTAGTTCTGGGTAGAGAGAAATGAAGAGTGTTTTTTTAGAATATAAGGGGGGGGGGTGGTGAAAAGAGTCTTAGCGCGCCAAGATTTCGGACTTAGGGGTAGAATTTCTAAAGTCGGTCCAAGTTGACCAGACGAGACATCTCTTCCCCATCTAGGTCAGTGAGCATGGAGGCACCGTCGGATAAGATTTTTTTCACAATGTAAGAGCCGCTCCAATTGGGCTTGAATTTCCCTCTGGGGTCCCAGATGGGTTCTATTATCTCTTTGAGGGATAAATCCCCCTCCCGGACACCGCGTTCCTTGACTCTCTTGTTGAATGATCACGCTATTAAGCGATGGTATCCATGTATGTGGTAAAGAGCTTTTAATCTTCTTTTATCTAGGAGGGCTAGCTCATCAAGACGACTTTGGCACCAGTCTTCTTCACTAACCTCGCTTTCGAGCATGACGAGTAGCGAGGGTATTTCCAGCTCCACAGGTAGGACTACTTCCATGCCGTAGACCAGGGAATAAGGGGTAGCCCCAGTAGAGGTTCGAATTGAGGTTCGATATCCCTAGAGGGCGTACGGGATCCGGTCAGCCCAATCTCTATAACTTTCGGTCATCTTGGTAATGATAGCTTTGAGATTCTTGTTAGCGACTTCAATTGCACCATTGGTCTGAGGTTGGAAGGAAGAAGATTTGTGTCTCTGAATCCCATACTCGTTGACTACTTCTGTGACTTCTGCTTCGAAGTGCAACCCGTTATCTGATACCATCTCGTGCGGGACCCCATATCGGCAGATGATATTTTTCTTGAGGAATTTGGCCACTTTCTTGGCATTCAATACTGCGTATGATTCAGCTTTGACCCATTTGGTGAAGTAATCTATGGCAACTAGGATGAACTCATGTTCGTTTGAATCCTTTGGTGTAACATTCCCTATGATGTCGATACCCCAGGTGGACAACGGCCAGGGAGAGGTCGTGTTATATAACTCTCGTGGAGGCAGGTGTTGAAGATTGGAGAATTATTGGCATTTGAGGCACCTCCGGACATAGGCAGTGCAATCCTGGATCATGGTGGTCCAGTAGTAGCCCTGTCGGATGATCTTCTTGGCGAGCATGTGACCATTCATGTGGGGTCCGCATTCCCCGCTGCGGATTTCTTGCATTATTTTCTCAATCTCATCCCCTGCGATGCAGTGTAGATGAGTTCCATCGAAGTTCCTTTTGAGTAGGGCTTTATAACGGATGATGTACTGTGCGGCCAGTCTTTAGAAGGTCGTTTAATATTTCTTGTTGTATCCTCGGGATACCTACCATGTTTGAGGAGGCACCAGATATCATAGTACCAGCAATCAGCTAGTTCAGGATCTTCGGTAGAGACAAGCTCAATATGGTAGCAATGGGTCGGTTTGTCTTGCTTTTTAACTAGGAAGGGGGTCATTGTTATTCCCTCGGGCATGTCGACCATGGAGGCCAAGGTGGCGAGAGCATCGTCTAGGTTATTCTTTACTCGGGGTAGGTAATGGAAGGTGATATCTTGGAAACGGGAGGCTAACTCTTTTAATTGGGCATGAAAGGGTTGGGGATTTTTGTCCTTAACTTTCCACTTTCTGAGCACTTGATCGATGATGAGGGAAGAATCCCCGTAGACATCAAGGTATTGAATAACTTTCTTGAGAGCGACTTTGAGGCCCACTGTTCATGCCTCGTATTCCGTCATGTTGTTGGTGAAAGGGAAATCAAATTTAATGGCGATGGGAGTGTGGGAGTCATCTGGGGCGATCAGAAGTATCCCAATGCCATATCCCTTTTTATTGGCAGTGCCATCAAAGAACATTTTCCATCAAAGGCGGTCTTGAGTGGTGCAGGGGATATTTTCATCTGGAAATTCGGAGATCCGAACATCTGCTTCGTCTATGGGGTAATCGGCGAGGTAGTCAGAGATGGCTCTTCCTTTAATGGCTTTCTGTGTGATGTACACGATGTCGAACTCGGTTAGGAGCATCAACCATCAGGCCATTCGATTGGATAAGGCGGGTTTCTCAAGCAGGTATTTAATGGGGTCCATTTGGGATACAAGTTTGACGGGGAAGGCGAGCATGTAGTGTCATAACTTTTGGGTGACCCAGACAAGGGCGACACACACCTTTTCTAAAGCAGTGTAGTTGACCTCGTACCCGGCCAATTTGCGACTGGCGTAATATATGGCTCTTTCTTTGCGAGAGTCTTCAAGGTATTGGTCTAGCAAAGCCCCAACTGCAGTGTCGGTTATGGTTAGGTATAGGAGCAAAAGGAGACCAGGCTATGGTGGCATGAGAACTGGAGGTTGAGTTAGATATTGTTTGATTCGGTCAAAAGCTTCTTGGTAGGACCCATTCCAAACCTTGGTTGAATCCTTTCAGAGGATCTTGAAGATTGGTTCACAGATGGAGGTTAGCTGGCTGATGAACCGGCTGATATATTATAATTTCCCAAGAAAACCTCGAACTTCTTTCTCTGTTCGTGGCGATGGCATCTCAAGTATGGCCTTCAGCTTCACAAGATCTGCTTCTATCCCCTTTTCGCTGACCATGAATCCTAAGAGTTTTCCCTTTGTAACGCTAAAGACACACTTTTGCGGATTAAGTTTCATATGGTACCGTCGAAGTCGTTAGAAGAACTTTCGGAGAGAGGGAACATGAACTTCTCTAGTTTTGGACTTGATAATCATATCATCCACATAAACCTCGACCTCTTTGTGAATCATATCGTGCATGATGGTTGTGGAAGCCCTTTAGTAGGTAGCCCCAGCATTCTTGAGACTGAATGGCATAACGGTGTAGCAAAAGGTTCCCCATGGGGTGATGAATGAAATTTTTTCTTGGTGGTCGGGTTGCATCTTGATCTGGTTGTATTTGACAAACCCATCGACGAATGACTTAAGAGCATGATTGGCTGTGTTGTCCACGACCATGTCGATATTGTGTAGCGGATAATCATCCTTTGGAGAAGATTTGTTTAAATCTCGATAATCTACACACATTCGAACCTTCCCTCCTGATTTTGGCACAGGTACAATGTTGGCTAGCCATGTGGGATATTCGATCACCCGAATGAAACCCACGTTCAACTGTTTGATCACCTCTTCTTTGACCTTGAGCGACCATTCGGTGCGGAGTTTTCTCAATTTTTGTTTAATCGGCTTGTAATCTGAGAGAGTGGGGATCTCGTGCTGAGCTATTTCAGGATCAATGCCGGGCATATTATCATACGACCATGCGAAGACATCCATGAACTCCTTTAGCAATTCTTCGAGTTGTGCACACTCATGCTCGTCAAGGGTGGCCCCTATCCTAATCTCTCTCAATTGGCTACTAGAATCGAGATTAATAACAACAGTCTCTTCTTCATTAACTTGAACACGGTTATGTTGTTTATTATTAAACTTATTTAGACCAGTTAAGAATTATTCATTTGCAAAATCATCATCATCAAAAGTTTGATTAGAATCCAAGCAGTTAATGTAAGGTACAACAAGATACTCAAAATCTTCATTTATTTCATTGATAGGAAAAACAGCATTGAGAACCTCATCAAAAGAGGTCTCAATTACATTTGACCAAGGATAGATAACAAAAGAAGAAATAGGGTAAACATTGTGGTTAGGGGATTTTTCAAGAGGAAGAACTGGCGCAGCATGCCAGTTGAGGAGAGATGTATCAGCAGCTTTAATCAGACGGGATGGGTCTATTGATGTAGTGCCTGAATGAATCATGCAGAGTGCCAGCCCCAGTGTCTGTAAGTTGAAGGAATCTTAGGAATCACTTTCCTCAGTCTCTTCGATATCTTTAATGAGCGGTTGCACGCGGTGCGGAGAATTTCGGCCCATGGGTAGCTATCTTGGAAAAAGATCTCCATTCCAGGTTTCATCTCCTTGTCTGTGTGGTCATACCATGGTTTTGGAAAATCGCAAAAGGGGAAGTCCTCGCCTTCTTTGATGAATCGTCCATTTAAGGAGTCTCTTGAGATAGTTCGGATGCAGTCTAATCTTCTCTTTGGTCGAGACTAGCGGATCATTCTGAGCTCTTGTTCTAATGGTTAATACCCCAAGCCGCAAGGAGGGAAAGCTTTCTTCAGTTCGATAAGCTCAAGTATCCCTTGCAGACTTTGCCCTAGCCCCAGTCCAGGCATGAAGTGGATGTTTCTGAACATTTGAATCACATTAACATTGACATGAGGGTCATATTCTAGACAAACCCTTTCTTTGAAACCGTCCCCTGTCGGGAGTAGGAGTGTCTCAATGCAGAATCCTAATAGGAGCATATCATTTAACCCGTATTGTATCTCGAGAATTGGACTGCTGGTGCTTGCACCCTCAGTATTTTTGTCGTCGCCTAAAATGGTGATGACTCACCCGTCGGCGAAGAACTTCAATTTCTGATGGAGCGAGGAAGACACACCCTTCATGTTGTGGAGCCAGGGGCGTCCGAGCCATAGGTTGAAACAAGCTAGGATGTTGATGACTTGGAATTCAACAACAAGGTTTATAGGGCCAACCCCTATTACAAGTTTTACGGATCCCATCACCTCACTACGGGTATTATCATAGGCACGCACGGTGGTGGAGGTTGGAGTGAGGTCTCTTTATTTCAGGCCTAAACACTTGAAGGTTCTCAGAGGGAAAACGTTCAAGGCGGATCTGTTATCGACAAGGGAGAGTGGCACGATCTTTCCCATAACCTCGACGGAGATGTTGAGTGCATGATTGTGATTCGACCCAATTCTGGGGATTTTTTCTTCAAAAAATGATAGCATTCGGATAGAGGTTAAGGATCCGACCAGATTTACCGCTTCTTCTGGTGTGGTAGAAGGAGGAACTATGGGCCCAGTGAGTAACTTCATTAAAGCATTTCTATGCAGCTGGGAAGACATGAAAAGCCCCCTTAGAGTGATGTTAGCTTGAGTTTTCTTCAGTTGATCGAGGATCTTGCTATCCTCGATGGTCATCTCTGGCATAGAAGGTTTTCAATGCCCTTGCCTCTGTCATTTGCCGGTAGTGAGCTTAGAACCTGGTAATGTCTCCCTGATCTGGTCATGTGATTTACTGAAGAAGGAAAGAACATGAATCCCGTTTCCTCATCAATCTCAGGTTGTTCTTCAAATGTGATCATCCCACATATGTCGGATATTGGGCCAGTTCTTCCCAAAGCCTGTTCTTCACTCGAATCTTCGAATTCTTCCCCCCATCACGTGGTAACAATTCTATCCTTCCATATAAAGTCGATGCATTCCATAACTTCAGCGGCTTCTTTATACAGGTCTTCCAATTCTGTGGGGATATGTATGATTGAAGGGACCAAGAGCCCTTGTAGCTTCAAAATGTCAAGTAACCCGATGATATTGCAACTGCTATTGGTTTGCCCGAATAATCCTGCCATAGTCTAGACAACATCATCTAGGCTGACTTCGTCGGATGGTACCACCCATTTGTCTTAATCTCGGGCCCACTTTCGTGCTTCTAAGAACAGTGTATTGAATCTCTGGCAATCGATGACCATCTGTGAGGGCAATTTCAGCCCGAACTCTAGGAGTTCGTTTAACACCTCTGACAATTCCATACTTCCATTTTTAGAACAGGTACAGACAACAATGCATGCTCTCGTAAGGAGTGACAGTGCCTGATCAGTGAGGCTAGTAGGGTGTAGGAGGAAATATGGGCAAATTTAAATAGGTTTAGGAGAGTATATGGGTGTGATTTGAGTTGAGGGATCGAAATCTGGGTTTTTTCCCAAGAATATGGCATTGGTATGATTTGGAAGTGGATTGTGAGTAGTGTTTGGCTTAGGATTGGATGGTTTGGCGATGGTACCCCGGTCAATGAGATCTTGGATTATGTGAAGGTGAAAGCATTGGTCGGTGATATGGCCAACAGTTTGGTGAAAGGCACAATGAGCATCAGTCTTGAAATTTCTTGGGAGTGGATTTGGCAATGGATGTGGATCTAAGGGTTTGATAAGGTTTCGGCTTAACAGGGCTTGGTAAAATTTGGAGAGGGTAGCATGGAGCTCAGTGTATTCACTTTGAACGAGGGCAGGGCGTCTTTCTGGTGCCCATGATGGGTTTGGTTGAGGGATGTTATTGATGGTTAAGACTGTCGCACTGGCAGGCATGTCATATTTTCTAGGGGTGAACTGTCCGGACACGTTCGGTTCAACCTCTGTTTTAATGAGACTTTCCTCTATTTCCACTCCAGCCTCTCTGAGAGCTCGAAAGTGGGGATAGTATTATCCTCCCATCATTGCTCGGACATGGGGAAATAAATTCTTCTTCACTATGTTGACCTGCTCTTCCTTGGATGGCCGATTGGTCATGGTAGCAGCTTACTCCCTCCACCGGGTTATGAAGTTACTGACTGATTCTCCAGGATTCTATTTGAGAAACTCTAAATCACGACGGGTGACCTCAAGATCTTTGTTCTATTTGTACTGCGACATGAATTCTTGGGCTACATCCTCCCAACTGCAGATTTTGGATTCCTCAAGAGATAAAAATCATCGGAGGGCACTATCCTTCAAAGTTTGCTGAAACAATTGGGCCATCACCTCTTCAGAATCCCCTAGTATAGTCATGGAACGATGTTAACTGCGAAGATGAACAATTGGGGGGCCACTCCCTCTGAACTTCTCGATATTTGGCATCTTGAACTTCTCGGGTAACCTCGCTTTAGGATAAGGAGACATGTGGGTGTAGTCCATGTAATTCCCAGAGATCCTGAGTTGGTCAAACTTCTTGGTGAGCATCTTGAGATCCTCTTTGACTTTATTTAACTCCTTCTCCTTTGGATCAGCGACCACAGGCAGGTTATCCATAGGTTAGGCAATGTTTGTCATTAGAAGCTGGGCAGGCGGTGGCCCATTGGCAGGAGGGGCACGTGGAGTGTGTTGATATTTTTTCGGAACCCAGATAGGCTCGAGTGGACCCATAGCATGAGGGAACAGGGCCTCAGGCTCTTGAGGAATAGGAACCTGGTTTTGTTGCATCTCTCGAACCTCGATTTAGAGGTTGTCAATCTTGGACACGAGCTGATCTAGGACTGTCGTCAGATCCGGCTGCATGACTAGTACTTGATCAGTATTCTCCATGGAAAGTGGATGGATTCTGGACTCAGAAGAAGTAATATAGGAATGAATGTAACTCTGGGGTGATTTGACTGAAGATCGAAGCCAATAGGGAGCCAGGCCAAGGGCTTGCGATCGACTTGAGAAGGCGTAGGATGAGATTTATTTTTGAGAAAGGAAGAGCTATTTTTGGATTTTTGATAAAGAAGGGAGAAATGTTTTTGAATTTTTGATAAAGAAGGGATAAATGTTTTTGGATTTTTAATAAATAAGGGAGAAATGTTTTTGGAAACGGGACTCAACATGATTATTATTATCTTCTCACTTGTATTTAATTCTCCTAAATGCAATGCCAGACGGGACTCGAGCCTGGAAAAGTGGGGTTCCTAATACTTGCGAAGCTACGACTTGTAACCAGGCTCACGGACAGAGTCCCATTTTAAAAATGCGCGAAAGTTGGGCGACAGATCGACCTAAAATTTTGACAGAGTTTCGGGTTGAAACCAACAATCAAAAGTGCGTGTCCTAGGTTTGACACCTATATGCGGGTATGCAGTTGGTTGGGTGAATCGGCTTGGGTTCCCACCTTTGGCGTGACTTCCACGATATACGTCTTGCTCTTGCAGGCAATCGGTATGTGTGGACAAGTAATTTGATATACCTGAGTGTACGTGAATTGCCACACCATATACCTCGTGGGGATGGTATGTGTGAGAGCGAATTCGATATACTCGATGTATGTGAATGAATTCCCTGCGATATACCTCCCGTCATGACTTCAATCAAGAGGTACGATGCGGGGGAATCGTTTGATATACGTCAAAGGTACTTGGCCAATGGAAGGTGAGAGTCATATCGCTTAGGCTAACTGCGACCTGCCGGACCAGCGCCCATCACGAAGTGACCCTCCAGTTACTAGGTAAAATTCGGTCAATATCAATGCTCTTTGGTGATGTTGTGTGAATCATGCATGATTCTCTTATTAGTATCTTATGATGAGAATGCCTTTCTTAATTATGCCTAACTAGGAGCAAAGTACAAGTACCCCAAAAGGTACACCAAGTATGGAGGGGTGATGCGTGAAACATGGGGATATATGTGATCCTAGGTGCATTTGGCGTGAAGTGTACATGGAGAATTTTCTACAAGTATGTGAACATAAGTATAAGCATGGGATACACATGGAAAAGAGGAACATGCGGATATGGAGGGGGGGGGGGGGGAACATAAACAAATATAGCATCCATGTAAATAGAGTTAAGCCCTCAAAACAGACACAAATCCCCAGCAGAGTAGCCACTGTGGCCATCCCCTATCCCCGCCGTAGAGGAAAAGGATCCTTCCGGTCCCGCGCGTCCCTCTCGGGAGAGAACTTCGACCGGCGTCATTTGAGATGTGGTGTAAAAATGTAGAGAGATTTAGATTCGCCAGTCTATTTTACTCAAAACAGACAAAAGAAAAAGGGGAAGCCACCCCGAAGGGTGGCATCCAAAGACATATTGGTGCGTGCAAAACCAAATGATTCGAGAAGGGTTCAGAGGCTTAGTTACGAAATGGGAAGGTGTTAGGCACCCATTCCGCCCTTTCGGTCTCTCATGGATATTTGGTAGTTTCTCTTATGTTTCCCCCCGTGATATGTGTGCATGTGTATATATAGAATGGAGGTAGGAATCCTCGGCTTGTATCATGGAAAAGATAAAGTGAGTCATCCGTAGGAAGTTATAAGAATAATATTAGAAAATAAGATTTACGCGATTACCCCTACGTTGATCGTTATAATGGAACGATAACGCATATGGAGTGATACGTTACTATGAACAAATATATAGAATATAAGGAAAATGGATTTAGAGAAGATAGAAGATAAGATAAAAAGTGAGAAAAAGGACTCGAGTCTCGAGTTTTACCCCGAGACTCCTATATAGCCAACAAAGTCATCAAAGTCCACGTAGTTCGCATACAAAACGAAGGTTGGGGTTTATCCCATAAATCAAAATGGGGGATCTCTTCTTTGTGAGTGTGTGTGTGTGTGTAGAAAAAGTGTTTTAGTTGTGAGAAAAGTATGGAAAAAGTGTGAGAATCCCTACTTGGAATTTATGAGCAACCCTCTTTTCTTATTTTTTGGGTTTTTATTTATATGAAAATATGAGATGTGCAATAATACCAAATAAAAGGTATATTTAGGATGTGTGAGATGAGATAATAAAAGTGATAAGTAAGAAAACAAGTTATTGGGAATTTAAGAGAATTTAAGAGAGAGTTTGAACAAGTTGGACCTTCTTGAGGATCTTGAACTTGATCTTGAATGTTGGAGAGAAGACTTTGCACTTGGATAATGATGGAGAGTGGTTAATTCACTAAGTTTGATGAAAAGGATGATGAAAAGTGGAAGTAAAAAAGGGATTTGGAAGTTGAAATCACGCTGCCTTCGAGAGAGGTTTCGGGGATTCGTTCAGAGAGATTTTTATCAGATCTGGGCTCTCCTTGCAAATGAGGTGAAGGCCTACTTTTTATAAGCTCAGATCAGTGTCGATCGGCATAGACCCCTTCCTGCCTATTGGCACCTCCGTGTCGATAGGCAGGGTCTGGAACCTGCCAATTGGCAGTGCGCTTCACGCTTTTTCGAAAAATCGGTCGCCGAGGGCAAACTGTTGGTCAGAATCGTGCACGGGGCATACCATTGGAAACGTAATTCAGAGAGCTTTTGAAAGTCCTTTGGACCGCTCCCGGGTTCGGGAGTTAACTTTGGGTCAAATATGGCTCGAAAGCATTTGTCGGTCCATTGGACGGAGAATCATTCGGACGTAAACGGATCGTTCGTCCGTATGGTAAGTCCGAATCGTGCACGGGGCGGACCGTTGGAAAGGTTAGGAGATGTACTTCGACATTCCAAAGTGTTTGACCCAGTTTGGAGAGTTGACTTTGGTGAACCAGTCCCGAGAAGAGTTCGATGACCTCACGGAGTCAAACGGATCGTTCATCCGCATGGAGAGTTGGAATCGTGCACGGGATGGACCGTTGGAAATGGGATTCAAAGACATTCGAAGATTCATCCAGCCTCGGTCAATCTAAAGAGTTGGCATAGGTCAAACAGAACCCGGGAGCCCCTGGTGGCCTTTTGGTCAAGTTTCGGACACAAACGGATCGTTCGTCTGCATAGTAAGTCAGAATCGCGCACGAGACGAACCGTTGGAAAGGGTATTCAGTGCCCTTCAAAGATTCATTGAGTCTCGTTCAAGATGAAGAGTTTGAACTTTAGGTCAAACTGAGCCGGGGAGTGCCCGATGGCTTCCAAGTCAGTAATCGGGACATGACCTAGGTTTGTAGTGATGAGGGGAGGTACTAGGGACCTAAGGAGAGTTGGGGGTAACAGAATGGGGTATCTACAAAAATAATACTACACATTTATCAAATGTAGTCTCAAATGCAATAAGAGTAGGTTACCCACCTAAATAACTCCAGGATGGTGGTGGTGATGAAGATCGGTGACTCCCCCACCTCCAAAGGTGGCCCTAAAAGGGAGTCTCAAATGCTCCACCAACAGACATGTATGGAAACCCATTAAAACCCTTTATAAAACCTCCAACATGTGTCCTTTTTCTTATAAAATAAGCCCTTCCAAAATTCACATCACAAGACCTCCAATAACAAATTATAAATAAATTCATAATAATAGTAAGGGAGAGTGGCTATATAATGGTGTGGGTTTGGCTGCTGTCATGGTTTAGGGACGGTGGAAATATGTTTAGGGGGAGGGAGATTTTTTTTTTGAGGTTTTTAGAGAGATGAAGGAGATGGTACACGATAGTGGAGTTTCCCCAACCCCCACGCATTTCTCTATTATAAAAAAATAGGTCCCTCAAAATACAATTGACACATCTATGGTCAAGTGTTCAAGCTCTGAGAGCTTAACACTTAATTTTAATCAACGGTTCAAGAAGTGACAACATTCATGGCAACATAGACCAACTGGATTAGTTGTTCAAGGTATCTACTATTATATACACGACACATGCATATAAAACCCACTGGTCCAAATGTTTATTTCTCCCCTTCGTCAGACCATCTGACTAGAATATTGAGCAACAAGCAAGGGGCTGACAATAAAGCAGAAAGAGGTTTTCATTAGAGCCATCCTAACGATGCTATAGGTCGATCGAATGATGACAACTTGTCATTAATACGACTCCCTGCATCGTTCGATCGATATGGGAGGATGACTAACTCTGCTCCTACGTTAATTTTTATAATTCGTTCCTTTATCAGCCATTTCCTATTTGTTAACACAACGAGAAGCAATATAAAGTAGGGGTTAGGATCTAAATCTTAATTTTCTCTTTACTATCCCATTTCTAAGTCTTCATATTATGTCTCCAACCATCTATCAAAATCTTATGAGGTTCATGTATAGTTTATAATTAATTTAATTAATTTATTGGGGCGTGATATTACAGAGAATGGGGATGAGAGACAGAGAAAACACAATGATTTTACGTGGTTCGACCCTTTGAGGAAACCTATGTCCACGGTGTTACAGGTTTATTATTTCACTTATTGACAAAATTACAATTAGGGTTACTGATACAACTCGTGGCTTAATAAGATATTAGTGGAAGTTCATTTCTAATGGGCTAATGCCCTATTTATAGATGATTTGTGGATATTTACAAGAGGACATGTTGATTTACCTTATAAGTCGGGTAGTTACACTTGAAGATACATGTTTATCATAATAGATTAAGGCGCCTTAGATCACGGAGTGTCCTTATTGATAAGTGTGTGGACGTCTTATGCATAAGCGCTCATAAGAACATAGATGTGTCCAATATTATTTAAACCGGTTGGCTGAGCAGATTGACACAAAGACGAACTCACTTGGGAGTAGAGCCGAGAAAATTTATTAAGTTTTTTTCCACTTAGAGCTCCTTTACCTTTGGGATTATATGGGTATAACAAAATCATTATCGTTAGTTAAGACATGGTCCTAAAATCTAGTTTGTGGACTACGGGTGCAAGTTAAGAATCGAGCTATTTCAGTAGGTACTGGTGAAGAATCAAACTGTAATGGACTGCCTGGTTATTTTGTATTAATATCACTTTATGAGGCTTCATGTGTTCATTCATCATGAACATTAATTCCAAGTTATACGTTTTTCAGACCTATTCATAAAATTCAACATCCCTATTGATAATAACACTATTTTTGTTCGATTAAATAACTTATAACCATTAGTTATATCACAAAAATCAAGGAAAGTACAGTTCTCACTATTTTTATTAAACTTCATTGGTTTCACAGCCGGTATATGGGCGTATGCAACACAACCAAACAAAATTAAGTTTTTCAACACTCGATATATGACCACATGATGCTTCCTCCAGAGTCATGTGAAGAAAAATCCTTGTGGGACACCTGTTCATATTATAAATAGCAGAAGCAATGACATTCGGCCAAAAAGATTTAGGAAATTTTTTATAATGCAATATAGTACGGGAAATTTCAATAATTGTTCTTTTTTTCTCTAGGCAAAGACATTCTGTTGAAGGGAATAATTGGATGTAAGATGATGTTTAATGCCATGTGTTAAATAATATTCAACATAACATTATATGTGTACTCTCCTCCTCTATCAGTGTGACGAACCTTGAAACCATGATTGCTTTACTTTTACGCATAGAATTTAAAGTCTTTAAATGTTATAGAAGCTCCAAGTATTGCTTTGTTCTTCATGACTTTAATACTGGAAATGACTCCCTGTACTTACCAAGGATATAACCTTCACATAACTGATCAAAATTCTCCAACAAAGGAGGCCTTGTAACCATTTTTTCCATTGATAAGAATCACAACCCATTAAAATTAAGATGGCCAAATTGAAAATGCCATCACGAATTATCATCCATAAAAAATCATTAAATGAACATATAGATTTAGTTTGAAAAGGTAAAGGAAACAAATGCTTTTTTCTCATTATTATCATAGCAACAAGATTCTTGTTTCGATTCTCAATAGTCTAAAATCTTTCATCAGTAATGAAGTGGATGACATTTATATATAATTGACTTATACTTAATAAATACAAATGCAAGTTGGAAACATACAAAACATCATTGATATGGTGATGAGTGTTGTCTTGCAATCAAATAATAATTTTACCTTTGCCCATATTAGGAACTTTCGCTTTGTTCCTAAAGTTCACTACCTAGTGTATTGATTCATCAAGGTGGGAAAATTTCTCCTTATTTATACATATGTGGTTTCTACATCTAGTTTCCAAATATCAAGTGTCGATATGTTCTTCTTTTGATGCACTAGAAGCTAAGAACAAGGTTGGTGGTTCCTCAAGATTAATAAAGTTAGCATGTTCTGAATTTCTCTTGGACAATTTACTTAGACTTTTATATCGATAATTTCCATACTCCTTATCATAGAAAATTGAATTTTAGACTTATACCTTTAGTGTTAAGAAGTGTTTTGATCATAATTTTTGTTATTTGTGGAACTAGTAGTCTTAGCAACTGAGCCATAAATAAATGATCTTCCACTTCTGAAACACCCCTTATCAATCAGTGTTACCTTTCTTTAAAATTTTCTTTCTAGAGGACTTGTAACCTTTTGATTCATCATTTTCTAATGAGCACACAATGGCCCCACAAACCTTCAATCGTGGTGGTTTATTTTTTTTATAGAATGTAAGTGTATATTAAAACAAAAGGCAAAAGCCTCACATATAAACAAAAGTATAAAGCCTTAAAAGGTCTAGCCCGATCCTAACCAAAAAAACCAAATATAACATACGTAGCATAACAAAACAAGATAATCGATCCAATTCTACGTGTATGGCACCAAATACACCCCACTGATAAAAAGCCTAGTTAAATCTATACACTTCATCTACAGACTCACGTAACATATCTTAAATAAAGACCAAAGCTAAAAATCGAATAAAACCACTTAATCATTAGTGACAGATCCAAGAACCAACTCTCTTCAAAGACACCACAACCTTCAACACTTCTATAGTTCTAAAACCACTCAATCGTGATGGTTCAAACGCTTTCCTTATTCGATGGCATCCATAACATAATCAAATTGACTTGTTAAGGATCTCGTGATCATTTCAATAATGTGTATGTCATCCAAATTTTCACGGTTAACCCGCAATCGAACAACATATTGAATATGAGAAAAGTAATCAGAAATAATTTTCGAATCATTCATATAAATAGTTTTGAATTCACCTCGTAAGGTTTGTAACCTTACAAGCTTCACCTTCACGTCGCTTTTGCAGGCTTTCTATAAGGAATTCCATTTTTCCATAGATGTCTCTACACTTGAGATATTTTTTAATACAACCTCATCTACATCTTCGTACAAAAAGAACAAATCTTTCTTGTCCTTCTTTCTACCTTCTCACAAACTGTGTTTCTAGACTTAAGATAAATTTATAACTATTTCTTGGTCTATTATTTCGATGTACCAATTCTCAACAATATCAAATAGAAACTGAAAACCAAACCAGTCCTTCATCTGGATGAACCATTGATCAAATATATCTCCACTAAACATTGGAATCTCTGGCTGAATTGATTCGTTCATTGTAGAGGTTCTCAAACAATAAGCATCTATTTTCTGAATCTGATACCAAATGTAGGATGTAAACTTCAATACTATCCAAAAATAGAGAAAACTTTATAAAGAGAAAACTTAAGTAAAATCTATATATATTGAGAATATTAAGACATGATTAGTTATATTAGTTATGAGGATTAGTTCCAACTAGTTCTATTTTGATTGACCTGTTAGTTTGCTGTTAAGTCACAATTAGTTCCAACTAAATATGTTTAGATTTTTTTTATATATAACACTATGTACGTTAGTTTAAAATGATGAGAATTATATTATTCCATATCTTCTTCACTCATGCTTCATTTCCTTAATCTATGTTCATCACTTTTCTAGTTTTTTAACTTAGTATCAGAGCTTCTTTGATCCACTATTAATGGGGCCAGAGGTTCTAGTTAAGAACTATTTTCCTTCATCTTCGACTTTCACACCAGTTACGTTCAAACACAATCTTTCAGTAAAACTCAATGATAGCAATTATACTTTATGGAAATAACAAGTTCTTGTTTCCATTTGAGGGAACAAGTTGCAGAGCCCTACCAAATTTTTTCCAGCCATTGATGCTACTGCTTAAATCTTTAATCCAACATTCGTTGACTGAGAACAACATGATCAATTAATTGTTTCTTGGATTTTATCTTCAATGGAAATTGGAATCTTGACTCGAATGGTTGGGTGTGACACTACTTCCCAATTTGGACCACTCCTGATCAACATTTCTCGGCTTAGATTCGGTCCAAAGTCTCAAAGTTTAAGACACGACTTCAAAACACAAAGAAAGATTCATTATAGTTGAATGCTTATTTATTAAAGATTAAAACTTGTGTAGATATTCTTGATTCTGTAGATAATTTTTTATCCACTAGTGGTCATATTAAGGCCATTCTTAATGTTCTTCATAAGGAATATGACATGTATATCATATCTGTTACTTCAAGATCAGAGGATTGTAATGTGTATGAAATTGAGACTCTACTCCTAGCTCAAGAGTCCCGAATATATAAACATAGTAAAGTGGTTGACCCGACCATAGACAATTTGGATCAATCCAATCCTAATCATGGAGATTTTTCTTCAATAACACCTCATTTAATTTTTTTTGATAGACATTAGTTTTGGTCGGAGGAAGGTGCTTCTTATGGTGGCCGTGGATATGGTTCACAAGGAGGACATGGTTTTCAGGGAGGTTATCAACATAGAGGTGGTGGTAGAAGTGGTCGTTTTCACAGGCATAATAATCTTACGCAAGGTACCAAATATAGTGGCCAAGACAGAGTTCATGTTGGAAATAAGGCAAGCATGTTCATTAAAAATGTTGGTCATTCCATTTTTTCATTTCCCTTTTATTCCAAAATCCTTTCCTTAAATAGTCTATTACATGTCCTAGATGTGATAAAAATAAATTGGTGAGTGTTTCATAATATTCCAATGATAATTATGTGTACTCTGAATTTCACACTTCTTCTTGTTTTGTTCAGGATCAGAATACGCACCAAATATTTTTGAATAAGACCAACTGCCTTTCTTTCCTTCCAAGATTCCAAGATATTTATCCAAGTCTCCTTCTTCATCCGAGTGTATCTTATCAACTTTGGTTTGTACCAAGGAGTCTCAAGCTTTAATTTCTACTAGTTTTTTTTCTTTGTTTGATGTTTGGCAGAATATGATTGTCCATCGATTTGAAAAGATAGTTAAATTCATTTTGAATAACCGTAAAACTTAAGCTTTTAACAATAATAATTCACCATGTTCTGCACGTTGTCTTGGTAAAATCCACTTCTTTCCTTTTTCATCCTCTCAAACACAATATAATGCACCATAACAACTAGTTTATTCAGAGATATAGGGTCCCTCACCTCAACCTTCTCATAATGGTTGTAAGTATTATATTCACTTTGTAGATGCCTATTCCAGGTTTATAAGGATCTATATGCCCATGGCTAAATTAAAAGATTTTCCCACGTCTTAATTTTAAAACACAAGCTGAGTTATAATTGAACACAAAACTAAGGCTACAAAATGATTGGGGAAGGAGTTTAGAGATTTCACTGACTAACATAATGAAAATTGAATAGTTTATTGAGTTTCTTGTCCACATGCTCATCAAGAAAATGGGGTTACTGAGAGGAAGCATAGACAAATAGTGGAAAATGGGCTAACATTCTTAGTGCAATCATCACTTCTGCTAAAGTTTTGGAACGAATATTTTTACACTTCTACTTAACTTATTAATAGACTTCCAACTCCTAATTTAAATCACAAAACACCATTAGAAGTTTTATTCAAAACACCTCCTAACTATTCTGCTCTAAGGGTGTTTGGATGTGCTTGTTATCCTAACATTAGACCTTTTAACAAGCATAAACTTCAATATAGGTCAGTTCAATGTGTTTTTCTAGGGTATAGTTTCAATCACAAAGGTTTCAAGTGTCTAGAACCTAATGCTCATATCTACATATCAAGACATGTCATTTTTAATGAACATTTGTTTCCTGTAACTATAACAAGCATCACCTCTGATCAAGTGTCTCCTCAAAATTATTCTAATTGATGTGTACCATTTGCTATATTTCCCACTCATCCTTCATTTTCACTCAATTCTTATGACCAACATGTTATATCTGATGTAAACCATCTCCAAAGTACACGCATATCTTCTTATTTTTTTTACCTATTTTAAGTTCAGAGGTACAAGGTACATGAATTGAGAATGAGGCTCTTAGTGTGTAGAATAAAATTTTTCATAGTACAGCTTCTCCATCCACAGACTTAACAAAATCTCACATTACATCACAACATGAAGGGTTCAATAAGAAATGTTAATTATCAACTTCAAGTACCATCTTCTTCTAACACTCATATCATGAAAACAAAATCTAAGTCTGGTATTGTAAAGCCAAAAGTGTACTTACCACTAGAGGAAACAACAATTACAGAAGCTCTTGAGCATGACAAGTGAAAATCTTCTATGAAGGATTAATTATTTGATTCAGAGATAAATAGCACATGGGCACTCACCGATTAACCTGAGGGAGGAAGGGAAATAGGGGCAAATGTGTTTTTAAGATTAAAAAACCCAGATGGTATGATATACAAATACAGGGCCAGGATTGTTGCAAAAGTATATCATCAACAAAATAGATTTAACTTCATAGAAGCCTTTTGTCCCGTAATGAAATGAGTGACAATTTGAATTCTATTGACACTAACTTTGAGTAAAAGATGGATGGTGAGACAACTTGATGTGAACAATACCATTTTGAATGGAAATTTTTAAGAAGAGGAATACATAAACCAACCTCCTGCTTTTGAAAAACTCAATGCTAAACAATTAGTTTGAAAGTTTCACAAAGCTTTATAATGTCTTAAATAAGCACAAAGGGCTTGGTTTGAGAAGTTACAACATGCCTTGGTTACTTTTGGATTCACTTAAAGGAAGATCAATCTCTCTTCCCTTGAATTACTTCTCAACATGTCACTCTAGTTCTATCCTATGTAGATGACTTTCTTATTACAGGAAGTGAGTCATCTCTTACATGTAATACCCCGTATTTTTGGCTATATTTATTTTGGGATTAATTAATTAAATGCGTATTAATTGGAAATTAATCCGGGTTAAAAATACTAACGAGATGCGAGTTGGTATTTGATTATGTGCATACATGTTTTTATATGAATGTTGAATTATGAAATTTATCGTGAGATTTATATACCGCAATTTGGGAATTTTATTGAGCCGCGTGTGACCGCAGCGTTATGGTGTATTATTTTAATTATAAAAGTGATTTTTATTTCTATTATCCGTATGGTCGTTTTGAGTGCGCAACCGCGTCCGGAAGGGTCGAGATAGTCAGAAAACACTAGCCGGGGGTTTAATTTGGGTCCCGGGGTATTTTTAGGCCCTACCGGCATCATAAAGGGTATTTTGGTAATTTTATATTTTGAGGAATTAAAAATGACGAAAATTAAGAGTTTATATCTGATGTGGAATTGACCCACTTAACCCATTAACAACCCATGTTAACCTAGAAGGCTACGTAGGTTATTAGAATTAGGTTTTCTAATATCTTCCCAAAGCAAACCCTAGCCACCATAGCCATTGGAGAAGAAAGCTTGGAGAGAGAAGGAATTCTGCAGAAAAGCTTCATCAAACCAACACCAAATTCAGAGACACTCGAGGCAAGTGGTTTAATTTCGTTTAATTTCAGAGAATGCTCTTTCCATGTATAGGAATTTAATAAAATTGATTTGTTCTTCGTGAAATATGAAAACCCATGTAGCTTGGAACTTAGAACTTGAAATCTTGAGGAGAATTGCATGTAGAATGGTAGGTAGATGATTATACTGATGATATTTGTGATTGGAAGAAATTAAAATGGATTTATATTGGGTTAATTCATGATTTAAAATTTTAGGGTTTGTGTTCTTGAAAAATGGGGGGAAAGCGATGAGCCTTGATGATTTAATGACGATTGGGATGAATTAACTCCGTAAAATACGTTATTTTATAACCTTGACATGTTTAGGATTGATTAGAGACCTTAAAACAGTGTTGGGACGAATTTTAGAGGAGATTTGAGGAGTAAAAATTGATGAAAGACGAAAGTAGGAATTCTGGGCTCGAAACTGGTCGTTCGTTAGAAGACCTCCCCAGGTCGTTCGAACGAGCTCGTTCAAACGAGGTTCTAACGAGTTGACCAGTCGCTTCTAAAGAGGGGAGATTTCGTTCAATACCTTCGTTCGAACGAGATGTCGTTAGAAGGCACAGTTCGTTCGAACGAACTGAATCTCGTTCGAACAGCCTTGTTCGAACGAGACTTCGAACGAGTTGACAGTTTCGTTCGAACAGCCTCGTTCGAATGAGACTTCTAATGAGCTGGCAGTTTAGGCCTTTTTGGCCTGCTTTGATTTTGGGAGTCCCATAAACTTGTTCGAGGATCGAGATGACTTTCCTTTGATGTTATATTGGTAAACTTGGGACATTTAGGATATATCGAGGAGTAAATTATATAATTGGGGAACGAATCAAATGAACATTATGGATTGAGACGTGAGTGTCTACTACGACGTGAGAATAATGTATGGCGCGCATAAATATTGACCGGGATTATATAAATTGTATATATATTAGATTGGTACGAGAATGCGATAAGTACTATAATTAAACTACGGGATTACTAAGATGTGTGCTTACTTAGTATTGGTATATGAACTGTGTGTATGACATACCTACCATACTTGCTATCACGGGAGGTTTGCGTTCGCTTAGGGCCCTCTAATACTTGTGTTTCCCGGATCTAGACTGGTTACCTTGATGAACATAGGTCAGAGAAAGACATATTGGGATGTTAATAAGTCCGCTGATCGTGGGAGCGTAGGTATGTGCATGACCCATGTGATGTGACTGTGTTCGCCTCCATTATTTGTGATGTTGTTATCTGTGAACTATTCCTGAGAGATTCGGAATGTGTGATCCTTATGTACGTGATGTACCAGGATGGATAGCAGAGTATGTGTGCACCGCAGCTTAGTCTCGGGGTGCTTATATTATATATTTATGTTGTGGAAAATATACGCTTAATAAACTGGAACTTTCATATGGTAATGTGTGTAACTATGAAATAACATAGAGGGATAAACTATAACGAGTTGTATTACCTTTGTATGATAACCTGAAGTACGTTAAGCCCTATTTAATTGAGATCGTTATAATGTTAATGGGAACCGAGTAATAAGGGTAGAACCTATGGCAGTCTATCTAGATATGATGTCACTTAGCTAGTAGTTTGTGCCTTTTAGATGGGTACTTACGTTAGGAGTGCACAGTTAGAAGAGAGGTGAGAATTTCATGTGAGTGCACGTCCTAACATGTACTTTGCATTTAATGTTTTAAATGTTTTTAAAGCACTTGCAGGTTTTTAAAATATCTCCACATTCAGGCTCTGAACCGTTTTCTTTCAAATCCATTTTTCTTGTAAAACCATTTTAGGTGCCCAGCCACAAGGACACCATGCATAGGATACTCATTCAGATGACGAGTTGTAGCTGTTTGTGGAAGCTACAGGGATTTGCTTTTAGACGCTTCTATCATTTGGATTCCATCTTCAGTATTCCTCAGTTTTAGGGCATGTTGCCCAGTTCCATTAGAGTTACATTTCCATTACAGTTTTCAGACTTTGGCATGTATTGATTCAGTATTCAGTTTAATTATTTCAGTTGTGGGATTTGTAGTGAGGAGTTTTCCTCCAGACTTTATTTACATATTGTGATGGTTATTCTATTTACTTCGTTATAGTGAATGGTGTTATTATTCTTCATTACACTTTTGCATGTTAATCAGACTTTAATTAAAATTTGGCAACTTACTTTTTAAATACTAGGTGGTTAGTAATTATTTAAAATGTTTTTGACAGTGATGCTATTAACTGAACCAACTTGGCCTTTTGAATTGATTTAATAAAGGAGTAGCTACCCGGTATTTAATTAGTCGGGGTGTCACAGGTGGTATCTGAGCATCAGGTTCTAGTGTCCTTTAGGATCTGTATGTCTATTATGTTTCCGCTAAGTTTTCTTTGATATAGAGCCCTATATTTTAGGACTGTTGTACTCTTTTTGTGTATGCTACGTTCTTCAGCTATTTTAAGTTTATAACTGCGAACTTATAAACTTCATTCTTATTTCAGATGCCTCCACGACGTGCACGATGAGTTCCCAAGGATGCAACGCCCGAACCCCAGCCCGCTCCAGTTCAGGGCATGATGAACGCCGCTGAGGTTGCAGCTATAGTAGCTCAAGCGGTAAATGACGCAATTGCCGTAGTCCAGTAGGCACCACCTCAGGCGCCGGTCGCCGCGCCAGTACAGGCAAATGCATTCCCTTCTGCTTGGGAACGTGTACGTGACGCTTTTCAGAAAGCGCATCCGCCAGAGTTTGCAGGTAGCTCAGATGTGGTAGTCTCGAGCCAGTGGAGGAAGGATATACAGAGGCACTTAAGGATGTATGAGTGCACGGACGTTCAGAAGTAGGTGCTAGCTACTTTCAAGCTAGTTGGATCTGCACTGCAGTGGTGGGAGTCTATTACCACCATGGAGGAGAGGGATACTCTCACTATTCAGTACTTCTGGGTGCGGTTTGACCGCAAGTACTTTCCGTCAGCTGTTCATACGGAAATGAGGAGGAAACTGATGAGTCTGAAGTAGGAGGGTAAGACCGTGGCCGAGTATGAGGCCGAGTTCACGAATCTGTTGAATATCATTCTGGATGAGATACCGACAGAGAAGAAGAAGATTGAGAAATTCACCGATGGGTTGACATGGAGGATCCGTCAGCATCTGTTAGGGAACCTTTCATTGGCCACGTATTCTGATGTGGTTAACGCTGCTTTGTTACACTGCCAGGACCACCGCTTTCATATGGCTGAGGGCAAGAGGTCGGGAGAGTCTAGCCATCAGGGAAGGACAGGAGGACATGGTGCCAGTGGGGCACAATCTGTTCAGGGGAAGAGACAAGGTGAGCAGGGTTCCCAGCAGGGGGATCAGAAGAGATTCCGATCAGGGAACTACAAGCAGGGATAGGGAGGTTTCTGTCAGGGCCATCAGGGTCCAAACGGCCATCAGGGCCAACAGGGGCAGAATGGGCAGCAGTTTCAGCAGGGCCAGCAGGGCCAAGGGAGGAATGGTAACGGCCACCAGGGCCGGGGACCGCAGGGGCAAAGAGGAGGGAACTTCCCAGGGAAGTGTTTTGTTTGTGGCAAGACTGGCCATAAACGACAGGATTGTCCTGATAGGGGCAGGGCCCCACAGCAGCAACAGCAGGGTGCTCGCCAGGAGCCGTAGAGGCTTATGTTTCCCGCCGCTCTCCCCGCACCGCCACAGATGGAAGCATTGCCACCCATTCCAGTAGTCCCAGTTTAGCAGGGGCATCTACAGTATGGACGTGTCTACAACGTCCACCAGGCAGCAGTTCCACAGGCACCGCCCGCGATTGAGGGTACGTTTCCTATCCATAACAATATGGGTCGGGTATTGTTTGATATGGGGGCTACACATTATTTTATATCTACACATTTTGCGAAGGCTTTAGGGTTGTTAGCCACAGGGGAGAGCACAGTGACGTGTGTCGACTCACCATTAGGGAGTGGGTCACTTATATTCTTTATATGCCGGGGAGTGGGGGTAGAGATTGGTGGTTTGGTATTACCTGCAGACATGTTGGTATTAAATATGCATGTTCACGATGTGATTATCGGTATGGATTGGCTCATAGCTTATAGGGCCATGATTGATTGCTTCAGCGGAAGCATTGTTTTTGCCATTCCGGGGCAAGAGATGTTTGTAGTGGCGATGCCTTGCCTAGAGGGAGGTCGATCGCTCATTTGTATTACATAGAGGAGGATACCTCTAAGGAGGTTGTGATTCCTTTAAACTCGATCCCGGTTGTCAGGGAGTATTCAGATGTGTTTCAGGAGATACCAGGCCTACCTCCCAGTTAAGAGATAGACATTGTTATAGATTTACTACCAGGTACGAGACCTATAGCACGTGCACCGTACCGTATGGCTCCAGCTGAGATGACGGAGTTACGGGACCAGATCGAAAAATTATTGGGTCAGGGGTTTATACGGAGGAGTACTTCACCGTGGGGTGCCCCTGTGTTGTTCGTAAAGAAGAGAGATGGTTCACTGAGATTGTGTGTGGACTACCGAGAGTTGAACATGGTAACGATACGGAATAAGTATCCCTTGCCTCGAATCGATGACCTATTTGACCAGTTGAGAGGAGCTTCTTTCTTCTCGAAGATTGATTTGAGATCGGGATACCATCAGTTGCGTATCCGGGAGGAGGATGTCTTGAAGACCGCGTTCTTGTCGAGATATGGTTCTTACGAGTTTCGGGATATGCCTTTTGGTTTGACCAATGCTCCAGCAGTGTTTATGGACTAAATGAACAGAGTGTTCAGGGATTTCCTAGATCAGTTTGTCATTCTCTTCATTGATGATATTCTGGTTTACTCCCAGACAGAGGAGGAGCACGCCGAGCATTTGAGGCAGGTTTTGCAGACGCTACGTCAGAACGAGCTGTATGCAAAATATGAGAAATGCGGGTTTTGGATGAAGGAAGTCCAGTTTTTGGGACATATTATTTCCGACCGGGGAATATCTGTAGATCCGGGGAAAGTATCCGCAGTGAGGGAGTGGGGACAGCCCACGACACTGACTGAGATTCGTAGTTTCTTGGGCCTATCAGGATACTACAGGAGGTTTATTCCGGGCTTCTCGAAGATAGCAGGTCCTTTGACACATCTAACTCGTAAAGGTGTGCCGTTCATTTGGAGTGATGCCTGTCAGTTGGCATTTGATGAGTTAAAGGACAAGTTAACCTCAACACCTGTGTTAGCATTTTCAAGACCGGGAGTTGAGTATTTGGTTTACACCGATGCGTTTTTGCAAGGACTTGGAGGTGTATTGCAGCAAGAGAGACAGGCCATAGCTTATGCTTCCCGTAAGCTTAAGCCTCACGAGAAGAATTACCCCACGCATGATTTGGAGCTGGCGGCAGTGGTATTTGCCCTACGGATTTGGAGGCACTATCTTTTGGGGGAGAAGTTCCAACTGTTCACGGACCACAAGTCCCTACAATACCTGTTCGCGCAGAAAGAGTTGAATATGCGGCAGCGTAGGTGGCTTGAGTTTGTGAAAGACTACCAGTTCGACATCCAGTATCACCCGGGTAAGGCTAACGTGGTGGCAGACGCGTTGAGCCGTAGGCCAGCAGATGAAGTGGCAGAGGTGTGGAAGGCCAAGTGGAAGGAATTGGGACACCAGGATGCAGTGGCCCGATCTTTCATGTCTGTGATGACTGTTACATCGCAGATTATCACGAAGGTAGTACGGGCATAGGCTAATGACATGTTCTGTCAGGAGCAGATAGTTCGATTACTAGCAGAGGGAGCCGAATCTTATACCGTTGGCTCAAACGGGGGATTACGCTTCAATGGGAGATTGGTGGTTCCGAAAGGGGAAGAATTGCGACACGAGGTGATGGCAGAGTCGCACAGCTCACGGTTCGCGGTACATCCCGGAGGGGACAAAATGTACCAAGACATGAGACGCCAGTATTGGTGGAGTGGTATGAAGAGAGATATCTTTGAGTTTGTTTCGAAATGCGCCACTTGTCAGCTTGTAAAAGTGGATCATCAGAAATCGGCAGGACTGCTACAGCCGTTGGAGGTACCGATGTGGATGTGGGAGAGCATCTCCATGGACTTTATCACGGGGTTGCCTACGTCGCAGAGGGGTCACGACTCCGTTTGGGTAATTGTGGACAGGTTGTCCAAAGTCGCTCACTTTTTACCCGTAAGGACAGACTACACTGCGGGACAGTATGCCCAGCTCTTCATTTCAGAGATTGTGAGACTTCACGGTGTGCCCCTAAATATCGTGTCTGACAGAGATAAGATATTTGTTTCGCGGTTTTGGGAGAGTTTCCAGGAGGCCATGGGCACGGAATTACGGTTGAGTACGGCTTATCATCCGCAGACCGATGGGCAGACAGAACGCACAAATCAGATGTTGGAGGACATGCTGCGCATGTGCATTATTGACTTTGGGGGTGGATGGGAGCAGTACCTTCCACTGGTGGAGTTTACTTACAACAACTCCTATCAGTTCACTATCGACATGGCTCCATTTGAGGCATTGTACGGTAGACCTTGTCGTTCCCCAGCATATTGGTTAGAGGTGGGGGACAACAAACTACTTGGCCCAGAAGTGATTCAGGATACTTCGGCAAGGATTGAGTTAATTCGGAGTCACATTCGGGTAGCTCAAGACAGGCAGAAGAGTTATGCTGATGCGAAGAGATTTTTCAGAGAGTTCCAAGTGGGGGACCAGGTGTTGCTCAGAGTATCTCCTATGAAGGGGATTATGCATTTCGGGAAAAAGAGGAAGTTGGCACCAAGGTATGTGGGGCCGTTTCCTATTATTGAGCGGATCGGACCAGTTGCGTATAGACTTGGGTTACCGGAGCATTTGCATCGGATTCACGATGTGTTTCATATTTCCTCGCTAAGGAAATACCTTAGAGATAATTTGGCTCATTCTCACATTGCTGTGGAGGACATCGATCTCCAGTCGGATAGCTCCTACGAGGAGGGTCCGATTGCTATTTTGGACCGAAGTGAGAGGAAGCTGCGGTCAAAGATAGTTCCATTAGTGCGTGTTCAGTGGCGACATCATAATGTTGAAGAGTCCACATGGTAGCGCGAGGATGAGATGTGCGAACGTTATCCAGAGTTGTTTTTAGCAGGTACTTTCTAGTTTCGAATTTCGGGACGAAATTCAGTTATTAGGGGGGAAGTATGTAATACCCCGTATTTTTGGCTATATTTATTTTGGGATTAATTAATTAAATGCGTATTAATTGGAAATTAATCCGGGTTAAAAATACTAACGAGATGCGAGTTGGTATTTGATTATGTGCATACATGTTTTTATATGAATGTTGAATTATGAAATTTGTCGTGAGATTTATATACGGCAATTTGGGAATTTTGTTGAGTCGCGTGTGACCGCCGCGTCATGGTGTATTATTTTAATTATAAAAGTGATTTTTATTTCTATTATCCGTATGGTGGTTTTGAGTGCGCCAGAAGGGTCGAGATAGTCAGAAAACACTAGTCGGGGGTTTAATTTGGGTCCCGGGGTATTTTTAGGCCATACCGGCATCATAAAGGGTATTTTGGTAATTTTATATTTTGAGGAATTAAAAATGACGAAAATTAAGAGTTTATATCTGATGTGGAATTGACCCACTTAACCCATTAACAACCCATATTAACCTAGAAGGCTACGTACGTTATTAGAATTAGGTTTTCTAATATCTTCCTAAAGCAAACCCTAGCCACCATAGCCATTGGAGAAGAAAGCTTGGAGAGAGAAGGAATTATGCAGAAAAGCTTCATCACACCAACACCAAATTCAGAGACACTCGAGGCAAGTGGTTTAATTTCGTTTAATTTCAGAGAATGCTCTTTCCATGTATAGGAATTTAATAAAATTGATTTGTTCTTGGTGAAATATGGAAACCCATGTAGCTTGGAACTTAGAACTTGAAATCTTGAGGAGAATTGCATGTATAATGGTAGGTAGATGATTATGCTGATGATATTTGTGATTGGAAGAAATTAAAATGGATTTATATTGGGTTAATTCATGATTTAAAATTTTAGGGTTTGTGTTCTTGAAAAATTGGGGGAAAGTGATGAGCCTTGATGATTTAATGACGATTGGGATGAATTAACTCCGTAAAATACGTTAGTTTATAACCTTGACATGTTTAGGATTGATTAGAGACCTTAAAACAGTGTTGGGACGAATTTTAGAGGAGATTTGAGGAGTAAAAATTGATGAAAGACGAAAGTAGGAATTCTGGGCTCGAAACTGGTCGTTCGTTAGAAGACCTCCCCAGGTCGTTCGAACGATCTCGTTCGAACGAGCTTCTAACGAGTTGACCAGTCACTTCTAATGAGGGGAGATTTCGTTCGATACCTTCGTTCGAACGAGATGTCGTTAGAAGGCACAGTTCGTTCGAACGAACTGAATCTCGTTCGAACAGCCTCGTTCGAACGAGACTTCGAACGAGTTGACAGTTTCGTTCGAACAGCCTTGTTCGAACGAGACTTCTAACGAGCTGGCAGTTTAGGCCTTTTTGGCCTGCTTTGATTTTGGGAGTCCCGTAAACTTGTTTGAGGATCGAGATGACTTTCCTTTGATGTTATATTGGTATACTTGGGACATTTGGGATATATCGAGGAGTAAATTATATAATTGGGGAACGAATCAAATGAACATTATGGATTGAGACGTGAGTGTCTACTACGACGTGAGAATAATGTATGGCGCGCATAAATATTGACCGGGATTATATAAATTGTATATATATTAGATTGGTACGAGAATGCGATAAGTACTATAATTAAACTACGGGATTACTAAGATGTGTGCTTACTTAGTATTGGTATATGAACTGTGTGTATGACATACCTACCATACTTGCTATCAAGGGAGGTTTGCGTTCGCTTAGGGCCCTCTAATCCTTGTGTTGCCCGGATTTAGACTGGTTACCTTGATGAACATAGGTCAGAGAAAGACTTATTGGGATGTTAATAAGTCCGCTGATCGTGGGAGCGTAGGTATGTGCGTGACCCATGTGATGTGACTGTGTTCGCCTCCATTATTTGTGATGTTGTTATCTGTGAACTATTCCTTAGAGATTCGGAATGTGTGATCCTTATGTACGTGATGTACCGGGATGGATAGCAGAGTATGTGTGCACCGCAGATTAGTCTCGGGGTGCTTATATTGTATATTTATGTTGTGGAAAATATACGCTTAATAAACTGGAACTTTCATATGGTAATGCGTGTAACTATGAAATAACATAGAGGGATAATCTATAACGAGTTGTATTACCTTTGTATGAGAACCTGAAGTACGTTAAGCCCTATTTAATTGAGATCGTTATAATGTTAATGGGAACCGAGTAATAAGGGTAGAACCTATGGCAGTCTAGCTAGATATGATGTCACTTAGCTAGTAGTTTGTGCCTTTTAGATGGGTACTTACGTTAGGAGTGCACAGTTAGAAGAGAGGTGAGAATTTCATGTGAGTTCACGTCCTATCATGTACTTTGCATTTAATGTTTTAAATGTTTTTAAAGCACTTGCAGGTTTTTAAAATATCTCCACATTCGGGCTCTGACCCGTTTGCTTTCAAATCTATTTTTCTTGTAAAACCATTTTAGGTGCCCAGCCACAAGGACACCATGCATAGGATACTCATTCAGATGACGAGCTGTAGCTGTTTGTGGAAGCTACAGGGATTTTCTTTTAGACGTTTCTATCATTTGGATTCCATCTTCAGAATTCCTCAGTTTTAGGGCATGTTGCCCAGTTCCATTAGAGTTACATTTTCATTACAGTTTTCAGACTTTGGCATGTATTGATTCAGTATTCAGTTTAATTATTTCAGTTGTGGGATTTGTAGTGAGGAGTTTTCCTCCAGACTTTATTTACATATTGTGATGGTTGTTCTATTTACTTCGTTATGGTGAATGGTGTTATTATTCTTCATTACACTTTTGCATGTTAATCAGACTTTAATTAAAATTTGGTAACTTACTTTTTAAATACTACGTGGTTAGTAATTATTTAAAATGTTTTCGACAGTGATGCTATTAATTGAACCAACTTGGCATTTTAAATTGATTTAATAAAGGAGTAGCTACCCGGTATTTAATTAGTCGGGGTGTCACATTACACTTAAACTTGTTTTATACCTGAATAACACTTTTGCTTGAAGGATCTAGGAGAATTCAACCATTTTTAGGAGTACAAGTCACTTTTACCACTACAAGACTTCATCTATTTGAAAAAAAGTATGTTTTAGATTTGTTAAGCAAAAGAAAGATACAGTTTTCCAAACCTACTTCTACTCTAATGACAAGTGGACTTTGCCTTTCAAAGCGTGTTAGTGATCCAGTAGAAGATCCTCAATTGTACATATCCGTTATTGGAGCATTATAACATGTCACTATTACTCATCCTGAAATTGCCTATAGTGTTAACAAGGTTGACCAATTTATGAAGAATCCTTTACAATGCCATTGGAATGCAGTCCAATGGATATTATGGCATATCAGTGGCACCATGGAGATTGGAATTCATTCATAGACACCTTCCAATTTAGAGATAGAAGCCTTTTGTGATGCAGATTGGGGTTCTGATCATGATAATATAAGGCATATATATAGTTTTTATTCTTCTTTGGTACTGATCTTGTGGCTTGGAAGTTAAAGAAACAACATACTATGTCCCTCTCAAGTACCAAAGTTGAATATCAAATCCTTGAAAATATTACAACAGGTCTCATATGGATTAAATCACTACATTCTGAGCTGCATGTTCCAGTCTTGAAGCCTCCTATTGGATAACCTAATTATAATGATGCTTTTTCCAACCCTATCATATATGATAAGAATAAACATATCGAACATGACCTCTATTTTGTTCAAGAGAAAGTGATACACAAGCTCCTAGATGTTTGACATGCTCCATCTATAGCTTAACTTGCTGGCGGATTTACTAAAGCCATCTCCAGTTCCAGATTCAAAGAATTAAGATTCATACTTAGTATAGTTGAACTATCTACACTAAGTTTGAGGGGGAGTACTAAGACATAATTATTTTTATTAGTTATGAGAATTAGTTCCAACTAATTCTATTTTGATTGAACTGTTAGTTTGGGTTTACTGCATAATTAGTTCCAACAAATTTTGTTTCAAATTTTTGTTATATATAGCACTATGTATGTTAGTTTCAATTGATAAGAAGTTTATTCTTTCATTTATTCTTCTCTGATCCTTCCTATTTATGTTAAAACTAGACTAGGTCTAATTATTTAATCATAGATAATAGTTCTAAGTAAAATAAAGAGACAAAAAGGTTTTTAAAGTGGTTTGGCTTATGGAGAAAAGACTACGCCCACTGTGCTTCATATTGCCTTTCAATCACTTGCCCTTGATGAAGGGATTACAATGTATTTATAGCCCAGTAGGGAGACAAAGAGATGGAATGTTAAAATATGGAACGCCTTTATAAATTAGGCATAAGTACATAATATCCATAATATTTTTGGTTGTTGGTGTTTTGATGATACTGTTGGTCGGCCTCCTTACTTTTGGTCGGGCTTCCTCGTGTTGGAGGGGCTTTCCGTATGCTGGTCGATGGTTATTTCTTGTTAACTAGGATTACTGCCACAATGGATAACACATGTCTATTTCTAATTGGTCCACATAAGTGGGTAATTTTTAGTATCAATAGAAGCCCCCAATGTTCCATGCTTGAGGCTTACTAGAAAGTATGGAGTATTTAGTTCTGGTAGTAGCTCGGGCTACATTTTTTATGCTTGGTCAGTTACCGATTTCTCACACATGTAAAATTGCTGATGGCATTTTTGCAAATATTCATAATTATAATGAATCATCTTTGTAAGGAAAAATTTCCAATCGAGTCAACTTGTAGTATTGGTTTAATTCAGGACAAAAAAATTTGAGTCATAGGGTAGATGTTCATGTTTTCCTTATTAAGACTATGCTGTGTTTGAACAGTTGGAGATGTAGCTGCCCAAATTTTAAAGCTTCATCATTGTTGGTTTCTAGTTCCATGTTTCACGTCATCAACATTTGAGGTTCCAAATCTGCAAAGGTATGAATGAACTATTATATATATAGGAGCTTGGGAAATATTTTTAGGTGTTATTTTAATTGTATTTAAGTCAAAAAGGGATTTAGATTTTTTTTTATGAAATCTCGTTCAAAAGTCGTTAGAACGAACTCGTTCGAACGAGATTTCCAATGAACTTCTAATGATTTTATGTTTTGAATTATTTGAATTCTTGTTAGAAATTTGTTCAAACGAAGTCATTCGAATGAGACATCGAACGAACTTCAAATGAGTTTGGGGCATTTTTATTCTAAAATATCGTTCGAATGTCATTTGAACGAACCCATTCGAACAAGCTCGTTCGAATGACCTGGGGTGGGTTTCTGACAGTTTTTCAGCAGTTGTATTTTTAACCCCCCTTTTTCCCTCTTGTCCACTACTTTTTACCATCACTAAAAAGGGCGGGAAGGATTTTTTTCAAAACAACTTTTGAGAAGTTTCTAACACAATTTGAGAGAAAAATATTTTCTTTAAAAGTTTCCTTTTTGTGTTTTTTAATTTTCAAGAGAAATTCTTCGAAAAAACACATATTCACCCATATGTTAGTTTATTTCCAGGTTCATATATATATATATATATATATATATATATATGAGAGAGGATGGTGCTTTACTGTTCCAAAATATAAACGGTTGAGATTGAATTTATTGATTCAATCTAAGGGTGTGAGAGTGTGCCATGTCATAATTTAGCCATTGTGACATGGCACAATTGAAACCACACACTTAATGATTCAGACCAAATCTAATTACCTCGAGCCTCTCCCATATCTCATCCGTTGCCCACTTACACACTCTTACACAACCACTCTTACACGAAAGCTCCCTCTCTCACCTCTGTCAAATACTCCAGCTTCAATAGTTTTCATCTTCAACAAAATTACTCTCCCCTATCTATCAAATACTCCTCTCCACGTAATGGTTATATCTGTAAGGTTTCAGATGGATTTGTGACATCTTTTATCACTGGTCCTTTAAGGGATTCTCTTATAAAATCCCCACTTTAATCAGAAGGATTTTTTCAATATAGTTATTGTGCAATTTTCTCTGCTGTGTGTATTTATTAAAGTATTTCGTTTGAGTTTTTATTGTGAAGTTTTCATTTTTATCGCCGACGTGAAGTCCGTAGATAGTACAAGAGGAGGAAGATGATGGTTACAGAGAGAAAGAAAGAAACAGGTATGTCTGTTGAAAGATCCGTCGAAAGATCTGATTTTGGTTGATTTATTATTTTTCTTCCCCTTATTGTTGATTTTGGTTAATTTATTACAGTTTAATCTATCTCTCTCGCCTTCATCTTCATTGCAGTTTGATATGAACTTACCCGTTTATTTTTTACGAAATAAGACATGAGGGTCTTAGGTTATTGGTAGCGGGTTGGAGGTCGTTAATAGGCCTTGAGTTACAATGGGGGTATAAGGTGGGTGACTCACCGGAGTTTAAAAGTGGTCGGAGAAGGAGCTCGCCCAATTTCTAACTGGCTAAGTCCGACATTTTTATTATTTGTTTATTGGTGGCAGGTGGTTAAAGTGGATTTTATGGGGTGAGTTGTGGTGATGGTGGATGATAGTACATATATTGTACCCCCTGCAGTGGCATTAAAGACTATGTAGTGGTATCGCGTAACCGCTACAGCCCAACTTTCTATAGGCTATGGTACCACAAGGAGTGCCTTACAGCCCTGCCGCATCCCTTAAGATATAGGCTGCGGCCACTTATAAGCTACATGATGTAGCCCCCAGCCTCATTATTCAACTGCCACAACCTCTGTAGCACAGGATACGGTCCCATGTGTTTTAGGGTGTGTCCCTAGTTCATTCACCTAACGGGCCACAACCCCTCTTTATTCACAGCAGCAGTATAACATCTACACCTGTAAATAGAGGACCAAACCTCGAGATATAGGACAGATTCATTATTTCGGATCCGAGTTCATTTCTTACACTGATACATGGCTCAAAGATCATCTCTCTCTCTCTCTCTCTCTCTCTCTCTCTCTCTCTCTCTCTCTCTCTCTCTCTCTCCATCTCCCTCTCTGCCTCATTGGGGGCTTTCACTCAAGCGTCTCAGCCATAACTTCGGCATCCCGGAATCATTTTTACCATCTATTCTCTTCTATTCTAATAGTTGTACGCCTCTTTAGGATTAATTATATTGTACTATGCAATGCATATAATGAGAATGGAGCAACACAGTGGACGTAGGCCCATTTTTATGGCTGAACCACTATATATCTTGTCTTTTATCTATCTTTACTTACTTTATCTGCTCATTACATATCTTATACTCGACTTGATGGTATAAGAACGACAAGTGGACAATTTTTTATATCATCAATTTGGCACCGTCTATGGGAAACGAGGTATTTCAATCTTGTTTCTCTATGTTTTGAGTCTTAAACACCTTAATTTATTCATGGGGATCCTTTGGATCATTATCTCATGAGTAAATTTTGGTTATTGAGCTCTATTTTATATTTACACCCTTAAATGGGTATTTCATATATTTATATCTGCTCTTAGGTCTTTATGACCTTAGATCTATTTTACTTACCCATGCGATATCATTTCATCTAGATTATGCTGAAAGGCACGATGGGCTTCGTCCCCGTAAAGGTGAATGATTAGGTAAGAATTATATTTACTCCCTTTTTGCTGTTCTCTGCCTATGATCTAGGGTTTATCAATATAATTGTGCTATTGTGTGAACCTAGAGGGTATTCTCTCATGGATAAACCCTAGTAGGTATGCTCTCCACGTGTTCTGGGAGAAAAACTCAATTTTTGGGTTTCGATTTTGGGATTGTTCCCTTGACTGCCTAGATAGGGATGCGATGTGGTAGTTCAACTGCCTTACATGTTGTTGCCTCTACTAGTGCGATTGTATTGCAATAACTCCAAATCATTAAGAAATGGACTCAGGTGGTCTTCAGCTCAACCTTGGTGAATATCATTGAAAGGCCATGGCTATACACTTGTGGGCCTTACTGGTCACGGCTTAAGTATTAATATCATGTAGCAGTGAAAATGTTCCATCCCAACTTCCTACCTGGTTAATTTGATATTTATGTGATTACTCACTTATGTTAGTTTTGTCTCAGATTATATATACTTTGTATACACTAATAAAGCAGAAAATGGAAGGAGAATCCAGCTAGAGCACATAAGTCAAAGATGAGATTGTGCAATTGTACAATCACCTCAACCATCTCTACGATAGTCACACTTCACTCCAAACACATGTCAACTATTTGACCCAGAGGGTCCTCATTCTAGAGATCGCAACCTCAACCAATGTGGGTCCGAAACTCAGGTTCATTCCCTCATCAACCTTCGCTGCCATGGCAGTACCAGAAGTTCTATCCGCAGAATCCGCATGCAAGAGCTAGAAAAGGAAATCAGAGAAAGTAGAGGGGAGCTCTAAGGGCTACACCCCATTGGCCTTCCAAATTGAGGACATCTTGGAATTCATAAAGGAGGATAAGCTGGTCAGATGGTCCGAGAAGCTGAGGGCTCCACCCCACAAAAGGGACAAATCCAGGTGGTGCAAATTCCACCAGGATCACGGCCACGACACTGAGCAATGCTATCCTCTAAAAGATGAAATTGAGAGGCTCAAAAGGCAGGGGATCCTACAGTGCTTCCTCAAGGATGCCTAGGGGATCCAACCTAGTCTGACAGCCCACATTCCTCTTTTTATGCCCATATTTATGTTTCATCTATTTCTGTGCTTAGTGAACTCTTTTGAATAGTTCCCTGTTAACTTTGTATTATCCTAACAAAGTGATGAATATATAAATAGATATATGAAATCAAGTTCACTCTTATAGTGCCATATTTTGATTCTCATTTCCATAAAATGTTATCTTATAAAAGGCGGTTTTGTCTTAAACAGATCTCGATTCGAGACAATATGTTATATCAAGAATGATAATATCTAAATGGACCCACAACGCCCGTCAAGATGCCTGATTGTTCGAAAACAAGGGATAATTTAAAATGGTGAAAGTAACTATTGAGAGAAGCCATCTAAATTAGTTTGCAACATCACTCATAAGGGCTTCAAGTGCTTGTTCTTAACTTTTGGGATGTGTCATTATTCTCAAGGGCTTATAGTGCCCGTTCTTAGCTTTCGAGATGCGTCATTAGCAGCAAGGGCTTATAGTGCCCATTCTTATCTTTTGGGATGCGTCATTAGCTCAGGGAGGTTACTTCCCCGGCAAACATAATTAATTTGGTGAATTATGATACTAAACATCATTTATTTGGTGATCTCAGCCCTAAAACATCATTAACTTGGTGGATATGAGACTAAACATGATTCATTTGGTGATCTCAGTCCCAAAACATCATTAACTTGGTGGATAGAGACAAAACATCACTAACTTGGTGATCTCATGTTAGCTTGAGGAAGCTTCAGAATTCCTAGCTCGGGGGATGGGGACTGATAATAACCCAATCGAAGCAACTAATGGAAAGCCACAAAATTCAATTAAAGCGACTGAAAGAAGTAGTGACACTGACATCATGAAGCAGGCCAATGATATAGAAAGAGGATGGCCCCAGCCCAGCATGTTGTCATCAATTCCTTAAAAGGGCTAGAAAGGTGTCGCAGCCATCAAGGGGTTCATTCTCGGTAATAAAGAAGGATGCCGCAGCCTTATTATTTGGGTTGAACAAGGATTTGAAAGTGATGGAAGATTATAGTAAAAGAAGTTAAGCTGCGAAAGAAATCATTACAGCCATCTTGGAAAAATAGAAGAAGTTTAGCCGTAGCCACAAGTATGGGTACAAAATTATTTAAGTAAAGTGGTCCAAAGACTTAATTGTCTATGGAAAGGGACTTGTTCCGTAACATCCAATATTGCTATGAGAATACAAACATAGCCTACTGCTAAAAGGTGCAAGAATACAAATGAATTCAAACTTCTCATCCTACAAAAAGTTCAAGAGGGGGCCGCAATCAACCTTATCCTCACTGAGTTTCTTTAATGAACGAAAGATTTCAAAGGAAAAATGGATCAAGGTGTGGCCTATTTTGAGTAAGTTCATCATTAAGGTTTTTTGTAAAGAGCATTCAAGCAAGAAATTTAAATGTAAAAGCACTAATTCAAGCATCAAAGCATTGGAAGAGTAAGGTATGCAAATGAGATAGAGAAACTATTGATTTCCAAAGGTGTCCGCAACCTTGATAATAAAGTTTGCAAAAGTTTGAAAGGGCAGTATCCCCATATGTTAAAGATCGGAAGCTAAAAATCCTGGCAAAGGTGTTGAGGTTATACAGACAAGAGGCCACAACCTTGAATATTAATAAAGTTAAACTAAGAGGGACGCAACCCTAATATTGAGAATTAAAAGAAGACTAAGAGGCTACATCATCATTTTTATTTCCCTCGTCATCCTCTACAGCGGTCTCAGTATCCTGCTCAGCTATTGCGACCTCTGCCTCCACCTTTAGTCTTCCTTTTTCTTCTGCGGAAGCCCTGATCTCAGCCACACATTGGTCATGCTCAGCATCACCCAACTTTCAGGCCATAATTTGCTCCTTAGACTCGGGGAAATTTTTGATGACCCTATGCCTTAGTTCTTGGAAGTCGCAGAGGTAGAATTTATTATTAATGAGGTAGAAGTCTTTAGAAGCTTTGAATGACTCCACAGTGCTATCAATGGCCAATTAAAGGGCCGTGACATGATCTTCATCCTTTTTCTTGATAGATGTGGCATGGTCCTCATCTATTTTCTTAATGGCCGGGGCATGAGCTTACTCAATCTTCTTTATCGCCGTGGTATATGCCTTTTCATCACTAACAACCTTGATCTCCAATGCCTCACACTTATTTTGAAGAAGTCCAAGCTTGTTATTGGAAAGTTCCACAGCTTGATAAGTAGCCGCAGTTTGAGTTTGGGAACCCTTGAGAGCCTCCGTGGCCAGTTGAATTTCTTCTCAGCATCATTTTTGGACTTTTTTACAGCCTCAACCTTAGCATAGACATACATTTTATACTCTTCTAGGGATACGATAGATGATTTCTTTCCATCTTCAAAAGATTCAGCTCTTTCCTTAACCAAATCAGCATTATGAACTTCGTCCGCGGTTGCCTCCCTCATACTTGAGTTTCTAGGTCGCCACAACTTCTGCAGCTTGTAAATGTAATTAAAGTTAGAAAATAAAACTGAAACTACAAAGAATATTGGAAAGCTGGAATTACTTACTCTTAGAAGACTGTAGAGGGCATAAGACTCCACGTCCTTGTGGTCCTTATCCACCAACCAATCTAGGTAGGCTCCATCCATCGCCTTCTTTATCATATGGACAACACGGGCAGTTGTGTCCCAAGAAGATTGAGGATCTGGCTTGCGCAGATGTGGCCGCGGACGTCTGATTTGTGGACATGCCAGATTTTCATTAACAATAAATATTGATGGAGGGGGAGGAGAATTTCTCTCATTGACAGGCGAAGTGTCGTGACCACCTTGGTCAGATAGAGGTGACATCAGACCTGTCGCGGCCAAGTGAGCTCCAATATCATAGTCAAAGTTGCCCTCATGCCTTTCATGAGAGGTCTCCTCCTCAACTTGGATTTGGGGCGCGATAGGAAAGTATGATCCACAACCTGATTTAGGGGTGCGTCCATTGTAGTGTGACCCTCAGACTAGTTGGAGGGAATGACATGATTATGCTGATCTGCAGACTTCATAGTTAGCACGACATGCTCAATTTGGTCACTATAAGTGACTGTGGCGGGAGCTTTGGACTTGGACCTTTTCCTTTTCCTCTGCCTAGCAGTGTTATTGAGGAAAATCGTGTCCTTATCCATCTCAGCAAGTTGAGATGCTAATAGAGATCTATCAACCTCCTCACCTGAGAAGAAATAAAGCAACGTCAATATCCAAAGCTTGAAGATAATTGTCGCGGAATCAAAAACTAAATAAAATAGTATTACCTTCAGCACCCACCCCTTTGGTAATATATTGGTTGGGAAAGAGACCTACCTTGTAGACTAAAGAGGAGGTTACAAGAGTGTTGAACTTCTTCTTGTTAGCAGGAACTGCCGCGGCCTCAATGACCCTCTTCTCTTGTCGCTCCCTCAGCTGCGAATTTTAAAGAGCTACAGAAAAATGTAAAGGTTAGTACCAAAGAAAAACATAGAGAATTATATGCAACTATAAATAGGGGACGCGACCATAGTTCAAAAAATTTACCAAGCTTAGAGGGACATCCATAGTGACGCGGCATCCTAAAAGTTCTCTCCCTCTCAGTTTCTTGGGGTGGATCTCCCACCCTTCTTTAAAAATGTAAAAATATTTTCCCTTCCAGTTCTTTACACTGGTAGGCCTCCCAGAATAAAGGGTCTCATCTTTATCGCGAACATAAAAGTAATAATACCCTGTAAATTTTACGAATTTTTCCTTTGGGCTGTAGAAGTGGAAAAACTCCGGAGGAGTAATGTCTCTCTTGAATTTCTTCTTCCACAACACTATGGCTGCAAGAATTGACCTCCAGCCATTGGAAAATTCTTCTAATAGAAATGGGGACAGGCAGCTGCAGCCCATATGTGAAAACATGGAGGGGGAAGCAGACCCCATCATTAACAAGTGCCGTGTATTGCCTTTGTTTCATGGCAGGGGCTGAGCACATCAAATTCTCAGGAAATTCAAAGGCTTCGGCAACCTGATCGACCCACTCTTGGGTCATAGTGTTGCGGACACTAAGCGCAACACTATAGAGATTAGGAGATAAGGAAAGAAGATGTTGGTGAGTAGGAGATGTTGGTGATGAGATTGGATTAAATGGAGGTGGTGAGATTGGCTATGGAGATTAGGAGAGAGAGAAAGAAGATGTTGGTGAGTAGGAGATGAAGATAAATATGATTTTATATTACGAAACTTTATTTTTTTACTAATTCTTATTGCATTTAGCTCCCATAAAACATATTTTGTATTACAGTAGTTATAAATAATTAGTTAGAAGCTTAAGAGTTCCTTTATAGGATTAGGACATCATATCTGAATGGATATAATTGAAGTAATTAGAGATAAACATTGATTAATTTTTCTAGTTTGATTTAGTGATCCTTTTGAGTTTGTACTGTAGTTCAATTATGGTATGAGAGAGGCTCTTTTTATGATAGTAATAAGATCCATAAGCTTATAAATAAAACTTTTGGGATAACACATTTGGATGTACTCCTATATAAGTCCAAAAACTGAACTTACCCAAGAGATTGAAAACAAAGAGTCTTAAGTTGAAAGGGAACTTATGAAATCAGTTAGAGTGAGCTAAAACAAAGTGTAATACCCCGTACTTTTAAAGATATTTTAATTACACTGTGGATGTAATTTGGTAATTTGAAGAATTTTTGTGAATAGTAATTCTGGGATTAATGAGTGATATTAAATAAATTTAATGCAATAAAGTGAATAGTAAATATTAGTTTTCAAGTGTGGGAATAATATTTACATTTATTATATTTTCTTACGAGACTAAGTATACGAGTGGATTATTTTTAATTACATGTCACAGTTTGGTAAAGCGACAAAAGAAAATATTTTAAATTAAAAAACACGCGTATTGAACGTGTTGGGTCAAAATAGTAAATTTTAGTTAAGTGACTCAGATGGAGTTTTTGACTTCGCCATTGGGTTCGTAATGGCCGAGATAGTCAAAATAGAGTACTCGGGGGTAGTATTTGGGTTCCGGATATTTTTGGACTAGTTGGGACTCTTAAATGAGTACACGAGTCATTTAACAATTGGGTATACACCAAATTTCAGGTTTAATAAGGGGAAACCCTTATTTCCCCCAAATATCAGCCCTGAGAGAGAGAGAGAGAGAGAGAGAGAGAGAAGAGAGAAAGAAGAGAAGAAAGAATAAGAAAGAAACGAGAATAAAAGAAGGGATTTCAGGCCAAAATTCGCGGGATTCGACTCGGGGTCGTCGGATTTAATCCACGAGGAAAATGTTTAACTTGCTTTATGATTTAGTGTGTTTATTTCTCATATTTTAGTTGGTATAAAACTAAAGATTTTTGGGTTGAAATTTCATGGATCAAACGGGTTTTCGGAAGATTAAAACGGATATAACTCGATTAATACCCAATTTGAAAAACTTAGAATTTATTGAAATTAATTGTTGAAAATGGGTTCTAGGATGATTAGAACCCTTTATATATGTCTATTTATGGTTGTTTGAGGTTGATTGATGATGAAAGAGGAGATAAAAAGCTTGGAGGTGTTTTAATGGAGGTTTGGATTTTTGGAGAAGAAGGTGAATAATGACCAACGTCACTTCCGAACTGTTTCGGCTAGGAAGACAGTCGATTCAGCTCTCGGTCAAACTTGAAAGTTGTAACACTTTTCTATACGGTCGCGTGGACACCGACCGCGTATTTTTCTGATTTTTTTTCGATTTGATATGATTTTTTAAGAAAGCAGTTCTGGGGTTAATCATTAACTCGGAAATCAAACCGAAAATTGGAAAAACAAAGGCTAGAATTGTTTGGAGATAAATATTTGGGTTCCTAAAAATAGTGTGGGGACTTCTAAATAATTTTTTTTGTAAGGTGTGTACTTTGGGTTAGTTGAAAGTTATATCCAAGATTTACCCAAATAGGGGTGTTCGTGAGGAATAATACTTAAAGGGGCATTTAGGTGTGATTTGAATAATAAATAAAAGAGTAAGTATTGGGAATGATATTTTAAGGGTGTGACTGCTTATATTATTATGAATGAAAATATTTTAGGTTATTGGCTATCGTTATAAGAGTTTGGAAATTATAGCCATAGTATACTGAGAAGAGATATAAATAATATATATAAGATGTCGTTAAAGTGTATATATTATGAGACGAATGAATATATCGGGGTTGTTGATATTATCATTGTGCGGTGAGAAAAGCTCAGAAAGATAATAATGGGGATTAGTCAAAAATTGATAAATGCGTAGGATAGTCGAGCTATAAATATACTACGTAAGGGATTATTATATGGGTGGTGCGTATGCCCTGATGTTATTATATATATGGGTTAAATAATTACCTAAGGCAAATTATGTATAGGTGAGATAAATACCTATCGTTATAATATGGTTGTGTGAATACCTAATTGATGATATATTTATATAGGTGGAATGTGTACCTATATTATTGTTTATTATGTGTATGACATACCTACCATACTTGCTATCACGGGAGGTTGGCGTTCGAAAGAGGACAATCTTATCCTGTGTTGCCTTCGGGGGGATTTTAGATTTGATACCTCAAGAACATAGGACTGTGAAGGGCTTATTTGTGAGTTGATGAGTCTGCTGACTATAGGACCGTTGGTCTGTGCGTGACCCACGGATATGTGAACTATGTTCGCCTCCAATATATGTGATTTGTATTGTTACAGTTCCTGAGTGATGTGGAACATGTGATCCTTTAGTACGAGATGTACTTGGATTGGATAGCAGAGTATGTGTGCACTGCTGTTAAGCCTATGTGTGCCAGATATGGATATATGTATTGTGATTAACATATATGTGTACTTGAGATAATCCACGGATGTTTAGTAAATGAAAATGACTACGACAGTTATGTTATAGTTCGGTGGATGATTAATATACTTGTTGCATATAGTATATTGTTTATATATATGAGATGAGATATCATATAACCTAACCTTGTATAAAGTGAAAAGAATGAATAAAGTGTGATATTACTTTCAGTAAATGAATATCCGGATTTATATGAATATGAATCTTAGGTTCTAATGAGAACTATTAATATATACGGGATGGTATAAATATGGTATGTACTTGAGGTCTAATGGATCCCGATGATCAACATTGTCACGTCGTAGTGTATCGGGGGGTTCCTTATTTGGATTTCGCTTTGCGAGACACCCCACGCACAAACGTAACGTAATGTTGGGAATGGGGAGAAGTTTAGTACTTAGTACTCGAATTGATGAGGATTATTAGAATATGGGTAATTACATTAGTTAAGGAGGGTAGCTTAAGTAGGTTGTTTAAAAAGGTATGCGATAGTTGTGCACTGTTAGAAGAGGGGTGAGGTGTATCTATTGTGAGAGCGATACCGGTTTAAATATGAGAAATAACATATTTTAAAATATGGATTTTAAGCACTTGCTAAAATGTTTTCAAAACTCGGGCTCTGACCCGTTTGTCTATTTTCCCCTCTTGCTATATATATATCTATATAATAAGGAGTAAGGGTGTTTTCACTGTTCAACAAGAGGATAACATAATTTGTGGTTAGGATTAATTCTCATGGTTTGAATCTAATGGGTTCACATGAGGCCACATGGGTCTTCAAACATATCTCAATCTACCGCTCTATTGTACCTCAAGCCTCGCAATATGACACCCACCCTACTAGCTACTCCTCGAACAGACGACCTATACCTCTCACTCTCTCATTACTCTCTCTTTGCAACCTATACCTCTGCCTCTCTCAGAGATAAAGGGTTTGTATCTCATCGCTGAAGATGGTGCCAAATGAGCTCCTGAGTTGATATGGCAAAACCAATTACTGTAACTTCATCAATATCAACCTTACGTACACTACACCTCCATCTCCTATATCCATCCATCTATTCCTACACCTCTCATTTAGTTATCTCTCTCTCTCTCCAAGTGAGTAGTTCATTCTCAAGATTTCTCTCTTACGATGGGTGAGTAGAGTACCCAAATGAGATTAATGGGATACCCCCATCTTTTCTATCGCTCTACCCCTCACCATCGACTGAACACCTTAGTATATGAGGTAAGAGTTTTTGAGATTTTTGGGCTATGAATCTGTCACCGATTACCTTTGAGGTTATTTAAAATATTTGTGAGATTTTTGGGTTATGTCAGTTATGTTTTACAGTTTTTTCTGAGTTTTGATGTTAATCTGAAGCTACTGATTTGTAACATTTTGATATTATTTTGCAGATCTCAAAAGGGTTTCCATTCTTACTATTTACTAACTGAGTGTCGATGGTGTTTTGGAATGGTATGAAAGTGAGAAGGAGATTTGTTATGTTAGACTATATAAGGTTTGTGTAAACCATAGTGGTTTTCGAAAAAATTCGGATTAAGTTTTACTGAACCATTTTTTTTTTTGGATCTGTAAAGATGAGAAGGAGATTTATTACGTTAGACTCTATATGGTTCGTGTAAACCATAGTGGATTTCGAAAAAAATCGGATTAATTTTTACAGAATCAATTTTTTTGGGATCTGTAATGATGAGATGTTATGAAGTTTTTTTGGATCTGTAAAGCTAATTATTCTTCAAATGTTTGGTGTCCGTACCAAAATTTTCACCTCAAACCAAAACAGAGCCACCACCGAAAGTCTCCACATTGGCAACTTAATTGTAGCTTTTGTTCTACATGAGGCTACTATTTTTTTTCTAATACTGTTGGTGTTTTCTAATTTTTGTTGGTGTTTTATATTTTTTCTCATATTTTATTTAGTTGAAATTTATTTTTTCAGTTTAAATTTCTATTTTGTTCTTTGCAGGTCATGGATCCTGGAGACTTTAGTTTTGGCCATTTTTAATCAACTTTTTGGTAGGAAATGAGATATATGAATCTGAGCTTTGTATCGGACTCCCTATGTGGGGTCAAATAGGTTTCTCAGATAAAACATTCCAACAACTACCTAATTTTGTAGGTACTAATGTGTTAGTTGATTGCTTATGATGTTCAAATCTGAAAAACTTTAATTTCTGGAAAATTTGATTAATGCGTGTTTTTATAAATTTTGTTTTTCATTAATTTGATTTTTGTTTTTTATAAATTTGTTTCAATGGCTCTTTTGTGAAAGATAAGTTTTGTTGTGAAGTGATGTGCACCATTATATTTGGTTTTCATTAAGTTTTTGCTGTTTCAATAGGCTCTTTTTGTTGGAAAGATAAGCTGATTGACAATTATTCTATTATAAGTGTGGGTTTTGATTTATCTCAGAGCAATCAACTAGGATAATGGTTCGCTTCCAAATCAAATCCTTAGGTGTACTGATTCGTATCGAATATTGCATATTTCCGCCCGTTATCTTTATGCATTCTAGCACTTTTACGGTCCTAAATGCCTATAATTATGCTCATTAACCAGACAACCTTGGATTTTGATATATACATGCTTTACAGGGGTTATTTGTGTTTTTGTAGGTATTGGAACACTAAAAGTGAGGTTCGGTTGCATTTCGAAGAAGTTTCGTCGTCGAATGCTACTTCAAGGGAAATTTGGTCTTTTCAAACTCACTATTTTGTATGGAATGAAGTTACCAACATGTATATCATCAAATTATCTTTCCGTGGCCACTGACCGTGCGTCATTCTGACTCCGCATGTGGAAGTTATGCCCATTTCCGGAAGGTTTCGGTATTTTCTTCTACTTCAAGGGCATTTTGGTAATTTCATACTGCATAATTTGGAGGGTTTCAAAACAGAATCATGTAGAGAATTGAATTAGCTTCACGTCGGTTCCGACCACGCCTCATTTCGATTCCGTATGAGGGAGTTATTGCCGTTTCCGTGCCACGCCTCAAAATTAGTTCAAAGTGGAAAAGTGGGCTGCCTCCAGCCCAAGGCAAATTCCAAAAGTGCGGTCGACCGGTCCCAAGCATGAGGTCGACCGGTCCTATCAGATATGGACGAAAATTGACTTATTTTGGGTTTTTTGGCTTGGTTTTGTTGGGGGTTTGTTTTGGGGTATAAATAGAATGTTGTAGGCTTTTCTTTGGAGATATATTTCATTTTAGGTTAGAGAGGAGGGGATTTTGGTGGTGGAGCTTCTCTCTCTGGGGTTTGCACCATTTGGGTTTGTAAGTAACACTATTCATCTTCTTCTCCATTAATATAGTTGTATTTCCTTTTCTTGCTTTATTTCCATTGATGTCATTCCATTTCTTGCCTAGATAATTAGTTGTAGTTATTTATTTCTTGCTTTAATTAGTTAATTAGTTGTTTAAAGTAGTTTAATACATGTATTGTCCGTAGATAACGGGTTGGGATTGCGTTTTCGCCATTGATGGGCGTTGAGCTTCGAAAATTAGGTTTTGTGTAAAATTGCATTTAATTGAAACCTCGCGTATTAAAGTCGGATTATTATGCGTTCAACTTTCTTTGTCACGCAACGTTAGTGTTTATAGCGGTAATTCGAATTTAAGATGCGTGTGACCATTTTCTGTTAAATGTTTAATCTCGCAACTTTGGGTTAAATTCCTTATTGTGTGATGTTTATACTTAATTGAAAATGCTCGATTAAATGTTTTCGAACCAAAATTCTAATTATTAGTTGTTTAGCCCATGGTGGGAACACGATCCCGACTCTCGTTTTATTAATTCTAGTTTAGACTTAACTTCTTAATTTTTCCCTTTTCTTTATTTCCAACCTACCACCTTTTACACTTTTATTTTAGGAGTATTAAATCCTATAAATTCTAGCAACTCGTCTCTGTGGATTTTCGATACCCGACTTACCGCTATACTTGTATCGCAAGTGCAGTCGTAATTTAGGTTTTTGTATTAAGGCGGTGAACAGAAAACAACGATTAGCGTTCTGACGCGACGCTACTTTTCACCCTTAATCATGTACTATTCAACATTAGGTGTACTTTTTGAGCATTAAAGTAGTACTACTAATCCTACATACCTCACGAGCTATGACATGTGGGTTGTGAGGTCCTATTAAAATCTTCACAACCTTTATAGCATGTGCAAAAGATTTGAGAAATATATTGTAGGAGGCCTTATACACAAAGGCATAATTTTGTTGTCCATATTTCATTCTAATTACTTTGACGACAATTTTTCTACACAAAGATTAAACACAGTTTAAAAACATTGTTTTAATTGTTTGATAAACAGTTTTTATATTAAAAAAAGAGTTTTCTTAAGAAACATTATTTTTTTACCAAAAATTGCTTTTATTTTTCAAAAAAAATAGTTTAGAATATTTTATTTATTCCTATTTTTTTGATAACTTTTTTTTTCCAAAAGTTAAAAAATATTAATGAAAAATGTTTCTAACCTTATAAACTATTTTTAAGAAATGAAGAAATTGTCTAAAAGTTTTTTTCTAAAGAAATATAAAAATTATTTTTCATAAATAAAAATTCAATAAAAAAACACTATTTTAAAGTACTTTTTAAAGTTCTCTCACTCTTTTAGTTTTATAATTTATATTTGTCGGCTTATATTTTTTATGTATTCGGATTTTTCATTGAGTAGTTGGTGTTTGATTTTGCAGGTTCTTGGATGTGGCTATTAATTTGCGAAGGTGTCCACGTTTTTTTGAATTACTTTGTTGATTTTGTCAATTTAGCTTAAAATGGATTTTATGTCAGGATTGTACGAGTAATTTGTTTTTTTTTTCATTCATGAAAGTAATTTGTTAGTGTATGTTTTTTTCATTTGGTTTTAGTATATGTTTCAGAATTGTGTAAATTTTTATATTTATTTTTAAACGTTGTTTGTTATAAGATTTTATCAATTATTCTTATTTTTAAATTATTAAAATGTTAATATTATAAAATTTAGGTGTAATGGCACCACACATGGTTATGTACAAAGCATATTATACACAAGCATATTATCAGATTTAACATTAATAATAGTGTAGTTGGTATTTTTGTTCTTAAATATGGTGAATTATCTCATAAAAAGGAATCATTGCCCAATTTTTTTAAACTAATAGGTTCGTACCATTGGTTATTTCAAAAATTGTTTATCTGTTACGAACTAAACGCGACGTATTATCCTATCAACGATGTACATTTTCGAAAATTAGCGTCGTGCCTTCAGGCACGGGCATACCCTAGTATATATATATATATAAATGTCCAGACCAAGGGATGCTTGGATGATGATTCTTTCGAGTCAGACGTTTACTGCAACAGCTATGGATGCAAGCAGGTTTATTTCAGACGCTTCTATCATTGAGATCTAGATAGGAGGTATCGTAGAAACATTCGGGCTTATGGCCCAACTGTACTCATTTATTCTTTTATCGCCTTTTAGTGCGGCATTCGATTTGGTTGTATTATTGTACCGAGTGTTCGGTTATTTTATTTTATTTCATTCAGTTGCTGCATATAAACTGATGTAATTGTTTTATTTGAATGGTTTGGTTAAAAAGATTAGTTAATTAAAAATTTGACGCCGACCTAATAGGATATTAGTAATTAAATTGGTTTTCGACAGTGATACTAAGAATGAACCATATGAGACTCCTGTTTTAATTTGATATAGGAGTGATCGCCCGGTATTTTATTAGGCGAGGTGTCACAGGTGGTATTAGAGCATCAGGTTCTAGTGTCCTTAGGAATCTGTGTGGATGTACTACGCTTTTAGCGTTGCTTTTGATTTGATATAGAGCCTTATGATTAGGATTGTTGATATCTCCTTGTGAGATTTCGTTCTCCTGCTATTATGTAAGATTATATTAAATATTTTGTGCGCTCGTTCGGGATTCGTGTGCTGATCGACGAAGGACGACCATGGAAGTCCATTGTGAGAACAGCAGGAGGCGGGGCTTAGTTAGAGCTAGAAGTTGATGTTGGAAATAAGGACCACGATAAAGGTCATTTTCCTTGCAGCATTGTCATGGATTGCTGGAAAGACTACTATAGAATAGTAGTTATAATTATATATTCACTGCTATAGTAGAGAATGGTGCTAAAATTGAATTACCCAGTGAAGTTAGATGGGGAAAAAGCTTAAGAGATCTTTGATGAGGACCGTGCGTTGAAGTTGAGCTAGGCGGAAATAGTGTAATTTCACTTCTAGGTAGTCGAAGGCTCGGAAGCTTTGGCTTAGAGTTGGGTATGGAAATACCCATATGTGAAAATTTGAGGAATTTGTTTTTCACTCGTTGGAGCAATGTGAAATGGTGGGAACGATGGTCACCATATTTAGAGGAGCATGATATTTTGCTCATAAATTAATCTTACAGATGGTTTTAAACTGTAAATTCCCTTGATTTAGAATAAAGTGAATGCAGTTTCTAGGTTATTCACATAAGAATCGGTCAGAGACCGACGATGAATAAAAAGTGACATGGTTAAGTGAACTTAGTACCGGAGTAATGTAGGTACAATGGAGAAAGAGGTGTCTCTAGTGGAATAATAGACTCACTAGTAAATTAGACTTACGTAGAGTGAGTTATAGTTGTTTTAGTGCAAGGTGTGAAATCTGCAATGAAAAATGAAAGTTGTGAGACTTTGTGATTTTTAAGAGTCCAATGGGATAAAGACTTTTGGGCTTCAAATTGGAATTTCGGATGTAATTGGGATACGATCTAGTTGTGATTAGCTTAACATTTATTTATATTATAAGTAAGTTAATACTTATGGGATTAAATCTAATATGTATATTCGGGAAATACGGGCTAATGTTATGAGAGATATACACGATTAGCCGGATTATACTGTATATATATATATATATATATATATATATATATATATGCATATTGAGACGTATATATATTATATGTTTAAATATATCTGCATGTGATTTGTATATTTGTATGAAACATACACCTCTAGTGCTATCATGGGAAGTTATGCATTTTGGATGAGGCCCCTGGCTTGAGGAACAGGGAGCGTATAGTCCCGAGGTCATAGTGTCCATTTTATATTGTGTGATTTTTATTAGGAATGAAACATGGTGGGTATGTTTCGTTCTTATTTTTGGGGAGGAACTATGATTGCTTCCCATTCATTGTGGTTTTGTTTTTACCAAGTCGGTGTGATAGTCCGACCGCTGGTACCCAGGATGATGTGTGAGTAATTCCCTGGAAGATGATAGAATTGAGAGATTACATCCATTGAGTTATATCTCTGAGGGATGGTTTTTATACTTATATAGGGTGTGATATATAAGTATGGATATACTTGATCTGTATAGTATAATGTATATATATTTATATAAGATGTGAAACATATATATACGGACATAATAAAGAATGGAATGCGAGATAAATTCTAGATGAGCTCGCCTTGATTATATGTTTAGATGGAACTTCGATGAGGAGATGTTTCATTACCATGATTTGAGTGCATGGGGACCTTATAGATATAATTTAAGGTAGGCAGGATTTATAGTTAAGCTGGGAGTTAAGATTGTTGTTGTTCGCGTGAAGGACTTAGTGTTAGTGCAAGCGCTTATGGTATGGATCCTTGAAAGAATTAAGAGTTCTGACCATATTTTATTGGTAGATGGGATGGGATTATCCTCGTTCCATATTTGAAGCTAACAAGACACTCCACGTACTAACCTTAATGACGTCGGGAGTGGACAGATGTTCTAAAATTCAAGGATGTTGGTTTTGACGATAAGTCACCTAGTGTAGAGGAAACACTATTGAGTGAGAGACATTTGATGACTATATAATTATATAGAGATATAAGTGCTATGAAGAAGCACTGAACTTTTCCTCTCACCGCAAGTATGTGGGTGAGGTAAGATAAAGGAAACTAATTTGAGACTTATAGCCAGACTTTGAATAGAAGGTAGATTCAGAGGAAATACATTTTGGTTATGATGTTCATAATTCTTTTGTCGAGAGTAGGCTCCCTGATTAGTTGGGCTTTCCATTTGGTCAACATGTAAGGATTTCATGGTAAAAGTACATTAGTAGATTAACGAATAGGATTTAGAACGTCCCGTTGGTGTCCCTTAGACCGTTATATCTCAATGACCGACGATGCAAGGGAGTAGTGTAACGGGAGGGTTCCTTGTTTGGATTTTGCTTTGGGAGACGTCCCACGCATGAAACCGAGCAAATGTCGAAAGTCGAGAGAGGTCTTGGGCACTAGGGATATAATTATAATAGTACTCATATTACGTGTATTAGAAACACCTTGATCTTAGAACTACCACAAAGTAAGGGCAATAAGACTATCGACACTGATATAAGAAGTCTATCGTGAGTTAACCACAAAAAGATCGATGGAATAATCTTGAGAAGGATTGAATTTCCAGGCATTGGGAGAATTAAATTTCGAAATTATTCAGGTTAGGAAAAACCCAGGTGCTAGTACCATGCCAAGGAAATGGAATCCATTGTTTAGAGAAGAGCATTACGTGTTGGACATTTGCAATGGTCGTGCAAATATGCACGAATGATAGGGGGTATGGGTACCCTGGTTAGTCAAATTACAAAAATATCCGAGATAGAAGGACGTAAAAATAAATGTGTAGAATATATGCCTAAGGGGCAGCTATAAACAAGGTTAAATGGTATGACGTATTGAATGTCGTGTGATAATGACGATAGTTCAAACATTTATATACAACGAGAGCTAGCACACCCGAGATGGGTTGAAAGGCTATGGAAATCCATTTAAAAGGTACCTCTTGATGAAAAGGATACTAAATTCCAGAACAGTATATGAGAATTAATACTTTAATTATCCGGTATACGGAATGTACCTTGGAGATTACGAGAGAGATAGTAATCTGAATATTTATACAATACGTAGCGATGAGAATAAAATACGCATGAGAAGTGTATGATTAGGTTGTGAATATGCCTATGAATCTTAATATGATGTGTATATGCCTATTATGCGATATTATTATTAAGTGCGCTAATGGGTGTTAACCCGGGGGTGCAGGAATAGTATATATATGAATAATAAGGATGAGAATATATATATATATATATATACGCCTCGAGATGGGGGGAATATAGTGGGAGACCACTGTGTTAGGCTATATCTAAATTTGGTTAAACTAGGACGTAATGTATATACCGATCCAAGCGTAGTGGTATAGGCTATATCTGAATTTCGAGGACGAAATTCTGTTGTAAGAGGAAATTATGTAATACCCCGTACTTTTAAAGATATTTAAATTACACTATGGATGTAATTTGGTAATTTGAAGAATTTTTGTGAATAGTAATTCTAGGATTAATGAGTGATATTAAATAAATTTAATGTTATAAAGTGAATAGTAAATATTAGTTTTCAAGTGTCGGACTAATATTTACATGGATTATATATTCTTACGAGACTAAGTATATGAGTGGATTATTTTTAATTACATGTCGCAGTTGGGTAAAGCGACAAAAAAATATTTTAAATTGAAAAACACGCGTATTGAACGTGTTGGGTCAAAATAGTAAATTTTAGTTAAGTGACTCAGATGGAGTTTTTGACTTCGCCATTGGGTTCGTAATGGCCGAGATAGTCAAAATAGAGTACTCGGGGGTAGTATTTGGGTTCTGGATATTTTTGGACTAGTTGGGACTCGTAAATGAGTACACGAGTCATTTAACAATTGGGTATACACCAAATTTCAGGTTTAATAAGGGGAAACCCTTATTTCCCCCAAATATCAGCCCTGAGAGAGAGAGAGAGAAGAGAGAAAGAAGAGAAGAGAGAATAAGAAAGAAAAGAGAATAAAAGAAGTGGTTTCCGACCAAAATTCGCGGGATTCGACTCGGGGTAATCGGATTTAATCCACGAGGCAAGTGTTTAACTTGCTTTATGATTTAGTGTATTTATTTATCATATTGTAGTTGGTATAAAACTAAAGATTTTTGGGTTGAAATTTCGTGGATCAAACTGGTTTTTGGAAGGTTAAAACGAATATAACTCGATTAATACCCAATTTGAAAAACATGGAATTTATTGAAATTAATTGTTGAAAATGGGTTCTAGGATGATTATATCCCTTTCTATATGTGTATTTATGGTTGTTTGAGGTTGATTGATGATGCAAGAGGAGATAAAAAGCTTGGAGGTGTTTTAATGGAGGTTTGGATATTTGGAGAAGAAGGTGAATAATGACCAACGTCACTTCCGGACTGTTTTGGCTAGGAAGACAGTCGATTCAGCTCTCGGTCAAACTTGAAAGTTGTAACACTTTTCGATACGGTCGCGTGGACACCGACCGCGTATTTTTCTGATTTTTTTTCGATTTGATATGATTTTTTAAGAAAGCAGTTCCGGGGTTAATCATTAACTCGAAAATCAAACCGAAAATTGGAAAAACAAAGGCTAGAATTGTTTGGAGATAAATATTTGGGTTCCTAAAAATAGTGTGGGGACTTCTAAATATTTTTTTTTAGTAAGGTGTGTACTTTGGGTTAGTTGAAAGTTATATCCAAGATTTACCCAAATAGAGGTGTTCGTGAGGAATAATACTTAAAGGGGCATTTAGGTGTGATTTGAATAATAAATAAAAGAGTAAGTATTGGGAATGATATTTTAAGGGTGTGACTGCTTATATTATTATGAATGAAAATATTTTAGGTTATTGGCTATCTTTATAAGAGTTTGGAAATTATAGCCATAGTATACTGAGAAGAGATATAAATAATATATATATGATGTCGTTAAAGTATATATATTATGAGACGAATGAATATATCGGGGTTGTTGATATTATCATTGTGCGGTGAGAAAAGCTCAGAAAGATAATAATGGGGATTAGTCAAAAATTGATAAATGCGTAGGATAGTCGAGCTATAAATATACTACGTAAGGGATTATTATATGGGTGGTGCGTATGCCCTGATGTTATTATATATATGGGTTAAATAATTACCTAAGGCAAATTATGTATAGGTGAGATAAATACCTATCGTTATAATATGGTTGTGTGAATACCTAATTGATGATATATTTATATAGGTGGAATGTGTACCTATATTATTGTTTATTATGTGTATGACATACCTACCATACTTGCAATCACGGGAGGTTGGCGTTCGAAAGAGGACAATCTTATCCTGTGTTTCCTTCGGGGAAATTTTAGATTTGGTACCTCAAGAACATAGGACTGTGAAGGGCTTATTTGTGAGTCGATAAGTCTGCTGACAATGGGAGCGTAGGTATGTGCGTGACCCATGGATATGTGAACTATGTTCGCCACCAATATATGTGATTTGTATTGTTACAGTTCCTGAGTGATGTGGAACATGTGATCCTTTAGTACGAGATGTACTTGGATTGGATAGCAGAGTATGTGTGCACCGCTGTTAAGCCTATTTGTTCCAGATATGGATATATGTATTGTGATTAACATATATGTGTACTTGAGATAATCCACGGATGCTTAGTAAATGAAAATGACTAGGCCAGTTATATTATAGTTCGGTGGATGATTAATATAATTGTTGCGTATAGTATATTGTTTATATATATGAGATGAGATATCATATAACCTAACCTTGTATAAAGTGAAAAGAATGAATAAAGTGTGATATTACTTTTGGTAAATGAATATCCGAATTTATATGAATATGAATCTTAGGTTCTAATGAGAACTATTAATAAATACGGGATGGTATAAATATGGTATGTATTGGAGGTGTAATGGATCCCGATGATCAACGTTGTAACGTCGTAGTGTATCAGGGGGTTCCTTGTTTGGATTTCTCTTCGCAAGACAACCCACGCACGAACTTAACGTAATGTCGGAAATGGGGAGAAGTTTACTCCTTACTACTCGAATTGATGAGGATTATTAGAAGAAGGGTAATTACATTAGTTAGGTAGGGTACGTTAACTAGGTTATTTAAAAAGGTATGCGATAGTTGTGCACTGTTAGAAGAGGGGTGAGGTTTATCTCATGTGAGAGCGATACCGGTTTAAATATGAGAAATAACATATTTTAAAATATGGATTTTAAGCACTTGCTAAAATGATTCAAAACTTGGGCTCTGACCCGTTTCTCTATTTTCCCCTCTTGCTATATATATATATATATATAGGTGTCTAGACACAATGATGCCTGGATGATGATTCTTTCGAGTCAGACGTTTGCTGCAGCAGCTGTGGATGCAAGCAGGTTTATATTAGACACTTCTATCATTGAGATCTAGATAGGAGGTATTGTAGAAACATTCGGGTTTATGGCCCAACTGTACTCATTTATTCTTTTATCGCCTTTTAGTGCTGCATTCGATTTGGTTGTATTATTGTACCGAGTGTTCAGTTATTTTATTTTATTTCATTTCAGTTGCTGCATATAAATTGTTGTAATTGTTTTATTTTAATGGTTTGGTAAAAAAGATTAGTTAATTAAAAATTTGACGCCGGCCTAATAGGATATTAGTAATTAAATTGGTTTTCGACAGTGATGCTAAGAATGAACCATATGAGACTCCTGTTTTAATTTGATGTAGGAGTGATCGCCCGGCATTTTATTAGGCGGGGTGTCACACAAAGTTAAAATTTAACAAAAACACACACTAATGACATATTTTCATGGAATGTTTAAGAACTCCATACTCCTTATTCCATATCTCAGAGAGAAAATAAATTCCCATTTGAAATAAAAACTAAGGAAAGAAAAACAGTATTCAAGATAATATCTTCAATGTTGAATTCAAGCAATAACTACTGTGCAAACACAAAAGTTTATTCTTTTGTTAGAAATATCAACAAGCCATGCCACACAAACACACCCAGGACAAGTGCACAAAAAAAATGTTAAAAGTCGTAACAAAACCATAATCTTTAAGCTAATCTATTTAGCAACATGCAAAAGAAAACTCTCTAAGAGTGTTTGATTTGTATGTGTCTAATTTCTGAATTTTTTATTTTTTCTTGATAATTTTGAAAGCAGGTTTCTGTGTCAAATTTGATAAGATATCTTTTAGATATCTTTTGAACTTGAAAAAGATGTTTTTTACTCATTTCGGAAAGCCCATTTACACATCCTTTGAAACAACGTGTTGAAAACTCTCAAAAATCTTCTCTGTACATTGCGTCGACATGGACATCATGTCAAGATGACCAGCTACCCCACTCCAAACTTATAAGAACCAGCGATGATGTGTTGGATAAGGGAGAAAGGACAGGGTGAGGTTGACGGACAATGGACCAACCTTTCAAACTTAAGTGACAAAATGTTGGGGTTCAATAAGATCAGCCACAATATCTAAAAAAAGTATTTGGGTTGAATAAGATCAACCACATTATCTAAAAAAATATTTGGGTATCCTTTTAATTTGGATATAATTAATTGGTGAAATTACTATTTTTAAAATCAAATACGTAATAATTAGATTATTTTTTGGAAATCTTAATTTTTAATGAAATGGAATTGAAATTAAAATATTTCAGTTCAAAATTTTGAAAATTTAAATTATAAATTTTATCAATATCATTTTTAAGTTATGAAATTATGACTCCCAAACACACTTTTATTTATTTATTTTTTTTTAATAGGAGTTACGTGAATTGAGTTTGGTTTAAAAGGTCTCATTTTTAAGTAGATCATATAGTAAGTCCGTATTTTAATAAATAGTAACTAAATACTAACATGACATTTTTTTAATGTCAATAAAGAAAGAGTTTTTAGATAGTATGAACAACTAAACATCATGTTTTACACAATTAAGAGTGAAGACATAAAATAATATTGATAATAGGAGTTCAATTTATAGAATAAAAAAAGATTATCTTTATTTACAAAAGTTATAAATATAAGTTTTCTAGGGCCAAATCTCTATCAGGAGAGCAATAACAAATGAGATCATATATTTTCCTAAATCATAACATCGAGTTGAATATTTATTACTTAAATTTTTCGTAATCGATGATAACATATTGGTAAGAAAAAATAAAATATTATCTAAGCAGTTTTGGGGAACGAAATTTTTACACTTCGTTTGTTGGGGGAATGAAAATTTTACCGTTTTGCAATTACGTAATTTTGAAATTTTGTCGTTTCGTGATTATCTACTTTGAAATTTTTTCCCGTGCCTGAAGGCACGAGCATTTTGCTAGTGTCTATATATATATATATTTTGTTGGAGAGTGTCTAGCACCGGGTTTTCTCTACACCAACAAGAAGAGAGTTTGGGTCTATACTCTACACAATAAAGGAGAAGAAATTTGTTTGCTATGGTGTTCTCACATGATGAAAGGCACCATGTGTGGTTAACGGTTGTTGTGCCTTCATTGGTGGACTCCGAAGTTATCTACAAGGAAGAGGTTGAAGAGCCAAGGAAGCGACTGGGGTTGAAGGAGTCGAGTCGAGTGTTGTAAGTCTTCTTGTCGCTATTGTTGTAAACATACAGTACCTAGTGGATTTGTTAGGCAGGGTCGTCCGAGATTTTTTCCATTTGGGTTTTTCTCGTACACCGTGATGTAGTGTGATATTGTTTATTTTATCTTGTAAAAATACACTTAGATGCATGCTTAGGTAAATCAAGATAAAATTGGGTTTAATCTCACACTTGTTTAATTAGCACCTAATTAAATATTTGGATAAGTTGTTTAAATTAATTCAAGTCCAAATATTAATTTGATAAAATTTGTTTTGGCCTATATTGAAAAATTGAATATTTAATTATTTCTAGGGTAATTAGAAGACTTGAGTCAAGTGAACTTTGTGTTAAAAGTAAAATTCACATATTTGACTTAGTTTAATTTTAATTTGGAGAAATTAAAATTTGATATATTTAGTTGTGAATTTGAAAAACAATTTTTTTTAGTTTAAAAGCTTGTGTGTGTTGAACGATCCCATTCCACATTTGGAAATTGAAATTAAAATTTGGGGGCTTTCTCATTTTCAGAGTGGTATCAGAGCTGAAGCGCTAATTTATTGCATTAAGATTCTTAATTTTGTTTGGTTTTAAAATGGGATTTTCACCGTTTTCAAAATTTCTGATTTTTTATGGTACAAATTACGCGTATTGGAAAGGCGTATGAAATAGGCACTAAAGCCCTTAGATGAGAGCGTTTGGGAATCTGTTGTTATCGGGTGGTCCCCATCTACGTGTTTAGTAGAAAATGAGAGTGTCCCGAAACCCATAGAGAGATGGAGTGAGAAGCAACTCAAATTAGCAAATTTTAATTTCCGTGGTTTAAATGCCTTCTTTAGTTCGGTCACACCGGATGAATTTTGACGTATAATGATGCGTGAAACTGCTAAAGAGGCATAGAATATTTTACAACTCACCCATGAGGGTACTAGTGTCGTGAAGGCTTCGAAACTCCAAAACCCCACCACTCAATTCGAGACCATTAAAATGCTTGAAAATGAAATTCATCAAAAGTTTCATTTTCAAGCATTTTAATGGTCTCGAATTGAGTGGTGGGGTTTTGGAGTTTCGAAGCCTTCACGACACTAGTTCCCTCATGGGTGAGTTGTAAAATATTCTACGCCTCTTTAGCAGTTTCACGAATCATTATACATCAAAATTCACCCGGTGTGACCGAACTAAAGAGGGCATTTAAACCACGAAAATTAAAATTTGTCATATTCTAGTCCGTGCTTCATCATATAAGTTGTGCTAGATTTATGACTTGTTTATCTTTTGTATTTTATTCTTTTATTTTTGTTGGCATTAAATGGAAATTACGAAAAGATTTTGTTTATCATTTGTATTTTACTTTTGTGAGTTATTTGAGTTTACTGAAAAATACAAAAAGATTTTTATTTTTCTTTTGAGTTGAATTTTTTTTTGTTTGGTGAATTTTTTTGAAAAAATCAAAAAGATTTTTTTGTGTGAATTTTAGTTTGACACACTTTATGTAGCATATTCCTCTGTTTGAATCCTTTCCTTTTCGCTTCCATGTGGCTAGACATTTTTGTTAAGATTTTCAATCATTAATGTTCTTTGTCATGCTTGCATGGAGTAGGTGGATTTTGTGTTGTCTAATGGATTCTATTTTTATATGCCTCGTTTCACACATGCACGAGCTCATTTGAAATTTAAACTTCATATGTATATTTGAGATAAGTGGGGTGTTCTCCTATCAATTTAGTCATCTACATGTTGCTATGACTATGGATGATTTGTTCATGTAAGAACTGTCTCCCGGATGTAAAAAGTAGAATAATATGTTTATCCGACATAGTTGTTTACCAATGGAATCTAGATGTGAAATACAAAATTAATTTGCGTGAAAATCCACTATTGAATATTTTTCCCTTAAAAATTGGCATTATAAAAAAAATATCCAAGCCCTAGTTTATTTAGATTGATATTTTCATTAAAAGTAAAAGAAAAGTACAATATTATATTGCAGGTATTTTGGATGGAATATCAACGACTTTGCACATTGACTTTGTATCCTAGTTGAGCTATTTTGTATTGACACTATTGGTTTGTAGAATGATCAAAATTCCAGGCTTGTGTGCATTGTGTATGTTTGTTCATTGAGTTTAATTTAATTATCACATGAGGCTATATCTAAATGTCATAAAGTTTTGCAATCAAATGAGAACTCCGTGAACATGTTTTAAGTGATTGGGTTTATATTCCTTTAGTCTATAGTTCACACCCCTTTACTTATATTTACGACATGAATTTGGACGCATTTTCTCCATACGAGTGGGAAAAACTTAATGTATTTTGTGTTGTGTGTGGTGTTTATACCTATGTATATGTGCATGTGCGTTAGTGACATTCATTGTATATATATATATATATATATATATATATATATATGGTATTTTTGTTGTTTTTGAGTCTTTGCCTCACTTGCTAGTCCATATATGCTTTGAATTCATTATTGGTATATATCTTGTTGAGAATTTTGGTTGATATCCTATGCTTCTGTTTAATACATTTTAGTTGGTATCGTATTTTTGTCATCGTATCATAGTTGGTATCCTTTCTTATTGTGTGGATTAGTTGCATTTTATTATTTCCATATGCCTTATTGTTCCTGTTTACGCACCATTACATGTTTAAATTATTTCTTCTTAGTTCATATCCCTTGTGTAGACTTTAGGGGGATAAATGGTATTTTCTTTAAATCGACGGAGAAATAAGTTAGTTTATAATTCTTCACCCTTTGTCTATTCCTGAACAAAAAGGGGGAGAAATTGTATCTAAACCTTTAGTTTGGGAGATCTAACTTAGGGGGAGTTGCGCAATATTTCTAGGTAGATCATTGTTAGATAAAATGGGAGAATTAATTAAGGGGGAGAATTTGATTTTATGCACTTTATATTTTCATATTCCCTATGCGTGTAATGGTTTGGTTAAGTGTGATGGAAATTCATCTTTACCGACATTGTTTAAGAGGCAAAGCTTCTAATAGTCGAGTCAAGCATCTGTATTTTTTTGGGTGGAATGTTATGTCTAGACGTGCTTGACGGCCCTTATGATTTTTATGTTTGGTTTTGTCCCAGAATAGCCAAAGAGGAAGGTTCGTAAGGATAAATTTCCAATTGAGTCAATTTCTAGTATTGGCTTAATTTCAGACAAAATAATTTGAGTCATAGGATAGATGTTCATGTTTTCCCCATCAAGCCTATGATGTGTTTGAAGAGTTGAAGACGTAGCGATCTAGATTTTAAAGCTTCATCATTGCCAGTTTCTAGTGCCATGTTTCACGTCAACAATATTTGAGGTTCCAAGTCTCCAAAGGTATCAATACACTATTATATATATATAGGAGCATGGGAAATATTTTTAGGTTTTATTTTAATTGTATTAAAGTCAAAAAGGGATTTATATTTTTTTGGGAGAAAAATATATTTCTTTCTGAAATATCTTTCGAAAGTCGTTCGAACGAGATTTTCAACAAACTTCTAACGATTTTATGTTTTGAATTCTCGTTAGAAATTTGTTCAAACAAAGTTGTTCGATTGAGACTTCGAATGAACTTCAAATGAGTTTGGGGCATTTTTGTTCGGAAATGTCATTCAAAATTCGTTCGATCGAACCCGTTCGAATGAGCTCGTTCGAACGACCTGGGGAATTTTTTTGATAATTTTCCAGTAGTTGTATTTCTAACCCCCCCAATTTCCCTCTTTTCCACTACTTTTTACCAGGACTAAAAAGGATGGGAAGGCTTTTTTTCAAAACAACTTTTGAGAGGTTTCTAACACAGCTTGAGAGCAAAATCTTTTCTCTAAAAGTTCCTTTTTTGTGTTTTTTAATTTTCAAGAGAAAATCTTCTAAAAAACACATATACACCCATATGCTAGTTTAATTCCAAGTTCATATATATATATATAGGGTTTTATCTACACCAACAAAAAAAGAGTTTGGGCCTATTCTCTACCCCATAAATGAGAAGAAATTTGTTTGATGCGACGTTCTTAATGATGAAAGGAACCATGTGGGGTAAATAGTTGTTGTGCCTCCATTGGTGGACTCTAGAGTTATCTAGAAGAGAGAGGTTGAAGAGAGAAGGAAGCGTTGGGGCTTGAAGGAGTCGAGTCGAGTGTTATAAGTCTTCATGTCGTTGTCTTTGTAAACATACCGTACCTAGTGGATTTGTTAGGCAGGGTCGTCCGAGGTTCCATGTACAACACGACGTAGTGTGATATTGTTTATTTTATCTTGCAAAAATACACTTAGATGCACGCTTAGGTAAAATTTGGATAACTCTTAATCTCACACTTGTTTAATTGGGTGCTAATTAAATATTTGGATAAGTTGTTGTTTAAATTAATTCAAGTCCAGATGGTAATTTGATAAAATTTGTTTTGGTATATATTGAAAAATTGAATATTTAATTGTTGCTAGGCTAGTTAGAAGACTTGGGTAAAGTGAACTTTGTGTTAAAAGTAAAATTCACATATTTGACTTATTTTAATTTTAATTTGGAGAAATTATAATTTCATATATTTAGTTGTGAATTGAAAAAAATGTTTACAATATTCATAACAAAATGTTATAAGTTGAGTAAACTCCAAATAAACTTTTCGAACAAAACTCTTTTCGATTATCAACATAAGATGTGTTTAAATTTTTTTCTGAATATGTAGTCAAGATTTGGTAGTTGATTACCTTTGGTTTTAGAAATTAAAAAACCATCTACTGAGTCTAGGATGCAGTACCAATCACAATTAAAATTAAGAACATTCAAAGAAATAAACGCAGGAATTTAACGTGGTGAAACCCTTAATCAAGGGAAACATCCACTGTGCCCTCTACTGCACAAACTAAAAATCCACTAAAATAAAGATTCAAGTTACAACACTTAAGCAAGCACACAAGGATCGTAAATCTATGTTTAGAGAGATACCTATATGAACTACTCCACTCCAAAGGTTTTCTGACTGGAAGTGATCTTGTCTTGTTGCTTCTTTGCCTTTTCCTTGATCTTCTTTTCCCTGATTTCTGATTCCAACAATTTTACAATACTAGGTTTCTCAAACAAAACCACTATGACTAATTGTTCGTGTGAGAACGTGTTTGTGATGTGAACTAAATGAAAATTTATGCAACTCACCCTCTCAAGTTATTTGTACAAACAAAGTCCTATAAATCATAAGCATCTATATGACATGAAAATTTTGATTCAAACAATTTCGACAAATAAACTTCTTATGAAGATTAGATCTGAAAAACAACCTTGCATTTAAAACAAGCCAAGGTTCTATGTGTCTCCATTTATTTTTATACAACTTTATTTCACAAAATGTGAAATATGATCCAAGAAACACAACGGTCTCATGGATTTGATATAACCTTGAAAGAAATGATGTTTGGTTTTCAAAATATTTTGAAACAGAATGGATCAAATAAAAGAAAGATCCAAAGAGAACAAAAAATTAAACGTTCCATATTCCCTTTTTAGAAGAACTCAAGTTTCAAAAGAGAAACCTAAGAATTTCTTAGAGATGAGTTCTGAGAGAAACAATGGCTTGAAGAGGTCCTCAAACTTCGAGGAAAACCAACTCCTAATTCTCATAAACCTAAATAGCTCTAATTCACAAGGTTTAGGGTTTCGAATGTACGAAAGTTGAAGTTTTTGGTGTTTGGATTTATGGAGAACTCTCAGAGGTTGAGCTTTCGAAGATTTGGAATTCTTCTCTCTCTCCCTCTTCTCCTTTCTCTCTCATTTGTACTCTCTTTTTTTCTCTTTATTTGGACGAATGCCAAAAGTCACTAAGGTCTGAGACTTAGAGGGTTTATATAGTGGGTTAGGAAGGATCGCGAACCTCTAAGGAAAATGAACGATTGAGATTGATCTTGACCAGTGGACTATCAATCTAACGATGTAACTCATGCGGTGAAAATAACGTTCGATGATTGGTTAAAATAGGTTTCACATGGATTAATCAAGAATGCACGCAGTTCGTTAATAAGGATCAATCAAAGGCTGAGATTACATCTTACAAATGTGTCTTATAGAAAACACAAATCCAGTTGTATAGAAGCCAACACGTGTACGGTAGATATGAAATAAACACCACGTGTTTTTGGTTCTTTAAAAATCCAATTTCAACCCCAAAAGTATGTGCTGCTTTGAGATTCTACCTAGGTCAAGTTTTTATGTTTAAAAACACTTTACATAAGACTACATTTAACCGCAAAACTTTTAAAAAACAAATTTTAAAGATTTCAAAAATTATTTAAAATGTTTCAAAAATGTTGTAATGGAATTAAAATGATTTGTAAACATTGTTAAAGTGATTAAAACAATATCTACACATGTGAACTCAATAATATTCCGTGTAAGTACCCCAAAGTGGTTATAAGTAAGAATAACTTCCCTTTTGTTGGATCCTGATGATTTCTTGGACTGGATTTCTTCATTCTTGCTTGAACCTTCAAGAGATAGAGAAACTCATAAAAACTAACCTAATTTGTCTCGATATCCAAACTAGTTGGAAATATTATATAATATAGACTCAAGTAAGTCAATTATATAGTGTGTTCTCAATTTCCCCCTTTGGATATTAGAGAAAAAATTCCCTTGAGTATTTTGAACTTGTGGGTGAAAAATGAAAAATCCTAGTTGTCCAATATAAAAGATCTAACTACCCATTCCCATCATAGAACCAAAAATAAGATGAAAAAAATACATCACTCAACTACAATACCGATCAATACCCTAATAAATAGGACGAGCTATATAACTGGTCTGAAGAATGCCTGTAAAAGATTAAACACTTGAATGACATATTAGTTGAGTTAGAATAGGAATAGATATGAATCGAAGCACAGATACTCAAGTTCTTCTCCCCCAATTTTTCTCAAATATACAATGGGATAAAAAATAGTAGAGAAATTAAGAAAATATAAAAAGATTTCAATCACAAAAAAATATCATAAACAGTGGCAGAATCAAGGGTCTCCTACATAAACTAGTGTTAGGAGGCATATTTTGTCATTTGAGAGACTTCCATGCCCTAAAACTTCAGAAACCAATTATGAGTGTGAAACTGTCGAGGTTATGATAAATGTGATAGAAATTATGTGAGAACTATCATACCTATCGTTATTTGCAGATACTCAAATCATATGTTATCTAATGGTTCAATAAAAAGATCAGCTAGCTGTTTTTCAGTATTAAGATATTCAATAGTGAGTTCTTTAGATTCTACAAGATCAAGAATGAAGTGATGTCGAATTTGTATATGCTTAGTTCGAGAGTGATGTACCGGGTTTTTTGAAATACTTATGGCACTCTAGTTATCACAAAACACAGTTAATTAATTTTCGATGATACCATAATCTGTAAGCATTTGTCTAATCCATAATAGTTGTGAAAAATAACTTCCTGCTGCAATGTACTCGGATTCTGTGGTAGATAGAGAAATATAATTATGTTTCTTACACGAACAACCTATTAGGTTATGTCCTACGTATTAACATGCGCTATACGTGCTCTTTCTATCGCCAGAACACGCTGCCCAATCGACATCAGTGTAACCTATAATAGAACTAGTTGTGTCCTTGGTGTACCAAATACCAAATTTTTGAGTACCCCTAACATATTTAATAATTCTCTTCACACCCAAAAAGTGGGATTCCTTAGGGCTACTTTGATATCTAGCACATACACAAACTGCGAAAGAAATTTAGGGTCTAGAAGAAGTAAGATATAAGAGACTCCATATCATACTTCGATATAAAGTAGAATCAACATTTTTCCCATTATCATCCTTAGATAGTTTTATTGAAGTACTCACGGGGGTTCTAGAAGGTTTAGCATTTTCTAATCCAAATTTTTTGACAAGTTCTGCAGTATGTTTGGACTGGGTGATAAATAGGCCATCATTACGTTATTTTACTTGAAGACCTAAAAAGTATTGAAGTTCACCCATAAGTGACATCTAAAATTCAGCATGCATGATATCGAAAAAGTTCACTTGTTTAGATCAAGTGGATCCAAATATTATATCATCAACTTACACATGTGATATTAAAACATGTTTGTATTCATTCCTAACGAATAAAGTTTGATCATTTTTTTCCTCGGACAATTCCATAAGAGACTAGAAATGTAGACAGCCTCTCATACTAAGCTCTAGGAGCTTGTTTCAAACCGTATAAGGCTTTCTTAAGCCTAAAGATGTAGTTAGGGTGTGATGAATTTATAAACCCGTTGGGTTCTTTTACATATACATCCTCAATCAAAATTCCATTTAAAAATGCGGACTTGACATTCATTTGGAATATTTTGAATTGTAGGTGACATGATATGGCAAGGAAGAGACAAACTAACTCAAGATGTGTAATAGGTGCAAAATTTTCGTCAATGTCAATTCCCTCTATCTGGGAGTAACCTTGTGCTACCAACCTAGCTTTATTTCTAATGACCTCCCCATTTTCATCTATTTTGTTTTTGAAAATCCATCGTGTGCTAATAACCTTCAAATATTTTGGCCTGGGAACAAGATAACACACATCGTGACTCTAAAACTGGACAAGCTCTTCTTGCATAGCATTAATCCAGAATGAGTAAGAAAGTGCATCATTTACTTTTTTAGGTTCCTCGAGGGAAACAAAACATGCAAATTGTGCCACTTTTTGGAGTTAGGATCTTGTTCTAATAGGATCAAAAGGATTACAAACTACAGTTTCAATTGGATGGTCTTTAGAAACCCAAGTGGGTACATAAGGATTCTCGGGTGGCTTTAAATCAGTGTCTTGTGAGGGTTCAATTTCATAATTTGTTTCAGCCTCAATAGGTGGCACGAATTGACAGATACTACTCCATACACTTGTATCATCTACAATCACATTAAATGATTCGATAATGGTTTTGGTTCGATAATTGAAAACACGAAAAGCCCTACTGTTTTGGGAATAACCAATAAATATTCCGTTCTCTCCTCTGGTGTCAAATCTTGAAAGTTGATCTCTGTATTTACAAACATAACAAATACTCATGAATGTTTTAAAATGTTTTAAGTTTGGATTTTCATGGAACCAAAGTTCATAAGGGGTTTGTTTTGATTTTTTCCTAAGGTATACACAATTAATGATATGACACGCAGTTTAAATGGCTTCTACACAAAAATATCTAGGAAGACTTTTAGCATGTAGCATAACCCTAGCCATCTCGGGTAAAGTTATATTCTCATGTTCAGCAATGCCATTTTGCTGGGGTGTTTTGGGAGTACTGAAATAGTGTTTATAGCCATTGGCTACGCAATATTCAGTAACACTAGAGTCTTTTAACTCTCCACCTCTGTCACTCCTAATACGACACACTTAGGCATACTTCTCGTTCTCTATTTTCAAACTGATTTTTAAGAATTCATCGAAGGCATCTCATTTTTGTTTCATAAATGCAACCTAACTATATCATTTATAGACGTCTACTATAACTAGGATATAACAATTTCCACATAAACCAACAGTCCTTGAGGGACCCATGAGGTCCATATGGATAAGTTCTAAAGGTTTTGTGGTCAAGATGTCCTTAATTTTCTTATGAGGGGATTTACTTATTTTCCCTTCTTGACATGGTCCACATATCGGATTGAAAGAATTTTTGATTTGGGGTAAACCACTAACTATTTCTTGGGAGATTAATCTTCTAATATTATCAAAATTCATATGTCCCAATCTATTATGTCAAAGGTCAGAATCCTCTAATCTAGAAACATGGCAAGTCTTAGACTTAGAAATTACTGTATAACAGTTTTCTTGAGTTTTGTTTCCTGTCAAAACACAGTTTCCTTTTTCATCAATAATTTTGCCATCAGTTTTTGAAAATGTAATGGTATGATTGGAATCACAGAATTGATATATACTTAAGAGATTAGCTTTGAGGCCTTTAACTAGGAGAACATCGTTTAGATCAGGAAGCCCATCATCACTCAATGTTCCCTTACCTTTGATCTGAGATGAAGCACCATCTCCAAACATGACACTACCTCCAAGGAAGTCTGTCTTTTTTTTTAATTTGGTTTCATCCCTGGTCATATATTTAGAACATTCGGAGTCTATGTACCATCCAATTGAAGTGTGTTGTGACTTTAAAGCATAAATGACAATATTGTACTTGAGCTGGAGGAATAAATCATCTTTTCTAATCCAAATAGGCCGAGTTATAATCGTTTTGTGGCCTTTTGATTTATAAAAGGTATGTTGGGTCTTTCTAGATGGTTTTTTCTTAGTCTTGGACCCTCCCTTTTTCTTTTTATAGCTAGAGTTATTTGTGTCCTGTGTAGGGTGAACATAAGTATTTCTTCATTTTCTAGAATAGTTAAAGTTAAGGTAGGTTGATGTATATATCCTTTTTTGAAAACATTCTTCAAGAGTGTGGCCAAAAATGTCACAGTAAGAACAGTAGTGATGGGTATAGGTCTTGGCGTTATTACTAAAGTCTTTAAAGATGGGTTTGGTTCTATTTGGTATAGTCATCCAATTGTCATTAGTCTTTAGTTTTCGTCTTTGGTCTCTAACGGGTGGACAAACATATTTGACTTGACCATTTGAATTAGATGGTTGATTGTAATGATCATGTTTTTCTTCAGAGACATTGAGAGTAGATTCCCCTTTTTGAACAGTTTTGACAAGTTTGGCCTTGCTAGATAAAAGTAACATTTTTAGGAGAAAATACGGTCTTACCGGTGTGGACTATTTCTCCAAAACCAAGGTTGGACTTATCTTTAGAGTCAAATTTGCTTCCAATAATAATTTCCTCATAAGATTTAACTTGGATTTCAAAGTGTTAACATTTTTAAACACATTTGATACCTTTCGCTTAGACTTTTCTAGTTAAATAAGGGTTGCAGTATATTTTTCTTCAAACTCATGACTTTTCTTAGATAAATCTTTTATTTTTAAGGCAAATTCTTCAATCTCAGTCTCATCGGTAATACACTTGGCAATATAATCTTCAATATTCCTCCTAATGGTCTGGTTAAGTAAATTGATACGCTTAGTTAATGATTTTATCATTTTGTTCAAGGTGAGCACTCTTCTTAACCATTTTTGTGTATAACTCTTGCAAATTAGGCAAATCATAATCAGACTCGCTAAGTGTGTCATGTGACGTGTCCCCTAAAACATTACTTAGTTCTTTTGGACTTGCGTACACGTTCAATTCGTCGGAAATATTAACACTTTGACTCACGCTTAGTTTACTTCCAACAATAATAGGAAAAGTATTAACATCAACATCAACATGCATCACCGATTCATGAGTAAGTAAGCATGCATCACCATCATTATATATCATCTTGGCAAAGAAAGGCATGCAATACTTATCATTCTAGGTTGACTCTATCTCATCTTGATCAGAATCACTAGAGTCATCCCACGTTTTACACACATTAGCCTTGTTACTGTTGCAAAAATTAGTTGGGCATTTCTAGCATAATGTCCAATTTTACAACATCTATGAAATTTCACATCTTTCGGGTCTATCTTAGGTCAGTTATTGTCATAGGTCCTTTTATTATCATGTGAGTGTTTGGCATTATCTCTGTTATGAGGTCTGCGATTTTGATTTCCTTAATAGTTTGACTTTCCTTGTTTAGAGGCTACAACATTTTTGAATTTGAACATCTTTTTGAAATGCTTGCTCATAAGAGCTATTCTATTGTCAAGGTCATACAAATCACAGTCTGTGTCAAAGTCCAAAGGACTTATTCTAGGAACATGCATTTTAGATGAAAACACAACATTAGAACTACTGGGTTTCTTGTTCTTCCTACTCAGTTCCTTCTTAAAATCCAACTCCAACTCTATAGTTCTCAGTTTACTCCTAAGCAATTTAGGAGTCATATTAGGGTCATCAATTTATTCAATGGCATATCTCTTATTGTCAAATTTTTAAGGAGGTGATGTAATAATCTTTTGAACAATTTACTTTCTACTATAGGTTATACCATTTTCATGAAGTTTTGTAAAGATATCAGTTAACCTAATGTATAAATCATTAAAGGATTAATTTTCATTCATTATAAGGTTGTTGTATTGCTGGACAAGCATTTGAGTTTTTTCTGCCTTAACTCTTTCATCACCTTCGTGAGCAATGACAAGAATGTCCCATGCCTCTTTAGAAGTAGAACATATGGATCTTATTTTAAATTCGTGTTCATTAATGGATATAAAGATGTAATTCTTTCCATTATTATTATGGAGAGACTTATTTTTCTCTACCATAGTAAATTCATTGAGAAGTTTCTTAATCCTTATTGGATCAGTTTCAGATGTCCAAGACATCATCACCAAGGGTTCCTTTAATTAAAGCAACCATTCGTACTTTCAAGTATGAAAAGTTATTTCCATCAAATAGTGGTGGTCTAGAGAGATTACCTAACCTCTCAAATATTTCTTTCATGCTCAAAAAGTTTTGAAAGGAATTTTGAAAACAATTTTTAAGTTTCAGGATCTCAAAAGAAGGTCATGCTCTGACACCACATGAAATAACTGTTTACAATATTTATAACAAAATGTTATAAGTTGAGTAAACTACGAATAAAATTTTTGGACAAAACTCTTTTCGATTATCAACACAAGATGTGTTTAAACTTGTTTTCTAAATATGTATTCTAGATTTGGTAGTTGATTACCTTTGGTTTTAGAAATAAAAAAACCATCTACTAAGTCTAGGATGCAGTACCAATCAGAACAGAAATTAATAACATTTAAAGAAATGAACACAGGAATTTATCGTGGTAAAACCCTTGATTAAGGGAAACATCCACGGTGCCCTCTACGGCACAAACCAAAAATCCATTAAAATGAAGATTCAAGTTACAACACTTAAGCAAGCACATAATCAAGGGTTTTACCACGATAAATTCCTGTGTTCATTTCTTTAAATGTTATTAATTTCAAGTTACAACACTTAAGCAAGCACATAAAGATCCTAAATCTAAGTTTAGAGATATACCTATATGAGATACTCCACTCCAAATGTTTTCTGACTAGAACTGATCTTCTCTTGTTGCTTCTTTGCCTTTTACTTGATCTCATTTTCCTTGATTTCGGATTCCAGCAACTATTACAATACTAGGTTTCTCGAAAAAAACCACTTTGACTAAGTGTTCGTGTGATAACGTGTTTTTCATGAGCATTAAATGAAGATTTATGCAACGCACCCTCTCAAGTTATTTATACAGACAATTTCCTATAAATCATAAACATCTATATGACATGCATATTCTGATTCTAACAATTTCAATAAATAGATTTCTTATCAAGATTAGATCTGAAAAACAACATTTCTTTTAAAACTAGCCAAGGTCTTATATGTCTCTGTCTATTTTTATACAACTTTATTTCACAAAATGTGAAATATGATCGAAGAAACACAAACCTCTTAGTGATCTGATTTAACCTTGAGAGAAATGAAGTTTGTTTTTCAAAATCTTTTGAAACAAAATGGATAAGAAAAATAAAGATCAAAAGAGAACAAAAAATTAAACGTGCTATATGATCTTTTTAGAAAAACTCAAGTTTCTATAGATAAACCTAAGAATTTCTTAGAGATGATTTATGAGAGAAATAATGGATTAAAGATGTCTTCAAACATCGAGAAAAGCCAACACCTAATTCTCAGAAACCTAAATAGATCTAATTCCCAAGGATTTGGGTTTTTGATGTACTAAAGTTGAAGGTTTTGGTGTTTGGATTTATGGAGAACTCTCATAGGTTGAGCTTTCGAAGATTAGGTTTTCTCCTCTCTCTCTTCTCTTTTTTCTTTTCCCCTCTCTTCTCCCTTCTCTCTCTTCTCCCCACTCTCTTGTTTTCTCTCTATTTGGCCGAAGGCCAAAAGTCTCTAAGGTCTGAGACTTAGAGGGTTTATATAGTGGGTTAGGAAGGATTGAGAACCTCTAAGGCAAATGAACGATTGAGATTGATCTTGACCAGTTGACTATCAATCTAACGGTGTAACTCATGCGGCAAAAATAATATTCGATGATTCATTGAAATAGGTTTCATATGGATTGATAAAAAAATGCATGCAACTCGCTGACAAGGATAAATAAAAGGCTGAGATTACATCTTACGAATGTATCTTATAGAAAACACAAATTCAATTGTCTATAAACCAACACGTGTACGACAGATAAGAAATGAAAAACGCGTGTTTTTGGTTCCATTAAAAATCCAATTTCAAGCCCAGAAGTATGTGCCACTTTTAGATTCTACCCAGGTCAAGTTTTAATGTTTAAGAACACTTTACATAATACTACATTTAACCCCAACACTTTTAAAAACCAAATTTTAAAGATTTCAAAAATTATTTAAAATGTTTCAAAAATGTTATAATGAAATCAAAATGATTTGTAAACATTGTTAAATTGATTAAAACAATATATGCACATGTGAACTCAATAATATGCAGTGTAAGTGTCCTAAAGTATTTATAAGGTAAAATTAACTTCCCTTTTGTTGGATCTTGATGAGTTTTTGGACTTGATTTCTTCATTCTTGCTTGAACCTTTGAAAGATAGAGCAACTCATAAAAACTAACCTACTTTGTCTCGATATCCAAACTAGTTGGAACACCTATATAATATAGAGTCAAGTAAGTCAATTATATAGTGTTTTCTCATGAATTTGAAAAAGATTTTTTTTCGTTTAAAAGTTTGTATGTGTTGAATCTTCCCATTCCTCATTTGGAAATTGAAATTAAAATTTAGGGGCCTTCGTATTTTCAGTCTTAGGGCATATACGCCTTTTTCGGTTTAGTCGCCAAGATTTCAATCGTCTTTTCACTTTAATCTTTACGTTCGTCGATTTTTGAGGCAATCTATAAAAGGCAGTAAAATTTATGGTTGTCTCTTACCTCAAACCTTCTTAGTTTTTATTTCGAATTCTTGAGCTTTCATGCCATCATTCTTCCCATCTTCTAGTTCTTGCCGAATCCTTAAGATTTTATAAGAATTCTTTCTCTTTGTTCTTTTCTCCATATTGAATGTTGGTTTACTCCATTGTTTCTCTAGAAGAATTTAGGATTGAATGGAATATACTTACTTGGGTGGATTTAGAACTCCCCAATCCTCCTATAAATCTTTTTTCTTTATCAGGGGGTCACTGGATCCCCTCCCTATTTATTGGGGAGTATGTGTTTAGTTTTCCCCCAAACCCATTTTGTTTAGAATTTTGTCAATATTTCAATATAGTCCCTATTAGGGTAGTCCCCAATACTTGGAGGGCCATCAATGGTGTTCATAGGCTCAATCAACTCTATGGGACCCACATAGGCATTCCAAAAATCATATTTTGTTATAAGCGAGTTACTAGTGATAACACTTACTATTTAAAAACTAGGGTTGTAAATTGTGCTTTATTTGTCAACCTTCCTGACTCCAATAGGGATTACTTAGACCATGGATTTATTGCCAAAAATTGGTAATATGTACCCCCAACATGTGCTGAAGTGTACAATGGGACAAAGTGCACTCAGGAGGGTTATGGGATAGGTTGTTTCAATTCTCATGTGACTTTATTAACGATTTTGCTGCTATAATACTAATTGAGATTGTTTTTCCTTTGTTTTTTACTATAGTTGACTAGAAGAGAAAGTGTCCCAAGGAGAGTGAGGTTAAGCTTACTGAGATTAAATTTCTTTGGGGTATTCACCAAAATATTAGGGAAGAGCATACTAGATTAGCCTCTTACTTGTTGAATTACAAGAATTCCACAACTTTCTTAGTTGCTCGTCATACCCCTGTTGTTCCTTCTCTTCTCATCTACCTAGATCAAGACCCAGTTTTCACTTCCTCGGCCACTGCATCTAGCGGTGGTGAACTTACTTCAGGCCCTTCTTCATCCTTGGATTTTGATCTTCCTCTTACTGCTACTATGGGAAAGAGAAAATTCCCCAATATAATGGGAAATATTACTGATCTTGGCCCCACCAAATTTGTTGCTGGTGGGGTCATTAATAAAAAAGATGCTGGGAAGAAGCCCCCAGCTAAGAAGGATGAGGAGTTTCTTCTCAAATGTGTAAAAAGGTCTTCCTTCCAAACTTGCTGAAGGAACTGTTACTATTGTCGACCAATAAAACTTGGTCGATTTTCCCTTTTGTTGCTATTGGTTCTCCTATAGCCATAGGTCCCATTTTATCCAGATAATTGATAAGGCCAGGTAATTTTCCAGATCATAGGGGTGCTTCCTCTTCCATGCCCCATTTGAAAATTTCTGAAAGGACTTCTCAAAGGCTTGCCTTGGTAGGAACTCTTACTTTCTCTTTCTTATACTTTTTCATTGATTTCTTGTACTAATTTTTCCTCTCTTTTTACAGTTCCTGGTTTATTTTTACCAGATGTTGGAGAAGGATGATGCACTTCGTTCTTCTTTAAATGATGTAGAAGAGGCTTTTGAATGTCTGAAGAAGTTCTTCTTGACTCCCAATAAGCATTGGCAAATGATAAGTAATCTTGGGAAAACAAAATAAAAGTTATTGAGGAAGCTCAGAAGAAGGATGGAGATGAGACTATTGTAACTCAAGGATAAGTCTATGAGTTGAATAAGAGCTTGCTTGATGATAAGTCCAAGAGGGTGAAGGCTAGGGAAGCCTCTTTTAACAAGGGATGGAAGAAATCCATCAAAGCTTCTTATATCCAGATTAAATATGTGAAGAAGAAGAGCTACAAGAATGGTTGGTGGACTGCACTTACTGAGGTTGATATTTCTCAAGAGTGTGAACTCTTCCTCAGACATGACCCTAGTTCCCCACCAAACTTGGATGAGGAAGTTGAAGATGAAGTGGGGTTAGGAGATTCCACCCGTGTTCTAGAGTCTGCTGTCGACCAACTACAGATAGTTGATGAGTCTTCTCTTCCCCCTGACTCCGAGCAAATCACCCCCCTATTCCTATCCCCAATCAAGATGGAGTTACCACTGATAGGGAGAAGGTGTACATTTATTTGGCAATCATCTGTTTCCTTTTTTGTCTTTACTTATTTTTTTTATTCCAATGTACTTGTAACTTTGTTTATATAAATAAAAATGAGTACTTCCTACACATGCGTTTGTCATCTCTTAATTTCTGTTTTTCCTCTTTATTCTGTTGTAGATTGGATTTCTCTTTATTCTTATAGTTCATGGCCAAAATGGAACAAATTTCTTCCAATGATTTTGATCTACTCAAGCGCTTCAACAGTTTGTTCAAAGCTGGTGATATAACTTTGTCGGAGGAAGATTTATCAAATTTGCTTGAGGCTGATGTTACTGATCAGGCCAATGATGCATATATCTACCTCAAGTTTCTTCTTGATCGTGATTTGGACAATAACGTGGATTATATTAAAAAGATTGAAGAACATCAAGAGGAGCATAATGAGGCCAAGGCTTTGCTTCATGCTGACTATGAGGCTAGATATAAGGATTTGAGTGGACCTCAGGGATTTAAGGAGAAGCTGGAGAAGCACCTTTCTGTATTTAGGAAGAAGGAATTCCTTTTTAAGTGTGAAGTTGATGAAGCTAGAGCCATTGACAAGCTACTAGAGGAAGAAAACAACTATTTCAAGGATGAACTAAATTCTTTGAAGGTTTATTCTACAACTGCTGCTACTGATGAAGGAGTTTCATTTTTGGAAACTAAAAATGCTAGTCTGAAGGAGGAACTAGAGGCTTTGAAAAAATAAAAACCTTCTTTCTCCTCACGATCAAGAGCTAGATCTGTCCGAGTTACGACTGGTGAAGGTAAGACTTAACAAATGCTAGCAAATCAGGGTGCACAAATAAAGGCCAATAATTTAGCCATTGTTGAGATGTCTTAAAAGATCCAACACTAATGGGAGAAACTTTCAACCCAATCTTCTTAACTGCGGGCTAAAGAGGGAAAACTGAAGAAGCAATAACATCAAGTTGAGAGATTAACTTTCCAATTTCACAAATATCCTCGGGATATCTAAATGGAAGGATATAATAAAGCTCGTGGTCATTTTGATGACCTCTTTAGTCAGGCTCAATGTAAAGGTTACAAGTGGGGCTGTACCAATTGCCTAATGGTTACGAAGGTTGACCATGACAACAGACTATGGTATTGAGATGATCTGGGGCTTTTTGAGTGTCAGAACCCTCCCATGTCAGCTGGATCCCTGTAAATAAAATTCCCTAGTGCTTGATCTCGAAATACTTAGGGAATTATGGCATACACATTGGATGATCCTCCAGCAGGCGTGGAACCAGCACCGAACTCCTCAAAAGCTGAAGGAAAGCGCCAGTAGGATAATTTGTTCTTGTATTGCATTTTTAAAGAATATTTTCATGTAATCATTATTTATATAAATGAAAGGCATTTCATTAACTTATCTTGTTAATTTTTAGATGCTTGAATGACTTTATTATTTCATTAGTTCTGCTAATACACTTAGGCATTTTCATAAATTTAATGCCAGTTACCATTGAGATTATCAAAAGTTATACTAATATACGTAGATTTCTAAGTTTAATACCAGTTACCATTGATGTGTCCATAGGTTCTACTAGAGAACCTAGATTTAAATCTAAGTTTTGTACTTGTTACCCATTGTATTGCCATAGGTTCTACTATTGCATGTAAATATTTAGGTTTACCATTAGTTACCAATGGTGACCAAATGTATGTGTAATATGTGTCTAGATTCCTATTTAGGAATCTTCACAATGTGCTTCTCTATTTTTCTCAGTTTGGATAAAAACATATTGATTTTTATTTAGATTTTTATCCTTGATTTTTCTTGACCAAGTACTGAGGACTTAAAATCATGTTTTGACTTAGATTTATGTTTTGACGATGAAGTATCGCCTTTTCTGATCAAGTTCGACTAATTACTAAATTCCTGTCGACCAAGTATTGGGGATGCATATCCCCAATATTCCCCCCCAAAAATCGACAAAATGAAAAAAGCAACTTTTTATGAATACTGAAGCAAATTGATTACAAAAAATATTGCTCATTGCATCAGTAATAATACTTCCTAAGATGCTCGACATTCCAAGGATTTTGGAATTCTTTCCCCTCTAGAGTTTCAATTCAATAAGTTCCTTATTGAATAGTTTCTATGACACGGTAAGGCCCATGCCAATTGTCTTAAATTTTGTTAGTCTTATGAATCACCATTTTAAGTACATAATCTCCCTCTTTTAAGTTGGTCGGCTTTACCCTCTTGTTATAAAAGCGGGTTATTTATTGTTGATAAAAGGAATTCCTCAACCGTTCATCTTCGCGCACTTCTTCCAACATGTACAGGTCTAGTCTTTGCATCAAATCACTAACTGGAGAATCGAAGTTAAACACTCTTTGAGTTGGCAACCTATTTTAGCTGATATGATTTCTTTCATCCCAAATGCTATCATGTATGGTATTTCTCAAGTAGTAGATCTTGGAGTTGTTCGGTATACCCACAAAACTCAGTTTGCCCATTACTTTGAGGATGACCTAGAGCAAAGTGCAACTTTTGAATCTTGGGTTGAGCACAGTATGCTGCAAACTCCTCATTGTCAAACTGGGTACCATGGTCAATAATAAAGGCATATGGAAACCATATCTACACATGATGTTTTTATAGATTAACCGGTACACCTTCTCATAAGGCATATCCATAAATGGTTCTGATTCAACCCATTTTGTGAAATAATCAATAGCTACAACCAAGTACTTAAATCTTCCTTGGGTGGTTGGTAATGGCTCGGCCAAGTATATCCCCTAAATTACAAATGTCCAAGGTAAAGTAATGGGGGTCAAAGCTCCATATGGAGTTTTGCGAATATTAGAGAACATCTGGCATTTCTCCCACATTTTAGCAATGGTTGTACAATCTGCCCTTATGGTCGGCCAGTAATACCCTTGAGTATTCATTCGCTGTAGTAGTGATCTTCCTACCACATGAGCTCCATAATACCCTTCATGAATTTCCTATGTTAGAGTTTTAACCTCTATTAGGCGAACACATCACTGCAGAGTAGTTGTTAACCCTCTCCTGTACAAAATTCCTTTGCCTAAGATGTACCTTAGTACTTTGTACTTAAGCCTTTTGTCCTCAATTAGGTCTGCTGGAAGGATTACTTTTTTAATATAAACTTTGATAGGATCCATCCTGGAAGGTCCCATGTCAAGTGTAATGAAACTAATCATCAAGTCTTCATTAATACTTCAATTGGCCAAAATTTTGATGGGAATGATTCTACTAAGCTCAATTCTGGTTGTTGATGCTAGATGAGCAAGTGCATCAGCTCAGGCATTCTCTAATCTTGGAATCCTACTCATCTGAACAGTGAGCAATTTTGCAATAACCTCTAATGCCTTGGTTAGGTATCTTGCATCAGTTCACCTTTAGCTCCATACAAACTCAAAATTTGATTCACCACCAATGAGAATCACTATGTGCCATAACTTGCTCGACATTCAATGATTGAGCAAAACTCAATCCTATAATGAGAGCTTCATATTCTACTTTATTATTTGAAGCCTAAAATTTGAATCTCAATGCATACTTAATATTTATCCTATCAGGAGCGTTGAGTATAATACCTGTTCCACTTCCTGTTGCACATGATGATCTATCTACATACAAGTTCCATATCAGGATATGAGTATAAAACCCTTGGTCTAACAATATCCTATGATGGAATACTTTATTCCTTGCCTCCTCATATCTTTTTTCCATCTCTTGCACCTTGGTTTATTATTCTGGTAGGTCGACAGTTGAGCCTCCCATATCGGGGTTTGTTCGAGATGTTTGTCGATGAAGACTTCAGTTAAGTTTTCCCATATTGAGGTTTGTTCTGCCCGTATTCATTTTTGCTCGGGGACCTCTGGATCAATGAATTATGCAATGAAGTCTTCCACAACTTGTCCTTTTAATGAGGACCTTGGATCACATATAATATCAGAGTCCCCTAATTCTACTGCCCAATACATCAATCTACTAGACTTCTTCGGTTTATGAAGAGTTTACTGAAGAGGCATATCTGTTTACACCACTATAGTATGTGCATAGAAATAAGGCTTCATCCGTCTGAATGCATCAATCAATGCCAAATCTAATTTCTCCAATCATGGATATCTAATTTCCCTTCGCTGAAGGCTTTGCTAGTGTAGTAGACTAGTTTCTGAACTCCATTATCTTCTCGTATCAAAGCGGGACTTATAGCTGACTCAGGGACGGATAAGTATATATATAATTTTTCTCCCAGGCAAGTCCTCATGACTCTCCCTGAGCTCATGGGAATAGAAATAGGGATAAATCCCAGGCAAGTCCTCATGACTCTAAGCGAACACACATTTTCTCTGTCTTAGGAAGGTCACTAGCTCCTATTTAAGAATATGGTCTAGCGTTGATCCCACCTATATAATTTTCTCGGGCTTATTGTCGTCTAAGATGATACTCTCCGTTGCTTCCCAAATTTGGCCTTAAACCAGCTTTGTCTCCTCTCTTGAATCTAAGGTTTCAACCTCAGATTTACTATTGGGCTCAGTAGTGTCCACTTGGTAAGTGGTAGTCTTCTTCTTTATTTCTTCCAGATCCTCTTGCTTGACAGAGGAGTAATAACATTATCGGTATACTTTTTTATCACCCTTCACCACACCTACTCCAAAGTTAGTCGGGAACTTCAAACACTGATGGACTGTTAAGGGAACTGCTTTAAACTTCTTCAATGCTACTATGCCCACGATGACATTGTAGGCTGACTGCAGTTCTTGTCCATCACAGAGAAACAAATTTTCTCGGTCCGATGTGACACCCTGCCTAATAAAATACTGGTTGATCAGTCCTATATCAAATTAAATAGGAATCTCAAATGGTTTCATTCTCAGCATCACTATCGAAAACCAATTAATTACTAATAACCTATTAGGTCTGGCATCAAATTTCAAACATTTTAATCTTTTTTAACTTAAAGAACAATTAAAAATCCTTCATAGGATAATATAAATAGCATCTGAAATGAATAAATAAATAACTGATAACTCTCGGTAGAACATTTATTACAACCAAATCGAATAGGTGTAAAATAAAATCACTGTAAAATCAAATAAATGACATCAGTTAGGCAACCTGCCCGATTAACAATTTCAATACCTCCTATCTAGATCTCAAAGAAAGAAGTGTCTAAAACAATCCCTGTAAACATCCACAGCTGCTGAAGCTACGTCTGACTTGAAAGAATAGTCATCCAGGCGTCCCTGTGTCTGGACACCTAAAAAGTATACAAAAAGGAAATAAAATAAAAAAGACACGGGTCAAAGCCTAGGCTTTGAAACTATTTTAGTAAGTTCTTAATTCACTTTAGTATTTAAAATATGACACTCTCCATATTTAAACTGGTGTTGCACTCGCATGAGATATCCCTCACCTCTCATCTAACAGTGCACACCTAACACATGTATTTTAAAACACCATAGTTAAGCTACCCCGCTTAACTAATCTCTCACAACAACTAAATCATCATACTCTATCTAATGCCCCGTGTATATAAATATGCTAAATTCTTGCATTAGCTTACTTTTTATACTTTCTTATGTATAATTTATCCATTTGCAATTAATAACTTTCACTAGTTATTATACACTATTCACATCTTAATGTTATCATCTCATATATAATATTCTCATCTTTATATACGTATATCACATTTTTAATTCCAGATTTTGTACTTCAGAAATTATCTCACATTCCATTCTTTATTTTGTCCATATATATATATATATATATATATACTGTACACATCAAGTATATCCATACTTATATATCACACACTATATAAGTATAATAACCATTCCTCAGAGCTATAACTCAATGGATACAGTCTCTACAATGCTATCATCCTCTATGGAGAACACACATCGACCTGAGAAATCGGGATGGGGTCTCATACCGACCCAAATCCAAATCACAACGCATGGCAAGCGGTCATAGTTCCTCACTGAAAATGAGAAAGAAACATACCCACCTCGTCTCACCCCTGATAAATGCCACACAATGTAAAAATGAACACTATGACCTGGGGACTTTATGCTCCCTGCTCCTCAAGCTAGGAGCCTCACCCATATCACGCAACTTCCCATGATAACACTAGAGGGGTATTCACATAAATATATCAATCACACACAAATATATTTACTATTACATCATATATATACTGTCTTTATACCCATATATATATATATATATATATATATATATATATATATATATATATGTGTGTGTGTGTGTGTGTGTGTGTGTGTCACATCAAATTCGGCTATGATGCCTATCTCTCGTGACATTAGCCTAAAATCCCGAATATACCAATTCCTATTAATCAATAAGAATACACACAACTTATTTTAATCCCATAAGTATTCGCTCACTTATGATACAATTCTCACATTCATTATTTCCGAATAGTAGCGTATCACGTCTAACTAGTATTCTTATATCAACATATTCGCATCTTAGGATTTACTCACACATATTCGGCATATATCTATATTCTAGTCATATATAATTGACATATATATTCTACATGCATAAATATATATGTACGAACCCCCCGAATAATTACTCGAATGTCGTTCATCCCAAACATTCCTAAATTTAAACCCCGGATCTTTCCCACTAACCCAAGACTTATATACATATATATCAACCATTTCCTCTTTTAGGGGTCCTCGCACTCTATTTAGGATACCCTTATATCAATCTCCAAAAGAAATTATTCTCCAATCCTTTTCTGACAAAATCGGACCGATCCAGTGGCCAAGAAAAATGAACCGGTCCGGTGATAAACAAACCGATCTGGTAACCCCCTAAAACGAACCGGTCCAGTCTCTACAGTTTCGGTCTCCAACTTCAAAAATTCATTCTAAAACTCATCCAACTCAATTTTTAGGGTTTCTAACATCACCAAACATCAATATATATATATATATATATATATATATATATATATATATATATATATATATATATATATATATATATATATATATCTACACACTATGATTTACCCAACACACAATTAATTTATGGGATTCCTCAATTTATTCAAGAATTAAACCCTAATCTAATTAAACCCACCATTTTCATTTCTTCCAACTTCTCACCATAATTTATACCATTTACATGGATTTTAACTTAGATTTCATTTAGGATTATCATCTCATCAAAATCATATGAAATCATTTTCCCAAAACCCATTTTTGTGCAAGAATCCCAAAGAAAAAATCTTATGGTTTTCACACCAACTATAATATGTAAAATAAACACACTTAAATCATTAAAGCAAGTTAAACACAAGTCTGGTTGGATAAATCTGACGATCTTGTCCCCAAATCCGCTGGAGCTTGGCCTAAAATCTTCTCTTTTCTCCCTTTTCTTCCTTCTTTCATTCCTTTCTCTTTTTGTCTTTCTCTCGTGGCTTATAAGAAAGAAATGAGGCTTTATCCCTTAATAAATCCAAAATTGACTCGTATACACAAATGTGAGTCCCTAATAATCCAAAAAATCTTCGAAACCCAAACACTACCCCCGCGTACACTATTTTGACTATCTCGATCCTTCCGAGACCAACCATGCACTCAAAATTCCCATCCTAGTCACTTAACAAAAATTCACGTCTTAAACCCAATACATCTCCACATGTGTTTTCTGCATAAAATAACATCACCTGTGAAAATTAATTAGTCCATCTCATTTACTTTAAATTATTAAATGATTGAATTACACCCACTCATGTAATTTAAATATCCATAAAGTAAGGGGTATTACATCCGACTTTCTGGCCAAGTGCCAAGAAACACCTCTAACTTGATTGTGCCCAAAGGATAAACTTTTTCACCCAAAAAATTGATCACAGGCTTATGTTACTGATCTAGCTGACTAAGATTTAAATCTAGATTTTGAAAATAGGAATAAAACATGATATTTGCTGAGATTTAGTTGTCAATCAACACCCAGAAAAGGATTGTGTCCTCGTATCCGAATTTGACCATCAGAGCGTCATCATGGGGTAGAAAACCCCAGACAAGTCAATTTTGGAAAACCTAATTACCAACATTTCTTTATTAACCTTCCTTGGTCTATCGTCTTCCGCTAGATTGATTCTCTAGATGTAACAACAAACTAGAGCCTCATTGAGGTAGGATTTTCTCTCATTAGTGTGATCTCCACCTCTAACATCTCCTCTTGTAATCATCTGACAATCAAAGGTACGAAAATTATATGTAAATACCTGAGGCTGTAGTTACTCAGATTTTTTGGGGAAGTCAGTATCATCTTCATGATTTCTTTTCTTTTCTTCCCTGGGCTTACATGGATATTTTGATTTACGCTGAGCTCCTCTGTCGTCCTACCGATCAACAAACTTGTCTAGTTTTTCTTATCGGGTGAGCGTTTCTATCTCATTTTGCTGAGCAATTCAACGATCTTTACTATGCCCACGCTCCTTACGAAATTCATAGTATTTGGATTTGTCCCTCTTCCTAATAGGCACTCTTAGCTTCTGAGCCAATGTACCTCCTTTTTATGCTTAATTTCCTCCAAAATATGATGAATGTCCATCGTTAATGGAATCTATTTGTTGTATTTCCTAAGCCTGACATCAATCTTCTTTTGCCTTTAATCCTTATGCTCCTTGTATTCCCTATACTCCTTCTTCTTGGTATTGCCCTTAGACTTTATACCCTCAGGGGGATATAATAGCTATTTTTTCTTCGTAATCAATAACCTCTAACTTTTCATTATTGAAGCGAGTAACGTAATCCCTTGTACTTTCTCTTACCCACTACCTCACACTTAGCAAGTGAGATACTCTTTCTACAGGTTTGGCTCTGAAGCAGAAATTGATAATAAATAGCTCGACAAGCTAGTTGAAAGTAGAAATTTTTCCTCGAGGAAGGCTGTTGTACCAAACCTGAGCAGGACCTGTGATTGTTCCTGAGAATGCCCTGCATCTCATCTCGTCAGGGATAGCAAAAATATTAGTTTCTTCTTAATACTTCTCTATATGAAGAACATAATCTATTTTACCATCATACTTAGGAGTAACCATAGGAGATTTGAACTGTGAAGGAGTGGGATAATCCACAATAGTTAGGACAAAAGAAGATCCTTTCACAAAGCTTCATTGTAAAGGGTTCTTCATCTTTACGATCTCTCCCAACCTATCTTCCAATAGTTTAATAGATCCCTTCCATGCATTATTGATAAAACAGATTTATGAGAGGTAGCTCGATTGTTATTACCAATTATTTGTGCTAAGCTCTCCTCCTGTGAGATCTTCTTGGCATGGATAGATCGTTGAGCATTTGATATGGATTGATCTGAGCCCTCATGTTGATCGGTTGGTCATCGAGTATTTCTCGACAATGTTCAAGGAATATTTTTATTCCCATTGGGTCCCAGACGATCAAAGGGAGATGCTTTGCTCAGTCTTTCAAAAGCACTTAATCTTTCAGGAGCAAGGAATTGCTCATCATAAGGCTCTAAATTCCTAAAATAATAACTTTCTCCTGCTGGTAGGATGTACCCCTAGTAGTCCTGGATTGGATTTTCTTTCTAGTTCTTAGAGGCGATGGTGGCATATTCCTATTTATGTGAATAGACAAGGTGGGAGGTACAGATTATCATGGTTGGGCCAATTGCCTGATCTTATCCTGCATAGCTTCCCATTCTTTGACAAGACTGGCCAAGATTCCAGTCAGATCATTATTTATTGGAGGAATAAATAGCATAGGCAGATTGCCATCATTTCTGGCACTGGATTCAGGAATGGCAGTCATTTGCGGAGGGCTAGTGAATGAATGAGTAAAAGCGTAGACAACGCTAATCTGTTGATGTAAAAAACTAGACTAGGTCTAAATATTTAATGACAAATAATATTTGTAAGTAAAATAAAGAGACAAATAGGTTTTTAAAGTGGTTCTACTTATGGAGAAAAATCTACGTCCGCTATGCTTCTTATTAACTTTCAATCACTTTCCCTTGACGAAGGGATTACAACATATTTATAATCCAGTAGGGAGACAAATATATGGAATGTTAAAAGATGTAATTCCTTTATAAATTAAGCATTTACATAAGTACATAATATCCATAATGTTTCTGGCTTTTGGCATTTTGCTGATAATGTTGGTCGTCCTCTCTACTATTATTCGAGCTTCTTGGTGTTGGTCGGGCTTCTGGTATGCTGGTCGGTGGTTATTCCTTAATAACTGGGATTTATTTCCAAAGTGGATTACACAGGTCTATTTTTGATTGGTCCAAGTAAGTGGGTAATTTTTGGTATCAACTCTCTTTAATCTCTATTCATCACTTTTTTAGTTCTTTAACTGAGAATGATATATGTTTATTCAAACTACCAGAGAACCTATTCATAGATGATTACGACACTAAAACAACAAGAGAAAAGTAATCTATAGCTGCTAAAATATCTCTTGAACAAATAGAACTAACTAAGCTCCTGAACAAATTACTGACGTGATCAATAAGACTTATTCAAAAACAAATTCGACGTAAACTAACTTGGACTCAGTGAAAGACTAATTAAAAACATGTGTTTGAGTATAACTCAAATATATGCATCACCATTCGGTAAGGAAGAAACACCAACATACGATATATTTGTCTTAATTCAACATCAACCCAAACTTAAAAGGTAGATCTTACTCCTTTAAATTAGAGTCATGAACCTTAATTTGTAGATTTTTAAAGACCTAATTATTTCTCTTTTACATTTTAGGGAGCCAACCCACACTCCACCATCACATTGTAAAGATATCTCTCTCCTTCTATGTTAGTCAGTCTCACACACACACACACACACACACACACACACACACACACACAAACACACCCCCTTCGCCCCATTGTGAAGAACTTTGGGTGATAATGGAGTTCTACCAATTAGGACTTATTTATCAACATAATAGGGTTTATTTTATTTTACCACAGATATAAACATGGGTTTTTATGTTTTTATCAAATTAAATTGTGATTCTCAAATAAGGGGATTTAAACATAATTATTCTTTTTTATATTTGGGTTGGTTCCCTTTGACCAAACATAAGCTCTACCAACTAAGACACCTTAATACTACCTCTTATTGAAATTAATTTTTCAAATCTCAAATCATAATTTAAACGAGGGCTTGTTTTCGATCGGCTTGGTCGATAAATAGAGCAAACTTTAAAACCATCAAACCAAAATCACAAGTTTTACCAACTAGTACACTAGACCTTAAACCAAAACCAAATCGAGTGGTACATCGGTAAAATCAATGTTTTCAAAAATAAAGTAGAATTCGATAAATTTCTCTTTACGGTAAATTTCGTACTACTTGGTACATAATGGTAATTTTTTGTACCACTTACCTAAACTCTTTATATGCATATTTATAAAAACAGAAAATAACCTACATAATTGTGTTGTCTCCATAACTATATATAAACATTAAACTCCAAAATAAAATCACAAATTTTAATTCAAGTTGCACCATTGTCCAAAATGAAAACATTTCACATTGTGTGAGGGAGGAAAGAGGAAAGAGTGTAGTTTTTTTAGACGGGAAAATTGTAAGTCGTGGTGTTAGAATATTAATCATTAACCCTAGTCTTGTTGTAAGTTATGTTCTGAATGATCCAAGGGCTGTAAAATTTTGTATTGCTCCAAGGATTACTAAAAGTTTGACCACTTAAGGAAAAATGAAGAACCTATAAAATAAGTGTGGTTGTATTTGGATTTATCCATTGGGTATTATTATTTGAATTAATTTGATATTTTCAATTTGGTAAGTTCGACAATATCATTTTGGTATTTTTGATACATTAATTTTGGTATTTTATTTCGGCACGGTATCATTGGTAAATAGGTTTTAAAAAAATACTAACCAAAAATAATTCGGTAATTTTTGTTTCGGTAGTTTCAGTTTTGGTAAGTAAAAGATATAAACCATTACCACTAATTTTCAATACAAAACGGTACGGTATGAGTTTTTACCGTACCGCGAACACCCCTAATATAAACCCACTCAATTTTTCTTACCGTCCCTCTCTCAAGAAAAATCATTAATATCATTTGATAACTCCCATTTTTTGTTGTTTTACTGTTGATTTACATGTTCAATGATTTATTGATATTGAACATCGCATTTTGAAATGTGAACAAAATGATTATTTATCTTCATGCGATTTATTTATTGAAAGTGTTTATTGATTATGTAAGAGTATAGTTTACTCGACGTTCTCCATAGGTTAGATTTTCTGAATTCTTGACCAAAACATGTTTTAGTCTTCGTCCACGAGGTTACCAAAGAGATTCATCAACGAACCAGATCCACTCAATACCGAACCTCAAGAATACCACTTAGGAAAAGGTATAAGACATAGAGGACTAAGTTCTATCACAATGCTAGTTTCCTCGCTATAGAGATAATATCTCACTAACCGCTGATGTTCCCGTGCAAAAAAATTTGAAAAAGGTGGGCGACCTATCTTGCCTCAAGTTCACTTCATTAATACAATAGTTTTCTGCTATGATTTTACGACGAAAAGAGTCTAACTGGCATCGAAAGACACTTTTGCATAAGATCTTTCTTTAAGATCTTCTTAGTTTGTGTGTGAAGTACAACTTTTGGTTGTCTTAAACATTGATGTCACTACTTGACACCTAAGGAAACCATGAATTTGGACCTTTATACATTTTCAAAATCAAAGGTCTAAAAGTTAAGGTGTTTTCTTCTCTTTAAATGAAGAGTGAAATCTTTGAAAAATATTTTTGCTGATAAAAATATTTGATATAACTGTGAGCATATTTTTCCACTCCTTTTCTTTGAGTTCTTATAAGCCATTGTTTGTAACAGAGGTATATTTACTCATCTTGCATTCAAATCCAATCTTTATTGGTGAGTTAATATTTTCTCTTCCTTGGCTTGGAAACACTCGTTTTTTAGGTTTACAGCACCACACCCTTTGCGCGCGCGCGCGCGCGCACACACACACACACACACACACACACACACACATATATATATATGATTCCTTCACAAATTATGGGTGTTGCATTTTGGTTGTTTGAAGGTGCCACTCCGGAACAAAGTTGTTCCTCAAACTTTAATTGAAGAAAGTTTCTTCTACTTTAAGAAGATTTATTTGGCTAGAGGATTCGAAGACATTTGTTGTGAATCAAATCAAATTGTGGTTGTTAATCATACTCTAGTTATTGGTGCTATTTACATAGAATATGGTGGGAAAGAGTGTCTAGTTGATTGTCAAGTCATGAGATTGCAAGTTTATTTGTTCTAGTTATAAAACTCTACCAAGTGCATTTATCATTCTTATCGGTCTGAGGTTTTTTCTATTAGTGATTTTTTCCCTCGTACATCTGGTCTTGTGCTTATTTTATCTTTTGCATCTTTTAAAACCACTGTCTTAATTAAGAAGATAAAACTCGAGATATTCTATAATTTAGTATAATATTTTTTCACATAGACTTTTCAATTTGTAAACTATTTTGTAATAGTAAATTAAAAAAAATTCTTCTTGAATTAGGTGAATTAAATTTTGTTCGGGCAGCTACCATCGACAGACACACTCTCAACATGCATCAAAGTCAGTGTCCAAGTTTAGGTGTAATAACATAGGTAAAACTCCTTTTTGTGAGCAAAGGATGAAAGCTCAACCCCTTACCTCCTCCATTTTATCGTAGAAATTATTCCTATTGGAAATCCCATATGACTCCATATTTAATGTCTATGGATGATCACATTTCGAAAAGTGTTCTTGTGGGATGGACTTGTCCCAAAATAGTTGTTGATGATATCCAAGTTGATAAGATTAGATCTAGTTAGGATGCTAACGATTTAAAGGAGAGTGGGTGGAACAAGAAGGGACTTAACACTATTTTTGGTTGTTTATCACCGAGTGGGTTTAGACGTATATCCACAAGTACAATGTCTAAAGAGGTGTGGGATGTTTTACAAACGACCTATGAAGGCACCTCCACCGTGAGACGTTTCCAGCTTCAATGACTTACAACCCGTTTCAAAATTCTCTTTATGAAGAAAAATAAAACTTTTGACGAGTTCTATATCGAGATAAACGACATAGTTACCTCTATCTTTGCTTTGGGGAAGAATGTAAAGGAGAATTAAACTGTTGATAAAATCTTACATTCTCTACCCCCCAGGTTCCGTGGAAAAGTGGATGCCATTGAAGAGGTTAGAGCCTTGTTTTTAAAACTAATGCATGTCAATGAATTCATTATCTCTCTCCAAACCTATGAGGCAAATTTGACTTATAGCCAAGGAGTTACTTTTAATGAAAAAGAGAAAAATCTAGCTTTATGGATATAATTTTAGCTCCTACGATGTTCTTAAGGGTGATATGTCATTTTTCACTAAGTTTACTAAGAAGTGAAGAAAATGACCTGGACATGGTATTGGTCATGAAGTGGGGAAATAAATATAAATATCTAAGGACCCTCATGTGCTTTACGTGCGGTGGTCGAGGGCATATGTCAAAGCAATGTTTTTCATATATAATCCATCGTGGTGGAAAAATTCTTATCAAGACACTTTTAGTGATGATAAATCGGTCCCCAAAGATAATTCTCAAGGATGAAACTATGCCGCATTTATGACGAGAGAAAAATTTGTCGATTTAGATTATTTTAAAGATTTTTATGTTCCTCTTCTACCTAGTGAATAAATGAATCTTCCTAGCTCCTCCTTAATCACTATTAATGAAGAAGAGAAAATTTATCTCCAACCAGACTATGTTTGTCTTTAGGAGGAATTCATAGACCTCGAAAGGCATAATATGGATCCTTCCACCATGTTAGCCAATGTTGAGAACCAAATGGCTATAGTGAAGGATTTTTTTCTCCACATGTGGTGAGTAGTGCACTACATTTTCTAGGGAATTTCTATTGAATTTCTTCACATGGAGATTGATTCCCTTAGGATGCCCCTACATAAGAGTGAAAACTAAACAATGCTCCTATAGGAAAAATTGTCTTTCCTTAAGATCAAAATACTATCCGCGACCAATTTCAAAATGAATATGGAGGATATGTCTCAAAAGTTGGATACGATGCTTTTTGGTGTCAAGTTATCCATTTTCCATCTCCCATTAGTTAATCTTCAACCCATTCTATACTGAAAAAATCCAGGAGAATGTGACTTTTATGTGCTCCTATTATAACAAGGAAGGGAACTTGAAGGGGTTTTAATTTAGACTTAGGAAGTAACAACTCAAGTGCCCGTTAACCCAAAACCCTTTGGGTGTGCGCATTGTCATAAGTTAGGACACCTTAAGGATTTTATGTTTTACTTCAACCCGTTACACATTTAGGTGACCTATAAAGTTCGATAGGAAAGGGAAGAGGAAGGTGAAATCCCTTCAAAAGTTTCTTCCAAAAGAAAGCGGAAATAAAAAAATGTTTGATTCTCCCATTCTTCTCGCTTGGTTTCATAAATTCAAGTCTTTAAATATTGATCTGGATAGGGTTCCAAAACAAGCCATTGATAGAGGATAACTAGAATCCTTAGAAAACGTGCAAAGGATTGGTCCTTGTTAAAAAAGAAATTGGATTCTTTTGGGTTTAGGGTATTAGAGTGTTTGGTTTATGCTTTTTGGATGGACATCATAATTTCTCTCTATCACTAACTTATTTCTTTAGTTATAATCTTTGGTTTGTTCATATCTTTATATTTTTGGCCTTGTACAATATTATTCTTCTATGCTTGTTAGGTAGTATTTTATGCCATGAACTTAAATTCAAACCTACATGCTTAGTTATTACATTATTCATTTTATTTATGGCCTTCAATAATCCATCCTTAAACGTTATAACTTGAATTATCTTTCTAGATTGAGCTTGCTATTTAGAGTATTTTTTATAACTCATGCAGTTTTACATCGCACAAGAAACATGAGCATTTTCACAAAAATCATAATGAAAGGATTTTTTTCTACTTCTACTGAAAAATAAAAGTTTTATGTGATCTTTTGTTGAAATGGTGTCATTGTTAATCCTTTTGTATATGAGAGTTTTTATTATCATTGTTGGAATTAAAAATATGTATTTGTTCAAAATCATGAGTCATGATTTGGTAAGGGCTACGACTCTGGGTCGAGCGAACTACCTTTGAAATATTAGAAATAATTCTCCACTCTTTGTAATGAATAAGCGAAAACCGCCCCATAAAAAATTCTCAAAGATTTGTATTTATTCAAAAATTGAGTAACATCAAGGATATGAGAGTTAAAATGATTTTAATCATAAATCTGTATTTGAGGAAGTAAATGTGATAGTTGAAATTTTATTTGTTTTCAATGAAAAATGAGGCTTTATCTTTATTGCATAAAGTAAATTTTTCCAAAAGTGAGTTCAAACACTGATCTTCGTTATTTGATTTTACGGGTTAATTTTCATTTTATTCAATTTCTACCATGAGTTATGTCTATGGAATCAATCTATCTTCTATGCCTTTAATTTGACATTAGGCTATTGAATGTCAGAACCATTCTTGTTTTAGAGTATGTGACATAACAAAGAAGCATTGTTTGATTATTCAAAATAGTGCTTTAGGGATTAAAATGTGTTACGTTATAACTAAGAATCCATTTGTGCATTTGTTTTTGTGTATTTGCATAGTTTTTTATCGTTGGACGCCGGCGCGACTTATATCACCGAAGCACCTCTAAAGCGATGCAGTCGGACCCTGTAACAACCTTCTCACTGTAGTGACGGTGCCTTAGAATGATAAAATCCCAATCGAGATGTTTTAATTATTTTCCCATTTTATCTCAAAACTATTTTTACCCTCTAAAGAAACCCCTTGCATTCCTCCAATTTTTTACATCTTTGAAGTATTTTAGGTTGTCTTTACTTCTCTCTAGTGGGTCAATTGTCATCTTGGTAAGTTTTTGTTCTATATATTTTCTGATTTAATTTCTTTTTAGCATTAGGGCCATGTGATAGTTGTTTTGATGGGATTTTTTATGAGCTCTTTTCTATAATTGATGAGTTTCGACTTATCTTGAGTCTCTTGAGTAAATGTTAGTGTGTATAGCTCTTGCATTATATTTTTGGGGTTTGTCTACTCATAGCTTAGTATAAGATCCTTGGAATTGATTCTCTTATGTTATAGGATTTCTTTGTTAGTGTCTAGGTATGTGATGTCAGGCTACCTTATGTCTCCTAAATCATGCTCACGTGCCTCGACCTCCATCAAGTTCCATTCGATGAACTCTTCACAACACATTTCTACATTGGGAGGGGTCAACATATTTGGATTCTCTTTTTTGACAAACTTCTAAATGCATTTTTGGATAAAAGAGATTGGTTTGTTATTTTCTCTCCAACCAGACAATGTTACCCTAACATGGTGAGAGAATTCTATTATACTCTTGAGGATAGTACAAATAACAAAGGCTAATGGATTATTTTTGCCAAAGTGAGGAGAATTCATGTAATTTTTTTATTCTAATTGGATAAGAAAACACTTTAAGGTTCTAGATGAAACACTCTAATTAGTTGACTTTCTTGAGTCTGCAGAATTTAGTATGTCAACTAAATGTAATTTTTCCAAAACATATTTTTAGTTTTAGAATCAATCTTTTTGTTACATCATGTATATGCATCTCAACTGTCCAAGAATAGTCAAGACTAACACATGATCAACGTTCATATCTGAGTAAAGTGCACAAAGGTAAATAGGTAAAAATGACACCAAGTGGATGCACATTTACACTTGAGACTTTTAGGCACTCATGCATTTCATGTTGATATAATTATATGTCTCAAAGAGTTTGTCAAAGGTGAAACTAGAATAATTTTTATAAAAAATCAAATTCCTATTTTTAAAACAAGTTTTGAAATTTTATACGAATTTTAAATGAACTTTTTAAAACATTTTTTGTGTCAATAAAATGTCAAATTATATCACATGTTGATTAAACAAACACACGTTTTGTTTTCACACACTCAAATTTTCTAATACTTTCCTGTTCGTTGATCAAAATATAATCTCATGGTTGTTGGCTTTGATCCATACCTTGATCATTGTCAAGTTTGACCCATTAATGGGAGTTTTTGACTGGTCTTTACCCATAGGGAGTACTTTTAATCTCTTAGCTGTGAGATTTTACCTTAACCAAATATAATTTATTTTTTCTATTAGTACCTATAGTTGTACGCTTGTGTGTTAGGAGCCCTAAGATCATGTTAATTTTTAACCAATTTTTTATCAGCCATTAGATTATTTTTATATCTTGTAGTTCAAAACTCTTTAATAACCGTTAGATAATTTAGGGTATGTTGTAAACAAATTTCATCTCCTAGTGATATAACATGATCTATATTATCGTAACCTTTAGTTGACGCCTACTGAAGCATAATATTCCTTTTAGAAATTCTTTTCCCAGCCAAACATTTCAATTACATGCCATGGTCATTTAAACATTAAATTAGTTTTTCTAGGTGTCCTCTATAAAGAAATAATTTATCTATTGATAAACCTTTAATATTCATTTAAGTGATTGGTATGCCTTGGAATTTATTGTACAAATTTGAGAAACAATAAATCATTCGTTGTTTTCAAATGCATTTATTTAGTGGTTTGATCTTTCGTAATATAGACTTGGTATGAAATAGATAAGATGAACAAATAACCATTTAAACAAGTAGGCTTATCTTTCACGCACTAATGTCAACCTTAGATCTTAGTGCCTTCGGGTAGTTTTAATAGTAGCCCTCTATTATAGTTAGGTTTATATATTCTTCCAATCCATGCTATATAAACCCTGTTATATCATTTATTGAGTCAAGTTAGCCATTGTTTTAGGGTGAGAAAAATAGGGTCAGAATATAGATAGAAAAATAATATAGATTAAAGAGAAAAATATGAGAGAGAGGGTGAGAGAGAGAGAGAGAGAGAGAGAGTATATTGAATTTGATTTATTTTTTACTCTTTATATTTAGTTGTTAAATTGAAACTCTTAAGGATATTAAACACATCATCTCAAAACTAGAGATTGATATATTGTGTTGAACTAGATAGTTTTGTGCTTGAATGTTTAAATACGATTTTTTTATCAAAACTAAATTTTTTAGTGTTAGATCTAAATTTTTAATGTATATTTTTAAGATATAATATTTTGATTTTGTTCTTTATTGTATACGTTTTTCAAAATCATACTTCTCTCCGGATCTAAAATGCTTGTTGCATATCTTTTGTAGACATGTTTTCTCTTATTGTTAGGACTTAATTTTCAACACCACTCTCATTAATCTGAATGTATATTTTTAGAGAAAGTGAAGACACATTTTTGAGTGAATAAATATTTTGCGTCTCCATGGTTAATGTTATACCATAACATATAAAGATCGTTTTGGAAATTAAAACGAGGATATTATTGTTATTCTTTAGTTGCTTTTGCATATTGTGTTGTTTTATGTTCATATTGGCAATTTCTCTAATATGTTTAGGAGAAAATTTTATTTAGGCAAATGCATGCTTTATTTTTCTTCTCTAGAATTGTTTTGACGTGAGTTCTTGCATGTTATTTAGTATAAAACATTTCACTACACTATAAATATTACACTTTCATGATAGAATTAGTGGGTTATTGGAGAAATTATATCTCTAATCGACCGAGTTAGCATTATGAGTGTCAGAAGATATAAGTAAAGGTTTTGCCTTAGAGTGAGTTCTCGACTTAAGTAATTTTTTGTTTCCTATTTTGTTAATCATATTGTAATTGTATGCTCTATTTTTTACTCTAGTGGATTTTTTTCTACGTAGAGGAGTCGTGGATATTATTCTATCATGTGTGGGGTTTTGATGGAAACAACCTCTCTGCATATGTAGGGGTAAGGCTACGTACATCCAACCCCCCCAGTACCCCGCAGTGGCAGGAGCCTCGTGCACTGGGTTTGCCCTTTTTATGTGTGGGGCTTTTTTACGTTAAAAAATTATGGAGATTAATCTGCATTGCCTCATTTATTTCTACATATGATTTGATAACTACAAATGTTATTATTTGATTGGTTTAGAATAAATCATCACATTGGATATAATTTGACATTTAAGATAAATTAGATTTAATTGATTAGTAACTTCTACATATATTTAAATATGATAAAGTGAAATAATATAAAGTTTTCTGCGATTTGATTATATATATATATATATATATATATATATATGTGTGTGTGTGTGTGTGTGTGTGTGTGTGTGTGTTTTGAGAAAAATTTGCATGAAATTACAGTGGTATGACAATTTCACTAGAATAAAGGTATCCTAATTTTTTTAGGAGGAGAATGTGAATGAACCTAGCTACGAGGAGGCTATTATTCTCTTGACTGAAAACTGTTATCAGGAATGAAATTGTACAAGGTTTTAGCATGTTTATCTTGCTAAGGACTACTACATCATAAATATGGTTGTTTACTCTAGTATTTTTCCAACACACCACCATCACAACATAATTTCCAAACGAGCACAATTGTTGTACGCTATTAGTTCGAGTGTTGATATGTGTTCGTGTGAGTTAATCTTGGACTTGATTTTTTTATCACACTAAGGACAATTTAAAGCGCACACCTTGCCTTATTGTCATTTGATCGTGCGTTTGCTTTTGAAGTATAATGTTCCTTTACTCTCGAGTGAAGTTGAGAAAAAGTCGAAGTCTACATTTACTATTCATTCTTAATTAAAGTCAATTGGTCAACTTAGTGACCTTGGTGACCCCACTATACCACTACATGTCTCTCCACCTCTACCTCCTCATCTCGCCTCTACATCACAACAGTCTAGTCCATGCCTCCTAATTGTAGATGATTTGGATTCTATTGTCTCATGGATATAGACTCAATCGAGTTCTAGTTTTCTTTAATCATTTGGTTTAATGAACTCTTCCTTGTACAATGACATTCAAAAACAATTTGATATGCATGCACAAAATGTTAGGGATGCCTTGCAAAATGAAAGTAGTAAGCTTATTGATCTCTGTGCCTTTAGTATGATAAAAAAGAAGAAGAAGTGATGTAATTTTTTTGGGTTTAGTTTCGAGTTATTTGGATTTTGGTTCAAATTGATCATATTCATTGTAACTCCTTGTAAACTATTAAAGTTTTTAAAATTCTTATCATATGTTAGAATTTCATATATCTTTGTATGATATATTCTTTCTTCCCATGTGTAGTTTAACTTGTTGATCTTAGGCCTTCACTCTCATGATTATATCTTTCCTACACTAATATGTTGAATATTCACTCAATATATGATTCTTCTTTATATGTTAGTTTGATTAGCATGTTTTGCTCTTTTAAAATGCTTTGTGAACTTAATCCCATTATATGCTTAGTTCATTCCTTGGTTTCTTTTAGTAACAAAAAGGGGGAGAAATTTGTATATAGGGAGTATAATTATCTTGGCATATTAGGTTATTTAGATTTATTTATTGTTATATCCTGTTTGTTGAGAGGAATTATATTATTGAGGGGGAGTTATTTTAGATAAATATGACGTTAATGTTCATGATATTCTATTCACATGTTCATATTTATCAAATTTCCTTATCATATTTCTTCATATTGGTAGCTTGATGAGTTTGCTACTGTGTGATAGGAAAGTTTAAACAAGAGCTAATGTAATTTTCTATTTTTGTATTTATTATTGGCCAGACGAGTCATAAAATGATATAATTCCTTTATTTGCATGTATTTTTTTTATATTTGGTCTCGAAATTCATCAAGGGGGATTGTAAAAGTATAGTATAATAGATGTGTAGTAACCCCCATTGCTCCTGTAAAAGTTGTCCAAACACGATACGCCGAAGATTCTCAGCATCACGATAATAAATATATATATTATTAACCATAATTTAAATAAACTAAAGTTTCATAATTAAACGAATACCAATTACTACAACATCCATAGACTAAGCAATGAAGTAAAAACCCAACGTAATAACATATCACTCTAAACAAAAGGAAAATAAACGTCGGTCTTATGACTTTTCATTATTCTCAAAAAATAATAAAATTGAAAAAGAGAAGTAACCTAGTCTAGAACTAATAATCTGAAGTCCGACGCACAATGTAAGACTGCAAGGCTGGTCCCTCAATATTCACGTTGTCCCTATATAACTCCCCGACCCGGATTTATGGGTTACTCATGAGTCAACCCGGTCTGACCCAAGCGTTAGGTGTGAAGTGCAATGGGACAACCTACATAATGTTGCTAGTCTAGTTTTATTTTAATTAACATTTCACTCATTAGCATGCAATTCCAGTTTCAAAATAAACTATGTGAGGGACCCATAGGGAGAAACCCGAAGTCCAATTAAACAGAGATAGTAGCGTAAAATAAATAAACTATACTTACCTGTATAACGCTGTCAAAATATGAAACCACTCCCAACCTATCATAACAAGCGGGGGTGTGAGACTATGCCAAGTGGGAATATACAAAAGAAGTATAGAAACGAATGGTAGAAAGGATACTCAAACGATAAAACCACATGTATGTTATAACACATTAAGCGTTTTAATACAACCAAATGCATATATATGAAAAAATGCCACTTAAGTTGTTTAATACAAGATTAAACTATCTAAATGGCTCCGAACAGTTTGTTCAAGAAACTCTTTTCTTAAAACAAATTTTAAACACAAGATGTGTAAAGTAGTATGAACGAGTAATTTCAGTTATAGGTTTACCAGTTTTAAAAAATAAGAAATTTTAACGGGGTAAAACCCCACCCAATTGGGGAAACATCCACGGTGACCTCTACGCCACAAAAGTAAAAAATCCACTAAAAATGAGTAACAATTTACAAGATATATAACAATCAAGACACATAATCAAACATAAACGAAGTTAAGAAATGTACTAAATCCTCTGGCATTTTTTGACTTGTCCTGAGGTTTTGATGTTGCTGATGTTCTCCCAACTTCGTAACTTTACTCCTTTTAGCTTTACGTTGACTCTAAAAGGCCAATATCTTAACACAAACACTTTTCAGTGTAGTAGTGTGAAGATGTATGCGGTGTAGTGAGCTAAACTCATGCATGCAACTCACACACACACTTAATTATAGACAATATAAGTATCAAATTATAAATAGATCTCTCAAGATGAAAGGGTTTGTAAAATCAACTTAGTCAAATAAATTAGACCTTGGATCTTTCAAACAACCGCAGATCAAGATGGAATCTTTCTATACAAACTAGCCAAGATCCTATACACTTTCTTTATTTAAAAATATTAACTTATTTCACAAAACGTGAAATAATTTTGAAAGTGAAATCCCCAGTCAAGATCCCAAACCAGATCTAAGTCTGAAAGTTTGAGTAAGATGAAATCAGAAAGGGTTTTGTTGGTTTAGGGTTTTAAAACAACATTTATTTTGAAAACAACCAACAAAAATTAGATTTCTCGAAATAAGAAATCAGATCTAGCAAAGAACTAAGTGATCTGAATCAGATAAATCAAATATCAAATTTCTATGCAAAGAAATAGAGACTTAATCAACGTGATTAAGTTGGCAATGAGATATAAGACAGTAGAGGAAGAAACTTCACAATTCTTGAACTAAAAACATTCAGAAAAAGATTTTCTTGTTTTGATTTGGTTGAAGTTTGAGTCAGGGTTTGTAAAATAACTCTTCGAAATCTCTCTATCTCTCTCTCTCTAACTCTTTCTCTCTCTTCTCTCTATTTTCTCTCAGAGGTATAATGACAAATGTTACAAAATTGAAGACGAAGTCTCCATATATACTAAGTGAAGAAGGATCTAGAACATCATGGGAAAATGAATGATCATGATTAATTCAAAGTTAATCTAATGTCTACCAACCCTCCGCTTTAAAATAGATTTGATTGGTTAAAAAATAAACATGAGGATTAACAGAAAACACATGTGGATCATTGATTAGAATAGATCCAATGGTTCACATAGAGGCTTAAGTATGTGAGAGGGAGAAAACACATATATTGCCGTTATATAAGCAACACGTGTAAGGCTGAGACGTATTTTAAAATGTGTGTTTTTGAATTGTTAAAAATTCAAATTGTACCCAAAATATTCTCAAGAGCTTTCGATTTCTACCCAACCTGATTTTATGCCTTAAAAACAAATTATAAACTACCCATTATTTTTAAGCCAAAGGTTTTTAAGACATTATTTTTAATTCCTAAAAATCATTTTAAAATCTTAGAAATTATTTAAAAATTCCCTAAAATAGTAGAAAGTTAATTCTAAGGGAATTAATTCACACACAACAAAATATAGCATGATATAATATATGTAGACAATCTTAGTGTGTGGTGATGGTGAGCTACCTTTAAGAACTTATAGTGGTATCATGTAGAGTCTGAGGTTTCTTTGATAACTAGGGTGGGACTCAAATTTTGTCACAATTTCCAAACTAGATGAGCACCTATATAGTATAGACTTAAGTAAGCCAAAGATATAGGGTGCTTCAATCTCCCCCTTTGGAAATATGAGACAAAATCTCCTTTGAGTCAATGAGGACTCGCGGGGATGCAAAAGAAATAAGAAAATTCTATTCCTGTACAAAAAAATTCTATCTACCCAATATCCTAGAATGATAAAATTACATAACTCAACTAGATACAAACCAATACCCTTAAAAATTTTGTTGCAACTGATGAACTAATTATTTAAAATAAGATAACTAAGTTCAAGCTTTTTAGTGAAGAATATACAAAAAAATGTCCAAGAGGACTCAAATTTCTCTCCCATTTTGTCTCAGATGGACAAAAGGTAAAGAAGAAATAGTCACAAATCTTATAACATCATTAAGCAAAAATCATGCCAATTGACTTGTGTAAAGATTCAAATCGAGCATTATGTAAGGGTTTAGTGAATAGATCATCTAATTGCAATTCAGTAGGAAGGTAATTTATTTAAAACTCCGTTGATTCAACTAACTCGCATATGCAATGATATATGATTTTAATATGATTAGTACGAGAGTGATGAACAAGTTCTTTAGAAATATTAATCGCATTTTGATTTTCACAATATAGATGTAACTTGTCTTCAGTGGTACCATAATCTTTTATCATTTGTTTCAGCTAAAGTAATTGAGAGCAATAGCTTTCTGCAACAATATATACGTATTAGGCAGTAGACAAGGAAGTGCAGTTTTGTTTCTTACTACTACATCCTTCCAAGTTGTTACGAATGTAGTAACATGATCCTGAAGTACTCTTACTATCATCGATACAACCGGCCCAATCAGCATGGGTGTAGCCTACTATAGAACTAAAGGTGTATTTAGTGTACAAAAGTCCTAAGTTTAGAGTGCCTTTAATGTATTTGATAATTCTTTTAATGTACAAAATGTGACTATTTTTAGGATTATTTTGATATCGGGCACATACGCAGATAGATTACATGATGTCAGGACGGGAGGTAGTAAGATAAAATAAGCTTGCTATCATACCACGGTATAAGGTGGTATCAATAGATTTTCCATTCTCATCTTTATAAAGTTTGACAGTGGTACTCATAGGAGTCCTAGCGTCTTTAGTTGTTTCTAGGCCAAACTTCTTAACAATCTCTTAAGCATATTTAGATTACGATAGAAATAATCCTTTTGAATTCTGTTTAACTTGGAGTCCTAAGAAGAATTGTAACTCCCCCATAAGTGACATCTGAGATTCTTTGTCCATAATGTAAGAGAAGTTCTCAACTTCTAAAGGGGAGGTGGAACCAAAAATGATATCGTCAATATAAACTTCAGCAATAATAATGTTTTTGTCAAAATGTTTGACAAACAATGTTTGGTCATTCCCTCCTCTCCTAAATCCATTATCTAAAATAAAGGTAAATAAACTCTCATACCAAGCCCTAGGATCTTCTTTTAACCCATAAAGAGCTTTTTTAAGACGATAAGCATAATTTGGGTAATGAGGGTCAATAAACCCTATGGTTTTTTCTATGTAGGTCTCCTCGAATAAAATTTCGTTAAGAAAGGATGACTTAACATCCTTTTGATATAGAGTGAATTGCAAATGACATGCTATGGAAAAAAGTAAGCGAACAAATTCGAGGCGAGTGACAGGAGCAAAGGTTTGCTCAAAATCTATTTCTTCAATCTGAGAGTAGCCTTGGGGAACTAATATAGCTTTATTACGAATAATCATCCCAGATTCATCAGTCTTATTTTTAAAAATCCAGAGTGTGCCAATAAGCCTTTTATTTTTAGGCCTGGGTACAAGATAATAAACATCATGAATGACAAATTGAAGAAGTTCCTCCTACATAGCACTTATCCACAAAGTGTCATTCAAGGCTTCATTTATAGTTTTGGGCTCAATAAGAGACACAAAATATGCAAAATGAGCAATGTTATGAAGTTGAGATCTTGTACGAACATTCTCAATTGGATTACCAACTACACTACCTAAAGGAAGATCTTTGGAAACCCAGTTAGGTACATCAGGGATCTCAGTTGGTAAGGATTCAACTATTTATGGATAGTCATAACTTAAAATGTTTTCGAACTCATCCACAATAATTGATTCTTTAGTCTTACTTTCTACATTAGTGTCACTTACAACCACATTAATGGATTCCATCATGGTTTTGGTATGAATATCATAGACATTATAGGCTCTACTATTTGGATAATATCCAAAAAAGATGGCTTTATCACTTATGGTTTCAAATTTAGACAGATGTTCTTTGTCCTTATAGACATAACAGGTACTACCAAAGGTTCTAAAGTATTTTAGGTTAGGTTTATTCCCATACCAAATCTCATAGGATGTTTGTTTGGTAGTCTTCCTTAAGTATACACGATTCATTATATGACAGGAAATACGAATGGATTCAACCCAAAAATATTTTGGTAGGTTTTCTGAATGAATCTTCACATAGGCCATTTCTTAAAGAGTGCGATTTTTACGCTCAGCAATCCCATTTTGTTCAGGTGTCATAGGATCAATAAATTCATGTTTGTAACCATTATAGTCACAATATACTATGATACCTGAATCTACGAATTCTCCACCTCTATCACTACGAATTCTATCTACTTGGGTGTCCTTATCATTTTCTATACGAACTAGGATTTTTAAAAACTTTTGAAAGGTTTATGACTTATATTTTAAGAAGGCAACCTAGGTAAAGTAAGTCAAATCATCGACCATAACAAGGATGTAATTATTTCCACAAAGACTAATTGTATGAGAAGGACCTATTATGTCCATATGGATGAGTTCTAGAGGTTTAGTGGATAAAACTTCTTTAACTTTCTTATGGGGATCCTTGATATTTTTCCCTTCTTGACATGGACCACAAACAATGTTCGAAATCGATTTGATTTTAGGAAGGCCTCTAACTATTTATTGGGAGAATAATTTTCCAAGAATATCATAGTTAATGTGACCCAACCTATTATGCCATATCACATTGTCATCCATTCTGGAAATGTTACAGACCCATGTACTTGGAATGACTGTGTAACAGTTATCTAGAGTACGGAGTCCTATAATAGTGCAGTTACCTTTTTCGTTTAAAAATTTACAATTGTTCCTTGAAAAAGTGACAGTTGTAATACCCCGTATTTTTATGCTATATTAATTTGGGGATTTATTAAATTCAATGTGAGTTATTTATCTAATAAAAATCCGGAAATTAATTATGTTATAATTATTAACGTGATGAGAGTTAGTAATTATGGAAAATTTGTTGAATATTACTAATGAGCAAAGTAATAAGTAATATTGGTTATATTGAATGTCACGAGAGAATAAAATGACAATTTTGGAAATTTGAGTCGGGACGCGCCCGTGTCGCGTCGGGACTAATTATTGATAAATAAAAGTGAATATTTTATAAGTTGTTCGTATGGTCATTTTGAGTGCGCCAACGCATTCGTAAGGGTCGAGATAGTCAGAAAAGTGTACCCGGGGGTTTAGTTTGGATCTCGGGGCGTTTTTAGGCCTAATTGGTACCCCGGGAGGGCGTTTTGGACATTTCACCTTTTTGGGTAATTAAACCCACGAAAATTCTATGGGTTATATCAGATATCTGGATTGTCATCTAGGGTTAGAAACTCTAAACACAAGTGATGGCCATAGGAGACGAAGGAGAGAGCTCTCAAGGCAAATTCAAGGCCCGAAATCCACCCGTTTGCACCGCAACAACCACCAACGCGTAGATCGCGCAATGGGCTACGCAACCACATCAAAAATATCTGCAAACCAGAACGTTGAAAATCACAGGCAAGTGTTTATCTTGCTTATTTCGTTGGTGCATCCTTCATATTAGTTTAGGGATGATTAGGGATGAATTTCATTAAAGAAAACCTAAATTGTGATAGGAATTTCCATGTTTAGTGACGTAAATTGACATGCTTTACGTTGAAAATACCTAATATGATGATATAAGGTTAGTAGTATCAATTTTGAGACGATTGGGATTAGAAAATATGAAAATTGTTGAAGTTTGGAGATGAAACCCGTAACTGCAGAATTTCAGTTTTCGCAGACCTGCTTGATCGATCGATCGAGCCTAGAGCTTCGATCGATCGAAGGTTCGATCGATCGAGCCCCATACCTCGATCGCTCGACCCCTCCTAACAGACTCCTATTTCGCTTTTTAAATGAGTTAAATTCAAATTATTGTGAGATAATTCTTGGGCATCCTTAATAAAATGTTTTGGGAGATAGGGAAGACCAGTAGGACATGTGAATTGATTTTGGGACCCTTGATGTCGGGCAAAGATTGTATTTTATGATAATTACATAAGGGTCGGTAAATTTATGACTGAAAGAGAGAGACACGTAAGAGAGTTACTTTGGGACAAATGTGTATACCTACCGAATTCTATAATTTGGAGAATAAAGTTATGAGAGTTGTGTGGTACGTTGGAATAATATCGAATCAAGGTTAGAAACGAACCGTTATAAGTGTTTACTAAAATATGATAATATGGAAATGTCATAATTATGGGAATTGAGAATTTACCTAATATTGATATGGTAATATTAGTATAGTTATATGATTGTGTATGCATATACTATCTATGTGTGAAAATCATGCCCACGCTACTTGCTATCCCTGAGGTTTTCGCGCTGGGACAGTCTTATCTCGATGGGACCTTTATGGGGGATATTGACTTGTACCCTAGAAGATAGATATACTTGGTACAGGCTATCGATGTGATAGTTTAGACGGTCCTAAGAGATGAAGTGATGTGCCATCCTCTTAGAGACTTGGAATCTATTCTTCGCGTCATCTTGTTTGTGTATAGGTATCCTTGGTACAGGCTATCGCGGTGATATTTCAGACGGTCCTAAGAGACGCAGACATATGTCGTCCTCTTAGAGACTTGGAATCTATGTTTCACCTCAATATTGTTTTAGTATGTGTTAATACAATTCGAGAGTGATTTCGAATTTGTATTCCCCTTAATGTGAGTGATATGGGGTTTGGATAGTAAAGTATGCCCGCACCATAGTTATTATTTGGGGTGCAGCTATGATATATATTTATTTTACGAGTAGTTAATATATATATAAAATTTCTAAAATTTTGAACTGCCTATTGAGATTTGATATGTAGGACATGGTTGATGACTCAAATTGTAAATACTTATTTTGAGAAAGTATATTATGAAATTGGAAAGCGTTATTGATTAATAAAGTCAAATGAGAACTTTGGTAACTAATTGAAATATTCTTTTCAAATAATTGAATCCTGAAATTTTGAATCTTACGAGTAATATAAGATAAGTTAAATCATTGGGAAGATTAGTGCGATAGATGATAAGACAACCCGTTGGGAAGGTTATTGCGATAGGTGTGCACATTAGAAGAGAGGTGAGAATTTCTCAAGAGAGTGTCGCACTAATATGTTGTTGCATTGGCCTGTATGAATTTAAATACTTGCTAAACAATTTTTAAATCATATACACTATCGGGCTCTGACCCGATTTTCTCTCTCTCTCTCTCTTGTATATATATGTATGTATTACAGGTGCCCAGCCACAGGGGCGTCTTGCTTAGGATACCTTGAAAGGAACGTGCTGCAGCTTAGGTGGGAGTTGCAGGCCACTTGCATAGACGACTTCGTTTACTTGATTCCACATCTATCATACTCATTTATTGGGCATGTGTCGCCCTTTCCACTATTTATCTGTTTTATTGGAACATTTGTATTTCAGTTATTCCTAGTACTGTTACTATGGGATTCATCTCAGTATGGATGTTTTACTTTAAGTTTTAAATGTTGGGACTTTGAATGTTGAATGTTATAGTAATTGGATTATGTTCCAGGTTAATTGTTGTATGATTCTTACTTATTGAAAATGTTGTTACTAATTAAATAAAATAATTTTCCTTTAAAAATAAAATTGGTCAGAAATGTTGAAAAATGGTTTTGACATTTAGCTTAATTAATTAGGGTGTTAATTTGGAAAAGTTTATTTTTACGACAGTGATGCTAAGAATGAACCAACTGTTCACCTTGATTTTAATTTAATAAAGGAGTGATCACCCGGTATTTAATTAGGCGGGGTGTCACAGGTGGTATCAGGGCATCAGGTTCTAGTGTCCTTTAGGATCTGTGCGGCTTATTATGCTTGCAGCGTTACTTTTTTTGATATAGAGCCCTAAATACTAGGAATGTTATGTTCATCTCTATACATTGGGAAATCGTGCTTCTGCGATTTGTTTATTTGAATGATGAACTCATCCAAATTTATTTAAATTTTCAGATGGATCGTCAAGAAGAACTAGCTAAAACGGTTAAGGGAGTCAACGAGCAAGATCAACTCACACCTCAGGTACCCCCAGAGAGAATATCAACTGCCGAGTTAGCAGGTATCGTGGCACAAGCAGTTACCACTGCAGTTTTACAATACCATTAATGCACCATACAACTTAAAGGAGGCAAAAGACCTAGAGAAGTTAGGCAAATGCATGCGACTAAAGCTGACAAACGTGCGAAGACCCCGAAATTGCGACAAAAAACTACCCAAGATCGATTAAGTTCTAGTCAACCACGTGGTAAAATGAAGCAGTTTTGAAATAGGAATAAAGTCCCAAGTCAGCAAGGCCGATACCGACAGCAGCAGGGTCAGAGGGGGAGAAACTTCAGAGGCCGGTGTTTTGTGTGTGTCACGCATGGCCATAAATTCCAGGATTACCCAGAGGGTGTTAGGGCCCCATAGCATAAGGGTGCCCGTAACGATCCACAGGGGCCACTTTTTCCAGTCGCTCTCCCAGTACCAGCTCAGGTACCAGCCTTACCAACCTTTCCAGTAGCTCCAGTGCAGCAGGGGCAGTTACAGTACAGACATATCTATAATGTCCACCAGGCAGCCGCCCCACAAGCACCACCCGCGATTTGGGGTATGTTTTCTATCCATGGGACTTTGGGTCGAATTTTGTTTGTTACTGGGACAACGCATTGTTTTATAGCTACATATTATGCGAAGACCTTAGGGTTATTAACCACAGTAGAGAGCACTGTAACGTAGGTAGACTCACCACTGGGGAATGGTTCACTTTTCTTTATATGCCGGGGAGTGGGGGTAGAGATTGGTAGTTTGGTATTACCTGCAGACATGTTAGTCTTAGATATACATGAGCATGATGTTATTATTGGTATGGATTGGATCGCAAATTATAGAGCCATGATTGATTGCTTCGGTGGGAGCATCGTTTTTGCCATTCCGGGGCAAGAGATGTTTGTAGTGGTGATGCCTCGCCCAGAGGTAGGTTGGACCGCTTATTTATATTAAATAGAGGAGGATACCTCTAATGAGGTTGTGATTCCGTTAGACTCGATTATAGTTGTTCGTGAGTATTCTGATGTGTTTCAGGAGATACTAGGCCTACCCCCAGTCGAGAGATAGACTTTATTATAGATTTATTGCCAGATACTAGACATGTAGCACGCGCTCCATACCGTATGGCTCCGATGGAGATGCGAGAGTTACGAGATCATATAGAGCAGCTGTTAGGTCAGGGCTTCATTCGCAGGAGTACCTCACCTTGGGGCGCTCCAGTTCTGTTTGTGAATAAGAGAGATGGTTCACTGAGGTTGTGTGTGGACTACCGGGAGTTGAATAAGGTCACGATACAGAATAAGTATCCGTTGCCTCAAATCGATGATCTGTTCGACCAACTGAGGGGAGAAACTTTCTTTTCGAAGATAGATCTGAGGTCGGGGTACCATCAGCTACGTATTAGAGAGCAGGATGTTTCAAAGACTGTCTTCTTGACGAGATATGGGTCTTACGAGTTCAGAGTGATGCCATTCGGTCTCACAAATTCTCCAGCCGTATTCATGGACTTAATGAACCAAGTATTCAGGGAGTTCTTTGATCAGTTTGTCATCGTTTTTATAGATGACATTTTGATATATTCACACTCCGAGGAGGAGCACGCCGAGCATTTGAGGCAGGTTCTTCAGACTCTACGAGAGCATCAGTTGTATGCTAAGTACTAGAAGTGTGGATTCTAGTTGCGAGAAGTACAGTTCTTGGGCCATGTTATTTCTGAGCAGTGGATTGCAGTTGACCCGAGTAAAGTGTCAGTGGTGAGGGAATGGGGACAGCCCACGACACCGACGGAAGTGCGTAGTTTCTTGGGGTTAGCTGGATACTACAGGAGATTCATTCGGGGATTCTCCAAAATAGCGGGTCCATTAACGAATCTGACTCGCAAGGGGGTACCATATGTTTGGAATGATTCTTGTCAGTTGGCTTTCGACGAACTAAAAGACAAGCTTACTTCAGCACCAGTTCTTACTTTACTGAAGCCAGGTGTGGAGTACCTGGCTTATACCGATGCCTCTTTACGGGGACTTGGGGGACTACTTCAGCAAGAGGAGAAGGCTAGAGCTTTTTCCTCCTACAAGCTTAAGCCGCATGAGAAAAATTACCCCACCCACGACCTGGAGTTAGCAACAGTCGTTTTTGCATTGAGGATATGAAGGCACTACTTATTGGGGGAGAAGTTCCGTTTGTTCACAGACCATAAGTCACTGCAGTACCTATTCCCTCAGCGAGAGCTGAATATGCGTAGGCGCAGATGGTTAGAGTTTGTGAAGGACTATCAGTTTGACATACAATATCATCCGGGGAAGGCCAACGTAGTTGCTGATGCGTTGAGCCGTAGACCGGTAGACGAGGTAGCGGACGTCTGGAAAGCAAAGTGGAAGGAGTTAGGCCACCAGGACGCAGTAGCCCGTTCCTTCATATCTGTTATGATAGTCACACCCGAGATTATTATGAGGGTAGTACAGGCACAAACCACAGACCCGTTTTGCCAGGAGCAGATTGTACGACTTTTAGCTGAGGGTGCTGAGTCCTACTCTGTTAGTTCTGATGGGGGTTTGAGGTTTAATGGGAGATTGGTGGTTCCAGAAGGAGCAGAATTACGTCATGTAGTGATGACCTAGTCTCACGGGTCCCAATTTACAGTACATCCTGGAGGAGATAAGATGTACCATGATATGAGGAGGCAATACTGGTGGAGTGGGATGAAGAAGGACATTGCTGAGTTAGTGTCCAAGTGTTCTACCTACCAGCTGGTAAAGGTGGACCACCAAGAACCGTCAGGATTGCTTCAGCCATTGGAAGTACCCGCGTAGAAGTGGGAGAGTATTTCCATGGATTTTATTACAGGGTTGCCTACATCACAGCGGGGCCACGATTCTATCAGGGTGATTGTAGACCGTTTGACCAAGGTGGCTCATTTTCTGTCGGTGCGGACAGACTATACCATGGGTCAGTATGCTAAGTTGTTCATTGCTGAGGTTATCAGATTACATGGGGTGCCCCTGAATATTGTGGATAGGGATAAGATTTTCGTGTCACGTTTTTGGGAAAGCTTTCAGGAAGCTATGGGTACTGAGTTGAGGTTGAGTTCAGCTTATCACCCACAGACAGATGGACAGACATAGCGTACTAATCAGATGTTAGAGGATATGATACGCATGTGTGTTCTTAATTTTGAAGGAGGTTGGGAGCCACATCTTCCACTGGTAGAGTTTGCTTATAATAACTCTTATCGGTTTACGATTGGTATGGCTCCATTTGAGGCTTTGTATGGCAGGCCTTGTCGTTCTCCAACTTATTGGCTCGAGGTGGGGGATAACAAGTTGTTAGGACCAGAGGTGATTCAGGAAACCTCCGCGAGGATTGAGATGATTAGGAGTCGCATTCGAGTAGCCCAGGACAAGCAGAAGAGCTACGCTGATGCGAAACGGTTATTCCGGGAGTTTAATGTGGGGGACCAAGTGTTACTGCATGTATCTCCTATAAAAGGAGTGATGAGGTTTGGGAAGAAAGGGAAATTGGCCTCGAGGTATGTGGGACAATTTCCCATCATCGACAGGATTGGGCCGGTAGCATACAGATTGGGACTACCAGAGCATTTACATCGCATTCACGATGTATTCCACATCTCGTCGTTGAGACGGTATCTTCGGGATGATATGGCCCATACTCACATTGCGATAGATGAGATAGACTTATAGCCTGACAGCTCTTACGAGGAGAGACCGGTGGCTATCCTAGACTACAGTGAGAGGAGATTGAGGTCAAAGATAGTTCCACTTGTACGGGTCCAGTGGGAGCACCACAATGTGGTGGAATCCACTTGGGAGCGCGAGGCCGATATGCGAGATAGATATCCAGATTTGATCTTACCAGGTATGCCTTGTTTTCCGAATTACGGGATGAAATTCCGTTATTAGGGGGGAATTATGTAATACCCCGTATTTTTATGCTATATTAATTTGGGGATTTATTAAATTCAATGTGAGTTATTTATCTAATAAAAATCCGAAAATTAATTATGTTATAATTATTAACGTGACGAGAGTTAGTAATTATGGAAAATTTGTTGAATATTACTAATGAGCAAAGTAATATGTAATATTGGTTATATTGAATGTCACGAGAGAATAAAATGACAATTTTGGAAATTTGAGTCGGGACGGGCCCGGGTCGCGTCGTGACTAATTATTGATAAATAAAAATGAATATTTTATAAGTTGTTCATATGGTCATTTTAAGTGCGCCAACGCATCCGGAAGGGTCGAGATAGTCATAAAAGTGTACCCGGGGGTTTAGTTTGGGTCTCGGGGCGTTTTTAGGCCTAATTGGTACCCCGAGAGGGCGTTTTGGACATTTCACCTTTTTGGGTAATTAAACCCACGAAAATTCAAAGGGTTATATCAGATATCTGGATTGTCATCTAGGGTTAGAAACTCTAAACACAAGTGACGGCCATAGGAGAGGAAGGAGAGAGCTCTCAAGGCAAATTCAAGGCCCGAAATCCACCCGTTTGCACCGCAACCACCACCAACGCGTAGATCGCGCAACAGGCTACGCAACCACACCAAAAACATATGCAAATCAGAACGTCGAAAATCCCAGGCAAGGGTTTATGTTGCTTATTTCGTTGGTGCATCCTTCATATTAGTTTAGGGATGATTAGGGATGAATTTCATTAAAGAAAACCTAAATTGTGATAGGAATTTGCATGTAGTGATGACTTAAACCTTATTCTGGAAATTATTGGTGATGTAGGAGAAGAATCCATGAAATTTTAATGTATTATAAGAAGGAATTTCTGGAAAAACAGATTGGAACCATGATTTAGAGATTTCTAGGGTTCTTGTATATTTAAATGAATTATGGCATGATTAATCCATGTTTAGTGACGTAAATTGACATGCTTTACGTTGAAAATACCTAATATGATGATATAAGGTTAGTAGTATCAATTTTGAGACGATTGGGATTAGAAAATATGGAAATTGTTGAATTTTGGAGATGAAACCCGTAACTGCAGAATTTCAGTTTTCGCAGACCTGCTTGATCGATCGATCGAGCCCAGAGCTTCGATCGATAGAAGGTTCGATCGATCGAGCCCCAGACCTCGATCGATCGACCCCTCCTGACAGACTCCTATTTCTCTTTTTAAATGAGTTAAATTCAAATTATTGTGATATAATTCTTGGGCATCCTTAATAAAATGTTTTAGGGGATAGGGAAGACCAGTAGGACATGTAAATAGATTTTGGGACCCTTGATGTCGGGCAAAGATTGTATTTTAGGATAATTACATAAGGGTCGGTAAATTTATGACTTAAAGAGAGAGACACTTAAGAGAGTTACTTTGGGACAAATGTGTATACCTACTGAATTCTATAATTTTGAGAATAAAGTCATGAGAGTTGTGTGGTACGTTGGAATAATACCGAATCAAGGTTAGAAACGAACCGTTATAAGTGTTTATTAAAATATGCTAATATGGAAATGTCGTAATTATGGGAATTGAGAATTTACCTAATATTGATATGGTAATATTAGTATAGTTATATGATTGTGTATGCATATACTATCTATGTGTGAAAATCATGCCCACGCTACTTGCTATCCCTGAGGTTTTCGCGCTGGGACAGTCTTATCTCGATGGGACCTTTATGGGGGATACTGACTTGTACCCTAGAAGATAGATATCCTTGGTACAGGCTATCGATGTGATAGTTCAGACGGTCCTAAGAGACGCAGACATGTGCCATCCTCTTAGAGATTTGGAATCTATTCTTCACCTCATCTTGTTTGTGTATAGGTATCCTTGGTACAGGCTATCGCAGTGATATTTCAGACGGTCCTAAGAGACGCAGACATATGTCGTCCTCTTAGAGACATGGAATCTATCTTTCACCTCAATATTGTTTGAGTATGTGTTAATACAATTCGAGAGTGATTCCGAATTTTTATTCCCCTTAATGTGAGTGATATGGGGGTTGGATAGTAGAGTATGCCCGCACCATAGTTATTATTTGGGGTGTTGTTATGATAAATATATATTTTACGAGTAGTTAATAAATATATGAAATTTCTAAAATTTGGAACTGCCTACTATGATTTGATATGTAGGACATGGTTGATGACTCAAATTGTAAATACTTGTTTTGAGAAAGTATAATATGAAATTGGAAAGCTTTATTGATTAATAAAGTCAAAATGAGAACTTTGGTTACTAATTGAAATATTCTTTTCAAATAATTGAATCGTGAAATTTTGAATCTTACGAGTAATATAAGATAAGTTAAATCATTGGGAAGATTAGTGCGATAAATGATAAGACAACCCATTGGGAAGGTTAGTGCGATAGGTGTGCACATTAGAAGAGAGGTGAGAATTTCTCAAGAGAGTGTCACACTAATATGTTGTTGCATTGGCCTATATCAATTTAAATACTTGCTAAACAATTTTTAAATCATATACACTATCGGGCTCTGACCCGTTTTCTCTCTCTCTCTCTCTCTTGTATATATATGTATGTATTACAGGTACCCAGCCACAGGGGCGTGTTACTTAGGATCCCTTGAAAGGAACGTGCTGCAGATTAGGTGGGAGTTGCAGGCCACTTGCATAGACGACTTCGTTTACTTGATTCCACATCTATCATACTCATTTATTGGGAATGTGTCGCCCTTTCCACTATTTATCTGTTTTATTGGGACATTTGTATTTAAGTTATTCCTAGTACTGTTACTATGGGATTCATCTCAGTATGGATGTTTTACTTTAAGTTTTAAATGTTGGGACTTTGAATGTTGAATGTTATAGTAATTGGATTATGTTCCAGGTTAATTGTTGTATGATTCTTACTTATTGAAAATGTTGTTACTAATTAAATAAAATAATTTTCCTTTAAAAATAAAATTGGTCAGAAATGTTGAAAAATGGTTTTGACACTTAGCTTAATTAATTAGGGTGTTAATTTGGAAAATTTTATTTTTACGACACTGATGCTAAGAATGAACCAACTGTTCACCTTGATTTTAATTTAATAAAGGAGTGATCGCCCGATATTTAATTAGGCGGGGTGTCACAACAGTATGGTTAGAGTCACAAAATTGTGATAGACTTCGTAAATTTGCTTGAAGTCCTTCCACTAAGATAACATTCTCAAGAATGGGTAATCCGTCTTTATAGAGTGTTCCTTTACCAATGATTTGGGCTGATACGCCATCTCCATACAAGACTTTTCCTCCAGAGAAGTTAATTTTGTTTGAAAGTTTGGAATCATCCCCGGTTATATGTTTGGAACATCCTGAGTCTAAATACCATCCAGTTGTATTATGTTCAGCTCTAAAAGCTTTGATCACTATGTTGCATTTTAACTGGGATAATATATCATCTTTTCTAACCCAAATTTCTCTAGTTTTCAATTTCCACTTATTGGCCCGTATTTGATAAAACTTGCGAGATTATGTCTTTTCTTTAAAAGATTTTTGCGCAATTTTATTATTGTTATAAACAGTTGGAGAAATTCGGTGATAATAGAATATAGGATTCCTTCTTGTAGATTATCTTTTAGTATTAGTCCCTTTCCTTCTATTACAATAGTAAAAAGTCTTATCTCATTGTTTGGGAAGGACATAGTTGTTACTTGTTCTCCTAGAATAGTTGACGTTATGGTAAACGGGAGAAGTATAGACTGGATTACATAGATGTTTCGCATAACAAACATCAAGGGGATGTCTATAGACATCACAATAGGAGAAGTAAAGATGACGCGTTGAACTTATAACCTTGGGAAAGGTATTATTTGAAGGTTGGTCTAGGTTTTGAGCTCTAGTCTTATTCCTAGGTGGCATACGATGAAACATCAAATTTGCTTATCGAATAGGAGGGAAGACATATTTGGTCTTTTGTTCAACTTTATGTTTAGAGTTGCTTGATTCACCAATGTCTAACTTCATTTGCTTTTTCCAAAATCATTTTTTAAACCTAAAAAATCTCGACAAGTTTCAATAGGTCTTTTTCCACCAGACATAAACTTTATAGTTTCAAAGTTTTAGTTTGTGCCTTAGAGTTGGGACAAAAAAGTATTCCACTTCTATCATCCGAATTTGTTTTTCTTTCAGCTACACAATCTTCAAAAAATTTAGAATTATTTTCAAGTTTCGCAATTTTTTTGAAGACCGTGGATGTCTTTTCTTTTGTTTGTTCGAATTCTAACAACATTCCTTTGTATTTCTTTTCCAGAATTTCATTAGAGTTAGACAACTCTTCCAGTTTTTGTTCAAAGTTTTTGGTTTCATTTTCATGATTTAGGCATTGAGTAGTATACTCTTCATTATTTTGTTTGATCATCAGACTTAAGGTTTCTATTTTCTGGATAAGATCCTTAATAGTTTTTTCAAGCCTAGTTCGTTTCTTGAGAGTTTTTGTGTACAGTATGTGAATGTCAGGAAGGTCGTCATTTTCGGAGTCGCTAAGTGTGTAGTGTGCAGTGTCCCTAGTGGTTCATTTTTGGAACTCACACACCCATTGACATCAACAATAGAGCATTCCCTTTGACTCACACACACGACATTTGAAGCATTATCAACATTCTCAAGAAATAAGGCAAATAAACCAGTAGGCACAATATCAGTCATGGTATGATCAGATTCCTCATCATCATTGTAGATTATCTTAGCAAAGAATGATATACAAGGGTCAAAAGTGTTAGATGACTCAGGTTCATCAATTTCAGAGTCACTCGAGTCATCCCAAGTCTTGCTTAAATGAGCCCTATTACGTTTGTGAATTTTGTCTAAGTTAACTCTACAGTCACTAGCCATGTGTCCTAACTTTCCACATCTATAGCATTAAACATTTTTAAGGTCTTTCTCAGGTTTCTTGTGATTGTCAGACTAGTATTTGTTTTGTCTTATCTCATGAGGCCTGTTGTTATATTGATTTAGATAAGTAGGTTTGCCTTGCCTTTTAGCTATTTTATTTCGAAAGTCCACAATTTTCTTAAACTATTTAGACATTAAGGCAATCTGATTATCTAAAGTACAGTCCTCATCAAAGTCTAAGTTAATGTTAGGTATGCTAAATTTAGGTGTGGTCAACTTAGATGAAAAAATAAGATTAAAGGTAAACTGTCTCTTTTGTGAATGGGTTAATTGTTTCTTAAATTTTAATTCCATTTCCACAGTTCTCAATTTTCTACTGAGGAGTTAAGGTGTAAGACTTTGATCACCCATCTCCTCAATTGCATATCTCTTATTATCAATTTTTTGTGGAAGTGATCTTAGTTTTTTAGAGACAATTTCCTTTCTATCATAAACAATCCCATTAGCATGGAATTTCGTCACAATGTTTGTCAGCCTAATATAGAAGTCATCAAATGACTCAGTTTAGTCATGATCAAGGAGTTATACTGCTGCATTAACAATTGAGTTTTAGCAGCTTTAGCTCTAGTATCACCCTCATGTGCAGTCACTAGGGTGTCCCATGCTTCTTTAGAGGTAGAGCATAATGATATCCTCTTAAATTCATGTTTATTTATAGACATGAATAAGGAACTTTTGCCATTAGTGTTATTAAGTGAAACAAGTTTCTCTTCTTTAGTGAATTCACTTAGTAACTTTCTTATCCTCACAGTACTTCCTTCAGCGGCTGGTTTAGTAGGAAAGGTGTAACCATTATCAATAACTTCCCAGACATCATCTCCCAAAGTCCCTTGGATGAATGCCACCATCCTTACCTTCCAGTAAGGAAAGTTGGTCCCATCAAAGAGAGGGGACCTGGACAGGTTACCTAGTCTCTCAAATTTATCATCCATAATTTGTTTTGAGAAAACAATTTCAGAAACTCAAGATCTAAAGAATTTTTCAGAAACCAAAACTCTGATACCAATTGAAAAAATACCACTTAAGTCATTTAATAAAAGATTAAACTATCTAAATGGCTCCGAACAGTTTCTTGACGAAACTCTTTTCTTAAAAAAAAAATTAAACACTATATGTGTAAAATAGTATGAACAAATAATTTCAGTTAGAGGTTTACTAGTTTTGAAAAACAAAACTTTAAACAAAATAAACCAACACATCCTTAAGAAAGGCATGAGAGGAAGAGGAAGTGTACAAAAGAAATTTAAAGTGGTAAAACCCCACCCAATTGGGTAAACATCCACGGTGACCTCTACGCAACAAAGTAAAAAATCCACTAAAAATGAGTAACATATTACAAGCTATATAACAATTAAGACATGAAATCAAACCTAAACTAAATTCAGAAATGTACCAACTCCTCTGGCATTTTCTGACTTCTCCTAAAGTTCTGATGTTGTTGATTTTCTCCCAGCTTCGTAACTTTACTCCTTTTAGGATTACGTCGACTCTAAAACTCCAATATCTCAACACCAACACTTTTCAGTGTAGTAATGTGAATGTTTATGTGGTGTAGTTCTCTAAACTCATGCATGCAACTCACACACACTTAATTACAGACAATATGAGTATCAAATTACAAACAGATCTCTTAATATGCAAGGGTTTCTAAAATCAACTTATTCAAATAAATTAGACCTTGGATCTTTCAAATAACCGCAGATCAAGATGGAATCTTTCTATACAAACTAGCCAAGATCCTATAGACTTTCTTTATTTGAAAATATTAACTTATTTCACAAAACGTGAAATAATTTTGAAAGTGAAATCCCCAATCAAGATCCCAAACTAGATCTAAGTCTGAAAGTTTGAGTAACTTGAAATCAGATAGGTTTTTGTTGGTTTAGGGTTTGAAAAAAACATTTATTTTGAAAAGAACCAACAAAAAATAAATTTCTCAAAATAACAAATCAGATATAGCAAATAACTAAGTGATATGTATCATAGAAATCAAATCTCAAATTTCTATGCAAAAAAATAGAGACTTAATCAACATAATTAAGTTGGCAAAGAGATATAAGACAGTAGAGGAAGAAACTTCAAAAATCTCGAACTAAAAACACTCAGAAAAAGATTTTATGGTTTTGATTTGGTTGAAGTTTCAGTTAGGATTTGTAAAAAAAACTCTTCGAACTCTCTCTCTAACTCTTTTTCTACCTTCTCTCTATTTTCTCTTAGAGGTTAAAATGACAAAAGTTACAAAATTGAAGACGAAGTCTCCTTATATACTGAGTGAATATGGATCTGGAACATCGTGGGAAAATGAACGATTAGGATTCATTCGAAGTTAATCTAATGTCTACCAACCCACCACTTTTAAAACAGAGTTGATTGGTTCAAAAATAAACTCGGGGATTAAGAGAAAACACATGGAAATCGTTGATTAGAATAGATCCAGTGGTTCACAAAGAGGTTTAAGTATGTGAGAGGGAGAAAACACATATTTTGTCGTTATATAAGCAACATGTGAACGGCTGAGATGTATTTTAAAAAGCGTGTTTTTGAATTTTTAAAAATACAAATTGTACCCACAATATTCTCAAGCGCTTTCGGTTTCTACCCAACGAGATTTTATGCCTTAAAAACAAATTATAATCTAGCCCTAAATGTTTTTAAGCCATTATTTTTAATTCCTAAAAATCATTTTAAAATCTTAGAAATTATTTAAAAATTCCCCAAAATAGTAGAAAATTGATTTTAAGGGAATTAACTCACACACAACCAAATATAGCATGATATAGTATATGTATGCAATCCTAGTGTGTGGTGTTGGTGAGCTACCCTTAAGAACTTATAGAGGTATCATGTAGAGTCCTAGATTTCTTTGGTAACTAGGGATGGGACTCAAATTTTGCCATAATTTCCAAACTAGATGATTACCTATATAGTATAGACTTAAGTAAGTCACATATATAGGGTGCTTCAATATATACATATGCTAGGATGTACCCGTGCCGATGGAACGACAATAAATTTGTTCTCGTGATATTTTGTACCCGTGCTAATGGCACAGTGATCAATTTGTTCTCGTGATAAATGTGTACCCGTGCCGATGACACGGTGAAATAAAAAGTCAAATTAAAAACAATTTAACTATATTGCATTCTACCCCACCTCGCTTCATCCAACCCGTGGATCATAATAATTGTTTTTCTTGCTTCACAATTCCTGTGGTTCTAAGATTAAGGTTTCATGCCTCCACATATTATTTCGTCACAGTGATTAGGTCGCGCAAAATAAGACAGGAGGCGATAACAGTGTTTTTGTGTGCAAAGTTATAAAGGAGGAGAATATAAATAGGAATCAATTCACTTGCACAAAATACGAAATATGAAATATGATTAAAAACAAATTCTTCACGTCAGGGTATACCCGTGGCAATCGCACGTTGATGATTTCATACTTTATAGTATGTTTGGATTTATTATCATGATCATACAACATTTAGTTTTTTTTTAATGGAAACTTTTATTTAGTTTTTTTATTATACACTTTTAAGTTTTTTTTTCAACTATTAAGTTTAACACTATTTTAATTTTAAAAATAAAATCTTACCATTTTAATTGCCTTACATAAAAAAAATGTAGTATTTAAAAAATATTAAAAATATAATGTACAATTTATTCTATACATTATTTGAAAATAAACTTAAAATCTATTTGAAAACCACGCACCCCTAGCCTCACTCTTAAGCAAAAATTAAACAGAGAAAATTAAAGTAAAAGTTTCAAAGATTAAAATTGTTAAACAAAAAAAATATTATTTTGCCCCAAGATTCAGTATATTCTACACCACAATATAATACAACCATAAGATGCAAAACCTAAAAGGTGTAATGTTTCATTTACACAAACAGTACATCCTCTGTTTCCTGCACGAATTTAAAATAATCAGTGTGGCAAATGACCAAACATCCTCCGATAAAATTGTTAAACAAAAAATATATTATTCTACCCCAAGATTCATTATTTTCTACACCACAATATAATAAAACCATAGGATGAAAAACCTAAATGATGTAATGTTTCATTTTTCCAAACCAAACATCCTCCATTTCCTGCACAAATTTAAAACAATCGGTGTGGAAAATGACTAAACGAACCCCTCGAACCAACCGAACAACCCGACTTATTATATAGAACCACCCGAACCAAATTAATTTCAATTACACAAACCAAACGAACAACCAAATCAGTTTCATTTACCTGAACCAAATGACCCAAACGAACAACCAAAGAATCTGACCATTCGTAAAGCTATAAAACTATCGGCAACTGTAACAAAAAACATTAAATCGGTTAAAAGTAAAAAATTAAAAGAAAAACAAATTAGAGAAATATCCAAGCAGAGATATGTCTTTATTTTTAACGGGTCTTTAGATATCAACCATAAAAAACTAAAAAATACAGATCCAAAGACAGATCTGAAAAAAATGGATTTGAAAAAAACGAAGACGTCGATTACCACAAAAGATGGATTTGAAAAACCCAAAAATCAAAGAAACACTTCAGATCTAACAAATTTTTGATGGGTTATTTTTTGTTCACTCTTGCCTACTATTCTTGTACACTTCCATATTTGGTTTTGTTTACCTCTTGGTGTGTGGTCCATGGTGAGGCTTATCCGCCCTCTTTCTAGCCGCCCTTACATGTGTGTTCTTCACCCGAGACAACCTTCATGTTAGATATGGTGATCAGTAAAAAATAAGAATTGAGTATGTAAGAGGGTAGTTTAAGTAAGATGGAGGCATAATGCCTTTTTAGTATGGTAATGATAGAATTAATCCGCTCACACTATTGATTAACCACAAGACATATAAACACAGTTTGGAGAATATAGAAACCCAGTTTAAACTAACAAATCGCTCGTGTATGTCTCAGAATACAGTGATGAACTTAGAAATAACTTAGCTAGAGGAAGAGAGAAGTAAGCACCCTAGATACACCTTGGTAGGCAGGTACAAAACACACTAAAACCCCTCAAGAATCTCTGTCAAGTATTAAAAGCTTCGTAATAAATAATAATAGTGAGTGGGTGGAACTCTCTGGTTTGTTATAACTCTCCATCTTTTAGAAGAGAACCCCTCATTCTCTTGGAGGTGGTTGGGGCTCTTAAATAGCCCTTACACCACCCCCGATGCAACTCTGTCATGAATGCCTATGAAAGACATCCTTCATACTTTATGTCTCCAACATTAAATACCTAATGCACTAGTTGCCTCCACGTCATAGACATTAAATGCCAGGATATGCCTTTTGCCTAACCACTGTGTGTCAGGCGCTGTTGCCGCAAAGGTTGCTTACCAACTATCTGACAGCCCCAAATACCACGGTGGTTTACTCGAGTGCAGATTTGATATTGGCTAGCTGGCTAGTGACATCTCCTACAGTAGATGTGATATAAAGTAGAGGGTTGTTTGGTTCACAACTCAGCAGTCAGGGTCAGGGTCCTTCGGTCAGGGTCCTTCGGTGTTTTACCAGGTGTATCTAAGATGGTCAGTACAAGCACCGATGCTGCCCCACTTATCAATCCTCCAAACCAAGTCCCTCTAAGGTTCCCACGGAGAGGTCGTTCGATAGAGCATGAAAGCTCTCCCAGGCCCTACAAGCTTGGTCTCTCGCGAGTACCGTTCGACCTCACACAAATTCACTATTTCTCGTTGCATCATTACAATCGTTATAGCTCATAGCCAATATAAACAATTATACAATCATGACTAAATAACCCAGAAAGCTAAAGTATGAGTTGCCACGCTAAGCTGCCATGCCAAGCTACCTCGCCTGAGTTGCCATGCTAAGCTGCCTTGCCTGAGTTGCCACACTTTCTTAATCCCAAACACTGTTGCTAATGGGTGAATTATCCCTAATTTCAGGATTACCTTCAACCCTCCTATAGAGTAAAAGGATTTACCCGGTGTTGCTAGCAGGGAAAAGTAGTGAAGGATTTACCCATGTTGTCATCATCCTACCAGTGTTGCTATCATCCTCTACCGGCCTAGCTATGTACTGAACTGGTGTTTTCATCATCTTACTAGTGTTTCTATCATCCTCCTGGCTTTACCCGATGCGAACGTGCATGGCGGTGGACTGAACCGGAGTGAGGGGAGAAGATAGGGGAGAGCAGCGAACTGAATGGGAGGATGAAGGATGTGAAGTGAGGAGAGGTAGTTTCTCGATCCTTGTGCTCTATAAATATCAATGTGAATATCTGTATACAAAATGTGTGCAGAGACGAGTTTACTAATTTTTCACTCAATCCATTTCAACCATTAGATTTCTCCCTTGTGCATCATCTTAAACCCTTAGATACAGTAAATATCAACAGTCAGTTGATAAAGACCAAACTCAATAACTTTCAATATCAACCATTAGTTGGGAAAGACCAAAAGTCCCTCTTCCTTTATTATATATATACCTTTGAAAATACATGTTCTAATGCATTAACTGTTTTACTCCTAAAAACCTTGCTTGTCCAGGTTAATTTACCTTAATCTTATAAAATACTTAATTTACTGATTCTCAACACTTCTTACTTCATTTAACACACCCGTTTCAACACTTGGAACCACTACATTTGATTTATCCAAACACATTGCTTTATCGGAATCAGCCTTTTTATTTATTTCAATACACTTTGGTATTTTCGTTAAAACTCACGCTTTCAATACACACAGACATCCTTGTTAGAAAATACTCATTTAGTCTTTGAAAACCTTTTTAGAACACCTTCTTGTGTTAATTATGGATTTAACCACTTTGGTTTCTTAATCACTCATTTACTCACTTACTTTACCCTTTTCCCTTTCGCTATGGACATTAATCAAATATGCATTCACTTGTCTATTTAACCTTTACTCGAATATTTATTCATTCATACAAGTTAGTTTGTATTAACACATTTACCATGAAACCCATTTCTTGACTTGTTCTTAATTTCCTTATGTCTTTTCTCGGAATCTTCCAGTACCACATACTTCAACGGGATCCACACCGCCGGCTATGTGCACCATATGCTCTGGACAATGGTTTAGGGATTTTCACCCAAGGGCTTTGGGACATTCTTTCTTTATCCTAGTGTCTTCTGGGTTCCCTTTATGTGTTTTATCATTTTAGAAATGCCCGAATTATTTCACTTTTCCTTTTTACTCAGTTGAGGCCAAAACCCGGGACTTTACCGCCCAACTTGTGTTACACTTTAAAATTTTACCATTTCACGTCCTCTACACATAACGTTGAGTTTACTCCAAAAATCATATTCATTTTGTACCACTTTGTGTAACACCTATTTAACATGGAACATGATCTAATACTCACCATTTCGTCAAGCATGACACTACATAATCTACTCCGATTCTCCATTCGCCTTATGACCAAGTCCAAACCAATCCTAGCACTACCTATTCTACTACCCAAGTCATACTGGTGCCTCTACGGGAAAACTCTTTATAACAATCAAATCTCACCAAAATAAAATCGTACTACAACCAACCATCGCATATATCGTCAAAATTAATTCTAGATTAGGACCATACATCCTGTGTTCCACAAATTTTCAGGTTATCCTAACTATAGTACTTGCAAGAGTTTTGCCAATAACCATAGTATGCTATTTTCTCATTCTAAGGAGGAATAGTACCATCAAAACATTACCGCACGCCCAGTTTACACCTTTCGTTGCGTCAGTATGATGAAGCTATTACTACCTTAGGTGTCTCATCCTTGATTACTCACTAGAATATCACTCTAGTCCACTCACCGTGGCAAAGAAACACCGTGTGCCATGTTATTCCTCAACTCCTAACATTATACCGTAACCTTAACCATCATCTACTCTTCACAACTAGAGCCACTTACTACCGAGTCGGCCAGTCGAGAGTCTACTAGCCTTAAGATAGAATGCTACTATGAGCAAACTGTGTGTCTAAAATTGTATCCACTCCTACGCAAACTTTATGCAATAGTAAGAATATCTCAGATGGGTGCACCGAGTTATAGAGCTATATTGACCAATCCGACCCGCGATGTTGTCCCAGGCCCAACCACATCGTACCATGACATGGAACCAATCTTATTCACCATAATTGAGAATACTGAACCCCAATTACCGAAAACGAAAGGAATACAACACTGTCAGAAGGAACAAACAACTCTCCCGAGAAATTTCGCCCATAAGCATCTGATTCTGACTTATGGAAGTAAAACTACACCGTCTACTTGAAGTCATGCCACTTATTCTCAAAACTCTCACTGAGTACCACTCCAGGCCATATACCCTAACCTAGATCACTAGTTGTAACGAATCGAATCGCAACCATTCATTCTCACAATACGAACATAATTTATGAATTGACAATCCTTGAGGAAGTCAATGCCTGACTTACTTCCTTAGGAGAAAGGCCATACCTTTCACATCCTTGGCATAAATGAATCATTTGGATTAGTAGATACCCCATTCTCTAGTCATTGATCTTAACTAATAACTAGTGGAGACGTCACTAACCTACTACACCTGGGTTATTGTATGCCTTATCATTTCGCGACCAATGTCTTAGATTTCCATGGACATTACTTAGTTCAAGCCAGACGCTCATCTAACCGTGTTCTTTGACCACACTAGATTGCCACTAAACTTACCATCTATTTTCACCCACACAAAATTATGGGACGACCACACCTTCCGCCATTGGAATTCTAAGGGTAATAAGTCCCACTCATGGCTACTCCTTCTGATTCGTACTAACTTGAAAAACATTCCAGGAACTAGTCCTTTCATCACTAAGGTCACCCTAGAATACAGTCGACACCCCGACATAATAATCACATTATGATATTACCCCACTTAGATTTCCATTTTCAAATTTCCACATATCATCATAACTCTAAGTCTCGAATACATTTCCTAGCATATCCATAAGTCGAGTATCACCATACACATACTAGTCATTCCATGACATCTAAGTATTACTCCTCTAAAGACACTACTATCTTCCTACCTTAGGGATTGTACCACCTCTCCGTGTCGATTAGAGGCCCTACCCAACACGCACACCACTCAATCAGTAATTTGGGATCATCATCTGACCCTCAACTCAATAATTACTAGAATGTTACTGCCTCTTTTTACCAGAATTAATTCGTTTCCTAGGAAAACTAAACATATCTCATGTAAAGTTCCAAAACTCGATAAGATTTTATCGTCTATACTTTTATCATCATAGGTGCACTCTTCCAACCTTTAAATACCCACATAGATATTACTTGGTGCTCAGAAAGACACTAGTTTACGAGCTTCTAGATATAGTGCACCTTAATCCTCAAACACCTCAAGACATCACAACATTCGATACGTACCCTCAATGATGTCACACACAATTTATCCTATGGGAACCTCAAATGTCTATAAACCACTCTTACACTAGGACTACCTCACACCTAGCCATTACCTCGGTGGCTAAAATGAGTCTCTACACCTAGATAATTTCTTTATCTATCTTCCAAGAGTTCATGACTACAGTCACATACAAACCTCAACCAATGATACCACGGGTTATGGCAGGGTACAGGACATTTCCTGCAACCTATAAACCTCAAGGTCTACCTCTACCTCCCCCAAATCCTCAGTGACTGTTCAACTATGATAACTAAATTGCCTTACTATGTAAACATCACACCATGGGTTAACCTACAAGTTAACACGACTATAAATCTTTGTAGGATACGGACGTCAGGTATTGCCTATAAATGCCAAGGTCCACACCACGAACGCCGCACAAGATCCTATTCCTCAACATCCCATTATAATCAAAATATACCCAACCTAAGTACTCAACCAAAGGAATCAATATGTTACATTCCAAAATCAATACTCATGAATGCCATTCAACTATCTTGTCTCCATACATGAGATACACAACCTTTCCCACTAAGTCACAACGAACACTACTCAATGTTTCCACTAACATGGCTACTTTCATCACCAAATTCATTTCTCAATATATCTCACATAAAGGGTCGTGGCATTGCCACTATTAGCCTACGTAACTTCATGTGTCCACCGAATTATCATCAATTGCGATATCACCCCAAGGATCAAATTTTCCCCTAATTACATCATCGGCGTTAACTACCCATATGTGTCGTACCTAAGGGTTATATATACCTCTTAATCACTTATCATTAGTGTCTAGTCGAGACACCCTAACCATCAAATTCTATTGTCCACTATATGAAACTCATGCCACTTGACCATTAAGCATCATTTCATTCTATCCATACCTCAGATCGTTTTATGCCATTATAATCCAACACAAGATCCTCACACTAACAACTACGGTGTCACCACTATAGGTTTGCATGGACACCTATAAATTACTACAATTCTAATCATAAACACATAAGCGATTAATAACTATCAACTTAATTGTGTTCTATTTGGCACCAACTCACTTGTCGTGCTAATTTATTTAACTTTACCGACAAGGACCTGAGCTAAACCGTCACAAAACTAGTATGATCGTCCTAAATCACACCGACGTTGAAAGATCCAATACTGACCTAACCACGTCACTCACGAACAGTACCTTAAATCTAGAGCTCTGATATCATTTGTAATGCCCCGGCCCGAATTTATGGGTTACCCGTGAGTCAAAGCGATTCGACTTGGGAGTTAGGTATGAAGTGCAATGGAATAACCTACATAATGTTGCTAATCTAGTTTTATTTTAATTAACATTTCACTCGTTAGCATGCAATTCTAGTTTCAAAATAAACTACGTATGGGACCCATGTTGAGCACACCGAAGTCCAAGTAAATAGAGCTACTAACATAAAATAAATAAAGTATACCTACCCATATAACGTTGTCAAAATAAAAAACCGTTCCCAACCTACCGTAACAAGCAAGGGTATGAGCCTATTTTCGCATGCATGTGATTTTAGCGTGTGAGTATCCTTTTTGCCATTTTTTTTACATACATATATATATATAATTTAAAAAATACATGTTCCAATTCATTAACCGTTTTACTCCCAAAAACCTTGCTTGTCCAGATTAATTTACCTTAATATTATAAAAGACTTACTTTAGTCATTCTTAACACTTCTCACTTCATTAACAAACCCTCTTCAACACTTGAAACCATTACATTCTATTTATCCAAACACAATCCATTACCAGAATCACACCTTTTATTTATCTCAATACACTTTATTATTTTCATTAAAACTCACCCTTTCAAAACACACGAACATCGTGTTAAAAAATACTCATTTAATCTTTGAAAACCTTTTTACAACACCTTCTTGTGTTAATTATGGGTTTAATTGCTTAGAGTGCTTAATCACCCATTTACCCACTTACTTTACCCTTTTTCCTTCCTCTATGGACATTAATTAATTATGCATTCACTTGTCCATTTAACCTATACCGGAATATTTATTCAGTCATACATGTTAGTTTATACTAACACAGTTACCACACAACCCATTTCTTGACATGTTCAAAATTTCTTTTTATCCTTTCTTGAAATCTTCCAATACTGCATACCTTAACGGGCTCCGAACCACCTGCTATGCACACCATATGCTCTGGCCAGTGGTTTAGGAATTTTCACATAAGGGCTCTAGGCCCTTCTTACTTTATCCCGATGTCATTCGAGTTCCCTTTATGTGTTTTAATATTTTACAAATTCCCACATCATTCCACTATTGTTTTTTACCCGTCCTAAGCCAAAACCAGGGACTCTACTGCCCCAACTTGTGTTACATTTTGAAAATTTACCATTCCATATCCTTTACACTCTAACCTTGATTTTATTTCAAAAATCATATTCGGTTAGGACCACTTTGTGTAACACCTATTCTAACCTTCTTATTTCATATAAATGTTCCACTTTATGTAATATTACCATTTTACCCATTTATTTTCAAAATGGCCTTTTACACTATTTTCACAAGTGCTAATTTTCTTAAAAACACTATTAAGTTATTTAGACCAATTTCTTAAATGTTTTGAGACTTTAACACCTTTTTACACTTGGAGTAATAATCTTCTTAATTGGAAACACTTTTACACCTTTAATCCCTTTTAATTCCATAAGTGTTAATCCTGTACAACTTTACTAAGTTACACATTAACTTTTCCATATTTACCTATTAACCCTCAATGAATACTTTTATCAACACTTTTCCAAACACACATTTCTTTACTTTTTTCATTCAAGAACTCAATTTCTAAATAATACTACTTTTAGAAGAAAATACCATTTATTTCATTTAACATGTAGCCTTACATTCTATTTTTATCACATTTTTAACCCCCTTTTCATACACTTCAAAGAGAAGAATTTCTACTTTCCTCATTTCATGTTTAATCCCAAAAAAACCTTCTCTAAACTTGTTTATACATTTAATATCAAAATACTACAAGTTTATATGCATGAGAAGCTGGATTTAAAACCCAAAAATCCTATTACATGGTTTAAACATATATTTCATCACGGGAAATCACTATACTTGCAAAATATAAAATTTTAAGGCATAAAGACATTTTCATTTCTTCAAACTCAACAAATGTCTATTTTTCTTAAAATTTGCACTTTTGCAAGAAGCTATAAAATATTATTTCACCAATGTTCACCAACATAAACCATTATTTTCAAACATTTTATTTCATAAAATGTTTAACATCAATTTTTCTAGAAAATATACCATTTTCATAAAATACCAACTAGTGTTATTTCAGAACCTTGAACTATTTATTCGTGCTTTAGTTTTCAATAAAATAATATTTTTCCAATATTTTTATTCCCTAAAAATGTTTATTATCTTCTACACATTATTTACACCATTGAACTAAATATACCCTACTAAAATAGTCTAACTACAAGACTACAAATGCAAAGTAACATCTTACACTAAGAGTAAGGTTTTTCCCACATCTAATGGCTTCAATGATGGTGGAAATGTTGATGTAGGAGAATCAACCCCCACCTCCATAGGTGGCCTCAAGGGGTTACCAAATGCAACCTCAAGAAAGCTCCAAAAATATTTTTCGTCCAAGCTTCCAAGCATGATCCACTTCAACTGCATTAAAACCCACCTTCATTTTCTCCAAAAATCCCCCAAATATACCCTCCAAAATTCGTAGCTCTTCTCTACCAATGATAGAAATGGGTATTGTGGGCTTGAACATGGTGGGATATTTTAAAAATGGTGGTGGAATGGTGTTTTGGTGGTGGGTGGAGGTGGAAGACCACCCACCTCTCTTTCACTCTCCCTGTTTCTTCCATTTTCTCCCAATAATAAATAGCCTCAAATACACCAAACAAACCTTTATAAAACTCTCCTTAAGGTCAGAAACCCTGTTTTACTCATTCTGGGTTAATCAGAGCTCGACAGCTCAAAGATCCGACACTCCAAATTATGACAGCTCACAAGGGCACTAAGATGAAAAGTCCGTCTTACATCGTTCAAATGACTTCCCTTATGTTGTACGAATGACTTCAACTATGTCGTCCCTTCCTTGGATCGCGTGACCCTTCATGTGTTTGTTACTATAAGTCAACATCATGTCGTTAGAAGCCTGTATCCCGTGACCTACATCTCGTTACTGACGATAGCCTATTGTCATTCGAATGACCTCCCAATGTCATTTGAAGGACCCCTTTCTCATAATTTTATTTTTCTCCAATTCTTATCCATAATTCTTCCTTAATTATAATTAACTCCTCCTGGTTTATAATCCACATATAGTTTTAATTCAATTACAGGAGTAGGATATTACACCCTGTCATGGAGCACATGGGGGGGGGGGGGGGGACATTTACAAATTTGGGTGTGCCCCCTATAGTGTGCAAGAATTAAGTTACTAACTTTATTTGTACAAAACTACAATTAAGTCAAAGTGAATGCATCCTATCCCCACTAATATACATAACATACCTCACCCCTCCTCTAAAAGCAGTGCTACACGTATAGTCACTCAAGTCCTGATATAGATGATGACCGAATACTTGTGATAGTGAAAATATCCATCTAGCAAGATGGATATGTGGAAATAGAGTTAACTACATTCAAGATAATTTTTCCCGATGTACTACCCATGAAGTTACAACATCCAACATCATTCACATTACGTAGTAATGGGTCTATGTATTAGTCTACAACAAAAGAATTAGAATTTATTTGATTAATTTCCAATAATTTATATGTATAAATATATATATATATATATATATATATATATATATATATATATATATATATATATATATATATATATATATATATATGAGACACTAAGGCATCTACCAATAACAACTCCTTCTTTCTCTATCGGTAAGTTCGAAAAAGTTTCCTATCCATAGCAGACCACACACTACAGATACAAGTGGGGTGGTATTTACGCAGTACACCCGTTCACGGCCCATACCTAGGAGTTAAAATGGATCCCAACATCTACACCTACCTCTCGTAAGTAGTGTTGTAACATAGTATCAATAATAATGACCTACATGAAGCTTATCCCAACTGTGCTGATGTGTGCTCCGGTTCCAAACGCATGTAACCTAACCGATAGGACAGTCCATGAACATAGATATTTCCAAAATTTAAATATTATCATATGTAAAGGTAATTATCCTTATAAGTATCCCATAGGTTCCCCATAAAAATTATTCGTAAGTAACCTTAGTTAATAATTAGCCATCACCTAATTTTATTAACTTCTTTTTTTTTATAACATACAATATAGCAATATATATATATATATATATATATATATATATATATATATATATAGGTAGTTGCCCCATGATTACCCCAACCTGCCCCATAGGCGCCTCTCCTAAAAATTCTCATTTAACTATTGATCCACATTTAATTTATTAAATGGCCATTAATTAAATAGCACCATTAACCATCCAATTAATTTAATTTTCTCCCATTATTAACATCACCACATTTCCATTTTTAATAAATTCTACGATTGTCCAAACATGGTTCCACTTACTCATGTGAACTTCTAAAAATTACCCGGACCTAACGGCAGACCCTGGGCCTGGACCCCCCAAAATCGATCCGGTTCGAACCAGGGACGAATTGTCTCTCCCCTGAGAGAACAACCCCTTCTGGACAATTTTTTTCTAAGTTTGGGACTCCTATTTTTCCACCCAAATAGGATTCTAAAGGCTCCATACTTAAAATAGTTTTCAATCTGAGTTCCCGTGACCTTGTTTACCATCTTAAGATCATTTACTACATGATTTGATGTCGAGTTCTAGTCACACGTCATATAATTGAAGTCATAGTGGATGCTCGTGTTTTCTCAATTTTTTTTATCAATAAGTTCTTCAATCTCTATAACATGTAAGGGCAATTATTACTAGAAATTTTAATCCTTAACATACCCAATAGTTCTCTAAAGGTGAATATTCATATAAATCCCAATAGGATCCTAGATCATGAATTTTCCCAACATTTAACCCATAATTTATACCCATCCTAATTTTTGGATTTTCTTACCTTATTTATATATTCCAAACATTTATAAACAAGACTCAATTCATTGTTTAATTACCCAAAATCCGACGAATCCATAATTCTACATGGAAATACATCATGATGATTTAAATAGCATTTTGGACAAATAAAAGTAATCAAGAAAACTCTTGCCTTAGATCTTTAATGTCTTCTTGGTTAATTCTTTGAGTATTCCTTAGATCTCTCTCTCCCTAATATCCTTCTACGTTTCTTGCCTCTCTCCACCAAAATGTGTTTTGGGTTTCTTGGATACAAATGATAGGGAATTAATAAACTCCCAATTAATATAAGTATCAAATCCTGAGTTAGGCCTTAGGCCTCAACTTTTGACCCCCATATGGGTCTGAACCCGCACTCAAATGACCTGAATGTAATCCAATTAGTACACACATAACCTGGGACCATTTTTAAAGATCTAAAGCACTTAAACGAGTCCATAGAACTTTCCTAAATGCATCACGAATATTTTTATTTAGCATACCCATTTGTATCATGTTTAACCAATGCCCAACCACAAGTTAATTAATTTATGATATATTTCTCATGAGCAAACCCATCATTCCAGTTGAGTCATATAATTATGAAGTTATTAATACATATTTATTATCACCTTAAATTTTATTCATTTAAATTTAAATACCTCCAATTTAATTCATTCTCAAATTTAATCAGAAATTTTTAATTCAATTTCCACCATAATATTTTATTCTGAAAATACAGGGTATTACATTCTTCCCCCTAATAACGAAATTACTTCCTTGGAATTTACTATGGCATGAAGTCACGTTTTAATTCGTACTTGTATCTTAAGTTTATAGTCAATTAGTCCATAATCATATCCAATGAGAAAAAAGAGAGGCTCACCCATGCCTATCATAACATTACTGGGTCGCCCATCTATTCCATGTTACATGTACACACACTTGTACCATCATTAAATATGAATGACACATATACATCCAATTTGTACCATCCACAACAGGTATATCTATAGAGAAAGTATACCAACATATATTTAAATGTAAAAAGTAACCATCTTAGTATCCAACTTCCCTCAACTCCCAAAAATTTCCAATTTTGTACGTGGGACGTCTCGTAACAAAAATCCTAACAAGATACCCTCCCGATACACTATTAAATGTCTTAATCAGTTGTCGATATCCTTGGGTCCAAGACTTAAAAGAAAATAAACAAAAAAATAAACATTTATGCTAATCATGTAAATTTCATTTTGTTCCCGTTGCCAGTAGAAGTCTCGTCACTCCTAAGGGGCACACTAAATCCTGATAAATTACTAGCTTGATAATGCCAAGAACAGTAATAAAATGTCTTAGGATCCAACATCTTTCAGCTCTCGTTGTTTACTAACTTCTTGAGTGGGACATCTCACAAGTGAAATCCAAATAAGAAACCCTTCTAATACATTACTATATATCTTCGCTGTTCAATGAAATCTATCGATCCCGGACTAAAGTCTATTAAGGTGCATAATCATTCCTAAGGCTGCACAGGCCTAATAATTCCAATAAAGGCTATATCTTCCTATTTACAATGATGTCATAATTATATTAACATCATTTGTTATCGTACACATCCTCGTGTAATCGATAATATCACTAGTCCTAACGTTCCCAAGGGAACAAAATATTTCTAAAATACGAATGCTCTCCACTTTGCATACTTTTAACATAGGTAAGAATTTTTCATCACTAGATAATTATTGCATGTGTTTATCCATCAAACATAATATTATTATTATATAGTATACGTTCGTACTCTGACTCAAACATTCATTGTTTCTTTAGTTTCAAGAAATACTTAGTAACAAATTCTGAGATTTCCCATCGTTGTGCCTACTCTTGATAAGGCAACACTTTTGAGTACATACAGGTCCCGTAACTAAGGTCTTCGTGCCCATGAAAACCCTTACTATATAGATATTGTGATTTATTCAAACCATTAGTGGTTCTAAGGTAATATCTTTAGATTTTTCACTATTGGACACCTACTTGTCCCTAAATTTCTCTCATCCTCGGTGCATCGCCAAACATATGGATATGATGCATGGGTCCCGTCATCCTATTACCCATTTCCTAATTGAGTTGTCTCCCTTCACATTTTGATATCACATAGAAACCTTACTCCTTGGTCTAATTAATCGTACATAAATCTCATCGAAATCACAAACGATTTTAATCAACACAATAATCCTCACCCCATCTGAGCATTCACAATCTTGAATTTGTCTCAATTCTCTCTTCAAAATGTTTGCCATTACCTCAATACGCAGCTCTCTTGCAAGCACGCTAACCTCTGTTAAAACGTCCTATAGGTCCAAAGTTTCTATTGTCGCTTACTTTATAATATATACCCACGGTATTATAATTTCCCAAATTAGTTCCCATAGTTTTGGTGCGCACCATTGTTTAACTAGTCGCACTACATTCGACTATTAACTATAAATAGTCCCATAAATCAACACAAGCACTATGATTTGTTTGCAAATCCATCCTAAGGATACTATTGTACTCTGACGTTATTTATACAAATAAATTTTCCACAACCCTAAGTTTCCTAAGGTAATATCTATACCTTTACACATGAAGTAATGTTGACGCCTCTCCTTTAGCTCGCGGCTGAAGTAATGTAAACCCCAATGTCAAAAATCTAAGTCTACCTTTCACAATGCACTAACAAGGTACTAAGAAAAATGAAGTACTATACACTAGTACTAAACAAAACATGTCTTATGAGATAAAAATTAGGGAACTTACCATCTGTTGTCTATGTTGGCACTACTCCCTCACTTGGTGTGACGTGGTACACACGCCCATACTGCATCTATGGATCTTTTCCCTGATGTGGAGTTGGTAATGATGGTAAGGTTGGGTCTACCGCCACTGGCTGGACCTCTACTGGTTGACATTCCCTATGAGGTGATCGATGCCTTCGCTACCCCTTTATCTCTTGTGTTACCCTATTTCCCTGAGGGCACTTCCCGAAGAAATGTCCCCTCTCACCATAAACATAAAAAATTCCTTGGAACGAACGTCTCTCTGGTTGCTGCCATGTCTATTTCGATCATCGAAACCTCTAAATCGTTTATACGACTCTGATGATTGAGGATCCCAAAATTTCTGGGGCCCTTAGTTGTTACTCCTTTGCCTTACCCTATTGGTTTAACATCTCGGAGTCATATCTCATCTCCCCTTTATTTTTTTGGAATGACCTATGGTCTTAATAATGCAATAAGGCATCATTCACTATCTGATCATAGGTAGTGAAAGCCGAGTTTCTTAGTAATGACTGTCTGATGTGCCAGGATTCCCCCGACACACATTTATCCATCTTTTTTTACTCTTTGTTTACCTTCTCTTATGTAAAGTTAGATAGACCGATGGTCTCCTCATCATATTCCGCTATAGTGTGACCCTACTGCTTGAGTTCCAATAAATTACTCCTCATTTATGAGTGCATCAGTTGAGGAAATTAATTCCATTCAAATTTTTCCTAGAATTCATCTATGGTCAAACTACTCCTCTCTTCTTCTGAAGTGACAGACTCCCACCATTTAAGTGTTTCCCCCATAAGTCAAAACGGGGCCAACATCTTCCTCTGAACTAGAGTAAACTCTACCAATCATTGGTGCCGTTGTATGTTCTTCTTCCATTGGCTCCCCACTAAAATGTCTGCGCTTCCCGTAAACTTTGAAGGTTGGCCTTTCGTGATGGTCTTCTTAGATCTATCATAAATTGACTCCGGCATATAAACTGGTAATGCCACCTGTTGTGGAGGAATTGTGCTTGTGGTGGTCGAAAGTGTTGCAGCATCGCTTCCATCGCAGTAGATACCATTTGTGTCATGATGGTAGCAATATATGTCGATGTTATCAGCGGTTGGGCCGATGGGGACTAGGTGGCTACTATGGCTCTGGCTGCGCCTCATCATTTACAATGGGTGAAGCTATGCGTCTAAGTCTACCTCTTCTTTCGTTTTCCATCTAAAAGCAACAATGTTCCAATTAGAACAATCTAAAAGATTGTAATGAATCCTGAACATAGGGCTCTACATATCAAAGAATGCAACGTATAACATAGTGGAAACACCACAGATCATAATGACACTAAACCTAGATTCTCTGATACTAACTGTAATAATTACCATATTCTCACATAAAGGTTAGCCAGACATGATATGCCGAAGATGGGACTTATTTTTCAATTTATATCATTTTCAGCATCATAATAGTAAAAATATTTATTAATAACCACAATTGAAATAAACTAAAGTTTCATAATTCAACAAATGCCAATCAGTTCAACATCCACAGTCAAAGAAATGAAATAAAAACCTAATATAATAAAATCTCAATATATATACAAGGGAATTAAACGTCGGCCTTAAGACCTTACACTATTTTCGGAAAATAATAAAGCGTAAACTCAGGAGCAACCTAGTCTAGAACCAATAATATGAAGTCCGATGCACCAGGTGAGACTGTAAGGCTGATCTCTCAAGTCTTGTTGTCCCTGTCTTGGAGCACCCGGGAGGGGGGGAGGGGGGGAAACATTTATAATTTTTTGATCAGTTCCCTAGAGTGTGCAAAAATTGACTTACTAACTTTATTTGTTCAAAAGTATTGTTAATTCGAAGTGAATGCATCTCATCGTCACTCACATACATAACATACTTGGCTCCTTATCTAAAAGTAGTTCTACATGTATAACCACTTAAGTCACGATACAGATAATGAATGAATACCAACGATAGTGTAAAGATGCATATAGCAAGATGGATATGTTAAAATAGCATTAACTACACTTAAGTTACTATTGCTCGAATTTATTTCGATGTACTACCCATAAAGTTACAACATCCAACATCATTCATTTTACGTAATAATGGATCTGTGTATTAGTATACCAGATTAGACATGGAATTCATGTTATTCATTTCCATTATTTTACATATATGTCCTTATATGTACGCAACACTAAGGCATATACTAATAACATCTCATTCATGCTCATCAACAAGTCCAGAGGAGTCTCCTATCCACAATGAACAACACAATAAACATACAAGTGGGACGGTACCTATCTAGTACACCAGTTCAAGGCCCATACCCAGCTGTGACAAAGAATTTCACCATCTACACCTACCTCTCGTAAGTGGAGATTCTACGTAGTACCAATAATAATAACATACACGAGGCCTAGTTCACTCGTGCTGACATGTGCTCCGGTCCCGAATATGCATAACCCCAAGTGATAGGACAGTCCACGAACATATGTCCACACAAAATATAAATACATATTACCATATGTAAAGGTGATTATACTAAAATTACCCCATAGCTTCCTCGTAAAGATTATTCATAATTAACATTAGTTAGTAATTAAGAGTCACGTAATATTATTAACTTCCTTTTCTTTATATCATACAAAATAACTATATAACTATATAACTATATAACTATATATATATATATATATATATATATAATGAGAGAGAGAGAGAGAGAGAGAGAGAGAGAGAGAGAGAGAGAGAGAGAGAGGAAGGCTCACCTACATCATGATGTATACATCATACCATACATCACACCTAGTTCTAGGTCTTAAGAAATCTTTTTTCTAAATTTTTTATTTTTCCCTTAAAATAAACCTTCCAATAAACCCATATTCAAAAAATTAGGTGAAAATATTTGTGTAGCTTTTTTTAAAAAATCCACAAAAACTACTCGCACAGCCCATTATTTATAAGGTATTTTGAGAAGTTTTCTATGGATTTTTTAAAAATACTTACAAAATGTATATTAAGCAATTTTTTTTAACATTGGTTTATTGTAAAGTTAATTTCAAGTAAAAAAAAATGATTTTTTTTTTTTTTTAGGACATAGAACTAGGAGTGATATATGAATGATGTATAGAGCATGATGTATGTAAGAATTATCCTATATATATATATATATATAAGGGTAATTGTCCCATTATTATGTAACAGCCCGAGGCTTTAGAGACAATTATTTATTTTTTTTGGGAGAAATAAATATTATTTTATTTGGAGAATAATTAAATTGGCAATTGAGGTCAAAATTTGAAGTTGCCACAAAGTGTGTCGAATGGCGATTCTGACGGCGTAGTTGTTTCCGGAAGGGTCGAGAAAGTCAAAATGACTGTACTTGGGGTCTATTTAGGTTCAGAAATAATTTTAAGCTCGTTTGACTCGAATTGAAGTTATCGAGTCATTTAAAGTGTGTATTATCCTTTAAAGTGAGTATCTTGGGAGATAAGGCTTAAAAGCCTATGGGAGATCAATTATCCTTCGAGAGAAATAGAGAAATATAAAGAAAGAAAAAAGAAGAAGAGAAAGAAGGAGAAAAGAGAGAGAAAGAGGATTTTTCGGCCATAACGCGATCTCGAGGACGGATTAGACCCTACGAACTGGAGGAAAGTGATTAAACTTGCTAAATAATTGTTGTGTACCATTTATTGCATGATTTGTGCATTAAATCTTTGGGTTTTAGGTTTAGTTTATCAAAACTTAACTTTTGGGTATAATCTTAGATTTGTTTTGTATAAATGGATTTGAGGTTATAAATTAGTTTATATGTGTTCTTGGATGAATATTGATGATACATATGTGATTGGGTTGAAGAGAAATGAAGATAAAAATGATAAAAATAAATTTTGGGATTTTTGGCTTACTAAAAAGTAGCCATTTTCGAGCCTTCTGAACAGCCGAATCAATTCGCCCCTTATCGAATCGATTCGGAAATTTGTAGGTGCCTAGGTTTGAGTGATCGAATCGATTCGGACCCCAGCCAAATCGATTTGGCCTGAGACAGATTCCCAGTTCTTAGGACCCGAATCGATTCGCCTTGGAGGCCAAATCGATTTGGAATTGGCTCGAATAGATTCGAAAACAATGCTTTTTGAGGGATGTTTTTCTTGGGAGAATTTCATTCCGTTTCGTTCGAGGTTATCGACTGGGAACCTCTATAGGAGTTATGTGGAGTATGTTTTGGAGACCTTTAGAGAGTTTCCCTTATAAGAAATTATTGGAGTCTTATTGACTTAAATTGAGGAATACCGATTAGAGATTACGGTATAGTCTAAGTGAGGAAGCCCACTATCATTGGGAATTCTATTTGGAGATAATTATTAAATTTATATGAAAGAATGAGAATGAATTTAGAGATATTGGATCTTAGGATCAAATCCCAAATGGGATAACTTTAAAGGTTCATCAAATTAATTGAACCATATTATGGATTGAGAATATGAATGCTAAGAAATATGCATATGGATATAGAAATATCCTTAATGATGATTAAATTGGGAGATGTCTCACACAATGAGAAATGCTAATTTAGGTGCATTAGGATAGAGAATATCCTTAACTTAAATAGAGTTGAGAGATAATTCATAATTAGAAGCGACATGTGAGCTTCAAGCGAGAAATAGTATAGTGTATACTAAGTGGGGAAGATGTGTGAGAATTGATGGATAGTATATCAAAAGAGAGATATATACTAAATAATGATATTAATTCAACTACGCCTAAGTGCGTAATACGAATATGTAAATAATGTGGTAGGTATACCTTATATGATGGTATATCTTTATATGATGTGATGATGTATGTATACCTTATGTGATGGTGTGTGTGTGTGTGTGTGTGTATATATATATATATATATATATATATATATAGTGAAGCATACCCCCTCCTTGCTATCATTGGGAAGTTGTGCGCGTTGAGGGTGAGCATCCTGGCTCGATGAGCAGGGTATGGATATTCCCCAGGTCATAGTCGTCCATGGTGATTATTATGTGATATACATTTATTATTTTTGGGGGTGAGAAGTCGTGGGTATGTGTCGTTCTCACTTTTCAGTTAGGATCTATGACCGCTTCCCGGGACGTTATGTGCGTGAGTTCATCACGAGGTGGGTGTCGTTGAACCCCACCAGGTGGTTCCCAGCTTCCTACGTGGATGGGCAACTGGAAGATGATAGCATAGTGAGCCTGCGTCCTCGAGTTATATCTCGTTTGGATGGTTATATTATAGATGTGATTGGTTACTTGGGTATCGAGGGCATAATGGACCTCAACGACCAACATTGCCAAGGAGTAGTGTAACGGGGGGGTTCCTTGTTTGGATTTCGCCTTGGTGAGATGTCCCACGCATGAAACGCAGTGTAATGTTTGGAGTGAGGATAAGTTAGTCCTAAATTCTCATACATATATAGTATATACATCTCAACGATCGACAGTGCCAGAAGTAGTGTATCGGTGGGTTCCTTGTTTGGATTTCGCTTTTGCGAGACGTCCCATGCACGAATCACAGTGCACTATTGAGAATTGGGAATAATAAATTAATTAAAATGGAGTAATAAGAATTTGGTTTACATGCATCATTAATTGAGGGCATAATGAATCTCAAAAATCAATACTGTCAAGAGTAGTGTAACGGGGGGTTTCCTCGTTTGGATTTTGCCTCGGCGAGACGTCTATTGAGAATTGGGAGAAGTTTAGTCCTTAGCACTTAAATGCTAATAACTCATCTATATAATTGTATATTGTTGGCATAACTAGAATATGAGAAATTCTAGTAAAGAAGATGTTTATGTTTATTGTATGTTGGATTGGAAAACGGGTATGTAAACCCTATATGTTAACAAAGTGAACAAATGACTGAGGACCCTAACATTAAAAGTTAAAGTATATGATTTAAATGGAATTTAGACAAGTGTAGATGGAGATAAGTTAAATGGTTTTAAATTGGGTTTAAATTAGATTTAAATTGCCTAATTAGATAGCGGCATTTATTTGGAGATCACGTGCATACATTTAGTTGCACGCTTTATTTGAGAGGTGAGTTGGATTATTACGGAGAGTGCGGCTCCATTAAATCATGTAATAAGGAATTTATAATTATTATGCATTTTAATACACTTGCTATAAAATATTTTCAACTCCCTCTCGGACCCGCTTCTATTTTCTCCTGCTATGAATATATATTTTATTACTTTAGGTGTTCCTCCGCCAGGACATCATTGATGACTACCCATCCAATGTATTCGTGGAGCTGTTGCAATAGCAGACTGTTGCGGTAGTTTTTCATAGTCGATTCCTATCTTTTGTATATCTAGATTAGGACTCAGTTTTATATTTGGGTCTATACTCAAGGGTTGTAGAGTAGCCCTTTTATATTCATTTTCCCTTCTCAGATTATTGTATTGTCTATGACCCGACAACATATTCGGGTAAATTACTTTGTACATTTTGTAGTACCCTTGTATTAATTTCTTTACATATTATAGATTTTGTTGTATCACTCATCATAGTTAGATGTAGTATTGTATAATTTTGGCTGCATGGTTAGTTCTAATTGGTGTTAAATAAAACTTTTAAATTTTTTTGACAACCCATTTTTAATGGTTTTGGGTAGTTAGCCTCATATTATTTTGTATTGTCAGTTGATGTTGAGATAGTGCCATCTGAGATACCTGATTTAATGTAGTATAGGGTTGGCCACCCGTTATTATTTTGAGCGAGTTGTCACAGATGGTATCAGAGCATCAAGTTCTAGCGTCTTTAGGATCTGTGTGGGTTACTACGATCTTCCTATTTCGTTCTTGATGTAGACTCTTATTCTTAGGACTATTGTATTCACACGTCCATATTTCTTCTATAATTTGAAAATAATTGAAAGGTATTCTGATACAATTGTTCTTGTTTCAGATGCCACCGAAGGGAGGTCGTTCAGGAAGGGCAAACAAAGAGATTAAGAATGTGGAGCCCCAATTGCCTCAAAGGAACATGACTACAGATGAAGTTGCCAATATTGTGGCACAGGCAGTAACTGCTGCCATTTCTATGATGGCGCATCAATCTGCCGTTCAAGCAGCCCAAACCCATTTAGGACTGTGTTTGTGGGAGAGAGTGAAGGAAGATTTTAGTAAGGGGCATCCTCCAGAGTTCTCAGGGGGAGTTGATGCAATAGCTGCAAGTCAATGGAAGAACAGTCTGCAGAGGCACCTCCGTATGGTTGAGTGTATTATGGTGCAAAAGGAATTTTTAGCCACCTTTAAGTTGAAGGGTGCAACTCTCCAATGGTGGGAGTCTGTCACCACAGTAGAACAGAGAGATACTTTGCCTAACCAAATTTTTGGGAACTTTTTGATCGAAGGTTGATTTGAACTTGATTTTGTATGTCGTTGATGGAACCAAGCTAATCAAAATCCTCAAATACCTACAACAAATATAAAATACTAACAATATAGAGGTAAGTAAGGGATTATCGAACCAACTTCAAGGATGAAACACATAAGAGAAAAATTTGTGGAAGTCACTTTTTCTAATTACTTTTTTTTTTGTTTTATATTTTTCTATTTTTTTTATGCTTTTTCAATATTAAAACAAGTTTTGAGGATGAGTGAATATGACTAAGGCTAATAACAAAAGTAAGAGTAATCAAACTAAAATAAAGTGTGACAAAAATACTAGTGAGTAATGGAAATTAGTGAGAGTGTAACTAAATGAGAGAAAAAATATTCAAGGGAAGAGAAATCCACCCTCAATTCCCCAAATCAACTAAGCTTGTATTATTTTAATTTCGTTAATTTCCAAAACACTTAATTAATTCAAAAGCTAATTCTCATTAAACTAGTGAATTAATTAAATACTATTTTAGAAAATCAAATTTAATCCCCACAAGCACTACTCTAATTGAATTAAAATTAACCAAACAAATCATCCCCTAGGAAGAATTTGTCCAACTAATTTTAAATTAAAAGAAGTTAATGAAATCAAGAGTAGATGAAAATTAGGTTAATATTAAAATCAAATGGTAGGTCTATCTCTAGCTTAAACCACTTGATCAAATATTAATTAAATTTTCATACCTTTTTCAAGGTTGATTTTCCATTTCTCAATGTGAAAATAAAGTGGGAATCAAATGTAAAACTCAAAGGAAATTATCAAAATTAAAATTACAAACTAATTTGACTTGGATTCATGAGGGTTTCAATCACCCCTTGAATGAGGTGATTAGCCCTCCATAATCATCATCCAATAGAAATTAGAATCAAATAAGAGCATACAATGAAAATTAGAGAGGAGTAATCAAACCAAATAGCCTTCAATTGCTTAAATTCTTCAATTCATCAATCATATTACTTAATTACAACACTCAAAAAAATACTAAACCACTAGAAAAATTAAAATGTGTTTTTCTATCTAATTCTCTCTCTATTCTTCTCTCCAAAAGCTCTCTAGTTTATCCTCCCTTGCAAATGGGTCTTCATCCTCAATATATAGGAGGCATGGAGCATGAGGGGTAAAATGGAAATTGGCAAGGGTGTGCATGTGGGAATGGTGAGAGGGTGTGGGTGGTGAGGTAAGAATAAATTCAGATTTAGTTTGAGGGGTAATTTGGGTGTTTGGTTAGAAGAGGTTAGTTGGGGGGTATAATAGATAAAATGGTTAAAAGGTTTAATGGGTTTATGGAACATGGGGCAATGACTTGGCTTGGTCTTGGTTTATTTGGTATTTGAGCAGGTCACGTTTTTGGCTTGGGATAAACATGGAAAATGGGTTTTGGAAGATGGATGTGGGTTAAGTTAAGGAAGTGGGTATGGGTTTGAATCAGGGGGTTCTCGGTGGAGTCGACCGAATGGAGAGAGAGGTGGCGTCGGCAGGATCTCCGCCGGAGAGGGTAGTCGCGACCGCCGGAGGGAGAGGTCGAGAGAGAGGGGAGACGAGGTCGCACTGGCGGTGTGGGTAAAGGGCGAACGCCGGCGGGGGTTAGGGTCGGCGGACAGGTGGGCACCGCCTGTGGCAGGTTTAACAGGGGGTAATGAGTTGGGTGATTAGGAAGGAGAGAGAGGGGAAATGGTTGTTTGGTAATGGTGGTTGTGGGTTTTGATGATGGGTGTAAGATGAGAGAAAAGGTTTCTTTTTGGTTAATGGAGGAGAGAGAAAGAAGTAGGTGGTTGGAAGTAGAAGATGAAGTAGGGGGTATTTGTGTGTGTGTGAGGTGTAGGGTGTATGGTAGATTAGGGTGTAGGATAGTGTGTAGGTGTGTGTATTAATTTGAACCGTAATACAATAAAACGAAAAAAAATAAAAATAAAATCTAAGTAATAAAATAAAACTTATAAAAACTAAAAATCTTAAAAAAAATAAATTCCTATACTAAAAATTAAAATCAAGACTCAATAAAACTAAAAATAAATAACAATGTAAATCTATTAAACTTAAAAATTAAAGTCCTAAAAAAATAAAACATAATAAAACTAAATTCCTAAAAACTAATCCTAATAAAATAAAATAAAATAAGATAAAAACTAAAACTAAAAACTTAATACAATAAAATAAAATGATATTAATAAAAATAGAAATAAAATATAAAAATAGGAAATAAAACCTAAAAAATGCTAAAATAATCCTAAAATTAAAATGACTCAAACTAAAAATCTATAAAATTAAAATAAAATAAAAAGGGAACAAACCAACACACACGGGTCTTGGATGACGGTTTAGGGACAAGTTTAGGCTAGGTTTGGGTTGGATGAGGTTATGGGGCTAGGGTATTTAGCTCCAATGAAATGCACAATTGCCTTGAAATACGCGTTTGAACACCGCAACGTGCATTCGGCCTACAAAATAAACATTTAAGCACATAAGACCCATATTGTCGAGAAATAACAACTAAAGTACGTCTATTTGGGGTATAAATTGTACAGTTTTGGGTGCTTATCACACCACCCCCAAACAGAGCGTTGCTAGTCCTCGAGCAATAAGATAGAGAGAAAGAGAAAGATAAGTAACCAAAAGTGTACCACTTTCGCGGGAACTTGCGATTGCACTTAGCATGTGCAACAAGCCTTTAAACCTATAGGTTGCCCTACAGGAGGAGTTGTGTCTCGTGAGGGTTTGCAGGTAATATACCCACAAAATTCTTTATTTGCAAAAATGGCAGTCAATCTCTTATTAGACATAGAATAATTTCACAATCCATCATATGAGAAATATTTTGAGAAATACAAGCTAGAATGTGTAAAAATTTAAGCTAAGTAAATACTCAAGGCACATCCTTCCTAGAACTCAACGTGTGTAGTGTGAATCAGTCAAAACGGGTCGAGTATCATAAGAGTAATTCCTAGATTGCCTTGTCGGAATCAACGCTTCAACTTCAAATCTCACGGAATATTACTCTCAGAAATGAACTCTCGAGATTAGGGTTAGTGTATCGCTCTTGTGTGTGAGGAGGTGAGTAAATGTAATCAAGTTCAAACGTCTCACACACATATACGAAAGAACGAACAATAAGAAAGAAAAATGATCTCATGAAAGAATGCCAATCACTATAGTGATAATGTCGAGTTATTCACCACGTTGAATTTCATTTGCCCGAACACCTAGGGGAGATATGTATGTATATGGGTGAGGGTAAATGAAAGTGGGATGGATGGTATGAGGTGTGGTATGTAGGTAGGATGGTGATGCATGGATGAATATGGATGGATAATGGATGAAAGATGGATAAGATATGCGATAGAAGAGTGTATACACTTTAGGCACAAATGTCTTTATTACTAACTACAAACTCTCTTTTTCTTTTCTTTTCTCTCTTTTTTTTTTCTTTTCTTTTTCTTTTCCTTTTTCTTTTCTTTTCTTTTCTTTTTTTTTTTTTTTGTTTTTCTCTCACTTTTCAAACTAGACATTTACATTTGAAATCACACTCTTTTATTTCAAAATGATGATGGATGATATAAATTGAGGTGATAGGTGGATGTGTGGGGAAATATATGGATGGTGAAGGGAATGTATATGGATGGGAAAAATATGGAAAGATAATGGAAATGTAATGGGTGAAGTGTATGGGTGAAAAATGGATGCGAATGGAAAGAGTGGTAGGAGTATGGATGAAAATCTAGTATTCGGGACAAATTTCAAGACACGTGTTTCTTACAACTCGAAAAAAATGTCATTCTCAGTGATCAACCAAAATTTTATGAAAGAAAATGAGATCATACAACAATTAAGTGCGGACCCAAAGAAAGTTGAATCAACTTGTGACTCGGAGATTGCGTAAAACACTCTAAAAGGGTGAAAGGCACAAATCTCACGGGCTAAAGTCTCTACTAGTGATCCTTAAGGTTCTCTATAGAATTGTAGTACTCTTCAACTCTAAACCGTATTGACATGATAAGTGCGCAAATTTTTGTTGAGTCTAGGAATTCATAGTGCAAAATGCCTTGTTATGTATTACATAAGCTATTAGAAAAAATATTCTCTAGCTTGATTCCTAGACTTTTGAAAGATGGATGATTGAAAATTCACATCAATGAGTGAGATGAAAGAAACTGCGCGAAATTTTAAAAATCAGGTTCAAAAATCAAAATTTCTCAAAAGAGGCACGATTTTGATAAAATTCCCCACCCCCAAACAAAAAGGAACATCGTCCTCGATGTTAAGTAAAATGATTTTTAAAATTGAGAGCATAAGGTAGGAAAGAGATTACCAGAATGAACCGCTAATGAAGTGGAAAGATGTAGCCAATAATAAACCTGAGTAAAAGATGTACAAGTCTATAAGCATGAGAAAGCATAGGGTGATGTGAAACACCACCCCCAAACAGGATGAGACTAGTACAAGAATCGCGGGTTGCCTCCCGGTAGCGCTAAGTTTAATGTCTTCATCCAGACCGATGGGAACTCACCCAAAAAAATGATAACCGAGGATAGAACAGGGTGGCAGAAAATTCGGGGGATAAGAATCACCCCCAAACAAAACTGAACAGTCAGTCTTTATAAATGGGGTCAACAAAGTCAATCTGTTCTATGTGAGGGGAGCCTAGATCCAAGAAGGGCTTCAAGCATTGACCATTGACCTGAAAGAGGCTACCATCCTTGGGATTTTGTACGGTGATGGCACCATAAGGGGTAATTGACTCAACAATGAAGGGTCCAGACTACCTGGTTTTCAATTTCCCGGGAAAGAGATGCAACCGAGAATTATACAACATAACTTTTGGACCAGGGTGGAATTCTTTGCGCATGATACTTTTGTCATGGATCCACTTCATTTTGTCCTTATACTTTTTGGACAAATCATAGGCATCATTTCTTATTTCCTCCAATTCATTAAGTTGCAGCTTTCGATGTACACCCGCCTCGTCAATGTCGAAATTAAGGCTTTTGACGACCCAATAAGCATGATGTTCAAGCTCGACAGGAAGGTGACAAGGCTTACCAAAGACTAAGCGATAAGGAGACATGCCAATTGGAGTTTTGTAAGCAGTACGGTATGCCCACAATGCGTCGTTCAAGCGTAAGGACCAATCTTTCCTATTAGGATTGACGATTTTTTCAAGAATTTGCTTGATCTCGAGGTTAGAGACCTCAACTTGACCACTAGTCTGCGGGTGGTAAGAGAGACCAACCTTGTGGGTAACACCATAATTTTTGACAAGGTTTTCAAAGACTCGATTACAAAAATGTTTACCCCCATCACTAATGATAGCTTTGGGGGTTCCAAAACGCGTGAAGACATGCTCTTTGAGAAATTGGACCACAACTCTATGGTCATTGGTGCGGCAGGCAATGGCTTCGATCCATTTGGAAACATAGTCAACATCAACAAGAATATACTGAAAACCATGAGAGGAGGGAAATGGTCCCATGAAATCGATACCCCACACATAAAAAATTTCAACAATGAGGATGGGTGTGAGAGGCATCATATGACGACGAGAGAGACACCCAGAGTGTTGGCAATTGGAACAAGCATGGCAATATTGATGGGCATCGCGGAAAAGAGTAGGCCAATAGAAACCACTTTGCAAAATTTTGGCAGCAGTTTTCTTGGAGCCAAAAGGGCCTCCACAAGCACTATTGTGGCAAAAGGACAGAATACTGAGTTGTTCACATTCGGGAACACAGCGACGAATGACTTGATCGGGGCAATACTTGTAGAGAAATGGGTCATCCCAAGAGTAGAACTTCATATTCTCCATGAATTTGGAGCGATCCTGTTTTGACCAATGATTAGGAAGTTGATTGGTAACAAGAAAATTGACAATATCAGCATACCAAGGCGAAGTGGAGAGGGAAAATAGTTGTTCATCGGGGAATGACTCAGAAATGGGGATATGATCACAGTCAGAAGTGACAGTGATGCGAGAGAGGTGGTCAGCAACAACATTTTCACAACCTTTCTTGTCGCGAATTTCAAGGTTAAACTCTTGGAGTAAGAGAATCCACCGTATCAATCGTGGTTTGGAATCCTTCTTATGAAGAATATGCTTAAGAGCAGCATGATCAGTATACACGATGATAGGGGAACCTATGAAGTATGAGCAAAATTTATCAAGAGCAAACACAACTGCTAACAACTTCTTTTCGGTGGTTGTGTAATTAAGTTGAGCATCATGCAAGGTTTTGCTAGCATAAGAGATGACATGTGGACGCTTGTCAACTTTCTGGCCAAGAACGGCACCAAGTGAAAAATCAGAAGCATCACACATGAGCTCAAAGGGGAGAGACCAATTGGGAGGTTGCATGATAGGAGCGGAAGTGAGGTAAGCTTTTAGGCGCTCAAAAGAAGCAACACATGCTTCATCAAAGACAAAAGGGATATCCTTGGATAAAAGGGTTGTCAAAGGTCGCGCGATTTTAGAAAAGTCCTTAATGAAGCTCCGATAGAAGCCCGCATGTCCTAAGAAGGAGCAGATGTCCTTAACAGACTTAGGAATGGGGAGTGAGGAAATCAAGTCGACTTTTGCTTTATCAACCCCAATACCGGAGCTGGAGACAACATGACCTAAAACAATACCCTTTTTTACCATGAAATGGAATTTCTCCCAATTGAGAACCAACTTCTTTTCTTGACAACGCTGAAGGACCATAGTGAGATGGTATAGGCATTGTTCAAAGGATGAACCAAACACAGAAAAATCATCCATAAAGACTTCGAGAAAACGCTCTACCATGTCACTGAAAATACTAGTCATACACCTTTGAAAAGTCGCAGGTGCATTACAAAGGCCAAAGGGCATACGAGAGTACGCAAATGTGCCAAATGGACAGGTAAAGGTAGTTTTTTCTTGGTCTTCAGGGGCAATAGGTATTTGGTTATACCCTGAATATCCATCAAGGAAGAAGTAGTAAGCATGGCCAGCTAAGCGTTCAAGCATCTGGTCAATGTATGGGAGAGGGAAGTGGTCTTTGCGAGTGATAGCATTGAGCTTTCTATAATCAATACAAACACGCCAGCCGGTTTGTATGCGAGTAAGCACAAGCTCATTGTCACTATTTTTGACAACCGTGATTCCAGACTTTTTAGGCACCACATGAATGGGACTGACCCATTGGCTATCTGAAATGGGGTAGATAATACCAGCATCAAGCAACTTTAGAATTTCAGCTCGAACGACCTCTTTCATTGCCGGATTGAGTCGGCGTTGTGGCTCACGAGAGGTCTTGGCATTCTCTTCTAAATGAATGCGGTGGCTACAGACATTGGGACTGACACCTTGAATGTCAGAAATGGTCCACCCTAAAGCAGTGCTATGTTGAGTGAGAGTGTGGACCAATTGCTCTTCTCGATCCGGTGTCAAGTCAGAAGCAATAATGACGGGGTGATGTTGTTTTGGTCCTAAGAAGGTATACTTCAGCTTAGTAGGTAATGGCTTAAGCTCCAAACTAGGTGGTGGCGCAGGAGAGGCATCGGACTCAGACGCAGAAACAGAGTCCGGGAGAATATCGGGACACGAGTTGACCGGGTCATCCACAAAAAGAAGAGTATCGAGAAGAAGAGGCTCAAATGGAGGAACCCAAGTGGAAGTGTCCAACAGTGGTGTAGAGTCTAACAAGGCATTGACCTCGGAGATGGAAGAATCAATATCAAAGTCGGACCCAAAGTGAGCCAAACATTGGTGGATAGGATCTTCTGGGTAGGTGGTATCCAACATTTCTTGGACTAAGGAGTCAATCATGCATACCTCATCAATGGAATCAACATTGGCCGGTTGTTGCATGAGGTGGAAAATATTGACTTCGACGGTCATATTACCGAAAGAAAGATTCATTGACCCATCTCGACAATTGATGATGGCATTGGAAGTTGCCAAAAATCGGCGACCCAAAATGATAGGAATATTGGTTGGGTCGGGAGCAGGAGTGTCTAAGATGATGAAATCCACAGGGTAGTAAAAGTCAGACACTTTCACCAAAACATCTTCAACAATTCCTTTAGGCACTTTCACAGATCGGTCCGCAAGTTGAAGAGTTACCCGTGTAGGTTTCATGTTTTGTAAACCTAACTCGAGGTAGAGAGAGTAAGGTAGAAAATTTACACTCGCTCCAAGATCAAGCAAGTCCCTAGTAGAGAATTGATCTCCTAACATTACCGAGACAGTGGGATGACCAGGGTCTTTATATTTCACAACACCATTCTCGTGGATGAGGGACGTGGCTTGCTCAGTGACAAAGGCATCACGGGGCACATTCGTCCGTCGCTTGACAGTGCACAAGTCCTTTAAGAATTTTGCATAAGAAGGAACTTGTTGGATGGTGGTGATAAATGGAATGTTTATGTGAACATTCTGAAAAACTTGCTTGATTTCATTAAATTGTTGAGCTTTCTTCGTTGGGGTCAACCTATGAGGGAAAGGGGCTCGAGGGACAAAAGTAGTGGTGGCCTCAGTAGGTGTGGAAGCATTCTTGTCGGTGGCTTTATGGGAAGGTGGGATCTTAGGGAGTGGTTCTAATGGGAAAATCTGGGTGGGTGGGATGGGAACATCACAGGGAGCATCAACACCATTGTCAACCTGTTTACCGGATCGTAGAGTACTCACCGCTTTCATGTCCGCTTGGTATGTGGGTGGAGTGGAAGGGGATCCAACCTCATAAGCCGAATCCTTTCCATTCCCCTTAGGGTTAGGAATGGGTTGACTCGGAAAATGACCTTTCTCTCGCTCAGACTCAAACTGATTAAGACGTTGCTCAGGCCGTTGGATGGATTGAGTCTGCACTTGGGTGGTTTGTTGTTGAGTCGTGATGAATTGAGTGAGGAGATTCTCAATAGAGGAGGTGGATCATTGAGGTGGAGGGGCATAAGGGGGTTCTGGGACCAACTCTTGATTAGAACTAAGCGACGGAGAATACTCGTAGGACGAAGGTGGGACAGGGACAATTTGATGATTGGGGTGGGACGGTCCTCCTTGGGGGACAAAGGATGATGGATGGTTTTGTAGGTGGTAAGGAGCATGGTGATTCTGGATAGGAGGGCGATGTTGCCTTTGCGGGTTTTGATGAAATCCGGGTGGACCACCAACATGTTGTTGTGGTTGTGATGGAGCAAGGTGAGTGTCGTACTTATAAGAAAAATAGGGATGGTTCCTATTATTCGGATTATAAGTAAACAATGGTGGTGCGAGTTTTCGAGTGGTATCAAAGGCACATGCTTGGGAAAGAGTGGGTTCGGGATCATCGTGAATAAGGGGGCACAAATGAGATAAATGATCATGACTTAAACAGACATGGCAAGAAGGACTAAACTCGTTGACATTCATCACTTGTTTAGAAAGAGAGAAACTGAGAGCATCAACAGTCTTAGTCAAAGTGTTCAAGACATGGAGCAAGGATTTAAAATTGGGATCATTTTTAACCTCATAAGTGCTACCTACTCGTGGTGGCTCGGATCTCGAAAATTCATTGGTGCCCTCCCAATCTTGGGAGTCATCGCCTAATTCAAGGAGAAAATTGTAGGCGGCGGTGGGAGTTAAGTGCATGAATTTGCCTTTGTGCATGGACTCAATCATGGTGCGAGTGGAAGGAATGAGACCATTGTAAAAACTATGGACGAGGCGACTCTTCTCGAGACCATGATGTGGGCAACTATTGATATAATCTTGAAAACGTCCCCATGCTTCACAAAATTGCTCGGTGGGCTTTTGACGAAAATCTTGAATGGCTTGGCGAACCTCATTGGTTTTACTTATGGGATAAAACTTAGACATGAACTTCTTCACAAGTTGTTCCCATGTATGGACAGGATCCGGTGACAAGGAATGTAGCCACATGGATGCTTTATCATGGAGAGAAAATGGAAACAAGCGAAGACGAACATTTTCTTCATCTAAATTTGGATTTTTGAAAGTAGCGAAAACCGTGAGAAATTTCCGCAAGTGAGTGTATGGAGATTCACGCTCAAGACCATGGAAATTGGGCAACATGGAAATGGTTGCCGGGCGAATTTCGAATTGTTCCGCCGGGGTGGGTGGAAGAACTATGCAAGATGGTGGGGTGGCCGTTATCGGGGCAAAATAGTCCCTTAAGGCACGCTCTTCAGCCATGGTGGGTGGATGAATGATGGGATTAGAGATGTCGACTCGGGGACAACTCAAAGTGATCGGTGGAATGGAAGAAGTAAGGGGAACACTTGGTTCTCCTAAGGTGGATGAGACGGGAGAGAGACTACGTGAACGAATTAATCGACGATTAACTCGGTTCCACGTGGGCATGCAAAGATGGATTCTTTTTGGTTTTTTGGATTTTTTTTTTTTGAAAAAAGGAAAAAAATATTTTTGGATTTTTGCTTTGGTTTTGGAAAGAAAGAAAATATTTTTTTCTGGAGTTTTTTTTATAGGAGGAAAAGAAGAAGAAAATATTTTTGAGTGTTTTTTTTTATATATAAAAATAAGAAAAGAAAATATTTTTGGATTTTTGTGGAAAAACAAGGTGGGGGAAAATTTTGGACTCGAAGAATTTGGGCGAATTCACTAAAATGGACTACCGAAAAAGGAATTGGACACACACAAGTAAAGGAAAAATCCCTACTAGCACATAACCAATTTTTTTATCTTGAAAATTAATGAGAGGGGTAGTCAAATTTTAATGAAATCCGCGGGCGATAAAAAACACGGAATTTATATGAGTGATCGCCTTTTGCAAAATGTGTGTTCCTACTTTAATCACAAGATGCCAAGAGGCTTGCCACAGAGATTCTCCACAAAGCTACTACGACGAAACGATCGGCCGGTACAATGCTGGGGACAGCACAAACCCGTTTTACTAGGCGGCCGCACTTAAAACCCAGTTTCCCTGGACACTTCTGTGCCGCAAAGCGAACCGTTCGAGGGTTTTCCCGGTGGAGAGGACTCTACGGGTTATCCTACAAGTCAAAATGATCAAAAAGGGTCCTACGAACACCGTATCCTATGGGGCTATCTAGTTGATTGATTTTAAATTAATGATGGCTAGGGTAGCACACAAAGGATAAGTGATTGAGTTAGGTGATGAAATCCCTTCTCGTTAGTGACCGGGTGTAGGTCTTAGTCAATTTAATTCATCATTCCATTCAAAATTAAATGCAAGAATTAAATTCACACAAGAGCAAGGAGGAGCACACAAAATATGAACTCGCTAACAAGAGGGCGCGAGGGTTTAAGAAATTTACCTCCCACGGTTTTTAGGCCGTGGGGTGCCGAATATGTTGAGTCAACGGGGGGGGGGGGGGGGGGGGGGGAATACACCAATCTCAGTCGGCCCCGGGAGTCCTACCGACCCAAGGTAGAGAGGCTTCTAAATCCTCGCCAATGGACGCCCTCTCTTTACCTTGTCCGGTTTTCCTATCACGCTTATCTTCTTTTATTACAATTTTAATTGGAAAATAAATGGTGTCTCTAAGCACCGCAATACAAGCCAATATATAATAAGGTCCTAATACACAACTTCTAGGAAAATAAAAAGTAGTACTAAAAAAAAAATGAAAAATATGAACTAAATGGATGGCAAGCACAATTCCTTCTCGAGTGCCTCAAACTCCTCGAAGCGGAAACGACGCCATTTGATTTAAAATAGAATTTTCGGTATATTTTTCTTTTGTCGTTGCTTGAAAAGCTCCTCTAATCCCCGGCAACGGCGCCATTTGATTTGAACTTGATTTTGTATGTCGTTGATGGAACCAAGCTAATCAAAATCCTCAAATACCTACAACAAATATAAAATACTAACAATATAGAGGTAAGTAAGGGATTATCGAACCAACTTCAAGGATGAAACACATAAGAGAAAAATTTGTGCAAGTCACTTTTTCTAATTACTTTTTTTTTTGTTTTATATTTTTCTATTTTTTTTATGCTTTTTCAATATTAAAACAAGTTTTGAGGATGAGTGAATATGACTAAGGCTAATAAAAAAAGTAAGAGTAATCAAACTAAAATAAAGTGTGACAAAAATACTAGTGAGTAATGGAAATTAGTGAGAGTGTATTTAAATGAGAGAAAAAATATTCAAGGGAAGAGAAATCCACCCTCAATTTCCCAAATCAACTAAGCTTGTATTATTTTAATTTCGTTAATTTCCAAAACATTTAATTAATTCAAAAGATAATTCTCATTAAACTAGTGAATTAATTAAATACTCTTTTAGAAAAGAAAATTTAATTCCCACAAGAACTACTCTAATTGAATTAAAATTAAACAAATCATCCCCTAGGAAGAATTTGTCCAACTAATTTTAAATTGAAAGAAGTTAATGAAATCAAGAGTAGATGAAAATTAGGTTAATATTAAAATCAAATGGTAGGTCTATCTCTAGCTTAAACCACTTGATCAAATATTAATTAAATTTTCATACCTTTTTCAAGGTTGATTTTCCATTTCTCAATGTGAAAATAAAGTGGGAATCAAATGTACAACTCAAAGGAAATTATCAAAATTAAAATTACAAACTAATTTGACTTGGATTCATGAGGGTTTCAATCACCCCTTGAATGAGGTGATTAGCCCTCCATAATCATCATCCAATAGAAATTAGAATCAAATAAGAGCATACAATGAAAATTAGAGAGGAGTAATCAAACCAAATAGCCTTCAATTGCTTAAATTCTTCAATTCATCAATCATCTTACTTAATTACAACACTCAAAAAAAATACTAAACCACTAGAAAAATTAAAATGTGTTTTTCTATCTAATTCCCTCTCTATTCTTCTCTCCAAAATCTCTCTAGTTTATCCTCGCTTGCAAATGGGTCTTCATCCTCAATATATAGGAGGCATGGAGCATGAGGGGTAAAATGGAAATTGGCAAGGGTGTGCATGTGGGAATGGTGAGAGGGTGTGGGTGGTGAGGTAAGAATAAATTCAGATTTAGTTTGAGGGGTAATTTGGGTGTTTGGTTAGAAGAGGTTAGTTGGGGGGTATAATAGGTAAAATGGTTAAAAGGTTTAATGGGTTTATGGCACATGGGGCAATGACTTGGCTTGGTCTTAGTTTATTTGGTATTTGAGCAGGTCACGTTTTTGGCTTGGGATAAACATGGAAAATGGGTTTTGGAAGATGGATGTGGGTTAAGGTAAGGAAGTGGGTATGGGTTTGAATCAGGGGGTTCTCGGTGGAGTCGACCGAATGGAGAGAGAGGTGGCGTCGGCAGGATCTCCGCCGGAGAGGGTAGTCGCGACCGCCGGAGGGAGAGGTCGAGAGAGAGGGGAGACGAGGCCGCACCGGCGGTGTGGGTAAAGGGCGAACACCGGCGGGGGTTAGGGTCGGCGGACAGGTGGGCACCGCCAGTGGCGGGTTTAACAAGGGGTAATGAGTTGGGTGATTAGGAAGAAGAGAGAGGGGAAATGGTTGTTTGGTAATGGTGGTTGTGGGTTTTGATGATGGGTGTAAGATGAGAGAGAAGGTTTCTTTTTGGTTAATGGAGGAGAGAGAAAGAAGTCGGTGGTTGGAGGTAGAAGATGAAGTAGGGGGTATTTGTGTGTGTGTGTGTGAGGTGTAGGGTGTATGGTAGATTAGGGTGTAGGATAGTGTATAGGTGTGTGTATTAATTTGAACCATAATACAATAAAACGAAAAAAATAAAAATAAAATCTAAGTAATAAAATAAAACTTATAAAAACTAAAAATCTTAAAAAAAATAAATTCCTATACTAAAAATTAAAATCAAGACTCAATAAAACTAAAAATAAATAACAATGTAAATCTATTAAACTTAAAAATTAAAGTCCTAAAAAAATAAAACATAATAAAACTAAATTCCTAAAAACTAATCCTAATAAAATAAAATAAAATAAGATAAAAACTAAAACTAAAAACTTAATAAAATAAAATAAAATTATATTAATAAAAATAGAAATAAAATATAAAAATAGGAAATAAAACCTAAAAAATGCTAAAATAATCCTAAAATTAAAATGACTCAAACTAAAAATCTATAAAATTAAAATAAAATAAAAAAGGAACAAACCAACACACATGGGTCTTGGATGACGGTTTAGGGACAAGTTGAGGCTAGGTTTGGGTAGGATGAGGTTATGGGGCAAGGGTATTTAGCTCCAATGAAATGCACAATTGCCTTGAAATACGCGTTTGAACACCGCAATGTGCACTCGGCTTACAAAATAAACATTTAAGCACATAAGACCCATATTGTCGAGAAATAGCAACTAAAGTAAGTCTATTTGGGGTATAAATTGTACAGTTTTGGGTGCTTATCAAAGGTATTTTCCTTCAACAATTCAGAAAGAAGGGAAGAAACTAATGGATGTGTTTCAGGGTAATCGAACGGTGGCAGAATATAAAGAAGATTTTTCTAGACGGGCGAAATTAGTACTTGATGAGGTAAATACGGAAGATAAGCGTATATCAAAGTTTGTTCGAGGTTTAGATTGGAAAATTCGGCAACATTTGTTAGAGAGTCCCACGTTAGTGACTTTCGTCGAGGTAGTGAATGTAGCACTGTTGAAGTGTCATGAATATCGTCTTCATCTGTAAGAGGGTAATACTTTAGAGATTCGGGTTCATCAAGTAGATTTCACGATGAGAGTGCCAGTAATGCGAGAGGAAATAAGTCAGACTATAGAAAGTCACAACGGCGTTTTGTTCGAGTAGATGTTTCTTTTGTAAAGAAATAGGCAACAAAAAGAGAGATTGTCCTAGAAGAGGTAAAGGACCATGTTTTGATGAAATTTTGGAAGTGCAACCCCTACAACAAATTCGAGGTCATTTTAGACCAGGGGACTTTGTTTGGGAGCCCAATGATGAGGATGTGAAATCGTACTAGAGATGTATGATGTAAGTTAATTTTCCTTTGTGAATAGGAATCTTACTATGTGAAGTTTTGGGATATCACATGGGAGATAGTTTTGAGAGGGTAGCGCTATGAACCTATTATGTGTGTAATGACCCAAACGGGAATTTTGAGCAAGTTAGGCTCTTATGTAATTATCTTTTGAAAGAAAGGATAATTTTGTAATATGCTCAAAGAGAGCTATAAACCTTGTTATGAATGTATGAATGGTTATTGTGTGATAAGTAGTAATGATAAAGCTACTTCTTTATATATAATCATGTTAGACTTATATAGTTGTTGTATTACAGATATGGATGAGCCAAATAAATGGCAATATGTTAATATGATATAAGATACCATTACTTAAAGAGTTCAAAATTTGTGAATGATTGGGAGGCAAGAAAGTTTAGCTCATAATTATTCTAATTTTTTTCTGAGCTACATGATGTTATATGTATGATGATTGATAAGACCATGTGTTGGGAACATGAGGCACTTTGTATAAATATTGTAAGACATAAACCAAAATATTTTTATAAGCTGTTTTCAAAATAAAACTTTTTATAGGCCATTGGGCCATTTCAAAATAATTTACAAAAAAATATTTTCAAACTCTAGTCCGGATTTAACAACCTCTCAATCCCCGGTGCCACCACATAGTAGTGTATTGGGAGGGTTCCTTGTTTGGATTTCGCTTTTGCTAGACGTCCCCGCACGAAAGTGGCGAATGTCAGGAATTGAGAGGAGTTATTTCTTTGGACCATTCAAAATTTTTATACTATTGATATTGCTGGTATAATATATATATATATATATATATATATATATGGGATTATGGAACTTTGGAGGAAAATGAAGCCTCGTTATGATTTATTTGAGTAAAGCTCAAATAAAGGGTGTATGGGCGCCCTAGTTGTTGTAATTGGTTTTATAAAACTTAAAATAAATTCATCGTGGGACGTTAGAAGTTTGGGTATGGAATTAGTGAGGATGAGTGTAGAAAGAACTAGTTGAGCTTTGGAGAATTAGGCTTTGCTAAATTTCGAGGACAAAATTTTTGTAAGTGGGGAAGTTTGTAACAACCCGAGGCTTTAGAGACAATAATTTATTTATTTTGGGAGAAATAAATATTATTTTATTTGGAGAATAATTAAATTGGCAATTGAGGTCAAAATTTGAAGTTGCTAGAAAGTGTGTCGAATGGCGATTCTGAGGGTGTAGTTGTTTCCGGAAGGGTCGAGAAAGTCGAAATGACTGTACTTGGGGTCTATTTAGGTTCCGAAATAATTTTAAGCTCGTTTGACTCGAATTGAAGTTACCGAGTCATTTAAAGTGTGTATTGTCATTTAAAGTGTGTATCTTGGGAGATAAGGCTTAAAAGCCTACGGGAGATCAATTCTCCTTAGAGAGAAAGAGAGAAATAGAAAGAAAGAAGAAAGAAGAAGAAAAAGAAGGAGAAAAGAGAGAGAAAGAGGATTTTCCAGCCATAACACGATCTCGAGGACGGATCAGACCCTATGAACCGGAGGCAAGTGATTAAACTTGCTAAATAATTGTTGTGTACCATTTATTGCATGATTTGTGTGACACCCTGACTAATTAAATACCGGTTAGCTACTCCTTTATTAAATTAATACAAAATGCCAAGTTGGTTCAGTTCATAGCATCACTGTCGAAAACATTTTTCATAATTACTAGGCACCTAATATTTAAAAAGTGAGTGTCAATTTTAATTAAAACAGATTAACATGCAATGATTAAATTATGAAATTCTAACATAACCACCACAACATAATGAAAATGGAATAACCATAAAATAGTAATGAGACTGGAGGGATACTCCTCACAACAATCCAAATACAGGAATAAACAAATACTAAGTCTGCATTACTAAATTAATTACAACCCAAAATTCTGAATTAAATGAATAAGTAAAGTATCTCTAAAAGGAAATAGGGCGACATGTCCAACAGATGAGGAAAGCTGATAACAAGGAGTCAAGATCGAAAGTGGAGGTGTCTACTGTCAAAGTCCTGTAACTTGCACGGCAGCCACAGTCTGTCACCTGAATGGAACTCCTATGCATGGTGTCCTTGTGGCTGGGCACCTAAAAGGTTTTTACAAGAAAATATATTTGAAAGCAAACGGGTCAGATCCCGATTGTTGAAAACAGTTTAAAATATAGCAAGTGTTTTAATGACATTAAAACAATGAATGCAAAATACATGTTAGGACGTGCTCTCACATGAAATACTCACCTCTCGACTATTTGTGCACTCCTAACGTACCCGTACCCATTCTAGTGATTCTCATATCTAACTAGTCCTAAATAAATTCTAACATTTCTATACGATTCAAGCTTTAATTCCAAGATCATCAATTAAATAGAGAGATTTACATTAATTCTCGGTTTCCCAGTTATTAACAATACTAATATACTAGAGATCATCCATTTTATCTTTACATAACATTGCTATAATTATATTCACCTTTAATCATGATAGTTCATTTCAATTAACAGTATATTATTCTCATCATAAATATACATTACTAGCACCCCGAGACTAAGCTGCGGTGCACACATACTCTGCTATCCAATCCCGGTACATCACGTACACAAGGACCACGTATTCCGAATCTCTCAGGAATCGTTTTCAATAAATAACAATCACATACAATGGAGGCGAACATAGTTCACATGACATGGGTCACGTACATACCTACAGTCCCATGATCAGTAGACTAATTAACTTCTCAATAAGTCCTTCTCTGACCTATGTGCTCGAGGTACCAATCTAAATCCCCCCGTAGGCACACAAAGATTAGATGGCCCTAATCGAACGCAAACCTCCCATGATAGCAAGTACGGTAGGTATGTTAAACACATAAAACCACGTATACTAAGCCTTCGAACATCTTAGATATCTCATATTTTTAATATAGGTATACTTCTCGTTCTTATACCGCCATTTAATGTTATACGATCACAAGTCCCCGATTTGTATATTAACATTATCAACCCTTCTCACGTCATAATTAGATACTCGTTGCCTACTCCACAATTGACATCCGATTTTATTATAAGGTTCAAAGTTCTACTCCTCAACGTACCCCAATTCTAACAATTATACCCACTAATCAATAAGGGAAGGTTAATACTCCAATTAAATAAGTCTACGGAACGTTTGAAATGAAATCAGGCCAAAAAGGCCATTCTGTCAACTCATTAGAAGTCTCGTTCGAACGAGTTCATTCGAACGAAAGTCTTCAAATGAACTAAAAACTCGTTAGAAGGGACACGGTTATCTCGTTAGAAGCTCATTCGAACAAGGTCGTTCGAACGACCTGGGTAGGTCTTCTAACGAGATGGCAGTTTGAGCCCAGAAATTCTCTACTTCGTTTTTCTCAATTTTTCTCTTCTCTAAACTCATCCTAAGATCATCCCAACAATAATTTAATGTTATTAAACTACTCTAAGTCCTCCTAGGTCACTCTTTAACATATATATGGGGTCAATGCTTCCTAAATTAACATATAATCATCAAAATTTCCCAAATCTTATCCCAAACCCTATAAATATGGACCCAAAATTTAATGTCTACAATTACTCCTTATAAATGCGTTTTTACATCATCAAAAGATACATTTCGTATATGAAATTCATCCGATAACATTCTACATGCAATCCCTATATCATATTATGAATTCTACCTCCAATTTCACGGGTTTTCATCAAACTTCCAAAATAAGACAAATATTCAATTCTAAGCATGGAAGAAACATTCGCTTGAAATTAATGTAATTAAACCACTTGCCTTAGATTAGATGTTCTGATTTGATGTTGAAGAATTTAATGTTAATTCTCCTCCCTCTCTCTACAAATTCTTCCAAACATGGTGATGGTGGCTAGGGTTTCCTTTTAGGAACTTTTTCCAACTCCTCCCTATAACTCCCGTAGCCCTCTAACTTCCCAAATGCTGATAATGGCTTAGTGGATTCTTTTCTAATATAAAAATAACCTCTAAAATTCATTGGTTTTAATTCCCCTATTTTTAAAATTACCAAACTAACCTTTTGGGTTGCAGGTGTGGCCTAAAAATGCCCCGGGACCCAAACTAAACTCCCGGCTAGTGTTTTCTGACTATTTCGACCTTTCCGGACACGTTGGCGCACACAAAATGACCATTCGGTTGATTAAAATATAATTCACTTTTTAATTCAATTAATTACGTTCCTGACGCGACTGACACGCGTGTCCCAATTAAATTTTACAAATTGCCATATATCTACCTCGTGACAATTTAGATATCATCAATACTCATGTATTACCATACGTACTCAGAAATAATAAATTTTTAACATCATAATCAAATACCAACTCACATCTCGTTACTATTTATACCCGAATTAATTTCCAATTAATTCTCATTTAATTCAATTAATCCCTTAAATAAATATCGATAAAATTACGGGGTATTACATACTCCCCCTAATAACAGAATTTCGTCCTGAAATTCAGAACTAAAGAGTACCTGGTAAAATCAGCTCTGGATAACGCTCGCGCATCTCATCCTCGTGCTCCCATGTGGACTCCACGACATTATGATGCTACCACTGAGCACGCACTAATGGTACTATCTTTGACCTCAGTTTCTGCTCGCTTTGGTCCAAAATAGCAATCGGCTCCTCCTCATAGGAACTATCTGGATGAAGGTCGATATCCTCCAAAGCAATGTGGGTATGGGCCAAATCATCCCTGAGGTATCAGCAAGGAAATATGGAACACATCATGAATCCTATGCAAGTGCTCCGGTAACCCAAGTCTATACGCATCTGGCCCAATCTGCTCGATGATAGGAAATGGCCCCACATATCTTGGTGCCAGTTTCCCCTTCTTCCCAAAATGCATAATCCCCTTCATAGGAGATACTCTGAGTAACACCTGGTCCCCCACTTTGAATTCTCTGAAGAACCTCTTCACATCAGCATAACTCTTCTTCCGATCTTGAGCTACCCGAATGCGACTCCGTATCAACTCTATCCTTGTTGAAGTGTCTTGAATCACCTCTGGTCCAAGGAGTTTGTTATACCCCACCTCTAACCAACATGCTGGGGAACGACAAGGTCTACCTTACAACGCCTCAAATGGAGCCATGCCAATGGTGAACTGGTAGGAGTTATTATAAGCAAACTCCACCAGTGGAAGGTACTACTCCCATCCACCTCCAAAGTCTATGATGCACATACACAACATGTCTTCCAACATCTGATTTGTACGCTCGGTTTTCCCATCAGTATGCGGGTGATATTCCGTACTCAATCGTAACTCCGTACCCATGGCCTCCTGGAAACTCTCCCAAAACCGTGAAACAAATATCTTATCTCGGTCAGACATGATATTTAGAGGCACACCGTGAAGTCTCACTATTTCTGCAATAAAAATCTGGGCATACTGTCCAGTAGTGTAATCTGTCCTCACGGGTAAAAAATGAGAAACTTTGGTCAACCTATCCACAATTACCCAAATGGAGTGGTGACCCCTCTGTGACGTAGGTAACCCCGTGATAAAGTCCACGGATATTCTCTCCCATATCCACGTCGAAACCTCTAACGGCTGTAGAAGCCCTGCCGGTTTCTGATGGTCTACCTTTACTAGATGACAAGTGGCACATTTGGAAACAAACACGATGATATCTCTCTTAATCCCGCTCCATCAATACTATAGTCTCATGTCTTGGTACATCTTATCCCCACCAGGGTGTACCACGAACCGTGAGCCGTGCCACTCCGTCATTACCTCGTGTCGCAAGTCCTCCCCTTCCGAAACGACCAGTCTCTAATTGAAGCGTAATCCCCCGTCTGAGCCAACGGTATAGGACTCGGCTCCCTCTGCTAGTAATCGAACTATCTGCTCCTAACAGAATGAGTCATTTTCTTAGGTCTTTACCACTCTCGTAATAATTTGAGGTGTAATAGTCATCACAGACATGAATGATCGGGCCACTGCATCCTGGTGTCCCAACTCCTTCCACTTGGCTTTCAACACCCTGGCCACCTCATCTACTGGCCTACGGCTCAACGTGTCTGCTACTACGTTAGCCTTCCCCGGGTGATATTGGACATCGAACTGATAATCCTTCACAAACTCAAGCCACCGTCGTTGACGCATATTCAGTTCCTTCTGCGTGAAGAGGTATTGTAAAGACTTGTGGTCCGTGAATAACCGAAATTTCTCCCCCAGAAGATAGTGTCTCCAAATTTGAAGAGCGAATACGACTGCCATCAACTCCAAGTCATGGGTGGGGTAATTCCTCTCGTGAGGCTTAAGCTTACGGGAAGCATAAGCTATGGCCTGACTCTCCTACTGCATCACACCTCCGAGTCCTTATAAGGACGCATCGGTGTAAACTAAATACTCAACTCTCGGTCTGGGCAATGCTAACACAGGTGTTGAGGTCAACTTGTCCTTCAACTCATCGAATGCCAACTGACAGGCATCGCTCCAGATGAATGGCACACCCTTGCGAGTCAGATGTGTCAAAGGACCCGCTATCTTTGAGAAACCCCGAATAAACCTCCTATACTATCCTGCTAGGCCCAAGAAACTACAGATCTCAGTCGGTGTCGTGGGCTATCCCCACTCCCTCACCGCGGATACCTTCCCCGAATCAATAGATATCCCCTGATCTGAAATGATATGCCCCAAAAACTGAACCTCCTTCAACCAGAACCCACACTTCTCATACTTTGCATAAAGCTCATTCTGACGCAACGTCTGTAAAACCTGTCTCAAATGCTCGTCATTCTCCTCTTCTGTCTGGGAGTAAACCAGAATGTCATCAATAAAGACAATGACGAACTGGTCTGGGAACTCTCTCAACACCCTATTCATCAAGTCCATAACACGACTGGAGCATTGGTCAAGCCAAAAGGCATAACCCAAAACTCGTAGGAACCATATCTCGTTAAGAAAGCAGTCTTCGAGACGTTCTGTTCCCTGATGCGCAACTAATGGTATCCCGATCGCAAATCAATCTCTGAGAAGAAGCAAGGTTCTCTCAACTGGTCAAATAAGTCATCGATTCTGGGCAATGGATACTTATTCCGTATCTTGACTTTATTCAACTCCAGGTAATCTACACATATTCTAAACGATCCATCCCTCTTCTTTACGAACAATACAGGGGCACCCCACGGCGAAGTACTCCTTCATAAAACCCTGACCCAAAAACTGCTCTATATGATCCCTTAGCTCTCTCATCTCTGCTGGAGCCATACGATAAGGTGCGCGGGCTATTGGCCGAGTGCCCGACGTCAAATAGATCACAAAATCTATCTCTCTACTAGGCGGTAATCCAGATATATCCTGAAATACATCATCAAACTCCCTCACGACTAGAATCGAATCGAGTGGTAGAACCACTTCCTTAGAGGTTTCCTCCTCTATATAGTACAAATGAGTGGACAATCCTCCCTCAGGGCGAGGCATCGCCACTAAAAATATCTCCTGCCCAGGAATGGCAAAGATAATACTCCTACTAAAACAGTTAATCAAGAATCGGTACGCAACTAGCCAATCCATACCAAAAATCGCATCATACTCAGTCATCTCTAACATTAAAGTATCAGCGGGTAAAGTAAACCTCCCGATCTCTATACCCACACCTCTACAAATAAGGGAAATCACAGAACCCCTACTCAACGGTGAATCTACATAAGTAACTGTGCTCTCTGCGATGTCTAATAATCCCATAGTGCGTGCAAATCTCATGGGAATGAAATAATGTGTGGACCCTGTATCAAATAAAATACGCCCCAAAGTCCCCTAAATAGATAACATACCCTCAATAACAGGCGGATCCTATGGTACTGCAGCATGCTGGAGCTGATATACTCTCCCATACTAAAGTTGTCCCTGCTGGACTGGGACCGCTGGAATGGGTGGTAATGCTGCCATCTGTGGTGGTGCTGGGAGGGCGGTGGGAAACATAGGCCTCTGTGGCTCGTGTCGAGCACCCTGCTGCTGCTGTGGTGGGGCCCTTCCCCTATCAAGACAATCCTGGCATTTGTGGCCAGTCTTTCCACAAATGAAGCACTTCCCTGGGAAGTTTCCCTCTCTCGGACCCTGCTGCCCACGGCCCTGGTGACCGTTGCCATTCCTCCCCTGGTCGTTCTGGCCCTGCTGAAACTACTGCTGCTAGCCCTGCTGACCCTGATGGCCATGATAAAACCTCCCTGTCCATTTCTGAAACCCCCAGATCTGAACCTCTTAAAATCCCCCTGCTGGGAACCCTGATCTCCCTGCCTATGGTGAACCTGAGTAGATTGTGCCCCACTGGCACCATTTCCCCCTGTCCTGCCCTGATGACTTGACTCTCCTGATCTCTTACTCTCAGACATGTGGAACTGGTGATCCTGGCAGTGAAGCAGTGCTGTATTAACCACATCAGAATAAGTGGCAAACGAGAGATTTCCCAACAAGTGTTGACGGATCCTCCAAGTCAATCCATTTATGAACTTTTGAATCTTCTTCTCCTCGGTTGGAATCTCATCAGGAACAATGTTCAAGAGATTAGTAAATTCGGCCTCATACTCGGCCACGGTCTTCCCCTCCTGCTTGAGGTTCATTAATTTCCTCCTCATTTCAGTGTGAACGGCTGACGGAAAATATTTGAGATCGAACCGCACCCAAAACTCCTGAATGGAAAGGGTGTCTCTCGCCTCCGTGGTGGTAATTGACTCCCACCACTGCAACGCTGATCCTACTATCTTGAAAGTAGCCAGTATCTGCTTCTGAACATCCGTGCACTCGTACATCCTTAAGTGCCTTTGAATGTCCTTCTTCCACTGACTGGACACAACAACGTCGAAGATACCTGCAAACTCCGGAGGGTGAGCTTTCTGAAAAGCATCACGAACTCATTCCCAAGAAGACGGAAATGCATAATCTTGAACTGGCACTACTACCGGCGCTTGAGGTGGTGCCTGCTGCACAACTGCTAGGGCGGCATTTACCGCTTGGGCTACAATAGCTTCAACCTCTGTGGCATTCATGGTGCCTTGGACTGGTGCAGGCTGTGGCTTGGGCTGAGCATCCCTGGAAACTCGTTGTGAACGTAATGGAGGCATCTGAAATGAGAGTAAAGTTTTATAAGTTCGCAGTTATTATCTCAAAATAGCTGAAGAACAAAACATACACAAAAGAATACAACAATCCTAGAATATAGGGCTCTAAATCAAATAAAGCTCAGCGGAAACATAATAAACATAATAAGCTGTACAGATCCTAAGGACACTAGAACCTGATGCTCTGATACCACCTGTGACACCCTGACTAATTAAATACCGGGTAGCTACTCATTTATTCAAATTAATACAAAATGTCAAGTTGGCTCAGTTCATAACATCATTGTCGAAAAACATTTTTAACAATTACTAGCCACCTAATATTTAAAAAGTGAGTTTTCTAATTTATATTAAATCCAAATTAATATGCAATAAGTTAGATTATGAAATGCTAACATAACCACCACAACATAGTCACAATAGAATAACCATGGAATAATAATGAATCTGGAGGAATACTCCTCAACAATTCGAATACTGAAATAAACAAATACAAAGTTTGAATCTTTAATTAATTACAACCCAAAATCTGAAATAAACTGAATAGATAAAATGTCTCTAAAGGAAATGGGGCGACATGCCCAACAGATGAGAAAATCTTATAATAGAATCAAGATCGAAAGTGGAGGCATCTACTGTCAAGGTCATGTAACTTCCACATCAGCTATAGCATGTCACGGTAATAAAACTCCTATGCTTGGTGTCCTTGTGACGGGGCACCTAAAAAGGTTTTTACAAAAATAGATTTGAAAGAAAACGGGTCAGATCCCGATTGTGAAAAATAGTTTAAAATACAGCAAGTGGTTTAATATAATTAAGCAGTGAATATAAAGTACATGATAGTGCGTGCACTCACATGAGTTCCTCACCTCTCAACTAATTGTGCACTCCTATGGTACCCGTACCCATTCTAGATATTCCCATATCTAACTAGTCCAATACACAATCTAACATTACAATAAGATTCACGATTTAAGTCCCGACGTCTTAATTATAAACACAGAGTTTTACTTTTCTTCTTAGTTCCCATATTAGTCATGCCAATCACTGGAGGTTTTCCATTTTTAACTCTACTAAAAATGTTGGTATTATTCACACTTACACTTACTCATGACAGTTCATTTCAATTAGAAATATATTATTCTCATCATAAAGATAAAATATTGGCACCTTGAGACAAAGCTGCGGTGCACACATACTCTGCTATTCAATCCCGGTACATCACGTACATAAGGACCACGTATTCTCAATCTCTCAGGAATCGTTTTCAATGTACAATAATCACATATAATGGAGGCGAGCATAATTCACATCACATGGGTCACGCACATACCTACGTTCCCATGATCAGCAGACTTATTAACTTCTCAATAAGTCCTTATTTGACCTATGTCCTCGAGGTACCAATCTAAATCCTCCCCGTAGGCACACAAAGACTAGATGGACCTGATCGAACGCCGGCCTCCCGTGATAGCAAGTATGGTAGGTATGTTATACACAAATAACTACATATACCAAGCATTCACACATCTTCGGTATCCCATATTATTAATAGAGGTATATTTCTCATTCATATACTGTCATTTCATGTTACACGTTTACAGGTTCCCTGACTTATTGTGACAACCCGCAATCCGAGATAAGGGGTGGCCAGCCCGATACTCAAGCGTAACAGGAATCATGGATGGATATCATTCTCAGCATCACAATAATAAACTGAGTATACGGGAAAACCACCCAATAAATCAGAAGACGGGTTGCCAAAAAGTGTAAAATTTTAAAAATGCGGTTATGAAAATGTAAACTAACAACCCCATCTGACAAGCAAGTGGAATTCCAAAAGATAACATATAATATAACTAAAACGAATGTGCACAAATGGACCGAATAAGCTGTCGGTCCACAGCTACATAAGACAACGTACAACAATATAAAATATCTTACATAGTACAATCATTAATCAAATACAAACGTTTGGGCCACACGCCCGAGGGACAAGACCCGATCATATCTAGAATAACAAGAATGAAAGCGTCTAATACAACATCCTGTAATATCCCGCAAAATCTTACAACTCGTCGAAAGTGCAGGGAACTTGGGAAAGTTAAGTCGGGCGTCCTTGCGGTGGAGCACCTGAGCGGATACAATAATATATATACAACAAGGAAGTAAACCGGTCAGGGCCGGGTTCTATATGATTTCTAGAAGAATAAAAGGCATGATAGATATGAGAAGTTATACATGAATGATGAGGATGATAATATGACATGCTATCTACAATATAAGCAAGAATTGAAGGTAAAGCACTTTAAGTTAAAACCCTACCTTAAAAATACAATTTCCATATCCTTCAGACATTCCTTATTAGGACTAAGACCATATATTCGGTTAAGTCAAGAAGTTATAATTTCTATTCTTATTAAAACTTCCCATTTTATCTTTCCATTACTTATTAGGAATATCATTTACATTAGGTGCTCTTTATGGCACATATATTATTCCCGTGCTCTTCCTGGCACATATATTATGCTCTTTATGGCATTTCATACGCTCTTTGTGGCGTTTAACAACCATCAAGTCCAACTTGATGAAAATATAGTTATATTCATATACATATAACGATATCTAAGACCGCCCGTCCGGGTTTCTCCACTGTGCGTGCCCCTAAATGACCATCATCTTCCAGGGCCTAACATAAGACAACCTGGGCACCTATCGGAACACGTCGGGAAGCGGCCATGAGCCTGCGGGGTAGTCAAGACCACACCCGGAATCTCCTACCCATCGCAGAAAAATATAATAATAAGCGCTCCCATGGCCTAGGACTATATCCACCCTGCATTCATTAGCCAGGGGGCTTCACCTCACGAGCGAACTTCCCTTATGATGTCATTTAGAGAGGTGTGTACCAATAAATTAACATTTACATTTATCATCATATTTAAGTCCAAAAATCCATTTCCATTAATCATGTGATTGGTTCTTCATTATTAAACCTAACATCATTAAACAACGGGGTTCATTCTGAATTGAACCTATTATCTTTAAACACCTACGGGTTCATTTTATGCGAACCTAATTCCCATCGAACATTATCATAATTTTTACCTCAAATTACAATTCCAGGCTAGGTCTCCAAATGATCATTATGATCCTGGAAATTCCCAAAGTTCATGTAAATTGATAAGCCCATAAGTCTCCAAGTTAGGGCATTTAACTTCCTAACCTCTAAATGTTGAATAAAAGAAGTAATGCCTTAACATTACTTTAAACCTCCCCGAAATAAACCCCAGATGAACCCATTTCTAATCCAGGGCAACGACCAAACTCCATAACTACTCTAGGACTCTAAGTTTACTTCTTTAAAGAATTTTCCTAGGTCCTAATCCTAAAGAATAAGGATGAAAATTAAAAGGAAAAAGACCCTAAAACTGCTGGAACCGAATCGATTCGCCGCAAGGGTCGAATCGATTCGCACCAGCGAATCGATTCGCTCTGAAAGCGAATCGATTCGGACAACAAAATTTGGTTTCTGCAAATGCCGAATCGATTCGGTCTTAATCCGAATCGATTCGGACAACAAGAGCTGGGATTCTGCATCTATGCGAATCGATTCGCCTAAGGGGCCGAATCGATTCGCCCCTGCGAAAATGCCAAGAATGGCTATGGAGTCTTAAACTCCAAAATTTATCCAACTCCAAAACCAAGCCCAACCGAAATCATTGGCTGTAATTTCTACATCATAAATCCATCTACCTACCAACCTTAAACATCATTTATCATCCAAATCCATTTTTAGTGGTTAATACCCAAAATCCAACCAAAACCCTAACATTTCTAAATCATAACAAATCCATAAATATCAAGACTAATTATTCTACTTAAATCATAAATTTGCATGTAGATTACTTGCCTCAAGTGTAAGAATCTGATTTGATGAAGAAGGAAGCAACAATCCAAGCTCCAATCTCCAATCTCCAATCTCTCTCTTTCTCCAAAGCTTTCTTCCTCTCTCTCTAAGTTAACAATTTGGGGCATAAAAGGAATAGTAAGTCTTAGCAAGACTAAATCGGGCCATAAGTCTAAAATGCCCAACTCTAATAACTAATGCGCGATAAAATAATACGCGATATCACTATTTAAGCCAAAACCAGTCAAAAGTGCCCAAAATGCCAAAATACAATATGGCACTTATTTTGACTGTCTCACACCTACCGGAACTAACTACACTATCCAAATTATCATTTGGAAATTTTTTTATAACTCATATTACTTCCGGTTTCATAATAAACCAAAACATCATTTTAAATCTTTATGACATTATAAATCACCACATGAACATTTTATCTACTCACGGGGTAACTATGCAACATTCTAGTAAATATTGGCCTTGTCATAACAAATTAATATTTACTCAACATCTACCATTTTATAATTAATTTCTACTCAGTGTTAATAAATATAAAATGGGCTATCAGAAGAGAGGGTTATTACATACTCCCCCCCTTAAGAGGGAATTTTGCCCCCAAAATTCAAGTATACCTCACAAGAAGAAGTGCGGATGCTATTCCCGCAAGTCATCCTTGCGACCCTATGTCGATTTCTCGACACTACGCTGACCATATAGAGCTCATCCCCCAAGGTACTACCAGCGATCCCAAACGTAACTCTACGCTCTAAGATAGCAACCGACTACATCTAATAAGAATCGTCACGTTGCATCTACTTCGAAAGGAATGTGCCTAAAGGCACCATCGTATCCTTCATACTCCCTTGCATGAGAGACAAGGAACAAATTATGAACTTGCCGTAAAATGTTTCGATAAAGCGAGCGAATAGGTTACAGGACCCACCGCGACATTTCTAGGAAAGGTACAACATCATGCGGTGCAAGTTTTCCCTTTCTCCTCGAAACGTATAATGCCCTTCACAGGCGATACTCACCACAACACTTGGTCTGATGACCTCAAACTCCAGATGCCTTCTTCTCGCATCGACTGAGCTCTTTCGTCGATCTTGGTTATACGAGAGACTCATCATCTCGCACTTCTAACCAACTAGCGGGAGATCCAAAAGCCTACCATACAAGGCTTCTTCTACGACGCCGTCCTAACAGTGAATCGACACCCATTCTTATAGGCGAATTCAACAAGCGGAAAGCATTGCCCCCGACTACTCTTAAAGTTAAGCACGCATCTAGTAAGCATATGCCCCAACACATGGTTTATTCTATTGGTCTGGCCATCTGAAAAAAATGACAAGAAGTGATTAACCATAATTCGATTCCCATAACTTCTTGGAAACTTGCCAAGAATGAGGAACGGAAGTTTTATTCTGGTCAGGACTGTAATCAAGGGCACCCCATGCAGTACAACAACCTTACTATGCCCAGCCAATAATACTAGCGACGTACAACTTAGCACATTTCGTCATTACCTTGATGAACCGAAACGTTAGAACCGCGTGATTTCTCCATATCTTCTTTACTGAAGTCCCTTTTGTTCGGGACAAAATTCTCTTACGGGGACGCACCCCACCATCAGTGTCAAAAGAGCAAAACTTATTTATGGTTTTAACCGCCCTTGTTTCCTCCTGCGACATCTTGTAATGAAATATTGTTCGCACGAAAGACTAAATTCTGCCCAGGAAGTAGCATTATCTCTTCCTATACAGCGATCACCCCCAAGATGGACTTCAACTTAAATAGGGGATAATACTTCTTACAAGTTTAAACTTGTGAGGCGCATCAACAATAAGTCGATACTCCAGTATTATCGCTCCCCATTGTGGCAGGAACTTGCTAATGGAATCTACCTTCGAGCTTAACCACCTGGCTCAGGGGTACGAGTTAATTCACCCTTTCGTTACCTCCGTAACAGTCCACTACGTGAGGCCTCATCTCCTTCGGCCTTAACCACCAACTTCTCGAAATCCTCCCACTTCACATAACATGAAACCAATCACTTGGTACGAGTTTACGCATGACGTATTCATGATCAACTCCCAACAACCCTCCTAAACTTACGTCCCATACTAAAAGGCTCTACGTCTAAACAATCCTAAGGTCTATCTACCTATACCCTATCTAAGTCGTATACACCTAATGCTAAGTATATCCCTAGTTCCCAAGACCTTTCTCATCTTCCGACATTTGCTCAGTTTCGTGCGTGGGACGTCTCGCCGAAGCGAAATCCAAACAAGGAACCCTCCCGTTACACTACTACCTCGCGTTGTCAGTCATCGAGGGGTACAGGTCTAAGACACATGTTCGGGACCGAAAAGATCCTACAGCTACACACTAACAATTTAATAACTAAAGAAAAATTTAACGTTCACCCTTCGTGAAACCTTAGGGTTATATGCCCTAAAACATATATACATCTCATTTAGTAGCCTTCTATAAAGGCATAACCCGAAGTTTTAGTTCGACTTCGTACTCCAGTCTCCCTCCTATCCATCAGAGGAGAGAACTATATGCAGTGCTCCTAAGTCGCACTATAATAGCCATCAATCACCCTAGTACGTGATTCTCGACTAAACTTTCAAATCCCACTTCCGACAATAAAGTAACAAAATAAAATATAATAAAAGGGAAGAATAGCATACCTTCACTCACAACATCGTTAAGTGTTCATGCGGCGGAGTGTCTCGTAAAGCGAAATCCAAAAAAGGAACCCCTCCGACACATGCCTACTTAACTAGTTGATCATGGAGATAGAGCGTAACGCACATAAATTAAGAGAAAGGAAAGGTGGTATATCCCCACTCCCAACGTCGTTAAGGTTCGCGCGTGGAGCGTCCCGCAGAAGCGGAATCCAAACAAGTAACCCCTCCTATACGCTACCACTCAACTTGTTGGTCGTGGAGATAAGGCATAGCAATTACATACCAATATCACATCATACTCGACCATGTTAAGGACGAGTAAATCGGCCTCAAGCATAATTTAATAAGAGAAATTCCTACATACATACCAACAAAAGAAATGAGCGAACCATTACCCATAGAACTCGGTACTAATGAAAATACTCTCAGCAGATATTATGAAATATGTAATCTGAGAAAAGCTCGTAAAACAAATGAGCGCGAACACCCGCATCGAATAACATATTACTCACGTAACTCTGAGAAAAAACTTACCCTCAATAACGGGTGGTGCCGGCAGGGCTGGAGGAGACATAGCCTCCCAATCATGACAAACACGTCCATACTGCAGTTACCCCTGCTGCGGAGGAACAACCATAATAGGTACCGGAGGTGGAAACAGAACACATGGCTGCTGCGGAGCCCGAGGAAATTGACCCCCAATCATCTGAGGACACTCCTTCTTGTAATGACCTACCTCCCCACATTGGAAGCACCGTCCCTTCATGTGCTCCCGACCACGACCTCCGATATTCCTAAACTTGGGAAAAGCCTCGGCTCGGACGACCACTACCTCCAGGGCCACCCCGATCTGCCGGATGTAAAGCACCTTGTCCGTGCCAATTATTTCCACTCGCAGTAAACCCACCAGGCTTCCCTACTTGCCTCATCTCAGTAGCTTTCTTGCTACCCTGCATATATAATCGATGCTCCTGGCAATGGAGTAAGGCTGCATTCATAACCTCACCAAAAGTCTGGAAAGCTAGATTACCCAATAAGTGTTTTTGGATTCTCCAGTTTAGACCTCTCATAAACTTCGAGATCTTCCTCTCTTCCGGAGTCACCTCATCTGGTACAAAACTTGTTAACCGGGTGAACTCCTCTTCATACTCCGCTACAGACCTCTCCCCTTGCTCTACATCTAGCAACTTCCTCTTCATCTCCCTCTGAATAGCGGGAGGAAAATACTGAAGATCAAACAAAGCCCAGAACTCAGTGATTGACATGGTGTCTCTTTGCTCTGGGGTGGTCATCGTCTCCCACCAGTGTAACGCAGATCCGACAAGCTTAAAAGTGGTAAGGACTTGTTTCTTATCCTCACTGCATTCTATCATTCGAAGGTGGCGTTGCATGTTTTTCTTCCATTGATCGGCTTTAACCGCATCCGTGCCTCCCTCGAATTCTGGGGGATTGCCCTTTAGAAAGGACTCCCGAACCCTTTCCCACGGAGTAAGTCCCGTAGGAGCTTGAACACCTGGAGCCCATGGCAATTGTTGGATCACTATGGTCATGGAAGCATGAACCGCTCCAGCCACTATGCTTGCTACATCCGCAACATTAACCGTCCCTTGTAGTGGCGGTGGAGGACCAACTTCCTTCTCTACGACCTTAACACATCTCGCCGGACGACCTCTCTTAGACGACATCTGAGATGGAAGAACAATAGTATTAGAATGCTAGTTAAAACAATCTATCTTGCAGAAGATCGCAAACATAAGCAACAAGAAGTCCTAGCATTAGGCCCTACATCAAAGAACGCTACGGTAGAACGAGACAAGTCCACACAGATCCTAGTACTCTAGAACCTGATGCTCTGATACCATTTGTGACAACCCGCAATCCGAGATAAGGGGTGGGCAGCCCGATACTCAAACGTAACAGGAATCATGGATGGATATCATTCTCAGCATCACAATAATAAACTGAGTATACGGGAAAACCACCCAATAAATCAGAAGACGGGTTGCCAAAAAGTGTAAAATTTTAAAAATGCGGTTATGAAAATGTAAACTAACAACCCCATCTGACAAGAAAGTGGAATTCCAAAAGATAACATATAATATAACTAAAACGAATGTGCAAAAATGGACCGAATAAGCTGTCGGTCCACAACTACATAAGACAACGTACAACAATATAAAATATCTTACATATTACAATCATTAATCAAATACAAACGTTTGGGCCACACGCCCGAGGGACAAGACCCGATCATATCTAGAATAACAAGAATGAAAGCGTCTAATACAACATCTTGTAATAACCCGCAAAATCTTACAGCTCGTCGAAAGTGCAGGGAACTTGGGAAAGTTAAGTCGGGCGTCCTTACGGTGGAGCACCTGAGCGGATACAGTAATATATATACAACAAGGACGTAAACCGGTCAGGGCCGGGTTCTATATGATTTCTAGAAGAATAAAAGGCATGATAGATATGAGAAGTTATACATGAATGATGAGGATGATAATATGACATGCTATCTACAATATAAGCAAGAATTGAAGGTAAAGCACTTTAAGTTAAAACCCTACCTTAAAAATACAATTTCCATATCCTTCAGACATTCCTTATTAGGACTAAGACCATATATTCGGTTAAGTCAAGAAGTTATAATTTCTATTCTTATTAAAACTTCCCATTTTATCTTTACATTCCTTATTAGGAATATCATTTACATTAGGTGCTCTTTATGGCACATATATTATTCCCGTGCTCTTCCTGGCACATATATTATGCTCTTTATGGCATTTCATACGCTCTTTGTGGAGTTTAACAACCATCAAGTCCAACTTGATGAAAATATAGTTATATTCATATACATATAACGATATCTAAGACCGCCCGTCCGGGTTTCCCCACTGTGCGCGCCCCTAAATGACCATCATCTTCCAGGGCCTAACATAAGACAACCTGGGCACCTATCGGAACACGTCGGGAAGCGGCCATGAGCCTGCGGGGTAGTCAAGACCACACCCGGAATCTCCTACCCATCGCAAAAAAATATAACAATAAGCGCTCCCATGGCCTAGGACTATATCCACCCTGCATTCATTATCCAGGGGGCTTCACCTCACGAGCGAACTTCCCTTATGATGTCATTTAGAGAGGTGTGTAACAGTAAATTAACATTTACATTTATCATCATATTTAAGTCCAAAAATCCATTTCCATTAATCATGTGATTGGTTCTTCATTATTAAACCTAACATCATTAAACAACGGGGTTCATTCTAAATTGAACCTATTATCTTTAAACACCTACGGGTTCATTTTATGCGAACCTAATTCCCATCGAACATTATCATAATTTTTACCTCAAATTACAATTCCAAGCTAGGTCTCCAAATGATCATTATGATCCTAGAAATTCCCAAAGTTCATGTAAATTGATAAGCCCATAAGTCTCCAAGTTAGGGCATTTAACTTCCTAACCTCTAAAAGTTGAATAAAAGAAGTAATGCCTTAACATTACTTTAAACCTCCCCGAAATAAACCCCAGATGAACCCATTTCTAATCCAGGGCAACGACCAAACTCCATAACTACTCTAGGACTCTAAGTTTACTTCTTTAAAGAAGTTTCCTAGGTCCAAATCCTAAAGAATAAGGATGAAAATTAAAAGGAAAAAGACCCCAAAACTGCTGGAACCGAATCGATTCGCCGCAAGGGCCGAATCGATTCACACCAGCGAATCGATTCGCTCTGAAAGAGAATCGGTTCGGACAACAAAATTTGGTTTCTGCAAATGCCGAATCGATTAGGTCTTAATCCGAATCGATTCGGACAACAAGACCTGGGATTCTGCATCTATGCGAATCGATTCGCCCCTGCGAAAATGCCAAGAATGGCTATGGAGTCTTAAACTCCAAAATTTATCCAACTCCAAAACCAAGCCCAACCGAAATCATTGGCTGTAATTTCTACATCATAAATCCATCTACCTACCAACCTTAAACATCATTTATCATCCAAATCCATTTTTAGTGGTTAATACCCAAAATCCAACCAAAACCCTAACATTTCTAAATCATAACAAATCCATAAATATCAAGACTAATTATTCTACTTAAATCCTAAATTTGCAAGTAGATTACTTGCCTCAAGTGTAAGAATCTGATTTGATGAAGAAGGAAGCAACAATCCAAGCTCCAATCTCCAATCTCTCTCTTTCTCCAAAGCTTTCTTCCTCTCTCTCTAAGTTAACAATTTGGGGCATAAAAGGAATAGTAAGTCTTAGCAAGACTAAATCGGGCCATAAGTCTAAAATACCCAACTCTAATAACTAATGCGCGATAAAATAATACGCGATATCACTATTTAAGCCAAAACCAGTCAAAAGTGCCCAAAATGCCAAAATACAATATGGCACTTATTTTGACTGTCTCACACCTACCAAAACTAACTACACTATCCAAATTATCATTTGGAAATTTTTTTATAACTCATATTACTTCCGGTTTCATAATAAACCAAAACATCATTTTAAATCTTTATGACATTATAAATCACCACATGAACATTTTATCTACTCACGGGGTAACTATGCAACATTCTAGTAAATATTGGCCTTGTCATAACAAATTAATATTTACTCAACATCTACCATTTTATAATTAATTTCTACTCACTGTAAATAAATATAAAATGGGCTATCAGAAGAGAGGGTTATTACACTTATATGCATTATAGTTATCAACTCTCCTCACATTGAAGTTTTTAGACATTAATGTCATAACCCATAAACATCTTCCGGTTTACTACAAAACTCTAAGTTTTAATCCTTGACGTACTTCTAATCTCATAACTATACCCACAAATCAACAAGGGAAGGATTACACTCAATTATATAAGTCTTCTGGAAGTTTTAAATAAAATCAGGCCTAAAAAGGCATTATGTCAACTCGTTAGAAATCTCGTTCGAACGAGGTCATTTGAACGAGGTCGTTTGAACGAGGTCGTTCAAATGAATGACTTCGAATGAACTACCAACTCGTTAGATGGGGTATTGTCATCTCGTTAGAACTCTCGTTCGAACGACCTGGGCTGGTCTTCTAACCAGATGGCAGTTTGAGCCCAGAAATTCTTCAATTCGTTTTTCTTCATATTTCTCTTCTCTAAATTCATCCTAAGATCATCCCAATAGCATTTTAATGTGCTTAAACTTCTCTATCCTCTTAGGTCATTTCTTAACATATTTTTGGGGTCAAATCCTGCTAAACAACATGTAATTATCATTAATCCCGAAATTTTACCCCAAACCTTCTGAACATGAACCCAGAATTTTATTGTGTCCAATTAATCATCATAAATCTGTTTTTAAATCATCACATTTAAGTCTTCAAATACTAAATTCGTCCATAGTCATTCTAAATGCAAATCCTATCCCAAATTTAGAGTTTCTCCAATAATTTCATTAGTTTTCCTCAAAACTTTCAAGACAAAATAGTTCCTACACTAAACATGGAAGAAATATTCAAAGCACTTAAAAATATCAAATCACTTGCCTTAGATTCATTTTCCATATTTTTTGTCGTTGATTCTAGGCTGAATTTCCCTTCTTTCGGTCACAAATCCTTCCAGAATGGTGGTGATGGGTGATGGCTTTGGTTTGGGTCTTGTAACCTCTCTCCAAATTCTATCAAAACTCCCGTAGCCCACTCTCTTATCTTTTTCTGGTAATGGCCTTAGTGGAACCTTTAAAATTATAAATATAAAGTCTAATTTTTTTTGGTTTTAATTCCCTAATTTTTAAAATTACCAAAATACCCTCTATGTAGCCGGTTTGGCCTAAAAGTGCCCCGGGACCCAAACTAAACCCCCGGCTAGTGTTTTCTGACTATTTCGACCCTTCAGGACATGTTGGCGCACTCAAAATAACCATTCGGTTGATAAAAATATTATTCACTTTTTAATTTAAATAATTTCGTTCCTGATGCGACTGACACGCACGTCCCAACTAAGTTTCCCAACTTGTCGCATTTTGCCTCGTGAAAATTTAAATACTTTCAATACTCATGAAATATTCAATTTTAATATCATAATCAAATACTATCTCACATCTCGCTAGTATTTATATCCGGATTAATTCCCAATTAATTATCATTTAATTTAATTAATCCCTTAAATAAAAATCAATAAAATTACGGGGTATTACATCTTTCCTTACTATATCTTATAGATGATTGTGATTTAATAATTTATTTATCATACACTAGTTGTGCTTCATGATATATTCTTTCTACTGTAATGACTTGTATACTTTTTGTATTAGATTTTTTTTTTTAATAAAATTTTGGAAAAATACAAAAAGATTTTATATTGATAAATTTTTTGAAAAATCCAAAAAGATTTTTGTATTTTGTTTTGCACCATTTATGGATGAACATTTAGGAGGATCGAGTCACAATTTCATTTCATATCCATGTGACTATTTGATAGTGTTTTGATATACGTCATAATTTCATCTTTGTGCTTTACAATGTTTGGAGTCATTTATATGTGATTAGTTATTACTACCAACATGATTGACTCATGATTTCCTTTAATGCACACTTTCACAAAATTGTTTGATTATTGTACTTGTCAAATCACATGTTGGTCTAAGTGTTTCCATATCAATCTTGTCTTTAAAACGAACGAAATGAGATAAAACTTGACAGTGAAAGTAGTGCATGTAAGAACCGTTTACTGTGAAGAAGTAAATTGCAAAAAATTATGAGTGTTCACGGGAAAGGGCTACGAGAGTACAAAATTAACTCGTCTTGAAAGCCATCGTTTAAAAGAGCCCGAAAAAATTTAAAGGCAATAAAATGATAAATATGATAAAAAGGGCCAATAGGTTTGATCACCTCAAAAGAAAAATAAAAGATATATTATTTATGAGGGTGTTCGGATGGAAAAATGGGAAAAATGGGTTTTCACATCCTGACAAAGTCTTGAAAAATCATTACATAGTTTTGGATGTTATTGGTGTGCAAATCATTTTAGACTTTGGTGTGTCGATCAGATTAAGTCAATATCATATAATTTCACATTTTTGGCAACTAAGGACAATTTTGAGATCATTTGTTTGGAGTATCCATATTCATTTGTGCACATATGTTATGTTTGATTGCATTGATTTTCTATCAAATTTGTTTAGACCTATTCATTCTGTTTCCATGATTTTGTTTTCTTAGTGTAAATTCATGGTTTGAGATTTTTGTAAAATTATTTTTGCATTTTTGTATAAAAAAAATGAAAAAATGATAAATAGTTTGTGGAATGCTTTTGAGTATCTATGTATGATCTTATTTGTTTTCTTTGATTTTCGTGATAACTCCTTGTTTATTTTGATCATTCTTTTCCTTGTCTATCTCGTGCAAATAAAAAGGGGAAGAACGAATAATGGGGGAGTTTTGCATTATGGGTAAGATATGAGATTTGATCTTAGTTTTGATTTATGTTTATCTCATTTCAAACTTGATACATCACGAAGGTATTTTTCTTCGTCTCATGTGTGTAGGTACAAATATTGAAGATCATATGTTGCACACCCTGATGAGAAAAACTTAAAGATTTGAAGTTGAAGAAAAGTTTTGGACTTACATGTTTAGTACCTTTTCAGTTTTGGGCTCATGGGAGGGTATTAGATTTGTATAGGAATTTTGATTGGACAATTCAGGATGTTTTTATTTTGTACCGGTATAGACATAGGGGGAGATTTGTAAGGACATATTTTATAAGTCCTATTTACATTTGAGTATATCATGTACCACTACAACCGTTGAAAACTTATTTAAGTTCAATCATGCGTCAAGACGGATCCGATTATTAAAGTTCGTCAACATTCAAGCTTTCGCGATATTAATTTTGGTAAGGCTGTGTTTATGTACCTTAAAAGTTCACTTATAGTGTTGGGATAATTTTTCTAAAATATTTTCTAAGTGTCGAAGCGTAGTTTTTCGTCAAAGAATTTTTTCTAAATGTTGAGGAGGAGTTTTTGCCGAAATAATTTATTTTTATTTTTTACTGTCGTTCGAGCGACAGAGGCCTGTCATTCCAGCGACATTGGCCTATTGCGCTAAGTCGTTCGAGCGACTTCACATCTCATTCGATCGGCATTATTATTTCATTCTAGCGATGCGCCGACTTAATTTTTTTATATAAATCATGTTAAACCACCTCGTTTTCTTTAAGAAGACCTGGCATTTTAGATTCTACACAAACTACAAACCAACATAATTCTTTGTCTTCTTCGTTTAAGGGTTTAATCCTTTTTGTTTTCAATTAAAAAAACATCCCAGTCTTTATGTTAATTTTTTTGGAACCCAAGATACAACTTTGGTGAAGTTATTTCTTTATGGAGTGTAATCTCTACGGCTAACTATGACTACATGTTGATTGAGAGAACTCGAGGGTGTTCCTGGATAATTGGGAGTGCATGTTCATATGGACTACTGCGGTTAATCCATTGATGACTCTAGGTTGCATGTCTATGTGATTGTTCTGAGGAGTAATCATTGCAGACTTCAATGACTATGTAAGTTGCGATTTACTTTACATAGTGAAATAAAAATGTTTTGTCCATCATTTTTTCTTCTGAAATCTGCCAGTTAACAATTTTATTTTTGATGGTTTGACACACACACACACACATACACAAACGTAGTTGCATGTTTAGGTGATGAATTAATTTGGTTTGAAAATTGACACCAATTAAATAAGGTTAAATTGGAAATTTGCGAATTTGATTAAATCAAATTCACACCACGCATTTATAAATTAGTAATCAGATTCCCCAATTAATTTCGCAAAAGTTTGTGATATTGATTTTTTTGTAAAATCAGAATTTTGAAATTTTGCAATTTTTCCAATGGAGCACTTGTGTAATCAGATTCCCCTCTTTGATGACACGAGTCATAATTGTGATGAGTTAAATATTTTGAATTCGACATTTGCCAAAAGAATTGATTTTTTGGAAAAATAAAATTCTCGTTTTAAATCATCTATGGATCTTTTGCAAACGATTCAAAATCAAAGAGACTTTTATTATAAGAAATTTTCTACTTTGGACCGTGATTTTAATACTTTAAAATTATCCAAAAAGGAGAGTGATGATAGAGTCCTCTTTTTAGAAAAATAATTGGAAGACTTTAAAAACTCTAGGATTTGTGTTTGTGCCAAAGAGGATAAAAACTTTTAATCGATGAGTTTGTGGCACGTAAGGATACCTTTAGGGATAAGTGTCCACGTTTTAAGGGATAAAGTGATAACCTTCTAGTAATAATTGAAAATTTAGAGAAGGAGTCCTTAAAATTGGAAGAGCCAAATTTTTTTCTTGAGTAAAAAATTTTGGAGTTGAAAAATAATTTGACAAACTCGAGTAGTGTTGGTAGCAATGGCAGTGGCTCCTCGTGTTCTTTTGTTCCAAGTTTTCAAGACAAAATCATTATTTGTTTTAGATGGTCAATCAATCCCAAGCATGTTAGAAAAGGTCAACCCATAGGTGTCGTTTTACCCGTTTACACATGTTCAAATTCTGGTAGGAAAGGTCACCTTAAGTGTTTTTGTTTTGATATTAGAAGACGTCCTAGAAAGTTTAAGTCTAGTGTTACCTTGGTTTCCAAAACCCCCATGCATCGTTGAACACCTATTTAGGTTAGGAAAACACTTTTAGAGGCACTAGATGTGACCAGATGATTCTCGGTTGCTTCCACATGATTCTTCTTTTGCTATATCTTATAGATGATTATGTGTGCATGATTTGTTCGTCATATTCTAGTTGTGATTCATGTTATATTATTGCTAGTGTTATGACTTGTGCACTTTTTTATTAGATTTTTATTTTTGAAAAATTTTGGAAAAATATAAAAGGATTTTATTTTGATAATTTTTTTGAAAAATACAAAAAGATTCTTATATTTTGTTTTGCACCATTTATGGATAGACATTTAGGATGACCGAGTCACAATTTCGTTTCACATCTATGCGACTATTTGATAGTGTTTTGATATATGTCATCATTTCATCTTTGTGCTTTATAATGTTTGGAGTCATTGAGATGTGAATAGTTGTTATTACCTACATGATTGAATCATGAGTTATTTTAATGCACACTTGCACGGATTTGTTTGATAATTACCTACATCCTTTACTTTTGAGTATTTATTTTTATGTTAAATTATCGGGTGTGGGTGATTTATTATAATTAAGAATTGATATAAGGATTTCAAATAAATATTAATTTGTCTAGAACAGTTACTATTTTTGTGAATTATATATTTACTGGAATGATATGGTAAATATAATCTTATTTTCTATAATCTCATTGTATATATGTGTATTTACGGCGGGATTCAGTTACATATCAACCGTGGTATGTTTTAGTGAATTTTCTGAGGTCGAGAGATGGCTTTCGAATGAAAATTTGGAGGGCAGAGTTGATCCTGGAAGGGCCGAGAAAGTCAAAATGACTTCCCTGGGGGTTTTAATTAGGTTCCGAAATCTTTTGACTAGTTTGACTCGAATTGGGGTATACTAGTTATTATTATGCGTGTATTTTCATTTAAACATAGGATTATTTTTTATAAAGGGTTATTAATCTTAAGTGGGTAATTAATCTCAATTAAGAGAAAACCCCCATTTGATAGAGACATAACGTGAGAAGAAGAGAAAGAAGAGGAAGTTTCAAAATCTTTGAAATCTTGTAGAATCCTTGACTTGGAGGAAAAATCAGACCCTACAATCTTTGAGGCGAGTGGATTAACTTGATAAATGTTTAATTATGTGATCTATTTCATAATTTATGGTATGTATTTGGTACCATTAGGGATGTATGTGCTAAACCCTAGAATCTGGTATAAAAGATCAATCCTTGTCGTGTGTACATGGGTTCAAAGGTATAGACATGGTTGTACTCATATTTTGGGTTATTAGGAGGGGAACCATTGTAGAAGGAGGGATTGTTAGAGAAATGAGTTAAACTTTTGGAGGATACAAAAGTGTGCAATCCGGACCGGTTCATTTTCTAAGAATACCGAATCGGTCCGGAGGTTAAAGTTTATGTAAAGGTTTAGGAACCAGACTTGTTCGTTTTTAGGGAGTACCGAATCAGTCCGGGGGCAAAAAGTTTCTGTAAGAATTAAGGAACTGGACCAGTTCATATTTGGGAACCTCCGATCCAGTCTGGTTACTATAATTGAGGATTTTGATACTATTCTTTTCCTAACGGTTTAAATACTTAGGTAACTCCCTCAAGTTATTATATAAACATGTTATAGGGCAGTATGTGGGTATGTTATGACTCGATGAAGGGGTTACCTTGGCGCTATTATCGAGGCGTATTTGTGGGGGTATTATATCACTTCCCTTTTGTAAATCTTCCATGGAATGAGAGTTCTTTCGAGAAGAGTTACGAGCTATTAAGCAAGAGTTCATGGGTCATTACAAGGGTAAAATTGGTGTCATAATCATAAGTGTGATGAGTTACCAATGGAAAATTAAGTGAATAAATTATAATATGAACTTGAGATGTTTGTATGGATCATTGGCTAGTGTAAGGTGCGATATTTACATATAACTAGGATTAGCAATATATGTATATATACATATTAAGGTGTGATAGTTTGTATATAAACATTAAGTGAATGCATAGTGAATGAGTAATATATGCTATATTATGCATACCCCTCTAGTGCTATCATGGGAAGTTGTATGATGTGGACAACTCCTCTGGCTCAAGTAACAGGGAGAGTACGGTTCCCAAGTCATAGCATCCAGTATTTTACCATGTGTGAGATAGGGGTAAGACGTATTGGGTAGGATTCTTCTAACCTTTACCTAAGGAACTATGGCCACTTCCCATACGCTTATGAATATGTTTTATACCAAGTCGGTGTGAGAGTCTGAACGCTGGTAACCTAGGTGATAAGTGAGTAATTCCCGAGAAGTTGATTTCATTGTAGAGACTGTTAGTAGATTTATATGATGCGTACTATGTTTTGATCTACTTGTATGTTATGTGCAAAATGTATTATCCCCTTTTTAGAATGAAAGTATATGTATGCTTTGATGTTTTTAGTTACGAGTATGTTTATGGGCTGAGGATAAAATGGATTTCCATGACTAACCATGTTAGGTAGTAGTGTATCGGGGGGTTCTTTGTCTGGATTTCGCTTGCGAGACGTCCCACACATGAAAACTAGCGCTTTTTTGGAAGTGGGGAAGTTTTTGGTCATATATTCATAGGGTTGCTCAATTTTACTTAATTAAAGAGAATGTCATCTAACGGTTAATAGGTTGTGGTTACTCATTTGGGGGTTATTCTTTGGCTTGAGGGGGGCGAAGTTCGTAAATATAGTGGGGTAGTTTAACTATATACTTGTATATGCTTAGATGAATGATGTAGCTGAGAGGGGATGTTGAGTCTCAAGGGAGTGCGACTCCACATCAATTATGAAATCTTGCATATTTAATTATTATGCATTTAATTCAGTTGCTATAATTTTTTTGATAAATCAAGGCTCCGTTTTATTTTTTTTCTTTGCTATGTGTAAATTGTGTTTATTTTAGGTGTTCCTCCGCAAGGATGCCCATGATGTTATCTATTCTGGAGTTTTTGGTAGCTGTAGGATGTACAGGAAGTTACAAGATTTTTGTTATAGACGCATCTCTTTTTGTAATCTAGTTAAGATCTCACAGTTGTAAATCGGGTGGTTGTACCCATAGGTCTTATATGTTGATCTCTTATATATTTGTCTTTTGATTGTTATATGGTTTGTTTCCCAACACAATATTCGGGAATATTCTTTTGCATGATTACTCTTGGCGTGGTAATTATCTAATCCGTTTATTCTCTTCTGTGGTTCATGTTCCGTTGTATGTGACTGATTTATTGTATGTACTCTTTAAAAAGAAATTTTTTGGGCACCTGTTTATTTATTTATTAGGGTGGTTACCGATTTATTTATATTCATTAGTTAATGCTAAGAATGATACACTTGAGATACCTGTTGTATTTTAGTGTAGGGTTGGCCACCCGTATATTTGAATAGGCTGGGTATCACATTGTACTTATCAAATCACATGTTGTTCGAACTGTTTCCATTTTAATCGTGTCTTTAAAACAAACCAAATGCCATAAAACTTGACAATGAAAGAATTTCATGTAAGAACCGTTTATCGTGAGGAATTAAATTGTAAAAATGATGAGTGTTCACAGAAAAAGGGTCGCGAGAGTACAAAATTAACTCGTCGTGAAATCCACTGTTTAAAAGCGTCCGAAAAAATTTAAAGGCAATAAAAAGATAAATATTCCAAAAAGGGGCCAATAGGTTTAGTCCACCTCAAAAGAAAAATAAAAGATATATTATTTATGAGGGTGTTCGGATGGAAAAATATAAAAAATGGGTTTGCACGTCCTGACAAAGTCTTGAAAAAGCATTACATAGTTTTAGACTTTATTGGTGTGAAAATAATTTTAGACTTTGATGTGTTGATTAGATTGAGTTGATATCATATAATTTCACATTTTTGACACCTAAGGACGATTTTGAGATCATTTTTTTAGGAGTATCCATATTCATCGTGCACATATGTTATGTTTGATTACATTGATTTTCCTATCAAATTTGTTCCCACCCGTTTATTTAGTTTCCAAATCTCTAAGGGCTTGTTTGGTTTGAAACTATAATTCTATTTTATCTTTATCAATTCAATTCTGATAAAAAATTTCATTTGACAACTTGTTTATAAGCACTGAATTATAATATTTCTGTGCTATAATCATGATATTCAGAAAATAGCAAAAGGGTGTTTTATAACTTCAGTTTTTTTTTTATTTTTCATCTCCGAATTATCCGTTCTTAATATTTTAATTTATTTATACCTTAATATATAATATACATACATAATACACTAATATGTGCGTAATTCTTATAGTTAAAAAATGTATATGTACATGTATAGAAAATTACGTATATTTATATCATTAAATTATATAATATACTAAGATCTATATGCTAAATAATATTATCAATAGAGACATGATACTTATATATAGTTTTATACATGTCTGTATGGAATAATATAAAATATACATATTGTACATATGTATTAAAAAATATTATCAATTCATGTATGTATATAATTTTATTGTGAATTATACATGCAATATCATTACACACACACACACACACAGATATATATATATATATATATATATATATATATATATATATAGTTAAACTCCCAACATAAAATAACAATCCATTCAACTCTCGAATCTACAAGAACATAATACACACCAGTAGTAACCCTAAACAAATAAAGGTATAACACCCCCACATAATTAAATATCGGGTGATTAGTCATTTATTAAATTAAAACATGATATCCAGTTGGTTTATTCTTAGCATCACTGTCGAAAACTTTTATTTACTAACCACCTAATATCTAAAAAGCTGATGTTCAAATATTTATCTTTTTAATTAATATAAACCAAATGACAAAAAATATAGCATTCCACCATTTAAGTATCAAACGAATAATGAATAATGACAAAGTAATAATTATATTTAAGTCATAAAATCCAGTCTAAAATATCCATACAATAGTGCGATTTAAAATTAACTCCACTCAACATCACTGAATAAAACGAACAACATGTCCGGCTGGAAAAAAAGTTCATAATGAAGAACTGAATCAAAATTGAGGCGTCTAATATCAATAAGATATAACTTTCACCACAGTTGCAGCGCGCTAAAAGATAGAATCTGCTAAGCATGATGTCCTTCTGGCTGGGCACCTAAAATGGTTTACAAAAAGAATAGAGATTTGGAGAAAAACGGATCAGAGCCTGAGTAAAACCAGTTTTAAAAATTTAACAAGTGTTTAAATGCAAAATTTGGAAATATTATATTCATGTTAGGTTCACGTGGTCTCTCTTGAGATGCTCACCTCTCATATAATGTGCACACCTAACGTATCTCTCTAACCCTTACTAACTATACTACCCCCACTAACTATTCTAATCCAAGTCTATTTCTATACGAAATAACTCATTGTTCTCACCCGTATTGCCCATATAATACGTTACCAATTAATTTATATCAAATAGTCAAACACAAATTTCTCATCTTGTATTTAATCTTTTATGCATTAAGATTACGATACATGTCACCATTTTCTCATCTACTTAATACACACAGTAGCATAAATCACAACTATATATATATATATATATATATCACTCTAACTATACATATACTACTAAATCACCCCTAGGCTGAGACCTGCGGTGCATGCATACTCTACTATCATGTCCCAGTACCTCATGTACTAAATAAATGACTATTGGTTCAATTTTTCACTCAAACCATATATACAAAACACACATATTAAAGGCAAAAATAGTTCTAAGCCTATGGGATACGCACATACCTACACACCCATATGACCATCAACACTATCGTTCTCACAGATAACATGTACCTAGGTTTTATGTTCTAAGGTATAAGTCAAAAATCCCCCCGAAGTCCACACATTGTTTTGTGTCCTATGCATTTTCTATATACCTGAATAAACCGTGTACTCATTTAGATGTGGGGTTGGGTATTTATATGACTATGGGGGATAAGGTTGTAGCTGAATATATTTTTCGTGATTGTGTTTATACTGTTGGGGTTAGCGATACAGTTATAGATCTACTTAGATTGGATAATTTTTTATTTTAATATCATTCTGGGAATAGATTGGTTATCTAAATATCATGCATCTGTGGATTGTTTCTGTAAGGAAGTTGTTTTTAATATGCCTGATGAGCCTGAATTTAAATTTGTGGGGGAAAGGAAAATTGTTCCCAGTTGCATCATTTCTTCTATTCAGACGAGGACATTATTGAGTAAGGCTTTTAAGGGTTTTATTGCATATGTTCTTGACTCTAGGAAGGGGGCTTTACAATTAGTCGATGTTCCTATTGTATGGAATTCTCTAGAAGTGTTTCCTAGTGAGTTGTCGGGGTTACCCCCAAATAGAGAAGTTGAATTTAGTATTGAATTGGCACCGGGGACAACCCCTATTTCTATGACACCATATAGAATGGCTCCTGCTGAGTTGAAAGAACTCGCAATTTAGTTACAATATTTACTTTATAGGGGGTTCATACATCCTAGTGTATCTACATGGGGTGCACTAGTTTTTTTTTGTGAAGAAGAAAGATGGTACCATACGTTTATGTATTGATTGTAGGCAACTTAATAAAGATACAATTAAGAAGAAGTACCCTTTACCTCGTATAGATGATTTGTTTGATCATTTACAGGGTTCTAAAGTTTTTTCAAAAATAGACTTGAGATCGGGTTATCATCAGTTGAGGGTCAAGGAGAGTGATATTTTTAAAACTGCTTTTCGTACTCGGTATGGTCATTTTGAATTTCTGGTGATGCCTTTCGGAGTGACTAATGCTCCAATTGTATTTATGGATCTTATGAATCAGCCACTGCATCCTTTTGGTGTTTTGTTTGTGATAAATTTTATTGATGATATTCTGATTTACTCACATGATATGGTTGAACATGAAAAGCATCTCTGAACTATTTTGAATGTGTTGAAAGATAAGAAGTTGTATGCCAAGTTTAGCAAATGTGAATTTTAGCTATCAAAATTTGTATTTTTAGGCCATGTTATTTTTGGAGATGGTATATGTGTTGATCCCAAGAAAGTAGAAGCTATTGTAAAGTGGGAGAGGCCCAATAATGTAACTGAGTTGAGGAGTTTTATGGGTTTAACTGGGTATTATAGAAGGTTTATTAAAGTATTTTCTTCAATTTCCTTGCCAATGACTAAATTGACCAGGAAAGATATTAAGTTTGAATGGAATTCTGATTGTGAAAATAGTTTTGAAGAACTGAAGAAGAAGTTAGTAACCGCACATGTTCTTACTATTCCACATATTGGAGATGGTTTCGTTATTTATACCGATGCTTCACATCAGGGGTTGAGTTGTGTTTTTATGCATCATGGTAAGGTTATTTCTTATTCTTCTAGACAATTGCGTACACATGAACGTAATTATCTTACACATGATTTAGAACATGCTTCTATTGTGTTTGATTTGAAATTATGGCATCATTATTTATATGGGGAAGTATGTGAAATTTTTACTAACCATCAGATTCTTAAGTATTTGTTTACTCAAAAGGAGTTGAATTTGAGGCAGATGTGGTGGATGGAGTTAATTAAAGATTATGATTGTACAATTCGCTACCATCCGGGGAAGGCGAATGTAGTTGTTGATGCTTTAAGAAAAATGCTTCAAGAAAATTATCTTGCATTCAGTGTGCTACAGTTTCTCATATTACGAAGTTAAGATTGATGGGAGTGGAATTGCAACTAGCAGACGAGGATAGATTATTTGCTCATGTAAGCGTGAGGCCTTTGCTAGCTACTCATATTCATGATTTGTAAAGTCGGGACCCTTTTCTTGAGAAGAAACGAGAAGATGTCCGATATGGTAAGTCTGATGATTTTTGTATTGTTAATGATGGAACTTTATTATACAAGAAGCGATTATGTGTGCCTAAGGTGGATGAATTGAAAGCGAAAATTTTAGATGAGGCTTATAATTCCATTTATGCTATGTATCCTGATAGTACTAAAATGTACAGGGATATCAAGGAGCATTATTGGTGGAATAATATGAAGAGGGAAATAACTAATTTTGTTTCTAGGTGCCTTATATGTCAACAAGTAAAAGTGGAGCATCAGAAACCTGCTAGTTTGCTTCTGCCATTTCCAATACATGAATGGAAATGGGATAAGGTAATGATGGATTTTGTGGTTGGGCTTCCTCGATCTCAGAATGGGTCAAATTCGATTTGGGTAGTGGTGGACAGATTGCCCAAGTCCGCTCATTTTCTAGCAGTCAAGACTACATATACAGTTGATAGGTATGCTAGATTGTATGTTAATGAAATTATTCGATTGCATGGAGCACCTGTTTCTATCATTTTAGATAGGGACCCTACTTTTATATCCAGATTTTGGGATAGTTTGCAATATGCTATGGGTACTAACTTAAAATTTAGTACGTATTTTCATCCCTAGATAGATGGGCTGTCTGAAAGAACAATACAGATTTTGGAAGATAGGCTTAGATCTTGTGTACTTGATTTCAAAGGTAATTGGGATGAATATTTTCCTTTGATAGAATTCGCATATAATAAAACTTTTTCAATCTACTATTGGTATGGATCCATACAAAGAATTGCACGGTAGGCGATGTCGTACACCAGTATGTTGGGGTAAAGTTGATGAAAAGAAGATATAGGGTCCAGAATTGATTGAAGTTACTACTGAAAAAAGTGAAGATTATTCAAGATAGAATGAGAACAACTCAAAGAATACGGAAAAGTTATGCGGATAAACGGTGAAAATATTTCAAATTATAGAAAGGGGATTATGTGTTTTTTTGGATATAGCCGTGGAAAGAAGTTATGAGATTTGGAAAGAAAGGGAAATTGAGTCCACGCTACATTGGAACTTATAGAATCCTCCAAACAATTTGGGATGGTTACCTACAAGTTAACATTACCACCAGGGTTAGACCGATTGCATGATGTTTTCCATGTTTCAATGTTGAGAAAGCATGTAGCGAACCCTTCACATGTACTGGTGGAACAACCTATTGAGTTGAAGGAAGACTTGAGCTATTGGGAAGAATCATTTGCTATTGTGGATAAGAAGGAACAGAAATTGAGATCCAAAGTGATCCCACTTGTGAAGGTTGTGTGGATAAGGAATTACATAGAAGATGATGCATGGGAGAGTGAGGATATCATGAAGATGCGTGATCCATATTTATTTGATTCGGACAAATAAGGTATGTCAATTTCGGGGATGAAATTTCCTAACGGGGGAGAATTGTGACAACCAGAATATAATTATGATAACTTATGTGATATGGATAATATGTTATTAGTATATATATTTTTATGTTATTATGTTTAGTCTAATCCTACCTTCATAAATCACGGAATATTAAATTAGTCGCAAACACAAATTTGTGAAGTCTTCGGTAGGAATGTTCGATTTCGGGACTCATTTTGGACACTATAATATAATAATTGACTAGAGGTGAAAGCTATATATTTGTATATATATGAGTTAAGTTTGTAACACAACAAACAGTGTGTAAAACAGAGGTCCGAGAAAGAAGTTATGCTAGAATTACGAAATAGGGACAAATTTGTCCATTCGTTAAATGATATTTCATTTTATTAGGCTATCAAATGGTGAATTTTGATTGGTTAAAGACTTAAGTGGGTTTGGACGACTTTAAAGGCTGGAGATAAGATTCTTCTTCAGAAATTTTTAGCCATTAAAGAGTTTGTATTGAAAGGAAGAGAATTATAAGTTTAGGAAGAGAAATTGAGGAGAAAAATTATGGGAAATTACAAAAACGTCCTTAAGGTAATTCTATATGTAAATCTTGTTATTTTTCTTGTGTTACTGGATAAAATTAGTATAAATCATATATTTTTTTTATAACTTTCATGCCTTTGTTTATATGTATGAATATATGCCAGTTTACGCAAAGATTGAGTGTGTAAACCCTTAGAATTGCTTTATTTAGAAACCTTATTTATTAAAACTTCCATATCTTTTCGTATGATTATTGGAATTGATTTATTACCATTTTATATTACAATGGACTCATATATGTATATCATATCCAAAAATCATGTAAAAATACGAAGAAATGAATCTTGGGTGATGGTTTGAAGTTCAGGTAGGAAATCTGCCCCAAAAGAGTAAAATGCACACTATATGTTTGATGTTTTGCTTGAAATAGAAAATGAACTCAAAAAATTAGGAAACCTTAATTTTTTATCATTCAATATGTTTACTGATATTGGGAAGAATATCATAGAAATTTATTATGGGTAAAAATTATGAAAATTCCAGAAATTTGATTGAACGATATAGGTGCCTATAGGGCAGATTTGCGATGTAGTAAAGCAATGGGCCTATCTTGCTCTAGGAAAATTGAAATGATGCTCCATTTATTGTATTAGAATTATAATATGATAAGGATTGAATTACTAAGAAGAAATGAATATGTGTTTGGCCTATGATTTGGATATGTCAAATCTATTAACATGAATTTGGATGAAACTACACTTGTGATAAATGATTTGAATGGAATCATATGATGCTTATGAATTGAGTTAGTTTCATGTCATTCTTTGAATTGATAATATTCTTATGATGAAACTAATATTATAAGAATGATAGGAAGAGAAGAAGAATCAACTGAACAAATACCGGATAAAGGCAAGAGAAAAACCTGATTAAATCTCCAAGGTGAGTGTACTTATGATTTGCTTCATATATAAATATGAATATAGGTCTAAGAGAGGATTTGTTTGAATAATTTGGTATTTAGGATTTGTTTGGATATTCAAATATCCAGGATTGTTTGGGTCTTATGATCCAGGATTGCAATTGGACAAATATCCAATGATTTGAATTGTCTTATGAAAAAGATTTATTAGAATTCATGTTCCAGGATTTTTTATTGCCAATGGGCAGAATTATTTGGGTATTATGATCCAGGATTGGTTTGAATACTTAGGTATTCAAGATTTGTTTTGATATTAAAATATCCAGGATTTGTTTGGGTCTTATGATCCTGGATTGGTTTGAATACTTCGCTATTCGGAATTTGTTTGGATATTAAAATATCCAGGATTTGCTTGGGTCTTATGGTCCAGTATTGGTTTGATTACTTTGGTATTCAGTATTTGTTTGGATCTTAAAATATCCAGGATTTTTTTGGATCTTATGATTAGAATTGGACAAATCTCCAATAATTTGATTTGTCTTATGAAAGGGATTTGTTGGAACTTATGTTCTAGGATTTGTTATTGCCAACGAGCAGGATTGTTTGGATTTCATATCCACATATTTGATATAAAACGGTTGTTTCATAGCAGGGAAGGATTATTTGGATTTCATATCCAATGATTTGATATAAAACTATTATTTCATAGCAAGGCAGGATTATTGGGATTATATATCCACATATTTGATATAGAATTGTCATTTCATTTTAAGGAAGGATTTTTTTTATTTTATATCTAGATATTTGATATAATATTTCTATTTCATAGCAGGGAATGATTATTTGGATTTTATATCCACATATCTGATAAATAACCGTTAGTTCATTTCTGGTAAGGAGTACCTCACTAAGCCTAATGCTTATGATTTATATTTTAACACTTTCAGCATTACCAGTTAGGATATCATATGATCGGTGATTTGAGAGTTTCACCATTAGAGGGATCTGGGGATTAGATGTGGGGATTTTGTCATTGTCCCACTAAGGTTTTACTACACTCACACATCTTATATATTGAGTTAGCATGGGTTGATTTGATGATTGTAATATTTAATCATAGTCAATCGTAGTATAACATGTTCGTTCAATTATGACTCTGATGTTAATTATGTTATGGTAGAGAGAAGATGATTATGTTTATTATACATGAAAAATATATTGATAAATGAATTATATTTCGAATGGACTAAAGATTATGATTTAATCATAATATAAATGAAATGATTAGAATATATTTGGGTTTGGGGTGTGACACTATTTTTTCCTAAAACCTCATCCATCAAATCTGAAACCCCCAAAGCATTGTTTCTTAGCCGAGTCCCCCCTGCTAAAGGTCCCGCTCTTTCGGTTTAATCCTCGATTGTTGTTGTGGTGGTTGTGTTCCACCAGCACCATTCCCTCCTGGTTTACTAGATTTTCTAGAATCCCCTATTTTCTTACTCCCCTTCAAATGAAGGCAATAATCCTGGAAATTGAGTAAAGTTGCATTCATCACAGCACCAAAAGTTTGTAAGGCAGGGTTCCCCAACCGATGTTGCCCTTTACTCCAACTCAAACCCCAAATAAATGTAGAGATCCTCCCCTCTTCCGTACTGTAGGAGGGTAGTGAGACTGGGGTCTATGAATAACTGAAAAGGGTCAGGCGTGACCAACTCCAATGAACAGCGTCTAAAACGTTCTCAAGAACTTCTGGAATACCTTATGATGAGACCATCTCCTTTTGGTAAAAATGGAGCTCATGTTGGACCTCCCTCCCTGCAAGAAGATGAACATCCACAACAATAATTGTAACTTTTCCTAAGAGGAACTCCTGAGAATGATGGTTGTTAGTGAAGAGTTAAAGAACAAGGCACAAAGCACTAGAGAGATAAGGAAGAGAATACTAGGAGGTTCTGGTGTGATTTTGACAGAGTAACCATGCTATTGAGTTTTTCTCTATCTCCTATTTTCTTGACCTTGACCAGGGTTCCTACTTATACTTGGGCACTAGGGCTAAGTTAGCACTTTTGGAGCCAAAAATATAGAGGGTTAGTGAGGGACAAGGTCTGTAGTGTAACATTTGTCCCTACCTATGTGGAACAGTCTGTCCCTTCAGACAGGTGCCACTTGGTGCAAACCAAAGTAAAAAAGCAAATATGTCTCCTAATGGAGACAAAATATCTGATTTGGTAAATATCTTTTGAAATGATAACTTTTGGTACAAACATTATAAACTTGAGGGGGGGCTCAAGGACTACCTCCTCTAAAATCTTTGTAATCTTGAGGGAGGTCTTGAGGACCCCCTTCTAAAATCATTTTTCTTAAGAGGGGACTAGAGGACTCTCTCCTTTAAAACAATTTTATAAACAGTTCTTTTCTTCTGAGTAACCCTTTGGTTGCTCACCCTTGTTGTGTCTGACTGTGAGGTGTGTGAGGACTAGGTGACCCTTGGGTCTTTCTACTGGTATTTTGTCAATACTAAAGTGCTAAGTGGTTGACCTTCCTCAACAAACCTTGTTCCTCAACCTCCAAACCAAAACTCCCCACAGATCCCAACTGGCCTATTTGAGCCTTGCCTGCTCAACTAGACTAACTGTACAAGAAAATAAATATCAGTGTTTTTGCTCTTTTAAAGAATGACTTTTCATGGTGAGGGGTTACTCATGGTATCCACTCCTTTATCCTGGATTATTTTCTAGAAGACGAGAGGGATGACTTTGAGGGTTCCTCACCCAAATATGTTCTTGTAGTTGAGGGATGAGAACCTTAAGGATTCTGTAGCCAAATGATTTTTGGGGTTTGAGGGACCCTGGGGGTTCCTTCTCCCATAGGAGTTTTTTACTACTTAGGGATCCTGCGGGTTCCTTCTCCAATATGAGTTTTCTATTATTGAGGGACCCTGGGGGTTCCTTCTTAATCGTGAATTTATATCGTAGAGGAACCCTGTGGGTTCCTTCTCAATATGAATTTCTTCTGTAAAGGGACCCTGGGGGTTCCTTCTCAATATAAATTTCTACCGTAGAGGGACCCTGGGGGTTCCTTCTTAATATGAATTTCTGCTATAGAGGGACCCTATGGGTTCCTTCTTAATACGAATTTATGCAATTGAGGAACCCTAGGGGTTCCTTCTCAATATGAATTTCTTTTGTAAAGGGACCCTGGGGTTCCTTCTCAATATGAATTTCTTTCGTAGAGGGACCTTGGGGGTTCCTTCTCAATATAAATTTTTACTGTAGAGGGACCCTAGGGGGTTCCTTCTCAATATGGATTTCTATTGTTGAGGTACCCTGGGCTTCCTTCGCTAATATGAATTTCTATTGTTGAGGAACCTTGGGCTTCCTTCGCTAATATGAATTTCTGCGGTTGAGGGACCCTAGGGTTCTTTCTTAATATGGATTTTTGTTATTGAGGGACCTTGGGTTTCCTTTTCTAATATGAATGTCTACAATTGAGTGACCCTAGGGGTTCATTCTCAATTTGAATTTCTATTATTGAGGGACCCTAGGGGGTTCCTTCTCAATATGGATTTATGTTGTTGAGGGACCCTAGGGTTCCTTCGCTAATATGAATTTTTGCGGTTCAAGGACCCTGGAGGTTCCTTCCCAATATGAATTTCTATTGTTGAGGGACCCTGGGGGATTTTTGTTATTGAGGGACCTTGGGTTTCCTTCTCTAATATGAATTTCTATGATCGAGTGACCCTATGGGTTCATTCTCAATTTGAATTTTTATTATTGAGGGACCCTAGGGGGTTCCTTCTCAATATGGATTTATGATGTTGAGGGACCCTGGGGTTACTTCTCTAATAGGAATTTTTGCAATTGAGCGACCCTAGGGTTCCTTCTCAATATGAATTTCTACCGTTGAGGGACCCTAGGGGGTTCCTTCTCAACATGGATTTCTGTTATTGAGGGACCTTGGGGTTCCCTCTATAATATCAATTTTTACGGTTGAGGGACCCATGGGGTTCCTCACTCTGATATTTCCAAGAGACTAAGGAGGGGATGTTTGAGGGACCCTCCCCGAAAATATCGTGGTCAAGCTTTAAAGACCCTTCTACATTAACCCCTCATGCAAAATCTTTTGTGTTCTGTAGACCAAAAGCCTTTGTACATGATATATTCAATTTTTAATTTTGAGGGACACTAGTGTAAGGACGCAAATTTCCCATTGAGTCCTTTGTAGTTTTGGCTCAATTCCGGACAAAAACGTTTGAGTTATAGGATAGAGTATATTGATCATCATTCAATCCTATGATGTGTTTGTTGAAGACGTAATAGCAAAGAGTATAAAGATTCATCAAAAGTCATGGTTTGTGTGTCTCATTTCAACGTCATCAACAGTGGTTCCATGCTCCCAAGGTATAAATGCATTACATATATATATATATATATATATATATATATATATATATATATATATATATATATATATATATATTGGATCTTGGAACATGTTTATATTGGGTGTTAGGTTTCAAAACTGTATTTTGTTTTCAGATGTTTTCTATTAAAACTATTATAAAAAGTATATAAAGTTTCTGGGCTTAAAAAGGAATTTTTGAACATTCTGTGAGTTCGTTCGAAGTGTCGTTCGAATGAAATTATCATTTGAACCAAAAGTTGTTCGAACGAGTTTGCCAACGAGTTCCCATTATAGGCCTTTGAAATGTCGTTAGATATGTCGTTCGAACGAGATATCAAATGAGATTTCTAACGAGTTCAATCTATAACTTCGTTAGAAGTCTCGTTCGAACGAGATTTTATTCGAACGAGATGTCAGGCGGGAACAATTTTTGGCAGTTTTTAACCCATGCTCCCCACTATCTTTTCACAGCATATCTAAGTGCGGGAATCATTATTGAAGGTTGAACTTTTCACATCCTACCAACCTCTACCGAGTGTTTGAGAGAAAAATTATTTTAGGGAAAAGTTCATTGTTTTAAAGTGTCAATTTTCAAGGAAAAATCAATATACACTTTAGTTTTACACCCATAGTTTTGTTTATCCAAGTTCATATATATACATCTTGCTTGGAGTTTGGCACCGGGTTTATCTCTACATTAGTTTGAAGAGAAGTTTGGGTTTGCTTCTAAATCCCACAAAGAAGAAGAGGTTTTCGTGATTTACCCACTTGGAGAAAGGCTCCTAGTTCGGGTGACAGTGACCAAATAAAGTCCGATCGGTGGATTCCGAGACCGCGATGGAGCTTCGGGGTTATTCGCTAAGTGGAGGTGTTTACAAGAAGGAGCGTCAAGGCTTTAGAGGGATCGAGTCGTGTGATGTAAGTCTTTTGTCTTGTAATTGTAAAATTCCGTACTTAGTGGATTTGAGGCTAGGGCCGTCCGAGGTTGTTTCCCGTTGTGGGTTTTTCCTCGTACATCGTGGCGTAGTGTGATTGATTTATTTTATCTTGCATAATGACTTAGAATGCATGCTTAGGATAATTCAAGATAAAATTTGTTTTAATTATCACACTTAATTTAATTTGGCGCATAATTAAATTTGGTTAAAGTTTATTTAATTCAAGTCTTTTGTTAAAACTGGCTTGGCGTAATTTGGAAATAATGAGAAATATGACTTAGGAAAATTCTAGGACTTGGATTAATTAATTGTGTTTAAGTGAAATTTGAATTGTGTGAGTGCTATAAGTTTATTTCACTTTGGTTTGATTTTAATTTTGGAGAAAATTAAAATTTGGTGTTTTTATGTTTTGAACCATCATCATTTTACGCTTTCACATCTATTTCATAAAAAGGAAATACATTATAATTTTAGAGTAAGATTTTGAAAATTGGGGGCCCCTTGGGCGACTACAAATTGGTATCAAAGCCAAAGAGATAAATTATTTCTCCACGATCGTTTAAATAATTTTTTGCTAAAATGGAATTTTCCCCATTTTCTAAATTTCCTATTTTTGATGGTTCTAATTACGCGTATTGGAAAGCGCGAATGAAATCGGAACTAAAATCTATCGACGAGAGAGTTTGGATGTCTGTTGTTAACGGGTGGTCCCCACCTACTCATTTAGTAGATAATGAACGTGTTCCCAAACCCGCCGATAGATGGAGTGAAGGCGAATTTAAACTTTCAAATTTTAATTCCCGTGGTTTGAATGCCTTGTTTAGCGCTGTCACATCGGATGAATTCCGACGCATTATGACGTGTGAGACCGCTAAAGAAGCTTGGGACATTTTACAACTCACTCACAAAGGTACAAGTGTCGTTAAAGCTTCGAAACTCCAAAACCTCACCACTCAATTTGAAACTATCAAAATGAATGAAAAATAAACTTTGTATGAATTTTATGCTAGACTTTCCGATATTGTTCATTTATCTTTTAACTTGGGAGAGAAAATACCCGACAATCGAGTAGTATAGAAAATTTTAAGGTCCCTACCCAATAGATTTATTCCAAAAGTGACCGTTTTAAATTCTTTACCAACTTTAGCCTCTATGAAATTAGAAGAGCTCGTAGATGATTTACAAACCTATGAACTAGACATGTTTCCCTCTAAAACCGAAAAGAAAATTGAAAAGGGCATTGCTTTAAAAGCCCGAAAAGAGGTCAAATAAGTAGTAAAGAGCGAGAGTGATAGTGAATTGGAAGACATGGCTTTGTTTGCTCGGAAATTTAGAAAATTTCTTAAATTTAATAAAGATAAATTCAAAAATGATTTTAAGAAATTTGAAACTTCTATGTATGACAAAACCGAGAAGATCCCTAAACCTATCAATGAACAATTAAAGAGGGATGAATCAAATAGGTGTTTTGGTTGTGAGGGTTATGGCCATAGGGCTTCTGAGTGCCCCAATAAACTAAGGAAAGAGGGTAAACGACCCATTTCATATAATGCGACCCTTGGTGATAGTGATAAGGAAGAGGGACCCGATTCCCCCACTAAGCCAAATTATATGGCTTTTATGGCTAGGCATGTGAGCAGCGATAGTGAATCTTATCATGAAGATAGTCAAACACATGACACTTACGAGACCAAAGTCTTTGATTCCCTTGTCTTTGATGATAGTGAGAGTGAAGAAAGAGAGAGTGAAAATGAAGAAGAGGTTAATGTGAGTGAACTTCAAAATTCTTTTCAAGAACTTTATAAAGAATCTATTAAATTGAAAAGAGCTAATTTGAAGTTAGAAGCTAGTTTAAGAGAGAGTGTCAAGGTCGTTGATGATAGTATGTTGGTTGAAGACCTTAGAACACGAGAGAAAGCTCTTCTAGAGAAGCTTGAATATATAGAAGGCGAGAGAGATAGCCTTAGGGGTTTAATGGAATCCTTGGAAAAGGAGCTTCTTGCCTTTGAAGAGCGAAATGTTTTATTAGAGTCTAACATTTTAGAATTGCAAAATAAATTAAAAGACTCTAGTAATATCAAATTTGATTTGGAGTGTCGTTCGGAAAAATTAGAAAAAATCTTAGGAACGGTCCAAATTAAAAATGACATGTGTGGTTTAGGCTTCAATACTTGTAATGAATCTACTCATAAAGCCAAAACCAACATTTTAGGAGAATCTACTAGGAAATATTTTAGAGATCACTCCATAGGTAAATCTTTTCGACATGTTTTTACTTGTACACGTTGTGGTCGAAAAGGTCATCTTAGGAAATTTTGTTTTGATCTTAAACGAATTTCTAGAAAATCCCAACGTAAAGCAACTAATGTATTTAGAACTCCTACACCCCAAGATAGTCATTCTTCATTAATTTGGGTTAGGAAATCCGACTTGGTTGCCTTGAAAAATAGGGTTTTTGATTCTCATTTACTTTCACATGATTCCACCCTTGCTAAATCTAAAGGATGAATGTGTTAGTGTTTGCATACTTTATCTTTTATGCTTCATGCTATATTATCATGCTAAATGTATGCTTGTTTAATTATTTTCTAGTTTATGCCCCATGCTTAATCACATGCTAGAATAATGATTTATGTTTATCTTTTGTATTTTATTTCTTCATTTTGTTTGCATTATATGAAAAATACAAAAAGATTTTTGTTTATCATTTGGGTTTTTATCTCTTGGAATTTAAGATTAATAAAAAATTCAAATGATTTTTGTTTGTCTTTTGAGTATATATTTTTATTTTTGGTTAAAAATGTCAAAAACTCAAAAATATTTTATTTTGTGTGTATTTTGGTTTGACACACTTTAAGTGGCATATACTTGTGTTTGAATCCCTCATTTAACACTCTCATGTGGCTAGAACTTTTGGTTTAGATTATCAATCCTTATTATGTTCTTTACCATGCTTACATGGAGTATTTGGATTTTGTGTTGTTTCAATGGGTTCTATTTTTATATGCCTCTATTCACACAGGCACGAGCTCTTTTGAAATTTTAACTTCATATGTATATTTAAGCTATGTGAGGTATTTTCCTTCCAATCTTGTCATCTACATATTTGTGACTTAGAAGGACTAGTGCATGTCAAAATCACTTGCACATGAGATTTGTGTGAACCGTAAAAACATGACAAATACAAATGTGCACAGGGAAGGGATCCGAAAGGACTTAGTTATCCTTTGCGATTGTAAGCCACCGTTTTTGAATGGACCTAAAAGAAATACGTGGTTCAAAGGCCTAAAAATAGAACATATGGCATTAAAAAGAAAAATAATTTGCCAAGGGCTATGTTTGATTGATAAATTCATTCAAATTTAATATTAATGCATATTGAGGGATATTGGATGGTATATCAATGGTTTGCACAATGTCCGTTTATCCTAGTTGCGCATTTCATGTCATGACTCTATTAGTTTGTAGAATCATCAATATGCTAGGCTTGTATGCATTGTGTATGTTTCTTCATTGAGTTCAATTTATATTGTCACATGAGGTTATATTCAAATGTGATGAAGTTTGCAATCAATTAAGAACTCTGTGAATATGTTTTAAGTGATTGGGTATAAATTTAATCGTTACTAGTTCACACCCCAACACTTTTGTTTCCATATGATACATTTTTGCCATACGAGTGTGAAAGACTCCTATTATATTTTGTGTGTGTCATTTGTGTGTTTATATCTATATATGTGTACTTGAGTCTCTTTGATATATATTATGTATACATATATTTGATATTTTTGTTTAGTATTTGCTTTGATTTCTAATCCATATATGCTTTACTTCATACTTGGTATCCATCTTATTGCATTCTTTGTTGATATCACATGCTTAATACTTTATATATCATATTGGTATCATTTTATTTCATCCTAGTTGGTATCCGATGTTATTGTTTGGATTAGTTGAACTTTTGTTGCCCATATGCTTTAACGTTCTCATCACTATATGAATAATTACATGTTTTAGCTTATTATCCCATTCTTTAGCCTTTGTTTATTCCTGAACAAAAAGGGGGGATAATGATAAGGGGAGAAATGGTATGTAATCCTATTATTATCGTATCTTAGTTTGGGGGAGATGTCTTTCTAAGTAGGTCATTTGTTTGATAAAGGGGAGAAATGGTATCTAATCCTATTATTATCGTATCTTAGTTTGGGGGAGACGTCTTTCTAAGTAGGTCATTTGTTCGATAAAGGGGAGAATTAATTTAGGGGGAGTAATTATTTAATTGCATTTAATATTTTGATATTCCCTATGCGTTTAATAGTTTGCTTAAGTGTGCAGGAATACTTCAAAATGGCAACATTCAACATAGGCAAAGATATTGATCCTTGGGTTGTTTTAGACAAGCATTGTAATTTTATTTTGGGTGGGACTTTTATTAGTCTAGTAGAGCTTGACGGCCCTTTAGGATTTTTGTTGGTTTTTGTCCCGGAATAGTCAAAGGGGGAGATTTGTAAGGACACAGATTTCCAATTGAGTCCTTTGTAGTTTTGGCTAAATTCTGGACAAAAACGTTTGAGTCATAGGATAGAGTATATTGATCATCTTTCAAGCCTCTGATGTGTTTGTTGAAGACGTAGAAACAAAGAGTATAAAACTTCATCAAAAGTCGTGGTTTATGTGCCTCGTTTCAACGTCATCAACAGTGGTTCCAGGCGCCCAAGGTATGAATGCATTACATATATATATATATATATATATATATATATATATATGAGCTTGGAACATGTTTATATTGAGTGTTAGGTTACAAAACTATATTTTGTTTTCTATTAAAACTTTTATAAAAAGTATATAAAGTTTCTGGGCTTAAAAAGGAATTTTTGAACATTCTGTGAGTTCGTTCGAAGTGTCGTTCGAACCACAAGTCGTTCGAACGAGTTTGCCAACGAGTTCCCAGTATAGGCCTTCGAAATGTCGTTCGATATGTCGTTCGAACGAACATTATATTCGAACGAGATATCAAACGAGTTCAATCTGGAACTTCATTAGAAGTCTCGTTCGAACGAGATTTCGCTCGAATGAAATGTCATTCGAACGAGATGCCAGGCGGTAATAGTTTTTGGCAATTTTTAACTCATGTTCCCCACTATCTTTTCACAGCATATCTAAGTGCGGGAATCATTATTGAAGTTTGAACTTTTCATATCCTACCAACCTCTAGAGAGTGTTTGAGAGAAAAATTGTTTTAGGTAAAAGTTCATTGTTTTAAAGTGTCAATTTTCACGAAAAAACCAATATACACTTTAGTTTTACACCCATAGTTTTGTTTATCCAAGTTCATATATATACATCTTTCTTGGAGTTTGGCACCGAGTTTATCTCTACATTAGTTTGAAGATAAGTTTGGGTTTGCTTCTAAATCCCACAAAGAAGAAGAGGTTTTCGTGATTTTCCCACTTGGAGAAAGGCTCCTAGTTCGGGTGACGGTGACCACATAAAGTTCGATCGGTGGATTCTGAGACCGCGGTGGAGCTCTGGGGTTATTCGCTAACTAGAGGTGTTTACAAGAAGGAGCACCAAGGCTTGAGAGGGATCGAGTCTTGTGATGTAAGTATTTTGTCTTGTAATTGTAAAATTCCGTACTTAGTGGATTTGAGGCTAGGGACGTCCGTGGTTGCTTTCCGTTGTGGGTTTTCCTCGTATATTGCGGCGTAGTGTGATTGATTTATTTTATCTTGCATAATGACTTAGAATGCATGCTTAGGATAATTCAAGATAAAATTGGTTTTAATTATCACACTTAATTTAATTTGGTGCATAATTAAATTTGGGTAAAGTTATTTAATTCAAGTCTTTTGTTAAAACTGGTTTGGCCTAATTTGGAAATAATGAGAAATATGACTTGGGCAAACTCTAGGACTTGGATTAATTAATTGTGTTTAAGTGAAATTTGAATTGTGTGAGTGCTATAAGTTTATTTCACTTTGGTTTGATTTTAATTTTGGAGTAAATTAAAATTTGGTGTTTTTATGTTTTGAACCATCATCATTTTATGCTTCCGCATCTATTTCATAAAAAGGAAATATATTATAATTTTAAATTAAGATTTTGAAAATCGGGGGCCCCTCGAGCGACTACAACTAGGGTTCCTTCATCATTCCCCCTAGGGTCATTAAATTCTTTGTTACTTCATCCCGAGTTTTATTAATGAGGCCACTTATGGTGAACCTCCTTATCTAGGTATCAACTTGGGCAGGGGGTTACTTGTGGTGAGCCCCTCACCCTTGGCCTTTTCTATGTCCTTCTATCTTATTTAGAGGGGCTACTCATAGTGATCCCCTCGTCCTGTACCTTCTTCTATGGCCTTTTATCCTATTTAGATGGATTACCCATGGTGATCCCCTTGTCCTTATCCTTTTTTGTGGCCTTCTATCTTGTTTAGCGGGGTTACTCATAGTGAGCCCCTCGTCCTCACCCTTCTTCTATGACCTTCTATCATATTTAAATGGATTGCCCATGGTGACCCCCTCGTCCTTGGCCATTTTCTATGTCCTTATATCTTGGGTAGAGGGGTTTCTCATAGTGATCCCCTCGTCCTTAGCATTTTTCTATGGCCTTCTATATTGAGTAGAGGGGTTGCTCATGGTGAGCCTCTCGTCCTTGTCCTTTTATTGTGGCCTTTTATATTGTTTAGAGGGGTTTCTCACAGTGAGACCCCTCATCCTTGTCCTTTGTAATGTGGCCTTTTATATTAAGTAGAGGGGTTACTCACGGTTAAGCCCTCATCCTTGGCATTTTTCTATGGCCTTCTATCTTGGGTAGAGGGTTGCTCACTGTGAGTCCCCTCGTCCAAGTTTTACACCTCATAATAGGACCACTCAAGGTGGATACCATTGCTCTAAATATTTTCTTGCTAACTCGGGCAGTATGAGCCCCTCTATATGGACCCACTCGCATTTGGCTATTCTAGAATAGCAGCTGAACACCCCTCTACATTATTCCTCTGGTATAAAAATCTTTATATTGGGTAGACAAAAGGGTTTTGTATGAAACAATCACTTCTTCTTGGAATTCGAAAGTTTCATGCCTTTACATCATTATAGTGTTCGATTTGGAGTGACTGAGAGGTCCCCAGATGTGGACTTCCTCATCCTTAGTCATTTCTTTTCTGCATCGGCTTAGGGTAGAGGGGCCACTCTAGGTGAGTCCCCTAGCCTTAATTCATATTACCTTATTTCCATTTTATGCAGTGAGGGGGCGAGGGAGCCCTTGGGGTAGACCTTCTCATTTCTATGTCTGTCTTTAGTAGATGGGTCCCTTATCTTAGACTCCCTTGCTTGGGTTTTCCTATTTATATTTTCCTTTTGGCAAGGGGGTCACTCGAAGTGAACTCCCTGGCGATAAACTATCCGTGCCTTTGATTGTAGCTGAAGGGCCACTCGTTATGGGCCCCTCACCACCAGTTGTTTTGTAACATTGCTCTTGTTCCAGAGGCCACTCGTGGTGGACTCCCTCGGCATAAACTATTTCTTGTTGTAATCTTGACTGAGAGGCCATTTGTGGTGGACTACTTCATCCTCAAACTGTGACTTGTGTTTGTCTTGGCAGAGGGGCCACTTGAAGTGGACCCCCTCGCCATAAGTTATTTATGTATTGATCTTGGCAAAGGGTACCGCTCGTGGTGGACCCCTCATCCTGAGTCATTTTTTGTAGCATCAAGTTTGGGATGAGGGGTAATTCAAGGTGGATCCCCTTTCCCTAGGATATTTTCTATCAAACATGCAATCTTGGGCAGGTGGAGCCACTCTAAGTGGATCCCCACGCTCCAGGCTATTTCGCTATTTATTCACTGGTTGGAGGACTTCTCGGTATTATCCCCCTCACACATAAGTGTCTTGTAGTGTCGAAAGACTTGTGCATGAAATATCATAATCAAGATTTCACTCTCCGTTCAATGGATTGAGGACTTCTTAATATTATCTCCCTTGTGCAAAAAACTGTTTAATAGTATGAGCGTTGTTATGCCCTTGGAGCCTGAGGTACTAAATTGTCGTACCTTTTATTTATACTTGGCAGTTTCTCAATACTGTGAGCGGTCCTATGATCTTGGAGGTTGAAGTAATAAACAGTCGTACCTTTTATTTATACACGATAGTTTCTCAATACTGTGAGCGCTCCTATGCCCTTGGAGCCTGATGTACTAAACTGTCATACCTTTTATTTATACTTGGCAGTTGGTCAATAATATGAGCACTCCTATGCCCTTAGAGCCTTAGGTACTAAAATTCCGTACCTTATATTTATACTTGGCACTTTATCAAGATGGTGAGCATTCTGATGCTCTTGGAGCCCGAGGTACTAAAATTGCGTACCTTATATTTATATTTGGCATTTGCTCAAGACTGTGACCACTCCGATGCCCTTGGGGCATGAGGTACTAAACTTCCGTACCTTATATTTATTCTTGGAACTTGCTCAAGACTATGAGCACTTATATTTATTAGTTGTTTCTTAGAAATTTTCATTTCATACTGCAGAAAAGTACAATGAGGCAATCTTTGCCTTCGTGTTGCACTGATGTCTATTAACTGTAAATTTCACTATTTGCTCTGAGCATTTTGTCAATAAGAACTACCCCATATTATGTGGGGTACTTTCATAAGATATGAGCAAGTTATCATTTCTGAAGCTTCCCCTGTAACTGCGGGGTACTTGCATATGAGCTGAGTGAATTATTATTTCAAAAGTTACCCTTCTAACCATGGGGTACTTGCATATAGCTGAGCAAGTTAAACTTTTGAAGATGACCCTCTAACCGTGGGGGTACTTGTATATAGGATGAGCAAGATAAAATTTTGAAGTTACCCCACTAATTGCGGGGTACTTGCATATAACTGAGCAAGTTAAAATTTAAAGCTTCCCCTCTAACTGAGGGGTACTTTCATGTAGGCTGAGCAAGTTAAAATTTTAAAGTTTCCCCTCCAACAATGTGTACTTGCATCTAGGCTGAGCAAGTTAATATTTTGAAACTTATCCCTATAAATGTGGGATACTTGCATATAGTTGAGTAAGTTAAATTTTGAAGCTTCCTCTCTAACATGGGGGTACTTGCATATAGGGTGAGCAAGTTAAAATTTTGAAGTTTCCCCTCTAACAGTGGGATACTTGCATATAGTTGAGCAAGTTAATATTTTGAAACTTCCCCTCAAACTGCGAGTTACTTGCCTATATGCTTAGCAAGTTAAAATTTGAAGTTTCCCCTATAACTGTGGGGTGCTTTCATATAGATGTGCAAGTTTTAATTTTTTAGCGCAACCCCGTGTGACTTTTTTTTATCTTTTTTTTAGAGCAACCCCATGTGAATGTGGGGTATTTTATTATGCACATTCATTTTTTAGGGAGTAACTAGGAGATGGGGTTCGCCCTTCTCCTTCCCACAAACTATGAATAAAATTTCACATACATCATAAGTAAAGAAATAAAATTTCACATATATCATTGCCTAGTAAAGGTTCCTCACAGTTGGGGTCTTCATGACCACCAGAATCTTTCATAGGTTTCTCGCGACTGGTTTCGTCGCAGGTGAGTTCCTCGCCTATTACCTCTAATTCTTCATCCGACATTCCGCCCACCAAGGGTTTCTCAACCACAAAGGGTTTCTCGACCACCATGGGTTCCTCGACCTATTTTCCACCCCTGGGTTCCTCGGCCGCTGGTATTTCATCTGGAGAAATGAGTTTTGATCCCAAATCTTTGGGGACCACTATTGGTGATGAACTTGGCTTATTGACCGGTGTGGGTTACTTATCTGGACTCCTTGCATCGGCGAGGGGTTCCTCGACTATTTTTTCACCCATTGATTCTTTCGCTACAGGTCTGATTTTGAAAGGTTGTATAGTAAGAGTCTCGGCCACTTTGGGTTCTTCGATGGCATTACCGTACATGGGTTCCTCGATACCTATTGTGAATGAGGGGTATCTCGTCCTCTACCTTGACTTTGAAGGGGTCCCTCATACCCTCTAGGTATGACCAAGGGTTACTCACTTCTTGCTGATATGGAGGGTTCCTCATTTCTGAGGCTTGCTGAAAAAAAGTTCCTCGCAACCACAATTAGTTGAGGAGGGTTCCTCGTTTGAAGCTTTTGCAGCGGCAGTTCCTCATTTTCACAGCCACCATTAGTAGGAGAGGGTTCCTCACGAGTAAAAGGGATTGATAATCGTCCCTCACAGTTGAGTTCCTTAGAGATAGGCTCTTCGCCATTTGATTTCTCATGACCCCAATGAGGTGACATGATTTCCTCACAATTGGGTTTCTCACTTGGGGTTACATGCTTATGAGGGCTCTTCGCTAGGGATGCTATCATTGCGGGGTTCCTCGCAATCTTATGGTATTGGTAGGGGTTCTTCGCACCTGGGTTCCTCATTTGGAGGGATAGTTTTTGAGTCCGACTTAGTTAAAATGTCTGGTGGATTGATGTTTTCGAATGAGTACCCATTTGGACTCCTCGCCACTTCCTGAAATAGGGGAGGGTTCATCGCATAGAGGTCTTTCATCTTGATCTGAACTTGTTTGGGGTTACTCGTGACTACCTGGAACTCACCAGGGTTCCTCATGTTTGGGTTCTCGCAACCAACGTTAGCTGAAGAGGGTTCCTCGCGATCACCATTAGTTGTCGAGGGTTCCTCATTTGGGGTTAGATGCAGTGAGGGTTCCTTGCGTGGGCACTTTGAAACTGTGGGTGCCTCTCCTAAGATATTTAGCATGGGAGTTCCTCATTTAGGACTTCTACAACTGTGGGTTCGTCACTGAAACCAATGGTTATTGGCATTTCTTCCACCACCTCATCTCATTATCAAGCTTGGGAAGACTATATGCGCAGTTTTAGGTAGGGGTCTCGCAACTCCTTATACCGATGAGGACCCTCCCTCTAAGAAGAGGGGAGAAACTTCCTGTCCTCCTACATAGTAATAACTTTATAGGGTGATTCCTCCAAACTCATGCACTTGGCTGCTGGTGAACTTGACGGTTCCACTACTTTCTTCGGCGCCACTTTCTGTGGTGGAGCTACTTCTGTTGGAATCATTGTCGGAGTGGCTACCCCACCAAAGGGGGAAACCGTTGGTGTTACACATCCTTGACCTAAACTTGCCAAGTCTACATTTTTTGTTTCAAAAACTCAAAAACATGATCATAAGGTTGATACTTGTTACTGGATCCACTATCGATGAACTGGTTTTCCCTCAATGAGGAGAAGGTACTATTGCTACGGTTACCAGCACATCCTCCTGAGTGGTCTGGTCTTTTCGAGCTCCATTCCCAGCTGGAATGTATTCAAAAACTAGCTTCTTAGAAATGTTAAAACCTTTTTATCCATGGAAGTGATGATACCTCCCCAGCAGAGTCACCAAATGTATGAGGGTAGTGAGACTCGTGTCTATGAATAACTGGAAAGGGTGAGGCATGATCCATTCCAATCGACACAGTCTACAAGGTTCTCAACAACTTCTAGAATATCTTATAATGAAACCTTCTCCTTTGGGTAAGAATGGATCTTATGCTAGAACTCCTTCCTTGCAAGAAGATGAACATCCATAACAATAATTATAACTTTTCTTAAGAGGATTTCTTAAGAATGATGGTTGTCAATGAGGAGTGAAAGAACAAGGCACTTAGCACTAGAGAGAGAAGGGAGAGAATACTAGGAGGTTCTTATGTGATTTTGACAGAGTAACAATGCTATTGAGTTTTTCTCTATCTCCTATTTTCTTGACCTTGCCCAGGGGTCCTACTTATACTTGGGCACTAGGGCTGAGTTGGCAATTTTGGTGCTAAAAACATAGAGGGTTGGTGAGGGACAAGGTCTTCAGTGTACCATTTATCCCTACTTATGTGAAGCAGCCTGTCCCCTCATACAGGTACCACCTAGTGAAAACAAAAGTCAAAAATCAAATATGTCCCCTAATGGAGACAAAATATCTGATTTGGTAAATATCTTTTGAAATGGTAACTTTTGGTACAAACTTTGTAAATTTGAGACGGGTCTCAAGGACCACCTCCTATAAAATATTTGTAAGCTTGAGGGGGGTCTTAAAGACCCCCCTTCAAAAATCATTTTTCGTGAGAGGGTCTTATAGGACCCTCTCTTTTAAAATCGTTTTATAAACAGTTCTTTTCTTATGAGTAACCCTTTGGCTGCTCACCCCGGTTGTGTCTGACTGTGAGGTGTGTGAGGATTGGGTGACCGTCGGGTTGTTCTACTAGTATTCTCTCAATCCTAAAGTTCTAAGTGGTTCACCTTGCTCAACCAACTTTGTTCCTCATCAGTCAAGCCAAAACTCCCAAGAGATCCCAACTGGCCTATTTGAGCCCTGCCCGCCCAACTAGGTTATATGTACAAGAAAATAAGTATTAGTATTTTTGTTCTTTTAAAGAATGGCTTTTCATGGTGAGGGGTTGCTCATGGTAGCAACTCCCTCATCCTGGCTTATTTTCTAAAAATTGAGGGGAAAGACCTTGAGGATTCCTCACCTAAATGTGTTCTTGCAGTTGAGGGAGAGGAACCTGAGGATCTAGTGACCAAATGCTTTCTGGGGTTTAAGGGTCCCTGGGGTTCCTTATCCCATGTGAGTTTTTCTATGGTCGAGTGACCTTGGGGCTCCTTCTCTCATATGATTTTTTTACTATTTAGGGACCCCGGGGGTTCCTTCTATAATATGAATTTTCTGTTGTTGAGGGACCCTGGGGGTTCCTTCTCGATCATGGATTTCTGCTGTAGAGGGACCCTGGGGTTCCTTCTCAATATGAATTTCTACTGTAAAGGGACCTTGGGGGTTCCTTCTCAATAAAAATTTATGTCATAGAGGGACCCTGGGGGTTCCCTCTCAATGTGAATTTCTTCCACAGAGGGACCCTGGGGGTTCTTTCTCTATATAAATTTCTGCTGTAGAGGGGCCCTGGGGTTACTTCTCAATATAAATTTCTACCGTTGAGGGACCCTGGGGTTCATTATCAATATGAATTTCTGCTGTAGAGGGACCCTAGGGGTTCCTTCTCAATATGAATTTCTACCGTAGAGGGACCTTGGGGGTTCCTTAGCAATATAAATTTCTGTTGTCGAGGGACCCTAGGGGATTCCTTATGAATATGGATTTCAGTTGTTGAGGGACCTTGGGGCTCCTTCTCTAATAAGAATTTTGGTGACTGAGGGACCTGGGGTTTCCTTATCAATATGAATTTATGCTACTGAAGGACCTTTGTGTGTGTTGGGGGGGGGGGGGGGGGGTCCTTATCAATATGGATTTCTGTTGTTGAGGGACCTTGGGGTTCCTTCTTTAATATGAATTTTTGCGATTGTGGGACCCCAGGGGTTCCTTCTCAATATGAATTTCTTCTATTAAGGGACCCTGCGGGGTTCCTTCTCAATATAGATTTCTGTTGTTGAGGGACCCTGGGGTTTCTTCTCTAATATGAATTTATGCAATTGAGGGACCGTGGGCGTTCCTTCTCAATTTGAATTTCTTCTATTGAGGGACCCTGGCGTTTCCTTCTCAACATAGATTTCTATTATTTGGGTCCCCTGGGGTTCCTTCTATAATATGAATTTCTATGGTTGAGGGACCCTAGGATTTCCTCAACCTCATATTTCCTAAAGACTAAGGAGGCGGTATTTGAGGTACCATAACCCAAAAATATAGTGGTCAAGCTTTAAACACCCTACTACATGTACTTACTCGTCCGACACAAAATTTGACAAAGGAGTAAATTCTTCTTCATACTCCCCCATCGATTGCTCCCCTTGAGTAACATCCAAAATCTTCCTAATCATCTTCTTCTCGACTAGTGGAGGAAAATACTTTCTATCATATAGAATCCATAATTACGAGATAGTCCTGATATCCATTTGTTCCAGAGTTATCACCGACTCCCACCATTGTAGAGCTTCCCCCACTAGTTTAAAGGTGGCAAGAATCTGTTTCTACACCTTGCTATATTCCACCATTTGGTGTTGAATATCCTTCCTCCATTAATTTGACAAGATCACATCATCACCACCCTAAAATTATGGAGGGTGATCCTTTTGGAAGGATTGTCTAACTCTTTCCCACGCGGAAGGTCCCGTATGGGCTTGAGACACCGGCGCTGCCGGTTATTGAACTTGTGGAAGTTTGTGTGCCATAGCGGTCATTGCATGGTTGACCTCCTAGGCAACAGTATTAGCCACCACCATTGCATTCATAATTCCTTGCGGTGGTGGGGGCTCTACATCATCTGCAACTCGATTTATGCTTGTCGGGTGACCTCATCTAGGCGGCATCTGACATAAAAAGCAACTGAATCAGCATACAGTTCAAACAATTTATCCGTGCGGAAGATCGTAAACACGAGTAAGCAAAACAGTCCTAATAATCGGGATCTATTTCTAAGAACTCTATGGTAGAACTTGATAAATCTGCACAGATCATAAAGACTCTAGAACCTGATGCTCTGATTGACACCCCTCTTATTAAAATAAGAGGTGACCAGCCCGCTACTCCAATAAAAATAGAAATCTTAAATGGTCAATTCTTAGCATCACTGTCACACAAAAAATAATACGAGACAACCACCCAACATTTAAAAAAATGGATGTCATATATTTTTCAATTGATAAAAATAATTTCAGTCATCCACTTAACATAAGAAAAGGTTAATATATATATAAATAAAACAAGCAAATATTTAAAATGCAAAAATATGACACTAACTCATGACTCAATACTATAACAAAAATCACCCCATACGCGTCGGGGGTGCGACGACCTATCATCTCTCCTCAAACTCACCCAACCCCATGAACGGGGTCCAATTCTCTCCTTGTCTCTCCCATCTTCATATCATAAACCAATAATCAGAACAAGTTGGGACCTCACCCATAGATAAGAGAAAGACCGGGAGACTCGTCGTGACTAATTGGAAAGGGATCCTCCTGATACTTACTCAAAGCGTGGCCTGTGTGCGCCGCCTCATAGGGAACACCTAAGTTTCTTTCAATTTTTGGATCACATGGGTCGGGCTCTAAGTCAGACGAAACACAACTTTTCTCCTCAATCTCCTCTGGGAGCTCAACTGGTATGGGTGGATGGTCACAAGTAAGGAATTCATCGATTTTATCTTTCCATTCGCTTTCTTCTAAGGGACTACAAGAGCCTAATAGGGATTGTACTTCAACAATAAGGCTCTCATCCACCGGCCTGAATTCTTTTTCAAAGTCGTCAAGACTTATATCTCCTAATTCTCTCTCTCGAGTGTGTTTCGAACATTTTATTTCACACTCTTCTGAAGACTTCTGTGATGTGGATGGATGGTCATTACGAAGGAATTCATCTATTGTATCTTGCCATTCGCTCTCATCTAAGTAACTAAATGAGTCCAATAAATGTTGGACTTATACATTCAGGCTCTCATCCTCATTCCCAAATTCTTTTTCAAAGTCTTTCATGCTCACGTCCCCTAACTCCCTCTCTCGAGTAATGCCTACGTCCACGCTTACTCTACCGATCTCTAACTCCACTATTTTTCTATCCTCTAATCACTCTCTCTTGCTCTCAATCGTGGTGACTACGGGCACCTCCCCCACCTTTCTTTCATCATCAAAACTACCGCCCTCACTTGATGAAATGAGGCACACCCTTAACGGCTTTTTTTTGTGGGACCTCTCATGCTCGTGAACCATCTCTTCCATAGGATTCATTTCTCGCAATTCGTACACCTCAACCTCGGGATTGGTGATGTTAAAGATATTTGTTTCGAGGGTCATATTCCCGAACGTAAGGTGCATGCGCCCATTTTGAGTGTTGATCATGGCATTAGACGTAGGTAAGAATGGGCGGCCTAAAATGACGGGGACATGATTACTCGGTATGACGGAGGGCTCCTCGTCCCAGATGAAAAAATCCACCAGGAAGTAAAATGTGTCAATTTGAACGATTACGTCCTCAACGATTCCTCGAGGTATATTTACGAAACTATCTGTGAGTCGGAGAGTCATGTTTGTGGGCTTAAGGTCCCCCAAACCTAATTTCTTATAAATGGAGTAGGGGAGAATGTTAACACTCATTCCTAAATCTATTTGCACTCTCTCAATTCGATTTCTCCCCATGATGTACGAAATAGTGGGTGCATTTGGTTCTTTGAATTTGGGTGGAAGTCCAATTGATAGTATTGAGCTAACGTTCTGTACTAGGAACACATTTTTCTTTACCTTTAGCTTTAGTTTCACCATAAGTAAGTCCTTAAGAAACTTAGTGTACGCGGGAATTTTGCTTTATGGTGTCGAGAAAGGGTAAATTAATCTTTAGTTGCTTAAGAACGTCTAAGACATCTTCACGAGAGGACTCTTTGGCATGAGATACTAGTCGTTAGGGAAACAGAGTGGTTGTGGGGGGTTTCTCTACAACTTCGATCTCACTAGTGTTCTCATTATCACTCTCGTTCAAGGAGGCATCTTTGGCCTCTTTCGTGCCAGGCGAAACCTCCTTTTTTTTAGGTGCGTCGTGCGAGAAAGGTGATAGATCAATAACTATCCTACTACATAGAGTGGTTATCGCGCAACATTTATCTTGATTTGCATTATAAATAGAGCTTACACTAGTTTGACCTTGGGGAGGTCTTTGGCCTTGAGGAGGAAACTTACCCTTCTCTTGGATACTCAACGACGATTGCAACTTTGAAATGTTCGCATTTATGTCAGCGAGCATGCGATCATATCTCGCATTAGTTGCACTCTAGGATTTGAATGAACTGGTTTATTTTATCCTTGAGATTCCTCCGTTGTGGAGTAATATATGGAGCTGGAGGAGGTGGTGCTTGCTGAAATTAAGAAGGGGGTGGAGGTGGGACATCCTGTGAATGTGGGTTCATCGCAGCATGTGGTTATCCATAGTTAAAACCAGGGTGGTTTCTCCACGAAGGGTTGTATGAGTTCCCATGCGGGGCGTTAAAATTTCACTTGAACCCTCCTATAGCATCCACCTGCTCAGTGTGCATGGCATTATAGGTGGAAATCCCCGGGCATGCCTTTGTGGAATGACCCATGTCATAGATAGCACACATCTTTTCTTTCGCAACACAGCTAGATCCGGAGACATCTCTCAACTGGCTATCAAGTAGATCTTTCACGTCTCTTTGAAACTGATCAAATCGATGGTCTATTATGGTATTACTATCCAATTGAAATAGACCGGATGCATTAGGCGTGGTCGATACTTGTCTGGGACGGATTTGGGTATTAAGATCTCATGAGTCCCATGCTTGAGTAGTCTTTGCGACATACTTAAGATGGGCCTCGGCATCGCTAGAGTCTAATTCCCAAAAAGGTCATTGAAGCATTGTTTGCACAAGTTGTTTGGAAGCCACTGTCAACCCATTATGGAAGAAATAGATCAAGTGGTTTTTTTCAAAACCATGATGGGGGCATGCGCTTACGAACTCTTGGAAACATTTCCAACACTTGTCAAAAGTCTCATTATCTTGTTGTCGGAAACATTGGATTTGAGTCTTGACAGAGTTGGTCTTGTGAGGTGGGTAGAATTTTGAGATAAATTTGGATTGGATATCCCTAGAGGAAATAACGGAGTTCGGGGGTAGAGACCATATCCAGGTCTTGGCTTTATCTTTTAATGAAAAAGGGAAAATCTTTAGGCGAATGACATCCTGTGTGTAAGCTTGGTCACTAAATGTGTCACACACCTCTTCGAACTATCTTATGTGAAAGTATGGTTTCTCTGAATCCATACCATGGAAAGTAGGGAGAATATGTATCATCCCATTGCGAAAGTGGAACTGACCGACATTATATAGAAGTAAAATGGAGCCAGGGGTGACAATTCGTTTAGGAAAGAGTAAGTCTTTCAACGGACGATAGGGTGGATTTATCTCTCCAGTGCCAAAACTAGCGACGTCAGACATCGCTCTCTCTTAAAATGACTCGAAATACTCACTCGGTGTCCTACATGTGTGGCTCAAGGATTGAATCAGAGTGTGACTAGCAATAGAGTGGTCAGGAATATGAAGTGGAGCCCAAAACTATGGAACGCGAGGCGTGTGGGGGCTGTCAGAATTATACTCAACAATTGGATTTTCATGAATTCTTGTTGGAGTGTTTTGAGGAGTTTGAGTATGTTCAGGATTTTGCATTAAAGGCTTTGGAGAGGTGACCTTTTTGGATTTTTATTTTTTATTTTTTGAATTTTTGGTCTAAGCTTTAGATTGACTCGATCTAACCTATGTTTACCTAATTCCCAAGTAACGGGGCCAAAAACTTGACGCGACGACAAATGTGTCTGGTGTGCGTGCTATGTAAGCTCAAGTGCAAGCCTGTCGCTCAAGTAATATCCCGATAAGTCGGGTATCGATCATCAGGGAAAAAGGACGAAAGAATTCGTGACGGCGTTGTAAAGATGAAGTAATCCTAGCTTTGACTCTAAAAGAAATGAAAAGATGATTAGGGGGATGAAACAGCTACGACTAGATGCAAATTTTAGAGTAACAACTAATGAAACTAAGAACTAACAAAATGCATCTACGCTAATTGATTGAAAAGTTGATGACAAATGGATTAAAGGCTTAACTATAAAATGAGAACAATAGGTCGGGTTAGAATTCCCCACACCGTAGTAATTCATCTCGTAGAATGTTAGATTCGGCATTAAAACTTTAAATGAATTCGGTCATTATTAATCCTAAGAATTCCATATATGAAGGATCGTAGCCCACATCATACGAAGTCAAAGGAAAGAAAAAACGGTGTCGCATTAACCAATACATGCGTCACACTCTTAAGCATCCAGGTTACCTAGGGAAAACGAGTTCAAAAGTCCTACGATGGTTGCGATAGTTATGCAACATGATTCCTTTAAGATTTTAATTCTAAAGTCTATTTCCCAATATGATAAATCACATCGGGTGGGGTTCACGCACCCCAACCCTTAAAGACTTAGCCAGACATGTTTACTCTAATGAAAAACATAAAATCTAATGTGCATGGGTTCATAATTATGATGAAAATAGATCTAAACATGCAAACAATGATTGGAATATCAGGAAATAAGAAAAACATGCAAAGAAAAGTTAACCTAAAAGAGTAGAGATGAAGAACACAAACTTTGAAGAAGAAAACCTTTAATTCATTCCATAAAACTTGAGTATTGTTGAAGAAAATAAAACCCTAGGGTTCTTGGGTGCAAGAACCCTCTAAAACTACAAAAAACCTAGCCCTTTAATGTCTCGTATCGAAAATAACTAAGTACATCACGTTATATTCAGTCATTCATCCATGCACAACTCTATTTTTGAAATAAAAAAAAAAATATAGAATTTTAGCCCGCCGAACCGGTTCAATTTTTTATGCTTGGTGGACCGAACCGGTTCACTTTTCCAGAGTTGATGTGAAAATTGAGGTGAAATTTTTTCTAAGTCTTTTCTTCCTTGTTTTGCCACGATTTCTTCCCAAGTTTGAACTTTCATAACTTTTCACTCGTGACTCGGATTTGGACGTTGTTTCTTCCTACGCACTCGTGGATCCATGAACTTCAACTTATTCTACGGAGTCTATTCTAAATTCTGTGTGTAAAACTACGAAATTACCCCTTAACTTTCCTTCCTTTGCATTTTGTCTTTCTCTTTTGAATTTTTTTCTCAATCTTCAAGATGGCATAAGTCTTTCATCGTAGCTCCAATTGTAATATCTATCTAGTCAACTTTACAGTAGGCACCACCTCTGAACTCAGGATGAAAAATTATGAAAATTCCCTTGAACTTTCCATTTTTTGTGTTTTTTTCGTTCTTTCGAGTTCTCTTTCGCACTAACTTGCTTGAAATGCCTGTAAAACACATAAGAGATACACAAAATTCTACGTACTCGCCAAGGAGAGTTAGTGGCATGATTAGGAGATAAAACCAAGTCAATTACACTGCATAGGATCATAAAAATACCAAAATTAAGGGGATTATACAATATTTACGCCCAATCACTTGCTCACAGATACAAACAAAGAGATCCAGTATACTTGTATTTCTTAGTATCTAACCATGAAATTATGCGATTTTAGTCTACAAGAAGGAGGGGATCATGATCCAATATATTGTGTTAGTAAAGAATTGTTAAATGCTGAGATATGATATCTCCCATTGGAGCCTCATGTAAGTTGAATCATTAATTTGAGTCGCATTCCATTATAGTCATAAATTATTTTCCATTGGAGGTAATCCTTAGAAATTCCAACCTCTCTAGATAGATGACGAAGTGGTCAGTGGAAATGGGGAGGTTTGATATCCATCATCTACCTAGAATTTCATTAAATCGACAGATCTTAGAAGATTTCATCGCTAAGTTCGTTGAAGAACACCATCTTGAGAAACCCAACTTCGAAAATAAAATGACTATGGAAGAACTATAATAACGTGGCAGATGAAATCTCTATGTGGACGAAGCATTAAATATGAAGGGGTTAGAGTTGTTATTATATTAGTTATCCTAGTTCCCAATTTCCTCAAGCTGGCGATACCACTTGGATTGGAGGCATCAAATAATGATGCAAAATATGAAGCCTTGATTGACGGACTAACTAAAGCATTATCCTTGGGCTCTAGTCACCTTGATGCCGTTTTGGACTCAAGGTTAATATTTAGTCAAATATTAGGTGATTGAAATTCCAGGGATGAGGGCATGTCAACCTACTACGCAAATTCTCTAGAACTAATCACCCAGTTTAAGAATGTCCAAATCTAACAACTTCTAATTGCCCGTAGTGGATAATTCCCTAGTTGGATGGACCCAATAATCCAATATTTGAGGAAGAAATTTTTATCAAGGACAAAATGAAAGCCCGTCTGACTAGGTGAAGGCCTCTCATTTCTTTTTGTCCCCTGAACGAAAGATTTATATAACGTTTGTCACTGGGTTATAGTTAAAATGTATACATCCCAAAGATGTCGACCAAGTCATATATGAGCTATACGAAGGAATTTGGGAAAGTCATGCTAGTGTAAGATCTCTAGAATTTTTGAGAAATTAAAGATGGAAATTGGTGTCCTCGTATGAAAAAAGACATTGTCTCATATGTGAAAGAGTGGAAAAAGTGTCAAGTGTTCTCATAACTACTTCATACTCCAACTAGCGACCTCAAATCTCTTATCAACCCATGGTCATTTTCTTAGCATGGGTTAGACATCATAGAACCACTACCCACTACACTCAGAAATAAGAAGTACCTTTTGGTCGTTAATGATTATTTCATTAAATGGATTAAGGCAGAGCCTCTAACAAACATAAGAGATTTCGGCATGATCATGTTTGTTTGAAGGAAATTCGTAACCAATTTTGGTGTGCCAACAACACTCATCATGGACAACGAAATGTAAATTAAGAGAGTTTACCTCCAATATTTTTGCAAAACCATGCTATTAAGAACTACTACATTTCGATGGATTACCCTCAGCGTAATGAACATGCGAAGGATTCCAACATTACATTCCTTAATGGAATAAAGAAAATATTGGAGAATCTAAAAAGTGCTTGGGTGGATGATCTCCAAAACATCCATTAGGCATACTGAACAACCCTAAGGAGGTCGACCAGAATCCATAACCCCAATAGTGTCAGATATGTCGTCCATGAGAGAGTAACTGATCAAAGTCTGAATAATGACGTAATTCATGAAGAACCTGACATGGACGATGAAAGGAGGGAGCAAGGCCTGATCAAATTAGTGGTTGATCGAGCGTGAACCGTGTGCTTGTGTAAGGGCACTGTCGTTATTTCGGTTCACCACCTTAATATAAAAACCTAAACTATAACTACACTTGCGATACAAGTATAGTGGTAAGTCGGGTATCGTGAGAAATCCACAGAGAATGTCGTATATATTGTAATAGATTTATTACTTATAAAATAAAAGTGTAAAAGGTGATATGGTGTAAATGAGAAAAAAGAAAAAAAGAAAAATAATAAGCACCCCATTCTGTTACCCCTAACTCTCCTTAGGTCCTTAGTACCTCCCTCCATCACTACAAACCTAGGTCATGTCCCGAATACTGACCTAGAGGCCACCGGGAGCTCCCGGGCTCTGTTTGACCTAAGTCAACTCTTCAGCTCAACTGAGGATAAATGAATCTACGAAGGAAACTGAATACCCTTTCCAACGGTCCATCCCGTGTGCGATTCCGACTTACCATGCGGACCAACGATCCGTTCAACTTCGAGAAGTCACCAAACTCTTCCAGGGCCCGGTTGATAAAAGTTAACTCCCCAAACCGGGTCAAACTCTTTGGAATGTCGAAGTACATCTCCTAACCTTTCCAACGGTCTGCCCCGTGCGCGATTTGGACTTACCATGTGGATGAACGATTCGTTTGCGTCCGAACGATTCCCCGTCCAATGGACCCACAAATGCTTCCAGTCCATATTTGACCCAAAGTCAACTCCCGAACCCATAGAGAGGTCCCAAGGACTTTCGAAGGTATCTGAATTACCTTTCCAATGGTTTGTCCCGTGCGCAATTCTGACCAATGGTTTACCCTCGGCAGTTGATTTTCCGAAAAGTCCTGAAACACACTGCCAAATGGTAGGTTCCAGACCCTGCCTGTCGGCAGGTGGCGATAGGCAAGAACAGGTCTATGCCGATTGGTAGTTACCTGGGCCTATAAAAGGTAGCCTTCACCCCATTTGCAAAGGGACCCCAGATCTGATAAAATTCACTCTGAACGAATCCCAGAAACCTCTCTCGAAGGCAACGTGATTTCAACCCCCAAATCCCTTTTTTACTTCCACTTTTCATCAAACTTGGTTAAGTAGTCACTCTCCATCATCATCCAAGTGCAAGGTATGCTCTCCAATATTCAAGATCAAGCTCAAGATCTTCAAGAAGGTCCAACTTTCTCTTAAATTATCTTAAACTTTCAATAACTTGTTTTATTACTTAACACTTTTGTTATCTCATCTCACACATCCTAATATACTTTTTTATTTAGTATTATTGCACATCTCTTATTTTCATATGAATAAAACCACAAAAACAAGAAAAATAGGGTTTGCTCATAAATTCCAAATAGGGATTTTCATACTTTTTCTCACACTTTTCTCACAACTAAAACACTTTTTCTACACACACACTCACACACTTAAAAATAAGAGATCCCCCATTTGGATTTATGGGATAAACCCCACCCCTCGTTTTGTATGCGAACTATGTGGACTTTGATGCCTTTATAGGCTATGTAGGCGTCTCGGGGTAAAACCCGAGACTCGAGTCCTCTCTCTCACCTTTTCTTTTACTTCTTATTTTCTCTAAATATAATCTTCCTATATTCTATATAATTACCCTTAGTAACGTATTGCTCCATATGCGTTATCGTTCCATTATAACGATCAACGTAGGGGTAATTGCGTAAATCTTATTTTTCTAATATTATTCTTATATCTTCCTACGGATGACTCGCTTTATCTTTTCCATGATACAAGTCGAGGATTCCTACCTCCATTATATATATACACATGCACACATATCACGGGGAGAAATATAAAGGAAAATATAAAATATCCATGAGAGACCGAAAGGCCGGAATGGGTGCCTAACACCTTCCCATTTCGTAACAAAGCCTCCGAACCCTTCTCGAATCATTTTGGTTTTGCATGCACCAGTATGTCTTTGGATGCCATCCTTCGGGATGGATTCCCCTTTTTTATTTTGTCTGTTTTGAGTAAAATAGACCGGCGACTCTAAATCTCTCTACATTTTTACACGTCATCTAAAAAGGACGCCGAATCGAAGCGCTCCCGAGAGGGATGCGTGGGACCCAAAGGATCCTCTCCCTTCGCGCACTCGCCCAGCGTGGCGAGGATCGGGGATGGCCACAGTGGCGACTCCGCTGGGGAATTGTGTGTGTTTTGAGGGCTTGACTCTATTTACATGGATGTTATATTCGTTTATGTTTCCCCCCATATCTGCATGTTCCCCTTTTCCATGTGTATCCCATGCTTATTCTTATGTTCACACACTCTTAGAAAATTCTCCATGAACACTTCACACCACGTGCACCTAGGATAACATATATCCCCATGTTGCACGCATCTCCCATCCATACTTGGTGTACCTTTTTTGGGTACTTATACTTTGCTCCCTGTCTGGCATAATCAAGAAAGGCATTCTCATCATAAGATACTAATAAGAGAATCATACATGATTCACACGATATCACCAAAGAGCATTGTTATTGACCAAATTTTACCCAGTAACTGGAGGGTCACTTAGTGATGGGCGCTGGTCCGAAAGGTCGCAGTTAGCCTAAGCGATATGACTCTCACCTTCCATTGGCCAAGTACCTTCGACGTATATTGAATGGTTCCCCCGCATCGTACCTCTTGACCGAAGTCATGGCGGGAGGTATATCATAGGGAATTCATTCACGTACGTAGAGTATATCGAATTCGCTCTCACACGTACCATCCCCACGAGGTATATGGTGAGGTAATTCACGTACACTCAAGTATATCAAAAGGCTTGTCCACACGTACCGATTGCCTGCAAGAGCAAGACGTATATCGTGGAAGTCACGCCAATGGGGTGAACCCATGCCGATTCACCCAACCAACTGCATACCCGTATATAGGTGTCAAATCGAGGACACGCACTTTAGATCTTCGGTTTCAACCTGAAACTCTGCCGAAATTTCGGGTTAGCCTGCTGCCCAATTTTTGCGCATTTTTAAAATGGGACCCTATTCGTGAGCCTGGTTACAATTCCAAACCGTAGCTTTGCATATATTGAAAACCCCACTTTTCCAGGCTCGGATCATGTCCGGCATTGCATTTAGGAGAATTAAATACAAGTGAGAACATAATAATCATAATAATCATGTTGAGTTCCATCTCAAAAAGAATTTTTCCCTTATTTATCGAAAATCCAAAAACATTTATCCCTTCTTTATCAAAAATCCAAAAACATTTCTCCCTTATTTATAAAAAATCCAAAAATAGTTCTTCCTTTTTTCTCAGAAATAAATCTCATCTTACGCCTTCTCAGGTCGATTGCAAGCCCTTGGCCTGGCTCCCTATTGGCTTCGGTCTTCAGTCAAATCACCCAGGAGTTTCGTCTATTCTTCTACTACTTCTTTCGAGTTCGAAATCCATCCACTTTTTATGGAGAATACAGATCAAGCGCCAGTCATACAGCCAGATCTGACGACAGTCCTAGCTCAGCTCGTGTCCAAGATTGACATCCTCCAAACTGAGGTCTGAGAAATGTAACGAAACCAGGTTCCAATTCCTCCAGAGCCCAAGGCCATATTCCCTCATGCTATGGGTCCACACAAGCCTATCTGGGTTTCGAAAGAATATCAGCACGCTCCACATCCCCCTCCTGCCAATGGGTCACTGCCTGCCCAGCTTCCAATGCCCAACATTGCCCAGCCTATGGCTAACTTACCTGTGATCGATGATCCAAAGGAGGAGGAGTTGAATAAAGTCAAAGAGGATCTCAAGATGCTCACTATGAAGTTTGACCAAGTCAGGATCTCTGGGAATTACATGGACTACACCCACATGTCTCCTTATCCTAAAGTGAGGTTACTCGAAAAGTTCAAGATGCCAAATATCGAGAAGTTCGGAGGGATTGGACCCCCAATTGTTCATCTTCGCAGTTATCATCGTTCCATGAATCTACTTGGGGCTTGTGAAGAAGTGATGGCCCAATTTTTTCAGAAAACTTTGAAGGATAGTTACCTCCGATGGTTTTTATCTCTTGAGGAATCCAGAATCCATAGCTGGGAGGATGTAGCCCGAGAATTCATGTCACAATACAAATACAATGAAGAGCTTGAGGTCACGCGTCGTGATTTAGAGCTGCTCAAATACAATCCTAGGGAATCAATCAGTAACATCATAACCCGGTGGAGAGAGCAAGCAGCTACTATGACTAATCGTCCATCCGGGGAAGAACATGTCAACATAGTGAAGAAGAACTTTTTCCCCCATATCCGAGCAACGATGGGAGGACAATACTATCCCCACTTTCGAGCTCTCAGAGAGGCTGGAGTGGAAATCAAGGAAAGCCTTGTTAAAACAGAGGTCGAACCGAAGAAGGTGTCCGTACAGTTCACCCCTAGAAAGTATGACGAGCTTGACAGTGCTACAGTTTCAACCATCAATAACATCTCTCAACCAACCACATCATGGGCACCAGAATGCCGCCCTTCCCCCATCCGAAGGGAATACACTGATCTCCACGTCCGTTGCCAAATCCACTTCCAAAAAATTTCAAGACCGATGCTCATTGTGCCTTTCACCAAACTGCTAGCCATACCACTGACCAATGCTTTCACCTCCAAAACATAATCCAAGATGTCATTGATCGGGGTACCATCGCCCCACCAGCCAATCCTAAGTCAAACACTCCTCACAATCTACTTCCGAATCATGTCAATGCTATCTTCATAGAAGAAAACCCAAATTTCGATCCCTCAACTCAAATCAAACTCATATACTCTCCTAAACCTCTTCAAATTTGCCCATATTTCCTCCTACACGCTACTATCCTAGCTGATCAGGCACTGTCACTCCTTACTAGAGCATGCATCGATGTCCGTACCCAATCTGAAAATGGAAGTATGGAATTGTCAGAGGTGTTAAACTAACTCCTAGAGTTCAGGCTGAAATTGCCCTCACAGATGGTCATCGATTGCCAGAAGTTCAGCAAACAGTTCTTGGAGGCACGAAAGTGGGATTGAGATTCAGACTAGTGGGTGGTACCAACTAACGAAGTTAGCCTAGATGATGTTGTCCAGACTATGGAAGAATTATTCGGGCAAACCAACAGCATTTGCAGTATCACCGGGTTACTTGACAATTTGAAGCTACAACGGCGTTTGGTCCCTTTAATCACACATATCCCCATAGAATGGGAGAACTTGTATGAAGAAGCCATTGAAGTTGTGGAATGCATCGACTTTACATGGAAAGACAAAATTGTTACCACCGGATGGGGGGGGGAGGGAGAATTCGAATATTCGAGTGAAAAACAAGCTTCAGGAAGAACTGGCCCAATAGCCGACATATATGGGATGATATCATTTGAAGAACTCCTTGGAGAAATAAATAGGGTGGCAAAACAACCTGAGATTGACCAGGAAACGGGATTCATGTTCTTTCCTTCTTTAGTAAATCACGTGACCGGATCAGGGAGACATTAGTAGGTTCCATGCTCACTACTAGCAAATGACAAGGGGAAGGGCATTAAAAACCTTCCTATGCTAGAGATGACCATTGAGGAGAGCAAGATCCTCGATCAACTGAAGAAAACTCAAGCTAACATCACTCTATGGGGGCTTTTAATGTCTTCCCAGCTATACAGAAATGGTTTAATCAAGCTGCTCACTGGGCCCATAGTTCCTCCTTCTACCACACCAGAAGAAGCGATAAATCTGGTCGGATCCTTAACCTCTTCCTGAATGTTATCATTCTCTGAAGAAGAAATCCCTAGAAATGGGCCGAATCACAATCATGCACTCAACATCTCCGTCGAAGTCATGGGTAAGGCTGTGCCACTCTCCCTTGTCGATAACAGATCCGCCTTGAACATTTGCCCTCCGAGAACCTTCAAGTGTTTAGGCCTAAAAGAAAGCGACCTCGCTCCAACCTTCTCCGTTGCATGTGCCTACGATAATACCCATCGTGAGGTGATGGTATCCATAAAACTTGCAATAGGGATTGTCCCTATAAACCCTGTCGTTGAATTCCAAGTCATAGACATCCCATCTTGTTTCAACTTGTTGCTCGGACGCCCCTGGCTCCATAATATCAAGGGTGTGTCTTCCTCACTCCATCAGAAATTAAAGTTCTTCGCTGACGGGCGAGTCATCACCATTTTGGGCGACGAAGAAAATGTCGAGGGTGCAAGCACAAGTAGTCCAATCCTTGAGATATAGCACGGGTCAAATGATATGCTCCTATCAGGATTCCGATTTGAGCCACTCCTACTCCTGGAAGGGGACGGTTTCAAAGAAAGGGTTTGTCCAGAATATGACCCTCATGGAAATATCAATGTGATTCAAATATTCAAAAACATTCACTTCATGCCCGGACTAGGACTAGGACTAGGACTAGGACGAAGGAAATAAGGGATACTCGAGCCCATCGAACTGAAGAAATCTTTCCCTCCTTGTGGATTGGGGTATCAACCATCGGGACAAGAGCTCAGAATGATCCACCAGTCTCGACCATAGAGAAGATTAGACTACACCAGAACTGTCTCAGGAGACTCCTTAAATGGACGATTCATCAAAGAAGGCAAAGACTTCCACTTTTGCAGTTTTCAAGAACTATGGTATGACCACACAGACAAGAAGATGAAGCCTAGGATGGAGATCTTTTTCCAAGATAGCTACCCATGGGCTGAAAGTTTCTAACACCGAGTACAACCGCTCATAAAAGATACCGAAGATACTGAGGAAAGTGATTCCAAAGATTCCCTTAACTTATAGATACTAGGGCTGGCACTCTGCATGGTTCATTCAGGCACTACATCAATGGACCCATCCCTTCTGATTAAAGCTGCTGATACACCTATCCTCAACTAGCATGTTGCACCAGTTCTACCTCTTGAAATCTCCCCTAACCCCGATGTTTACCTTATTTATTCTCCTACTATCTATCCTTGCTCCAATGTAATCGAGACCTCTTTTGATGAGGTTCTCAATGCTGTCTTTACTATCATTGAAATAAACGAAGATTTTGAGTATCTTCTTGTGCCTTACATTAATTGTTTAGATTCTAATCAAACTTTTGATGATGATGATTTTGCAAATGGACAATTCTTAACTGATCTAAATAAGGTTAATAATAAACAACATAACCGCGTTCAAGTTAATGAATAAGAGACTGTTGTTATTAATCTCGATTCTAGTAGCCAACTGCGCGAGATTAGGATAGGGGCCACCCTTGACGAGCATAGGCATGCACAACTCGAAGAATTATTGAAGGAGTTCGTGGATGTCTTCGCATGGTCCTATGATGGTATGCCCGACAATGATCCTGAAATAGCTCAGCACGAGATCCTCACTCTCCCAGATCACAAGATGGTTAAAAAAATTGAGAAAACTCCGCACCGAATGGTCGCTCAAGGTCAAAGAAGAGGAGGTCAAACAGTTTGATGTGGGTTTCATTCGAGTGATCGAATATCCCACATGGATAGCCAACATTGTACATGTGCCAAAATTAGGAGGGAAGGTTCCAATGTGTGTAGACTACTGATATTTAAACAAAGCTTCTCCAAAGGATGATTATCCTCTTCTCAATATCGACATGATCATGGACAACACAGCTATAATACCCCGTATTTTCGTGATATTTATTTTTGGAGATTAATTGAATTAACTGTGTATTAATTGGAAATTAATTCGGATAAAAATATTAACGAGATGTGAGTTAGTATTTGATTATAATGTGTATACTTGGCAATATATGAATATTGGAAATATTGAAATTATCGCGAGATTGAAATACGACAATTTGGGAAACTTTGTTGGGACGCGCGTGAGAGTCGCGTCAGGAATATAATTATTTGAATTAAAAAGTGAATTTTATTTTTATCACCCGTATGGTCATTTTGAGTGCGCCAACGCGTCCAGAAGGGTCGAAATAGTCAGAAAACACTAGCCGGGGGTTAAGTTTGGGTCCCGGGGCATTATTGGGCCATACCGGTAACTTATAGGGGAATTTTGGTAATTTCAGAAATCTGGGAATTAAAACCCACGAAAATTAGAAACAAAAATATGACTTATTCTTTATCCACTAAACCCACTAACTACACTAAGGGACTTAATGGGCTACGGGAGAAGTTAAGATATAGTCCCAACTTACCAAAACCCAACCACACCTCTATTGTTATCATCCTTAGATAAACTTGTAGAGAGAGAGAGAGAGGAGAGAATTCTGCAGAAAGAGAGAGGGAGAACAACTCAGCCTTCAAGATTCAACATCAAATTCAGAGAAAGATTAAGGCAAGTGGTTTAATTACAATTGATTCAATGCCATGCTTTTCCATGTTAAGGAATTATCGAATTTATCTTGGAAGATGATATAGACCCATGAATTGGAAGTTTAAAACTATGAACTATGTTAGGGACTGCATGTAGAAACATTCTGGACGAATTATGAACTCAGAATTATGACCCTTGATGATTTAAAATCAGATTTTTGAAGATGTTTATTAATGTTCTTGAAAGATATAGAAATCTGGAATTGTTGATGAAGATTTGATCCATACAAAGCCCTTAAATGATGAATTATTGGTTTTAGAACGTTAACACTATTGTAGGATAGTTGTATGATGATATTATAACGTTATCTTAGAGCTTCATGCTTGTTAATGGTGTTTTGGGTTGATTTGAAAACTGCAAAACGAAGCAGTCCGTAAACATACCCGGTGCGATCGATCGATCGATCGATATTCATCAGTCGATCGATCGACCACCATCGATCGATCGAAGGAAAAGGTCGATCGATCGACCTTCCCAGAATGAGTAAAGTTTTTCCCTATTTAAATTTTAATGATGTTAACCCTTGATTAATATTGTTGGAGACCATATGAATATCCTTAACCTTAAGGAAGACCAGTAGGCATGGTTATGAAATTTGGACCTTGATTAGAATTAAATTTGAGGAATTATCCTAAACTAATGAAATTCGATAAGTGAGTTAATATTTGGGTTAATAGTGTAAATTTGAATAATTTGATGAAATGAGGTTTGGGGTAGAAGTAAGGACCTTAGGAATAAAGATGTTATACGTGGGAATAATAGGAACTTAATAATCTATTTTAGATAGGTTTTAAGTATAAGAAACGACGACGTGAGACGTGTCGACAGTTTATCTTTTATATTATCGGGAGACGTAAAATATGCAAATTTGGAATAATGGTATAAGGATGTAGAGTATACCTTTATTAATACTGCATTATCTAAGATGTGTAAATGCTTATATATGATTTTTATATGTATGACATACCTACCATACTTGCTATCACGGGAGGTTACGTTCGCTTAGGGCCTTCTTATCCTTGTGTTGCCCGGATTTAGATTGGTACCTCGAGGACATTGTTCAAGGGAACGACTTATTTGTGAGTTAATAAGCCAGCTGAATATGGAGCGTAGGTATGTACATGACCATGGATATGTTGAATTATGTTCGCCTCCATTTTTGTGTGTGGTGTTTATTCCAATAATTCTTGAGAGATTCGGAATTTGTGATCCTTATGTACGTGATGTACCGGGATGGATAGCAGAGTATGTGTGCACCGCAGCTTAGCCTTTGGGTGCTTGTATTGTATATTTATGATGTGAATAATATACGGTTAAATGAAAAGGAATTTGCGATGTTAAATTGTGGGTATAGTAATTGTAATATTATGAAAAGAGAAAATGGACAGATATCAATAAATGATTTTGTTAATAATTGGGAATCCGAGAATTAAAGTAGAACTCTCTATTTAATTTTTAAGGTTGGAAATTAAACGTGATCCGAGTAGAAGTGATAGAAACTCTTTGGAATTAGATAGTTATGAGAAAACACATGAATGGGTACAGGAACATTAGGAGTGCACAGTTAGACGAGAGGTGAGTATTTAATGTGAGAGCACGTCCTAACATGTATCTTGCATTCATTGTTTTAATTATTATTAAAGCACTTGCTGTTTTTAAAATACTCTCCACATTCGGGCTTTGACCCGTTTGCTTTCAAATCTATCTTTTTTGTAAAAAACCATTTTAGGTGCCCAGCCACAAGGACACCATGCTTAGGATCCTCATTCAGGTGACGAGCTGTAGCGGTTTGTGGAAGTTACAGGACATTGATTATAGACGCTTCATCTATCTTGACTCTATACTCAATATTTATCAGTTGTAGGGCATGTCGCCCATTTATTTTTGAGGCATTTCATTTATTTCAGTTATTCAGACTTCGGGCATGTACTTAATTCAGAATTCAGACTTGTCTTATTATTTTCAGTTGTGGGATTGTTGTGGGGAGTTTTCCTCCGGACTTATTACTATTGTTGGTTATTTCATTACTTTGTTATGGTGAATGGATTTATGTTGTTCTTCCATTATCCTTTTATTGCATGTTAATCAGACTTAACTTAAAATTTGGCAACTTACTTTTTAAATACTAGATGGTTAGTAATCATTTAAATGTTTTCGACAGCGATGCTATTAACTGAATCAACTTGACATTTTGTATTAATTTAATAAAGGAGTAGCTACCCGGTATTTAATTAGTCGAGGTGTCACAGGTGGTATCAGAGCATCAGGTTCTAGTGTCCTTTAGGATCTGAACGGCTTATTATGTTTCCGCTGAGCTTTCTTTGATGTAGAGCCCTATATTTTGGGACTGTTGTATTCTTTTGTATAGGCTACGTTCTTCAGCTATTTTAAGTGTATAACTGTGAACTTATAGACTTTATTCTTGTTTCAGAATGCCTCCACTACGTGCACCACGGGTTCCCAGGAATGCAATGCCAGAACCACAGCCCACACCAGTTCAGGGAATGATGAACGCCGCTGAGGTTGCAGCCATAGTAGCCCAAGCGGTAAATGCTACACTAGTCGTAGTTCAGCAGGCACCACCCCAGGCGCCAGTTACAGCGCCAGTTCAGCCTTATGCATTCCCGTCTGCCTGGGAACGTGTACATGATTCTTTTCAGAAAGCACATCCATCGGAGTTTGCTGGTAGCTCCGATGTTGTTGTTTCGAGTCAGTGGAGAAAGGATATACAGAGGCACTTGAGGATGTATGAGTGCACTGATGTTCATAGGTAGGTACTAGCTACTTTTAAGCTAGTAGGATCTGCACTACAGTGGTGGGAGTCCATTACCACCGTGGAGGAGAGAGATACTCTCACGATTCAGGAGTTCTGGGTGCGGTTCGACCGCAAGTACTTTCCGTCTGCTGTTCACACGGAAATGAGGAGGAAGTTAATAAACCTTAGACAGGGGGGTAAGACTGTGGCCGAGTATGAGGTCGAATTCACCAATTTGCTGAATATTGTTCCAGATGAGATACCGACGGAAGAGAAGAAGATTAAGAAATTTATAGATGGATTAACTTGGAAGATCCGTCAGCATTTATTGGGGAACCTCTCGTTGGCCACTTATTCTGACGTGGTTAAATCTACATTTCTCCATTGCCAGGACCACCACTTTCACTTGACAGAGGGGAAGCGATCAGGAGAGTCCAGCCATCAGGGCAGGATAGGGGGAAATGGTGCCAGCGGGGCACAGTTAGCTCATGATCAGTATAGGTAGAGTGATCAGAGTTCCCAGCAGGGGGATCATAAGAGGTTCCGATTAGGGGTTTTTGAGAACGGTCAGGGAGGATTCTGGAATGGCCAGCAGGGTCATAACGGCCATCAGGGCCATCAGGGTCAAAATGGTCAACATCAGCAGTTTCACCAGGGTCAGCAAGGCCAGGGCAGAAATGGTAACGGCCACCCGGGCCGAGGGCAGCAGGGACAGCGAGGGGGAAACTTCCCGGGGAAGTGTTTCATTTGTGGTAAGATTGGCCACAAACGCCAGGATTGTCCTGATAAGGGCAGGGCCCCGCAGCAGCAAGGTTCTCGACATGAGCCACAGAGGCCACTTTTTCCACCTTCTCTTCCAGCTCCAGCCCAGGTGCCAGCACTACAAGCCATTCTAGCAGTTCCTGTGCAGTAGGGGCAGTTACAGTATGGACGTGTCTATAACGTTCACCAGGTAGCAGTTCCACAGGCACCACCCGCGATTGAGGGTATGTTTCCTATCCATGGTACTATGGGTCGTGTTTTGTTTGATACGGGGGCAACACATTGTTTTATAGCTACACATTTTACGAAAGCCTTAGGGTTGTTAGCTACGGCAGATAGCACAGTAACGTGTGTAGACTCACCATTGGGGAGTGGGTCACTTATTTTCTTTATATGCCGGGGAGTGGGGATAGAGATTGGTAGTTTTGTATTACCTGCTGATATGTTAGTACTAGAGATGACCGAGTATGATGCCATTATTGGTATGGATTGGCTTGTTGCATACCGAGCCATGATTGACTATTTCAGTAGGAGTATTATCTTTGCCATTCCCGGGCAGGAGATGTTTTTAGTGGCGATGCCTCATTCCGAGGGAGGATCGTCCACTCATTTGTACTATATAGAGGAGGAGACCTCTAAGGAAGTGGTGATACCACTTGATTTGATTCCGATTGTTCGAGAGTTTGCTGATGTATTTCAGGATATACCTTGATTACCCCCCAGTCGAGAGATAGACTTTTTCATAGACTTACTACCAGATACGAGACCTATAGCACACACACCGTACCGTATGGCTCCAGCTGAGATGAGGGAGCTACGAGATCAGATTGAACAATTATTGGGTCAGGGGTTTATACGGAGGAGTACTTCGCCGTGGGGTGCCCCTGTGTTGTTCGTGAAGAAGAGAGATGGTTCACTGAGATTGTGTGTGGACTACCGAGAGTTGAATAAAGTAACGATACGGAATAAATATTCGTTTCCACGAATCGATGACTTATTCGACCAGTTGAGAGGATCTTCTTTCTTCTCAAAGATTGATTTGAGATCGGGATACCATCAGTTGCGTATCCGGGAGGAGGATGTCTCGAAGACTGCGTTCTTAACGAGATATGGTTCTTACGAGTTTCGGGTTATGCCTTTTGGTTTGACCAATTCTCCAGCCGTGTTTATGGACCTGATGAATAGGCTGTTCAGGGATTTCCTAGATCAGTTTGTCATTGTCGTCATCGATGATATTCTGGTTTACTCCCAGACAGAGGAGGAGCACGCCGAGCATTTGAGGCAAGTTTTGCAGACGCTACGCCAAAACGAGCTGTATGCAAAATATGAGAAGTACGGGTTTTGGCTGAAGGAGGTCCAATTTTTGGGACACATTACTTCCGATCGGGGGATATCTGTTGATCCGGGGAAGGTATCCGCGGTAAGGGAGTGTGGACAGCCCACAACACCGACTGAGATCCGTAGTTTCTTGGGATTAGCAGGATACTACAGGAGGTTCATTCGGGGATTTTCGAAAATAGCAGGTCCTTTGACACATCTGACTCGTAAGGGTGTGCCATTCATCTAGAGCGATGCCTGTCAGTTGGCATTCGATGAGTTGAAGGATAAGTTAACCTCAGCACCTGTGTTAGTATTGCTGAGATCGGGAGTTGAGTATCTTATTTACACCGATGCGTTCTTACAAGGACTTGGAGGTGTACTACAGCAGGAGAGTCAGGCCATAGCTTATGCTTCCCGTAAGCTTAAGCCTCACGAGAAGAATTACCCTACCCATGACTTGGAGTTAGCGGCAGTGGTATTTGCCCTTCGTATATGGAGATATTATCTTTTGGGGGAGAAGTTTCGATTGTTCACAGACCACAAGTCCCTACAGTACCTATTCACGCAGAAGGAACTGAATATGAGGCAGCGAAGGTGGCTTGAGTTTGTGAAGGATTACCAGTTCGATATCCAGTATCACCCGGGGAAGGCTAACGTGGTGGTAGACGCGTTGAGCCGTAGGCCAGTAGATAAGATGGCAGGGGTGTGGAAGGCCAAGTGGAAGGAGTTGGGACACCAGGATGCAGTGGCCCAATCATTCATGTCTGTGATGACCGTTACACCGTAAATTGTCACGAAGGTGGTAAAGGCACAGGCAAAATATTCGTTCTGTCAGGAGCAGATAGTTTGATTACTAGTAGAGGGAGCCGAGTCCTATAACGTTAGCTCAGACGGGGGATTACGCTTCAATGGGAGATTGGTAGTTCCGAAAGGGGAAGAATTACGGCATGAGGTGATGGCAGAGTCGCACGGCTCATGGTTCGCAGTACATCCCGGAGGGGACAAAATGTACCAAGACATGAGGCGACAGTACTGGTGGAGCGGGATGAAGAGAGATATTTCCGTGTTTGTTTCAAAATGCGCCACTTGTCAGCTAGTTAAAGTGGATCACCAGAGACCGGCAGGACTTCTACAGTCATTGGAGGTCCCGATGTGGATGTGGGAAAGCATCTCCATGGACTTTATCACGGGGTTGCCTACGTCACAGAGAGGTCATGACTCCATTTGGGTAATTGTGGACAGGTTGACCAAAGTCACTCATTTTCTACCCGTAAGGACAGACTACACTGCGGGACAGTATGCCCAGCTCTTCATTTCAGAGTTAGTGAGACTTCACGGTGTGCCCCTAAATATCGTGTCTGACCGAGATAAGATATTTGTTTCATGATTTTGGGAGAGTTTTCAGGAGGCCATGGGCACAGAACTGAGTTTGAGTACGGCGTATCACCCGTAGACCGATGGGAAAACTGAGCGTACAAACCAGATGTTGGAGGACATGCTACGTATGAGTATCATTGACTTTGGGGGTGGATGGGAGCAGTATCTTCCACTGGTGGAGTTTGCTTACAACAACTCCTACCAGTTCACCATTGGCATGGCTCCATTTGAGGCGTTGTACGGTAGACCTTGTCGTTCCCCAGCATGTTGGTTGGAGGTGGGGGACAACAAACTACTTGGGCCGGAAGCTATTCAGGATACTTCGGCGAGGATAGAATTGATACGGAATCGCATTCGAGTAGCTCAGGATTGGCAGAAGAGCTATGCTGATACGAAGAGATTCTTCAGGGAGTTCCAAGTGGGGGACCAAGTTTTTCTCAGAGTATCTCCTATGAAGGGGATCATGCGTTTCGAGAAGAAAGGGAAGTTGGCATCGAGATATGTGGGACCATTTCCTATTATTGAGCGGATTGGACCAGTTGCGTATAGGCTTGGATTACCGGAGCATTTACATTGGATTCACGATGTATTTCATATTTCCTCGCTTAGGAAATATCTTAGAGACGATTTGGCTCATTCTCACATTGCTTTGGAGGACATCGATCTCCAGTCGGATAGCTCCTACGAGGAGGGGCCAATTGCTATTTTGGACCGAAGTGAGCGAAAACTGTGGTCAAAGATAGTTCCGTTGGTGCGTGTTCAGTGGCGACATCATAATGTCGAGGAGTCCACATGGGAGCGTGAGGATGAGATGCGAGAACATTATCCGGAGTTGTTCTTACCAGGTACTTTCTAGTTTCGAATTTCGAGACAAAATTCAGTTATTAGGGGGGGAGTATGTAATACCCCGTATTTTCGTGATATTTATTTTTGGGAATTAATTGAATTAAATGTGTATTAATTGGAAATTAATCCGGATAAAAATATTAACGAGATGTGAGTTAGTATTTGATTATAATGTGTATACTTGGCAATATATGAATATTGGAAATATTCAAATTATCGCGAGATTGAAATACGGCAATTTGGGAAACTTTGTTGGGACACGCGTGAGAGTCGCGTCAGGAATATAATTATTTGAATTAAAAAGTGAATTTTATTTTTATCACCCGTATTGTCATTTTGAGTGCGCCAACGCATCCGAAAGGGTCGAAATAGTCAGAAAATACTAACCGGGGGTTAAGTTTGGGTCCCGGGGCATTATTGCGCCATACCGGTAACTTATAGGGGCATTCTGGTAATTTCGAAAATCTGGGAATTAAAACCCACGAAAATTAGAAACAAAAATATGACTTATTCTTTATCCACTAAACCCACTAACTACACTAAGGGACTTAATGGGCTACGAGAGAAGTTAAGATATAGTCCCAACTTACCAAAAACCAACCACACCTCCATTGTTATCATCCTTAGATAAACTTGTAGAGAGAGAGATAGAGAAGAGTATTCTGCAGAAAGAGAGAGGGAGAACAACTCAGCCTTCAAGATTCAACATCAAATTCAGAGAAAGATTAAGGCAAGTTGTTTAATTACAATTGATTCAATGCCATTCTTTTCCATGTTTAGGAATTATCAAATTTATCTTGGAAGATGATATAGACCCATGAATTGGAAGTTAAAAACTATGAACTATGTAAGGGACTGCATGTAGAAACATTCTGGACGAATTATGAACTCTGAATTATGACCCTTGATGATTTAAAATCGGATTTTTGAAGAATTTTATTAATGTTCTTGAAAGAAATAGAAATCTGGAATTCTTGATGAAGATTTGATCCATACAATGCCCTTGAATGACGAATTATTGGTTTTAGAACGTTAACACTGTTGTAGGATAGTTGTATGATGATATTATAACGTTATCTTAGAGCTTCATGCTTGTTAATGGTGTTTTGGGTTGATTTGAAAACTGCAAAATGAAGCAGTCTGTAACCATACCTACATTCATCAGTCGATCGTTCGACCACCATCGATCGATCGAAGGAAAAGGTCGATCGATCGACCTTCCCAGAATGAGTAAAGTTTTTCCCTATTTAAATTTTAATGATGTTAACCCTTGATTAATATTGTTGGAGGCCATATGAATACCCTTAACCTTAAGGAAGACCAGTAGGCATGGTTATGAAATTTGGACCTTGATTAGAATTAAATTTGAGGAATTATCCTAAACTAATGAAATTCGATAAGTGAGTTAATATTTGGGTTAATAGTGTAAATTTGAATAATTTGATGAAATGAGGTTTGGGGCAGAAGTAAGGACCTTAGGAATAAAGATGTTATACGTGGGAATAATAGGAACTTAATAATCTATTTTAGATAGGTTTTAAGTATAAGAAACGACGACGTGAGACGTGTCGACAGTTTAACTTTTATATTATCGGGAGACGTAAAATATGCAAATTTGGAATAATGGTATAAGGATGTAGAGTATACATTTATTAATACTGAAATATCTAAGATGTGTGAATTCTTAGTATATGATTTTTATATGTATGACATACCTACCATACTTGCTATCACGGGAGGTTACGTTCGCTTAGGGCCTTCTTATCCTTGTGTTGCCCGGATTTAGATTGGTACCTCGAGGACATAGTTCAAGAGAACGACTTATTTATGAGTTAATAAGCCAGCTGACTATGGAGCGTAGGTATGTACATGACCATGGATATGTTGAATTATGTTCTCCTCCATTTTTGTGTGTGGTGTTTATTCCAACAATTCCTGCGAGATTCGGAATTTGTGATCCTTATGTACGTTATGTACCGGGATGGGTAGCAGAGTATGTGTGCACCGCAGCTTAGCCTTTAGGTGCTTGTATTGTATATTTATGATGTGAATAATATACGGTTAAATGAAAAGGAATTTGCGATGTTAAATTGTGGGTATAGTAATTGTAATATTATGAAAAGAGAAAAGGGGACAGATATCAATAAATGATTTTGTTAATAATTGGGAATCCGAGAATTAAAGTAGAACTCTCTATTTAATTGTTAAGGTTGGAAATTAAACGTGATCCGAGTAGAAGTGATAGAAACTCTTTGGAATTAGATAGTTATGAGAAAACACATGAATGGGTACAGGAACATTAGGAGTGCACAGTTAGACGAGAGGTGAGTATTTAATGTGAGAGCACGTCCTAACATGTATCTTGCATTCATTGTTTTAATTATTATTAAAGCACTTGCTGTTTTTAAAATACTCTCCACATTCGGGCTTTGACCCGTTTGCTTTCAAATCTATCTTTTTGTAAAAACCATTTTAGGTGCCTAGCCACAAGGACACCATGCTTAGGATCCTCATTCAGGTGACGAGCTGTAGCGGTTTGTGGAAGTTACAGGACATTGATTATAGACGCTTCATCTATCTTGACTCTATACTCAGTATTTATCAGTTGTAGGGCATGTCGCCCATTTCTTTTAGAGGCATTTCATTTATTTCAGTTATTCAGACTTCGGGCATGTACTTAATTCAGAATTCAGACTTATCTTATTATTTTCAGTTATGGTATTGTTGTGAGGAGTTTTCCTCCGGACTTATTACTATTGTTGGTTATTTCATTACTTCGTTATGGTGAATGGATTTATGTTGTTCTTCCATTATCCTTTTATTGCATGTTAATCAGACTTAACTTAAAATTTGGCAACTTACTTTTTAAATACTAGGTGGTTAGTAATCATTTAAATGTTTTCGACAGTGATGCTATTAACTGAATCAACTTGACATTTTGTATTAATTTAATAAAGGAGTAGCTACCCGGTATTTAATTAGTCGGGGTGTCACAACAGCTAGTCATGCTCTTAAGTCATTCATCGACGGGTTTGCTGGATACAACCAAATTAAGATGCACCCCGACCACCAAGAAAAAACTGTATTCATCACCCCATGGAGAACCTTTTGCTACACCGTTATGCCATTCGGTCTCAAGAATGCTCGGGCTAACTACCAAAGGGCTTCCACAACCATCTTGCACGATATGATTCACAACGAGGTCGAGGTTTATGTGGATTATATGATTATCAAGTCTAAAACTAGATAAGGTCATGTTCCCGCTCTCTGAAAGTTCTTCGAACGACTGCGACGATATCATACACGACTTAATCCACAGAAGTGTGTCTTCGACGTTACAAAGGGAAAACTCTTGGGATTCATGGTCAGCGAAAAGGGGATAGAAGCAGATTCTGCAAAGCTGAAGGCCATATTTGAGATGTCACCACCCCGAACAGAGAAAGAAGCCCGAGGGTTTCTTGGGAAATTGCCATATATCAGCCGGTTCATCAGCCAGCTAACCTCCATCTGTGAACCGATCTTCAAGCTCCTTCGAAAGGATTCAACCAAGGTTTGGAATGAGGCTTACCAAGAAGCTTTTGACCGAATCAAACAATACCTCACACAACCTCCAGTGCTCATTCCACCATAGTCTAGTCTCCCTTTGCTCCTATACCAAACCATAACCGACACTGCAGCTGGGGCTTTGCTAGCCCAATACCTTGAGGAATCCCATAAAGAAAGAGCCATCTATTACGCCAGTCGCAAATTGTCCGGTTATGAGGTCAACTACACTGCCTTGTAGAAGGTATGTGTTGCACTTGTCTGGGTCACCTAAAAGTTGTGACACTACATGCTCTCCTTCCCCTGCAAACTTGTATCCCGAATGGACCCCATCAAATACCTGCTTGAGAAACCCTCCTTATCCGGTCGAATGGCTCGATGGTTGATGCTCCTAATCGAGTTCGACATCGTGTACGTCACCCAGAAGGCCATTAACGGAAGAGTCATCTCTCACTACCTCGCCGATTACCCCATAGACGAAGCAGATGTCCGGATCTCTATATTCCCAGATGAAAATATCCTCTGCACCACTCAAGACCGCATTCGATGGAAAATGTTCTTTGACGGCGCTTCCAATAAAAAGGGATATGGCATTGGGATACTTCTGATCGCCCCAGATGACTCCCATACTCCCATCGCCATTAAATAGGATTCCCTTACACCAACAACATGACGAAATACGAGGCATGCAAAGTGGGCCTCAAAGTTTCTCTCAAGAAAGGTATTCAATACCTTGATGTCTACGTGTATTCTGCCCTTATCATCGGTCAAGTGATCATAAAGTGCAAAGTCAAAGACAAAAAACTCCAACCTTTTCATGCCCAATTAGAAGAGCTAGCCTCCTGATTCCGAGATATCACCTTCCATTACCTACCCCGAGCAAAGAATAACCTAGATGATACTCTCGCTACCTTGACCTCCATGGTCAATATGCCCGAGGGAATAACAATGACCCCCTTCTTAGTTCAAAAGCAAGACAAACCGACCCATTGCTACCATATTGAGCTTGTCTCTACCGAAGATCCTGAACTAGCCGATTACAGGTACTATGATATCTGGTGCCTCCTCAAACATGGTAGGTATACTTAGGGTTCCAATAAGAAAGATCGAACGACTCTCCGGAGACTGGCCGCCCAGTACATTATCTGTCATAAAGCTCTACTCAAGAGGAACTTCGATGGAACTCATCTACACTGCATCACAGGGGCCGAGATTGAGAAGATAATGCAAAAAATCCACAACGGGGTTTGTGAACCCCACATGAATGGTCAAATGCTTTCCAAGAAGATCATCCAACAGGGCTACTACTGGACCACCATGACCCAGGATTGCACTGCCTATGTGCAGAGATGCCTCAAATGCCAACAATTCTTTAATCTTCAACACCTGCCTCCATGAGAATTATACAACATGACCTCTCCCTGGCCGTTCTCCACCTGGGGTGTCGACATCATAGGGAAGGTTACACCAAAGGCTTCAAACAGACATGAGTTTATCCTAGTCGCCATCGATTACTTCACCAAATGGGTCAAAGCTGAGTCATACACAGTACTGAACGCCAAGAAAGTAGCCAAATTCCTCAAGAAGAATATCATCTGCCGATATAGGGTCTCGCATGAGCTGGTATCAGATAACGAGTTGCATTTCGAAGAAGAAGTCACAGAAGTAGTCAATGAGTACGGGATTCAGAGACACAAATCTTCTCCCTACCGACCTCAGGCCAATGGTGCAGTGGAAGCCACCAACAAAAACCTCAAAGCTATCTTCATCAAGATGACCGAAAGTTTTTAGGATTAGACCAACCAGATCCCGTACGCCCTCTGGGGCTATCGAACCTCAATCTGAACCTCTACTGGGCTACCCCTTACTCCTTGGTCTACGACATGGAAGAAGTCCTACCTGTGGAGATGGAAATACCCTCGCTACGCATCATGCTCGAAAGCAAAGTTTGTGAAGAAGACTGGTGCCAAAGCCGTCTTGATGAGCTAGCCCTCCTAGATGAAAGAAGATTAAAATATCTTTACCACATACAGGGGTACCATCCGAATAGCGCGGTTATTCAATAAGAAAGTCAAGGATCGGGGTGTCTAAGAGGGTGAATTAGCCCTCAAGGAGATAATATAACCCATCTAGGACCCTAGAGGGAAATTCAAGCCCAATTGGAGTGGCTCCTACATTGTGAAGAAAATCTTATCCGACGGTGCCGCCATGGTCACTGACCTAGATGGGGTAGAGATGGCTTGTCCGGTCAATCTGGACCGTACCAAGAAATTCTACCCTTAGTCCTAAATCTCAGCGCGCTACGACTCTTCTCATCCCCCTTCTATTATAAAAAAAACTATTTTAAAAACCCTAGAGGTACGTAGGCAGTTCATGCACCTCACATGAGTGTGGCCCTTTCTTTTTTTACAAAATATCATTTTTTTTCTTACCTCCGAGAACGGAGGTTCATTCTAAAGAATACTTAAACAAAAGGATTATGTACGCCTTAGTGATCGGTGTAGATAATTCAAAATTACAAAATTCATCGAAAGGCACAGCTGGATGATCAGAAACTTATTTATTTCATTAATAAGAAAATTCACCACGGATTACATAAGAAAAAGGAACGGATAACTCCCTTCCCCTTACTGCCATAAAAAGCCAAATAGAATTCCCACATCTATTACACAAATAAACTCCACAGGAGTCCTACCCACAACCACCAGAGGAGCCAACACCCTCATCATCTACATCCGGAAGTCCCCAAGTTTCCCCTGCCTTAATAGAGTGCCATTAACATTCCATGGATCTATGAGCCTTAAACATCTTCAAAAAGACCACAACACCCCCTTCCATGGTGTTAGATAAAACAAACCATCTTTGTCTAGTCTCCACTGCCAACATCATGCTGACTACTCTCCTCCACAACCACTTCATATAATCCTCAAGGACATGCCAAACTTTTTCGACAGATTGGGAAGGACGGGTCGACGGATGTCGATTTTCCCACAGAGACCCAAGCAACAGACGTAGGCGCTCAGTCAAATCTTCTACAGGAAAGAAATTTGAGGTCCGAGGGGGCACGACCTGTGCCCAGCCAAATTGGCGCAGAATCCACCAACGGAAATAAAAAGAGGTCTGTCTAAGACCAACCAGCTGCACATATGAATACTCTCCTAGCTCCAGAACAGGCTGCAACTATCCCCACCAAGACACTTACCAATACAGCTCATGAACCCCATGCTCCACAAGCCAATGCTCCCAGTTCTCAACATACAGGCCAACGCTGATGAAGTAGCATGAAAAGAAGTTGGGTACGGCTGACAAGGGATAATATGGAGGAGTCACCAAGCGGAATATTTCAGACAACCACATTAACAACATCATAGGGATACCCCTCAAAAAGTCAGAACGACCTTCTCTCTAGGCATCCAAGCCATTTAAGGTCTCCGCTAGTATCATCGCCGTAGGATTGCGATGATATAACATCCATGAGGTAATGGCTGCAAGTTGTGGGTCCACTTGCACCTCCCCAGTCACCAGCAGCAATTTGGAAACTAGACCCAGAACAACGACTCCAGCATAGCCAACATCACCTACTTCCCGCAGATGCACGGATTGCAGCACCACCAGGAGAGAGATCATTCCTCCAGAAACCAATGATCTAGCCGCTGAAGGCAAAATTTGAAGAAGCCCGGCCAATTAATCCCTGGGAGAGCGAGAAAATTTGGACAAAGCCACAATAACACTAGGATTTACACCCAGTATGGTAAAAAATTCCTTATAGGTAGGAAAAACTTCATCCAACCCAAAGCGGAATACATGGTCTTCGAGGTACCAGAATTGTACCGCCACCGTCAGCACGCTCCACTCAAAAGGTCGATTGCGCCACAGGGAGACTCGACGCATGTTGAAAACATCGTAGTCGACATTATAAGAGTACATTGCTTCCCAAGCTTCGAGGTAGTTGACAAACTCAATGCTACAAGGGAGAGCCATCTTGCAAGGCTAAGAGATAGTGGGCAAGTAAGTAAAAATGCCAAGGTGTGATGAAAACACTCCACCCTTACCCCTTTTTATACTTAAGAACTCTCACAAGAGACACAATCCCCGCAGAAATTGGAGGGAATCCTACCCCACAAGGTACCAAAGGCTGAAGATGGTACCAATTAATGCTTTGAATTGATGGGACTAGACTGAACTGCCATTTTTAAAAATTTTCCTCTTTTCCCCTTTTGTCAAATCAGAAAACTCAATAAAAATAAATTGACATTCTCAACAGAATTTCAAAACCCCTTTTTCTCCTTATAAAATTTCCCCCTTTTTTCAAAAACTTTACTTTAAAAAATTCCAAAAATATTCCTTTTTATGGTCTCAGCAGCAAAGTAAAAAGCGCATGTGCATGCATTCATCATTAAATAAAAAAATCAAAAAAATCCATTGCATTGCATCAATTTGTGTTATGTGTTACATCAATTTTGTAGGAAATAAAAAGAAAAAGAAAAAATAATGCAACTCATCCCGAACCCACATTCTTTTTCTTTCTCTCTCAAGAGCTTCCACCCATGTGGCGTGCTATCTTCCCCCTACGGCGAGACAATGCGCCACCACTACCCGAACCCGAGTCATCTTTGGATGAAGCAGATGACCCCAAGAAAGAAGGAACATGAAGCACATCCATATTATGAGCAGTCGTCGAAGATATCCAGTCTCTCATGTCCGTTAGCCAAGTGGTCGACACCCGAACTTGCTGCAAGGAAAGGCTAAATCAGTATCAAAGCAGAAATGACCAAAACAAAAAAGAAAGAAAGAGAGGAACAGAAAAGTATACCGCATGTCGAAGGACCTCCTCTGTCAAACCCAACTCCTCCGAATCCATCACATAAGGACGGCGCAACATAGGCACCATCCCTCCATCAGCCCGCCGAATGTTGTACGAAGGGGTATGCAATCGCACAAAAGGAACCTCTGAGGTCGTCGCCGTCGCCGATGCCGATAGACTAGCACTGCTGTGGGAAGAACCCACCACCCGACTCGAACCCGCAGGAAGGAAGGCAGGGCATCATATATATTGGGCATAGTAAACCAACTTGTCACAAAGTCCATTTAAACAACGGCACAGCCATATTGGTGTACAACAAGTAGGACTCGCTGATCATCACCGCGATCCTCTCATCCTCCGACAGTAGTCGCACCCGCCTCATAGACGTAGGAGGATGCGCAGGTGGCACCACCACCTCCTTCTCGGAAATCTGACGAACCACCCTCTCCCCGAGATACAAGGAATGGCCGAACTCATGAGCCAGCAAACGCCTCATCCGCACGTTCACCCCAGTCGCCCCCGCATCCTGAATGGCTGTCCCCCAGGGATAAAAGGTCACCTAAAAATATCCAAGAGAGCATAAATCAATACAAGATCAGAAGGATAAAAAACCAAGATTGAAATGGAAAGAGTCTTACCCTACCACTGGTCAGGTCATTCAAGACCTGACGCACCTCCTCTAGGGAGAGAGATCCCTTCGACTGCCGATTGGCCTTACGCCATAGATATAATCGACAGAAGTCCCCAACAGTGTCGTCCTTCAAAGTAATCAGCGAGGTGTTGCACCCAATCACCTCGTAGAACCATGTCTGAATTCACAAATAAAAAGAGACGCGTGAAAGGAAAATGCGAATGCATGAAAATAAATGCACAAACTGAAGAATACCTCAAGAAGGTACGTGCCCCAAATAAAAGTCTGTCGACTGCACCGGCTGAATGCATCCAGAGAAGAGTAAAGGGTCACCAAAGTTAGACTCCCCCAATCATAGAAGGGGATGTTCGAAAACATCCTCAGGTATGGCAAGAACCACAAATGAACGACGTCGCCACTCGACGCCACCATGAAACCTCCCAATACCAGCAAAATGAATAATCGGGTCATCTCCCTCACTTGTAGACCATCCTCCACATCAATCGCCTTGCTCAATAGAACATCCTTCAGCAGGGACAGTCGGATAGAATCCCTAGAAACTATCCTCCCTACGTCACCAAGTGCCGCACGCACTGCCTCTTGTCTCACCCGTAAAGAGCGATCCACCTCTATCCGCTTTCCATCACAATCCAGCCCTAACAGCTGCTGCATGTCTATGGGAGTCATAGTCATCTCCCCGAAGACGAAATGGAAGGTGTGGGTAGTATTCCACCACCTCTCTCCCAAAGCGCACAAGACCGCTGTCGAACGAGGCGTCTCATCCAAGACCGATGCCAACCGCCCAAAACCAGCTGATGATACCATCCAACACACCACAGGTGGAAGATGCTCCCAGATAACCCTGAGCCCCGTTGTCCCATGGGCACGCATGTTCTTCAAAGAAATATCAGACTGGAAAAAAGGAAAAGTCTCATCAAAAGTCAAGAAAGAAAGAAAAATCACCAAAAAGAGAAGAACGCCCAAGGTCGGGTTACTTACATAACCCCCAAGACTCACTCTTGAAGAGCGATGACGCGATGGCTCCCGTGGAAAGGTCCGCTCATCCGCAACAGGTTCAAACGCATCAAAGGAGTTCTCACTCCCCAAAGCAAGAGGCGCCCTAGCCCTCCACTCCACATTCGCCCAGTAATCATTAGTCAGCCACTCTCGGTGGACTGCAGTACTCACAAAAGAAGCCATTTCTTGAAGATCGGAATACTTGAACGATTTGCAGAAGAATCGCAGAGAGAGAGAAAGCAAAGAAGCTGTGAAAAAAATGAGGGGATTCGCCCTCTTTATATAGGATGCCAAGCGCCATGCCGATCGGCACCTCCCCCTACCATACCGACCGACACTAACCCCTTGCCTTCCCAAGGTAGCCCAAAAGTCCGTGCCACTGCCGAATGGCACCCTTCATACTATGCCGACCGTCACCCCCCTTAAATTTCCTACAAAAATTCCTAGAAAATACCAGAAAAAGCCTCAAAAAATAGCCCAAAAATTCCTAAAAATCCCAGGAAGGATTTAAAGCCTTTTCACCAAGAAAACTCCATGTTCCCTCGAGCGGAACCCCTCCTTCCAAGAAAAATCCTCAAAAAATAAGTGAAAACTCCTCCCGACAAAGCTCCGGAGGATCTCTAAGGATCACCTGATCACTTCCCCAGCGGAATTCTCTTGCAGCACCCAAAATAGGTTGTTCCCCCCCCCCCCCCCCGGCAAGGTCTCCTAATGAAAAAAAAGCTTCCCCAGCTATCAGCTCCCTAGCTCAAATCAAAATCACAAAAGTACTTTCCCCAACAAAATCAAAATCCAATCTCCATCCACTCTTTAGGTTAGAATTGACCTCAGTCTTCGATCGTCACCTGAGTTGGGTCAGAATTGACCCTGGTCCGCGGTCGTCACCATTCTTTACATCAGAATTGACCTCGGTCTTGGATAGTCACCTGAGTTGGGTCAGAATTGACCCCGGTCCTCACTCATCACCCCTCTTTAGGTCAGAATTAACCTCGGTCTTGGATCGTCACCTGAGTTGGGTCAGAATTGACCCCGGTCCTCGGTCGTCACCACTCTTAGGTCAGAATTGACCTCGGTCTTGGATCGTCACCTGAGTTGGGTCAGAATTAACCTCGGTCCTTGGTAGTTACCACTCTTAGGTCAAAATTAACGTCGGTATTAGATCTTCACCTGAGTTGGGTCAAAATTAACCACGGTCCTCGGTCGCCACCACTCTTTTGGCCAGAATTGACCTCGATCTTGGATCGTCACCTGAGTTGGGTCAGAATTGACCCGAGTCCTCGATCGTCACCACTCTTTAGGTCAGAATTGACCTCGCTCTTGGATCGTCACCTGAGTTGGGTCAAAATTGACCCCGGTCCTCGGTCTTCACCACTCTTTTGGTTAGAATTGAACTCGATCTTGGATCTTCACCTGAGTTGGGTCAGAATTGATCCCGGTCCTTAGTCATCACCACTCTTTAGGTCAGAATTGACCTCGCTCTTGGATCGTCACCTGAGTTGGGTCAGAATTGACCCCGGTCCTCGATCGTCACCACTCTTTTGGTTAGAATGGACCTCGGTTTTGGATCGTCACCTGAGTTGGGTCAAAATTGATCCCGGTCCTCGGGCTTCACCACTCTTTTGGTTAGAATTGACCTCGATCTTCGATCTTCACCTGAGTTGGGTCAGAATTGATCCCGGTCCTCAGTCGTCACCATTATTTAGGTCAGAATTGACCTCGCTCTTGGATCGTCACCTGAGTTGGGTCAGAATTGACCCCGGTCCTCGGTCGTGACCACTCTTTAGGTCAGAATTGACCTCGCTCTTAGATCGTCACCTGAGTTGGGTTAGAATTGACCCCGGTCCTCGGTCGTCACCACTCTTTGGTCAAAATTGACCTCGGTCTTGGATCGTCACCTAATTTGGGTCAGAATTGACCCTGGTCCTATGTCATCACCACTCTTTAGGTCATAATTGACCTCAGTCTGGGATCGTTACCTGAGTTAGGTCATAATTGACCCCGGTCCTCGGTCGTCACCACTCTTTAGGTCAGAATTGACCTCGGTCTTGGATCTTCACCTGAGTTGGGTCAGAATTGACCCCGGTCCTAGGTCGTCACTACTCTTAGGTCAGAATTGACCTCGGTCTCGGTCATCACCACTCTTAGGTCAGAATTGACCTCAGTTATTAGATCTTCACCCTAGGCCCGCAGATTCATCTTTCACCCGCAGAATTGGTCACCCCCCAACACCACTTTAGGTCCTCAGAATCAACCTAAACCTTCGATTGTCATTCCTTCCCCATCACAATCCTTAGGTCCTCAGAATCGGCCTCCACCCTCTGAATCGGTTATACTCCCTCAAACGCATAATGTGGTGTCTATTCGACGGTCATCATTTGTTCCAATCTCACCCGTTGAGGGGATCTGTAGACACCCCATTTTATTACCCTCTAACTCTCCTTAGGTCCCTAGTACCTCCCTCCATCACTACAAACCGAGGTCATGTCCCGAGTACTGACTTAGAGGCCACCGGGCTCCAGGGCTCTGTTTGACCTAAGTCAACTCTTTATCTCAACTAAGGCCGAATGAATATACGAAGGGAACTAAATACCCTTTCCAACAGTCCATCCCGTGCACGATTCCGACTTACCATACGGACCAACGATTCGTTCCACTCCGAGATGCCACCGAACTTTTCCAGGGCCCGGTTGACCAAAGTCAACTCCCTAAACCGGGTCAAAATCTTTGGAATGTCTAAGTACATCTCCTAAACTTTCCAATGGTCCACCCCGTGCATGATTTGGACTTACCATGTGGACGAATGATCCATTTACGTCCGAACGATTCCCCGTCCAATGGATCGACAAATGCTTCCGGGCCATATTTGACCCAAAGTCAACTCCCAAACTCGGGAACGGTCCGAAGGACTTTCGAAGGTCTCTGAATTACCTTTCCAAAGGTATATCCCTGTGTAATTCTGAACAATGGTTTTTCGTCGGCAGTCAATTTTCCGAAAAGGCCTGAAACACACTACCAAATAGCAAGTTCCCAACCCTACCTATCGACAGGTGCCGATAGGTAGGAATAGGTCTATGACGATCGGCAGTTACCTGGGACTATAAAAGGTGTCCTTTACCCCATTTGCAAGGCGACCCCAAATCTGATAAAATTCACTCTCAACGAATTCCAAAAACCTGTCTCGAAGGCAGTGTGATTTCAACCCCCAAATCCCTTTTTTACTTCCACTTTTCATCATCCTTGGTGAATTAGTCACTCTCCATCATCATCCAAGTGCAAGGGCTTCTCTCCAACATTCAAGATCAAGCTCAAGATCTTCAAGAAGGTCCGACTTTCTCTACTTTCTCTTAAATTCTCTTAAACTCTCAATAACTTGTTTTATTACTTAACACTTTTATTATCTCATCTCACACATCCTAATTTACTTTTTTTATTTAGTATTATTGCACATCTCTTATTTTCATATAAATAAAACCCAAAAAACAAGAAAAAGAGGGTTTGCTCATAAATTCCAAATAGGGATTCTCATATTTTTTTCTCACACTTTTCTCACAAATAAAACACTTTTTCCACACACACACACACACACACACACACACACTCTTACAAATAAGAGATCCCCCATTTGGATTTATGGGATAAACCCCACCCCTCGTTTTGTATGCGAACTACGTGGACTTTGATGCCTTTATAGGCTACGTAGGCGTCTCGGGGAAAAACCCGAGACTCGAGTCCTCTCTCTCACCTTTTCTTTTACTTCCTATTTTCTCTAAATCAAATCTTCCTATATTCTGTATACTTTCCCTTAGTGACGTATTGCTCCATATGCGTTATCATTCCATTATAACGATCAACGTAGGGGTAATCGCCTAAATCTTATTTTTTTAATATTATTTTTATATCTTCCTACGGATGACTCGCTTTATCTTTTCCATGATACAAGTCGAGGATTCCTACCTCCATTATATATATACACATGCACACATATCATGGGGGGGGGATATAAAGGAAAATTACAAATATCCATGAGAGACCGAAAGGGCGGAATGGTTGCTTAACACCTTCCTATTTCGTAACTAAGTCTCCGAACCCTTCTCGAATCATTTTGATTTCGCATGCACTAGTATGTCTTTGGATGCCATCCTTCGGGATGGCTTCCCCTTTTTTTTTCTTGTCTGTTTTGAGTAAAATAGACTGGCGACTCTAAATCTCTCTACATTTTTACACCTCATCTCAAAAGGAAGCCGACCGAATCGCTCTCGAGAGGGATTCGTGAGACCCGAAGGATCCTCTCCCTTCGCGCGCCCGCCCCAGCGCGGCGAGGATCGGGGATGGACACAGTTACTGAGGAGGTTTCCTATCTCAGAGGTTCCTCTATTATCACTTTCATTTGTAGGGGTTCCTCATCTGAGGCATTGACCATTGGGAGGTCATCTTCGGTTGTAACTGTTAGTGGGAGTTCCTCGTAAAAGATGCCTGCTACAAGGGGTTCCTCACTTGGAACCAGTATTGCTGTGAGTTCCTCTTTGAGAACCGAAATCACTAAAGGTTCCTTTTCTGGTATTTGTGTTAGGGGTTCCCCGCGTCGATGTGCAGATGGTGGAGGTTCTTCGTCTATTCTCTTTTTTTTCCTTGGGTTCCACGTTTGTTGATGGTTCCTCGCCAAGGGTTTCTTGTGAAGATTCCTCTCCAAGGACCCAAACCTCTAGGGTTACTCATCGAAGAATTCTATTGGGAGTTCCTCACACCCCAATTCTGTTGGGTGTTCCTCGTATGGGGTTTCTGCCATAGTGGGTTCCTCGCTCGAACCATTGGTTATAAGAGGTTCTTCGTCCACTTCCTCCACTTCTCAGTTTTACCAACAGTACATACACATACGTCAAGGAAGGGATTTCGACCTTTATCGTTGTGCACCTTATTTTGGGCCACAAGATAGCTTTATGACACCTCTTTCCCAATTTGAGGAGAATTTTGTCGCCAACATTATCAAGCAACCCCATGTGGGTCTAAGTGAGTGGAAGGAATCTCCCATTATTCTTCCTGATTCTATTCTTAGGGTTAGAGTAGACTACGGCGATTTTCCTTATTCTAATATTGAGATCAAATCTGTGGGGGGTGCCATTAAAGAGTGGGCTTCTTGGGTTGACCATATTCTTGGCACTTCTTTCTATAAGGCTGCCATTTAGGAACTTGGCCTTCTGACTGAAGTTGACAGTTTAAAATCTTGCACTGTGGCTACACATGGCACCACCCTCAATATTTTGCTTTCTCGTTAGATCAGGGAGTCTCCCACTTTTGTAACTAGTTGCGGTGAGTTAACTATTATCCTGGAGGAGACTTACGAGTTGTTGGCCCGTTATTTTTTTTTTGGGGGGGGGGAGGGGGGAAAGTTTTTACTGAGGGTAATGAGGATCCTCTTGAGCAGGAGATGGTGGAAGATTTGCAGTAGACACTCACTGAGTGTCTGAAATATGTGGTTATAAATGTAATTGGTCTTAAAAAACACTCTTTCACCAAATGGCAGAGGTACTAGTTCAGAGAATTTGAGCAGCCGTCGAAAGGGGGGACTTCGAGCGGAGCTCACAAAAGTCAAGATGGTCGCAAGCTTCACTCCTCCTCGCATTTAGCTTCTTTCCTGGTTACTTTTCTGAGTCGATTCTTGTTCCTAGGTAAACCAAAAGACTCTCCCCATGAGCTCCTTTTTAAATTAGTTATGAGGCTATCGCGAGGGAGGTCAGTACCCCTCACTATATTAGTTATTGGTTCACTTTATACCTGGATTGATCATGCCCATATAGATGTCGAAAGGTCTTGTGGTCATTTCGATGCCGTTAACTTTGAAAATTATCTTCTCCTAATGTCTTTCCTATTTGAGCATTTTCCCTATTTTGGCCCTGAAGCACATACCTGCCACAGAAATGCCACTCGTCTTCTGAGGTGGAATAGGCAGGTCCTCTAAAAAACCTGGGGCCTTTGATTATTGATATTGGTGAATTCTAGTTTTTCCCTTACAGCAAACGTCCCAGTGGTGTTTTAAGCTGGCTTTCTATCCCAGGTGATGATGACACTTTTTATTGCCCTTTTGATGTTGACTGTCCACACATCAATGTAGTGGAAAATCTATTACCACACCTCCTCCCTTCTTGGACAGAGCTTAGTCAAGGTGCTAAATTCTATCACTCAGAGAGAGCGAGAAGACAGTTTAGTTACGATCAGCATGTTCACACCCCTTCTTACCCTTTATGATACGACCCTTTAGAGTTATTCTCAGAGGCATGTAGAAAATTTACCTTTCAAGAAATGCTTCATAGAACGCATCACCTGGGGGAATGTATGTTCCTCCCCTAAATTACCTGCCTTCATTTACTCCTTCTTGGTTCTTGTTTTGGCAGAAATAAGTTCTCCTTATCCAAAATTGTGTGTTAGGGACTCCCCATGAGACCACTCCCATTAATTACGTCAAAGCATAATTCTTAATCAGATGAACCCAAAAATAAGTTTGGCACCTCAGCACTACCCCTAGGACACCTCTTGAGCAGACTACTCCCATCCTAGTAAAGCCATTTCTAAATGAATCTACCCAGCCTCAGTAGACCGAGATGCCTCTTGCCAAATCTAAAGGCCAATACAAAGATAGAGGCAAAGAAAAATCTCCTGAGGTGGGTAAGAGAAGGCATCCATATGTGGATATGTCAAACTTTATTGTTTATACTACTGTTACTCTCTCTCCACCCCTTTTCCCATGAAGACTAGAGCTGCCAAGAAGAAGAAGGGGATCGATGCTGCTCCTGTTTCTCCTTTCGCCCTCAACCAGGGGTTAGATATCAATGATCTTGGGGTGGATGAGACTTATAGGACTATCCGGGAGCAAGATTATGAGACCCTGGGTTTCTCTTCTCAGAAGATGCAAGCCATGTCTATTCCATTTGCAGAAGGTACTCTTCCCAAACGTTTTTCACTTAGTGAAACTGGTTGTTATAGAGTTTCACCTGTTGGTCCCCCTCCGCCTCATTAGAAGGAACTAGTTGACTATGGAATCGCACCTTCTTATGATGATCATAGTTCTTCTTTGAATTATGTGGATGGCTTGGATTTCCGTGGTGAAAGCATTACTGACACTTGTGCTTTGTTATCAGTTTTGAGGGAGTCTTCTAGTGATGATGAGACACCGCATTTTCCATCAAGGAGGAGCTCTACTTTCAGGCCTCTTCCATATGGTCAGACTGTGCATCCTACTACTGTAAGTCTTTTCTTACTTGGGACTTTTATGCATATGATTTTCTTCTTCTTTCGCCACTAGTTTGTTCACTAATTTTTTCTCTTACGATGTTTCCACATGTTACGTCTGTGAAGGTGAGTGGTCCTTTACCTCCCCCACTACATCATGCTCCTTTCCAACAAGGGAGGAATTCTACGCTCATTTATTCCCGAGCCCTTTTCAAACAGGTTTGTTACTCCCTCCAGGGGTCTTTGAAACTTTGATAGTCATAAATTACGTTTCTCTTACTAAAAGTAATATATTATTATTTCCTCACAACTTTCTTCTATGCATCTTACTAACACCAGGGTCCTTTCTGTAACTCCATGTTATACTTAGGTATTTCTTTGACTTTTATTTAATTTGTCACTATTCCTTCTTTTTTTTTAAAATTATTTTCCTTTGTGTTCTCTATCTATTTGAGATTGCAGGAGATTGTGCCCTCTAGCCCTACTAGTTCATCACCTTCTTCTTCAACATCAGACACTTCTATAGTTGAACCCTTGGTTACCTTATTTTTGAAGGTCTTTTTGTTCTCTTTCCCCCCACTACACCATATCTGCCGAATTGTCACGGTCATTGACCTTGACAAGTTGGACTTGTCAGGGTCAATGATCGTGATAATTCTGGGGGTGAAATTTTTTTTTGTCACGGACTTGTCACGGTCAATGACCGTGACAAGTTCGTTAGATTTGTCACGATCATGTCACGAGCCTTGACCGTGATAAGATTTATCACGGTTAAGGACCATGACAAAATCGTGGAAATGTATAAAAAAAATTCACGGTCATTGACAGTGACAAGTCCGTGACAACTTCCTTTGTCAAGGACTTGTCACGGTCAATGACGGTGACAATTCTGGGAAGAATTAAAAAAAAATCTATTGGGCAGTATGGCCACTGCCACTGCCCAACAGTATATATGTACCTGTTATAGCAACGTTGTACCTGTTCAAACATTATATATCGAGATAAAATAGAGATAGTGCAAATATACATTCAAAATAGAAACAATTTCGTACCTGTTCAAAACATTGGCATTCTCCATAAAGTACCTCAACTGTTCAACTCCATTGTTCAACACCAATCCCATAATTTCGATTGTCTTTAGGTGTGATATCAAACAATCACGTACATACCATTCCAACAAAATGAAAAACCCTAATAAAATAAGAAACAACATCACCATCAATTATCTCAAATCTAAAAACTATTTAGCTGGAAGTGATGTTATGAACCCTAGAAGTACCTCAAAGATAAGAACCTCTAGAAGAGGACAACTTTTGAGAAAATCCAGCACCAATTTCAAGTTCCAGTTCCACTATAAGAATCAGCCACTGCACAAGAGTGTAGTGCCACCCAACAAGAAAATATTCATAAAAATTGAAATCAAAATTTAAATTTAAATATTCATATAAATACATTACATGTAGTGCTACTAAAAAAACTAACTTGAGTTCATATACCACCTCCTTCCAACTAATGTACCCCGGGAAATCGTGTCAAATATAATTCCCTTCATATCTGAACACTAAGAAATGCAATAATCCTATGGAGTTATGCTCTGCAAATTCCTTCCAACCGTTATGTAGCCAAACATCACCAGGTGAAGTTGTCAATTCCACTTTCCATATTTTTCCAAGTTTTGCTAGAGGTTCCAAGGGGTGGGGTATGGAAAGTGTAATTAACAACTTCAACTGGTGATGTTTGGCTATTACAACGGTTGGAAGGAATTTGTAGAGCATCACTCCATAGGATTATTACATTTCTTAGTGTTCGGATATAAAGGATAGACGAAGAGATTCAGTCCCCTCTACACAAATAGGACACCCCAAATAACTATGTACTGATCACCTATTAAAGGTAAGAAGCGTATATTCATGGATTAGTATAAACAAAACTTAAATTTAAAATTCAAATTCAAATTCAAATTCAATTTATAATAGAAAATTCCTCCAAAAATAACAACTTTAAGCCACTAAGAATATTATACAGAAATTATGCACTCCCAGACTGTCCAAACGCATTGGAATATTTCGGTACAAATTGGAATATTTATTAAAAATTGATTTTTTTAAAAAAATTTGGGTTATCATAAAAAAATGAATTGATATTCGGTAGGAGTAGCCAAGTCATCCACACTAGTATTTAGACGTTTTGGCGCTTGTTGGACAATTGACCACGGCTCATTGTTGATATACTCCGAGTAAAGCACTTGGTTAACCTTTTGAAATGCACAAACAAACGGCTCATCGCTCAAGTGGTCGTTGCTCTTCAACTTGGACAAGTCAACCATGAACAAATTGGTGACAGGATCAACTTTACAAGCATTTTTATCCTCAACTCTTACCCAGTCACAGTAAAATACAACCTCTTTGAAGCTTATATAATCCAATTCAAATATATTTCGGATTACACCATAGTAAGTCATTTCAGCTTCAACGAGGTTTTTATCTTTTGCGTTCTCTTGAAAGAAAGTAAGAGCCTTGTATGAAATGCCCGAGTTCTGTACATTTATACTTTCCTCGTACACTTTAGCGCCAAAAATGTAACTGTTCAATCGATACTTTTGTACTCTTGTGCCACGAATAAGGGTCCAGTGGCTAGACGAGCAAGCCTTGATGTAGCATCACCTGTCTTTAAGAGCCGAGAATATAGATAAATTAATTATATTATTTATAAAATTTAAGTGTAATGTAACGTTATATAACAACCATTTTCATTATAATTACCTCTTGTGTAAACCAGAGCCTAAATTCGTTGTTTGATTGTACCATTGTTTTTGGTCTTTTATTGTTCTCAGATATTTCATATTTTCTACATATTAAGAAATAAATAATGTATAAAAATAATCTAAAATAATGTTAAACATTATAATAATCAAAACTTACTTTTTCCATTCTTCGACATCTTCATGTGTGTCAGATAGATAACGAGCTAATTGTTCATGTTGCAAACTCATTAATTTCACTCATTTTCCCATCACATTACCACCATCATCGACGAACTCATCAGTGTCATCAATGCTAGTCGAGTCAGGCATATATTCCCGAGTATATATTGATGACTCCACGGTTATGTATTCCTCTGCAATTGATCCTGCAATGTATTGCGTATTCTTGACGTAATCCTTAAAAACTTTCATCAATCTTTCAAATGGATACATCCACTGATATCTAACTGGACCACAAAGAAGTGCCTCGTCGCATAGGTGTACCAACAAGTGAACAGTTATGTCAAAGAATGCTGGGGGGAAGTACTTCTCCAACACACAAATCGCTTCGTTCACCGCCAATTTCGCGACCACTATGTGTTCTCGATTGATTACCTTATCACACAAGAGTGAGAAGGTAAACGCACCAGGGGGAATTATTGTCCTCCCACTACTATCTTCTTTAAACCATATTTGTGGCTTAAGTTTCAACAATTTAAGGTCTTTTCATGCATTTTCTCCATCCTTCGAATGACTCCCCCCAAGGAAAGTCCCCACAATATGTTCAACGAAGTTCTTTTCTCCATGCATCACATCCAATACATGGCGCACCGGGTTATTCTTCCAATAAGTCAAGTCAAATAAAATTGACCTCTTAGACCATGCCTTTCTTGTCTCAGTTTCATTCCCAGTTGGGGTCTTTCTCACAGCCAGAGTATAACGGTTGGGTCGTCTTAAATTTTAAACTTTGGTAGTCATCGTCAAGTTTTATTGTGATATCTTCATGAGCACTTGAACCTTCTACATCATCATTAACCTCATTCTCCCCTGCTTCATAAACTCCGTACGCATCATCAACTAAATCCTCTAACATATTATGATCTACGTCATCCCCTTCTAGATCTATCCTACTTGTTGATGGTTGTTGTGAAGGTTGGTCGGGTACACAAGGAACTTTCAATTCACCGTGAAAACTCTAAAATCGATAACTATCTTGCATACCCGATCTTAACAAATGTAGTTCAACTGTTTTCCACTCAAACACCTTACCATTCTTACACCTAACACACATACATGGAAACTCTTCATAATTATGACATATCCTTGCATATTTCACAAATTCATTAGCACCTATATGAAACACATTCCCCATTCTATTTGTCTCACCCATACACTCTTTGTATTTTGGATATCCCATCACAACTACCACAACTAATCACCTATTAAGGTACGAAGCGTATATTCATGGATTAGTATAAAAAAAACTTAGATTTATAGTATGTTTCATTTAATTATGTCTTATTTATATTCAAAATCAATTTATAATTGAAATTTATATTTCCTCTAAAGGGTGAGTGGTCCTATCCCATTCAAGACCGCATTTTTCTGTAATATACTTAACGGCTTATGCACATTGTTATAATTTGAAAAAAAATCGACAGCATATCCTCGTAGTTCTCCAAGTACACGACGTAGATTGGAAAGTGTGAGTGTTATTTCAATTGATCAATTGAAATAACAGTCACACTTGTCAATTTAGTATGTATCGAGAGAATATTAAGATACAACTGCCGAACTTCCTACAAAAGTAACAACTTTAAGCCACTAAGAATATTATACAAAAATTATGTAGTCCCAAACTGTCCAAACAGGAAAATTCGAGAGATCTCATTACAGGGGCAAAGACTCTCGAACGGGTCTAAGGGTTATTGAATGCGTACGCATAAGAACTAGAAGGCTAGTATCTTTGCGCACTATATGTAATTTCAAGTATGTTTAATTTAATTATCATAATATATATATATATATATATATATATATATATATATATATATATATATATATATATATATATATATATATATATATATTGTTCGATATACAAAGTAATATTCAAAAAAAGTTAAAAAATCCCAACCCCATATGGACAATAATCCAGTGGTCATGCCACTTTTAAAATTAACTAACCCAATATCGATCCACTATAATCCAACAGCAATGTCAACAACAAATGTGTATCCCATACTCCTTCTAATTCATCTACTCAATTAATTATTTTCATCAACTAAACTAACAATTAAAGTATACAATTATTAATTTACTAATTTACAATGAGGGGCAATACTACTTTCATAATTAATTATATATTAATTTACTAATTTACAATGAGGGACATTCAATCACACGCACATACACACACACACGTAGCCCTCCACCCATCCCTGCCCCTTCCTCCCCACCCTGCCCCACCCGCCTCCCCACCCACCACACATATGCCCACGCACATGCACATGCACACACACACACACATACACACACACACACACACACACACATGCACAACCCACCCCCTACCCCCACCGTGCCTCATCCCCCTACCCACCCCCACCCACCACACATGCGCACACACACACACACACACACACACACACACACACACACACACACACACACACACACACACATATATATATATATATATATAAATGGGAGAGAGAGAGAGAGAGCAGTGTAGAGAGTGAGAAAAAAGGAGGGAAGAAACATCGGGGGGAAAAAGAAGGGGAAAAGATTTTTTTGCTGTGACATTTGTCAGGGTCATGTCACGGTCATTGATCGTGACAACATAGTCACGATCAATGACCGTGATAATACTTTGTCACGGCCTTGTCACGGTCAATGACCGTGACACAAAACGCGTGTTTTGTGTCACGATCATTGACCGTGACAAGGCTAAGCACTGGAAGAGTGACAATTTATCCATTTTGGTGTAGTGTGCATTTTTTTATTACTATATTTTTTATGCTTATATCTTTTGTCACTTTCATTCTCTAGGACCTTATATGTCTTGGTCTTTCTTCTGCAGGAAGAACTCATCCCTGTCTTATAACTATTGTTTCGGGATTATCCCCCTCAGGCGGGATTTCTGTCCCCCAGATCCACATATCTATGGATGGTAGGCCTTTGCTCCAACCTATCCCTCACGGGCTAGTATTTACAATGGCCTTAGTTGTTGATCCTATTTCACAGGTTCCTTATTTTGTTCATGTACTGATAGATTCGTCTTCTACAGTCATGATAATAACACCTTCTAATGCTTTTATGATGAGGAAGTCATCACCACAACCCCTGCTTCACCAATGGTCGTCTTTTGCTTTTACTCCTTAGATGGGACCCATATATTCTATGATCCTCTTTCCTGTTATTTCCTAGTGTAGTCTGCACTGACAAACCCATTTATTCTTTCCCTTTAGCTATCCCATGATACTACTTTATTGGTGGATCTTGCTACTATTACTCATGCATCCCCTATTGTAGATGAGTCACCTTGTACTATTACCTTCAGTGAGAGTCCTATCATAGTGCCTTTCCTGATAACTTTTTTCGTCATGGGTATTTGGGCTTTTTCTGTATACTTATTTTCGTGAGCTAAGTGTCTTTCTAACTCTTACCTCTTTCTCTTTATTTACAAGCTATCTTTGTGGAAGCTTCCTTATCTACCATATTTGCGGTAAGTATTGCTAAGGCAGCCCCTTTAGAACCACTTATAGCTCCCCCCTCAATCGTTGTGGAATGAACTACTCAGGTATCGTATATATCGTGTATGAGAGTAATCATTTCTATAACACTATTTTAATGTGGTATAACACTTTTTTTAAATTTTGTCACCGGGCTAACATAGTCATGGTTTCTTCGTCTGCGAAAACTGTTACTGTTTTTGCCCCCATTGCTGCGGGGATCTCAACTAGCACTTCAGATGAAGCTATCCAAGTAAATACTTGGTTTTCCTGTACCCTATATATATATATATATATATATATATATATATATATATATATATATATATATATATATATATATATATAATACTGTGCAAATGTTTGTTAACACTTACTTGTTTCTCTGTTCTTAGGTTAGTGTTGTGATCATTCTAGTAACTGTGGAATGCATTGGGGGGATAACTGCGGCAGAGGTACTAAATTGTAATACCCGTCCCTATTTCCTAATTACCATTTTTTCTTTATTTACTATGCAAGTGTGATTACCTCTTCCCTTGTTTTATTATTTCTAAGCTTGCAAGGCATTCGCTCTTATAACTATGGAGAACATCGGAGAGATGGCTGCGAGAGAGATATTATACTAGTATGCCTTATCTCCTTTTCTATTTCTCCTTTTTTCTTCTTGTTTATACTATACAATTGCTCTCACCTTTAGCCTTGTTTCATTGTTTCCAGGTGAGTGAGGCGGTTATTTTGACAACTATGGAGCATGTTAGAGAGATGGCTATGAGAGAGGTATTATACTGCCATACCTTCTCTGTTTTTCTATTTATCCATTTTCTTCTTGCTTATACTATGAAAGTTCTCTCACCTTCACCCTTGTTTCATTGTTTCCAGGTGAGCGAGGTGACTGCTCTGCTATCTGTGGAGCAAATAGAGAGTGATGTGATGTGCACTCCTCAAGTATTTGACTGTCATACCCAAGTTATTATTGCCTAATTGCTAACTTGTGAGTTGTATTGATATTTCTCATTGTTATTTCTTGCTCCTAGCCTAGCATCCCCCATTCAGCCGACTCTCTTCAGACTGGTGGCAGCATACTTAGCCCCTTGAGTTTTGAGGTAAGCTCCCTATCATGGCCTTTTTCAGAATATGGATACGTTTGTCATTGTCTTCTTTCTCTTTTGACCTATCATGAACATTTGTTTTTTGGATTTTATTGGTAGGTCCACCGAGGTAGAGAGTGAGGGGATCAGAGTTTTAAGTCCACTCCTACAACCGGTGATGCTAATTCTGGCGGGGAGTATTATTTCCTCCTCTCCGAGGTAGAGTCGCGACATTCTGATGGTGACGCTTAGGTAGATGCTCCTGTAATTTATGAGGAGGTTATGGCACGAGGAGCGAAAATGACACTTCGGGACACATGAGCACTAGATCTAAGATTGGATCTTAGAGAATCATCGTGAGACATTTACATCTCATAGTGTACATTACATTAGTAGCCTCATGGTGTTCAACCCGAAGGCTCTTGCTAGCCATATTCATGAGTTTTTGGCTACTTCTCCCGCTAAGCTGACTAATGCCTCCACTTTGTTGTTCATGGATATTCTCTGTGACATGCAACAGTTCTATCATTTTCATCCAGATAGGCTTGATGCTAGAGTTCGACATTCTTTAAGCATTCCTTTTCGAAAGATGGTGATACTTCACATATCTAGACATACTAGGGTCGATCTATGACATGGTGAGACGGTGAGGAACTAGGGCCAAATTGCATAACTTGAGTCCCATATTTCATCGCTTCAGTTCCATCTTGACAGAGTTGAGTCTGGTGACTAGGAGGATGAGGTCAAGCTAGCCAGGTTGGAGGAAATTTCTTGTGAGGGGCTTGTCCATCATATGCTGGTGTCCTTACCCGAAATGACTTTTTTTTATTATTTCTAGTGGATACGCTATTTCTTACCTTGAACTATTTTTATTTTCCACACGTAAAGAACTGATCATTTATAAATGAGAAAAAACACTATTATGCTTCTCTTGCACTTTTTATTTTTCCTCTACTTCTATCTATACTTTGGCATCTGTTTATTAAGACATGCTCTAATTTCTGCGAGCATTTGGTTAGTTTAGTCTACCTTATATACTGTGGGGTACTTGCATTAATATGAGCAAGTTATATATATATATATATATATATATATATATATATGTATATATATATATATATATATATATATATATATATATATATATATATATACATATACATACTTTTTATAAGCACAAGCCCCTATGACTGCGGGGTGTCTGCATGTTATCTGGGTAAGTTGCTGTTTTGGAGATACCCCCTCTGTCTGTGGGAGTGTTGTTACACATTATTATGCGGGTTCATAAGGAATATCTTGGAGGGGGGATGAAACTTCCTCCTTCTTTTAGGTCATATTTGTAAAGAATCTTTACAAATAAAATAAGTAAATGATAGTTGATTTTTTTTTTAATTCACTAGCCCCTAGTCTATGGGTTCCTTTCTCTACATTTTTCTTAATATCTTTCATGGTCTCAAAATACTAGAGGGGGGTATTTGGACCCCCTCCTCCACATTTCTATTGAATTGGTCAAGTAAAGTATTCTTTGAGAACATAGGTTAAAATTTGCTCTCGAGGCCAATTTGTTTTATTTATTATTATTACTTAGAGGATGTCCTCCCACTGGTGAGGTGATAAAAAAAATAAAAACTATCTATTATGCCTGGGAAGACTTTGCTCAATATACTTTATCTTAGGATGGATGTACCCCCCAAGTGGAATGAGAGAAGTTCCTCATTTTTTATGCACTCTCTTTTAGCCTAGTAGAAAGAATTTCTAAAAACAATATTTTATTGGGTCTACCTCATAGTAGGCAAGTAATCAAACAAACATAAAAAATGATACAAAATGTTTCTATCCATTTCTTTGCTATTGTGTATTTTTTACAAGATGGTATTGCTCTATCATTTTTTCACAAAGAAAGAACTTTTCTGTTATGAGAACAAACTGCTCAGATTCTATTACAGAAATGAAAATTTAGCAAGACTAGGCATAGTACGTCTTTAACGAGTTGCAATTGATGGATTGGAGGCAATTGCTTTTCGTCTTTGAATCTGGAAGTATCTTGACTTCCTTACCCCTCTCACCAAAAAGGTGCCTTCCCAGTTGGGTTTGAACATTGACGCAGACATGTTGCGGAGGTGATGAGTATATGCTTGGAGGACCAAGTCTCCCACTTAAAACTCTCTGGGCTTGATTAGGATTTCATAAGATCTGGACAACTGTTGGGTGAAAACTTTGAAGTTCTCCCTTGTTTTATCTCTATGCTCATGCAACTCCTCCAGCGGTACGTGCCGTGGGTCAGGAATGAGTCCATTGCTTAGAGCGACCCTAGCCGAGGACACTTCCAGTTCCACTGGTAGGAAAATTTCAATCCCATACACAAGTAAGAATGGAGTAAACCCGATTGGCTTTCTCTTCGAAGTGCGGTAGGCCCATAACACCATGGGTAACTTCTAATCCCATGCCCTGGTATGTCTTCTAGCATATTTTTCAGTAGAGCTATAAATCGGTCTAGGTGAGCCAGGATTGGGGATGCTCAGGCTCAGCCCGAACTCACTTACCCATGCTCAAGCTCGAGCTCGAACCGAATTATTATTTCCCACCTAGGCCTGATCTCGGACCATAAATATTACGGGCTTCTGGGCCAATTTCGGGAAGGCCCGATTTCAATTTTTTGTGTTAAAAAATTTCGATTTAATTTTTTTTTTCTTGTATTTCCATCATGGAAAAAAGTACACATTAAAATATAATTGATATTTCATGAAATAAAATATATAATTATGAAATATATTAAAATAAAACAAGGGAAATAAAAATGAAAACCTACAAATGCCTATTAAATTTCATACATTTAGCAAAATTTGATCACTAACAAAGGCCTATTGTGACTTGAACAATTATTAAATCAAATACCCATAATGAGGTTAACAATAAAATGAAAAAATTAAAAATCACATGTAAACTAATGTATTATGACAAATGATTTTCTTTTTAAAAGTATTAAATGAAATAAAAGAACGAATCATAATTAAACAATGTTAACATAAATATGTTATATTATATAAATTATTTATTTATTTATGAATATGAAGTTCGGGCTCAATTCGGGCTTGGCAAAGTTAGTCTCAAGCTCAGCCCGAAATTCATCCGGGCTTGAAATTTTGGCTCAGGCTCGAGTCGGCTCAAACTCAAATAAAGATGGGCCCGAAAACAACGGACCGAATGGGAAGGCTTTGAGCCTCGGGTGCTCAATTTACAGGCCTATTTTTTTGGATATTGATCAAGGTCTTGTTGGTGGCCTCCGTCTGGACATTTCCCTTTGGGTAGGAGATGGTTGAGATGTTACGCACATTTTTATAATTGTAACTGAGAAGTGACATCTCCTTGCCTATGAACTGTTTCCCATTAGGTGTGAGAATAACCTTAGGTATACAAAACCTGCATATGATATACTCCTTGAAAAATGGGTTACCACTTGGGCAATGAATCTTCTTAGAGGAACCACCTCTACCCAATTGGTATAAAATTCCATAGCAACAATGATGAAATCTTTGCCATGAGAGGCTGGGCTGATCTTTCCCACCAGATCAAAGGCCAATGTGTGGAAAGGGTAAAGAACTGCTAGGAATTGCAAGATAATAGAAGGGGCATGAACCATGTTGATATGTACTTGGAAAGTGAAGAGTGGCCTTTACGCATGTGTTTCAAATCAAACCAATTTTTACAAAAAATTATCCAACTTTTAATTAGTACCAAACCAAGTTGTGAAAAACCATTTTTTACTTTAAACCAATCTTATCTTGATTAATCCTAAACATGCATCTAGTGATTAAAGTAAGTAAAGTAAAGTAGAGAATACTCACAACACATGATGTACGAGGAAAAACCCAAGACGGAAAAAGAACTCGGACAACCCAAGCCAGACAATCACTATGAATATGGAATTACAACGAATTGATAAAAGACACTTGGTGCAGCAAAACCCGGATGTTCAAGTATAGAACAATCCTCCTTGGTGCAGCAAGATCAAATAACCATATAGTAATGATAACTCGGATCTTTGCAAACTATAAGGATGTGTTTAAGCATTGAAACCTTAGAAAAATATTTGCAAAACTCGTATTGGATTGAAAACTGTTTTCCAGATTACACCAAACCCAAATTCTGACAAAACCACGCTTTAAATAGGATTTTAAGTCGGCGCCTAAAAAAACATATCGCTCGAACGAGATTGACCAGTCGTTCGCTGGATATGGCTATCTCACTCGAACGATCCGAGCTGTCATTCGAACGACGTGCGTGTCAATTTGGCTTTTTCTTTAAAACGTTTCTTCCAAAAGATATCCAATTAAGCCAAACTCTTTTTGAGCTTATCAGAATAAAACGTAGTGTAAAACATTTAAAACAATTTTAAAACCATTTAAAAAAAATTCCTTATCAAAATTCATCCTTAAAAATTATTCGGAGGAGAATTAATTATATGCATTCCTACCTGTGTGATCTCGGAATGCAATAAACTTGGAGAAGAGTAAATTTGCACCAATTCAACTTCAGCATGATTAATTCTTTGAAGCTTTATTGCAACGTCTTCAATTTCTTCAATACGTCATAGACCAAGTGGGATCGTGACAAAATAAAATCTCCCTATGACATATTACAAACACAGTATTATTCACGGAATTAAGTCAAAACAATACAGGGACTCAATTGAAAATTTATGTCCTTACAAATCTTCCCCTTTGAATATTCCGGGACAAAACTAAATCGGTGAAATCCCTAAGATGGGCCGTCAAGCCGTATGATGCCTAAATCCCATCCCATAAACCCACAGTAAAAATATTACCGGACACGGACTAGAATATGTAGCATCGGCAAGCATGAACTGTCTGAATGTGATGTAGTTTGGAACTCTCGAATCGATGAAACATACCTACACACATGAACCACACAAACAAATACCCAGTGAAGTATTGAGCTATAAATGAAACTAATATATATATATCCAAATGATACAAATTTTAGAATAGATACCAATATGAATAAACTCTGAAAAATCGTTTGTTAAATAATTGAGAAACAAAATGATAACAATTTTTACTACTAATACCAATTTCTAATTCCATTTGTAAAGAATGTAATAAAAAACATGCTCAACAAATATCCCCCCTACATCATATACATCTCTCCCCCTTTTTGTCTCGAATAGTTAATCTGGTGAAAAGATAAACCAAACAACAAGTATCTAGCATGAAAATATATCAAATAAAAATCGCTAGATAATAATGAAACAAACAGCTAAATATGATCAAGTAATGAAAAATCGGTACCAATTTGAAGAGTGGACCTTATGCATGTGTTTAAAATCAAACCATTTTTTACTAAAAATTATCCAACTTTTAATTAACACCAAACCAAGTTGTGAAAAACCAATTTTTACTTTCAACCAATTTTATCTTGATTGATCCTAAACACGCATCTAGTGGTTAAAGCAAGTAAAGTTAAGTAGAGAATACTCACAACGCATCATGTACGAGGAAAAACTCAAGACGGGAAAAAACCTCAGACGGCCCAAGCCATACAATCATTATGAATATGGAATTATAACAAATGGAAAAAAAGACTCACTCAACGACTCCATCCCCACGAGTCTTAACGCTCTTCTGATCTTCAACCACTCCTCTCATAGTGCCCACGCAGAAAGTCCTTCTTCCACAATACCTGTCCAAAACAAAAGCTTCCACGTATTTCTTGGTGTCCACTGAATGGATTTAATATGTCTACACTCTCAAACAAGAAGTCCTTCTCCTGTTTTCACCGCAAAACCCATATGTTCAAGTATAGGACAATCCTTCTTGGTGCAGCAAGACAGCACAAACATATAGTAATGATAACTAGGATCTTTGCGAAGTATAAGGAAGTGTTTAAGCTTTGAAACCTTAGAAAAACGTGTGCAAAACTTGTACTGGATTGAAAACTGTTTTGCAGATTACACCACACTCAAATTCTGACGAAACTACGCCTTAAATAGGATTTTAAGTCGGTGCCTCAAAAAATGTGTCGCTCAAATGAGATTGACTAGTCGTTCGCGCGACATGGCTACCTCGCTCAAACGACGCGCGTGTCAATTTGACTTTTTCTTTAAAAAGTTTCTTACAAAAGATATCCGATTAAGGCAAACTCTTTTTCAAGCTTATCAGAATAAAGCGTAGTGTAAAACATTTAAAACACTTTTAAAAACATTTAAAAACATTTTCTTAATAAAAATTCATCCTCAAAAATTATTTCGAGCACTATTAATTATACGCATTCATAACTATGTAATCTAGGAATACAATAAACTTGAAGAGAAATAAACTTGCACCAATTAAACTTCGACATGATTAATTCTTTGAAGCTTTATCGCAACGTCTTCAATTTCTTTAATACGTCATAGACCAAGTGAGATAGTGACTAAATAAAATCTCCCTACGAAATATTATAAACACAGTTTTGTTCACGAAATTAAGTCAAAATAATACAGGGACTCAATTGGAAATTTATGTCCTTACAAATCCCCCCCATTGACAATTCTGGAACAAAACTAAATCAGTGAAATTTCGAAGATGGGACGTCAAGCCATATGACGCCTAAATCCAATCCTATAAACCCAAAGCAGAATAATACATGACATAGATTAGAATATGTAGCACCGACAAGCATGAACTGTCTGAATGTGATGTAATCTTGAAGTCTCGAATCGCTGAAGCGTACCTGCACACATGAAACAAACAAATAAATACCCAGTGAAGTATGGAGGAACAAATGAAACCAATATATATATATATATATATATCCAAATGATACCAATTTTTCAATAGATAGCTTTATCGCATTCATACTTGTCCATCTTGGGGCAACATGATCACATTTTTTAAGTCAAAACAATACAACGACTCAATTGGAAATTTATGTCCTTACAAATCTCCCCCTTTGACTATTTTAGGACAAAACTAAATCAGTTAAATTCTTAAGATGGGCCATCAAGCCGTATGATGCCTAAATCCCATCCCATAAACCCAAAGTAAAAACTTACAGGACATGGACTAGAATATGTAGCACCAAGCATGAACTGTCTGAATGTTATGTAGTCTTGAAATCTCAAATCGCTGAAGCATACCTACACACATGAAACACACAAATAAATACCCAGTGAAGTATGTAGGTAGAAATGAAAGCAATATATATATCCAAATGATACATATTTTACAATAGATACCAATATGAATAAACTCTGAAAAATCACTTGTTAAACAATTGAGAAACGAAATGATACCAATTTTTACTACCAATACCAATTTCTAATACCATTTGTAAAGTATGTAATCCAAAACATGCTAAAAAAATCTCGCCCTGCATCACATACAGTCTCCTCCTTTTTGTATCAAATAGACATTCCGGTGAAAAGATAAACCAAACAACAAGTATCTAGCATGAAGATATACCAAATAAAAATCGCTAGATAATAATGAAACAAACATCTAAATATGATCAAGTAATGACAAATCGGTACCAATTTGAAGAGTGGCCCTTATGCATGTGTTTCAAATGAAACCAATTTTTACCAAAAATTATCCTCCTTTTAATTAGCTCCAAACCAAGTTCTGAAAAAACAATTTTTACTTTAAACCAATTTTATCTTGATTAATCCTAAACTTGCATCTAGTAATTAAATAAATTAAAGTAAAGTAGAGATTACTCACAACGCAGGATGTACGAGGAAAAACCCAAGACGAGGAAAAACCTCGGACGACCCAAGCTAGACAATCACTACAAATATGGAATTATAACGAACAGACAAAAGACTCACTCAAAGACTCCATCCCCATGGGTCTTGATGCTCTTCTGATCTTCAACTACTCCTCTCACAGTGCCCACGCAGAAAGTCCTTCTTCCACGATACCTGTCCAAAACACAAGCGTCCATGTACGTCTCGGTGTCCACCAAATGGCTTTGATATGTCTACGATGTAGAAAAAGAAGTCGTTCTCTTTTATTCACCAAAAATCCCAGATGTTCAAGGATAGGATAATCCATCTTGGTGCAACATGATCACATAAACATATAATAATGACAACTCGAATCTTTGCAAACTATAAGGATGTGTTTAAGCTTTGAAACCTTAGAAAAACATTAGCAAAACCTGTACTACATTGAAAACTATTTTCCAGATTTCACCACACCCAAATTCTAACGAAACCACACATTAAATAGGATTTTAGGTCGGTGCCTCAAAAAATGTGTCACTCGAACGAGATTGACTAGTCATTCGCGCGACATGGCTTCCTCGCTCGAACGATCCAAGTGTCGTTCGAACGACGCGTGTGACAATTTTACTTTTACTTTAAAACGTTTCTTCCAAAAGAGAGCCAATTAAGCCAAACTCTTTTTCGAGCTTATCAGAATAAAACGTAGTGTAAAACATTAACAACACTTTTAAAAACATTTTTAAACATTTTCCTTGTAAAAATTCATCCTCAAAAATTATTCCGAGCACCATTAATTATACGCATTCCTACCTGTGTAATCTTGGAATGCAATAAACTTGAAGACAAATAAACTTGCACCAATTAAACTTCGACATGATTAATTCTTTGAAGCTTTATCGCAACATCTTTAATTTCTTCAATACGTCATAGACTAAGTGGGATCGTGACAAAATAAAATCATCCTATGACATATTACAAACAAAGTTTTGTTCACAGAATTAAGTCAAAACAATATAGGGACTCAATTGGAAATTTATGTCCTTACAAATCTCCCTTTTTGACATTATTGGGACAAGACTAAATCAGTGAAATGCCTAAGACGGGCCGTCAAGTCGTATGACGCCTAAATCCCGTCCCATAAATCCAAAGTAAAAAATTAAAGGACACGAACTAGAATATGTAGCACCGGTAAGCATGAACTGTCTGACTGTGATGTAGTCTTGAAATCTCGAATCGCTGAAGCATACCAACACACATGAAACAGACAAACAGATACCTAGTGAAGTATGGATGAATAAATGAAACCAATATATATATATATATATATATATCCAAATGATACCAATTTTACAATAGATACCAATGTGAATAAACTCTGAAAATTCACTTGGTAACCAATTGAGAAACAAAATGATACCAATTTGTCCTAGCAATACCAATTTATAATACCATTTTTAAAGTATGTAATAAAAAACATGCTCAACAAATCTCCCCCTACATCACATACATCTCTCCCCATTTTTGTCTCGAATAGACAATCCGGTGAAAAGATAAATCAAACAATAAGTATCTAGCATGAAGATATACCAAATAAAAATTGCTAGATAATAATGAAACAAAAAGCAAAATATAATCAAGTAATGAAAAATCGGTAACAATTTGAAGAGTGGCCCTTATGCATGTGTTTCAAATCAAACCAATTTTTACCAAAAATTATCCAACTTTTAATTGGCACGAAACCAAGTTGTGAAAAACCAATTTTTACTTTAAACCAATTTTATATTGATTAATCCTAAACATGCATCTAGTGATTAAAGCAAGTAAAGTAAAGTAAAGAATACTCACAACGCAGGATGTACGAGGAAAAACTGAAGATGAAAAAAAACTCTGACAACCCAAGCGAGACAATCACTATGAATATGGAATTACAACGAACAGATAAAAGACTCACTCAAAGACTCCATCCCCATGGGTCTTGATGCTCTTCTATTCTTAAACCACTTCTCTCACAGTGCCCACGCAGAAAGTCCTTCTTCCATGATACCTATGCAAAACACACGCGTCCACGTATGTCTTGGTGTCCATCGAATGACTTTCATATGTCTACGATGACGAATAAGAAGTCCCTCTCTTTTATTCACCGCAAAACCCAAATGTTCAAGTATTGAACAAACCTTCTTTGTGCAGCAACATCACATAAACATATAGTAATGATAGCTCGGATCATTGCAAACTATAAGGATGTGTTTAAGTTTTGAAACCTTAGAAAAACGTGGGCAAAACCCGTACTGGATTGACAACTATTTTCCAGATTGCACCACACCCACATTCTGACGAAACCACGCTTTGAATCGGATTTTAAGTCGGCGCCTCAAAAAATGTGTCGCTCGAACGAGATTGACCAGTCATTCACTCATCATGCCTATCTCACTCGAATGATCCGAGCTATTGTTCAAACGACGAGCACGTTAATTTGACTTTTTCTTGAAAGCGTTTCTTCTATAAGAGATCCAATTAAGACAAACTCTTTTTCGGGCTTTATTAGAATAAAACGTTGTGTAAAACAATTAAAACACTTTTAAAAACATTTTAAACATTTCCTTATAAAAATTCATCCTTAAAAATTATTCCGAGCACCATTAACTATACACATTAATGCCTATGTGATCTCGGAATGCAATAAACTTGAAGAAGAATAAACTTGCACCAGTAAACTTCGGCATGATTAATTCTTTAAAGTTTTATCGCAACGTCTTCAATTTCTTCAATACGTCATAGAACAAGTGGGATCATGACAAAATAAAATCTCCCTATGACATGTTACAAACACAGTTTTGTTCATGAAATTAAGTCAAAACAATACGACGACTCAATTGGAAATTTATGTCCTTACAAATATCCCCCTTTGACTATTTTGGGACAAAAATAAATCAGTAAAATTCTTAAGATGGGCCATCAAGCCGTATGATGCCTAAATCCCATCCCATAAACCCAAAGTAAAAACTTATAGGACATGGACTAGAATATGTAGCACCAAGCATGAATTGTCTGAATGTGATGTAGTCTTGAAATCTCAAATCGTTGAAGCATACCTACACACATGAAACACACAAATAAATACCCAGTAAAGTATGTTGGAAGAAATGAAACCAATATATATATCCAATGATATAAATTTTACAATAGATACCAATATGAATAAACTCTGAAAAATCACTTGTTAAACAATTGAGAAACGAAATGATACCAATTTTTACTACCAATACCAATTTATAATACTATTTGTAAAGTATGTAATCGAAAACATGCTAAAAAAATCTCCCCCTGCATCACATACACTCTCCCCCTTTTTGTCTCAAATAGACATTCCGGTGAAAAGATAAACCAAACAACAAGTATCTAGCATGAAGATATACGAAATAAAAATCGCTAGATAATAATGAAACAAACATCTAAATATGATCAAGTAATGAAAAATCGGTACCAATTTGAAGAGTGGCCCTTATGCATGTGTTTCAAATGAAACCAATTTTTACCAAAAATTATCCTACTTTTAATTAGCTCCAAATCAAGTTGTGAAAAACCAATTTTTACTTTAAACTAATTTTATCTTGATTAATCCTAAACATGCATCTAGTGATTAAAGCAAGTAAAGTAAAGTATAGAATACTCACAACGCAGGATGTACGAGGAAAAACCCAAGATGGAAAAAAACTCGGATGACCCAAGCGAGACAATCACTATGAATATGGAATTACAACGAATAGATAAAAGACTCACTCAAAGACTCCATCCCCATGGGTCTTGATGCTCTTTTGTTCTTAAACCACTTCTCTCACAGTGCCCACGCAGAAAGTCCTTCTTCCATGATACCTATGCAAAACACACGCGTCCACGTATGTCTTGGTGTCCACCGAATGACTTTGATATGTCTACGATGTCGAATAAGAAGTCCCTCTCTTTTCTTCACTACAAAACCCAAATGTTCAAGTATTGAACAAACCTTCTTTGTGCAGCAACATCACATAAACATATAGTAATGATAGCTCGGATCATTGCAAACTATAAGGATGTGTTTAAGTTTTGAAACCTTAGAAAAACGTGGGCAAAACTCGTACTGGATTGAAAACTGTTTTCCAGATTGCACCACACCCACATTCTGACGAAACCACGCTTTGAATCGGATTTTAAGTCGGCGCCTCAAAAAATGTGACGCTCGAACGAGATTGACCAGTCATTCACTCATCATGACTATCTCACTCAAATGATCCGAGCTATTGTTCGAACGACGAGCGTGTCAATTTGACTTTTTCTTGAAAGCGTTTCTTCCATAAGAGATCCAATTAAGCCAAACTCTTTTTCGGGCTCTATTAGAATAAAACGTTGTGTAAAACAATTAAAACACTTTTAAAAACATTTTAAACATTTCCTTATAAAAATTCATCCTTAAATATTATTTCGAGAACCATTAATTATACGCATTAATGCCTGTGTGATCTCGGAATGAAATAAACTTGAAGAAGAATAAACTTGCACCAATAAACTTCGGCATGATTAATTCTTTAAATCTTTATCGCAACTTCTTCAATTTCTTCAATACGTCATAGAACAAGTGGGATCATGACAAAATAAAATCTCCCTATGACATGTTACAAACACAGTTTTGTTCACGAAATTAAGTCAAAACAATACAACGACTCAATTGGAAATTTATGTCCTTACAAATATCCCCCTTTGACTATTTTGGGACAAAACTAAATCAGTAAAATTCTTAAGATGGGCCATCAAACCGTATGATGCCTAAATCCCATCCCATAAACCCAAAGTAAAAACTTATAGGACATGGACTAGAATATGTATCACCAAGCATGAACTGTCTGAATGTGATGTAGTCTTGAAATCTCAAATCGCTGAAGCATACCTACACACATGAAACACATAAATAAATACCCAGTGAAGTATGTAGGAAGAAATGAAACCAATATATATATCCAAATGATACAAATTTAACAATAGATACCAATATGAATAAACTCTGAAAAATCACTTGTTAAACAATTGAGAAACGAAATGATACCAATTTTTACTACCAATACCAATTTCTAATACCATTTGTAAAGTATGTAATCGAAAACATGCTGAAAAAATATCCCCCTGCATCACATCCACTCTCCCCCTTTTTGTCTCAAATAGACATTCCGGTGAAAAGATAAACCAAACAACAAGTATCTAGCATGAAGATATACCAAATAAAAATTGCTAGATAATAATGAAACAAACATCTAAATATGACCAAGTAATGAAAAATCGGTACCAATTTGAAGAGTGGCCCTTATGCATGTGTTTCAAATGAAACCAATTTTTACCAAAAATTATCCTACTTTTAATTAGCACCAAACCAAGTTGTGAAAAACCAATTTTTACTTTAAACCAATTTAACTTGATTAATCCTAAACTTGCATCTAGTAATTAAATCAAGTAAAGTAAAGTAGAGATTACTCACAACGCAGGATGTACGAGGAAAAACCCAAGACGAGAAAAAACCTCGGACGACCCAAGCCAGACAATCACTACAAATATGGAATTATAACGACCAGACAAAAGACTCACTCAACAACTCCATACCCATGGGTCTTGACGCTCTTCTAATCTTCAACCACTCCTCTCACAGTGCCCATGAAGAAAGTCCTTATTCCACGATACCTGTCCAAAACACACGCGTCCACGTATGTCTGGGTGTCCACCAAATGGCTTTGATATGTCTACGATGTAGAAAAAGAAGTCCTTTTCTTTTCTTCGCCAAAAATCCCGGATGTTCAAGGATAGGATAATCCATCTTGGTGCAACATGATCACGTAAACATATAGTAATGATAACTCGGATCTTTGCAAACTATAAGGATGTGTTTAAGCTTTGAAACCTTAGAAAAACATGAGCAAAACCTATACTACATTGAAAACTATTTTCCAGATTTCACCACACCCAAATTCTAACGAAACCACATATTAAATAGGATTTTAGGTCGGTGCCTCAAAAAATATGTCACTCGAACGAGATTGACTAGTCATTCGCGCGAAATGGCTTCCTCGCTCGAACGTTCCAAGTGTCGTTCGAACGACGCGCGTGACAATTCGACTTTTACTTTAAAACGTTTCTTCCAAAAGAGAGCCAATTAAGCCAAACTCTTTTTCGAGCTTATCAGAATAAAATGTAGTGTAAAACATTAACAACACTTTTAAAAACATTTAAAAACATTTTCCTTGGAAAAATTCATCCTACAAAATTATTCCCAGCACCATTTATTATACGCATTCATACTTGTGCAATCTCAGAATGCAATAAACTTGAATACAGATAAACTTGCACCAATTAAACTTTGGAATGATTAATTGTTTGAAGCTTTATCGGAACGTCTTCAATTTCTTCAATACGTCATAGACCAAGTGGGATCGTGACAAAATAAAATCTCCCTATAACATATTACAAATAAAGTTTTGTTCACGGAATTAAGTCAAAACAATATAGGGACTCAATTGGAAATTTATGTCCTTACAAATCTCCCCCTTTGACATTTTTGGGACAAAACTAAATCAGTGAAATGCCTAAGACGGGCCGTCAAGTCGTATGACGCCTAAGTCGCATCCCATAAACCGAAAGCAGAGAAATACAGGACACGGACTAGAATACGTAGCACCGATAAGCATGAACTGTCTGAATGTGATGTAGTCTTAAAATCTCGAATCGCTAAAGGGTACCTACACACATGAAACAGACAAACAAATACCCAGTGAATTATAGAGGAAGAAAAGAAGCCAATATATATATATATATATCCAAATGATACCAATTTTACAATAGATACCAATATGAATAAGCTCTGAAAAATCATGTGATAAACAATTGAGAAACAAAATGATACCAATTTCTACTGCCAATACCAATTTCTAATACCATTTGTAAAGTATGTAATAGAAAACATGCTCAACAAATATCCCCTGCATCACATATACTCTCCCCATTTTGTCTCGAATAGACAATCTGGTGAAACGATAAACCAAACAACAAGTATCTAGCATGAAGATATACCAAATAAAAATCGCTGGATAATAATGAAACAAACAGCTAAATATGATAAAGTAATGACAAATCGGTACCAATTTGAAGACTCGCCCTTATGCATGTGTTTCGAATCAAACCAATTTTTAACAAAAATTATCCAACTTTTAATTAGCATCAAACCAAGTTGTGAAAAGCCAATTTTTACTTTAAACAAATTTTATCTTGATTAATACTAAACATGCATCTAGTGATTAAAGAAAGTAAAGTAAAGTAAAGTAAAGTAGAGAATACTCATAATGTAGGATGTACGAGGAAAAACCCAAGACGAGAAAAAACCTCGGACAACCAAAGTTAGACAATCACTATGAATATGGAATTATAACGAACAAACAAAAGACTCACTCAATGACTCCATCCCCATGGGTCTTGACGTTTTTCTGATCTTCAACCACTCCTCTCACAGTGCTCATGCAGAAAGTCCTTCTCCCACGATACCTGTCCAAAACACACGCATCCACGAATGTCTCGGTGCCCACCGAATGGGTTAAATATGTCTACGATGTCGAACAAGAAGTCCTTATCTTTTCTTCACCGCAAAACCCAGATGTTCAAGTATAGGTCAATCCTTCTTGGTCAGCAAAATCACATAAACATATAGTAATGATAACTCGGATATTTGCAAACTATAAGATGTGTTTAAGCTTTGAAACCTTAGAAAAACATGTGCAAAACCCATACTGGATTGAAAACTGTTTTTTAGATTACACCACACCCAAATTCTGACGAAACCATGGTTTAAATAGGATTGTAAGTAGGTGCCTCAAAAAATGTGTCGCTCGAACGAGATTGACAAGTCGTTCGTGCGATATGGCTAGCTCGCTCGAACGATCCAAGTGTCGTTCGAACGACGCGCGTCTCAATTTGACTTTTTCTTTAAAACGTTTCTTCCAAAAGAGATCCAATTAAGCCAAACTCTTTCTTGAGATTATCAGAATAAAGCTTAGTGTAAATCATTTAAAACACTTTTAAAAACATTTTAAAACATTTTCCTTATAAAAATTCATCCTAAAAATTATTTCGAGCACCATTAATTATACGCATTCATACCTGTGTAATCTCGGAATGCAATAAACTTGAATACAAATAAACTTGCACCAATTAAACTTCGGCATTATTAATTCTTTGAAGCTTTATCGCAACGTCTTCAATTTCTTCAATACATCATAGACAAGTGGGATCATGACAAAATAAAATGCCACAATGACATATTACAAACACAGTTTTGTTTACGAAATTAAGTCAAAATAATATCGGGACTCATTTGAAAATTTATGTCCTTACAAATCCCTCCCTTTGACAATTCTGGAACAAAAATAAATCAGTAAAACGCCTAAGACGGGTCGTCAAGCCATATGACGCCTAAATCCCATCCTATAAACCCAAAGCAGAAAAATACAAGACACGGACTAGAATATGAAGCGCCGACAAGCATGGGCTATCTGAATGTGATGTAGTCTTGAAATCTCGAATCGCTGAAGCGTACCTGCACACATGAAACAGACAAAAAAATACCAAGTGAATTATGGAGGATGAAATGAAACTAATATATATATATATATATATATATCCAAATGATACCAATTTTACAATAGATACCAATATGAATAAACTCTGAAAAATCACTTGTTAAACAATTGAGAAACAAAATGATACCAGTTTCTACAACCAATACAAATTTCTAATACCATCTATAAAGTATGTAATCGAAATCATGCTCAACAAATCCCCCCTACATCACATACACTCTCCCTTTTTTTGTCTCGAATAGACAATCCGGTGAAAAGTTAAACCAAACAACAAGTATCTAGCATAAAGATATACCAAATAAAAATCACTAGATAATAATGAAACTAACAACCAAATATGATCAAGTAACGACAAATCGATACAAATTTGAAGACTGGCCCTTATGCGTGTGTTTGAAATCAAACCAATTTTTACCAAAAATTATCCAACTTTTAATTAGCACCAATCCAAGTTGTGAAAAATCAATTTTTACTTTAAACAAATTTTATCTTGATTAATCCTAAACATGCATCTAGTGATTAAAGCAAGTAAAGTAAAGTAGAAAATACTCACAACGCAGGATGTACGAGGAAAAACCCAAGACGAGAAAAAACCTCGGATGACCCAAGCCAGACAATCACTACAAATATGGAATTATAACGACCAGACAAAAGACTCACTCAACGACTCCATACCCATGGGTCTTGACGCTCTTCTGATCTTCAACCACTCCTCTCACAGTGCCCATGAAGAAAGTCCTTCTCCCACGATACCTTTCCGAAACACACGCGTCCACGAATGTCTTGGTGCCCACCGAATGGCTTTGATATGTCTACGATGTCGAAGAAGAAGTCCTTCTCTTTTCTTCATCGCAAAACCTAGATTTTCAAGTATAGGAAAATCCTTCTTGATGAAGAAAGATCACATAAACATATGGTAATGATAACTCGGATCTTTGCAAACTATAATGATGTGTTTAAGCTTTGAAACCTTAGAAAAACATGTGCAAAACCCATACTGGATTGAAAACTGTTTTACAAATTGCATCACACCCAAATTCTGAAGAAACCACGCTTTAAATAGGATTTTAAGTCGCTGCCTAAAAAAATGTGTCACTCGAATGAGATTGACCAGTCGTTTGCTCGATATGGCTACCTCCCTCGAACGATCCAAGCATCGTTCGAACGACGCGCGTGTCAATTCGACTTTTTCTTTAAAACCTTTCTTCCAAAAGAGATCCAATTAATCCAAACTCTTTCTCGAGATTATCAGAATAAAGCATAGTGTAAATCATTTAAAACACTTTTAAAAATATTTTAACACATTTTCCTTATAAAAATTCATCCTAAATAATTATTCCGAACACGATTAATTATACGCATTCATACATGTGTAATCTCGGAATGCAATAAACTTGAATACAAATAAACTTGCACCTATTAAACTTCGGCATGATTAATTCTTTGAAGCTTTATCGCAACGTCTTCAATTTTTTTAATACATCATAGACCAAGTGGGATCGTGACAAAATAAAATCTCCCTACGAAATATTATAAACACAGTCTTGTTCACGAAATTAAGTCAAAATAATACAGGGACTCAATTGGAAATTTATGTCCTTATAAATCCCCCCCATTGACTATTATGGAACAAAACTAAATCAGTGAAATGCCTAAGATGGGCTGTCAAGCCATATGATGCCTAAATCCCATCCCATAAACCCAAAGAAGAAAAATATAAGACACGGATTAGAATACATAGCACTGACAAGCATGAAATATCTGAATGTGATGTAATTTTGAAGTCTCGAATCGCTGTAGCGTACCTACACACATGAAATAGACAACCAAATACCCAGTGAATTATGGAGGAAGAAATGAAACCAATATATATATATATATATATATATATATATATATATATATATATATATATATATATATATATATATATATATATGTATATCCAAATGATACCAATTTTATAATAGATACCAATATGAATAAACTCTAAAAAATCACTTGTTAAACAATTGAGAAACAAAATGATACCAATTTTACTACCAATACCAATTTCTAATACCATTTGTAAAGTATGTAATCGAAAACATGCTCAACAAATCCCCCCTGCATCACATACACTCTCGCCCTTTTTGTCTCGAATAGACAATCCGGTAAAAAGATAAACCCAACAACATGTATCTAGCATGAAGATATACCAAATAAAAAGCGCTAGATAATAATGAAACAAATATCTAAATATGATCAAGTAATGACAAATCGATACCAATTTGAAGACTGAACCTTATGCATGTGGTTTAAATCAAACCAATTTTTACCAAAAATTATCCAACTTTTAATTAGCACTAAACCAAGTTGTGAAAAACCAATTTTTACTTTAAACCAATTTTATCTTGATTAATCCTAAACATGCATCTAGTTATTAAAACAAGTAAAGTAAAGTTGAGAATACTCACAACGCAGGATGTACGAGGAAAAACACAAGACGGTAAAAACCTCGGACGACCCATGCCAGACAATCACTATGAGTATGGAATTATAACGAATTGACAAAAGAGTCACTCAATGACTCCATCCCTAGGAGTCTTGATGCTCTTCTGATCTTCATCCACTCCTCTCATAGTGCCCACATAGAAAGTCCTTCTCCCACGGTACCTGTCTAAAACACACGCGTCCACGAATGTCTCGGTGCCCACCGAATTGCTTTGATTTATCTATGATTTCGAACAAGAAGTCATTCTCTTTTCTTCACCACAAAACCCAGATGTTCAAGTATAGGACAATCCTTCTTGGTGCAGCAAGATCACATAAATATATAGTAATGATAACTCGGATCTTTGCAAACTATAAGGATGTGTTTAACCTTTTAAACCTTAGAAAAACATGTGTAAAACCCATACTGGATTGAAAACTGTTTTACAGATTGCACCACACCCAAATTCTGATGAAACCACGCTTTAAATAGGATTTTAAGTCGGTGCCTCAAAAAATGTGTCGCTCGAACGAGATTGACCAGTCATTCGCGCGACATGGCTTCCTCGCTTGAACGATCCAATTGTCGTTCGAAAGATGCGCGTGTCAATTTGACTTTTTATTTAAAACGTTTCTTCCAAAAGTGATCCAATTAAGCCAAACTCTTTCTCGAGCTTATCAGGATAAAACATTGTGTAGATCATTTAAAACACTTTTAAAAACATTATAAAACATTTTCCTTATAAAAATTCATCCTAAAAAATTATTCCGAGCACCATTAATTATACGCACTCATACCTGTGTAATCTTGGAATGCAATGAACTTGAATACAAATTAACTTGAACCAATTACACTTCGTCATGATTAATTATTTGAAGCTTTATCGCATCGTCTTCAATTTCTTCAACATAGACCAAGTGGGATCGTGACAAAATAAAATCTCCCTGTGACATATTACAAACGCAGTTTTGTCCACGGAATTAAGTTAAAATAATACAGGGACTCAATTGGAAATTTATGTCCATACAAATCCTCCCCTTTGACTATTCTGGAACAAAACTAAATCAGTGAAATGCCTAAGACGGGCCGTCAAGCCATATGATGCCTAAATCCCATCCCATAAACCCCAAGTAGAAAATTACAGGACACGGACTAGAATATGTAGCACCGACAAGCATGAACTGTCATAATGTGATGTAGTCTTGAAATCTCGAATCTCTGAAGCGTACCTACACACATGAAATAGACAAACAAATACCCAGTGAATTATGGAGGAAGAAATGAAACCAATATATATATATATATATATATCCAAATGATACCAATTTTACAATAGATACTAATATGAATAAACTCTGAAAAATCACTTGTTAAATAATTGAGAGACAAAATGATTCCAATTTGTACTACCAATACCAATTTCTAATACCATTTGTAAAGTATGTAATCGAAAACATGCTAAACAAATCCCCCCCTCCATCACATACACTCTCCCCCTTTTTGTCTCGAATAAACAATCTGGTGAAAAGATAAACCGAACAACAAGTATCAAGTGTGGAGATATACCAAATAAAAATCAATAGATAATAATGAAACAAACAGTTAAATATGACCAAGTAATAACAAATCGGTACCAATTTGAAGACTGACCCTTATGTATGTATTTCTAATCAAACCAATTTTTACCAAAAATTATCCAACTTTTAATTAGCACCAAACCAAGTTGTGAAAAACCAATTTTTACTTTAAACCAACTTTATCTTGATTAATCCTAAACATGCATCTATTGATTAAAGCAGGTAAGGCAAAGTAAATAATACTCACAACGCAAGAAGGGAAAAAACCTCGGACGACCCAAGCCAGACAATCACTATGAATATGGAATTATAACGAACAGATAAAAAACTCACTCAACAACTCCATCGCCACGGGTCTCGACGCTCTTCTGATATTCAACCACTCCTCTCATAGTGCCCACGCAGAAAGTCCTTCTCCCACGATACATGTCCAAAACACACGCGTCCACGTATGTCTCGGTGTCCACCGAATGGCTTTGATATGTCTTCGATGTCGAACAAATATTCCTTCTATTTTCTGCACCGCAAAACCCGAATGTTCAAGTATAGGACAATCCTTCTTGGTGCAGCAAGATCACATAAACATATAGTAATGATAACTCGGATCTTTTCAAATTATAAGGATGTGTTTAAGCTTTGAAACCTTAGAAAAATATGTGCAAAACCCATACTAGATTGAAAACTATTTTACATATTGCACTAGACCCAAATTCTGACGAAACCACGCTTTAAATAGGATTTTAAGTTGGTGCCTAAAAAAATGTGTCACTCGAACGAGATTGATCAGTCGTTCGCGCGATATGGCTACCACCCTCGAATGATCTAAGTGTCGTTCGAACGACGCGCGGGTCAATTCGATTTTTTCTTTAAAACCTCTCTTCCAAGAGAGACACAATTAGGACAAACTCTTTGTCGAGCTTATCAGAATAAAACGTAGTGTAAATCATTTAAAACACTTTTAAAAACATTTTAAAACATTTTTCTTATAAAAATTCATCCTCAAAAATTATTCCGAGCACCATTAATTATAAGCATTCATACCTGTGTAATCTCGGAATGCAATAAACTTGAATAAAATAAACTTGCACCAATTAAACTTCAGAATGATTAATTCTTTGAAGCTTTATCGCAACGTCTTCAATTTCTTTAATACGTCATAGACCAAGTGGGATCGTGACAAAATAAAATCTCCCTATGAAATGTTATAAACACAGTTTTATTCACGGAATGACGTCAAAATAATACAGGGACTCAATTGGAAATTGATGTCCTTACAAATCCCCCTCATTGACTATTCTGGAACAAAACTAAATCAGTGAAATGCCTATAATGGGCCGTCAAGCCATATGACGCCTAAATCCCATCCCATAAACCCAAAGAATAAAAATGCTGGACACGGATTAGAATATGTAGCACTGACAAGCATGAACTGTCTGAATGTGATGTAGTCTTGAAGTCTCGAATCGCTGAAGCATACCTACACACACGAAACAGACAAGAAAATACCCAGTGAAGTATGGAGGAACAAATGAAAGCAATATATATTTATCCAAATGATAGCAATTTTACAATAGATACCAATATGAATAAACTCTGAAAATTAATTTTTAAACAAGTGAGAAACAAAATGATACCAATTTGTACTACCAATACCAATTTCTAATACCATTTGTAAAGTATCTAATAAAAAACATGCTCAAACATCCAAATTCTGACGAAACCACGCTTTAAATATGACTCACTATAATATTTATACATTGACACAAGGGACTCCAGAAGCTTATTGCGAGAAAATATGGATTTGAAAAATATTACACAAATGATCATTGTTTAACCTGGATGAAAGATATTCCCGACGTCGATAATGTCGATTATGAATTAAATGAATTTGTGAGCTACCATATAGATTATCATATTTGCACATGTGATGCCATGAAATTTTGATTTATTTTTTGTTGAATCAATGGCTGTGGGGAAGGCAATATATTTTCAATTCACATTAATTTTTTCGAATGGATATCTTTTTAAACTAATTATATATTCTCTACATTTTATTTATATTTGATATACTTGGACTGTAAATATTTTAATACCTATTGGAAGCACTAATGTTATAAGAATTATTGTCATGATAATTCATTCAAATGAATTTAGGTGTAATGCACATATATATGCCTCTTCATATACACACCACACTCATATAGGGGAATACGACATAAAAATATACCATCATGCCATCGGCATAGGTAATACCTACTTTAACACACACACGCACACGTACACACACACACACACACACACAAATATATATATATATATATATATATATATATATATATATATATATAGAGAGAGAGAGAGAGAGAGAGAGAGAGATGTATACCTAACACCGTCATCACCAACAATTCTAATCGCCATACAAGAAAAAATTCCAATAAGGATAGATGAAAGGTGTGTATATCCATCAAATAAATAAGAACTTTTAGCCTTACTTAATCTTGGTACAAATAATAACTACAATAATCAAACCATGAGTAAGAAAAATTACAATCATAACCACCGGGAAAGTCGACTTCATCACCACTTTCGGTCTTATCTCTCCCATCGGTGCCACTCTAACTCCTCTATTCACCTTCCCATAACATTCTCACAAAATTTTGAAAAAAAATTAGTATATATGTGTGAGAAAAAAGTAAATTGGTGGTGACATTGGGGATCGGAGTGGGGGAGTTAATTTCATTGTAGGAGAAGACTCAAGTGGTTACAGTGCATAGAAAATCGTTGAATTTTGATGACAGGGTTAAGGTTTAAATTGAAATGACTTGAATAAACTTAACCCACATTTGAATAATATAAACCTCAAATCTGCACTTTGTTAAAAAAATAACTTCTTCCATAGCTGAATGCCCGCTTGCGAGGATGGTTGTTATACTTTGGTCGAGAGAGAAATGAATAGCTTTGATTTAGGAGATTTTTATTCGGGAGAGAGGGGAATCAGAAAATGATCCAGATGAAAAAAAATTTAACTTTTAATTTTTTGGTTCCGAATTCATGAAGTGTCACTATTTATTAATCGTGACAAATTTTTCTCGGTTATAAATTGTCCCTATATCGTGCCTTATTTTGGCACAATTTTAAACTATTCTGGTTTCTATGCATGTAAGCATGCCAAATTGGAATTTTTTATGTAATGAATTCCCCACTCTTACCCGTCTCTACACTACATGAATGTGGCATTTCATAAATTAAATATAAAGAAAAAACCCTCCGATACACTTCTATCTAGATAGGGTCTCCGTTGAGATGATACAAATGGTTGTGAAATTATTATGGTTTAATAAGTAAACAATTCAACTTCCAAATCAACAAAAACAACTCCCCACAAACCAACATGAAGAACAAACACAACATAATCCAAGAATATTTTTCCCGTACTCGTTTTAATCTAACTACTCAAGTATTTTAATTTCAACAATATAAGAAAAATAAATAAGAGTTTAAAACCAATTCAAATTTAGTTAGTTCCAAATTTCAAATTTTCAAATAAATAATCAATTTAAGAGATTCAAATTTAAATCAAAGGGAATAATCATGGGGTTATTCTCTATTTATACATTTTCAAACAGGATTAAGATAAAAAATTAAACATTATGCATGGAATCATATTGTTTAGGAATTTATACCTAAAGGTACTACGAATTAAACTAAAGTTATAGCCCTATGTGGCACATACATTTGTCATCAAGAATATATTTTGAATTAAGGGCCAGTTATCAATGATTAATTTCATATTATCACAAGGTTATAAATCCATATTCAAAACACTAATATTCAAGTATATACTCTGAAATTCCATTTTAATATTTTATAATTCAACTAAAACTAAACCAAATTTAAACCATGTGAATTTATCCAATTTCACCAAAATGGGACAATTTCAAACCCTAAGGGTTTCTACTAAAATTTAAGCCTATGATTTATATTTAGGTGAAATTAGAAATTATATCTATATAATAAAAGAGGAGGAAATTTTGAACTTTCCCAACTAATGGCTCAAATTAAAAGTGGGTGGATTTGGTCTTTATCAAGTGTCGATTGAGATTCAATGGGAGGTGTTTCAATCCAATGGCTTAGAGGTTGAATGTTAGGGATTTGAATCCAATTATTTGAAACTATGCCATGTGGTCGAGAGATAACAAGAGTAATACATCATTCCCCATGGTAAATAGGCTATAACTAAGACATAGCTTTGTCAGCTAAAAAAATGGAAGGGAGAAGATGTTAAAAGGTGATTATTGCGTGGCTCGAGAAGGATGGTGGGTTGTTTAATTTGAAACCTCCTCTCCCAGTCACTACTACCTCCTCCCTCTCTCTGAACTTCTTTCTTACTGTTGATGCAAAAAACTGGACCGAATCCCATTTTTATGATCACAGATAAATAGATGAAAGCAATCCAATCAAGCACATAAGAGACAAGGATTTTTAAAGTGGTTCGGCTATGAATAAAGCCTTTATTTTATTCCCAGGGGTTTATAATAGCACAATGTGGTGTAGAGAGAGAAAAAGGTGTGGATCTTGTGTATGGTGTCTCTCGATTCTCTCGGATCTCCTGGATCTTCTGGATCTTGGCTAAGGGAATGCATGTATTTATAGTGATGGGAGATAAAGAGATTCATTGTATGTAGACATTTATGTCTACATTCAACAAATCTGATTGCTGAATTTCCTGGTATGCTATGTGTTGTCATCTATTAATACAGTTTAAATGTACATTAAGGCTCATTAAATGCACTGTCATCTTCATTAATTCACATTAAATGCATAGTTATCCCTTGATCTTCCTGGTTGGTATGCCAACCAACTCTCCTCGGGTGCCGACTAACTCTCCTCAGGGGTCGACCAACTCTTCTCGGGGGCCGACTAATTCTCCTCGGGTACTGACCAACTCTCCTCGGGTGCCGACTAACACTCCTCGGGTGCTGACAAACTCTTCTCGGATGCTGACCAACTCTCCTGGGTGTCGAATATTGCCACGTAAGATGACACGTGTCCTTTTCTGATTGGTCCTCGTAGATGGAGAATTTTTGCGTTAACAGAAGCCCCCAATGCTCCATGCTTGATGGTTTACTTGAAAGGATGGATTATTTATTCTGCAGTGTTGCTCGGTGCTCATGAAATTCTTGATCTACCTTCTTAATTTGTTCAACATAAAGTGAATTATCTCTTGGACGACATATGATGCAAGCTGATCGATGGTTGCTAATCTTTCTTTAGAGGAACTCCGTGTGCTATGTATCACCCCTGTGAATTTGGATGCAGCCATGCCATAGTATGCAGCTTGTAGCTTGTCATAATATGCAAGTATGTTGATTTGTTTGGCTAGCCAACCAACTATTGACTGATAACTTCACGTGCTTAATTCTTCTGATTTATGCTCCTCTGAATACTTTGTCGAGTAACATACTAGCTTTTGAACCCAAATCTTCAATCTGATTAGTACCAAGCTAGTGGTGGACTTCGAAACATTTTCATACATTTTCTTCTTCAATGTTGGTCGAGACAGTAGTAACAAAGATCTCAGTACTGTAGATGCTGAATTTGACTTCTAAACTTCAATAGCATGTGCATAATAACTCCTGAATATGCCTCCTGAATTTCTGAATGCACCTCCTGAACTTCAATATAACTCCTGAACTTTAATATTCCTCCTGAACTTCAATATACCTTCTGAACTTCAATATCAAAAGTAATTCCTGAGCAAGAAAAACAACTCCTGAATGATGATTGGTCGGGGCCCTAACCGTGTGAGTTTGTGGAGTTGAATTTGATGCTCGACTGCATGATGTTATAAGAATGTGCCACCAAATGAACAAATATATCTGTAATAGAAGCCCCCAAGTGTGGAATGTGAACTTTGAATGAGATTTATCGACTAACCAAAGTTGGATTTGGTTCCCGACCAATCGGAGTTGGAAGAGATTTATCGACCAACCAGAGTTGGATTTTATCTACCAACCGGAGTTGGATTTTATCTACCAACCGGAGTTGGATTTGGTTCCCGACCAACCGGAGTTGGTGGTAATTGATAATAAATGCTAGAGACTTTATCGGAGCTGACCAACGGATTGTTGGGAATAAGATATAATAAATGCTGGAGACATCCTTGAAGGTGACCAACAGATTGTTGGGAATAAGATAATGTATGCTGGAGACATCCTTGGAGCTGACCAACAGATTGTTGGGAATAAGATAATATATGCTAAATACATCCTTGGAGATGACCAACAGATTGCTGGGAATAAGATAATATAAATGTTGGAGACATCCTTGGAGCTGACCAACAGATTGTTGGGAATAAGATAATATATGCTGGAGATATCCTTGGAGCTGAATATATGATTATAAATATTTGTTGAGCTCCATGCTGAAATAAGAATAGAATATGCATCCAAATAGATATAAAGAATAATAATAATAAAGTGCCTCATTGATCTGTCGAGGTAGAATTATATAATGCCTAACAAGAATAAGATCTTCCAGAACATAAGAATATGGACGAGAACGTTGTCAGGCCTGAATATAAATAAGAATTATCCGACCAACTATCCGTTGGGGGTGAAATATAACGAATGTTGTAATTCTCCTTAAAGCTGAATAAGTATCTTGTCGAGGCACAATTGCATAATGCCGAATAAGAATAATATTTTCCAGAATATAAGAATATGGCCGAGAACTTTGCTGGGCCAGCATATAAATAAGAATTACCCCGACCAACTATCCGTTGGGGGTGACATATAATAAATGTTATAGTTCTCCTCGGAGCTGAATATGATAATAAGTATCTCGCCGAGTTCCATGTTGGGATGAATATAGAATATGAATCCCAAGGGATATATAGAATAATTTGTGCTTGAGCCGATATCCGGGCCTGAATATAAATAAGAATTGCCCCGACCAACTATCCGTTGGGGGTGAAATATAATAACTGTTGTAGCTTTTCCTCGGAGCTGAATATGATAATAAGTATTTCGTCGAGCTCCATGAAGAGATGAATATAGAATATGAATCCCAATGGATATATAGAATCATTTGTGCTGGAGCAGATATCATAGTAATAATAAAATCAATAGTTCCTCGCTGAGGTGAAATTTCATACTGTCGATCTATGATAATATTTTTCAGAAGAGTAAGATTATTTCTGAGCATTCGTTGGAGTTGAATCTTGTACCTGTAAAAATTAATATCTTTCTCTACCATTTGTGTAGGCTGAATTGATTAGTCATGAGAATAATTTAATCATTCAATAAATATATGATAGGTATATGTCTGAGAAATAAAAATATTAATTTCAAAATTAAATAATATATGTTGGCTGATATGTCGAGGCACAATTGCCTGATGTCGAGCAATACTACTTTTCCAAAGGTTTACGAGAGTTTTCATCGGGATGAATCTCGTCCCTATGAAATTTTAATAGGCTGCCCGAGCACCTGTCGAGACTAGAGAAAATAATTATTATCATGGGAATAATTATTCAGCCAAACAATATGTGATGTGTATCAGCATAAAAATTTCAAAATATAATATTTTTGTGCCAAATGTGTGTGAGATGGACAAATTTTTATCAAATATGCATCATAAATAAGACGTAGAGTTTTTTGTAAAGTTATTTAATCTCCAACAACTAATCAGGTATAAGTTGTTGTTTGAAAACTATTTATCACTTGGTTTTAAAAATATTTTTGGGGTGATCACAAGTTAAAAAGGACTTAAGCCCCATGTTTGTCCCCAAGCTGAACTTGTGTTTAAAGAAATATCTGGGGTGCTTCGCATTTTTTAATAGCCCAAGATTCTACTGCTGCCGACAAACGACATGGATGTTGCCGACCAACATTTAAGGATATCTCAAGTTATAGAATATATGGTGCCGACCAAGAAGAAAATGGTTCCCGACCAGCTGAGCAATTTCCCCAATCAACAAAAATGGTGCATTGACAACACCGAACAACATTAGATGTCACCGACCAAAAAGTGAATGGTTGGATAGTTGCCGACCAGTAAATTGAACCCTCCGAACAAGACTGAGATGTCGTCGATCAAGAAATATATGATCGTCGACCTGCAATTGGTTCCACCGAGCTACAATATGGGGTTCCGACCAATAATAAGATACCTCGTAGTTGGATAAAATTATTTCAACGTTGATGATGGATCTTAAAATCTTATCTCCGACAAACAAAAATGGTCTGGTTAACCTTCTCTTTAATAAAATATGGCCCAAGATGATGCCGACCAACAATATAGATGGCTGACCAGAATATCTCGAATCCTTAGATCAAAAAAATAAAATTCGATGTAAAATTTAAGCATTAAGAATGCTAATTAAATGAAAAATTATCTAATCCACTATATCGTGTGATTCCGATAAAGAAACCATGTGATGTGATGAACGAGGGGCCAACATATCAAATTTGTGCCAAAGAGTCTTAATATGGTCTTGATTTGTTTTACTGGTCCTCTTTTACAAGAGTTGGGTAATGATTTTTCAGGTGAGAAAATTATTTTTTATATTGATCCCTTCCTATTCCCCATTTGCATAGATAAAAATATGTTGAATGATCAAAGTTATTACCAAATTTATATAAAAAATCAATCAATGAGACTTTATTGACATAGATGGAAGATGAACCAAATTAAGTATATAGTTCATAAAAATGAATGCAAAGAGACTCAAACTTGAATAGAGAGAAAATAGATTTGGGTCATGATTTCCATGAGAAAACTTTTTATTGTCTTTAACCTTTTCCCATTTTCTGATTAAAAATGTAATGGGAATTTGAATAGTCATCAAAGATCTTACAAAATTTATAATGAAAATTATCAAATCTTACCACCGTCATATATATTGGTATATGTAATCATTTAAAATATTTATTCCATGATATAAAATTAAAACTTGAGAATCAAGCAAAAAGTTATGATTTATGAAATGCATTATTTTTCAGATTTCTAAATAAGAATTAATCTAACAGTTATGATTTTAAAATCATGATATGCAATATTTTACAGATAAAAATTGGACAATTAATTTATGTATATAAACATAAAAATCATGATTGAATCAACAGATGTATGTATAATTTATTATACATAGAGAAAATAAAAACTTAGCTTTTGATGGAGAACAATGCATGTAACACGTTCCCACACACGACGCCAATCTGTTGATGTAAAAAATTAGATCACTCTAATTATTCAATCACAGATAAATAAATGAGACAAAGAATTTTTAAAATGGTTAAGCCTTATAAGAATGGCCTACGTCAACTGTTATTTTATTGCTGAGTGTTTTGGAATTCTCGATTACATGTTCTATCAAGAAATTCTCGTGTCCTTACAATGAGGATTGTACAATGTATTTATAGCCCTGAGGCTGTAATGTGAAAGGGTAATACATTAAATTATGTACATATGTAAGGGTAATACATTCAATGCCCTTTAAGCATGTGCGTCTGAATGATAAGCATTTAATGAATCAGTCGAATTGTTGGTTATCCAGCTATTAATGCTTTGTTCGAGGTGCAGCTCGGACCACCTGAGTTGCTCGGACCGCCTAAGCTTCTCGGTGTTTAAGAGTTCATCGGAGAGTTCTTGTTCCTCGGAGAGTCTGAGTTCCTCGGAGCGTCTGAGTTCCTCGAGGAAGCAGTGTTCCTCGTTGTAGTATGTTTGCTCGGAGCGTGTGGGTTCCTCAGAAGTGTTTATTGTTGCCATGTAGATTGCCACGTGTCTTCACTTTATTGAGCCATGTTAGTAGACTAAATTTGGTATCAACAGATGTTGATGTAAAAAATTAGATCACTCTAATTATTCAATCACAGATAAATAAATGAGATAAAGAATTTCTAAAGTGGTTCAGCCTTATAAGAATGGCCTACGTCCACTGTTATGTTATTGCTGAGTGTTTGGGGATTCTCGATTACAAATTCTATCAAGAAATTCCCGTCTCCTTATAATGAGGATTGTACAATGTATTTGTATCCCTGAGGCTGTAATGTGAAAGGGTAATACATTAAATGATGTACATATGAAAGGGTAATACATTCAATGCCCTTTAAGCGTGTGCGTCTGAATGATAAGCATTTAATAAATCAGTCGAAATGTTGGTTATCCAGCTATTAATGCTTTGTTCGACGTGCAGCTCGGACCGTCTGAGTTGCTCGGACCGCCTAAGCTTCTCGGTGTTTAAGAGTTCATCGGAGAGTTCTTACCCCTCGGAAAGTCTGAGTTCCTCGGAGCGTCTGAGTTCCTCGGGGAAGCAGTGTTCCTCGTTGTACTATGGTTCATCGGAGCATGTGGGTTCCTCGAAAGTGTTTATTGTTTCCATGTAGATTGCCACGTGTCTTCACTTTATTGAGCCATGTCAGTAGACTAAATTTGTTATCAGCAGAAGCCCCCAATGTTTCATAGTTCAAAATTTGAGGAGTGTGGAAATTTTTTTTCTCGGAATACGGCATCTTTAAATAGTCCTCCTGATTTTTAGGAGTGTTTCCCTTGTATTTATTTCTCTTTCCAAATTCGTAAAATCAGGCTTTTTTGAATTTTCATAACCGCCTCGATCTCTGCGTACTTTTTATCCTTTTAGTCGCCGGTAGCGTAATCGTTTCTTCTCGCTTCGATTGCCGCGCCCTTTTTGTTCCTCTAGCCGCCGGTAGCGTAATTGTTTCTTTTTATAATCATTACTTTACCATTTCCCAAGGCAATGTATTTAAACTTCACAGACACTCCCATCGTCTTCTACCTTTTCAAATTTGTATCTTCGAGTTTTCCGTCGTCTCTTTCTCTCCTGTGTATTCATCTCTTCCATCGTTCGTTGTCATCAGATCCACTCTTTTTCTGTAATATTTTCTTCCTTCTTCTTCATTTCTTTTATTCATCATGATTTACCATGTTGAATCTCTATATAAGTTTCACTCTAATTTTTCTATTCCCTCCTGGATTGTTCTGGAAGAGCTTTCTGAGCCTTCTGATTATTTCCGCTTGGCTGAGGGACATTGGTTTCCCAGTCTCTTTATTGATGAGTGTGGATTTTCTTTTCCACCCAATCCCTTATGTCTGGAATTTTGTCAATACTTTGACGTTGTTCCTGCAAGAATAGCCCCCAATACATGGAGAATAGTTAATGGGGTGCATAGGTTAAATCAAATCCATGGAACTCGCATAGGGATTCCAGAAATCATGTTTTTCTATAGATTGGCAGTTGGTGATAACACCTTTTATTTAAAAACTAGATTTTTGAATAGGGCCTTAGTAGTCAATCTCCCGAATGCTAATAGGGATTATTTTGAGCACGGGGTTGTCATAAAAAAATTGGCAACATGCTCCTTTATCTGGAAATGAAGTTTATCAGGGTCCTAGATGCCCTCCCTATGGCAATGGGATAGGTTCTTTTTATTTCATTTTACTTATTTTGAAATCATGCTTCTTTTGTGTTTGATAAAATGTGCCACTGATATTTCAATATTTATTTATTTATTTGCAGTTGAGAGTAAAAGAAAGTGTCCAAAGGAAGCAGACGTTAACATAAAACACTTGAAACTTATCTAGAGTCTGCATCAATCTGTTGCCGACGAGCATATTAGGTCGGCCTCATATCTGCTGCAATACAAGAGCTACACCGCCTCTTTTACTGCTCGTCTAGTAATAAGTGAAGCAGAGCCGGTACCAGCTTCTACCAGCTCTTCACCTGAGTCACACGTTCCTTTAAGTGAAAGGATGAAGAAGAGAAGACGTCCCACTCTCTTCGAGAAGCCTGCCTCTGGTGCTGGAGAGGCTAAAAGGAGTAAGATTGATGTCCTAGGGGAGGGGACAAAGAAAACTGATGCACCTTCCTTGGTTGCTGTTGTTGTGAAGGTTGTAGAGAAGCCCGCAATGGCACCGAGAAGGTCTGCTGCTCCTAGAGAGGTGATTGTAATATCACCGACCAAGGGTTCTTCCTTGGTTGAATCTGTTCCTGTTCCCCCGAGGAGGCTGAAGAAGAGCTCCTCGGTCAATTTGGCTGACACCACCACTCAACCCCCAGTTACTAGGACCGGTGTTCCAACTTTTGTTCCACCGAGCTCTGCCATGAGCTCGTTAAAGTCCTGGATCATTCCCGAGGTCCAAGGTACTGAAGAAAACCTTACTCGGGATATGGTCACTTCATTAGCTGCTCGCCACCTTGCTTCTGTAAGTCTTCTTAGTTTGAACTTTTCATTTTTCCCTTGTCATTTCTGTTTCTGACTTGCTTTCTTTTTATTTTCACAGTTGACAAGCTGCTTCAATATAATTTTGAAGAAGGATGAAGTAATTAAAGCTTCATGCTCCTCGTCTAGTGTGGAGGGAGCTCTGGAGGAAGCTATTAAGTCTCTGGAGGATTCTCGCCAAACATATGCTACTGACAAAGCTGTTTGGGAGAAGAAGCTTGCCTCCACCGAGCAGGAAAAAGCTCAAGCTGTTGAAGTCTCCAAAGAGTTAGAGAAGAGAATAAAGGATTTGGAAGGGAAAAATAAAGAGCTCGACGAGAAGCTCAAGAATGCTGGAGAGCTAGATAATAAGCTCAAGGTTGCTGAAGAGGAGTTGTCTCAATTTCGGGAGGTAAATTGGTAGAAGGAGGAGGCTGAAAGAAAACTGAAAGCTGCTGATGACCTGCTGTCCGAGAAGCTTTCCTCAGAAAAGTTGAAAAGGAAAATGGTTGTAAAGAAGTCCTTCAGCGTTGGCTGGGAAAAAGGGTGGAACAAGGGATTGGTTGCCATGGTGTCGCAAGTGGACTATGGAAGTCTCAAATACTTTAGGGATGTATGGGTTGCTTCTCTTCAGGAGATGAAAGTGGATGAAAATTCCGAACTCTTTCAGCAACACATCCCTGGTCCCCCTCCAATCCTGAAGACTTAGAAGAGGACAAAGATGCCTCCGAAGAGTCTTCTATAGTGATGGGAGATCATCCCCCAGCCATCCATCCTGCTGCCGAGGAACTTCACCAAATCGTTACTTCTTTCGAGCAACTGCTGCCGCTCCCCGAGCAACTTTCTACTCCTTCCGAGCAACCTACTTCCTCGTCCAAGCCTCCCGAGAAGGTTTTGGGAGATAAAGAAAAGGTGTAGAGTTGTTCGGGTTTATCTTTATATTTTTCTTTTGTTAATTGTAACCCAGCACATGTAACTCTGAAATTTATGATCCAATAAAACTTAGACTTTTTTTGCATATTGTTGTCTATTTTCTATTCATACTCTTCTTGTACTTCTTATTAATTATTGGTTTTTCTTTCTCTGCTAGTTTCTGGCCAGGATGGAATTACTATCTGCCCATGATGCAAAGCTTCTGCGATAATGTAATGAATACTTTAAGGCTGGTCACACAGACCTGAGTGCAGTACAAGTCGTCGACATCCTCGGCCAAGATGCTTCAGAACAGGTAGTTAGAGCATACAAATATCTGAAGTGTCTTCTTGTTCGAGCAGTGGCCAATAATGTGGCCTATTATGATATGATCGAGGATCTCCAAGTCACCCTCGAAGACCTTCAGCTACAATACAAAGAATCCACTGCCTTGTTGCATGAAGGGTACGATAAGAAGTACCAGCAGATCATTGCCGACAAGGGCTACGAGAAGCTTTTTATTGGCTATGATGTAAGGGAGAGAACCTTGAAGGGTGAGGTCGAGGAGTGCAGACAAATCGATGAATTGATAGAGCAAGAGAACAACAACATGCAAAGGGAGCTGTCATAATTGTAGTCTGCTGCTTCCACTTCAAAAGCCTTAATCCCAGTGACTGATGAGGGATTATCGTTCTTGGAGGTCGAGAACGCCAACTTGAGGGACGAGTTTGAAACCTTGAAAAGGTCTGGCCCTTCTTCTTCTTCTCAGGGACGAGCAAGAGCACCTCGGGGGCGAGCAAGAGCACCTCGTATTCCTGTCGAGGAACAGAGGACTCAGTCTTCCTTAGAGAACCAAGCCTTCCAGTTAATGGCGAAGAACCAGGCATTGGATGAAATGTCAAAGAAGATCAGGGACCTGGAAGAGCAGCTCTCTGAGCAGAAATCTACTTTGGAGAACAAGGAACTCTTTATCAAAAATCTCCACGAGTAGCTGGAGAGGCTAACATATCAGTTCCACAAACAGCCCAGGGAGTTATGGATGGCTGGATACAAAGAAGCGCTATACCACTTGGACGATCGTATCTAGAATGCCAATAATGAGGGCTACAAGCAGGGCTGGTTGAATGCCCTAGGTGTGCTGCAACTCGAACAGGGTCATTACCTGTGGGACTACCATGATCCCGGGCTACTTGATTTACCTGTTCCACCGTACAAATTCGATATGAGTTGGATCCCTGCACGGGCCATTCCTCAGAGCTTGATTTCAAAGTATCTCGGTGACTACAATCTCCATCCAAAAGCCGAGATATCTCATCCCGAGCATCTCCTAGATCTACCATCCGTGATGAATATCAGGATGTTGAAAGATCTCAACTTCATAAATTCTCCTCTGGCTTAAAATGAATTACCTGCTGGCGAGGAACCTGTGTCAAAAGCAGAGGGGAAAAGACCAGTAGAATAGGAATTTTGATGTAGTAGTTAGTATACATTTCAATGTCAATGTAACTTTCATTTCATTATCAATGTAATTTATTTTGAATTCAGTGAAAGACTTTCATTTTCATTTGCAATCTTAATTGCTATTGTCTTGTAATTATCAAACACTTTATATTTGTGCATGCATATCTGTTAAAAAGATAACAATATTGTGTAGTTTGTCGATCAACTTATTGTCGAATAGCTTGAATTTATGGTAGTCATTTGGCCAAAACAATATTTTGTTTCTCGACCAACTTAGTAATAATTACGAGTATAAAAAATGTTGCTCGATCACTTAATAATAAAGTTACGAGTATCAAAAATGTTTAAAATGTTTCTGACCAACCAAGGTCGTTAAATTTTACTTGTCGACCAACTACAGTTAGTGGGTTTTTATCCCCGACCAGCCATAGTTAGTAGATTTTTCTCTTAAATGATTCCGACCAACCAAGGTCGGTTAATTTTCCTTGTTGACCAACTACAGTTGTTGGGTTTTTATCCCCGACCATCCATAGTTAGTCTTTTTGAAATAATTTTACTTCCGACCAACTCAAGTTGGCATTTTCGAGAATATATTTACTTCCTAACCGACATAAGTTGGCATTTTTAAGAATACTTTTATTTCCTGAGGAACATATAGTTTTACTTCCCGTAAGAATACAAAGTTTTTCTTCCCGGAGGAATACAAAATTTTTTCTTCCCGGAGGAATACAAGTAGCTTTACTTCCTAGAGGAATATTAGTAGCTTTAGTTCCCGGAGGAATATAGGTAGCTTTACTTCCCGGAGGAATATTGGTAGCTTTACGTCCCGGAGGAATATTGGTAGCTCGACCAACCTTAGTTGGCGTTTTCGAGAAAAAATTTGAGTAGCATGAGCTTTGTCGAGTTTTGTCGAGTAGTGTATAGCACTAGTATTCCCTGAAAAACTTTCAATAAAAAGAAAGAATTCGGCAGAATATCTTCATTTTATTCATCATTGATAATACTTGCGTAGGCACTCTGCATTCCATGCATTCTTAAACTCCTCCCCTTCTAGAGTTGCTATTCGGTAAGTTCCTGGTCGAACAACTTCTGTAACTCGGTATGGTCCATGCCAGTTTGCCTCCAGCTTATTGTGCTTTTGAATTACTTTCTTCAGCACAAAATCTCCTTCTTTCAGGTTGCACTTCTTCGCTCTCTTGTTGTAGAACAAAGTTATTCGCTGCTGGTAAGCAACATTTCTAATGGCTGCTTATTCTCTAACTTCCTCGAGCATGTCTAAATCCAATCTTCTCATTAAGTTGCTGACAGGGGAGTTGAAATTCAGTACCCTGTGTGTTGGGAGGCCCAACTCGGCAGGTATAACATCTTCACTTCCAAACGCCAGCATATATGGTGATTCTCCAGTTGCTACTCGGGGAGTAGTTCGGTAAGCCCACAGTACTGACTGTAACTCGTTGATCCAATTGGCTTTTGCATCATCCAGTCTTTTCTTCAAGGCATTTAGCAGCGTTTTGTTTGTCACTTCAGTTTATCCATTACTTTGAGGATGGCCTGGTGCTGAGCTGGCCTTTAAAATATTTGACTGATGACAATAGGCAGCAAACTCCTCGTTATCAAATTGTGTTCCATGGTTTGTGATGAAAGCATGAGGAAGACCATATCGACAAATGATGTTCTTCCAAACAAATTGGTACACCATCTCGTACGTCATATCAATGAGTGGCTCAGCTTCTACCCACTTAGTAAAATAATCCACTACGACGACGAGGTACTTGAACCTTCCTCGGGTTGTTGGCAGTGGCCCAACCAAATCAATTCCCCATATGGAAAATGGCCAAGGGGAAGTTATGGGTGTCAACAAGGCTTGTGGAGTTCTTCGGATGGAGGAAAAGCACTGGCACTTATCACACTTCTTGGTATAGGCTATACAATCAGCCCTCATCGTCCGCCAGTAGTATCCTTGCGTCATCACCCTTTGCAAAAGTGTCCGACCTGCTACATGGGCTCCACAGGACCCTTCATGGATCTCTTCAATCAACTCTTTCACCTTGGAGGGATGTACACATCTTTGCAAACCTGCGATAATTCCTCATTTATAAATAATACCGTTAGTTAATACATACCGAGCAACTTTAAACTTCAATTTCTTGGCTGCGAGCTTATCAATTGGTAATTCTCCCTCCTCAATATACGCCCTGATGGGATCCATCCAAGATGGTCCTAAATCAAGGGTAATAAATTTTATCGTCAGATCTTCATCTATACTCCGACCAGCCAACACTTCAATTGGGATTATTCATCGTAGTTCGGTGCGAGTAGTTGATGCTAGTCGAGCTAGGGCGTCTGCTCTCGCCTTCTCCATTCTTGGTATTCTGACCAGCTGAATAACGGCAAATTCTGACACCAACTCGTTTGCCTTTGCATGATATCTGATTATTAATTCTCTTCTAACTGCATATACTCCCAACATTTGATTTATAATTAATTGAGAATCACTGCAAACAATAACCTGTTGCGCCTCCATAATTTTTACCAAATTAAGCCCTGCAATCATGGCCTTATATTCAGCCTCATTATTGGTAGCTTTGAATTGGAAACATAGGGCGTATTCCATGTCGACCTCGTCCGAAGTGCTCAAAACTATCCCCGCGCCACATCCTGTAGTGCAAGATGAGCCATCTACATATAGCCTCCATATACGTAACTCCTCTTCAAATTTCTGATATGACAGAGTTCCTCGATGAAATATTTGTTGCTTCCTTTCATCCTCCCCTGATATTTCTTGCTCCTCGTCGATCATCTTTTCTTGCCATTTTACCAACCGGAGTTGGTCTGAGCTCGAATTTGATGATCCTGTAACGTCCACTTGCACTTTTACCAACCGGAGTTGGTCTGAGCTTGTGTTTGTTGATCCTGTAACATCCACAGGTTGATCAGCGAGAAACTTTTGCTCCTTGGGGGTATCAGGATAGGTGAACTCTGCTATAAAATCTGCTACAGCCTGCCCTTTTAATAATGATCTAGGTTCATAGACTATATCGTATTCACTGAGCTCTATTGCCCAATACATCAATCTCCCTGATTTTTCTGGTTTATGAAGGGCTTGCCTCAATGGCATATCAATATATACTACTATGGTATGAGCCTGGAAGTATGGCCTCATTCTACTACTCGCCTCAATCAATGCCAGTTATAACTTTTCCAGCCTTGGATATCTGATCTCTACTCCTCGGAAGGCCTTACTCGTATAATAAATTGGCTTCTGCACTCCATTCTCCACTCTGATCAACGCCGAACTAACTGCATTCTCGGACACTCCAAGATATAAGTATAAATTTTCTCCATCACTGGCCTAGATAACAGTGGAGGTGCTCCCAAGTATTTCTCCAAGTCTTGAAAAGCCTTCTCACATTCATCATTCCACTCAAAACTCTTTCTGAGTGTCTTGAAGAATGGGAGACATCTATCAGTTGCTCGTGACATAAATCTGTTGAGTGCTGCTACTCGTCCTGTGAGACTCTGTACTTCCTTATTCGTCGTTGGAGATTGCATCCCTAATAGAGCTTTGACCTTTTCAGGATTTTCCTTAATGCCTCATTGATTGACAACGTATCCGAGAAACATGCCTTCTCGTACTCCAAATATGCACTTCGTCGGGTTCAGCTTCATTTGATATTTATCCAGTTGATCAAAAATCTGACTTAAGTCAACTAGATGGTCGGCAACTTTCTTGTTTTTTGTCAGCATATCGTCAACATAGACTTCCATATTGCAACTAATTTGTGCAGTAAAAACCTTGTTCATCAGCCGCTGATATGTCGCACCTGCATTTTTCAAACCAAAAGACATAACATTATAATAATAAGTTCCCCTAGGGGTAATGAAAGAAGTACTTTCCCTGTCTTCAGGTTTCATTTTGATCTGATTGTAACCAAAATAAGCATCCATAAAGCTCAGCAACTCGTGTCCCGAGGTAGCATCCACTAGCTGATCAATTTGGGGCAATGGAAAGCGATCCTTTGGGCATGCTTTGTTGAGGTCGGTGAAGTCTACACACATCCTCCATTTGTTCTTATTCTTTTTTACCATCACCACATTGGCTAACCAGTCTGGATATTTAACATCTTCAATGAAACAAGCTTTCTGGAGCTTCTCGACTTCCTCCTGTATAGCTTGATTCTTCTCGGGGCTGAACACTCTTCTTCTCTGCTTCACTGGCTTGATCTCCTTATTCACATTGAGCTCGTGACATAAGAATTTTTAAGTCTATCCCGGGCATATCCTCATGACTCCACGCAAAAGTTTTCTTTCTACTTCTAAGGAAAGTTATCAATTCCTGTTTTAGTGAAGTTTCCAACGACGAACCTATTTGAGTAGTTCGTTCAGCGTGCTCGTCATCCATAAGGATGTTTTCAGTAGTTTCCACCACTTGACCCTTCACGAGTTGCGACTCATCTCTAGGATCCAATGTTTTAATTTCTGCCCCTTCTTCCACTTGATAAGTAGTAGTCTTTTTTCCTTGATTCCTCCAGTTCCTCTTGCTCGGCGGATGAATAATAGCATTCCCGAGCAACTTTCTGATCACCTTTCACAACTCCTACTCCAAAATTTGTTGGAAATTTTAGGCATTGATGCACTGTAGATGGTACAACCTTGAACTTCTTCAATCCTACTCTTCCCATGATGATTGAACATTATTATCCATCACGAAGAAACGTATTCTTTCTGTTCGACAAGCAGGCCACGTACCAATGAATATATCCAACTTGATCGTTCCAAGTGGAAATACTTTCTCACCAGCAAAACCGATGAGGGGTCTATGATAAGGCTCCAATTGAGATATCTGTAGATTCAAACTGTCAAAGCACGAGTAGAACATGATGTCTGCTGAGCTACCATTGTCTACCAGTACTCTTGAAATCATTACCTCCTTCATTCTCATCTTGATCACCAGTGTGTCATCATGAGGATATAGAACACCTGCCATGTCATTCTTTGAGAAACCAATGACTAATTTCTCTTTGTTCACCTTTCTTGGGTGATCCTCCTCAGCTAAATTTATTCGCTGAATGTACGAGCAAGCTTGAGCCTCATAGAGGTAAGCTTTTCTCTCGGCAGTAAGGTCTCCTCCTCCTGCATCTCCACCTGTTATAACATTACAGTCAAATGACCCAAAGCGTATTGAAAATACCTCACGTTCTGGTTGCCTTGGTCTCTTCGGAAGATCGGGGTCGTCTTCTGGATCAACTTCATTGTTTCTTTTCTTGTTATCCTCTGCTCGACGAGGAGATCTAGACCTCTCTCTTGCTCGGTCATTATTTCTTCTTTCGTTTCCACGATCAACATACTTTGACAGCTTTCCTCATCGGATCAGTGTTTCAATTTCATTTTGAAGAGCTATGCAATTCTTGGTCATATGGACATGATCTTTATGGAACTCGTAATACTTCGCTTTATTCCTCTTGTTAGGGTCTGCCTTCATTTTCTCTGTCCAGTTTAGTTCCTCGTTGTTCTTGATTTCTTCTAGAACATGGTTGATATCCTTCTTCAAAGGAGTATAATTATCATATTTCTTCATTACGTCCCATACCGACCTAGTTTTTGAATGTTTGTCATTACCATTGTTCTTGTGATCTTTCTTCTTAGCTTTATCACCTTCCACCTTGGTTTCTTTAGCATCCATATTCTTCTTCGTAGCCATAGCTTCCTCAGTATTCATAATCTTGGATGCTTTTCCCATCAGGTCTGACATGGTTCTAGGTGGATCTTTGGCCAAAGTGTAGTACAACTTGTTCGGCAGTAGTCCACTCATCAAGGCAGTTATCGCTGTCTTCTCCTCATAATCAATGACTTCGAGTTTCTCATTATTAAAATGAGTTATATAATCTCTGGGTACTCTCACCATCTTTGTGTCTAACACTTAATAAGTGGGCTACTCGTTTAACTGTCTTTGCCCCAAAATAGAAATTCCCAATGAATAACTCGTCTAGTTGAAGAAAAGTTGAGATCTTACCCCGAGGAAGATTATTATACCATATTTGAGCAGATCCGGTAAGAGTTCTAGAGAATTCTCTACATCTCATCTCATCTGGAACAACATAGATGTCGGCTGTAGCTTGGTATTGTTATATATGAAGGACATGGTCAGTCTTTCCATCATATTTGGGGGTCACAACAGGTGCTTTGAACTTTGATGGTGTTGGAAAATCTATAATTGACTTGACAAAAGGTGTTCCTCGGACAAAGGTTCGTTGTAGAGGGTTCTTGGCCTTAACCATTTTCCCTAATCTATCCTCCATCCTTTGAATAGATCCTTTCCATGCATCATTTCCTTCCTCGGGCCTATTAGTTCGAACAACTGATCGCATGGATGTGGCTTCCTGAGATCTATCTTGATGAGCAGCTGGTCGCTCATGGGATCTATCTTGACAAGCAACTGGTCGTGACTGGGCAGATCCTTCAATTAAATCTGATGGTTGTCGAAAACTCCTCGATACGACTTTAGGAGGACTTCTACTCCTTCTAAGTACTAATCGATCAAAAGGTGATACCCTTCTTAACCTCTCTAATGCACTAGTTCTTTCTGGAGAAAGAGTGATACGTTGCTCTGTATCTGTGGCTCGCACTGACGAAGTTTGTCCAGGTTGATAAGAAAAATCTTCAGATTCCTCATTGCGATATGAATTGGTACGCCTAGTACATGAGGATGGTGCACGGGTGTTTCTTTGAATACTCCGCAGTCCTGAATGGGTTGGTGCACCGCCATGGAGGGTTTGTATGAGTTGTCGCATCATTTCTTGCATGGAGGTCTAGCCCTGAGCCATATTTGTCATTATTCCAGCCAGATCTAGAATATTTGGCGGAGCAGATGGACTTGGAGGGGTCCCAGCGTTTCGATTGCTGGATTCTGTAATATCATCCATTTGTGATGGATTGCTTTTGGTGAAAAATGATATTACCAGTCGTTTCCCACAGATAGCGTCAATCTGTCGATGCAAAAAACTGGACCGAATCCCATTTTTATGATCACAGATAAATAGATGAAAGTAATCCAATCAAGCACATAAGAGACAAAGATTTTTAAAGTGGTTCGGCTATTAATAAAGCCTACTTCCACTATTATTTTATTCCCAGGGATTTACAATAGCACAATGTGGTGTAGAGAGAGAAAAAGGTGTGGATCTTGTGTATGGTGTCTCTCGATTCTCTCGGATCTCCTGGATCTTCTGGATCTTCTCCCTTTTGTCTAAGGGAATACATGTATTTATAGTGATGGGAGATAAAGAGATTCATTGTATGTAGACATTTATGTCTACATTCAACGAATCTGATTGCCGAATTGCTTGGTATGCTATGTGTTGTCATCTATTAATACAGTATAAATGTACATTAAGGCTCATTAAATGCGATGTCATCTTTATTAATGCACATTAAATGCATAGTTACCCCTTGATCTTCCTGGTTGGTATGCCGACCAACTCTCCTCGGGCGCCGACTAACTCTCCTTGGGGGCCGACCAACTCTCCTCGGGTGCCGACTAATTCTCCTCGGGTACTGACCAACTCTCCTCGGGTGCCGACTAACACTCCTTGGGTGCCGAACAACTCTTCTCGGATGCTGACCAACTCTCCTGGGTGTCGAATATTGCCACGTAGGATGACATGTGTCCTTTTCTGATTAGTCCTCGTAGATGGAGAATTTTTGCGTTAACACTTACAAAACCACAAACCCCCAAACCCAACTTTTGAAATATACCTCCCAATCTCTCTCCGACATTCTTTCTATTAAAACGCTATACCATTGGCTAGAGCAAGCCTTGTTTTTTTAAAAGACTGAATGAGTTTAGTTTGGTTTTTTTATTAATACGCCATTACTTAGAAACTGATATGCGTGTTTTTTTTTGTTCAGTTATGTTTGGGTCCTTAGCTGGTTGATTCATGGGTGATATTTGACATTTGTGATATTTTTAACTCTAATTTTGTTTATTGTTCTTTTTTCAAGTATCATGTATCAACGATCTCCAACTGCTATGGTGGGTGAGCGGGATATAGAGGTTTTGTCATGCGGGTCTGGGCAGGTTTGAGAATAGAGAGAGAGGCTAGTAGGGGTTTTTGAGCTGAAATGGCTAGAAACGAGAAATGGGTTTTCGGTTCACCCACTCCCTCTTACACAGCCACTTCCTCCGGCTCTATCTAAAAGTCACGCGCAGAACCTCTCTCAAAATCTCTTTCTTTCTCACCCACCATATTGATCCTCTTTCTTTAAGATCCTGTATATGCTAGATAGGTTATTCCCATATAGGCTGGGCAACTGTTGAAGTGCATAATATCCTTCTATGACATGTTATTCATAACTCAGGTTTTGGGTTGTTAAGAAGTCGGGACGGTAGAGTATTAAGATGGTGGAATGAAATCAAGTGTTTAAAATGATGAGACAGAGAGATATGGGGCTTAAGAAGATGAAGGGGAGGCCGGGCTTAACACTTCGGGAATTGATGATTCGTTTTGATTTAGAAATTATTACACATACATGGGTTATGGCAGGGATTTTATTTTCCCCATTTTTTCATTTTTTTGTTCAATTACAGTCTTTCCTCTCTTTTAGGTTTATACCTCAAACTCTGTTTGGCTGCTGAGAAAGATGAAGGGAAAATCTGGATTGTTTCTTTCATTGTTTGTTTGCACAAAAAATAACCAATAAATAGAAGATTTCGATAATCTAAAAATTATATTAAAAAAATTGGACCGAATTAATTAATTATTTTAAAGACAGTTATAAAAGAAAAAATTGGTCGTTAAAAAAAGTTTTATATTAAGAGTAGTGTAAAAAAAGTTTTATAAGGAATACGTAATCTAAATTTCATGTTAAAATGAAGAGTCCAAATCTTTCAGTTAGTGCTCGCGGGGTCCAATGAGCAGATATGTTCAGATGCCAACTTCCCAAGGCATTATCGGTATATTCACTCACTTCTTCAATAGCGGTACACGAGTTGAAGAGAAAAGGCATAAAGTTTTTTACGAGGATTTAACTAATTTATGAATGTGTCTAAAGTTCTAAATCTACTTCACGAATGGTATATAAGAATGGCAACTAAATTTTGTATCTTATATTCGCATTGCATTCTAAATAATTTAAGTAAGGGCACTAAATGTAAAACTAGGGTTGGATCTTGAGAATCAGTTTTTGTACTTCTTTGATAATAGTAGATAAATCTCCACAACCCATTTTATAATTCATTACACACCAATTGAAATGATATTTTGTCAAGTCGTGAGTGTATCATGGGATGATTAGCAATATTTATATTTGAACTATTGGGGACACGGGAACAAATTTGTCATTGGAACAAATTTATCGCGGGAAAAAAATTTATCGTCGTGTCATCAGCACGGGTACAAAATATCGCGGGAATAAATTTATCGTTGTGCCATCCGCATGAGTAAACCCTGGTGTGTGTGTGTGTGTGTGTGTGTCTATATATATATATATATATATATAAGGAGGAAAGTAGAATATTAACTTGCCACTTAATTGCACAAAAAGTTTAGTTATACAAGATAGATGAAAACCCTTGAAAAATTATCCTTGGAAACCCTCAAAAACTAGTTTGAATCTTGATTGAAAAAAAATTGGATCACCAATTGAATCCTTGCTTGAAATATCCATGAAAAAACTATTATATTATTTATGAAAATGGGTTGCTTAAGGAAGGGTGAAGAGAGAGGTTACGGTTTCTTTGAAGAGGAGATGGGTGAAATGGTTGAATTTTAAATAAGGTTATCAAAAAAGAAACCTTTTTTTCCAAAACCGAGGATCACCCACAATAAAGCCGCAGTCGGGTAACAAGCCACGCAGCAACGTTAGCTAAACATATGGTCTCAGGCCTAGGCACAACCTATAAGTTAATCTCGCGACCGATTGAATTTTATAGAAATCCACACATTTCAAATTTTAAACTCTATATGTATATTTCAAGTAATTATCAAAGAACTAAAAGGTCCTTAGGGGTTCTTTTAATCTCACATACGTCCAGTCCAAATTACAATTTACAAAAATTGCATTATAAACCCAATTTTTTTAATTATAATACTAAAGACCACAAAACTTTAAAAACATGACAATTGAATTATAAAATTCCAGTTTAATTCATCTGAACTTTAAATCTAAATAAATAATATCAAATTAAATTTTAAATTAACAACATCAAATTATAATCAATTAGAAATTCCATTAATTAGTCCAATTATCTTTTATTTAATTAATTATGAAATCTCTTTAAAAATATGGGGTAGTACATTCTTCCTACCTAATGAGAACAACTATGTCAACATAATTTACTGAAAATAAACATACTTGCCTCAAAATAATTGCGGATACCACTACCTTATTATATACTCATGCTCCCAAGTGGACTTAACCTAACTATAGTGGCTCCATTAAAAACAGACTAAGGTTATCTCCTTAGACCTAAAAGTTTGGACTCTACGATCTAAAATACACACTCGCTCCTCACTATACGAAGCATTGGACTCTAATTAAAATTCCCCTAAATCAATGTGCTGATAGGCTTCCTCTCCCCACAAGAATCGATGAAGCATGGATACATGGAACACCTTATGTACATGGTTTAAATGGTCTTGAAGTGATCAATGATACACAAGTGTCCTTATCTAATCGGTGATTAGAAATGGCCAAATATACCTTGGGGTTAACTTTCCCTTATTCCTAAAATGCATTACCTTTTTCATGGGTGACACTTTAAGAAACCCCTGGTCCCCTACCTAGAAGTACACGTCCTTCTTCCCCAAATCTTCATAACTTTTTTGTCTACTTTAGGTAGGCTTCATCCATTCCTGAATGATCTTGATCTTCTTAATCGTCTCATGAATGTACGAGCGTCCTAAAAAGATTCTCTTGCTCGAGAATAAATAATACATATGTGATTTATAGGGTTACCTGAGATTTCATGGTTATTGTTGTAGGATAATTCCACCAAAGACAAATGCACCTACCCAATACCATTGAAATCCAACATGCAGGCTTCCAAAATCTAGTTCACCCTCTTCGTCTTTCCATCTATCTCAGGATGATAAGACGTGATGAGATGCCTGAGTGTCTCCATTACCTCCAAGAAGTTACCCCAAAATTGAGATATAAAAGTTGTATCACTATAAAAAATGATCGGCAAAGGTATCTCTTGAAACCATCTGATATTTACTATATACAACCATCCATATCGCTCTGTTGAGAAATCCATGTAAACACATGAGAAATGTGCCACCTTTGTTAAGTGATTCACTATAATCCAAATGAAGTCATGATGGCTGGAGTCAACGAAAATCATGTGATGAATTCCATCGAGATGTTGTCCCACTTCCACTTAGGTATGGGTAAGGGTTGGAGTTTACTTGTGATCCTGGGTCTAGTTACGACCTATGTTAATCAGGCGTCTAATTGAATTTTAAATAATTTTCCACATTTCAAACTTTACAAACTAAATTTATTCTGAAAGCAATTCTCAGAAGACTAAAATTTCCTTGGGGTTTTCCTCAAATCTCCTATATTTCTAATTAAAATTACAATTTATAAAATTTATAATTTTAACCCCAAAATTTATAATTAATAATCTAAAATCCAAAAACTGTTAACAGTTTACCAATTAAATTATAAAAATTCATTTAAGTCATATTAACTTTAAATCCACATAATTATTCTGGGGGCTTATTTATTCAAGCTCAAAAGTGTAGCCGACCATCCCAGTGTACATTGTGGAATGCCGACCCAATTCAGATATTTATTTAGACCCATGTATTTAACCTGTGATTAAATTCATGGATATAGACTCAAAATGGTAACCAATAAACTCGGAGGAGGTATTGAGGGACACCATGAGTTATTTACAAGATGATTGAGTCACTTGAATAATTCAATCACTTATTTCTACAACTATAAATTATAAACCTTGACCCCGGGCAAAGGGATGTAACTTTAATTATTGAGAGGCACTAATAAGAATATAGTAACCTCTCCGTGGACGTAGGAAAGTTATTGAACTAGGTAAATAGGTTGTTGTGTGTGTGATTATTTTCTTTCATCTTGATATTCCTTTCTATATCTTTTATTGTGATAATTCTTGCCTCACAATTTGCATCGTCTATCAAAATCGATCACTTTACCTATAAAAGTAGTTATCAATAGAGCAATTTTGATGTATCACCACAACAACAATCTTCCTCAAGCTGGTGACGTGAAGGATGATCCAGACCCACCCAGGGCCACATCAGAGAATTTCCAACCACCCAGGTTTTGGCAATAGAGTCAATTTTCTAAAGAAATTTAGGAACCACGTAGATCTACTCAGATCTCCAGGCTGGTCGATGCTTACGAAGCCAAACTTTAAAGGAAGAGAATGCTCTCCTGCAAAGGCATATTTGAAATGATGGAGAGGGATCTCCCATAGAGATAGAAAAAAGTATCATGATAGGACTGCTAGTCCTCAGGCGAGCAACATTCACAGCCAAGGGAGGATCTCCAGGCATGACCAAGATAGATTTGAATGTGAAAAGATAGAGCATGATCAATCAGAGCATGGCCGATCAGAAAGACATCAAAATTTTGGTTCGTAGAGAAATGGACCAACATCCAACTCATTTAAGGGATATGTTTACCAGAGATCTAGCCAGGAGAGCTCTCAACACCCAGATGAAATCCCATATTTAAAGGCAACTGAAGAAAAGGAACCCCAAAATATGTTCGCCTTTCCCATATTCAATATCTATGATGGGAAAGAGGATCCTATAGACCACATTAGGAAATATAGGTAGGCAATGACCCTGTGGAGACACAACAATGCCTTGATGTGTCGAATATTCCCTTCTAGACTACATGATGTAGCATATAAGTAGTTCGAAAAGTTTCCCCATAGATCAGTCAAGCGTTTCAAGGCCCTAGTATAGTCCTTCACTGTCCACTTCATAACCAACAGTTCCCATCATAAGAGGATGGATTCACTGCTCATTATGAAGAAAAAGACATAAGAGAGACTTTGTGACTATGACTAAGGACCCGGTGTAGTATTTAATAAAATGGAGGAGTTCTTAGAGAAAGTTGTTGTTGCATCAATCAAAATTGTTCTACCAACCACATCTCTACTGCAACACTTCCTAACATAGAAAGAAGCAAGCACCATCGATGATCACATAGCGCATATTAAAATATATGCAAGGTTGATGACGTGGTTCACTCTACCCTAGAGGATAATTGTTAATGTAAAAAATTAGATTATATCTAATTATTCAATCACAGATAAAATAAATGAGACAAAGAATTTTTAAAGTGGTTCAGCCTTATAAGAATGGCCTATGTCCACTGTTATGTTATTGCTGAGTGTTTGGGAATTCTCGATTACCGGTTCTACCAAGAAATTCCGGTCCCCTTACAATGAGGATTATACAATGTATTTATAGTCCTGAGGTTGTAATGTGAAAGGGTAATACATTAAATGATGTACATATGAAAGGGTAATACATTCAATGCCCCTTAAGCTTGTGCGTCTAAATGATAAGCATTAAATGAACAGTCACACCGTTGGTTTTCCTGCTATTAATTCTTTGTTCGAGGTGCATCTCGGACCTCCTAAGCTTCTCGGTACCTAAGAGTTCCTCGGAGAGTTCTTGTTCCTCGGAGCGTATGAGTTCCTCGGGGAAGCAGTGTTCCTAGTTGTAGTATGGTTCCTCGGAATCATTTGTTGTTGCCACGTAGATTGCCACGTGTCTTCACTTTATTGAGCCATGTCAACAGACTAAATTCGGTATCAACAGAAGCCCCCAATGTTTCATAGTTCGAAATTTGAGGAGTTTGGAACATTTTTTTCTCGAAATACGGCAGCTTTAAATAGTCCTCCTGATTTTTAGGAGTGTTTCCCTTGTATTTATTTCTCTTTCTAAATTCGTAGAATCAGGCTCTTTTGAATTTTCATAACCGCCTCGATCTCTGCGTACTTTTTGTCCTTTTAGCCTCCGGTAGCGTAATCATTTCTTCTCACTTCGATTGCCGCGCCCTTTTTGTTCCTTTAACCGTCGGTAGCGTAATTGTTTCTTTTTGTAATCATTACTTTATCATTTCCCAAGGCAAGGTATTTAAACTTCACAGACACTCCCATCGTCTTCTACCTTTTCAAATTTGTATCTTCGAGTTTTTCGTCGTCTCTTTCTCTCATGTGTATTCATCTCTTCCATCGTTCATTGTCATCAGATCCACTCTTTTTTGTAAGATTTTATTCCTTCTTCTTCATTTATTTATTCATCATGGTTTACCCTGTTGAATCTCTTTATAAGTTTCGCTCTGATTTTTCTATTCCCTCCTGGGTTGTTCTGGAAGAGCTTTCTGAGCCTTCTGATTATTTTTGCTTGGCTGAGGGACATTGGTTCCCCAGTCTCTTTATTGCTGAGTGTGGATTTTCTTTTCCACCCAATCCCTTATGTCTGGAATTTTGTCAATACTTTGACGTTGTTCCTGCAAGAATAGCCCCCAATACATGGGGAATAGTTAATGGGGTGCATAGGTTAAATCAAATCCATGGAACTCGCATAGGGACTCCAGAAATCATGTTTTGCTATAGATGGGCAGTTGGTGATAATACCTTTTATTTAAAAACTAGATTTTTGAATAGGGCCTTAGTAGTCGATCTCTCAGATGCTAATAGGGATTATTTTGAGCATGGGGTTGTCATAAAAAATTGGCAACATGCTCCTTTATGTGGAGATGAAGTTTATCAGGGTCCTAGATGCCCTCCCTATAGCAATGGGATATGTTATTTTTATTTTATTTTACTTATTTTTAAATCATGATTCCTTTGTGTTTGATAAAATGTGCCACTGATATTTTAATTTTGATTTATTTATTTGCAGTTGACAGTAAAAGAAAGTGCCCAAAAGAAGCAGATGTTAATATAAGGCACTTAAAACTTATCTGGAGTCTGCATCAATCTGTTGCCGACGAGCATATTAGGTCGGCCTCATATCTGTTGCAATACAAGACCTACACCACCTCTTTTACTGCTCATCCTGTAATAAGTGAATCAGAGCCAGTACCACCTTCCACCAGTTCTTCGCCTGAATCTCACGTCCCTTTAAGCGAAAGGATGAAGAAGAGAAGACCTCCCACCCTTTTTGAGAATCATGCATCTAGTGCTGGAGAGGGAAAAGAAGTAAGGTTGATGTCCCAGAAGGGACAAAGAAGACTGATGCGCCTTCCTCGGCTGTTGCTATTGTGAAGGTTGTTGAGAAGCCCGCAGTGGCTCCGAGCTGCTCTGCTGCTCCTGGAGAGGTGATTCTAATATCATAGACTAAGGGTTCTTCCTTGGTTGAATCTATTCATGTTCCCCCTAGGAGGCTGAAGAAGAGCTCCTCGGTCAATTTGGCTTACACCATCACTCAACCCCCAGTTACTAGGACCGGTGTTCCAACTGTTGTTCCCCCGAGCTCTGCCATGAGGTGGGTAAAGTCCTGGATCATTCCCGAAGTCCAAGGTACTGAAGAAAACCTTACTAGGGACATGGTCACTTCGTTAGCTGCTCGCCACCTTGCTTCTGTAAGTCTTCTTACTTTGAACTTTTCATATTTCCCTTGTCATTTCTGTTTCTGACTTGCTTTCTTTTTCTTTTCAAAGTTGATGAGCTGCTTTAATATAATTGTGAAGAAAGACTAGGCGATTAAAGCTTCATGCTCCTCGTCTGGTGTGGAGGGAGCTATTAAGTTTCTAGAGGATTCTTGCCAGACATATGCTACTGACAAGGATGTTTGGGAGAAGAAGCTTGCCTCCACCGAGCAGGAAAAAGCTCAAGCTATTGAAGTCTCCAAAGAGTTGGAGAAGAGAATAAAGGATTTGGAGGGGAAAAATAAAGAGCTCGACGAGAAGCTCAAGAATGCTGGAGCGCTAGAGAATAAGCTCAAGGTTGCTGAAGAGGAGTTGTCTCAACTTCGGGAGGTAAATGGGCAGAAGGAGGAGGCTGAGAGAAAGTTGAAAGCTGCGGATGACCTGCGGTCCGAGAAGCTTTCCTCGAAAAGTTAAAAAGGAAAATGGCTGTGAAGAAGTCCTTCAGCGATGGCTAGGACAAGGGGTGGAACAAGGGATTGGCTATCATGGTATCGCAAGTGGACTATGGCAGTCTCAAATACTTTAGGGATGGATGGGTTGCTGCTCTTCAGGAGATGAAAGTGGATGAAAATTCCGAACTCTTTCAGCAACACATCCCTGGTCCCCCTCTAACTCCTGAAGACTTAGAAGAGGACGAAGCTTCCTCCAAAGAGTCTTCTATGGTGATGGGAGATCATCCCCCAGCCATCCACCCTACTGTCGAGGAACTTCAGTAAATCGTTACTTCTTCCCAGCAACTGTTGGCGCTCCCCGAGCAACTTTCTACTCCTTCCGAGCAACTTACTTCCTCGTCCCAGCCTCACGAGAAGGTTTTGAGAGACAAGGAAAAGGTGTAGAGTTTTCGGGTTTATCTTTATATTTTTCTTTTGTCAATTGTAACCATGAATATGTAACTCTGAAATCTTGTACTTTTGACCTTTATGATACAATAAAACTCGAACTTGTGTTTATTCATACTGTTGTCTCTTCTTCATACTCTCTCTTGATTCTTATTGGTTGTTGATTTTTTTTTCTCTGCAAGTTTCTGGCCAGGATGGAATTACTATCTGACCATGATACAAAGCTGCCGCGACAATGTAATGAATACTTTAACGCTGGTCACACAGACCTGAGTGCAGCACAAGTCATCGATATCCTCGGCCAAGATGCTTCAGAACAGGCAGTTGAGGCATATCAATATCTGAAGTGTCTACTTGATCGAGCAGTGGCCAATAATGTGGCCTATTATGATATGATCAAGGATATCCAAAGCACCCTCGAAGACCTTCATATACAATACAAAGAATCCACTGCCTTGTTGCATGAGGAGTACGAGAAGAAGTACCAGCAGATCATTGCCTACAAGGGCTACGAGAAGCTTTTTGTTGGGTACGATGTGAGGGAGAGAACTCTGAAGGGTGAGGTCGAGGAGTGCAGACAAATAGCTGAATTATTATAGCAAGAGAACAATAATATTTAGAGAGAGTTGTCACAGTTGAAGTCTACAGCTTCTACGTCAAAAGCCTTGATCCCAGTGACTGATGAGGGATTCTCGTTCTTGGAAGTCGAGAACGCCAACTTGAGGGACGAGTTGGAAACCTTGAAGAGTTCTGGCCCATCTGCATCTTCTCGTGGTCGAGCAAAAGCTCCTCGGGGACGAGCAAGAGTAGCTCGGATTCCTATCGAGGAACAGAGGACTCAGTCTGCATTAGAAAACCAGGCCTTCCAGCTGATGGTGAAGAACCAGGTATTGGCTGAAATGTCAAAGAAGATCAGGGACTTGGAAGAGCAGCTTTCCATGAAGAAGTCTACCTTGGAGAAAAAAGAGATCTTCATCAAAAATCTCCACGAGCAGCTAGAAAGACTAACATATTAATTCCACAAACTGCCCAGGGAGTTCTAGATGGCTGGATACAACGAAGCGCTATACCACTTGGACGATCGTATCCCGAATGCCATTAATGAGGGCTAAAAGCAAGGCTGGTTGAATGACTTAGGTGTGCTACAACTCGAATAAGGTCATTATCTGTGGGATTACCATGATCCCGGGCTGCTCGACTTACCCGTGCCACCATACAAACTGGATATGAGTTGGATCCCTGCTCGGTCCATTCCTTGGAGATTGATTTCCAAATATCTCGGTGACTACAAGCTCCATTCAAATGCCGAGATATCTCGTCCCGAGCACCTCTTAGATCGACCATCCGTGATGAATGTCAGAATGTTAAAGGATCTCAACTTTATAAATTCTCCTCAGGCTTTAAATGATCCGCCCGCTGGCGAGGAACCTGTGTCAAAAGCTAGGGGATAAGACCAGTAGAATAGGAATTTTGATGTAGTAATTATTATACATTTCAATGCCAATGTAACTTTCATTTCATTATCAATGTAATTTATTTTGAATTCAATGAAAGACTTTCATTTTTGTTTGCAAATCTTAATTGCTATTGTCTTGTAATTATCAAACACTTTATTTTTGTGCATGCATATCTGTTAAAATTATAACAATATTGTGTTATTTATCGATCAAGTTATTATCGACTAGCTTGAATTTTTGGTAGCCATTTGTCAAAAATAATATTTTGTTTCTCGACCAACTTAGTAATAATTAAAAAGTTACGAGTATCAAAAATGTTTAAAATGTTTCCAACCAACCAAGGTCGTTAAATTTTACTTGTCGACCAACTACAGTTAGTGGGTTTTTATCCCCAACCAGCCATAGTTAGTAGATTTTTTTCTTAAATGTTTCCGACCAACCAAGGTCGGTAAATTTTCCTTGTCGACCAACTACAATTGGTGGGTTTTTATCTCCGACCATCCATAGTTAGCCTTTTTGAAATAATTTTACCTCCCGACCAACTCAAGTTGGCATTTTCGAGAATATATTTACTTCCTCACCGACATAAGTTGGCATTTTTAGAAATACTTTTATTTCCCGAGAAACATATAGTTTTATTTCCCTTAGGAATACAAATTTTACTTCCCGGAGGAATACAAGTAGCTTTACTTCCCGGAGGAATACAGGTAGCTTTACTTCCCGAAGGAATATTGGTAGCTTTACTTCCCGGAGGAATATTGGTTTCTCGACCAACCTTAGTTGGCGTTTTTGAGAAAAAATTTGAGTATCCTGAGCTTTGTCGAGTTTTGCCGAGTAGTGTGTAGCACGAGTATTCCCTGAAAAACTTTAAATAAAAAGAAAGAATTCGGCAGAATATCTTCATTTTATTCATCACTGATAATATTTGCGCAGGTGCTCTGCGTTCCATTCATTCTTAAACTCCTCCCCTTCTAAAGTTGTTATTCGGTAAGTTCCTGGTCGAACAACTTCTGTAACTCGGTATGGTCCATGCCAGTTTTCCTCCATCTTATTGTGCTTTTGAATTACTTTCTTCATCACATAGTCTCCTTCTTTTAGGTCGCATTTCTTCACCCTCTTATTGTAGAACAAAGTTGTTCACTGCTGGTAAGTAGCATTTCTAATGGCTGCTTCTTCTCTAACTTCCTCGAGCATGTCTAAATCCAATTGATAGGGGAGTTGAAATTCAGTACCCTGTGTGTTGGGAGACCCAACTCGGCAGGTATAACAGCTTCACTTCCAAACGCCAGCATATATGGTGATTCTCCAGTTGCTACTCGGGGAGTAGTTCGATAAGCCCACAGTACTGACTGTAACTCGTTGATCCAGTTTGATTTTGCATCATCTAGTCTTTTCTTCAAGCCATTTAGCAGCGTTCAATTTGTCACTTCAGTTTGTCCATTACTTTGAGGATGGCCTGGTGCTGAGTGGACCTTCAAAATATTTGACTGATGACAATAGGCAGCGAACTCCTCGTTGTCAAATTGTGTTCCATGGTCTGTGATGAAAGCATGAGGAAGACCATATCGACAAATGATGTTCTTCCAAACAAATTGGTACACCTTCTCGTACGTCATATCAATGAGCGGCTCAGCTTCTACCCACTTAGTAAAATAATCCACTGCGACGACGAGGTATTTTAACCTTCCTTGGGTCATTGGCAGTGGCCCAACAAAATCAATTCCCCACATGGCAAAGGGACAAGGGAAAGTTATGGGTGTTAACAATTCTTATGGAGTTCTTCGGATGGAGGAAAAGCGCTGGGACTTGTCACATTTCTTAGCATAGGCTATACAATCAGCTCTCATCGTCGGCCAGTAGTATCCCTGCATCATCACCCTTTGCAAAAGCGTCCGACCTGATACATGGGCTCCACAGGACCCTTCATGGATCTCATCAATCAATTCTTTCACCTCGGAGGGATGTAAAAATCTCTGCAAACCTGCCATAATTCCTCGTCTATAAAGAATACAGTTAGTTAATACATACCGAGCAACTTTAAACTTCAATTTCTTGGCTGCGAGCTTGTCAATTGGTAATTCTCCCTCCTCAATGTATGCCCTGATTGGATCCATCCAAGATGTTCCTAAATCAAGGGTAATAAAGTTCATCGGCAGATCTTCATCTACACTCCGACCAGCTAAAACTTCAATTGTGATTGTTCGTCGTAGCTCGGTACCAGTAGCTGATGCCAATCAAGCTAAGGCGTCTGCTCTCGCAATCTCCATTCTTGGTATTCTGACCAGCTGAATAACAGCAAATTCTGACACCAGCTCCTTTGCCTTTGCATGATATCTAATCATTAATTCTCCTCTAACTTCATATACTCCCAACATTTGATTTACGATCAATTGAGAATCATTGAAGACAATAACCTGTTGCGCTTCCATAATTTTTTCCAAATTAAGCCCTGCAATCATGGCCTCATACTCAGCCTCATTATTGGAAGCTTTGAATTGGAAATGTAGGGCGTATTCCATGTCAACCTCGTTCGGAGTGCTCAAAACTATCCCCGCGCCACATCCTGTAGTGCAAGATGAGCCATCTACATATAGCCTCCATATAGGTAACTCGTCTTTAAATTTTTTATCTGACAGAGTTCCTCGATGAAATATTTGTTGCATCCTTTCATCCTCCCCTGATATTTCTTGGTCCTCGTCGATCATCTTTTCTTACCCTTTTACCAACCGGAGTTGGTCTGAGCTCGAATTTGATGATCCTGTAACATCCACTTGCCCTTTTACCAACCGGAGTTGGTCTGAGCTTGTGTTTGTTGATCCTGTAACATCCACAGGTTGATCAGCGAGCAACTTTTTCTCCTCGGGGGTATCAGGATGGGTGAACTCTGCTATAAAATCTGCTACAGCCTACCCTTTTAACGATGATCTGGGTTCATAGACTATATCGTATTCACCGAGCTCTATTGCCCAGTAAATCAATCTCCCTAATTTTTCTGGTTTATGAAGGGCTTGCCTCAGTGGCATATCAATATATACGACTATGGTATGAGCCTGGAAGTATGGCCTCATTCTCCTACTTACCTCAATCAACGCCAGTGCTAACTTTTCCAGCCTTGGATATCTGATCACTGCTCCTCGGAAGGCCTTACTCGTATAATAAATTGGTTTTTGCACTCCATTCTCCACTCTGATCAACGCCGAGCTAACTGCATTTTTTGATACTGCTAGATACAAATATAATTTTTCTCCCATCACTGGCGTGGACAATAGTGGAGGTGCTCGCAAGTATTTCTTCAAGTCTTGGAAAGCCTTCTCACATTCATCATTCCACTCAAAAGTATTTTTGAGCATCTTGAAGAATGGGAGACATCGGTGAGTTGCTCGTGATACAAATCTGTTGAGTGCTGCTACTCGTCCTGTAAGACTTTGCACCTCTTTCTTCGTCGTTGGAGATTGTAGCCCTAATAGAGCTTTGATCTTTTCAGGATTTGCCTCAATGCCTCGTTGATTTACAATATACCTGAGAAATATGCCTTCTCGTACTCCAAATATGCACTTCGTCGGGTTCAGCTTCATTTGATATTTATCCAGTTGATCAAAAGTCTGACTTAAGTCAACTAGATGATCGACAACTTTCTTGCTTTTCGTCAGCATATCGTCAACATATACTTCAATATTGCAATTGATTTGTTCAGCAAAGACGTTGTTCATCAGCCGCTGATATGTTGCAACTGCATTTTTCAAACCAAAAGGCATAACATTATAACAATAAGTTACCCTAGGGGTAATGAAAGAAGTACTTTCCCTGTCTTCAGGTTTCATTTTGATCTGATTATAACCAGAATAAGCATCCATGAAGCTCAGCAACTCATGTCCCGAGGTAGCATCCACCAGCTGATCAATTCGGGGCAATGGAAAGTGATCCTTTGGGCATGCTTTGTTGAGGTCGGTGAAGTCTACACATAACCACCACTTGTTATTTTTCTTCTTTACCATCACCACATTGGCTAATCATTCTGGATATTTAACATCTTCAATGAAATAAGATTTCTGGAGCTTCTCGACTTCCTCGGAATAGCTTGATTCTTCTCGGGACTGAATACTCTTCTTATCTGCTTCACAGGCTTGATCTCCTTATTCACATTAAGTTCGTGACATAATAAATTTGGGTCTATTCCGGGAATATCTTCATAACTCCACGCAAAAGTTTGTTTTCTGCTTCTTAGGAAAGTTATCAATTTCTACTTTAGTGAAGCTTCCAACGACGAACCTACTTGAGTAATTCGCTCAGGGTGCTAGTCATCCAGAATGATGTTTTCAGTAGCTTCCACCACTTGACCCTTCACGAGTAACAACTCATCTCTAGGATCCAATGTTTCAATTTCGGCACCTTCATCCACTTGATAGGTAGTAGTCTTTTTCCTTGATTCCTCCAGTTCTTCTTGCTCGGCGGATGAATAATAGCATTCCCGAGCTACTTTCTGATCACCTTTCACAACTCCTACTCCAAAATTTGTTGGAAATTTTAGGCATTGATGCACTGTAGATGGTACAGCTTCGAACTTCTTCAATCCTACTCTTCCCATGATGATTGAACATTCTTATCCATCACGAAGAAACGTATTCTTTCTGTTCGACAAGAAGGCCACGTACCAATGAATATATCCAACTTGATCGTCCCAGGTGGAAATACTTTCTCACCATCAAAACCGATGAGGGGTCTATGATGAGGCTCCAATTGAGATAGCTTTAGATTTAAACTATCGGAGCACGAGTAGAACATGATGTCTGCCGAGCTACCATTGTCGACCAGTACTCTCGAAATTATTACCTCCTTCATTCTCATCTTGATCACCAATGCGTCATCTTGAGGATATAGAACACCTGCGAGATCATTCTTTGAGAAACCAATGACCAATTTCTCTTTATTTACCTTTCTCAGGCGATCCTCCTAAGCTAGATTTATTCACTGAATGTACGAGCAAGATTGATCCTCACAGAGGTAAGCTTTTCTCTCGGCAGTAAGGTCTCCTCCTCCTGCATCTCCACCTGTTATAACATTACAGTCAAATGACCCAAAGCGTATTGAAAATACCTCACGTTCTGGTTGCCTTGGTCTCTTGGGAAGATCGGGGTCATCTTCTGGATCAACTTCATGGTTTCTTTTCTTGTCCTCTGCTCGATGAGGTGATCTAGACCTCTCTCTTGCTCGGTCGTTGTTTCTTCTTTCGTTTCCACGATCAACATACTTTGACAGCTTTCCTCGTCTGATGAGTGTTTCAATCTCATTTTGAAGAGCTATGCAATTCTTGGTCATATGGCCATGATCTTTATGGAACTCGCAATACTTCGCCTTATTCCTCTTGTCAGGATCTGCCTTCATTTTCTCTGGCCAGTTTAGTTCCTCGTTGTTCTTGATTTCTTCTAGAACATGGTTGATATCCTTCTTCAAAGGAGTATAATTATCATATTTCTTCATTACGTCCCATACCGACCTAGTTTTTGAATGTTTGTTATTACCATTGTTCTTATGCTCTTTCTTCTTAGCTTTATCACCTTCCACCTTGGTTTCTTTAGCATCCATATTCTTCTTCGCAGCCATAGCCTCCTCGGCATTCATAATCTCAGATGCTTTTCCCATCAGTTCTAGCATGGTTCTAGGTGGATCTTTGGCCAAAGTGTAGTACAACTTGTTCGGCAGTAGTCCACTCATCAAGGTGGTAATCGTTGTCTTCTCCTCATAATCAATGACTTCGAGTTTCTCGTTATTAAAACGAGTTATATAATCTCTGGTACTCTCACCAGCTTTTTGTCTAACACTTAACAAGTGTGCTACTCATTTAACTAACTTTGCCCCAAAACAGAAATTCCCAATGAAAAACTCGGCCAGTTGAAGAAAAGTTGAGATCTTACCCCGAGGAAGAATATTATTCCAGATTTGAGCAGATCCGATAAGAGTTCCCGAGAATGCTCTACATCTCATCTCATCTGGAACAGAATAGATATCGGTTTCATCTTGGTATTGTTCTATATGAAGGACAGGGTTAGTCTTTCCATCATATTTGGGGATCACAACAGGTGCTTTGAACTTTTATGGTGTTGGAAAATCTACAATTGATTGGACTAAAGGTGTTCCTCGGACAAAGGTTCGTTGTAGAGGGTTCTTGGCCTTAGCCATTTCCCCTAATCTATCCTCTAGCCTTCTATGCATCATTCCCTTCCTCGGGCCTGTTGGTTCGATCAGTTGATCGCGTTGATGTGGCTTCCTGAGATCTATCTTGACTAGCAGCTGGTCGCGACTGGGCATATCCTTCCCTTAAATCTGATGATCGTCGAAAACTCCTCGATACGACTTTAGGAGGACTTCTACTCCTTCTGAGTCCTAATCGATCAAAAGGTGATACCCTGCTTAACCTCTCTAATGCACTAGTCCTTTCTGGAGAAAGAGTGATACATTGTTCTGTATCTGTGGCTCGCACTGACGAAGTTCGTCCTTGTTGATAATAAAAATCTTCAGATTCCTCATTGCGATATGAATTGGTACGCCTAGTACGTGAGGATGGTGCACAGGTGTTTCTTTGAATACTCCGTAGTCCTGAATGGGTTGGTGCACCGCCATGGAGGGTTTGTATGAGTTATCGCATTGTTTCTTGCATGACGGTCTGGCCCTGAGCCAGATTTGTCATTATTCCAGCCAAATCTGGAATATTTGGCAGAGCATATGGATCTGGAGGGGTCCCAGCGTTTCGATTACTGGATTCTGGAATATCAGTCATTTGTGATGGATCGCTTTTGGTGAAAAACGATATTACTAGTCGTTTCCCACAGACGACGCCAATCTGTTAATGTAAAAAATTAGATTATATCTAATTATTCAATCATAGATAAATAAATGAGACAAAGAATTTTTAAAGTGGTTCAGCCTTATAAGAATGGCCTACGTCCACTGTTATGTTATTGCTGAGTGTTTGGGAATTCTCGATTACAAGTTCTATCAAGAAATTCCGGTCCCCTTACAATGAGGATTTTACAATGTATTTATAGCCCTAAGGCTGTAATGTGAAAGGGTAATACATAAATGATGTACCTATGAAAGGGTAATACATTCAATGCCCATTAAGCATGTGCATATGAATGATAAGCATTTAATGAACAGTCAGACCGTTGGTTTTCCTGCTATTAATGCTTTGTTCGAGGTGCAGCTCGGACCGCCTGAGTTGCTCAGACCACCTAAGCTTCTCGGTACCTAAGAGTTCCTCAGAAATTTCTTGTTCCTCGGAGCGTATGAGTTCCTCAGGGAAGCAGTGTTCCTCGTTGTAGTATAGTTCCTCGGAGCATGTGAGTTCCTCGGAATCGTTTGTTGTTGCCACGTAGATTGCCACGTGTCATCACTTTATTGAGCCATGTCAGCAGTCTAAATTTTGTATCAACAACAATGGTTGAGTAAAAATAAGTAAAGCTGGAAATAATAGTGATACTTCAATGAAAAAGGAAGAATAATAGTGGTATGAATGACTGTAAGAATGGGAGAAAGGCCCATCCTTCAAAGGCATTCAAGACTGTTAACGTAGTCTTTAAAGAACAAATATATAAGATCTTGAGAAAAATTAAGGATCAGTTGTTCATTAAGTGTCCCAAGAATATGGGTGGTGACCCGATGAAGATGAATAATGCACTGAGATGTGCATTTCATAATAAGGGAGGCCACAAAACAGAGCATTGCAAAGCACTGAAGTTGCACTTGGAAGAGATGGCTGAGTCTGTACATATCAATGAATACATAGAGAAGAGAGTTGACAAGGTCACAACTAAAGGGGATAAAAATTGGATAATGTCCTTGATGATGACAGGAGATAAGAGTTTACTATGATTTATGGAGTGTCCGACTTAATGTATATCCAAGGGAAAGTTGTTAGATGGAGCTGTAGAAGGTCACTTACATCATGGAGGCATTGTAGATTGACCTTGCAAAAAGACAAGATAAAAAGCACCTGCGATTGGAGGATGTCGACTATACCAATAACATCATGTTCATAGAACAAGATCTGATAGGAGTGAGGACTCCACATCATGATGCACTCGTGATAACTCTTAGAATCCCGAACTGTGACATTGATAAGATATTGGAAGATAAAGGAGGCTCATTATAGTTAAAATTACTAGAGTTATTTCACAAGTTGAAGCTCAACCTAGCCGACCTTAAGGAGATTACTATATCATTGGAGAAGACAGTCTTACCGATCAGGGCAAGAAATATCTCAAAGTTGGTTAAACTCTTAATAGTGGAAAAAGGATCTCCATGTCATGCCATTCTAGGTAGAGTCTAGTTGCACATCGTGAGAGACGTACCATCCACCTATAAGTAAAAGCTGAAGTGTGTCACTGACTGTGGTATGGTCAAGATTCATAGTGACCAATTCACTACAAGAAAGTGATTCATTGCATCCATTCTCCCCAGAAGCAGAAAAAAAAAATTAAAAGATGCCCCATTGGAAGCCTATGATAGTGCCACACCCTCTAAATAGAAACTATATATGACTGACCAGGGGTGGAATAGACCAGGATTTGTCCCTGTGATAGGTTCATTGAAAGCCTGGGTGAAGTTAGCGCATATTACAACATGCCGAATAGAAAGTTTGTGATTGGAGTTGCATTTTTTTATCACAAAAAGAAATAAGTGATTTCATTCTTGAGAAGCAATCTGAATGTTTTCACCAGGGATCCATATGATTTTCCTTGAATTGATACCGACGTATGATATACGTAAGTGTGGTATCGTCCCTATATAGACCCAAAATGGTTTGGCTGACACTACTCAACAGTCAGTAGATGAACTTATTCACTCATTGGCATAGTAAAGGCGATCTTCTAGGGTTTTTTCTTGTGCCACCATAACAAGTCAAGACTACATTATTAGCCGATAAAGTTCGATCTTATATCTCTCTTGGATGTCTCATCTCAGACTATGCCACCCTAGCAAGCCAATATTGTATTTCTACCCAACTTCATAGTTGTTTATAGGGAAGGTCATCTATATCGGTCTTGGCGATGCCAGGACATCTAAGGACGACACATACACCACGTACAACATGCATGATTCAGACATGACCAGTCTATGTGGACATGTAGTTATAATAAATCTTCATAGCACGTGAGGGAATATTTCACCATAATGAATTGAGCATATACTAGATAGGTATTGGACTCCTATTGGGCTACTTACCTCAAAACTCATGTTGCATGCTTGGGGGGCATGCTGTCCACCCCCAAGCCTATATATACACTACATTTTCTTCATTGTAAGGGATTGATTAGTAAAAACCCTAGCTAAACACTATCCAAATTATAGTAGAGAGAGATAAAGAAATCTTGAGGGTGGTAATTTTAGACCATTAAAGATCCCAGTTAATGTAAAACACACCAAACACCTTGCATAGGTAAGTAGTCTATCAGGATGAATGACTTACATCATTGTATCTTCCTCTTTACCTCACATACTTCCCTTATCTTCATACCTGCATTCTTATATAAATTATTATATTATTTTGAGCTTGAGATCCGCATACAAATTTAAATGGTGATTTCATAGCATCATTATTTTGGCATAGTCTATGGGAAGAGACATCATCTCCTTCCTCATCATTATGATATGAAAACCTACGGTTGCCTCTGGTGGTGATCGAACTCCACCTCTGTTGGACTTGAATCACCATTGAAAGAGCTTTTGTAGCTTTTTTAAGTTTTTATTAACTCATATCATTTGATTACTTCTTCTCATCAAAGATAATAGCTTCAGATCTACCTCTCGGCATTAGCCCTAGCTTCAACTAGCCACCACCTTAATTGGAGTTAGAAAATGAAAGTGAACATAATCTCTGAAAGCTGTCCAAGGAAATGGGCGACACATGCCCTAAAGAGAATGTCTATAGAGAATGAAGATGAAATGATCGAGGTGCCTAATACAAAGACCTACAGCTTCCACAACAGCTGCAGTACCCCAAGTAATCCTAGTTTCTAAGCCTGGTGTCCCTGTGGCTGAGCACCTGATATAATACATACATATAGCAAGAGAGAGAAGAGATGCAAGAAACGGGTCATAGCCCGATGTGTAAAAATATTTATTTAAGAAAGTATTTAAAAATTGCAGTAAAGAAAGTATCAAGTGCATGTTAGTTCGACTCTTACATGAGATTCTCACCTCTCTTCTATTGTGCACGCCCGACATGTATCTAATTTTCACCTTAGTTATACCACCCAATATAACTAGCCTGAATTCATCCTAATAGCAATTATTCTCACCATTAGTAAACCCGTATCGCCCATACAATACGTTATCAAGGTAGCCTCTATCGAATAGCTAACTAGTATATTTTCCCGTTTCCATAATAAATCGATTATACTCTTAAGATTTACTTTATACATTTTTATGTCCATGTGTACATGCTATACACCGTAGGTTATTTCACAAACTCACGTACATATATACATATAGTCACATACGCCCTATATATATACTATAATACTGCACCCCCGGGCTATGAACCATTAGCGCACCTAACCATAATGAGTACCCCTGGGTTATCACCCATTAGTAAACGTATTTAAAAATCTTTTACCCCCGGGTTATCACCCATTAGTACACTTATAATTCATTCTTGTACCCCCGGGTTATCACCTATTAGTACACTTAATAATAAGATTCTTACACCCCCGGGTTATCATCCATTAGTGCATTTAATAATCATATTACATAATAGGCATCCACACATCCTATTATAATTTATAGGTATTTCCCTCACCTACATATATACCTCTCTTACGTATTTTGATTTTCAACATTTCATAGTACAATTATTGATATTATTATCCCTCTCGTAATCTCTAAGGTATATTCTCTCTGTGCCGAATTAATTAAAGTATTTAGTCACTCATACTCTTTCGGAAATTCTGCCTTACTTAAATTTATTATTTGTAAATTTATCTCTCTTCCATTAAAAAAGAAACTCAAAACTGGATTCTAAGAAATTTCTAAAATTTCACTCTGTCACTCGAACCAGATGGCATGTCGTTCGATCGACTTCCACGTGTCGCTCGAACGACTTCGCGCGAGATGGAATCTCGCTCGAACGACTTTGAGCGACTTCGCGCGAGATTGCGTTGTTCGTCTTCTACCCATATTTTTTAGTTTTTTTCCACCATTTTTAAACCTAAAACCTCTACTTCAACATCCCAAACTCCAAACAAATAGTTCTAATTCTAATCCCATTAATATTATATGAATTCTAACATCCTAGAATCATCCAATAATTATGAATCATCCATAAAACATGAAATCCCCAAATTTAATTTATCAAAACTCTAGTTCTTCCAATTCATATTCAAGAACCCATTATTTCCAGATTTGTTCTACACATAAGCTCCCCAAAATGTGATTTCTAGTCTACATACATGATGGCTTTCAATTTAACAAATTTCAGAATCAAATTACATATTCAAATTCCTCAATTCCATCATTTTTATGAACCCAAACATATTTCTAATAATCCTATACTAACATGAGTATGTTAAATACTGAAATACAACAAGTTATAAACACTTGCCTTGAATTAATCATCTGATTTCTTGACATTGTTGGTATGGGTGTGTTCCCCTTGTCCCGATCTACACGGTGGCGGTGGTAGTTGTGCAAGGTGGTGTCAATTTGGCCGTCTTCTTTTGGAAATAGATTTCCCTCACACATCCTATGGTCGTTCTTACTTCCTGTAGCTTTCTAACCCTAATGGACCTTCTTTGGCTGATAATTTAACTCTTAATGTTCGTCCATTAATTAAGCCTAAAAATCCAATTTACCATAATGCTATCTCAGGGTGCCGGTTAGGCCTAAAATTGCCCCGGGACCCAAACTAAACAACCGGGTATACTATTTCGACTATCTCGACCCTTCCGGACTCAACGGTACACTTGAAATTATCATACGAACTACTAAAAATAATTGATATTTTTATTCCACTAAATTAGTCCCGACATGACTCACACGCGTGTCTGACTTAATTCACTAAACTATCATATTATTCTCTCTCGACAATTTATCAAAGTGTATAGTTCCATATTATATATTGCACAGTAATATTAAATCAATAAGTATTAACCCTTGGCACACTAGTGAATATTTATTTTTATTAGATCCGGATTAATTAATAATTTAATTCTCACATTTAAAATTCAATTAATCCATCTCTAATAATTAATCCCATAATTATTTAAATCATAAAAATATGGGGTATTACAATATGGGGAACTCCAAAATAGAAAAATTGAGAGAAAGAAAATATGATACCGAACATTAAAGTTTACTTTAATAGGAGATGTGTTCTATAAAAAAAGGTTTTATCTTGCCCCTTCTCAGATGTGTCCATCCTACAAAGGTTGATTATGTCCCACATGACATCGATGAGGGGTTATGCGCAAGACACATCTAAGGAAGATATCTCACAAATAGAATTGTGGCATAGGGATACTAGTGGTTGATCCCAACAAAGTATGCTACCAACCATGTGGAAAAAATGTAATAAGTGTCAACGGTATATGTGTATTCCCCATCATCCTCATCAACCACTCTCATCCATTACTATCACATAGATGTTCACAGTATGGGGAATTGACCTTGTTGGTACCCTTCAAAAGGCAACCTATGGATACTAATATATGATTGTGTCCATTGATTATTTTTCTAAGTGGGTAGAGGTTGAGGCCATGATCTCCATCACTGAAGTGAAGATGTTAAAGTTATCTAGAGAACCACTATCTACATGTATGACCTACCTAACATGCTAATCTAAGACAATGGGAAACAATTCAAGAACCAATCATTGGAAGCTACCTATGAAAGAGTGGGCATAAAGTAGTTATATTCGTCTCCATGCTGACCTTAAACAAATGGCCAAGCTGAAGTCACAAATAGGATGATATTGGACGATATTAAAAAGAAGCAGGAAGATGCTTAGGTCTTGTGGACTGAAGATCGACATGGAATCCTATGGGCCTATAGGAGAATGGAGAGAATGTCGATAGGTGAAACTCCATTTATGTTAGCTTATGGGTCCGAATCGTCTATTCCTACCAAACTTGGGTTGCCCATCCACATAGTCAAAACCTATGACCCTGATGCCAACGGTGATGAGGTCAGGATTGAACTAAACTTAATTGAAGAAAGACGAGAGAACGCTGAGGTTTGATGACATGCTTACTAGGAAAGGTCTACAAGATTCTACAATAAGAGGGTAAAAGCAAGCCCGATATCCATATGAGACCTGGTACTAAAAAGGCTTTGGCAGAAACTGGAAAATTGCATTCGAATTGGCATGGACCATATCGAGTTATAGGAGAAGTCATCCCAGGGGCCTACAAGTTGGAAAATTTGCAAGGAAAACCTTTCTCCAACCCTTGGAATGTAGACCATTGGATAAAATATTATCAACAAATCTAGATATTGTAGTGGATATTGTACGAGTGTCATCCTCTTTATTATGCAAAAAATCGATGCCTTTGTATGATAAAGAAATATAAATGAGAAACCGAAGTGTTGCTTCATATTTGTGCTTTTTGATATTATTTCGTGGTTTGGATTATGCTAGACTAAAGAACATTATTTTTTGGTATAACTCAACCTTGGTGATACGAGAGTTCATGAAGAGACTTGTCTCATCCATGAACTCTCAATAACGTCATTATGGTTACTTAAATATCATTAAGTGGAGAATTAAGAACCAAAACTCTCCTGGTAAGATGAGAGAATTTGAAGAGATGAGACTCGTCCATACACTCTAAAAATCGATGAGAGGGGACCTGTGTGATTACATCATTAATTTGGTGGTCAAAATTGAAAATTATTTTGTTATGGTTACTTAAACATTACTAAATGGGGAATTATGAGACAAAACTCTCTCCACGAGACGAGAGTGTATGAAGGGATGAGACTCGTTTATACACATTAAAAAATGATGAGAGGGGACTCGTGTGATAACATCATCAATTTGGTAGTCAAAATTGAAAATATTTTTATTATGATTACTCAAACATCACTAAGTAGTGAATTAAGAGTTAGAATTATGTGTCGGCCCATTGCAAGTTCATGAACAAACATGAAGGTGAAGACACTACACCTTGCAAAATGAATCTGAATTGCATTAAAATTGGGTTAAGCAATATAACATCAACAAATATGACCATACAAGCAGAGAATATTGCTTCATAAAATGACTCATACAAGAAGAGAATATCATTCAAAGTATTATAAGTGGAAAGGTCATAAAGGCCCCATATGGTCACCCTACAAAATGTGAAAAATAAACATCATGCTGAATCAAACTCGACTATCGGCCTGGTCAATAGCAGTGTCATCAGCAGCTGGTTGGGTCTGAATTTAAGCATTATCAGCAGTCGTATTGTCATTAGGAATTGTCATCTCGGTCATCGATGGTTCAATAGCAAGGATTTTGGTTTTGACCTCTGCTAAGGATATCACTACTATAGGTTCTATGAAGTCGAATGTCTATAATTTGTCTGCAAAGTCCACGATCTTCTAATATTAGAGGATCGTTCATCTGAGGGAGGTTCGGTACCCCAATCCAAATACGGGAAGGTATAGACAACAAACACCTCGAAGGCCTCGAAGTCCTCCACAACCTTCTTTTTGGTCGATTCAACTGTTATCGCCACCAACTCCTAATGCTTCTTCTGTAAGCCAAAAACGACATCATCATGCTCTCTGATCTTATTATTAAGGTCATCTTGTATCGTTATCTCAAGACGCTCTACTTGGGCCTTGTGGTCAACCTCCAACTGCCTCAAATCTTATTTCGTTGCCTTCTCAGCCTTGATAGCATCATCGAACATGTCAATCTTGGCCTTGTTGGCTTGGATGCACTCATCAAGTTGGTGAAAGGAGCATAGAGACTATAAGAAAATAGTTGTTAGTACGATGATACACTCAGTTAACTTGAAAAATGATAAGTTACAAACACTATTACCTAGATGACTTGGTAAGGACAAAGTTAGCCAAGTAATTAAGCCCCATAGACTCAAGAAACCACTGATCATAGGAGAAAAACAAATAACCGACAGAAGCCCTAACCCTAGATTGATCTCAAATAACAGAGACGGAGCTGAGGGAAAGTAAGGACGGTATATCGGCCAAGATCGAGTGTGAGGAAATTTGGATAGCTTCAGCATTGTCCCGGACCTCCTTTGTCCTCCTTATAGTATTTTTGGATCCGGGAGGGGGATTTGTATGGCCACCGATCAACTATTTCCTTTTTTGGCCACCCTCGGTCTGGCCGAAACCACTGGTGGTATTTTTTTTGCTATTCTCAGTCATTTGCTCCCCCAGTTTGCTACGGAGGTACACGCTAGTCGGAGTAGCCATTACCCAAATCTGATATGTGGTGTCCCCCAGTTTCCTCACTATGCTGCATCACTAAACTGCCTTACTGAGTTGCCTTATTATCTTCATGTTGCTTCCTTCTCGTGCGTCTCTTTTTTTAATTGGGTAAGCTCTCTATAATTCAGATATTACCTTCAAGCCCCCTACATTTCCCCCTTTCTGTAGAGATTTGTTGTAAGCGTAAGAAATTTCTATAGAAAAACTTCTCAATCCAGTGGACGATCAATTATTCCTTGGAACTTCTTTCAGGCATGTCTGACTCCTTGTCATTTTCGTTATGAATTCCCTTAAGAACAAAAAATTTATTTGTTTTCTCTGAGAGAAAAATCCCCGGCATTTGAACTTGTAAAATTCAACCAAATGTATCTGAGTGTCACCGTCCCCATTTTAACTTGGTCAAAAAGGAAAAAAATCTCCCTGATGTACCTGAGATAAAGTTATCTCTGTTTCGACTTATGGCGAGGGCACATCGTTGTAAAGAGGTAAATCCCAAGATAAATACCTGATCTAATTTTAGAATGAAAAATAATCGCATGCGTGGAAACCCACAAAAAATACAATACTAATTTTAAATGCGAAAGAGAATTTTACTATGGTGATAAAATAGATAAATCAAACCATGGAAATACGACAAGGCCAAGTTTCAGGAAAAAAAACCTTTTAGGTAAAACCTTTATTTCAGTATTTAACTATAAATCACAACTTATAAATTACACAATGAAATCTTTGATGAATCTTTTGCAGAAGCTCACATAGACCATAAGCTAAAATCTACAATGATTTCTTCGAGAACCACAATGGACAGCAGCCCTCTGTCAGCCTCAACTTTCATCTTCAGTAGTGAATATCTGTAGGTATCACAAGTCAACAATGGAGTGCCTCTCCACCAAGGTGTACGAAAAAATATAAAACTTTCTAAGGTTCTAATCTAATTCATAAGAACAATATTTAAGGATGCTTTTTGTGAATTAAAATTGTATTTTAGAAACAAAAAACTTGAAGAAATTTTACCGCTGATATGCACAAACGTAGTTGGCAAAATTCTTAAACCTTTTGAACCACGAAACGTGTATTTATTAAAAACCTTAAGACGACGGGTCATTCGAACGACATGAGGTATGTCTTTTGAATGATACTAGGATGTCGTTTGAATGACAAAGCCTTGTCGTTTGAACAACAGAAACATCAAAAAAATTATTTTTTAAACTCCGCCTAAATGTATCTAAATAACATTTTTTCGAAACCAAAACAATCATCTTCGTCTTTTGATTGAAATTAAACATCGAAAATATAATTCCATGAATTAATTTAAACTGTAAATTGTTTTATACTTTTTGCAATGTCAGTAAGTCTTCAAACTTGGGGATGAGTGAGTTAGAAAAAATGTTCTTACAATCGTGAACATTTTGAACTGTGCTGCGACCAACCTCATTTTCTTGGGTTTGAAGTTAACATTCTCCCCCCAATGCATCTGAGTTGTGTCCATTCCCATTTCAACTTGTTCAAAAAAGAAAAATTCGCCCTGATGTACCTAAGTCAAAGTTATCTCCGCTTAGACTTATAGTGAGTGGACATTGGGAATTTTTTGAACTATGTTGAGAGAAACCTCATTTTTTGGATTTAATGTTAAAATCATCCCTGATGTATATTCAACCCGTTGTACACTTATTTTGGCTTCCAGCGTGAGGACTTTCTTTAATTGGGCTTTTTGGTATCAAATATATTTCAAAAAAAAGTTCGTGCCAAAAATAATTACATATTTTGAAAGAAGCACTCACTCCCCGAAGAGTCACCTCATTATTGATGTGAGATTATCTTTTTAACTGTCAGAGCACTCCCTGGAGTGTCGCATGTCCATTTGTAATCATAATGGGCAGCTAGACACGTTCTTTAGTGTTAAAACTCATCCGTCTATTTGGATTCCAAACATTCAACACCTTCAACACTTAGCATTTTTAATTTTCATGCTTTTATTTTCTATTATCGTCTTCAGAGTGCTAGAGAGGGAAGAAAATATGTTCGCCATTGTTGAGTTCTTCTCAAAATTTTCTTTTTCAAAGCTCTTTCTTCCCTCTCTCTTTTCCACCTTCAACCACCGCTACTATGTTTCTCTTGTCTTCCTTTCTTACCACAAGCTTTCGACTACAATCTTCTCCTAGGGCTTCTTCTAGTGCACAAATTGCACGAGTTTATCCCACCACCACTGCTGTGTCTTCCACCACTGATATATCGTCCCCAATTTTAGATGTCATCGCTTTACTAGTAGCTCGCTAAGAACAACTTTGCTTTTACTACCCCACTCCCTTATTTGGCCAATGTGATGACTTTTTGGGTGCTTCCAAGACTTACACATTGAGTTCCAAGTATGATCACTTGCTCCTGGGTGATGAGGATGAATACTCTTCCATTTGGGGTTTCTTCCCCTAGAGGGAACTATGAGGTTCCATATTGACCGAGGTGACTTCCTTCATTCTCACATTGACTTCAAAGGTGTTGGTGGTTCTTCATCCCATTTAGAAGGTCCTAATTTGGTGCCCTTACTAATGTTGGGCTTCATCATTCCACCTTTTTTGGGGAGTTCACTCTATTTAAACACAATGTTGTGTTATTGGTCCTAGTATTCCGTTGGACAATCATAGCCCATATTTTCATTACTTCGTGGAGGAGTTCACCGTTACACTTGAGGACATCTGTGAGCTACTTGATCTTGAGCCCATAAGTACTTTGCACTACAATGATGAGGTCTTAGATGTCGAAGAAACAAATGCTCGAGAAGACTTGAACCAGATTTGTAGGAGATGCATTGGTACATCAAACAAAGCTACCTTCACCCCCCCTTATTAGCTACTTTTTTCGTGCCACTACTTCTACTAATTTTGGCCCAGGAAAAGTTACATCCCTTTAGTTATCTACGTACGTACTTATAACTCTTCCCATTTTGTCTTGTATGGTAAGCCCAATGATCAACCTCATAAGGATCTTATCAATCTTTCCATTCGATTGTCCAGGGGGTACAAGCTCCCTCTAGAAGCTATGGCTTTGGGATCTCCTTACACTTGGAAGGATATGACCCTCTTATACATGGAACAATATTTGGGTTGATATAACTTGGCCACTTTTGCCAATGCCATAGTCCGAATGGGTTTTCTTTATACACTCTATCCCAAAATAGCACCCAACGAGAAGCCTCTTCCATTTGGAGAACTCATCAAGCCCCATCACCTATTTCTCTTCCCTAAGAATCAAATTTGAAAGGACATCCTTTCAATTTTTGACAAACCCTAATGCTTCGTTATGAGGCCATATGGTGAAGACTACTTGACCCACACTTGGAAGCTTTTTTAGTTATGAAGACATAATGGTCCAACCTACTTCCAAGGATCTTATGATTGAGGAACTTTCATTTGCTATTTTTCTTGCTCTAACCCTAAGTTACCTTACCTCTTATACTGAATGAGGATATACATTAGAGAACTGCAACCCTAATCGATGTAGTCGCTAGTTTGGTTATGACCAAGGGTTTCCTCATCCCATTTTTAGGAGTCTCATGCTAGAGCCACTTTTATGAGTCTTGTTCCTTTTACACTGTTTCAGCTGCCTCTATTATTTTTTCGGTGATCAACGACCGAATTATCATTCCTTCCCTTAAGAGGAAGAGGGATGTGACTTTTGATTTTGCGTTGAAGTATTAGCTGACACAACTCGCTAAGATTGAATTTATTAGAAGTCCCTATATTTATTCAGTTGTTCAGACTTTCCCACCTATAGAGCTAGGTCTCAAAGGCAATTCCATCTTGGGGGTTGAGTTCCCTCTGAGCAACAATACCAAAGTTCCCCCAGTGAGCTACCTCCATACTACCCTCTAGTCATTATAGGTAGACCTAGGACAAAAAAGGCTCCAGTGCAGAAAACAATTACCCCTACCGAATGAGCCTTTTGAGAAGGTACCGTTATTGCAGGTGCTTCTAGAAAGGGGCCTTCTCAACCCCTTTCTAAAAAATCAAAGACTTCAAGAAATGTAACTTCCTTAAAATCCAAGTCCAAATCCTAATTCCCTGTTGATGCCTTTCCCATTGCTTCTATTCCCCCTCCCATGTCTACAGACTTAAGTGGGGAGATACGAGCAAAATTTCAAGCCAATCTTAAACGTGAGTTTAAATGACAAACTCCTCCCGTTCCTCCCCTTGTCACATTTCCCACAATCTAAGTGGATCCAACTGATGGGGCCACATCAAGAAGAAGAAGTTCTAAAGGCCCATCTTCTTCTCGTGGTTCTCGTGCAAGGAAAAAGACTTTAGGTAAGAAAACCTAGAAGAAGTGTGACCTTTCAAGGTGAAATCACCACCTATTGCCCCTGGAGCCAGGACCTCTCCTCCTCCACCTCCCCTTGCACATGATCCCAATGAAGGATATTCTTTTGTACATCATCCCCCTCTTCTCCCATGGTTATTTCATCCCACTCTTCTCCAGAGCAAAAGGTATATTTTACCCCACTTAAAAATCCATTCATTTTTTTAAACTAGAAAAATTTCCTTAGTAATATGTATTTTATAACACTTGTAATTTTTTTTTCATCTTTGTAGGGGCATCCGTCTAATAGGCCTTCTCCACCTGTGAGCTCTTTTGTGTGTGTGTGGGGGGGGGGGGGGGGGGGATTGGTGTTTATGCAACCGGTTCACCTCCCCTCGTTGTCCTATGACTGGTCTAACATACTCATGTCATTCAACCTCCCAAATGTGTAGAGGAGGTTGCTAGGGAATATGTTGCATCCATTACATCTGTTGGAGTCTCTTATCAACTAAAGGAGACTCCTTTGGGTTTTTCTGAGGCATCTCCCTTGCTTGTAGTTCCTCCATACTTTTCTCCAGTCTTTTCAAGCCCTCCACATGTAATAACTTTTTCACTTTTAGGTATCTTTTCAACTTGGTTATCTTTTATTCTTTATATTTTGTTACATTTCAGGTTGTAGCTGCTTTTAACCTGGCCATAGCTTTCACTGGTTCACTTCTTCACTTCCCTCGACTGAGGTCTATCGCTGGGTTTACCCCTTTTCTACCATTACTTAGATAAGTTCGCTTCTTGTGCATTTTCCCTCTTTTATGGGCTGTTTATTGTGTCTAACACTTTGATATTATTTTAACCTTTCTCCAACTCCCACTCCTCCCACCCACTTTGGGCCTCCATGGGTTCTTGAGGCTATAATTGGTTCATCTTCTCGCCTAGCGATTCCTTTAGCCCCTATAGCGGTTAATACAATTTGATTTCAAATGAATTTAGTGGAACTTTCCCCAATCTTGGCACTTGTTCCTTTTCACGGGGAAGATTCTTCGCTAGGGGATGAGGTCCCTCTGTCTGAAGGTTCAGCTGAAACCCAGAGAGGTGTTGAAGTTACTGCTAAAGTTGTTACTAAGGTAACTACTACCTTCTCCCTCGTTTTGATAAGTTATGTCATTATGCCTATTAAAAAGAAAAATAAGAAGCAAAATATAGATTTGTTAACAATGACAACAACTTGTTAAGTTTTTTTGCAACTTCACACCTTCGAGGTACTTAACAATCAAAACACACTTGTTAAGGTTTTTTGCAAACTACACCTATAATAGTGACTTAACAATGAAAACATATTTGTTAATATTTTTATCAAACTCCACCTATAATGGTAACTTAACAATGGAAACACACATGTAAAGGTTTTTCTCAAACTCGATCTATAATGGTGACTTAACAATGAAAGCACACTTGTTAAGAGTTTTTGCAAAATCATTCTTCGTTATCGTGTTTCAGGTCGTGAGGGAACCCACTTTTGCCAAAGTACCAACTCAGTGTGGTCCCTCTTCGGTTACCTCTACTCATTAAGGAGCAGTCTTTTTAGAGGAATCAAGTCACATTGATCATGGTTCGACTATCGATCTTCCAGTTAATAGCAAATCTGATGGTGAGTTTCCTCTACCCAACATGGTTCCTCATGAGTTCTGCCTCATGGTCCTTTGACAGTATCCCTAAATCTCTACGTGTCAACAATTTATCATCGTATAAATTTCCACTCATCAACCCCAAACCTTTACTACTGAGTGTATCCATTCAAATATAGTGGTGATGAGCTATAGGCTACAAGGTATGGCAATCGTTATTGCTGAGGTTGTCAATAACAAAACTTCAAGTCTTACTAGAACCTTTATCAATCAATATCTTGGCAACAAGAGGGAGTTAGGCAAATATGGCTTCCAGCTTAACTGATTGATTATTCACTTGAAGCTTTTGAAGATCAATCAGTTAGGGAGCCAGAGGGAGCTCTATTGGAAACACTTAGAGGGCCAATGGTATGAGGAGGCTAGTTTGTTAGAGTTGTCCCCTCTTTTAGAAGCTATTGATCAAGAGGTTAAGGATGACAAAGAAGCTATTCTCAAAGCCAAGCAAAAACGTGAAGCCTAAGTCATTGAACGGGCCTAAGTAAAGACCAAACTTGAAGGCTCTATTAATCTAATAAAGCGTTCTTGAAAGCCTTTCCGGTCTTGCCTAGGGATTTATTCTCCTTTCCTGGCCCGTGGTTTCTTTTAGGTTGAAGGCCTTTTTTGTGTTGTAATTTTTTAGTTTTCTCATATGTAATTTTTGGGCAATAGTTCCCAATTTGGTAACACTTTTAAGTATATATAAATGAAAAAAGAAATTATATTTTACTATGTCATGCTTTGTTATTTATTACAACTCTATTCTATTAGTTGAAAAGATTAAACTCTTATAATTTACAAGCAAAACTCTTTATTCTTAACTCATGAGAAGAATAACAACAAAAGCAATGACTCATAATAAATTGCAACATAACTTCAACAGTTAAACCCAAATTAAATATTTAAATGAGGTTACTTGCTCAAATATGATAGACCTTTAATGACTTGCTATTAATCTTGAAAAGTTTATCCTCTACTATCTTTGAGATTAAGAAGTAACCCGAATCGTGGCCCTCCTTCACAATGAAAGGACCCTCCCAATTTGTAGTAAATTTAGGAAATGGGAGACCTCAAATCTTTTTCATAGATGACTTCAGAACAAGATATCCTTCTACAAACATTTCGGACTCACCAAGTTGTCATATGCTCTAGATATTTTCTTCATGTGTATTTGGAAGTGTTGCATCGCGTTGTCCCTGTATTCATCCAGTACTTCCAACTATACATGTCTGCTCTGAGGAAGCATGCTGGTTCGCAAGGCATATCAGGCCGAGGGAACCTTTAACTCCACTAGCATAATTATTGCAGCTCCAAATACAAGAGATAACGGTGTATACCCAATGGGTTTCCTCTTTATTATTCGATAGGCCCACATAACTGTTGGAATCTTGTCATCCCACAAATCTGGAAAGTCTTCCATTGTCTTGGCCAAGATATGGACCAGGGTCTTGTTAGCTCCTTTGGCTTGACCATTGCTTTTGGGACATTGGGATACACCACCATTGAGGTATGATGTATAATGAAGTACTTTTATATGAGCATCGCAACATCTTTATTAATAATTTGTATTTTATTATCAGAGATAATTCCCTTTGGAATCCCAAATATGTAAATTACATACTCCGTGATGAAGTTTGCCACCACACTTGTTGTTTCCATCTTCAAAGGTACAACCTCATCCAACTTTTTAAAGAACTTCATTGACACCAATATCCAATTATTTTCTCTGTAAGATGTGTGTATGGCCCCTACCAGGATAAAGCCCCAGGTGTGGAATGGTTAAGAAGTGGTCAAAGAGTGTAAGTCCATCGAGGGAGAATGGATGATGTGTCCATACAACTGGCATGCCTTGCACTTACGAACAAAATCTATGGAATCCTTATCCATGGTTGTCCGATAATAACCCAAGGTCATTAATTGGTCATATAACTTTGCCCCTCCAATGTGAGCCGGTTCATGAGTTTGCTTTGAGACTTCTGTTGCTTCACCCCATATGATGCATCTAAAAGACCTGTTTAAGTGCCCCTTGTGATAGACTTACTTATGTTGAACTTAGAACTATGGTGACCTTCACTTGAGTCCCAATGCATCATATTTCTTTGAATTATTAGCTCCATATTTGATGAAATCAATGTAAGGTACCGTTACTGGAGGTGCTTCTGCAAAGGGGCCTTCTCAACCCCTTTCTAAAAAATCAAAGACTTCAAGAAGTGGAACTTCCTTAAAATCCAAGTCCAAATCCTAATTACCCATTGCTGCATTTCCCATTGCTTCTATTCCCCCTCCCATATATGCAGACTTAAGTGGGGAGATACGAGCAAAATCTCAGGCCAAGCTTAAACGTGTTCAACGTGAGTTTCAATGATAAATTCCTCCTGTTCCTCCCCTTGTCACATTTCCCATAATCTAAATGGATTCGACTGAGGGGGACACATCAAGAAGAAGAAGTTCTAAAGGCCGATCTGTTGCTCGTGGTTCTCATGCAAGTAAAAAGACTTTAGGTAAGAAAACCCAGAAGAAGTGTATTCTCTCAAGGTGCAATCACCACCTATTGCCCCTGGTTCCAGGATCTCTCCTCCACCTCCCCTTGACATTCCCAAAGTTTCACATGATCCCATTGAAGGAGATTCTTTTGTACCTCATCGCCCTCTTCTCCCATGGTTATTTCATCCCACTCTTCTCCAGAGCAAGAGAGGTATATTTTCCCCAACTTAAAAATCCATTCTTTTTTTAAACTGGAAAAATTTTCCTTAGTAATATGTATTTTGTAACACTTGCATAAATTTCTTTCATCTTTGTTGGGGCATCCGTCTGATAGGCCTTCTCCTACTGTGAGCTCTTTTGTGTGTGGGGGGGAAGGGGTTGGATTGGTGTTTATGAAACCATTTCACCTCCCCCATTATCCTATGACTGGGCTAACATACTCCCGTCATTAAACCTCCCAAATGTGGAGAGTAGGTTGCTAGGGAATATGATGCATTCGTTGCATCTGTTAGAGTCTCTTATCAACTAGAGGAGACTCTTTTGTTTTTTTAGCATCTACCTTGCCTTAAGTTCCTCTGGACAATTATCCAGTATTTTCAAGCCCTACACACGACATAAATTTTTCATGTTTCGCTATCTTTTCAACTTGGTTATCTTTTTTTCTTAGTATTTTGTTGCATTTCAGGTTGTAGCTGCTTTTAACCTGGCCATAGCTCTCAGTGGTTCACTTCTTCACTTCCCTGTACTGAGGTCTATCGCTGGGTTTACCCCTTTTTCTACCATTACTTAGGTAATCTCTCTTCTTTTGCATTTTCCCTCTTTTATGTGTGTTTCTTGTGTCTAACACTTTGATATTATTTTGAGCTTTCTCCAGCTCCCACTCCTCCCTCCCACTTTGGGCCTCCATTAGTTCTTGACGCTACAGTTGGTTCATCTTCTTGTCTAGCGATTCCTTCGGCTCCTCTAGTGGTTAATAAAACTTGATTTCAAATAAATTTTGTGTAACTTTCCCCAATCTTTGCATTTGTTCCTTTTCACGGGTAATATTCTTCACTAAAGGTCGAGGTCCCTCCGTCTCAAGGTTCAGCTGAAACCGAGAGAGGTGTTGAAGTTACTCCTAAAGTTCTTACTAAGGTAGCTACTACCTTCTCCCTCTTTTGGATAAGTCATGTCATTATGCCTATTAAAACGGAAAAATAAGAAGCAAAATATATCTTTGTTAACAATGACAATAACTTGTTAAATTTTTTTGCGAGTTCGCATCTTCGAGGTACTTAACAATCAAAACACACATGTTAAAGTTTTTTGCAAACTCCACCTATAATGGTGACTTAACAACGAAAACACATTTGTTATTATTTTTCTCAAACTCCACCTATTGTGGTAACTTAACAATGAAAAAACATTTGTAAATATTTTTCTCAAATTCGATCTATAATGGTGACTTAACAATGAAAGCACACTTGTTAAGAGTTTTTGCAAACTCATTCTTCTTTATCGTGTTTCAGGTCGTGAGGGAACCCACTCTTGCCAAAGCGCCAACTCAGCGTGGTCCCTCTCCGGTTGCCTCTACTCATTAAGGATCAATCTTTTTAGAGGAATCAAGCCACATCGATCATGGTTTGACTATCGATCTGCCAGTTAATAGCAAATCTGATAGTGAGTTTCCTCTACCCAACATGATTCCTCATGATTTTTGCCTCATGGTCTTTCGACAGTATTGCTAAATCTTTACGTGTCATAAATTTATTATCGAATAAATTTCCACTCATCACCCCAAACCTTTACTACTGATTGTCTCCATTCAAATATAGTGGTGATGAGCTATAGGCTCCAAGGTATGGAAATTGTTATAACTGAGGTTGTCAATAATAAAATTTCAAGTCTTACTAGGACCTTTATCAATCAATATCTTGCAAACATGAGGGAGTTAGGAAAATATGGCTTCCATCTTAACTGGTTGATTATTCACTTAAAGCTTTTGAAGAGCAATCAGTTGGGGATCCAGAGGGATTTCTATTGAAAGCACTTAGAGGCCCAACGGGATGAGGAGTCTAGTTTATTGGAGTTGGCCCCTCTTTTAGAAGCTATTGATCAATAGGTTAAGGATGAAGAAGAAGATATTCTCAAAGACAAGAAAAAATGTGAAGCGTTAGTCATTGAATGGGCCTAAGCAAAGACTAGACGTGGAGTCTCTATTAATACTCAGAAAGCATTCTTGAAATCCTCTTCGGGCTTTCCTCGGGATTTATTCTCCTTTCCTGGTTTGTGGTTTCTTTTGGTTTGAAGGCCTTTTTTGTGTTGTAATTTTTTCGTTTTCTCATATGTAATTCTTGGGAAATAGTTCCCAATTTTGTAACCCTTTTAAGTATATATGAATGAAAAAATAAATTATATTTTACCGTTTCATGCTTTGTTATTTATTACAACCCTATTATATTAATTGAAACGATTAAACTCTTATAATTTAAACGCAAACTCTTTGTTATTAACTCATGAGAAGAATCACAACAAAAGGAATGACTCATAATGAATTGCAACATAACTTCAACAATTAAACCCAAAATAAATCTTTAAATGAGGTTACTTGCTTAAACATGATAGACCTTTAACCACTTGCTATTAATCTTGAAAGGTTTATCCTCTTCCATCTTTGAGATTAAAAAGTAACCTCAATCGTGGGCCTCCTTCACAATGAAAGGTGGTCCCTCCTAATTTGTAGTAAATTTAGGAAATGGGAGACCTCAAATCTTTTTTATAGCTGAGTTCAGAACAAGATATCCTTCTATGAACATTCTTGGCCTCACCAAGTTGTCATATACTCTAGAGAGTTTTTTCATGTGTATTTCGAAGTGTTGCATCACGTTGTCCTTGTATTCATCCAGTGCTTGTAACTATACATGTCTACTCCGAGGAAGAATACTGGTTCGCAAGTCATATCGGGCCGAGGGAACGTTTAATTCCACTGGCATAATTATTGCAGCTCCATTTTCAAGAGATAATGGTGTATACCCAATGGATTTCCTCTTTATTGTTTGGTAGGGCCATATAACTGTTGGAATCTTGTCATCCCGTAAACCTGGGAAGTCTTCTATTATCTTGGCCAGGATATTGACCAGGGTATTTTTAGCTGCTTTGGCTTGACCATTGCCTATGGGACATTGGGATACACCACCGCTGAGGTATGATGGATAATGAAGTACTTTTCTATGAGCATCATAACTTCTTTGTTAACAAATGGGATTTTATTATTAGAGATATTCACCTTTGGAATCCCAAATATGTAAATTATATACTCCCTGATGAAGTTTTTCACCATACCTGTTGTTGCCGTATTCAAAGGTACAACTTCATCCCACTTTTTGAAACACATAATTTCCACCAATATATAAATATTTCCTCTAAAAGATGTGTGTATTGCCCCTACCAGTTCAAACACCCAAGTGTGGAATGGTTATGGAATTATCAAAGAGTGTAAGTCTACCGAGGGAGAATGGATGATGTTTCCATACAACTGGCATACCTTGTGCTTATGAACGAAATCTATAGAATCTTTCTCCATGGTTGACCAATAATAACCCAAGGTCATTTGTTGGTCATATAACTTTTCCCCTCCAATGTGAGATAGTTTATAAGTTTTCTTTAAGACTTCTGTTGCTTCCTCCCTTGTGATGCATCTTAACAACCTGTTTAAGTGCCCCTTGTGATAAAGCTACTCATCTTGAATGTAGAACTGTGGTGACCTTCACTTGAGTCCTAATGCATCATATTTCTTTGAATGATTAACTCCATCTTTGATAAAATCAATGTAATGCTACCTCTAATCTACTTGAGCTTCAAGGAATTTACATTTAGCTTCTTGAAAAAAAGTTAACATTTATCGCATATGTGTTATAATTTCAATACATCCTGCTTCATAGTTGTCCAGAAGTATCCCTCTCTCTGGATTCTTCAATATAGAGGGATCTCAATTGTCTCGCAGTGTTCATCATGTGACTTTTTAAAATTTTACTCTGCTTGCTCTGGCTTTATATACCTTGATAGTCATCCTCCCATGTTCCTGAAGTAAAGACTTTCTTAGCTTGCAAAGTACCGCGCCACCTATCTGAGTTCCATCTTGCCTTTTTTGAACCCTAGTAGTTTCCTAATCTTTCCTATCCAATCTCAATCATCTTCCATCAACAATATCTTATGTGCCACCAATTGAGTTATTCTTCGTTAAATCATAATTGTATTTGTGTCTCTCTTCATGTCCATTTTCTAAGTAGTAGTGGCATAAGCTTCAGCATGCTTATTCATGTTCTAGTATGACTCCTTATATTGACTTGATGCAACTGGTTGTTCAACCGTTGGATGATTTTTCTGTAGGGAACTAGGCTGAAATGCTTCAACTCCTATTCCCCATTCACTTACTCGACCATTAAGTTAGACTTACCTTTTATGCACAATGAACGGATGCCCCTCCAAAGGGCCTCTAGCAATACCATCACTAACGGCTCACACTCTGCTTCATTATTAAAGCAAAGGAAATCTAACTTACAAGAAAGGTAAATCTCTTCCTTACCTTTTGAAAGAATAACCCCTACCCCCATTATTCTCTACGAAAGAACGATCAAACTGCATAGTCCACTCTTTGAGTTTTGTGTCCAAAATGTTGGCCTCGAATCGTGTTTTGGAATTCTCTTATGGGGTAGCTCAAACATCACAGATAAAAATATTGCCAATAATACTGTGTATACCTTACTCTTGATTGCACGAGGGACCACATACTTCAAGTCATATTCTAAAAGGATGAGGAAGCACTAAGGTTCTCTTCCAATCAAAATATCTTTTGTTAAAAAACTTAATTGGATCACTTCTTGTCACAATATGAATTGTGAAAGACAACATATAATGCCTCAATTTTTATCCAACAAACACCATGGCTAAAGAATGTCTCTCTATAATACTATACCTTGCCTCTGGTCCATGTATGATCCTGATCAGATAGTAGATAGGCCTTCCCTACCCATTAATTTCTTACGTTAAGAGAGCTCCGACAGACCTCATAGTAGACATGAGGTAGAGCTGCAACGATATCCCTAACCTTTAAGGGATCATCATTTTTGGAGAAATGAGCAGTTTCTTTATCTTGGGGTTCCATTATTACTGATCTTCATCCCATTTGAACTTTTTTCCTTTTTACAACAGCTCCATCCATGGATGACTTATCTCGGCCAGCTCAGGCACAAATCTCTTGAGGTAAAAGAATTTTCTGAGGAAAATCTCGAGCTCCTTCATCGTTCTTGGACATGACATCTCTAGGATTACTCATTGTGCATCCTGGTCCATCTGGACTCCTTTTCAATCCACAATGAAGACCATAAACATCCTGCTTGTAACTCTGAAGGCATACTTTGATGGGTTCGTCTTCAACTTGTACTTCCTACACTAAATGAACACCTTCCTTAAATTATGTAGATGGGACTCTTCGTTCTTTAATTTGATGACAAAATCATCCATATAAAATTTCAAGAACTTATGAAATATTTCTCCAACATTTTTCAACCCGAAAGGCATCAATTTTATATAAAATTATTTTGCGGGGTTCTCAATGTTGTTTTCTCCGTATTTGTTGGATCCATATTAATTTCCTTGTACCCATATACCCATATATGATGCTATATATTTCATGCACAGCAGTTGCATCCATCAAGCTATAAATAGAGGATAGAGGGAACTCATCATTTGGGTATGCTTTATTCAAGTCACTGAAGTCCACATAGATCCATATATATTTCTTATCCTCCTTTCCTACCGAGATAATGCTAGACAAGCAAAGTGGATGTTAATAACCATTGGACCTCTTCCTTAATTTTCAGATCCAAATCAGTCTTATAAGTTCTCATAACTTGGTTTACTGGTATGACTAAAGGCATAACGTTCATTTTATGGCAACTTACCTCGTTATCTAGCCCTTCCATCTCTGTGTACTTCCATTCAAAGTTGTCTTTATATTTTATATCCAAGGCTCATTAAGGCCTTTCTTTTCTCCATGCTTAGATCCTTCAAAATGAAGACGAGCCTTGGATATTTTCCTTCATCGGATAGATCAAGCTACTTCAATTCTTACACCAGCGACTTTGGGAAATCCATCATATACTCTGGTTCTTCTTCCACTTCCTCATAAATTCTTGTATGTTTGAGCTATCTATGATCGTGCATTACCCCTATTGGTCCAGCAAAAAACATTTAAATAATGGGTCAACCTCTTTGTCATCCTCTATAACAACTCCTTCGACCTCCCGCTCACGCCTTTAAAGGCGATATATCACATTTCCATCCTCCGCTATCACTTTCTTATATTTACTATTACCTATCACATCTTCTTTTTCTTTCCTATATCTTGAAGCTTTTAGAAACATGTGTCTCAAAAACTTTCTCAGTATTCTTTTTCGTGGAACTCAAGCTCTATCGGGTCCATCTAGGGTCTCATCCTATCTCTTAATTATTTAAACATATTCTGAGGTTTGGGATCGACGTGGTTAACCTCCTCAGCTACTTCTCTCTTACCTGCTCTTTTGCTACTTTAACAATTCACATGCCCCATCATTTCTCAGATAGAGGGAACTCTGGTTCCCTCCATTATTCTCTTTAGGACTCTTATTTTCTTTTCTAGCTATGTATACATTTCTTCATCAACCAAGTGAGCCTCTTTGGTTGCATAGGCCTTCTTCGTTGCCCATGTAACGATCTCATTCCCCTTCACATTTATCTTAGCGGATTAGTGATATATCAAAGGAACTAAATCATGGTTATTCATCAACACCATTCCTATCAATAGATTGTAGCAAGTAGCACTCTCAATCACACGAAACTTTGTGTGTGAAGTCAGATTCCCCATTACAATACCTACATTCACATACCCTATTGACTTAGAGGACTCATTGTCATAACCAGAGATCAACAAAGGCATTGGTATCAATCTTACCTCAGAGATATTGGATGAGTGGAATGAGTTAATGGGATGATGTTTATAGATGCTTCCCATCCATTAGATCTCTTGCTAAGCTTACCCCATTGATATTTGTTGTCATGTAAAAGGGTATGTTATGAAGGAACCTCACAGCTTTATCGATATCGCTAAAAGTCACTTCGGATAGGAATTTCTTATTAGCCTTTCCGTGGCCCCCTCCATCTCAGCAATGGAACTTCATTCTTTTGTGCAGTGTCCAAAATCTCTTGGATTATACACATCTTTCTTTCCTTCGGCATTTCCACCTAATTAAAGAACCATGAGAATTTAGGTGACTGCAATATATCATGGTATTCTAGTCCTTGGTCTACTTCTTCGTTATCAAGGTTATACAAATCATCCACATCCTTTGTGTTTTCTTCGTCATAGGCGATTATAATATTTGCCATCCCTCTTATTTAGTCTTCTAACACTTCCTCAAACTCTTCTTCTTCCATCACTTGTTCCCTCTCCTCCCTCTAGACTTTTCCATAATAAGCATCTACCAGGTTAGATTCATGTGATGGTAGTGGGTTGTTGTTGAAATTCTCTTGAGGAATCTGCAAAGTCCCCGACTTTATATGTTTGCTTATAATATTCCTCACTTGTAAATTAGGTCATCGTTTGATGATCAATCTTCTAATGGATCTGGAAGTATTTAGGATTAACTCTCACTTCTACATCTGGATCAACTGTTGGAGTATCCTTGGGGTCATAGACTATCCCCTTTACACCTTGGTGTTGTAGCAACTGAATGCCTCTTCAATGGTGCAAGGCAATTGTGGTGGATCCTCTCTATCTCTGCCAAAATTCCTTTTATTATCCTTCTTTGGCTGCTTGGCCCTCTCTCCTTTATTGTCATATCCCACTCATGGGGGTTCGCCACATTCTACAACGATTTGTACTAGCTTCCTGAATACAATAGGCACCATGATCGAGATTGGACGTAAAACTAATGAGATGTTTCTTACTACTTTTAAAAATGCAGCAAAGGTTCATTCGCACATTTCATTTATAAAGTGACATATGTACTCCACGAGAAAACCTTCAACACAAAACATAAGCAGTTTGGATTCTTTAGCCTCCTCTCTTACATCAAGGGACCTTTCTATGAATCTTCGGACGTACACCACCACCTCCTCTCTTGTTCTTTGCTTCTCCTTACCCACATGTGTCAATGTAAATTCATCTTATGCCAGAAATAAGTTCTGGACAAAAAGAACGTACATTTCCTCCCACATTGAGACACTCTTGTGAAGGTATCTATATAAAGCACTCCTAGGGTTTGTTTTTCATGCTGCAACTATATAGACCTTTAACTAGTTGGACTTAAATTTTGACAAGAGTTTTTTTGTAATTAGGGTGAGTCTAGTTGTAAGGCCCTAAAACACGATTAGTAAGGTTAATTATATGATTAAGTATAAGTTATGAGTTATAAGTTATAAATTGGTTATGTGGTTAAATGCATCATGAAAATATGTTTCTAAATGCATCATTATGTTTATAAAAAAGTAAGCTAGAGTGTTGGTGCGAAAGTGGCGATGTTTGGTCGCCAAATGTGAAAGTTATGAAATTTTGAGTAAATAATTACTCTTCTGTTCGAGCCCAAATTAGGTGTACTAGTTTTATGATTTTGGGAAAACATAAACACATGAAAGTTGTAGATTTTTAAGTTATATACTCATAGACACAAAGTGAGAGTAAATCGGGGCCCGAAATAGTGAGTTATGGTGATTTTACGAGGCCGGACAAATCTGTCATTAACGAAATTGTCCTATTGTACCCCTTCCCCAATGAATCGCATAATACCACCTTAAAGTGGACCCATAGCCACGTTTTTAGCTCATAAGGCAGAACTTATCATCTTTTTCATTTCCTATTACAAGCTTGAGAAAAAATATGCTTATGGAGAGAGAAAAACAAAGTTAAGGAAGAATTTCTTTGAAAATTCACCATAAATCGAGGAATTCTCGTAAGGTAATTACATCTTTATTAAAGTTTGTCACATGGATGAGTTCTATAATTGGCATGTTTTTATTCCTGATTTGGATATATATTTTAATGATACCCATATTGCTGAATTGTGTTGGAACAAGGATGGGTTAAGAACATATGTTAGAACCAGAGCTAGGATTGTAAATGCATACTTTGAAGCCCTAAATTTACATCATCTTTTCGTAAAGCATTTTGATTTAGAAAATTCATGATTATGATTTATATTTCTGCTAAAACATGTTTATTATATGTTTACATGAATTATACTCAAGGTCAAGGTTATGTACGCTTAAAAATGTTAAGTCATGCCTTAATGTTGTATTTTGACCTAGTTGTGCTAAAAATGGCATAAATCATGGAATACTTATTAGAATTGAGTGATTCAAGTTAGAGAGTAAAATAAGCTCATACATGTATAACATATCCGAAAATTGTGTAAAAATACAAAGGAATGAACCCTTGGTGATAGTTTGAAGTCTTGGTTTAAAATCTGCCCTAAAGGAGCAAGAATGCATACCAGGTGTTTAACGTTTTGCTCGACATAGAAAATGAGCCCTAAAAATTATGAAACATTAAATTTGTATTATTCAATGTTTTTAGTGATATTGGGTGGAATATCATAGAAAGTTATACTGTACAAAAATTATGAGAATTCTAGGAAGTTGAAGTTGTGTTGTTGTTTTTCTTGAGAACCGATTTGGAAAAGGCTGTTATGAAATGGGCATAACTTTGTCTAGCAAGTTTGTAATTTAATTTTGTAAATTGTGTTAGAACCCTAATTACGTGGGTTTTATAAAAATGTGAAGTATCATATTTATTTCCTCCTTAGTTATTTCTGATTGACCAAATGATGTGATGTATTACTAGGTTTAATGTTAATTGGTGTATTCAGATACTAATGACGTTGACTTGTTAGGTGGGGAAGCAACTAATACCACCATACCAAGGAAGTAGTCTGGTATTAATCTTAGCACCAAATCCAAGGTGAGTAACTTGTCGTATGAAATATACATGATCATATGTTCATATGGAAATGTGTAGTTCAATACATGTGTTAAAATGCTTATGGGAGTGATGTTGTATCTAGGAAACATATGCATATGATTGAAATGTTAAGTGATGTTATTTAATGTTAAGGACTGTGGTGGGTCCTACAGGATGTGGCGGTCCTGTTAATCCAACTTAAAGGTTTGTGTACTCGGGCCTAATAAAGGGATGTGGTGGTCCCCGATAACTGTGGTGGATTAATTGGATTGTGGTGGGTCCAGGCTTGCGAGAGTTTCACAATTCCTGTTGGGTTATAGCATTAAAACAAAATAAAAATGGTTATTCAATTTGGTTATAGAGGTGGTATATGGTAATTCACTAAGCTTATATTTCTTACACCCCTATAATGTTATGTTTCAGGTATGCCTACCGTTTGGAGTTCATTGCCAAGTTAGGACCTTAAAACGGGGGAGTGACGGATATTTAGTATGGTTTCAATATCATGATTTCTTTTGTGTAATTATTAAACTAAGTATCTTGGTTATGTAAAGTTATGTAGTACTTATTAGTTATAAGTAAAGGCAGTTACGTTTTCATCTACACATACCTTTGGAAAAAAAAATCTTATGCTATTTTCCTTAGAGATTTAAATTAAAGCATTGTTTAAGCCAATTTATCTCTAATTAAAAGTATGAGTTTAACAAAATTAAGTAGGGGCGCGACAACTTGGTATCAGAGCGTGGTTATTAGGTTCTGGATAGGGTGTGAGGGTCTAGATTGGCAATGGACACTAGAAAGTGAGTTTGTTATGTACCTGGATTTTGGCTAACAATGTTAATATTAAATTGTTGCTATTGTATTTTGTTTAAGTGAATTATATTGCAGTAAATGATGGATCCACATGAGCCACATGATGGAGCGGAGGGTGTGGCATCTTATGTTCCTAATAGTCAGCAAGGACATAGACATATTCAAGTGGAGGAACCAGAGGAGCAACAACAACCTATTGATGATGTGGGAAGAATATTACGTGCTGTGGCACAACTTATGGAACAAGCAAGAGGTGGAGAACATGGTGGGGATAGGGACAAATTACATGAGAGGTTCATGAAGTTAAACCCGCCTGCATTTACTGGGACTACGGATCCGTTAGTGGCAGAGGGGTGGGTTAGAAAGATGGAAACAATATTTAAGGTGATGGAAGTGCGAGATGAACAAAAGGTTTTGTTAGCAACCTTTAGGTTAGAGGCTGATGCAAAGTTATTGTGGGATGCAACAGAAAGGTTACTTACTACAATGGGGGGAGTGGTTCCAATAAATCCTCCACAAATTACATGGGAGAGGTTTGTGAAGGTGTTCTTTGAAAAATATTTCCCAAGGCTTTATAGGAAGGAGAAGGAGGAAGAATTTATCATGTTGAAATAGGGGAATCGAACAGTGACAGAGTATTAAGCTTTATTTATATCCTTATCTAGATTTGCACCTGACTTAGTGAGGACGGAAGAAAGTAAATGTGATCGGTTTCAAACCGGGCTGAGTGTAGATATAAAAAGCATGGTTGCTAATATGAAGATAACGGATTATGTGGACTTGGTGGATAGGGCCATGGTTTCAGAAAAGTCAATAAAAGAAATGAAAGTTGAACACTTAAAGAGAGTTAGTCATGATGGCATAAGGTCATATGGATGGGAGGCGGGAACCTCAACTCAGAGTGTAGCACGAGGAGTACCTAAGGGACAAGAATTTAAAAATAATAGAAGTACACGTGGAAGATTTCAGGCTCGAGGTGGAAGGACTGGGATGAATCGGTCCGAAAATGCATCTGTGTTGGTGTCGAGGGCTATATTTTGTATAGATGTGGTGGTCAAGGGCACATGTCTCGAGAGTGTACAATAGCTGAGACGACACCTTTGTGTTTCCATTGTCAGCAACCGGGGCACTTAAGAAAGAATTGTCCAGCGATGGGAGATACAACATCGGTTGGGAGTGTGGCAGTAGGAGGTAGGAGTTCTACACAGAATGTACCCAGGGGAGGTAGAGGAGGTATATCGCAAAGCCAAGGCCAAGGCAGAGTGTTTGCACTGACGCAACAAGATGCACAAGCTATGCCTAATATAGTGATAGGTACACTTCCTATTGGTGATAAAGATGCTTATGTGTTGATAGATCCTGGTTCTACACATTATTTTGTGTCTTTGCATTATCTGTTGTATCTTAATAAACCATTATCATCATTAGACTCTAGTTTAGCTATTGTTACTCCAGTAGGGGGGTTGGTTTTTATTGAGAGGGTATATAGGGAGTGTGTGGTGCGAGTGGGTGAAAAAGAGTTACTAGTTGACTTATTACCTCTCGATATGCGCGACTTTGATGTAATACTGGGTATGGATTGGTTAGCTTCATATCATGTATGTTTGGATTGCTTTAAAAAGGAGGTAGTGTTTCAGTTACCGGGTGAACCTGAATTTAAATTTATTGGGGAACTAAATATCACTCCAACTTGTTTGATTTCTGCTATAAAATGTTATGAACTGCTAAGGAAAGGATGTGAGGGTTATCTTGCCCATGTGGTGGACATACGACAAGAGGCTGGAAAATTATCAGATATACGAGTAGTTAATGAGTTTGCAGATGTCTTCCCGGAAGAACTCCCAGGGTTAGCACCAGACCGTGAGGTAGAATTTGCGATTGAGTTGGTACCAGGCACCGCACCGATATCTATTGCACCATATCGCATGGAACCTGCAGAATTAAAGGAGCTAAAAATACAGTTGCAAGATTTGTTAGACCGTGGTTTTGTAAGGCCTAGTGTATCACTGTGGGGAGCCCCAGTATTGTTTGTGAAGAAGAAAGATGGAACCATGAGGTTGTGCATCGATTATCGTCAATTGAATAAGGTGACTATCCGTAATAAATACCCACTACCCCGCATTGATGACTTGTTCGATCAGTTGCAAGGAGCCAAAGTGTTTTCCAAGATCGATCTCAGATCCGGATATCATCAATTGAAAGTAAGAGATTGTGACATTTCTAAAATTGCTTTTCGTTCCAGGTATGGACATTATGAATTTTTTGTCATGCCATTTGGGTTAACAAATGCACCGGTTGTATTCATGGATTTGATGAACCGTATATTTCACCCATACGTGGATTCTTTTGTTATTGTCTTCATTGATGATATTTTGATATATTCTCGTAGTAGGGATGAGCATGAATGCCACCTGCGTATTATTTTACAGACCTTGCGAGAGAAGCAGTTGTATGCTAAATTTTCTAAATGTGAATTTTGGCTAGACATGGTAGTATTTTTGGGGGAATGTTATTTCTGCTGATGGAATTTGTGTAGATCCCAAGAAGGTAGAAGCAGTAATGAATTGGGAAAGACCAACTAGTGTGACAGAGGTACGTAGCTTTCTGGGATTGGCGGCAATTACAGGAGGTTTATGCCGGGGTTTTCTTCTATTGCATTGCCATTGACTAAGCTTACCAGAAAGGAGAACAAGTTTGTGTGGAGTGGTGATTGTGATAAAAGTTTTGAAAATTTAAAGGGTAAGTTGACATCAGCTCCAGTATTAACTATCCCAATAGGTACAGAAGGTCTAGTTATTTATAGTGATGCTTCGTATCAAGGACTTGGATGTGTATTAATGCAGCATGGAAAGGTAATTGCTTTTGCTTCTCAACAGTTAAAGATACATGAGCGCAACTACCCTACTCATGATCTTGAGTTAGCTGCAGTATTTTTTGCATTAAAGATCTGGAGACACTACTTATATGGTGTTAGTTGTGAAATTTTTACTGACCATCAAAGCTTAAAATACTTGTTTACTCAAAAAGACTTGAACTTGAGGCAAAGAAGGTGGATGGAACTTATAAAATATTATGATTGTACGATACATCACCATCCAGGTAAAGCTAATGTTGTTGCTGATGCTTTGAGTAGAAAATCTCTAGGCATAGTATCTTGTATTTATTGTATTCGAGTTGATCTGCTGAGAGAGTTAGCTTTAATGGGGGTGGAATTAACTTTGAATGAGTCTTACAGAATAGTAGCACATTTAAATGTTAGACCCACATTGATAGACTGGATAAAACAAGCACAAGGAGGAGATACAGAATTGGAGAAAGTTAAAGATAATATGAAAAAGGGTAAAGCAAATGAATTTTCTATTCGGGATGATGACATTGTTATGTATGGGAACCGTTTGTGTGTACCTAATGTGCCTGATTTGAGAAGAACGATTTTAGAGGAATCCCACTATTCTTTATATGCTATGCATCCAGGGAGCACGAAACTGTATAGAGATTTGAAACAATGTTATTGGTGGTCGGGAGTGAAACAAGACATTGCAGATTTTGTTGCTAGATGTCTAGTTTGCCAACAGGTGAAGGTGGAGCATCAGAAGCCAAGTGGTTTACTACAACCCTTACCTATCCCTGAGTGGAAATGGGAGCATGTTACTACAGATTTTGTTGTAGGTTTACCAAAATCATCACGAGGGTTTGATTCTATTTGGGTTGTCGTTGATAGGTTGACTAAGTCTGCACATTTTCTTCCTATTAAAACTACTTACTCCATGGATGGATATGCCAAATTATATGTGGATGAGATTATTAGATTTCACGGTGCACCTGTTTCTATTATTTCTGATCGAGATCCTAAGTTTACTTCTCACTTTTGGCCTAGTTTACAAGAAGCTTTGGGGACTAAATTGAAATTTAGTACATCTATTCATCCTCAGACTGATGGGAAGTCATAAAGAACGATCCAGACACTCAAAGATATGTTACGAATTTGTGTATTGGAGTTCAAGGGAAGTTGGGATGAACACTTGCCACTAATAGAGTTTGCTTATAATAATAGCTGTCATTCGAGTATTGAGATGGCTCCTTATGAAGCTTTGTATGGGAGAAAATGCAGAACTCCTGTGTGTTGGACTGAAGTAGGAGAACGAAAACTTCTTGGGCCAGAAATTGTACAGCAGATTACTGAAAAGATCAATCTCATCCATAATCACTTAAAGGTGGCGCAAAGTAGACAGAAAAGTTATGCAGACAACCGAAGGAAAGAATTAAAATTTGAGGAAGGTGATCGAGTATTCCTACATGTTTCTCCTTGGAGAGGGGTTATGAGATTTGGGAAGAAGGGAAAGTTAAGTCCCAGGTACATTGGCCCTTATGAGATAGTGAAACGGGTTGGATCTGTAGCTAATAAGTTGGCATTACAACTACAATTGTCTCGGATACACGATGTTTTTCATATATCCATGTTACGTAAGTATGTGCCCGATCCTTCACATGTGTTTATTTCACAACCGATAGATCTTCAAGATGACTTAACCTACATGGAAGAACCAATTGCTATTGTAGATCGAAAGGAGCAACTGTTACGTAGTAAAACCATTTCACTAGTTAAGGTGATGTGGAGAAGTCAGAATGTGGAGTATGCCACCTGGGAAGGGGAGGATAACATGAAGAAGCAATATCCTCATTTGTTTGGTAAGTTTCTTATGCGTTAAATTTTGAGGATGAAATTTTTATAAGAGGGGTAGAATTGTAAGGCCCCAAAACACGATTAGTAAGGTTAATTATACGATTAAGTATAAGTTATGAGTTATAAGTTATAAATTGGTTATGTGGTTAAATGCATCATGAAAATATGTTTCTAAATGCATCATTATGTTTATAAAAAATTAGGCTAGAGTGTTGGTGAGAAAGTGGCGATGTTTGGTCACCAAATGTGGAAGTTATGAAATTTTGAGTAAATAATTACTCTTCTGTTCGAGCCCAAATTAGGTGTACTAGTTTTATGATTTTGGGAAAACACAAAAACATGAAAGTTGTAGATGTTTAAGTTATATACTAATAGACACAAAGTGAGAGTAAATCGGGGCCCGAAATAGTGAGTTATGGTGATTTTACGAGGCCGGACAAATCTGTCATTAACAGAATTGTCCTATTGGACCCCTTCCCCAACGAATCGCATAATACCACTTTAAAGTGGTCCCATAGCCACGTTTTTAGCTCATAAGGCAGAACTTATCATCTTTTTCATTTCCTATTACCAGCTTGAGAAAAAATATGCTTATGGAGAGAGAAAAACAAAGTTAAGGAAGAATTTCTTTGAAAATTCACCATAAATTGAGGAATTCTCGTAAGGTAATTACATCTTTATTCAAGTTTGTCACATGGATGAGTTCTATGATTGGCATGTTTTTATTCCTGATTTGGATATATATTTTAATGATACCCATATTGCTGAACTGTGTTGGAACAAGGATGGGTTAAGAACAAATGTTAGAACCAGAGCTAGGATTGTAAATGCATACTTTAAAGCCCTAAATTTACATCATCTTTTCGTAAAGCATTTTGATTTATAAAATTCATGATTATGATTTATATTTCTTCTAAAACATTTTTATTATATGTTTCCATGAATTATACTCAAGGTCAAGGTTATGTACGCTTAAAAATGCTAAGTTATGCCTTAATGTTGTATTTTGACCTAGTTGTGCTAAAAATGGCATTAATAATGGAATACTTATTAGAATTGAGTGATTCAAGTTGGAGAGTAAAATACAATCATACATGTATAACATATACGAAAATTGTGTAAAAATACAAAGGAATGAACCCTTTGTGATAGTTTGAAGTCTTGGTTTGAAATCTGCCCTAAAGGAGCAAGAATGCATACCAGGTGTTTGACGTTTTGCTCGACATAGAAAATGAGCCCTAAAAATTATGGAACATTAAATTTGTATTAATCAATGTGTTTACTGATATTGGGTGGAATATCATAGAAAGTTATATTGTACAAAAATTATTAGAATTCTAGGAAGTTGAAGTTGTGTTGTTTTTTTTTAGAACCGATTTGAAATAGGCTGTAATGAAATGGGCATAACTTTGTATAGCAAGTTCATAATTTAATTATATAAATTGTGTTAGAACCCTAATTACTTGGGTTTTATAGAAATGTGAAGTATCATATTTATTTCCTCCTTAGTTATTTCTGATTGACCAAATGATGTTATGTATTACTATATTTAATGTTAATTGGTGTATTCAGATACTAATGACGTTGACTTATTAGGTGGGGAAGAAACTAATACCACCATACCAACGAAGTAGTCTGGTATTAATCTTAGCACAAAATCCAAGGTGAGTGACATGTCCTATGAAATATACATGATCATATGTTCATATGGAAATGTGTAGTTCAATACATGTGTTAAAATGCTTATGGGAGTGATGTTGTATCTAGGAAACGTATGCATATGATTGAAATGTTAAGTGATGTTATTTAATGTTAAGGACTGTGGTGGGTCCTATAGGATGTGGCGGTACTGTTAATCCAACTTAAAGGTTTGTGTACTCGGGACTAATAAAGGGATGTGGTGGTTCTCGATAACTGTGGTGGATTAATTGGACTGTGGCGGGTCCAGGCTTGCGAGAGTTTCACAATTCCTGTTGGGTTATAGCATTAAAACAAAATAAAAATGTTTATTCAATTTGGTTATAGAGGTGGTATATGGTCATTCACTAATATTATATTGCTTACACTCCTGTAATGTTATGTTTCAGGTATGCCTACCGTTTGGAGTTCACTGCCAAGTTAGGACCTTAAAACGGGGGAGTGACGGATATTTTGTATGGTTTGAATATCATGATTTCTTTTGTGTAATTATTAAACTAAGGATCTTGGTTATGTAAAGTTATGTAGTACTTATTAGTTATAAGTAAAGGCAGTTATGTTTTCATCTACACATACCTTTGGAAAAAACAATCTTATGTTATTTTCCTTAGAGATTTAAATTAAATCATTGTTTAAGCCAATTTATCTCTAATTAAAAGTATGAGTTTAACAAAATTAAGTCGGGGCGCGACACTAGTTTCCTACGCCAAGCTCCCTATAGCAATCAACTCTCGACTCGGTCTATCATTTTAGAAAAAAGTTGTTTCTCACACCCTTAATCTATGGCTTATATGATTATGTACTTGAACCTCATAGAATACAACATTTCACCAAACTACATTACATTGAATTTTATCACTAATATTGATTGTGTGTTGGTTTTATTTTTAAAATGTTTAAAATTTAATTTGGAATTTATTATTCTCTTTAATATTTTCTCAAATGTAAATTTCAAAATTAATTTTAAAAGTTTGAGATTTTTTAAAACCAATTCTTATGTATGTACGTTGCAGCCCACGCTCAAGAGATTTCAAGTGGTATCAGAGCTAGACTTTCAAAATACATGTTTTAATAAACAATTGTTAAATTCATTTAACCTTGTTTTAATAGAAAATTATAGTCAGTTACATAAGTTAGGTAATTTTAGTAGACCTCCTATTTTCGATGGTTCAAATTTTCCCTAATGGAATATTAGAATGACAGTATTTATATAAGGCACATTAGGAGACGATGTTTGGGATTTAATTGAAAATGGTTATAATCATCCCACTATTCCTGTAACAGAAGGTAGAACTATTTTTATTAAACATAAAACATATAAATTAATTTTTGATAAAAAAAAGATAAGAAATTTCAATAATAAGGGAAAAATTGGAATTTTCATGACTGTGAGTGAGAATGAATTGAAACATATCTGTCGTTTTACTACTAACAAAGATGCTTGGGATACTTTAGTACTATCACATGAGGGCAACTATAGGTTGAAGCAATGTAAAATGCAAATGCTGGTCCAACAATACAATATGTTAGTAATGAAAGATAACAAAAAAATTATATGTGTTTGACTGATATCATTACCCAACTACATGCAAATGGTATTGAATGTTCTGATAAATAAGTGTGAGAAATTTTTTTAAGGTCCCTTTCCCCTATATTCTACCATAAATGCTATATCATTGAAGAAATTAATGATTAATCTCTCACACCAGAATTGCTAAGGTCAAAATTGAGAACTATGGAACTTGAATCGGCCTTTAGGAAGACTCTTACTTCTTATGCTAAGAATGAGTTGATTAACTCCTTTGAAGTTGCTTTTAAAACTTCCTACCCTAATGAAAATATTCATAAGGTAGTTAAATAGCAATCTGAGTCGGACAATGAACTGATGTGGATTCGGATAATATTAATTAGATCGACAATCAACTTGCTCTTATGTCTTCTCAATTTAAGAAAATTTTGAAGCATAGAAATTCTATTGCTAAGAGAAGTATGCAAGAGAATAATCACTCTATAAATTCAATCGACCTCGTAATTGAAATTTAAAATAATGTTTTGATTATGATAGTATAAATAGTAAGACCAATGAATCTAAATTGGCTTGCCATAATTATGGGAAACTCGGTCACTTTATTATTGATTGTAGGTCGAAGCCACAGTCCGATCATTCTAAACAACATAAGGCTCCCATAACTAATACTTGGGGTGAATGTTCTGATTCTGAATAAGAATAAGACCAAGATGATTTTGAATCAAATTGCCTTATGTTTTTATGAAAAGTTTACGACTGTTGTGGAGATGTGTACTTAGGTGGAATGACTGATTCCGAAGATGAATGTGATTTGGATTATGTACTTGATTTGATTTATGCTACTAAGTCTTTGTTAGATAGACAACCTTATATGCTTGAATTAACCGCTCCATTTGATGCAAAATGTGTTGTGTACGATACTTAATGTGATGATATAAACAATTCTCACTCGGACACTAATTATAATGAATTTTTTTTTGGATATCATGATTATTCAGAATTATATGTCAAAACGTTGCAAAATAGACAAGAATTATCTAATTTGGTTAAACTGCTTAGTGAGTACCTAGAGAATCAATACAGTATCATTCAATAAAATTCTATTGAAATGAGCAATGTCAAAATTGATTTTACAAAATAGTCACGTGATTATAAATATTAGATTACGACTTTAAAATAAAATTTGTCTTTTTTAGAAGAAAAATTTAAGGCAACGCTTTTGCAAGTTGAAAAATCCAAAAAAGTTTGTGAATTTGCTTTCAAAATGTGTTGTAGTCGTGATATAGAATATTTCGACCTTGACAAAATGCTTGCTGAACAACGTTATTATGGTGATACTAGAGGGTTTAGCTATGAGAGTCCTCTTGAAAAATTTGATCCAAATAGACCAATATTTTTTGTAAAAGTCGAAGAAGAAATGGATATTTCGTTGGATAGTAAGTTGTTTGAAAAGGCTAAAGGAAAACAAGTTTAAAATTAAAGTGACTATGAAAGTGACATTGATAGTTTCATTGAGAACTTTGTAGGACCATCTACGTCAACATATTGCCCCCAAAAGATTTTATAGACCTCCTAAGCCTTTAAATCATAATAATTCTGTTAAGTGTGTATCTAGGAAACAAAAATATTTAAATATGCCTTCATCTAGTAAATTATGTACTAAGTGTGATTTTCTGGACACCAAAACTGTGAGGGCCTAAAGTTTTATAAGAAAATTTCTCATTTTTACTTTAACTCAAAAGTTGGGAGATTTGGTAATAAAACCGTGAAACATTCTGGACCATTTCATTCATTTTATAAGACTAAACCCAAGTTGAGTGACAAATCAAAACTAATAGGCAGATCCCCTTCCCATTATCACATTAAGGCACATAACAATTTTAAAAACCATGCCTATTTGGATCTGAAGTGATGATCTAAGACCGCAACTAAATCATTTTTATTTAAAATATTTTGTGGTCTTGACAACCCTATTATGTGAGATGCATAATGATGGTTGGTACTTAGACAATGGTTGTTCATGCCTATAATGGGCGATGCTACCAAATTAAAGGTTATTGTCCATTATAAAGGTGGCCATATTACATTTGGATATGATAAGACCTCCGACATCATTGGTAAAGGCATTCTTAATGAAGAGGGTTTACCTAATGTCAATGACGTGTTGTTAGTAGAAGGGATGAGAGCAAATATGCTTTCTATCGGTTAGTTTTTTGATAATGGTTGCCAAGTCAAATTTATAAAAACTCATGTGACGTGTTGACTGAAATAGGAGAGGATTATATAAGAGGAAATCGTTGAACAAAAAATTGTTATAAAGCATCATACTTTTTCTTGTAATGTGACACTTTTGCATGATTCCGACCTATAGCATAATCTATTGGGACACATCAATTTTGTAAGGACAAACTTTCAATTGAGTCAATTTGTAGTATTGGCGTAATTCCAGACAAAGCAATTCGAGTCATAGGATATAGTGTCAAGTTTTATCCATCCAAGCCTATGATGAGTTTGTTGAAGACGTAGCGACCTAGAATTTAAAGCTTCATGATTGTCGAGTTTCGTGCCATGTTTCTACGTTAACAACAATTGGATTCTAAAGTCTCAAAAGGTATGAATGCACTTTTATGGGTATAATCTTTGTAATTTTAGTCTAAAATGACCAATTATTTTCAGAAAATGATTTTAGAACTTTGTATAGAAGTTTTTGAGCTTAACATGAAAAATTGGATTTTTTGACTTTTCGTTCGAACGAGATTGTCGTTCAAATGTGTTTTCCAAAGATATTACCAATTTAATCCCTGTTTTATCGTTCGATGTTTCGTTCTGAAGAACTCGTTCGAACAAGTTTTTCCAATGAGATTTTGGCCTATTTTTCTTTGTAATCTTGTTCGAACAATGTCGTTCGGATGACCTGGAAAGTCATTCGAACGACCATGCGCGGGAAAACTTAATTTTTGGCAATTTTGTTTTTAACTTCCCATGTTTCCCACTTGTCCCACTATTTTTTACCATCCATATTATATGCAGGAATAAGAGTTTTCTTTTCAACTTTTTGTGACTTTTCCTTCTCTAGAGAGCAAAATGTTTACTCAAACAGTTCATGTTTGAGTGTTTGATTTCTATGGCTTAAAATCTTCCAAAACATCTCTTACACCCATTGTTCTGTTTAATCCAAGTAGATTCCTATATATATATATATATATATATATATATATATATTTCTTTCTTGGAGTGTTTGGAACCATTGGTTCATCTCTACACTAATAAAGAATAGAGTTTGGGTCCTTCTCCACCCAAAAGGAGTTTGTTTGTGTGATGCGGTGTTCCCACTCGAATAAAGGCTTCACGTGTGGGTGACAATGACCAAGAGCCCCATCGGTGGATTCCGAGACCGTGGAGGAGTCCATGGTTATCTACTAGGGGGTGGTATTTACAATAAGGAGCGTCAAGTATTGGACGGAGTCAAGTTATTGGTGTAAGTCTAATGTATTGTAATTATAATTCATACTTAGTGGATTTGTTAGGCCAGGGTCATCCGAGGTCTTTCCCATTTGGATTTTCCTCGTACATCGGCGTTTAGTGTGATGCGATTTATTTTTACCTTGGAAAACACCTTAGAATGCATGAATAGGTTTAAGTAATATAAGATTGGGTTTAATCGCACATTTGTTTAATTTGATGCTAAATATGTTTGGGTGAATTTTCAGTTAATTTAATTCAAGTCAAGATAATTTAATTTGATAAAAAAAAATTGGCCTAAATAGAAAAATGAATTAATCTTGTTAGGAAAATTTTTAGGAGTTGGGTTGAATTAATTTGGTTTAAGTGAAAACTTTATTTGTTAAAATTGTTTCATTCCCATGTTGATTTAGTTTAATTTTAATTTGAAAGAAATTAAAATTTATAGTTTGTGTTGTTTAGAATTTGAACCACCCTATTCCACATTTTAGGAAATCATATTTAATTAAAAGCAAATTTAAATTTTTGGGGGGCTTCCGTACACTTTCAAGTTTTGATAGTTTAAACCCTTTGTCATCACAAGACGTTGTTAGAGGCTTACCCAAAATAAAAACATGTCCCACTGTTGTTTGTAGTCATGTCAAGTGGGGAAAATTACCAAATCTCCTCACAAGAAAGTTAAAGATATTAACACCACTGCTCGTCTAGAACTTCTCCACGTGGACTTAATGGGTCCAATGAGGACTGCCAGTTTAAATGGAAATTCATACATTTTAGTCATTATGGTTGATTTCTCTCATTTTACGTGGGTCGCCCAAGTAAATTAAAAAATGAGAAAATGAGATAGACACCCAAGTAACACGAATTCAAAGTGATAGAGGTGGTGAGTTTAAAGAATCCGGAGTCATTGAATATTGTGATGCCCAAGGTTACTCTCATCAGTTTAGTGATTCAAAAACTCCTCAACAAAACAGTTTTGTTGAACGAAAAAATAGATTCATACAAGAAATGGCTAGAGTCCTTATTCATGCTAAAACTTTAACATTATATTTTTGGGAAGAAGTATGGATGACTTCTGTTCATATTATTAATTGTGTTTACCTCAGAAAGAATACCACAATGGCCTCTTATGAGTTTTGGTTTAACAAAAAGACCAACGTAAAATATTTTCAAAACCTTGGCTCAATATGTTATGCGTTCAATGATCGTGAAAATCTTTCTAAATTTAAAACTACAATGGATAAATCATTTTTCCTTTACTATTCTCAGAATAGTAGGGCATATAGAGTTTTCAATCTAAGAACTGAATTAGTTGTTGAGTCCATTAATGTTTTAGAATTTACAGCACATTAGTACTTGTTTGTAAAGATCCACCTATTGAAACTGAAATTTACTCAATTATTTTAAATGATCCAAATTCCACAGAAGATGTATCATTGTTAACACCAACCCTTGTTGGGCCTAAGTGGGAGTCAAAAGATCATCCCTCTACTGAAATTATTGGATATATCCCTGAGCCTGTGCGAACTAGGAACCAATTATGTAAAGTAGATCATATGACTGATTTTGTATCCCTCAAGGAACCAAAACAATAAGTGAGGCTCTTCGTGATTCTAAATTGGGTTGATGCAATGCAAGAGGAGCTAGTTCAATTCAAGGATCATGACGTATGGTATATAGTTCTGAGGCCCCATGATATAAAAGCAATCGGTACAAAATGGATTTTTAAAAATAAGATCGATGAAACAGGGATAGTCATTCAAAACAAAGCTAGACTTGTTGCATAAGGTTACTCTCAAATAGAAGGAATAGACTGTGACGAGACGTTTGCTCCGGTAATACGTCTTGAATCGGTGAGATTAATTATAGCTATTGTGTGTCGCTTATAATTTATTTTTTTTCAAATAGACATCAAATATGGTTTTCTTAATGGAATTCTATATGAAAAGGTTTACGTTGATCAGCCAAAAGGATTTCAAGATCCTAAACAACCTGATCATGTTTACAGACTTAAAAAGGCCTTATATGGTTTGAAATAAACAAATCATGTTTGGTATGAATGCTTAACTTATTTTTTATCTTCACAAAACTTTGTTTGTTAAGAAGTCTAATAAAAATGATGTTATAATTGCTCAAAGTTACGTAGATGATATTGCTTTTTGGTCAAACTCTCAAAATGATGTTAAACAACTTTCAAAAGATATAAGTAGTGAATTTAAAATGTCACTTATAGGGGAGTTACAATATTTACTAGGACTTCAAATAAAACAATGTAGTGATGGCTCGTTTATATCGCAGTCTAAATATGCTATGGATTTGATTGTTAAATTTTGACTTTAACGTGCTAAAATATAACCTACAACAATGGGCATAAAGGTCAAGTTATCAAAATAAGAAAATGGCTCTTATGTAGATCCTACATTATATCATAGTATTATTGGTAGTTTGTTATACTTAACTGCTTCTAGGACTGATATTCAATTCGTTGTCGATATTTGTCCGCTATTTCAATCTAGTCCAAAGGAATTTCATTTTACTTGTGCTAAAAATATTTTAAAGTACGTTAAAGACACAATTGAGTATGGAGTTTGGTATGCCAATAACTCATCAGGTGAGATAGTTGGGTACTCTAATTCGGATTGGGGCGGTAGCGCAGATGATTGTCGTTCCACTTCAGGTGGTTGTTACTACTTAGGACAAAACCTTATAGTATGGTCTCGTAAAAATTAGAATAGTGTTACTTTATTAACTGTCAAATCTGAATATATTATTGTTGGTGGATGTTGTTCTAAAATAATATGGATTAAATAGATTCTATCTAATTATGGTATAATTAAGTCCAAAGTTCACCTTTACTGTTATAGTGCGAGTGCTATTTGCATAGGCAAAAATCATATCCAGCATAGTAGGACTAAACGCATTAATATAAGACATCACTTTATTAGAGAATTGGTAGAATCAAAAGTGCTTATAATATAACATCTTTCAACTGATAAACAACTTGCTGATCTTTTTACAAAAATCATTAGATAAACCTAAATTTGAAAGATTGAGACATGTGATAGGAATGACCGTACTCGATAATTAGTGTGTTTTTATTCTGCATCTTGATTACTAGATCTCTAAGGTTTTAGGATAAAGATATATACTAATAGGGTTATCTCTTAAAACCATTTTTAACATAAGAGGCGTTTATTTTGCAGCTTATAACCATTTATTATTTTCTCTTAAAATTGTCTAATTTAGCCAAAATAGGGAAGAGTTGAGTACATGTTCTTGTCTTGTGTGTTGATATTATTTCTTACGTATTATCTTGTTTTATTTCTTCACATTTATTTCTATCATTTAATAAATTAGTACAGAAAGTGATACTAACTTGATTTCTCGGCAGAAAGGTATTTACGTTTTTCAGGTTTTCTCATTGGTCATCGTTATGAGTTGAGTCTTTTCTTTTCTAGTATGGGTGGGTAGTTGAAAACACTTTTGTGTGGACATTGTAGGAATTTTTTTTACATTAGTATCTCATTTGATGTACTCAAGGGTTTTGTCAAAATTAGTCCAATGGGGAAATTTTAAGGTACCTATATAGAGCACTCCTAGGGTTTGTTTTTCGTGCTATAGCTATATAGAACTTCAGCTAGTTGGACTTAAATTTTGACAAGATGTTTTTTGTTGTTAGGCTGAGTCTACTTTCCTACGTCAAGCTCCCTATGGCAGTCTACATCAACTCAGCTCTCGACTCGGTCTGTCATTTCAGAAAAAGGTTATTTCTTACAACCTTAATCTATGGCTCGTAGGATTATTTATTTGCACCTCATAGGACACCACACTGAATTTTATCACGAATATTTATTGGGTTTTGATTTTATTTTTTAAAATGTTTCAAATTTAATTTGGAATTTATTATTATGTTTAATATTTTCTTAAATGTACATTTCAGAATTAATTTTAAAAGTTTAAGATTTTTTAAAACCAATTCGTATGTATGTACTCTATAGCCCACGCTCAAGTGATTTCATCTTCGATGCCAAGTGAGAGTACTAGGTATATTCTTTATCAGTGAACTATTTAGAAAACTCCCTCAATCTTAACTTCTTAATGTTGCAATAGACACCCAAATGGTCAATAAACTACTTAATATGCTCCTTTCCCTCCTTCTCTATATATTTCTCAAAGATAGGAGAAATTTAATCGTTTTGGTAAGGTTCCTTATTGTATGCCTCTGGATAGGGCGTACTAAAATCATAGTATACTGATATGCCAAAAGTGCACATTCATACTCTAAGCAGCAACATCAGCCTACCTAATAACTGAGTCAGTAGGAGGTTCGTAATAGCAATCAAAGAGGTCATCCTTCATAAGGTTGGATCTATATTGTACAACCTCGGCTCGTCAGCAGCTGAGTTCAACAACAGCTTTTATGTGCTCAATTGTGGCCACTGCATTGTTGTACTATGCTTCAACCGATATCACAGCTATGCATGTGCCTATGTCTAACCTTGATCGGTCAATTAGGTTGAGGTCATACTTATGATTGGTAGAGTAACATAATTATCAAACTTCCCAATAACGTATCGACTAAGCCGAGGTTACAGTCGATGACATCACACGTTTGAGTATATGTAACCACATGGAAGACTTGGACCACATGGTTAAAACCCTTATAACCGAATCATTCCCCTCACGTGAGGGAATATTCGATCATCATTACCTACATGTGTCACCACTAATGGTCCTTATGAGACTTCCTAGATCATTACACTCATGCTCATTGGATGCTTAGGGGGTACACTACACACCCCCAAGCATTATATATACTTGTTTTCCCCTTCCTTGTAAGGGTATCGAGATTGTAAACCCAAGATAAAGCTCTGGTAAACTACATAGTAGAGAGAGAAAGTAAGTGCATTGTAACACAGGTCATTAAAGCCCTATTTTATTAGTGAAGACCACTCACCTGGACAGTGGACGTAAGCATAGATAGGCAGATTCACTTAAATTGTTGTCTCAACCCCTCTTCTCCTCATCTCCTTTTATAGATATATTTCTTTCTTGCTTCCATAGTTATCCTTATTTGAGCTCAGCAACACCTTGATATGGTGGTGTTATTTGTAGCATCATCATATACTGATGCAGCCTCACCGGCAAACAACGAGGAAGCTATTATCACCTGTAGTATTTTTTTCTTCAACTCCTTCCTCATTTTTTCTAAGGAAGATGTAGGGTTTTTCTCATCCGTTGGAGCAATGGGTTGAGGAACCATAGGTGTAATACTTACCACACTTGGGGTACCCACCGTTTGAACAGAGGGGGAGATAGTGTTCGTGGGGGTAAGTCCTATTGAAGCTACGCTCGATGGGACTATCAGAGTCGTCATTCGTGTAATGAAAGAGTTGGGGTCTAGTCTCCCTCAAAAAGTCATTGCAGCAATAGGAGTTGTAAGAACTAAAAAAAATGCTAATGAGAAGGGGCCATTTGTGCCTGTCCCATCAGGCTCTAGTAGAAGCCTGTGTGATCGTTGGGATTATTGTTGCCTTTTAAACTTGGGGAACCTCTACTCGAGGTACACATCCCTGGAAGCCTCATGCTCCCTAGCCTCTTGTTCCTCATTTCTTTGAATAGCATTAAAGTAAAGGGTATGGTTAACGTTATCTTTTGTCATACTTCTATAAGAATACATGCCCAGTAGAGTCGTCAAATGCAAGGGGAAGCCCCATTTAAGCCTGGGAGTATAATAATACCAGTAGAGGAATAAACCATATAGGTATTGTAATAAACGATAACCTAAGTACTCTTAACAAAGACAAATGAACACACATTATTGTATATAATGATCACTGAGATTGAACTCACAAATCTCACATCTAAAACTCAAGTGATAATAAAGGAACCTTATAAACAACTCATTAAAATGGAGAGATAAGTAAGAACCTTATATACACCTTGAAAGACTGCTAACACGCGAACAAGCTCTGATATCTCTTTGTTCAGATACCAAAATCTTAATAATAAATGATAATGGAGGGTGAGTAAACTCTCTGGTTTACAGTAACTTCTCTTTGATATATTTTTACTCTCTAGCAATAAAATCTCTAAAAATAACTCTCTCTTCTTAGAAATGGTTAAGGCTATTAAATAGACCCACACACTTATCGAGATGTCTTAGTCCTCATTAATGTCAAATACCTCCCTTTCACATTATAAGTCTCAAGCATTAAATTCCTGATGGATTAGAACACCCTACGTCATAATCATTAAATTCTAGTACAAGCATTTTGCCTACAAATTATTCATTAGAGGACTGTCATAACAGAGTGGCTCACCATTTGGATGGCCCCAATACCACAGTGGTTTAATCAAGTTCAAATTGGATAGTGGGTAGGTGGCTAGTGATGCCACCAAAAGTAGATGTGGCATTTGGTAGAGGGTTGTTCGGCTTAAATGCTCACTATATGATGTGACTCAAGGTTACTCTACATTAGAGTCCATCGTGAATGATCTCTTGGTGTTTTACCAGGTGAATGTAAGATGGTCAAGACAAGCCTTAACACTCCCTGACTTCTCAATCCTCCAAACTAAGTCCCTGTGAAGTTCCCATGATGAGGTCATTCGATAAAGCATGTGAGATCTCCCAAGCCCTATCAGGCTCGATTTCTTGTGAGTACCGTTTGACCTCACACTCAATTTTACAATCGTTATTGCATTACAATCAATGTACTTAAAAGATTCAAATTGATGAATTAATAATGGAAGATAAAGAAGAACTTTCTCGGTAAGTTTCCTTGTTGAGCTGCATTGTTGAGCTACCTTGCTGCACTGCCTCGTTATCTTTGTATTGCTTCCTTTTCTTGAGTATCTTTTATTAATTAGGGAATCTTTCTCTAATTAAGAGATTAGCTTTAAGACCCCAACAATGTCATTTTATTTTCCTCTTTACCTAATCTCCTTCTATTTTTTCATTCCTGCATTCATATCTCCATTGTTATATCATTTTGAGTTGGAGCTGTACATACAAATTTAAATGGTGATTTCATAGAATCATCAATGTAGTCTTCCATCACTTGCATGTTAACCCAATATTCAAGCGAATTACTCAAAAAGTCCATTAAACATCCCTCGAATAAGAGAAAGTGGTGGAGAATTAGTAGGGAATCTTTCGAATGTATCAACCATTAAGTAGGTTCAGTTCCCCAAGTAGTTATCCAAGCTAGTGGTATTATGAAAGAGAAATGACAATTGGAAGGTTTGCATTGACTTCACAGAACTCAATAGGGCCATCCCCAAATATAAGTTCTGACTGCCTATAACTGATTAATTTGTTGATGCTATGGCAGCCCACAAGATTATGTGTTTTCTGAACGCCTATTCAGGGTACCATCTAATTCTATTTTTCGGACCCGACCAGGACAAAACATCCTTTATAACCCTAGTCAGTCTGTATTGTTACAATGTCATGCCATTCAGACTAAAAATCCAGGGGTAACTTATTAGAGGTTGGTCATAAAGATGTTCAAGCAGCAGATGGGCGACACTATGGAACTCTACATTGATGAAATGTTGGTCAAGAGCAAGAACAGAGAAGACCACCTCATAGATTATCTAGAACCTTTGAAATACTTATGAAGTACTGGATGAAACTGAACACAAGAAAGTGTTCATTCGGTGTCCAGTTAGGAAAATTTATGGTTATCTACTCACCAAAAGGGGGATTGTCCAGATCAGATGGATGCTATCACCAAACTCCATCCCGCAAAGACATTGTGGGATATTCAAAATCTTACTGGGATATTTGCAGTATCGAATCTCTTTATCTCCAAGTCCTCTGAATGTTGTTGACCATTCTTTCAGTTATTAAACAGGAATAAGGACCTCATATGGAATGATAACTGCTTAAGATCTTTGGAGGAGATCAACCTCATTAAACTTCCCCTATTGATGATTATTGATGATGGGGATCCTCTGTATCTCTATCTCGCATTATTAGAACACATTTTTAGCTCGACTCTAGTATATGAGAGGGAAGGAGAATAATACCCAATCTACTATGCTAGTAAGACACATCTGGATGCAGAGAAACATTACTTGCCCTTGGAAAATGTAACCTATGCATTAGTGGTTGCCTTAAGGAATATGAAACATTACTTCGAAGTTGACTCAATAACAATGATTACTTCATTCCCCCTGAAAGATTTTCTTTGGAAATCCGACCTCTCTGGATGACTCTCAAAGTGGGTGGTCGAGATCGAAAGGTTCGATATTCACTTTCATCCGAGAATAATAATTAAGGGACAAGTCTTGGCCTATTTCATCATCGGATTTATGGGATACTAGCCCAGTAACTAACAGGTAATGGAGAAATTAGCGAATGATGAAGAACAGTCCAAGGACTGGACCCTATACATTGATGGAGCCTCCAACTCAATAGGGGTAAGAGTAGGGGTTATCCTCATTAAACTAAAAGATGTTGTCATCGAGCAAGGAATTAGGTTGGGATTTAAATACTCAAATAATGAATTTGAGTATGAAGCACTATTTTCTAGCCTGTACAAAGCCCAATTGTCGAGGGCAAAGTGCCTCAGTGTGTTTAGAAATTACAAACTAGTCTTCAATACATGAGTGGAGATTTAAATGCAAAAGATGACTGGACATCAGACTACCTAGCCATAGTGATATGTCTTATGGTACAATTTGAGAAGGTTCATATTCAACACTTCCCCCTTGGGAAAATAACCACGCTGAAGCCTTAGCATCCCTGAGCTCTGCGGTGGAGTCTGATTTCAAAAGGACAATTCAGGTAAAGTTCCTCTCCCAGCTTAGCATTAACCAGACAGTGGTCGTCGATCAGGTCCTTCTCATATAAAGGTCCCATAGTTGGATGGACCCTATCACTGCCTATTTATGGAATGACACGCCGTGGGATGATGGGAAATTGGCTTATCAAGTAAGAGTGAAAAATGCCCATTTCTACCTCACCCTAGGGGGAATCTCTATAAAAGATTTGCCACATGCTTTTACCTTCAGTGCATTCACCCATAGGACATCCAGAAAGTTCTTAATAAGATTTATGATGGTATTTGTATGACTCACACAGGAAGAAGTTCATTGGATTTTAGAGAGATCAATGAAGGCTATTAGTGGCTTCACATGCAAAAGGATGCAAGTACCTATGTTTGCATATGTGAAAAATGCCACAAACTCTCTCATATAATCTACCAGACGGGTAGCGACCTAAAATCCTCGACCAATCCTTGGCCATTTATGCAGTGGGGATTGTAAATTATGGGACCACTACCAAATGTAATTAGGAATCGTATGTATCTATTTGTCGACACACGCTACTTCACCAAGTGTATATAAGTAGAACCATTAGCGAACATCCATGATGCTGATATGATAAGGTTCATCTAAAAGAACTTCATAACACACTTTGGGGTTCCAAGAACTATAATCACTAAGAACGACATGTAGTTTGAAAGCATTTTCTTTCAAATCTTTTGTGATGAGCATGGCATCAAGCATAGTTTCAGTTATGTGGCGTACTCCCAAATCAATATTCAAGAGAAAGCTTTTAACAAAATGATGCTCGATGGCCTAAAGAAGAGGCTAGAAAGAGAAAAGGGTGCCTTGGTAGATGAGATCCCCCATATCCTATAAGCTTACCATATTACTCCTACAAGGCCAACTGGGGAAACACCCTTCATTCTCACTTATGGAATGGAATCTATGATCCCGCTCGAAGCAGGTCTTCATACTATGAGAACTAACTTTGTCGACCAAAGTTCAAATAATGATGCATTATGAACTGAACTTGACTTGGTAGACGATAGAAATAATATTCCATGCTAAAGTTGTCTTCATATCAACAACAACTGGCCAAACAGTATAATAAAAAAAGTCAATCTGAGGAAATTTCATGTACGAGATTATGTCTTAAGGAGAGTCCTGGGTAGTTCCGTAGAACCATCGTATGGCAAGTTAGGACCAAATTGGGAAGGGAGTTTCAAAGTGAGCAGGGATGACCTTCAAGGAGAATATGATTTTGAAACACTGAAGGGCAAGAATATTCCAAGAGCATAGAATGCAACCAACCTCAAGAATTTCTACTTTTAGTCTTCTCAATCCTTTTTACCATATTTAGTTTATGCAAATTTTCATATCAAACTTATGTTTCTCTCAGATTACTATTCAACGAATGAATGCCCATTTCCTCTCGAATTTCGCTTTTGAATATTGATTGTCTCAATTTTATGTTATGTATATTAACAATATGCACCATTTATAAACGATAACTCCACACTCTCAACATAAAATGGAATCATCGTTGGTTACAGTGAACTAGTCAGCTTATTTCAACCAATGAACTTCTTGACGCACAACGAAACTCCTTTGGATTATAATTGGTCATTCGACTTATTCTCAATCAAGGAATCTCCTTATGCTAAGAAGGGTTCAAAGTTATTACAATAATCTATTAAGTTTATTTTAATTTCTATAATCCCCAAGTCTTTTTAATAGGGAAACACAACAAACCTCATGAGTTGCCCCGAAAACAGAAGACCTATAGGAGATCCTCAGGGAAAGAGCCAACCTAGGTCGGTCGCCAACTGTATTGCATATTTAAAAACTTGATTGGGTGGATGTCCCATCAACCATGTTTATTTTTTCCATCATCTCACCTAGGCCTAAGGGAGTGTGACGACACAACCTAAAAGGTAAGGCATATGGAATGATATTACTAAGGCATATTGGACTAGAAGAATGTTTGCACAAGTTATCACCTCATTTATTCAGAAAAATGACCAAAATGATTCATCTTAGATGTTAACTCATTTTATCGACAAAAAGCCCAAAATTATTAATGACAGTATTTGGTTAGCGAAAGTACTAATTGATTAGTTAGTATCAACTCTTCCTAATCAATAGCCAAAGTAAAGAAGTGGTCATTGATTGTATTTAGTCATCACTTTATCAAAATATGATATAGTTAATAAATAAACTTTGTAAACTTTGATAAAAAAATTAAAGCGTACAATCATATAAAGATACACTAAAAATCACATAAGGACTCAGACCAACTATGAATGGTGCGCAAGATAGTTAGCTATGCAAGCTCTTAGACCATCATATTAATTAGGAGGTAACACCTCATCTATATTCAAGATAATGATTCAAAATTTTGATAGGAATAACATCAATTGGGATGCACTTATCATCCTTTAAGAAACAGCGATGACGGTAAGCCGGGAAACCACATGGTACTTGTACCATAGATCTGATTCCGTTGGTGTTTTCAGATCCCTTAGAATAGTCTTCCACCCATGCTTGAATATCGCCTCCTCAGATTAGTTCAGCCTTGGTAGTGCATCAGTCCAACCTTCATTATTGCCCGTTGCCCACACTTCCTAGGGGCCCATTTTGAAGAGGTTTCTCAATCTTGTGACATCTCTCTGGAGACCATCTGCAATGACATACCCTATTTGGATATCTATTTTAATAATGTAAACCTCCTTCTTCAAGGCACCATTTTTATCATTAATCAACTCGCCTACTTGGCCCACATCCTTGCTCGCTGAGAGTTGGGACCTCAAGCCATTTATTTCCTCCTACACTGAGTAGCTGATTTCCTCCATAACGTGGAGGCCATCCTTCAAGTTTGGACTAGTCATTGTATTATTCAGTCCTTATTTTCAGGCACTGGCAGATCAACAAGAAGGTCCCGTGAATCTATCCACTCACACATGGACCCAAAATCTTCCCCAAATTTTAGCAAGAAATGATGTAGTCTTCTACGATAATAGGTTAAAAACAACATAACAAATAACAAATGCAACGAACAACAACGTAACAAGAAGAGCAAGAACATCAATAAAAGAGGAAACCCTTTTCATTGATAATTAATGGGGAGGAAACGGCCAATACAATCGAAAACGAGAGAAAATTACAGCACATGAACAAAAAGGAAAAAATCCCTAGAATTATGGGACTTTACTACTTCATATGCTCCAAGCTTTCTGGATCTTTCCCTTTCTTGACAGCCCTTCCCTCTTGGTCTGCAGATGTCTCCACCGTAACACCCTGTGTTTTTATTATTTAATTTAATTAATTAATTGGAATATTCGAGAAAAATAAAATTTTGAATTTAATAATTTTTATTAGTTAAATATGTTGGTTATGGTTTTAGAAGAATAAAATTTCAAGCGGAATTCAAATCGGAGTTAAAACGGATTTTATATGAATTTTTAAATATTTGTCCCTTATATTTTTTAAGCGAAACTATTTGTTTTTTTGGGCGATTGATCGATCGACACCTGGGCATCGATCGATCGATGTCTTTAGAAAATGTGCGCTGAAGTTGTTTTTTTAATAGAGTTTGTGTAGGATTAGGACTACTAATCACTATATAACCTTGTTAATTCGTAGGGGGGCTTCTCATAATCACTTTTTCTCCAGTTTTTTACCAGAGAACACTTCCAAATATTTTTCCTCTCACTCATAATCATCAAACTTTTTCATAATCAAGTTTTGGGAGGCTTAAGTGGGGCTTAATCACGATTGATTCAAGAACACTCAAGAGGAATCCATGTTTCTAATCAGATTTTCAACACGATCTTCACAGGCATGAATACTCTATTCTCTTCCTTCAGTATTATGCGTTTTAAGTGCCACCTAAACACTTAATTACATGTTTTCTTAAAAACAATTAATAACTTAATTAGAGAAAGTGGACACTAACTATGGGGCTATTTTTATAAAATCTTTCAATCTGAAGAATATTCACAACCCTTTGGGTGCGTAGGATTCATGAGTGATTTTGGATTTTATTGGTGTAGGTTGCATGCAGAAAAACCTAGATTTAAAATAAATGGATTTGGGGGAGTATAGCTCATTTAATTTGTGTTGAAACGATGAAATTAGAAGTTTAATGTTTTAAAAGATGATATAGCGGTATATTTAATTTAAATAATTAAATGAGATTTACTGGAGGATTATGACGAGGTGATAATTAAATTAAGGTTTAATTGAATTGGACTATCATGCGTAGTTTTATACGTAGACTAATTATGCTTGTTTGCGTGACTTTTTGATATTATTCTATTGCATTTGTGACGATGGGTTGTTGGGAAATTTTTCTCTCCCTATACTTTAGGATGCCTTCTAGGTAAGGGAGTAGTGGGTAGGCCTTTTAATGATTTACGCCTTCTAGGTATGGGACTAATGAGGGTAGATTATCGCATTTTTATCATCTTGGGGGTGGGCTGATTTTTGGTACTTTTTCATCGTTACTCTAGCCTAGGCATTAGATTAGGTCGAAGTTTAGGATATATATTCTTCCTATACATAGGGTAGGATGTAATAATAACTTGGGGACCCTTTGTTATGGGACTAAGGGGTATTTTGAGGATCTCACATCGATTAAAAGGTTGGAGTGATTATAAATTAAGAAATTGAGAATTAATTCCTAAGATAAAAACGGGTATTAAAATTTGTGGTGACATAATGTGTCGGGGCCGATCGTTTAAACGGGTCAAAGGGCGATTTATGTCGTGTCGTGTGTGGAACCTTGTCATGCATTGGTACCGACAGTTTAAACGGATCATAGGGCGACTGACAAGGGGAAGTGTGACACTTTAATAAAAAGTGAGAACAATAATAAAAATTGGTTAATTTAATAAATTAACATCGTGGGACTTGGGAATTTTAAAATCATATTGGTTTTGCCTTTTAAATGGGGATTCCTACGGGTAGTTAGTAATTTATATTTATTGCGTTTAATTATCCCATTTAATTTAAAATAATTTATTGTGATATTTATTGCATATAATGCTACTGTTTGGATTCAAGGATCCTATTTGAGGGGAGTAGTATGTATTCTTGCTCAGGGCTTTGGCTCTGACCCATGCGTTGACTAATCTTTTTCAAGATTAGAATTGGAGAAGCTGCATAAGTTTATCGGAGTTATCATTTGGAGGTGCAGCTAGAGTTATTCATTTTATGGCATAGTTTAGTTAGACTTTCCTTTTTAGTTGTATTTAATTATGAGACTTCTTTTGAGTTTTATTGGGCCATTTGGTTCTAAAGATGTTTAGAGGATTTCTTTTGGGATTATTTCAGATTTTATTTAATCATTATTGGAGAACGGATTTTTGGAGTTAGCATGTGATGGATCTTTTATTGCTTAGTTGTTTATGATCATTTTGAGATTTATTCAATTATTTATCTTATTGACTGATTTATTTATGTCTCATATATGTCTCATGCTAAGAATGGTATTTATTTAGTTCACGCCTGGCATAGTTCGGTGGCGGTGGCTGGCAACCCCGTCTGTCGAATTTTGCGGGTTGTGACAGATGGTATCAGAGAATGGTTTTAGGTCTCATAGGTTATGAGTCCATTTAGCTTCCGCGTTGGCGATCTTTGATTCCCTTTATTGATTCTTACTTCTTAAGGTAGAGGGTCTAGTATACGTGTTAGATATATTTCTTGGAGATGTGAAGCTTTGTGCTTAGAACGTCGTAGTCATTGAGTTTAGAATTAGTAAGATTAATGTGAGGATTCTTAAAATGGATTTTGGAGACGATAATTATTTTGGAGATTTTAGTACAAATGTTAGGTATCGTATGTATCAATTTTTTATGTTAAGATTTAATTTGAGTACGTTAGCATTTTGATGAATTTTGGATATAGGATCGAGTGGGGGATTTGTGAAAGTGTGTGGTACGTCGTTATTTTCATAGTTATGCGTATGCATATATATATAATTTTGATTTTCATGGGGTAGGTGCGTGGACGATTAGGTGTATGGGCGCCCAATTATGGCATTCTACAGGTAGACATATGTGAGCCTTATTTTATTTAGCGAGATTCACGCGTTGATGTGTATGCTTCGTCTAATTTCGAGGACGAAATACTTTGCTAGTGGGGAAGTATGTAACACCCCGTGTTTTTATTATTTAATTTAATGAATTAATTGGAATATTCGAGAAAAATAAAATTTTTAATTTATTAGTTAAATATGTTGGTTATGATTTTAGAAGAATAAAACTTCAAGAGGAAATGAAATTGGAGTTAAAATGGATTTTATATGAATTTTTAAATATTTGTCCCTTATATTTTTTAAGCAAAACTATCTGTTTTTTTGGGCGATTGATCGATCGACGCCTGGGCATCGATCGATCGATGTCTTCAGAAAACGTGTGTTGAAGTTATTTTTTTAATTAGAGTTTGTGTAGGATTAGGACTCCTAATCACTATATAACCTTGTTAATCCGTACGGGAACTTCTTATAATTACTATTTCTCTAGTTTTTCACCAGAGAACACTTCCAAATATTTTTCCTCTCACTCATAATCATCAACCTTCTTTGTAATCAAGTTTTTGTCACAAGTTTTGGGAGGCTTAAGCGGGGCTTAATCAAGATTGATTCAAGAACTCTTCTTTGCTAATTTTTTGAGAGGAATCCATATTTCTAATCAGATTTTCAACACGATCTTCACATGCATGAATACTCTATTCTTTTCCTTTACTGTTATGCGTTTTAAGTGTTGCCTAAACACTTAATTACATATTTTCTTAAAAATAATTAATAAATTAATTAGAGAAAATGGAAACTAACGATGGGGATGTCTTTATAAAATCTTTTAATCTGAAGAATACTCATAACCCTTTGGGTGCATAGGATTCATGAGTAATTTTGGGTTTTATTGGTGTAGGTTGCATGTAGAAAAACCTAGTTTTAAAATAAATGGATTTGGTGGCATATAACTCATGTAATTTGTGTTGAAACAATGAAATAGCGGTATATTTAACTTAAATAATTAAATGAGATTTATTGGAGGTTTATGACGAGGTGTAAACTAAGGTTTAATTGAATTGGACTATCATGCGAAGATTTATACGTTGACTAACTATGCTTGTTTGTGTGACTTTTTGGTATTATTATATTGCCTTTGTGACGACGGGTTGTTGGGTAATTTTGCTCTCCCTATACTTTAGGATGCCTTCTAGGTAAGGGTCTAGTGGGTAGGCCTTTTAATGATGTACACCTTCTAGGTATGGGACTAGTGAGGGTAGATTATCGCGTTTTCATCATCTTGGGGGTGGAATGATTTTTGGTACGTTTTCATCATTACGCTAGCCTAGGCATTAGACTAGGTCGAAGTTTAGGATAGAAATTATTCCTATACATAGGGTAGGACGTAATTATAACTTGGGGACCCTTAGTTATGAGACTAAGGGGTATTTTGAGGATCTCACATCGATTAAAAGGGTGGGGTTATTATAAATTAAGGAATTGAGAATTAATGCCTAAGATAAAAACGGGTATTAAAATTTGTGGAGACATAATGTGTTGTGGCCGACTATTTAAATGGGTGAGAGTGCGATTTATGTCGTGTCGTGTGTGGAACCTTGTCATGTGTCGGAGCCGACAGTTTAAAGGGGTCATAGGGCGATTGACAAGGAGAAGTGTGACACTTTAATAAAAAGTGAGAACAATAATAAAAATTGGTTAATTTAATAAATTAACATGGTGGGACTTGGAAATTTTAAAATAATATTGGTTTGCCTTTTAAATGGGGATTCCTACGGGTAGTTAGTAATTTATATTTATCTCGTTTAATTATCTCGTTTAATTTAAAATATTCTATTGTGATATTTATTGCATATAATGTTACTTTCTGGATTCAAGGATCCTATTTGAGGGGAGTAGTGTGTATTCTTGCTCAGGGCTTTGGCTCTAACCCATGCGTTGACTAATCTTTTTCAGGATTGGAATTGGAGAAGCTGCATAAGTTTATTAGAGTTATCATTTGCAGGTGTAGCTAGAGTTATTCATTTTATGGCATAGTTTAGTTAGACTTTCCTTTTCAGACGTATTTAATTATGAGACTTCATTTGAGCTTTATTGGGCCATTTTGTTCCAAAGTTGTTTAGTGGATTTCTTTTAGGATTATTTCAGATTTTATTTAATCATTTTTGGAGAATGGATTTTTGGAGTTAGCATGTGATGGATCTTTTATCGCTTAGTTGTTTATGATCATTTTGAGATTTATTCAATTATTTATCTTATGGACTGATTTATTTAAGTCTCAGATCTGTCTCATGCTAAGAATGGTATTTATTTAGTTCACGCCTGACATAGTTCGATGGCGGTGGCTGGCCACCCCGTCTGTTAGATTTTACGGGGTGTGACAGATCAGTAGAATCTTTCTCCGCATGGTTGACAAGATGACCAACTAGAGGCTCCTCATTAGAAATTGGAGAAAGCCCCTAGAGGATGGAACTAGTACAAATCGAACTTTAGAGGGACTCATGTTGACCCCAAGGCTTTGTTCGATCCTTTGTTAAAGGAAAACTTATTGGCGTAAGATATCAACGTCGTCTTAAAACACATTTTATCCTTTCGTGTAGCTATTATCCTTCATGCTTGGGATTCCATCCTCCAATTTTTAAACCTTTCTGACTAGGCCATGTTTTTCCTCAGCAGTCTTCTCATTCTCAGCGACTACACGATTTTGGTCACCTGATAGTTCGTATTGTCTTTTCTCGAATTGTCTCTCTCCCAATCAAGTGCAACATGGTCATCAACTAAGTCTTGTTTGGAATTGTTTCAATGTTTGGTTCTTCTCTAACTAGTTAACTTGACCATTCAAAAGTGTAGTAAAATCTGATAAAAACTACAAGGATAGAAAAAGAAAGATTAGTACGTAGAAGGTGAATACATAGAAATGATGAACAAGAAGATACCATGTACAAGAGAAAGTCCTTATGCGAACTTGAGCGCCAGCTGGTCTAACCCCAACCGCAAAGAGCGCTCACGGTCGACCATGAGCACGACCCCCTAGCCAATTAGGGGAATGTGATGGGGTGTTAGCCACACTGGACCCCTTGGAAACAAGAGAAAGGAAGGATTTAGTTGGGAACTTGGAAGCCTAGTTCTTTTTCTTATCCTCCTCCATCCTTCTCTTCTTCTCCTTCTTTCTTTCTCTCTCTTCTCTTGTCCTCCACATCATTCTTCTTCTTCTCTATCTCCTTCTCGTTACCCTTGGTCCCCAAGTTGGAACCACTATCTTTAGGGTAATTCCCCTCGGGTCTTTTCTGAGACTTTATCTTATCAAACAACATGATTGGGTCGTACTCATCAATATTTAGCACCCTTTTATTCATGGGGGGGGGGGGGGGGGTATGTCTTCTTCTTCTTCTTCCTATAACTCGATTAGTCTAGAGGTCCCTTCTTTAGGATGTTCAAAGATAGGAACTTTGTCAACCGACTGAGGAATGAAACTGCTAGTAGTGTTTTTATACTTAAGAAAATAAGCTACAACATGAGGGTGCTACAGCGTGGGGGTTAGGTAGGTTCACGACTAAAACCCTATCATCTTTCCTACTTTTCAAGTACAAAACACAATCATATGTGTGCGACCAAACATAAAAGTAACAAATCTCAGGGAACCCATAGTTCGTCCCATACAATTCATTGATCCTATGAACCCTATTCACTATTGTCCAAACATTTGGGGCACGTTGGGTGGGAACAACATCAAACTGTTTGAAAAATCATATAAAAAAGGGTTTGGGGGAAAAGTTAAACCCCCCATGTAATCAGAAGAGTGTGAACCTACTACTCACCCTCTATGTCTCAAAACTCTCTTGGTATAGGGGCACAGTCGATTTCCACCCACTCTGGGATATTATAAGATTTCCTATACTCTATAACAATTTTGTTATATAAAAGAGCCGTAGATGAAAAAGAACTCAAGCAATAGAGAAGACTAATCAAAATGGAGAAAATGAGAAGAATAGAGGGACTTACAAAGATAATGATCAAGGAATCTTTGAAAATATAAATAAATGGAGAGAGAACGCATTGGAAGTTTGTGGATGAAAAACATATGGTAAAATGGCGCTTGACGGTATTGAACCTAGTTTGAATCTCGTGCTAATGATGAAGCGCAATTCTCAACAAAGATTCTGGCACTTCACTTACAAGCTCGGACTAGCATACCCCCACCTCTTCAACATTATTATATATTTTTCATGGTTTTTATTTTCGAAAAAACGTATCCTCAAAAGTTCATGAGTAGGGCAACACATGTCATGCTATTTTTAAAATAGTTCTTGGACTTGGGCCTTGAACTTACTTAAAATCGGTTGGCCCAAATTTTTAGCCCAAAGATTTTATGGGCAATTGTGGGGGCTTATCTATTCAAGCCTAAAAGTGCATCCGGCCAGCCTAGTGTACATTGTGGACTACCCATCCCAATTTAGATATTTATTTAGTCCTATGAATTTAACGTGTTCTTGAATGCATGGAAATAGACTCAAAATAGTTACCAGCATCCTCGGAGGAGATATTCAGGGACACCACGAGTTATCTACAAGATGATTGAGTTACTTATATAATTCAATCACTTATTTCTATAACTATAAATTGCAAACCTCCAGCCATGGAAAAGGGATGTAACTTCGATTATTGAGAGACACTAATAAGAATATAGTAACCTCCTCGTGGACGTAAGCAAGTTGTCGAACCACGTTCATCTGTTTTTTAATGTGTCTAATTATTTTCTTTCATATTGATTTTACTTTCTAGATCTTTTATTGTGATAATTCTTGCTCTCACAATTATTTTTTATTCCATGAATTTAAATTAATTAGTCTAATTATCTTTTATTTAATTAATTTTAAATATCTTTAATAATAAGGGGTATTATATAGGATGAAAAATTTAGATACCCACAAAATAATTCAACTCAAAATAAAAGTTTTTAGTATCTAAAAAACTGTTGGCATCTAGTTGGCCCTTAAGTAGTCTGCACTAGATTCAACCCCTCATATATATATATATATATATATATATATATATATATATATATATATGTATATATATATATATATATATATATATATATATATATAAGAGGAGGGTGTTTTACTGTTCCAAAACATCAACATTTGTGATCGAATTGTTTGGGGCTATCTAAGGGTCCATATTATGCCATGTCACCACTTATGCATTGTGACATGGCAAACTGAAAATAACCTATGCATTGCAACCACCCTCCCCAACCCCTGTTTTCATTTTCGTCCAAACTCCCCTACCTCCATTTTCATTGCCTACATCTGAAAAACTCCCATACCCAAACCCTCCCCCCTCTACCCATCATCGGCCCCTCTCCCCATTCCCTCCCCCTCTCCACCTCACCTGCTCACAGTCTCAGCTCCAACATCTTCGATTCTTTTAGGTACTCCCTTCGATTCAGGCTTCTTTTTCTAAATTATTTGTTGCATTTATGTTTAATATATATATATATATATATATATATATATATATATATATATATATAATAAGGAGGAATGGTGCTTTAACTGTTCCATAGTTTATAACATAATTCATGGCTGAGATTGAACCATCAAGCCAAAAAATTAAGGGTCCAAATTTTTTGATAACGATTAATGCATGTGGGTCTGCAAAAATTAACACATTTACTTGAGCTTGGCTATACCTTACCTCCAGACACTCAATATCACCTCCCCCCAAGTGAGTAGAACACATAACACGCTTCCTTCTCTTTTTCTGCCTCGAAACGATCTCTCCCTCTCTCTAAAAAATGCTCTTCCTTCTCATGCGCCTTCAACTTGTAGCCTCTCCTCCATTCGCCTCTCCGCATCTTATCAGCAGGTTCTGAAACAAGATGAAGTTTTGCAATTTGGGGGCGATTTTTGGGTACGGGTGTCATCAAAGAGTTGTGTTGTGAGTTATGGGTACAGGTGTCATCCCATTATAGATAAACCATCTTCTATGACTTCTCCATTGTTAATCACCCCTACACGGCAAATGTTTCACTCGACGTAACCAAACCCCCTTATCAAACGAGGGTGTTGTCATCCGGGATGTTTTTGAAGTGGACATCATTATTAAAGATGTATTTAAGCAAAATTTAATTAGGGTATTTATACTACACAATGTTTGTCTCCTTCCCATTTAACTTGACTGATATAAGATTTTTATTTTAGTTTTTCCAGAAAAGAAAACACAGAGCAATTTTGATTAACTAAAAAGATAAATGAAAAGCGAACAACCCCCTCACTTGGTTTGATTTCTTTCTTCTGTAATGAATTTCAGTTTATAGTTTTAAAAGTTCTGTAATTGCGAGTATTAAATTTTTGCATCTACTTAACATGTCAAGAATTTCCACCACCTTCTAATCGCATCTTGGGTCAAAGATGCCGACGTGGATGGTAATGACACAAACATATGGTATTACAACATGAAATTATTGAGGATCAGCCTTCTACCTCGTTAACTACCCCTACACTATAATTTTCCCCACAGAATAACCAAAACCCAATATGCAATATCGTGATGGACATTCCACCTTCCGTAGACCCTGTTCAATTTATCCATAATGTCGAGCCATATAATCTAAATATGGATTTTATTTATACCATTCAAACATAAAATTTAACTTCATCTCAGAGCGTAGTCCCTAAAGATCTATCTGATCGGTATACGAATGTTAATTTTGATGTAACTTCATCCCCGAGGGTTTTGCCACAAGACGCTCCATCGGAGGGAAATACTATACCACCTTTAATCAGGATATCACTGCTCCCTTCAATCATAAGGTACATGTTATGATTTCTCACTTGTTTATTTTAGTGTTTGGTTGTACTCATATATCATATTTTATAAAATATTTAACATAACTATTTTTCCCAAATTTAGGTTAGGGAGACCATCTTTAAAAAATGGAGTCAGTACCTACGGACTAAGCCGATTGTATGTTGCCTCGAAATGACATGATGTGGAACTTATAAACGTAAGATTCCCTCACTGTGATGCGTTATACTGGATGGATGAAAGATTGTCATATTTTTCAATGATTCGACCATTGTTTGGGAAGTTATGTCTGGAAGGACAAATTCGTTTACCCCCTCATTGAACCACCTACTGAAATAAAGATTTTATTTATGGTTATAATGACCATTCAAAGTACTTTAGTACTTATACCAGAGAGTATAATGCTTCTAATGTGTTTACAAGTTTAGGTGTCCAAATGGATCACCAGGCAATCGGGGGCATAGGTCCATTGAGTTTCACGTTTCATAGAGAGCATCATCATCGCACTGAATCCTTAATACTAGAAGTTGGGGTGGAACATCAGACTTCTTGTGCTCTGTTGTACATATGCGATCTAGATGTGGCTTTGGATATCCGCCATAATAGAAATCCAAATTTGAGGAAGGACATTCTAAGTACAGTTCAAGAGTCTTTGTTAGTGAATAATTCTTTCAGGTCAAAATATCACAAGGCTTTTTCGATTTTATAAAACTCAAATAGGATGGGTCAAAACATGCATGCTTATCTCCACTACAATTCATCAAAGTACCGTCGCACATATAATTTTCCATATGCTAATGAGATTGCCATTATTTATCTAGGTGATGGCTCTAATGTCAGCGACATGCGTGACATAATAGTTTGACTCAAGGGGTTAGTCAATTGATGCAGATTATCAAGTGTCATCCCACATATTGCCATTGCACTACATCTTATTATTTCATCACGGGGAAGTTGGTAGGCACCCTGACATGAAATTGTAGTGCGTGGATCGTTGTATTGACAAGGAAGCATGTTTCACTCAAATGAATTATTTTTGTTATCTAATATTTCAACACCACTCAAAGTACTCCATGACACATAGAGGGGGGAAATATTTCCAAGAGTTCATCTTCGATGGTTGGTCTTTTACTGAGCAAAACCATTTGACGTACCACTGACTAAATCAAGGAAAACTTCTTGTGGAGTTGTACAAAGATCTCACTAATGGTATGTCCAATGGGTTTACAACCAGGTCAGATTGGAAAAATAATAATTTTCCCTCTTTTTTTACGGGGAGTGTGAGAAATATGTATGAAATTTATCAAGATTCTATGGAAATTATGCGTTTCAATCATCATCTGGATGTTTTTCTCGCGATGATTGCAAACCCTAAATGGCAAGAGATCACAAAGGAACTCCTACCTTCTCAAAATGCCTTCCTTCTTCCAGACTTGGTGGCACGTCTATTTGAACTCAAGAGGAAAGCTTTAATGAAGGAGATTGAGAATAATAATTTATTCGACAAAAAATGGCACACATATTCACGATTAAATTTTAAAAAGTGAGATTTACCTCACATTCACACTTTAATTTTTCTTGATGGTCCTGACGTGATTAAAACACCGTCACGAGTTGATAAGATTATTTCTGCAGAGTTTTCTAATAGATATGAAGATCCATTCATTTTTGAAACAATTTTGGGTTATATGGTCCATGGACCTTATGGCTTATAGTCTCTTCGAGCTCCGTGCATGGAAAATGGAAAATACACGAAGAAATATCCTAGGGATTTCTCACAGTCGACCACTATGGATAATCATGGGTATCCAATTTATCGTCGTAGAAATAATGGTTCTGTCTATACTACGGCAAATGGAAAACATATTGATAATCGAGATATTGTGACGTATAATCCTCTTCTTTCCAGTATGTTCAATTGCCACATAAATGTTGATGTTTGTGCAGGATTGAGATGCATCAAGTACATTAATAAATATATCTATGGGGGACATGATCGCACTATTATGGTCTTGGGAGGTGGTGGTGAAATCCAACAGTACTTGGATGCTAGGTACATTACTCCCCTCCCCCGAGGCAGCTTTGAGAATATTGGGTAATCCAATGCATGCAGAAAAACCATATGTTACTCGATCGGAACTTCACGTACCTGGAATGCATCATGATGTTTTCAATCCAGATGAGTCGATGAATGAAATAGTGCGTTGGGATTTGACTCAGCGATCTTCTTTGATGGCATTTTTTGAATATTGCGCATCAAATTTATCATCCCGTGCTAAGTAATAAAGACTTGGACACCAAGGTCACCTACATCACCTTCTGAAATGGGTAGAATGCACTTTGTGAGCCCAAATTATGGAGAAATGTTTTATTTTCATTTACTTCTAAATGTTGTAAAAGGTCTGCGTTCATTTGAGTGCTTACGGACTCTAAGAAATGTCTTACACGATTCTTTCATGTCCGCATGTATTGCATTTGGGATTTTAGAAGATGATCATGATGATGATGATGATGATGAATGGGTATAATATTTGCAAGAGGAGTCAGTTATGCAGATATTCTATTAACTTCGATTTCTTTTCAACATTATTATAACCCAATGTTCTCCGTTAGATCCTGCTTTATTATGGGAGCAGTTCACATCAGGCATATGTGATGACCTTGATCACAATTTGCGTACCTCATTTGGAGTTGCATCTCCAATAGATTCTGAAATCAATGACTACAAATTGTATCTTCTGAATGACTTGCTCTAGGAAACGGGAAAATCTTTGTCTGATTATCCACACATGCCCATCCCTGTCAAAAATTGGAGCACCACGGGAGAGAATAGACTAATATGGGAACATCGACAACTTCAAAGAGATACATACACCACTATTGTTCATTCAAATATAGAACGTCTTAATTCGGGGAAGAGAAGGGCTTTTGATGAAATTTTGACTTCCGTATTAGACTCTAAATGAACAACTTTATTTTTGAAAGTCGGGGTGGGCACGGGCAAGACATTTCTATACAATATAATTTCATTTTATTATCGAGGTCGGGAGCACATAGTGATTACTGTTGATTCTTCAGGTATTGCTTCATTATTATTAGTTGGTGGTCATACAACTCTATCTATGTTTTGCATTTCCCTTGACATTCTCGAAAATTTCAATTATGGGTTTACAAAGAAATTGATTCAAGCGGAGTTGTTTAAATTAGCCAAGCTTATAATTTAAGATGAAGTGCCAATGCAACATCGATTCTGTATTGAGGTTGTTGATCGTACTTTGCAAGATATATTAGATAATAATAAGACTTTTGGAGGAATTACATTTTTTCTCGATCCTGGCTTTCACTAAATCTTACCTATAATACCCAAAGACGCTATAGAGAAAATAATTTAAGCATCTTTATGTAAGTCAATGTCGTGGAAAGATATTCATATTCTTTCTTTAGAATTGAACATGCGGCTTAATGGCACTAATGTTGAAAGTTTTAAATTTTTAAATTTCCTAAACAAGGTATTTCAGTTCTCAATTAATTTGACATCTACATATATATTATTCTTTAACAATTTACTAAAGAATGTATGTAATTGTTTCACCTCCACCAGATTGGGACAAATCCTGAGGAAACTATCATGATGCCATTGGCATTATGTCATTGTAAGAATGTGGAGGACTTAAGAGGGGTCGTATACCCATTGCTGAATGTGGAGGGAACTATTACATCTACCGTTCTTAATGAAAGGACAATTCTCTCTGCTCGAAATGATGAAGTAAATGCCATTAATACTATTGCACTTAATACTTTCCCAGGCGATGCAATTACGTATGTTTCTATGGAAAAAATATGCCCCGGTGCAACTAATCAAGTCACAACTAACCAAATTCCCACAGAATTTTTAAATGCTCTTAACCCATCAGGGTTGCCGCTTTTTAAGTTGGAACTTAAAGTTGGTTGTCCCATAATGTTGTTGCGAAATATTACACCCAAAGAAGGACTTTGCAATGGAACTCACTTAATTCTCACATGGTTTACAGAGCACGTTATCAAGGCCAAAATACTAACTAGGGATAAATTCGATACGACTATATTCATTCCAAAAATTTCCTTAACACCATCCTCTGTTGAAATGCCCATAAAAATTACTCGTCTTCAATTTCCAATTGAGTTGGCTTATGCGATGACCATGAATAAATCGTAGGGTCAATTTATAAAGTATGTTGGGGCTTACTTGTGAACCCCCATATTGAGTCATGGTGAGTTGTACTTCACTTTGTCACGTTGCAAGAGCATTAATCGCATCTTGATCCTCCTTCCAAATAACGAAGGAAATTTTACAACAAACATTGTTTATGGGAAAGTTCTTCTATAATTTGTTGGTGAGTAATGTCTCGATATATTGTTTTCTTGGAATCAATTATCGTTCCTTTAAAAACTAGTGTGCATTCTATAAATTTTATCTAAGTTTTATTATTATAATATGGTAGTAGATACCATTACAAAAACCACTACCCTTGCCACCAACTCAGTGGAAGAGGTTGTGAAGAAGAACAAGCTTGAGGGAAAAACGGATATTCACGAGAACAGAATCCATGTCTCCAATACCAAGAAGCCCCTGTTCATTTGCATCAATCTTTCCAAGAGGTACATTAAGCATCATGATGACGTCGAAGTGTTTACTTTCCTATCATAATCCACATATGAATAAAAATGATGCATCTATGCTGCAACGTTATACATATATGTTGCATATATGCAACAACTGTATGCATATATGTTGCATATATGCACAGCAACTTTGAATACTCTAGCTATAATATTGTTTTTGCATTTTTTTTTCAATTTTAAATTCTTTAGTACTTAGTAATTATCTAGATTTCGTAAACAATTTTTGTTTTATAATTTATTTAATCCTTCACTCTTTATACATTAATGTGATTTTATCCATTTTATGTTTAGTGACTGTTGTGGCCATCTCGATCTGAAGTTCGAGGGTTCGGCTCAGAGAGGTCTCGTGTACCCCTCAGGGCGCTTCGGCCGTTGTCGGTGTGGGGTAAATGTGAGGAGATAGAGTCTCCAGTCTATTTTTCTCAAAACAGACAGAAGAACATGTCGCCGCCTCGAGAGGACAACATTTAAGACAAACTGATGCGTACGAAACAATTAGCTCGAAGGTTCGGGGGCTAGGTTATGAAATGGGAAGGTGTTACGCACCCATCCTGCCCTTTTCGTCTCTCATGGGCTAGTGTTGTTCTTTTCCTTTATATCTGAGTGAAGTGTGTGTGCTTATATATATAATGGAGATCATAATCGTTCAAATCACACCATAGGAACTGTAGAGTGAGGTCATCCATAGGATTTTACCCAAAACAATATATATATAGAAATTGTAATTTATGCATTTATCGCAATATTGATCGTCGTTATAAAACAGCAATATGTGTTGGATGAGATGCTAATGAACATGATATGTATAATAATGCAATAATATGATAAGGATTTAGGAGAGTTAGAAAATTGACAAATTGAATTCAAGTCTCAAATTTTAATTCGAAACGCCTATATAGCCTATAAAGATATCAAAGTCCACGTAGTTCGAATGCGGTACGAGTGTGGTGTTTATCCCATATATCTGAATGGTATTTTATTATATGTTTGTGTATAGAAAAATTTGTTTTAGTTTTGAAAAGTGTAATGGATAAGTACGTTCGTAATTTATGGGCGTAACCCTCTTTTTCTTTATTTTGGGGATTTTTATAGAAAATAAAGTATGTGGAATATATTAATAAAAATGTAGATATAAATGAGTATGAACAAAAGTAGGAGCTAGATTATGAATTTAATGAAATTTGTGCAAAAAGAAGGAATTTAAAGCGAGCGGGAAGGGATTGGACTTTTTTTAAGTTTGATCTTTGATCTTGTATGAACTCCCTTAAATGTGAAATGGATGTTTAATGAGAGAGAATGTGATATACTAAATTGGGTATGAAAAGGACGGGGCTGTAAACTTGAATGGAACTTCATATGGAGGAACTTCGTTGATTTCGATAGAATGTTACAGAGATCAGTGATGCTGATGGATCTGAGCTCCTGGTGTCCCTAGTAGTGAGGTCATGCCCTCCTTTTATAGGGTAAGGGAGTTGCTGATCAGCACAACCCTTATAATACCAATAGACAGGTGACCCTAGACACACTGCCGATAGGAAGGGATCTGGACCTGCCAATTAACAGTCTCATGTAGATTTTTGGGAAAAACGATCATAGAATGTAATCCGTTGATCTGAATTGCGCACGGGGCATACTGCTAGGAAGGTAATTCAGACAACTTTAAGAGTCCTTTGGGCCGCACTCAAATTCGGGAGTTGATTTTCAAACAAATATGGCCCAAACCCACCCTAGGGATGGCAATGGGTCGGGTATGGGGTGGATTTGTTAAAACCCAAATCCACCCTGCGAATTTTTTTTTACCTCACCCCGCGACGGGTTATGATTTTAAACCCCGAGCCCGTTTAATAATATCCCGCTAAAACCCGTTCCCGCCCCGTCCCACATGAATTAAACGGGTCAGAACCCGCCCCGCGAGTTAAAACCCAAAATTTAATTTATTTAAAAAATGAGATTTAATTATATAAATCCTCAACATCAATTTTTATGTCTAAAACTTGAACATCAACTTTAAAAGTCTCAAAATAACTAAAATGTCTCAAATAACACAATTTAAAATGCTAAACTACCTAGTCTCGAACAATATCGAATTCAACTATTACAAAATAATTCCTAAATAACATCAACCTCAACGATTACACAAGTCCTAAATAACATCAAATTCAATGATTGCAAAATATGTCTGAAATAACATTAACTACCACAAAATAAGTTTCAAACAACACAAGTTTTTTTCAGTATGAATATGAAATTGATCATGCATATCAACATTTTTATGTTTCATACACCTAGTCAAGTGATTTCGCAAATGGTTGGTCCCATTTTTACTTTTGGCCTTACGTTTTGAATAACAATGATGGAATATTGCAAATGTCCCCAAATTATCTTTAATCCTTTCAAAGTCATTCCAAACAGAATATGTGAATTTTCTTTTTTTAGGAGACGATTGAACAACTGGATTAACACCATGTGTTTCTGTGGATAAGGAAGAACTAGGTGTCAGTGTTGATTCAGTTTGTGTCCCGTAAATAGTATTTTCCCCTTGAATTGATTTGCTCATTTTTTTGAAATAAATATAAATTGATAACTATTTTTTATTAAAGTGTCGGAGAAAACAAAGAAAAAAAATTCAAAACAATATATAAAATAAATTCAATTAGTCCTTGACTATAAAACAAATTAACAATGTAGTTAAACCAATTACTAGAGATGTATGAATCTGGGTACTTATATGTTAATAGGTTCAAGACTAAAATTACGTTATATCTGTGTTAAACAAAAGGTCCAATACAGAACTAAATTACTTAAAAATTTGGCATAATATATTTGTATATCATTTTGTTGAACTTAATTTCCATTGCAAACTTGTGAACCACATATTTAAACTTTTAAGGGCAGGAGATTTAAAACTACAAACCCCAAATTTTTAGTTAAAATAAAAGAACTAAATTAGTTAAAAAAAATTAGTTAGATGAGAACAAACCAGGGTTACATGAGTGCATCATCTCCAACAATAGTACAATGTCAAAAATCAGTTCCAACAACAATAGTGCAATAATAATCCAAAAATTATTTTGAACAACAATAATGCAAAGAACAGAGATGTTGCAACGAGCAATAGTTTGAAAAGTTTGAATAGAGATGTTGCCACGAATAGTTTGAACGAATTTATAATCGAACAATAGTTTCAACAACAAAAGTTTAAACGGACACCGGTGAACAATAGTTTGAATAACAGTTTGAACAGATGTATAATTGGGAAAAAATGAAGGAAATAGTACCTTTTTCTCACCAGCCACCGGCGAACAGGGATGTGATGATCAATGACACTAGCCACCGGAGAATAGAGAGAGAGAGGAGATGTGATGAACAAATCGGGAGAACATCACCGACGATGAAAACCCATGGCCACAAACAGGAGAGCAGAACCACGGGACGGCCACAAAAAATGCTATTTTTGACAAAACATTTTCGTTATCAGATTTAGAGAGAGATAAGGTGAGAGTAAACAAAATTAGGGTTTATAACTTTATATATATATATATATGAGCGGGAGTCGTAATAGGTTAATATAAAAGGGGGTATATAAGTAAAATTAGTTACTAAATGGGGCAAGGCGATCGGGGTGAGTGTTTTTTATTAAAACCCAAACCTGGCCCATTTAATAAACGTTTTAAAAAAAACTAGGGTCGGGGTGAAAACCCTGTTGGTCAGGTTAAATTTCCATCCCCAGTCGGTCCTTTAGACGGGAGATTGCCGAACAAAATTGGATCATTCGTCCGTATGGTAAGTTAGAATCAAATGCAGGGCGAGCCGTTGGAAAGGTTAGGAGATGTAATTCGACGTTACAAAGATTTTCACTCACTTTGGAAAGTTGACCTTAGTCAATTGGGGCCTAGAGATGCCCGATAACCTGTCAGAGTAAAATGGATCATTCGTCCGTACCGTAAGACAAAATCGCGCATGAGGTGGACTATTGGAAAGGGTATTCAATCCCCTTTAGAGATTCATTCATTTTTTCGAGCTAAAGAGTTGACTTAGGCCAAACGGAGCCCATGAGTGCTGGATGGCCTTTGGATTGATTTTTGGGGGAAAACTGATCATTCGTTTGAACGGTTATGCCGTTTTGTTCAAGGGGAAGATCATCAGAAACGGGTTTTAGTTCCCTTCGAAAATTCAAAGAGCTTTCGCTCTGACAATGAAGTCGATTGGGGTCAAGTCGGGACTAGGGAGAATCTTATGGCCTTTATATCATTACTTAGAGTGTGACCAAGGGTTTGTAGTGAGATGAAAAGGTGCTAGGTACCTAAGGGGGTCCTAAAATATGGTGTCTATAGAGCCCCTTGACGAGTGAACTTTGAACAAGTGAAAATTGTTGAATAGACACCACGTGATGTTTTTTAGAAGGAGGTCGACTCTACAGACCTAAGGGGATGCTGTGGATGGACGATTCTAAGGACCTAAGAGATAAGGATCACTGTTTCAGAGGGTCGAGGTCGATTTTGAGGACCTAAGGGGAAGGTGGGGATGGCCAATTCTGAAGACCTAAGAGGCGGTGATGAATGAGGTCAAAGGTAGGGACTGACCAATTCTGCGAGTTGAGGTCAATCTCGAGGACCTAAGTAGAAGTGACCAATTATGCTAGCTTAAGATAGGGGTGACCAATTCTAGGGTCAAAGCCAATTCTGAGGGCTTAATATAGGGGTGACCGATTCTGCGAGTCAAAACCAATTCTGAGGGCTTAGGATAGGGGTGATCAATTATGCATGTCAAAGCTAATTTTGTGGGCTTAACATAGGGGTGACCATTTTTGTGGGTCAAAGCTAATTGTGAGGGATTAAGTATAAATGACCAATTCTATGAGCCTAATCCAATTATGCGGGCATAAGATAGGGGTGACCAATTCTACGGGTTACAGACAATTCTGAGGGATAAAGTAGAAGCGACCAATTCTGCTGTCTTAAGTAGAAGTGACCAATTTCGAAGGTCGGACCCAATTCTGTGAGCTTACGTAGAAGCTACCAATTCCGCAGGTCGAAGCTAATTCTGAGGGATTAAGTAAAAGGGACCAATTCTGTGGGTCGAAGCCAATTATGCAAGCTTAAGATAGGGTTTACCAATTCTGCGGGTCCAAGACAATTCTGAGAGCTTAAGTAGGGGTGGCCAATTTTGGGGGTCAAAGCCAATTTCGTAGGCTAAAGATAGGGGTGACTAATTCTGAGGGTCAAAGAAAATTTTGAGGGCTTAAGTAGAAGAGACCAATTCGGCGAGTTAAAGCCAATTCTATGGGTTAAAGACAATTCTGTAGGTTGAGGTCAATTCTGAGGACCTAAGTTGTAGCGATCAATTATGTGGGCTGAAACTAATTATGAGAGCTTAATATAGGGGTGACAATTTCTGTAGGTCAAAGACAATTCTGAGGGCTTAAGTAGAAGCGACCAATTTTGTGGGTCGAAGCCAATTCTGTGGGCTTAAGATAGGGGGTGACCAATTCTGCGAGTCAAAGCCAATTTTGAGGGCTTAAGTAAAAGCGACCAATTATGTGGGTCAAAGATAATTCTATGGGGTTAAGTATAACTCTGCGGGTTAAATAAAATTCTACGGGCTTAAGTAGAAGTGACCAATTCTGTGATTCGAAGATAATTCTCCAGGCTGAAGTAGAAGATCGATTTTGCAGGTCGGAGCCAATTCTGCGAGCTTAAGTTTCTTAGGGAAATTTGGAGACTCCAATCGGGATATGTATCTTGTAGTTATTTTAGGGATTTAGTCAAGTATTTGATCTTGGGTTCTATTAGAGAAGAGGGAATAATCCGAGGGTTGGACGTTTCTCAGGTAGGGAATTTTTTAATTTTGTGGTGTCCTTTGGAGACGTTGCTGGGGAGACATAAAATTGATTTTAGGAATTCTATTGGGGGACATAGGAGTTCTATGGGGAAAATGAGTGTGGTAAAAGTATTTTTTTTTTCTTGGTGGACAAGGTTCTTAAATCCATTTGGGAATTTTTTGAGGATTTTTCGTGATTTTCTGGCTTTTTTGGTATTTTTCTACAAAATTTTAAAGTGGGCGCTGACCGACATAGCTGGAGAGGTGCCAATCGGTAGTGGCATGGTCTTTTGGGGTACCTCGAGTAGGTGGGGGGACAATGCCGATCGATGGGTGGTAGGGAGATGCCAATTGACATGCCCCTTAGCCTCCTATAAAAAGGTGTGGGTTCTTCTCATTTTTCATAACTTTTCCACTTCCCTTCTTTAGCAATTACCTTATGCAAATGGTTCCAATGATCCAAAGTCAAGAGATGGTTGAGTTCTCAAGTAGCGCAACACACATGTTGTGGCTTAATGCTGACGTTGGGTAGGCTTGGAATATAGGGCTAGGGCTCCTCTTACTTTGTGTAGCGAATACTCTTTTTAGTCATTCGATCCAGTGGCGGATGATCAGACAATCTTGTCCGAGCCTTCACATCATCTCTCTTCTAGGGTGGTGAACCCCGACAGCTATGTAAGTATTGATGACTTTTGGTATTCTCTTCCTTTTTTTCTTGGCAAGGTTTCCTTATTTCTTGAATTTTTCTTTTGCATTTCTCTTTTGACAGTCTAATGTTTCTATATCGACCATGAATGCTCGAGGGATGACGAGGTTTAAGGATACTTGGGTGCACCTTACATCAGTGGTGTGTTGGATGGTGTCATCATCCGGTTCTGGGAGATTGGAATTTTCTCTAGATGAGATGCCTCGTTCTACGGCCATTCTTTGTGCGCCAGGGGAGAGATGGTGGGACACTACCCGCACCTTTTATTTTGTCTTTGGCGAGATGACAGTGACTCCCATAGATTTGCATCAGTTGCTAAGGCTAGGTTAAGAAGGGGTGCAGATTGAGGTGGATAGGAATCTAAGGGTGACGTCGAAGGTAATGATGGCGACATTAGGTTATGTAAAGAGGGTGGTCTCTGGGGACTCTCTTCGTTTGTCTCTTTTGAGCGATTTATTACTGTGGAGAATGATTGATGAGAGTGATGGGCATCATGTGCGGTAAATAAGTTCATTTTTCCAGTGTTGGGGGGTTTTCTGGTGGCGGCGTCATGCACTTGTGTTTTTTTCCATTATTGAGGGTGTTTTTGAACATCCATCTTTATGACTGGGGGAGTCTAACCTTGACAACCCTTTATTATTCTCTTAATGCATTCAGCCAGTGCTGCTGGAAAACTTTTACTATAGCCACGTATCTTCTCGAGATATTCTTCACCTTTCATATTTTCCATTATGCATTCGCATTTTCCTTCAAGCGTTTTATTCTTGATTTCTTAATTGCTGACCTTTTGCAGACATGGTTCTATGAGGAGATTGGGTTTAACACCCAATTGATAGCTTTGAAGGACGAGTCAGTTGGGGACTTCTATTCGATATATCGGTGGCGAAAGTCCAATCGGCAATTCAAGAAGTCCATTTCTCTAGAGACAGTGCATCAAGTCTTGAATGGCCCGACGAGTGAGCAGGTAAGTCCCGCTTTTTTCTTGAGTCTGTTTTTCCCTCGGTGTTCTTTTATTGATATTAATGTTTGTTTCTTACTAGAAATTTGCAAGTGACATTTTACCCATGGGGGACAGCTATCCAGTATACGGAGGTGGCTGGGGGACATGCACAGATGCGGCGTCTACTAGCGCATGAGTTTGGCTACTCTTGTTACCTCGGGGAGAGATTAGTTTAACAAATTATTGAGGATGAGGTCATGGTGACACCGACGAATCCCCCGGTGTATATGAGGCGAGTGCGAGAGATCTGAGACGATGCACAGGTAGGGGCGATGATGTGTGAGCCTTACTCATCATATATCGACATGGAGGTGATGTTTGATTATATGAACTTTGGGTTGACCTCGTTGATGCCACTCATCATATATGTCATGATGTTTCTTTCTCACCCGGGCTCGAGTCTGCAGGTGGGGTCCTCCCACAGTGTAGGCGATGCAACTACATTAGCGACAGTGATGACTTCAGAGGCTCCCTTTGTATGGTTGTTCTCGCATGTTTACAACATCTATTGGGCTGATGGAGGGTCTATCCGTATGCTGCACCATCCTCATATGATGGACCCTGAAGGAGTTAGGCTTGACAGAGGAGGTCCTTCGACCTGAGGTATACTTTTTATCTCTTTGTCTTTTGATTTTACGATATCCTCCTTTGCCTTAGAATGACTAATTTGTTCTTTTTTATCTTCTTTTGCAGTACATCTAGGTGTCCACCACTTGGCTGAGGGACATTAGGTACTGGATATCTTTAGTGACTGCCCATATTCAGGATGCGATTCCAGTTCTTTATTGTTTGGTGCCATATTCCTCGTCTGAGGAAAGGTCTGGCTTGGGGAGTGATGGTACGCCATCCCATCATAGAGGAAAGAGAGTGCACCACATGGAAGGAGGATCCTAGAGTGAGAGAAGGATAAGAGAGAGAGAGAGATAGTAAGTGGGTTTTAGGCTAAGTCCCATTGTACTTCCTTGTGTTACATGCAAAACTGATGTAATACAAAAAATATCTACGCAAATAAAATGAAGTTTTTGTTAATTTCTCTTTTTAGTGACGAATGCACATGCTCTTTTTGCTTTGCTACTGAGACCGTAAAAAGAATTAAAAATTATTTTGAGAAATATTTTATTTTAAAATAGGATAAGTGAAAACATAAGGATAAGGAAATTCAGAGTCCCCTTAAGATAACAATTATCTTTATTAGGTTTTTTTATTTTGACAAAGGAGGAAAATGGGACTTCCCAAAAATAGGGGGTTGTCGATCGGCCTGACCCTGACTTTCCTATCGGCATATCAGTCCAGTCCAATCAACCCAAGACATTGATTGCACTTTTTAAATTGCTTGGTACTTGATGGAGTAAGTTTCCCTCCGATTTCTGCAATGTTTCTTGTCTTTGCTTGAGATATTTCAAGTATAAATAGGGGTGTGGATGGAGATTTTTTTCACATTTCCACATTCCTTTTCCTTTACATCCTTCTTTGTTCACTTTCTTCTAATTTTGTGTTAAGGATCTCCTTGGTAGTGTTGAATTTATGAACTACCTAAAAACTTTGGAAGCAATGTGTTCTTACAATGTTGACTACGATGCTTTCAACATGCAACGAGTCTCTTTGTGGTGCAATCAACGCATAGAGTGGAATATGCTAATGGTAGTCGTGGAATTCTAGTACCCTAAAAACCATGTCTTTCTCTTCGAGTTGGAAGAAGTTTATCCGGCCTATGAAGAGTTCTTACCCATGTTGGGGATAAATCCCAGTGTTGCAGTGGCTATGCCTGAGTTTTCCCGATCCCCTAGGGAGCTATTGGCAGGACATCTCCACATTGTACCTTCGACAACCAAGTCGTTGGTCACAGGAGGACTGATTTCTCTTAATGTGGTACTACATTCTTTGCATTTTCGGGATGTTGATGATACTGGTCACGCTGGGGGAGTCATTCTGGGCCTGGTTTTAAAAATGTTATTGGTAACTAGGGACGTACAGGCGGACCCCTGGTACGGCGGAAAAAGTGTGCGCGTGTAAAGTGCACAATCGTCGTGTGTTTCACCTCCGCGATACAAAAGAACCTAAGCTATAACTACACTTGACAAGCAAGTACAGCGGTAAGTCGGGTATCGTAAATCCACAGGGAGTGATTGAATTTTATACTTTAATTGTTTTAATTACTTCAGGAATAAAAGTGTAAAATAAATAAATGAAAAGGTGATGTGGTGGTTGTCGTGACAAAAGAAAAGAATAAGTTACGCTAAATTAAAGTAAAGCGAGGATCGGGATCTCATCCAACCAAACGGATCGAAACAACTACTAATTAGAATTAAGGCTCGAAAGCAATTTAATCGAGCATTTTCAATTAAGCATAAACATCACGCAAGAAGGGATTTAACTCAAAGTTGCGAGATAAAACATTTAACTGAAAAATGGTCACACGCGGATTAAATTCGGATAATCGCTATAAACACTAACGTTGCATGACAAAGAAAGTTAAACGCATAATAATCCGACTTTAATACGCGAGGTTTCAATTAAATGCAATTTTACACGAAACCCTAAATTTCGAGGTCCGAACCCGAAAATGGCAGAAATGCAATCCCAACCCTATTTATCTAGGGACGCATAATGAACTAAATTAATTTACACTAATTAAACTAGAAAAGCAAGAAATAAAGAAATAAATCTAATTATGAAAGCATGGAAACTATCTAGAAAGCAAGGAAAGAATGAAATACAACTAGATTAATGGAGAGGGAAGATGAATAGCTAATCTTACAACCAATTAGTGTGTCAATCCAAGAGGGGAAGAAGAAAAACCAATCAAAACACCAAACCCTAACTAAAAACTAAGCTAAAATCGTATTTTGGGCTGCTCTCCAATACAAAACCAAAATTTGACTTATATAGTAAGTTAGAATAAAAGAAAAGAAGAAAGAAAAGAAAAGAAAATATCTGCAGAAAAATAGGGGATCGATCGATCGACCCCTTTGGTCGATCGATCGATCAAGGGAAAATTTCGACAATCCTGAAAGGTCGATCGATCGATCAGAAACGTCGATCGATCGATCAAGCAGGGCAGAATGCAGCAGCAACAGCCCCTGCTTCTTCTCTTCTTCTTCTCTTCTCCTCTTTTGCTTTCTTATATTTCCTCCGCAAGAAACACCGTAACTTCTTCGTTATGCATCAGAATCGCGCACTGTTCGCGGCCACGCGAAGCTATCGAGGAGGGATACAACTTCTGTGAGATGTCGGGCCAGGTACCCAAGCTGTGAAAAGACTAAAATTCCCTCGAACGTGCGATTGTGTACGGAACTTCGTCGGAATGCATTCGAACTTCATACTAAGCATCCAAATACCTACAAAAGCTCAATTAACCCCTGAAAAACATGTTAACATAGAAATCTGAGGTTGTCTGGTTAACGAGCATAAATATAGGGATTAAGATACCCGAGGGGGCTAATAACGCGTAGGTTAACGAGTGAAATACGCAATATTTGCATCGTATCACACCCCCTAACTTACACATTGCTAGTCCCTAGCAATGAAATAGGAAACAACAAGAACTACAAGCAAACTAAAAGAAGGAGAAGTACAAAAATATGGTATAAAAGCAATAAAAAGATAAGGCCACTTTCGCGGGCGAACGATTGCATTTAGCATATGCAATAAGTCGTTAAACCCCTAGGTTACCCTAGTGGACGAGTGTCATCTCATGAGGGTTTTCAGAGATGGTACCCACAAACATCACATGGTTTCCTCAAAATATGCCCAACCCAACATGCAACAAGCCCAACAATGGCGAAAAGGATTTCATACTCATTATTAGCAAAGTGAACGAATTCAAACTAAAGTCCGTAGTTATTAATAGGTTGAATGCACCTCATAGAATTGAAACTTTAAAAGTGGGAGGGGGATGATCACATGCAAAGTGTGATTTGGCAAAAACTTAAATAAACCGGATACTAATCAAAGCAAGCATACATTCAATCCTCACGGGCATTACGCTCAACAAATGAATTCACTATGAAAAGGGAGGTAATACACGGGACATGCGGGCATAAAGAGTAAATGTAAATGGAAACTAGGCCGCACACATGTCACAGAAGAAGAACGATATATAGGAAATGAAAAACTGTAATCTCAATGAAAGGATACCGCACACTAAAAGAGCTGAAATGCATTTTCACAGATTATCAAAACTATTTAAACATTTGAATTACATCTACTTAAGATCACATAGGACTTGTAATAGGGTTGTAATGTAGGCTAGGTTAGGGTACGAAATGAAGGAATGTATGTAGGGATTCAAAGAGTTTGGGATGAAAACTTGGGATAATGGGAAAATACGGACAATGTCAAAATTGGAAAAACAAGTTCCAAAACAAGGCACTAGATATATCATCGGGGAGAGTAATCAAATCTTATTGAACTATATACAACATTTACAACTTTCTCTTTCTTTTGTTTTCTTCTTTTTCTCATTTTCTCTTTTGTTTTCTTTTGCTTTTTTCTTTCTCTTTCTTTTCATTTTTTTCACTACTTTCTTTTCTTTGCTTATCAAACTCTCATATGCCTAAATTGCAACCGACATCATAACAACAACATTCAATCCCAAGTAACATTCCAAACAAAGGTATGTAAGGTGTATGTATGGGAGTTGGTTATGGGAATGGGGTTATGAAACGAAAGGCTAGTATTTAGGCTCAAAGGGGTTAACTAGGGAAAGCATATAAGGGTGAGGTCAAGGCTAATATGGGTGATATGACAAAGAGGTCCTATGATCATTTCACAAAGTTTACGCAATTCTCGAGTCAAAACAATATATGAAAATCATGCTCAAGTAACACATTTCAAGTATGAACTCAATTAATGAACGGACAAATGAAAGATTAGTGAGATTACCAACGAATTCAACGTTTTCAATGAGAAAAGAATAGTGTATAACACTCACAAACGACGAAAGGTACAAAGCTTACTCGAGTTATAAAAATCTTAAACCAAATCAATATAACAAGGAAAATGCATATGCTCATGGGATAAAGTTTAATTCATGAAGTTATTCACAATATCAATGATTTGAGGACTAAAGTCTAATAACTTCTAAAATCGAGAACATGCATCATTGATTTGTCTATTGGATCGGGCAATTATTAAAATTTAACACTGGAAACAAGGCAAAATGCCCAACAAAGGAGAAAAGAGAAAGAAAATATTTTTGAAATTTTTCAAATTTTTCACAAAAAGGCATACCCACGACCAACTTCGGTTGGTAATAGGGAGAGAACAAAATATACTCCTTTGGTTAGGAGGCAATAGTTCAAACCCACGACCAACTTTGATTGGTAAAAGGGCAAGAACAACATTCTTAAAATGATAATTTTGGTTGATTAAGAAACAAAATATGCCAACTTATGTTGGTCGGAAGGTAAAACCATTCCAGAAAATACAAAAATTCCAAACTGAACCAAGTATAGTTGGTCGGTGATCAAAAACCACTAACTGTAGTTGGTCGACGAGGATAAATTATCAACCTTGGTTGGTCGGACACATTTTATGAAAATATTTCAAATTGAACCAAGTATGGCTGGTTGGGGATAAAAACCCATCAACTGTAGTTGGTCGACAAACACAATTTAACAACCTTAGTTGGTTGGAAACATTTTAAAGATTTTATACTCATTACTTTATTATTAAGTGATTGGGCGACGTTGATACTTGTAAACTTTTTTTTTTTTTATGATGAACAGCACAATATTATTATATTTTTAACAGATACATATGCACAAATGTAAAAGTGTTAGACAAGTACAAAAGAATAGCAATACAGATTCGCAAACAGAAAATGAAAGTCTTTCATTAAAATTCAAAATAAATTACAAGTTACATATATGTGCTAACTATTACATTGAAAATCCTATTCTATTGGTTTTTTCCCTTCAGCCTTCGATACAGGTTCCTCGCCAGCAGGAGGATCATTTAATGTCTGAGGAGAATTGATAAAATTCAAGTCCTTCAACATCCTGAAATTCATTACTGAAGGAGTATCCAAGAGATGCTCGGGACGAGATATGTCAATTTGAGAATGAAGGTTATAATCACCAAGGTAATTCACAATCAAGCTCCGAGGAATGGCGCGAGCAGGTATCCATTTCATGTCCAACTTGAAAGGTGGCACAGGCAAGTCAAGCACTCCAGGCTCATAGTAGTACCACAAAAAATGTCCTTGCTCGAGCTTTAATACACATAAGGCATTCAGCCAGCCTTGTTTATAACCTTCATTATTGGCATTTTCAATATGAGCATCCAAGTGATAAAGGGCCTCATTATAGCCTGCATTCCAAAATTCCCTGGGCTGTTTATGAAATTGGAAGGTTAATCTATCCAATTGTTCATGAAGATTTTTGGTGAAAAGGTCCTTGGCATGTAAATCTGACTTCGTTGCAGTAAGTTGATCTTCCAAAGTCAGGATTTTCTTGGACATCTCAGACAAAGCCCGATCTTTTGCGTTCAACTGGTACGCTTGAGTTTCCAATATTGACAGAGTACGAGCTTCTTCAATATTACGAGGAATTCTTGATCGTCCCCGAGAAATTGAAGTGCTTCGTTCCTCGTTAACATCCTGGGTAGCTCTTCCTCGCCCACGAGAACCTCTTCCTCATCCCCGAGCAGTAGCAGAAACACCAGACTTTCTTAAAGTATCCAATTCTTGCCTTAATTTTGCGTTTTCAACCTCTAAGAATGAGAATCCTTCATCGGTGACTGGTACCAAGGTAGTAGAGGATGAAGCCGCAGACTCATATTGTGCTAACTTTTTCTGCAAATTGTTGTTCTCTTGTTCCAGCAGCTAGGCGATCTGTCTGCAGGACTCAACTTCACCTTTTAGGGTTCTCTCCCTGACATCGTATCCAGAAATGATCTTTTTGTGGCCTGTCTCGGAAGAAAGCTGTTGATACCTATTCTCATACTCCTTGTGCAGCAAGGCAATTGATTCATTGTGCTGATTTTGAAGATCTTCTAGGGAATAATGAAGCTCCTCGATCAATTCATAGTATGCCACATTATTGGCCACAGCTCGATCAAGTAAATCCTTCAAGTACCGATAAGCCTCAATTTCTTGCTCTGAAGCATCATGGCCAAGGATGTCAGCAAGTTCTGATGTACTAAGGTCTGTATGACCAGCTTTATAATACTCATGGCATTGCTGCATAAACTTTGTGTCATTAGCAGACAAAAGATCCATCCTGGCCATAAACTAACAGAGAAAGAAAAAGAAGATCAAGACAGAGTGCAGATAAAGAAGAGACAATCATATGGAAAGAAAGAACTCAAATTTTATTAGATCATAAGGCAAAAGTTACAAAGATCTGAGATACAAAGTACAAGTAAAGAGAAAAACATAAAGATAGTACCGAACAACTTCACACCTTTTTCTTGTCTCCCAAGACTTTCTCAGGAGGCTGGGACGAGGAGCTTGGTTGCTCGGTGGGAACATTGATCTGATTGGTAGAAGCTGGGACTTGTTCTGGAGGAGTAGGCAACGAAGAAATCTCCTTGGTGGCTATATGGTTGGGTGTTGGGACAAGGACTTGATCACCCCCTGTCATTGAAGATTCTTCAGATGCAGCCTCGTCTTCATCTTCGTCTTCAATAATTGGAGGAGGACCAGGGAGATGTTGTTGAAATAGCTCAAAGTCATCGCTCACCTTTAATTCTTGCAAGGCAGCAACCCAACCATCATGGAAGAATTTCAAACTTCCATAATTCACCTGGGTCATCATTGTAACTACCCCCCTATCCCATCCTTTATCCCAACCAGTCCGAAAGGATTTCTTCACAGTCGTTTTTCTCTTCATCTTCTCCGAGGAGAGCTTCTCGGATAGAAGGTCTTCGGAGGCTTTCAGCTTGGCCTCCAACTCCTCCTTCTGACGATTTGCTTCGCGCAGAAGTGTCAACTCTTCCTCAGCTAACTTTAGTTTATTCTCCAGCTCCCCAAAGCCTGAAAGTTTCTCGGCATAGTCTTTATTCTCTCTCTCCAAGTCCTTCACCTTATTACCCAGTTGTACTTTCTCTGCATCAGACGCAGCCAACTTCTTCTCCCATTCAATTTTATCCTCGTCATACTTCTGACAAGATTCACTCACAGATTTAATAGATTTCTCCAGTGTGTGACACCCCGACTAATTAAATACCGGGTAGCTACTCCTTTATTAAATTAATTCAAAATGCCAAGTTGTCTCAGTTAATAGCATCATTGTCGAAAACATTTTATTATTACTAACCACCTAGTATTTAAAAAGTAAGTTGCCAAATTTTAATTAAAGTCTAATTAACATGCAACAAGTGTAATGAAGAAATAAATAACACCATTCACCATACTGAAGTAAAACGAATAACCATCATATAGTGTAAATAAAGTCTGGAGGAAAACTCCTCACTACAAATCCCACAACTGAAAAGTAAACTGAATACTAAAACAATACATGCTAAAGTCTGAAAACTGAAATGTAAAAGATGTCTCTAATAGAAATGGTCAACATGCCCTACAACTGATAGATAGTGACTTTGGAATCCAAAAGATGGAAGCGTCTACAACCAAATCCCTGTAGCTTCTACAAACAGCTACAGCTCGTCACCTGAATGAGTATCCTATGCTTGGTGTCCTTGTGGCTGGGCACCCAAAATGGTTTTACAAGAAAAAGATTTGAAAAGCAAACGGGTCAGAGCCCGAATGTGGAGTTATATTTTAAAAACCTGCAAGTGCTTTAAAAACATTTAAAACATTAAATGCAAAGTACATGTTAGGACGTGCACTCACATGATATTCTCACCTCTCGTCTAACTGTGCACTCCTAACGTAAGTACCCATCTATAACGACACAAACCACTAGCTAAGTGCCATCATATCTAGCTAGGCAGTCAAAGGTCCTACCCTTATTACTCGGTTCTATTAACATTATAACGCTCGTAATTAAGTAGGGGTTTAACGTAAGCTCAGATGTTCAATATGCAATATATAACTCTATCAGTTAACTCGTTATATTTTCTCGAAACAATACCGTAATTATATTCACAACATTAATCATAAAGATTCTCATTAATTAAGTGTATATTATTCACCTCGTAAATATACAATATAAGCACCCCGAGAACTAAGCTGCGGTGCACACATACTCTGCTATCCATCCCGGTACATCACGTACATAAGGATTACATATTCCGAATCTCTCAGGAATAGTTCAGATAACACAAATCACAAATAGTGGAGGCGAACACAGTCACATCACATGGGTCACGTACATACCTACGCTCCCACGATCAGCGAACTTATTAACATCCCAATAAGTCTTTCTCTGACCTATGTTCATTGAGGTAACCAGTCTAAATCCGGGCAACACAAGGATTAGAGGGCCCTAAGCGAACGCAAACCTCCCGTGATAGCAAGTATGGTAGGTATGTTATACACATAATTTATATACTAATACTAAGTAAACACACGTCTTAGTAATCCCGTAGTTTAATCGTAGTACATATCGCATTCTCGTACTAACTTATAATTATCACAATTTATACTATTCCGGTTTATCATCATACGCGTCATAATTTATTCCCACGTCGTAGTAGACACTCACGTCTCAACCCAAACCGTCCATTTAATATAACTCTCGTATATAATTTCCTTCTCATAAATACCCAAAAGTCCCAATTCTATCATTACATCATCATCGGAACAATATCTATATCCTCGAACAAGTTTACGGGACTCCAAAAATCAAAACAGTCCAAAAAGGCCCAGACTGCCAGCTCGTTAGAAGTCTTGTTCGAACGAGGCTGTTCGAACGAGATTGGACTGTCAGCTCGTTAGAAGTCTCGTTCGAACGAGACTGTTCGAACGAGATTCCAGTTCATTCGAACGAACTGTACCTTCTAACGAGATATCGTTCGAATGAAGTATCGAACGAAATTCCTTTTCGTTAGAAGCGACTGGTCAACTCGTTAGAAGCTCGTTCGAACGACCTGGGAAGGTCTTCTAACGAGGGACCAGTTTCGGCCCAGAATTTTCCCCATCTCGTTTTTATCCATTTTATCACCTCTAATCTCTTCCAAAGTTCATCCCAACAACGTTTTAGGGTCTCTAATTCATTCTAAATATATTCAAGTCAACTCCTAACACGTTTTCACGGATTAAATCTCTTAAACATCAATCAAAATATAAATCTCTACACTTTTTCCCCAATTATTTCAAGAATATGAACCCTAACTTTTTGAATCCTAAATTAACCCAACAAAATCCGTTTTAATTTCTTCCAATCACATATATCATGAGAATAATCAACTACCTATCATTCTACATGCAGTTCTCCTCAAGATTTTCAAGTTCTATGCTCTAAACTACATGGGTTTTCATTATCTTTCAAGAACAATCGTAATTTATCAATTTTCTAACATGGAAGAGACATTCAACGAATTTAAATATGATTAAAACACTTGCCTTGATTGGATTTCTGATTTTGGTGTAGGTTTGGTGAAGATTTCTGCAGTATTCCCTCTCTCCAAGCTTCTCCTCCAATGGTGGCTTAAGGTGGCTAGGGTTTGTTTTGGGGAAACTTAGAAAACCTAAATGATAACCTCCGTAGCTTAATGGGTTAATATGGGTTGGTTGGTGGGTTTAGTGGGTTAAATCCACATCAGATTAAAACTCCCAATTTTCGTCACTTTTAATTCCTCAAAATGTAAAATTACCAAAATACCCTTTAAGTTGCCGGTATGGCCTAAAAATACCCCGGGACCCAAACTACACCCCCGGCTAGTGTTTTCTGACTATCTCGACCCTTCCGGACGCTTTGGCGCACTCAAAATGACCATACGGTTTATAGAATTTAAATTTACTTTATAAATTAAAATAATATACCATGACGCGGCGGTCACACGCGTCTCAACAAAATTTCCAAAATTGTCGTATATAAATCTCACGACAAATTTTATAATTCCAAATTCATATATAATCATATATGCACATAATCAAATACCAATTCGCATATCGTTAGTATTTTAACCCGAATTAATTAGCAATTAATTCACATTTAATTAATTAATCCCAAAAATAAATATAGCCAAAAGTACGGGGTATTACATACTTCCCCCCTAATAACTGAATTTCGTCTCGAAATTCGAAACTAGAAAGTACCTGCTAAAAACAACTCTGGATAACGTTCGCGCATCTCATCCTCACGCTCCCATGTGGACTCTTCGACATTGTGATGTCGCCACTGAACACGTACTAACGGGACTATCTTTGACCGCAGTTTCCTTTCAATTCGGTCCAAAATAGCAATTGGCCCCTCCTCGTAGGAGCTATCCGGCTGGAGATCGATGTCCTCCACAGCAATGTGAGAATGAGCCAAATTATCTCTAAGGTATTTCCTCAGCGAGGAAATATGGAACACATCGTGAATCCGATGCAAATGCTCCGGTAACCCAAGTCTATACGCAACCGGTCCGATCCGCTCAATAATAGGAAACGGCCCCACATACCTTGGTGCCAACTTCCCCTTCTTCTCGAATCGCATAATCCCCTTCATAGGAGATACTCTGAGAAGAACCTGGTCCCCCACTTGGAACTCTCTGAAAAACCTCTTCGCGTCAGCATAACTCTTCTGCCTGTCTTGAGCTACCCGAATACGACTCCGAATCAACTCAATCCTCGCCGAAGTATCCTGAATCACTTCCGTCCCAAGTAGTTTGTTGTCCCCCACCTCCAACCAACATGCTGGGGAACGACAAGGCCTACCGTTCAAGGCCTCAAACGGAGCCATGCCAATAGTGAACTGATAGGAGTTGTTGTAAGCAAACTCCACAAGTGGAAGGTACTGCTCCCATCCACCCCCAAAGTCAATGATGCACATGCGTAGCATGTCCTCTAACATCTGATTGGTGCGCTCGGTCTGCCCATCGGTCTGCGGATGATAAGTCGTACTCAACCGCAATTCCGTGTCCATTGCCTCCTGGAAACTCTCCCAAAACCTCGAAACAAATATCTTGTCTCTGTCAGACACGATATTCAAGGGCACATCGTGAAGTCTCATAACCTCTGAAATGAAGAGTTGGGCATACTGTCCCGTAGTGTAGTCAGTCCTTACGGGTAAAAAGTGAGCGACTTTAGACAACCTGTCCACAATTACCCAAACGGAGTCGTGACCCCTCTGTGACGTAGGTAACCCCGTGATAAAGTCCATGGATATGCTCTCCCACATCCACACCGGGACCTCCAACGGCTGTAGCAATCCAGCTGGTCTCTGATGATCCACTTTTACAAGATGACAAGTGGCGCATTTCGAAACAAACTCAGCGATATCTTTCTTCATACCGCTCCACCAATACTGGCATCTCATGTCTTGGTACATTTTGTCCCCTCCGGGATGTACCGCGAACCGTGAGCCGTGCGACTCTACCATCACATCGTGTCGCAATTCTTATCCTTCCGGAACCACCAATCTCCCATTGAAGCGTAATCCCCCGTCTGAGCTGACGGTATAGGACTCGGCTCCTTCTGCAAGTAATCGAACTATCTGCTCCTGACAGAACGAGTCATTAGCTTGTGCCCGTACTACCTTCATGACGATCTGTGGTGTAACGGTCATCACCGACATGAAAGATCGGGCCACTGCATCCTGGTGTCCCAATTCCTTCCACTTTGCCTTCCACACCTCTGCCACCTCATCTGCTGGCCTACGGCTCAACGCGTCTGCTACCACGTTCGCCTTACCAGGGTGGTACTGGATGTCGAACTGGTAGTCTTTCACAAATTCAAGCCACCTACGCTGCCGCATGTTCAACTCTTTCTGTGTGAACAGGTACTATAGGGACTTGTGGTCCATGAACAGTTGGAACTTCTCCCCTAAAAGATAGTGCCTCCAAATCCGTAGGGCAAATACCACTGCTGCCAACTCCAAATCATGCGTGGGGTAATTCTTCTCATGAGGCTTAAGCTTACGGGAAGCATAAGTTATGGTATGTCTCTCCTGCTGCAATACACCTCCAAGTCCTTGCAAAGACGCGTCGGTGTAAACCAAATACTCAACTCCCGGTCTCGGCAATGCTAACACAGGTGCTGAGATCAATTTGTCCTTCAATTCATCAAATGCCAACTGACAGGCATCACTCCAGATGTAGGGCATGCCCTTACGAGTCAGATGTGTCAAAGGACCTGCTATCTCCGAGAAACCCCGAATAAACCTCCTTTAGTATCCTGCTAAACCCAAGAAACTACTAATCTTCGTTGGTGTCGTAGGCTGTCCCCACTCCCTCATCGCGAACACTTTCCCCGGATCCACAGATATTCCCTGGTCGGAAATAATATGTCCCAAAAACTGGTCTTCCTTTAACCAAAACCCGCACTTCTCGTATTTTGCATACAACTCGTTCTGACGAAGTGTCTGCAAAACCTGCCTCAAATGATCGGCGTGCTCCTCCTCTGTCTGAGAGTAAACCAGAATGTCATCAATGAAGACAATGACAAACTGATCTAGGAAATCCCTGAACACTCTGTTCATCAAGTCCATAAACACTGCTGGAGCGTTGGTCAAATCGAAAGGCATAACCCGAAACTCGTAAGAACCATATCTCGACAAGAATGCAGTCTTCGAGACATCCTCCTCCCTGATACGCAACTGATGGTATCCTGATCTCAAATCAATCTTCGAGAAGAAAGAAGCTCCTCTCAGCTGGTCGAATAAGTCATCGATTCGAGGCAACGGATATTTATTCCGTATCGTGACCTTATTCAACTCTCGGTAGTCCACACACAATCTCAGTGAACCATCCCTCTTCTTCACAAACAAAACTGGAGCGCCCCAAGGTGAGGTACTCCTGCGAATGAAGCCCTGACCTAACAGCTGCTCTATCTGATCCCGTAACTCCCTCATCTCAGCTTGAGCCATACGGTACGGTGCGCGTGCTATAGGTCTCGTACCCGGTAGCAAATCTATAACAAAGCCCATCTCTCGACTGGGTGGTAAGCCTGGTATCTCCTGAAACACATCCGAATACTCCCAAACAACTGGGATAGAATCTAAAGGAATCACAACCTCCTTAGAGGTATCCTCCTCCATGTAATACAAATGAGCGGTCGATCCTCCCTCTGGGTGAGGCATCGCCACTACAAACATCTCTTGCCCCGAAATAGCAAAAATAATGCTCCCGCTGAAGCAATCAATCATGGCCCTATATGCTACGAGCCAATCCATACCGATGATCACATCATGAACACGCATATCTAATACCAACATATCTGCAGGTAATACCAGACTACCGATCCCTACTCCCACTCCCCGGCATATAAAGAATATAAGTGACCTACTCCCCAATGGTGTGTCGACACACGTCACTGTGCTCTCTGCCGTAGCTAACAATCCTAAAGCTTTCACGAAGTGTGTAGATATAAAACAGTGTGTAGCACCCGTATCAAATAACACCCGACCCATAGTGCCATGGATAGGAAACGTACCCTCAATCGCGGGCGGTGCCTGTGGAACTGCAGCCTGGTGAACGTTGTAGACACGTCCATACTGTAGCTGCCCCTGCTGAACTGGGACTGCTGGAATGGGTGGCAATGCTGCCATCTGTGGCGGTGCGGGGAGAGCGGCGGGAAACATAGCCCTCTGTGGCTCCTGGCGAGCGCCCTGCTGCTGCTGCTGTGGGGCCCTGCCCCTATCAGGACAATCCTGTCTCTTATGGCCAGTCTTGCCACAAACAAAACACTTCCCTGGGAAGTTCCCTCCTCTCTACCCCTGCTGTCCCCGGCCCTGGTGGCCGTTACCGTTCCTCCCTTGGCCCTGCTGGCCCTGGTGAAACTGCTGCCCATTCTTCCCCTGTTGGCCCTGATGGCCGTTTGGACCCTGATGGCCCTGACGAAAACCTCCTTGTCCCTGTCTGTAGTTCCCTGACCGAAACCTCTTATTATCCCCCTGCTGGGAGCCCTGCTCATTCTGTCTCTGCCCCTGACCAGACTGTGCCTCGCTGGCACCATGTCCTCCAGTCCTGCCCTGATGGCTAAACTCCCCCGACCTCTTGCCCTCGGCCATATGAAAACGGTGGTCCTGGCAGTGTAACAATACAGCGTTAACCACATCAGAATAAGTGGCCAACGATAGGTTCTCTAGCAGATGCTGACGGATCCTCCAATTCAACCCGTCGGTGAACTTCTCAATCTTCTTCTTCTCTGTTGGTATCTCATCTGGAATGATATTCAACAGATTCGTGAACTCGGCCTCATACTCGGCCATGGTCTTACCTTCCTGCTTCAAACTCATCAATTTTCTCCTCATTTCCGTATGAACAGCTGACGGAAAATACTTGCGGTCAAACCGCACCCAGAAGTCCTGAATAGTGAGAGTATCCCTCTCCTCCGCGGTGGTAATAGACTCCCACCACTGTAGCGCAGATCCAACTAGCTTGAAAGTAGCTAGCACCTGCTTCTGAACATCAGTGCACTCATGCATTCTCAAGTGCCTCTGCATATCCTTCCTCCATTAACTCGAGACTACCACATCTGAGCTACCTGCAAACTCTGGCGGATGCGCTTTCTGAAAAGCGTCACGTACACGTTCCCAAGCAGACAGGAATGCATTTTCCTGTACTGGCGTGGCAACCGGCGCCTGAGGTGGTGCCTGCTGAACGACAGCAATCGTGGCATTTACCGCTTGGGCTACTATAGCTGCAACCTCAGCGGCGTTCATCATGCCCTGAACTGGAGCGGGCTGGAGTTAGGGCGTTGCATCCCTGGGAACTCGTCGTGCACGTCGTGGAGGCATCTGAAATAAGAACAAAGTTTATAAGTTCACGGTTATAAACTTAAAATAGCTGAAGAACGAAGCATACACAAAAAGAATACAACAGTCCTAAAATATAGGGCTCTATATCAAAGAAACGTAGCGGAAACATAATAGCCGCACAGATCCTAAAGGACACTAGAACCTGATGCTCTGATACCACATGTGACACCTCGACTAATTAAATACCGGGTAGCTACTCCTTTATTAAATTAATTCAAAATGCCAAGTTGACTCAGTTAATAGCATCACTGTCGAAAACATTTTATTATTACTAACCACCTAGTATTTAAAAAGTAAGTTGCCAAATTTTAATTAAAGTCTGATTAACATGCAACAAGTGTAATGAAGAAATAAATAACACCATTCACCATACTGAAGTAAAACGAATAACCATCACATAGTGTAAATAAAGTCTGGAGGAAAACTCCTCACTACAAATCCCACAACTGAAAAGTAAACTGAATACTAAAACAATACATGCTAAAGTCTGAAAACTGAAATGTAAAAGATGTCTCTAATAGAAATGGGCAACATGCCCTACAACTGATAGATAGTGACTCTGGAATCCAAAAGATGGAAGCGTCTACAAGCAAATCCCTGTAGCTTCTACAAACAGCTACAGCTCGTCACCTGAATGAGTATCCTATGCTTGGTGTCCTTGTGGCTGGGCACCTAAAATGGTTTTACAAGAAAAAGATTTGAAAAGCAAACGGGTCAGAACCCGAATGTGGAGTTATATTTTAAAAACCTGCAAGTGCTTTAAAAACATTTAAAACATTAAATGCAAAGTACATGTTAGGACGTGCACTCACATGATATTCTCATCTCTCGTCTAACTGTGCACTCCTAACGTAAGTACCCATCTATAACGACACAAACCACTAGCTAAGTGCCATCATATCTAGCTAGGCTATCAAAGGTCCTACCCTTATTACTCGGTTCTATTAACATTATAACGCTCGTAATTAAGTAGGGGTTTAACGTAAGCTCAGATGTTCAATATGCAATATATAACTCTATCAGTTAACTCGTTATATTTTCTCGAAGCAATACCGTAATTATATTCACAACATTAATCATAAAGATTCTCATTAATTAAGTGTATATTATTCACATCGTAAATATACAATATAAGCACCCCGAGAACTAAGCTGCGGTGCACACATACTCTGCTATCCATCCCGGTACATCACGTACATAAGGATTACATATTCCGAATCTCTCAGGAATAGTTCAGATAACACAAATCACAAATAGTGGAGGCGAACACAGTCACATCACATGGGTCACGTACATACTTACGCTCCCACGATCAGCGGACTTATTAACATCCCAATAAGTCTTTCTCTGACCTATGTTCATCGAGGTAACCAGTCTAAATCCGGGAAACATAAGGATTAGAGGGCCCTAAGCGAACGCAAACCTCCCGTGATAGCAAGTATAGTAGGTATGTTATACACATAATTCATATACTAATACTAAGTAAACACACGTCTTAGTAATCCCGTAGTTTAATCGTAGTACATATCGCATTCTCGTACTAACTTATAATTATCACAATTTATACTATTCCGGTTTATCATCATACGCGTCATAATTTATTCTCACGTCGTAGTAGACACTCACGTCTCAACCCAAACCGTCCATTTAATATAACTCTCGTATATAATTTCCTTCTCATAAATACCCAAAAGTCCCAATTCTATCATTACATCATCATTGGAACGATATCTATATCCTCGAACAAGTTTACGGGACTCCAAAAATCAAAACAGTCCAAAAAGGCCCAGACTGCCAGCTCGTTAGAAGTCTCGTTCGAACGAGGTTGTTCGAACGAGATTGGACTGTCAGCTCGTTAGAAGTCTCGTTTGAACGAGATTGTTCGAATGAGATTCCAGTTCGTTCGAACGAACTGTAACTTCTAACGAGATCTCGTTCGAACAAAGTATCGAAAGAAATTCCTTTTCGTTAGAAGCGACTGGTCAACTCGTTAGAAGCCCGTTCGAACGAGCTCGTTCGAACGACCTGGGAAGGTCTTCTAACGAGGGACCAGTTTTGGGCCCAGAATTTTCCCCATCTCGTTTTTATCCATTTTATCACCTCTAATCTCTTCCAAAGTTCATCCCAACAACGTTTTAGGGTCTCTAATTCATTCTAAATATATTCAAGTCAACTCCTAACATGTTTTCAAGGATTAAATCTCTTAAACATCAATCAAAATATAAATCTCTACACTTTTTCCCCAATTATTTCAAGAACATGAACCCTAACTTTTTGAATCCTGAATTAACCCAACAAAATCCGTTTTAATTTCTTCCAATCACATATATCATGAGAATAATCAACTACCTATCATTCTACATGCAGTTCTCCTCAAGATTTTCAAGTTCTATGCTATAAACTACATGGATTTTCATTATCTTTCAAGAACAATCCTAATTTATCAATTTTCTAACATGGAAGAGACATTCTACGAATTTAAATATGATTAAAACACTTGCCTTGATTGGATTTCTGATTTTGGTGTAGGTTTGGTGAAGATTTCTGCAGGATTCCCTCTCTCCAAGCTTCTCCTCCAATGGTGGCTTAAGGTGGCTAGGGTTTGTTTTGGGAAAACTTAGAAAACCTAAATGATAACCTCCATAGCTTAATGGGTTAATATGGGTTGGTTGGTGGGTTTAGTGGGTTAAATCCACATCAGATTAAAACTCCCAATTTTCGTCACTTTTAATTCCTCAAAATGTAAAATTACCAAAATACCCTTTAAGTTGCCGGTATGGCCTAAAAATACCCCGGGACCCAAACTACACCCCCAGCTAGTGTTTTCTGACTATCTCAACCCTTCCGGACGCGTTGGCGCACTCAAAACGACCATACGATTTATAGAATTTAAATTCACTTTATAAATTAAAACAATATACCATGACGCGACGGTCACACGCGTCTCAACAAAATTTCCAAAATTGCCGTATATAAATCTCACGACAAATTTTATAATTCCAAATTCATATATAATCATATATGAACATAATCAAATACCAATTCGCATCTCGTTAGTATTTTAACCCATATTAATTACCAATTCATTCACATTTAATTAATTAATCCCAAAAATAAATATAGCCAAAAGTACGGGGTATTACACAGTGCTCCCTCCACAGTGGACGAGGAGCAAGAAGCTTTGATCGCTTCATCCTTTTTAAGGATTATATTGAAACAGCTCGTCAACTTTAATCAGAAAAGGGAAATGATATCAGAAACAAATATGGGAAATAAAAAAGGAAAATAAGAGAACATCAGAATAGAGATACTTACTGAAGCAAGATGACGAGCAGCCAGAGAAGTAACCATATCCCGAGTAAGGTCTTCTTCAGTACCTTGCACATCGGGAATGGGTGAAAATTTTGGCAAGCTCATCGTAGAGCTCGGAGGAACACTGATTAGAACACCATCTCCACCAGCTGGGAGCTGGGGAATAGCTCCAGAAATACTGACCGAGGAGGATTTCCTCAGTCTCCTCGGTGCCTTTTCAACAACCTCAACCAAAGAAGAACTTTTGGTTGGTGAGATAGTGGTTACTTCAACAGGTGCATCCTTCTGCACATGAGCCAATGGGGGCTTCTCGACAGCCTTCTGAGAAGCAACAGGAGAGGTGACATCTTTATTCTTTGTCCCTTTTTGGACATCAACCTTATTTTTCTTCCCAGCAGAGGAAGTTTCCTCGAAGAGAGCATGAACTCTTCTCTTGCCCATTTTTTGGCTCAAAGGAATATGAGATTTCGGATCAGAATCTTCAGGAATTTGCACTGGATCACTGATGCTAACCACAAGACGAGCAGTAAAGGACGATGTATAGCTCCTGTACTGAAACAAGTATGAAGCAGACATGATGTGCTCGTCTGCAATTCTCTGATGCAAACTCCAGATATGTTTCAATTGCCTTATATTAACTTCTGATTCTTTGGGAGTTTTTCTCTTGCTGTCAACTGCAAACAAAAACATGTTGAAATATCAGTCATACATTTTATCAAATACCATGAAATCATAATTTCAAAAACAAAATAAGATGAAAACGACCTATCCCATTGCCATATGGGGGGCATCTGGGACCCTCATATACTGCATCTCCAACCAAAGGGGCATGTTGCCAATTTTTTATAACTACCCCGTTTTCAAAATAATCCCTGTTGGCATCAGGGAGGTTGACTACTAAGGCCCTATTCAAAAACCTAGTTTTTAAATAAAAAAATGTTGTCTAAAACAGCCCATCTGTAGCAGTACATAATCTCAGGAATTCCTATACGAGTTCCATGAGTTTGATTTAACCTATGTACTCCATTAACTATTCTCCATGTGTTGGGGGCTATTTTTGCAGGGATAGCGTCGAAGTACTGACAGAACTCTAAACATAACGGATTTAGTGGAAAAGAAAATCCACATTCAGCAATAAATAGGCTAGGGAACCAGTGTCCCTCAGCCAAATCAAAATAACTTGAAGGCTCAGAAAGAACCTCCAAAGTTACCCAAGAAGGAATAGAGAAGTCAGAGCGGAACTTCTCAAGAGATTCGATAATGTAAACCATGATGAATAAAAGAATAAGGAAGAAGAGCTTATAGGTAAAAAGGAGATCTGTTGACAAACGAAGGAGGAAATGAACGCACAAGAGAGAGAAAAGCTTTAGAAAACTCGAAAGCAGAAATTAAAAAGGTAGAAGACGATGGGATTGCCTCTGAAGTTTAAATACTTTGCCTTGGGAACCAGCGAAAGAAATGATTATATAAAAGAAATTATTGCGCTACCGGCAGCTAAAAGGACAAAAAATGCACGAAGATCGAAGCGCTTATGCAAAGGCAAAAAGGCGGATTTTGCGAATTTGGAAGGAAATTCAAATATGAAGAAAAGACTCCTAAAACCCAGGCAGGCCATTTAATATTTCCATATACCGAGAAAGAATGTTCCATACTCCTCAAAGTTCGAAAAATGAAACATTGGGGGCTTCTGTTGATACCAAAATTAGTATGCTGATGTGGACGAATAATAAGAAGACACGTGTCAATCTACGTGGCACAATAGCAACAAGGAAGATTGTTTCCCCGACCAACATACTCACTCCGAGCAACAAGTATACTCTGAGGAACAATCTTCCGAGGTACTCTTACCTTCCGAGGAACTCCAATGCTCCGAGGAACTCTTGGACGACGAGCAACTAAGGCGGTTCGAGCGGCACCTCGACCACAGCATTAATTGCCAGATAATCAACAGTTCAACTATTCATTGAATGCTTATCATCTTGACGCGCACGTTTGAAGAACATTAAATGAATTACCCTTTCATATGTGTATCATTTAATGTAACACCCTTTCATGTACAGCCTAAAGGGCTATAAATACCTTGTATCACCCTCATTCAAGGGGGACCGGAATTTCTTGATAGCACTTGTAATCGAGAATTCCCAAACACTCAGCAATAACAAAACAGTGGACGTAGGCCATTCATATAAGGCTGAACCACTTTAAAAAAATTTGTCTTATTTATTTATTTGTGATTAAATAATTAGAGTAATCTAGTTTTTTACATCAACAGTCGGGTTCAACTTTATTTGATATTTATCAAGTTGATCAAAAGTTTGACTTAAGTCAACTAGATGATCGGCATCTTTCTTACTTTTTGTCAGCATGTCGTCAACATAGACTTCCATATTGTCACTGATTTGTTCAGCAAAGACCTTGTTCATCAGCCTCTGATATGTCGCACCTGTATTTTTCAAACCAAAAGGCATAACATTATAATAATAAGTTCCCCTAGGGGTAATGAAAGAAGTACTCTCCCTGTCTTCAGGTTTCATTTTGATCTGATTGTAACCAGAATAAGCATCCATGAAGGTCAGCAACTCGTGTCCCGAGGTAGCATCCACCAGTTGGTCAATTCGGGGAAGTGGAAAGTGATGCTTTGGGCATGCTTTGTTCAGGTCGGTGAAGTTTACACACATCCTCCACTTGTTGTTCTTCTTCTTTACCATCACCACATTAGCTAACCAATCTGGATATTTTACATCTTCAATGAAACAATTTTTTTGGAGCTTCTCGAGTTCCTCTTGTATAGCTTGATTCTTCTCGAGACTGAATACTCTTCTTCTCTGATTCACAGGCTTGATCTCCTTATTCACATTGAGCTCATGACATAATAAGTTTGGGTCTATCCCAGGCATATCTTCATGACTCCAGGAAAAAGTTTGTCTTCTGCTTCTAAGGAAAGTTATCAATTCTTGTTTTAATGAGGCTTCCAACGATGAACCTATTTGAGTAGTTCGCTCAGGGTGCTCGTCGTCCAGAATGATATTTTCAGTAGCTTCCACCACTTGACCCTTCACGAGTTGCGACTCATCTCGAGGATCCAATGTTTCAATTTCTTCACCTTCATCTACTTGATAGGTAGTATCCTTTTTCTTTGATTCTTCCAGTTCTTCTTGCTCGGCGGATGAATAATACCATTCCCGAGCTACTCTCGGATCACCTTTCACAACTCCTACTCCAAAGTTTGTTGGAAATTTTAGGCACTGATGCACTGTAGATGGTACAGCCTCTAACTTCTTCAATCCTACTCTTCCCATGATGATATTGTACGATGACTGGACATTCTTATCCATCATGAAGAATCGTATTCTTTCTGTCTGACAAGCAGGCCACGTACCAATGAATATATCTAACTTGATCGTCCCAAGTGGAAATACTTTCTCGCCAGCAAAACCGATGAGGGGTCTATGGTAAGGCTCCAGTTGAGATAGCTTTAGATTTAAACTATCGAAACACGAGTAGAACATGATGTCTGTCGAGCTACCATTGTCGACCAACACTCTTGAAATCATTACCTCCTTCATTATCATTTTGATCACTAGTGGGTCGTCATGAGGATACAGAACTCCTGCAAGATCATTCTTTGAAAACCCAATGACCAATTTTTCTTTGTTCACCTTTCTCGGGCGATCTTCCTCAGCTAAATTTATTCGCTGAATGTACGAGCAAGCTTGAGCCTCACCGAGGTAAGCTTTTCTCTCTACAGTAAGGTCTCCTCCTCCTGCATCTCCTCCTGTAATAACATTACAATCAAATTACCCAGAGCGTATTGAAAATACCTCTCGTTCTGCCTGCCTTGGTATCTTTGGAAGGTCGGGGTCATCCTCTGGATCAATTTCATGGTTTCTCTTCTTATTCTCCTCTGCCCGACGAGGAGATCTAGACCTCTCTCTAGTTTGGTCATTGTTTCTTCTCTCGCCTCCTTGATCAACATACTTTGCTAGCTTTCCTCGTCGGATGAGTGTTTCAATCTCATTCTGAAGAGCTATGCAATTTTTAGTCATATGGCCATGATCCTTGTGGAACTCGCAATACTTTTCCCTATTCCTCGTGTCAGGGTCTGCCTTCATTTTCTTCGGCCAGTTTAACTCCTCGTTGTTCTTAATTTCTTCCAGGACGTGGTTGATATTTGCCTTCAAAGGCGTGTAATTATCAAATTTCCTCAAGACCTCCCATGACGACCTATTTTTGGAATGTTTGTCACCACCATTGTTCTTATGTTCTTTCTTCTTAGCTCTATCACCTTCCACCTTGGTTTCTTTGGCATCCATATTCTTCTTCGCAAGCATAGCCTCCTCGGCATTCATAATCTTGGACGCTTTTCCCATCAGGTCCGACATGGTTCGAGGTGGATCTTTGGCCAAAGTGTAGTACAACTTGTTTGGCAGCAGTCCACTCATCAAAGCGATAATCGCTGTCTTCTCCTCATAATCAATGACTTCGAGTTTCTCGTTATTAAAATGAGTTATATAATCTCTGATACTCTCACCAGCTTTTTGTCTAACACTTAACAAATGTGCTACTCGCTTAACTGGCTTTGATCCAAAGAAGAAATTCCCAATGAATAACTCGGTCAGTTGAAGAAAAGTTAAAATCTTACCCTGATGAGGATTATTATACCATATCTGAGCAGACCCGGTAAGAGTTTCCGAGAATGCCCTGCATTTCATCTCGTCTGGGACAACATAGATGTCGGCAGCAACTTGATATTGTTCTATATGAAGGACAGGGTCAGTCTTCCCATCATACTTGGGAGTCACAACAGGTGCTTTGAACTTTGATGGTGTTGAAAATCAACAATATCCTGGACAAAAGGTGTTCCTCACATAAAGGTTCGTTGTAGAGGGTTCTTGGCCCTAGCCATTTCCCCCAATCTATCCTCCAGCCTCTGAATAGATCCTTTCCATGCATCATTTCCTTCCTCGGGCCTATTGGTTCGAGCAACTGATCACGTCGAAGTGTCTTCCTGAGATTTATCTCCACGAGCAGTTGGTCGGTCATAAGATCCATCTTGACAAGCAGCTGGTCGCGACTGGGCAGATCCTTCCCTTAAATCTGATGGTCGTCGAAAGCTTCTCGACGCTGCATTAAGAGGACTTTTATTCCTCCTAGGGCCTAATCGGTCGAAAGGAGAAGCCCTACTTAACCTTTCCAATGCGCTGGTCCTTTCCGGGGAGAGGGTGACACGTTGTTCAGTATCTGTGGACCGTACTGACGAAGTTCTTCCAGGTTGATAAGAAGAATCTTCACATTCCTCATTGTGATATGAATTAGTACACCTAGTACGTGAAGAAGGCGCACGGGTATTCCTTTGAATGCTTCGTGGTCCGGAATGGGCTGATGCACCGCCATGGAGGATTTGGATGAGTTGTCGCATCGTTTCTTACATGACGGTCTGACCCTGAGCCAGATTTGCCATTATTCTAGTCAGATCTGGAACAATTGGTGGATCAGATGGATTTGGAGGGGTTCCAGCGTTTCAATTGCTGGATTCAGGAATATTAGCCATTAGTAATGGATTGTTTTTAGTGAGAAAACGATATTACCAGTCGATTCCCACAGACGGCGCCAATCTGTTGATGTAAAAAATTAGATCACTCTAATCATTCAATCACAGATAAATAAATGAGATAAAATATTTTAAAATGGTTCAGCCTTATAAGAATGGCCTACGTCCACTGTTGTTTATTGGTGAGTGTTTGGGAATTCTCGATTACAAGAAATTCCCTTCTGGATCTGGTCCCCAGAGTTTGGATTCCGTCCCCTCACAATGAGGATTATACAATGTATTTATATCCCTGAGGCTGTAATGTGAAAGGGTAACACATTAAATGATATACATATGAAAGGGTAATACATTTAATGCCCTCTTTGCGTGTGCGTCTGAATGATAAGCATTTAATGAATCAGTTGAATTGTTGGTTATCCAGCTATTAATGCTTTGTTCGAGATGCAGCTAGGACCGCCTGAGTTGCTCAAACCGCCTAAGCTTCCTGGTATTCAAGAGTTCCTCGGAGAGGTCTGTTCCTCGGAGCGTATGAGTTCCTCGGAGTAACATGGTTCCTCGGAGCGTGTGATCATCTCGGAAGTTCTTGTTGTTGCCATGTAGATAGCCACGTGTCTTCATATGATTGGTCCAAGTCAGTAGATTAAATTTGGTATCAACAATGAGTATTTATTGATGATCTTGATTCTTATTAATGAGAAACGATTCATGTTAATGGGAAATTTATATGAATGATTATATTACGTATGGTATGGGACATATGGGGTTATGATATGGGATGGAATCATATTATGGAAATTTGTGAAGAGGAACCATTAACTAGGAGGTTAATAGGAAATGTTAAGCGTGCACTATAGCTGAGAGGTGAGAATATCAAGTGAGAGTCTGGATACTAACATGTTCATAATAAATGCTTTATTGCACTTGTTAAATACTTGATGTTTTAAAAATCATTTTCACATCGGGCTCTGACCCGTTTCCTTGCATATTTTCTTTTCTATTGTACCTTCTGTATCAGGTGTCCAGCAGCAGGGATGCCAACCTTAGCAGATTATGACGAGCTATGGAGCTATGAATTATTTCTTAGATGCCTATCTTCATTTGATTCACAGTATTCTTTAGTTAGGGCATGTTGCCCAAAGGAACTCAATTGTCTCTTTTCTATCTGAGTCAAATACTCTTGTACTCGTGTCACTTTAATACATTTACTATTGTTAGGGTTACTGTATTGGATTATTATTTGGGAATGTTTATTCCAATTGCATTTAAATTCTTGAGTTATTTGTTCAGTTATTATTGTGGTGTAATAATATGTGTTGTGTTATTCGTAAACTAAAAATGGATTTTGTTGAATTAAAATTTGGAAAGTTTTTAATACCAGCTTAATTGGGTATTGGGTGAGTTGTAAATGTTTTCGACAGTGATGCTAAGAATGAGCCAACTGTATATTCTGTTTTAATTTGGTATGGGACTGGCCACCTGATATTTAATTAAGAGGGGTGTTACAGGTTTCTATTTAGTTTTAATAAGGTATCTGTGGATATCTTGGGTTTACACATGTACAAGCACTCCTTAATTGTTGATTCAACACATGATTATAGTATACTTATGGGCAACTAATTGATATGTGTTAAATAATAAATTTAAACTTTATAATGGTAATAAAGGGCTAATTTAGGATTGGTAATAATAAGGATAATTTTGGTGATACCCAACCTTACTAATATAATTACATTCATCGAACAACTTAATATGAATACGAGTGTACATGTTATCATAAAATTCCAAAGCCCATAAAATTACATAATTGTCAAATTCTTGAATAACAAAAGATGTATAATCTATAATTTCATAAGTCAAGAATTCCAAAACTTAGAATTGTAAAAGTCATAAATTTCGGGAATTTAAAGAAATATAATTTCAAAAATCCCAAAAGGTCATAAAATTTTGAAAATTACAACAAACACATAATTTAGAGAATTATAAAAGACATTCTAGTATGAATTCTAAAAGACATGGAAGCATGAATTTTAAAAGACATGGAAGGATGAATTGTAATAGACATAATAGCATGAATTCTAATGTACATAATTCTAAAAGACATCATTTCAAGCAAATGTCCACTACCTTAATAATTATGAAAAACAGAAAACAAAAACCGTTTTAATAGTAATGACAAACAGAAGATAAATCAATATTGTTTCAACGAATTATAAAGAAACACAAAACACAAACTATTTTAACAGTCGTGAAAAATAGATAATTTACAGCAGTTTAAACATGAAAGAGTTTGGATGAGCATTGAGGAAGGATGGAATTATCTAACAATTGAAGAAGATGGCATTACAGTGAAAAAAGCCCAGGGTTCTATGGACGGAGGCGGAGTTCACAGATTGCAATTACAACTTTATTATTCTTAAGCACACAAGAGTACATTTTTATTCTTAATTACGAATTGGAAAAAATGTATGAGATATACTTAGGGTGACACATGAAGCTACTTCTAGTGTCAAGCATGCTAAGTTGCAACACATGCGATTAATTTTTAGACTGGAAGAATGGAGGAGAATGAGTCTTTTAGTGATTACTACACAAGGTTGACAAAAGTTTTTAATGTTCCATTTAATCTTGGAAACGATATCTCCGAGAAAAAAGTAGTTAAAAAATTTCTTATAACTCTTACTTCTAGATTTAACATGATGGTTGCTATTTTGAATGAGGCGAAAGATACCGACACATGTATTCTTGAAGAATTGATTGGGTCATTGCAAATTTTTGATCAAGAAGAAAGCTTTGTTATGCCTAAACCTAAGAAACAGTTGGCATTTGTTGTTAATCTAGTGAGAAAGCTTCATTGAAAGGTGTTGAGAAACCCAAAGAAAATGTTAAAGTAGATGTGGTTTTGTTTGTAAAATGCCTTAGAAAATTCTACCAAAATACTATAAAAATAACAAGAAATTTTTCAAAAATGGTAGAAAGCTTGAACAAAATCCATACAAGTCAACTAAACATAATTCTTTTGGCGAGAATAGTGATCACATGAAAGACAAGTCAATAGAGGAAGACCATTGTTATGGATGTGGTGTTGATTAATATATAACCTATTTTATGGACAATCATTTGTTCCTGAACATCAGCTTTGATACCACATGTACAAACAATTTATTTACATGACTCTTAAGATCGTGAATATCATGATAATCATCTAATAGGTATGTGAAAAGAGAGATAATGTAATACCTCATTTCATCACCATGGATATGATGTCGTTGTTTGTTGCCGCTGATTGCCACCGGTCGACCTCCTTAGCAGTCTTTTAATGGAGAATTTTGATTTCTCTCTCATTGCCTATAAACCTTTATATGTGTATTTTGTGGATACCTTTTAGATAGAAGAAATGCATCTATTTATAAGTGGAGAGAGGACCTAAATTCCAACGGTCAAACCGTCCATCAAAGGTAGAGATTTCATTGGAATTTTAACTCCTTTTAATATCCAATTAGTTTTCTCTAATATGAACCATTTTGTAAGGAAATAACATATTCTAATTAAAAATCGGAATACTAATAACCATATTTCGGGAAAGAAATTAAAACTATTAAATAACCCAAAGGTTAATTAATAATTTCCTTACAACAATATCCAAAACCAAGGATCCACCTCTACCAGTCATCCATCCAAACCCTGAACAAAACACACCAGAATGACTCTTTATCAATTCAAAACCCAAGAGGTAAACCACATCAGGATACGTTAGAGATAGGATCAAATACACCATCATCTCGAAAAACAAGATAGCTAATCCTCATGGAGAACCATGAACAAGGCGGAGCCAACGAAGAAAAAGATCCACCTATGAAACAACCCACAAAGCAGACTCACACTAACCTGCTGAACATGAAGCCCATAAACTCTATCAATCATCCCAGACCAGGTATCCACTAGCAATTCAATAAATCTTCATCTACCCCTTAGTTTTTGACAATTTCCTAAGGGCCCGTTTGGTTGCGTAAATTATTTAATTTTATAAATTGATCAATTTGAAATGAATAGATTGTCGATGTATTAATTTTAAATGGGTTTAAATCTAATTTGTGGTGTGTTTGGAAAATAAAATTGGAGTTATTTACTTTTGATGTGTGTGTGTGTGTGTGTGTGTAGAGAGACAGAGAGAGAGAGACAGAGAGAGAGAGAGTAGTATGGTGAGAGGTACTCTATGGGAGTGGTGCATTTAAGATTCATGTTGTAATTATAAATTGTGCAATTTCAAGCTTTTGGTGAAATGAACTAATTTAAGTTTTTGTGAATCAACATGAATTGGTTCATTTTTGAATTTGTTCATTCTTGTAACCAAACACTAATAATAAGACAATTCATGAATGAGTTCATTTTAAATGGGCTAATTTACAATTTTGGAGACAACCAAACAGGCCCTAATTCTTCTGATTCCTTTTAAATTTCCCCCATCTGCATGTTATGTTTTGAACAGATCTTTCTATGTTTCGAGTGATTTTTTGGTAGTCCTCACTTTTGTCTTGAAAGATTCTGCCATTCCTCTCCTTCCATAAACTGTACACTGTTGTAGCAAGACCAATTTTAAGCATAACACCTGTTGGCAAGTACACCCAAAGAAAGAATTCAAGAGGCAGGCATAGAAATATTTGCATTGTACGTATACAAAAATAATGTCTTGAGCTTGGTCTCTTAGTTACAAGTGTGGGCCGCATCAGTTAAAAGATAATAAATTGGAACATGTAGGTTGCATGAAACAAATAGCTGAACAATACTTGGAATTTAGCAAGCGTAAAAAAGTGTAGGCTAAGTCTTGAGTTATGCGTGATATTTAGCGACAAAAATGAAAACCAACGCCCAACGCAAACCCCTTAACCCGCTCAGCCCACTATCGAGGACTAAAACAAGTGCCCATGCGTCAGGTTCCACCCTCAATGTTGTCAAATTTTTATTGGCTTATGTGGAGTGTTTTCTACACCCCATTCGTGGAATATCCAAAACCATTATCCTCCTTATCCACAGTCGGCCAGCTCTTAATTCTTTAAATGAGAGTTCCTTGGGATAAAAACTTAGAATCTCTCTGCACCAAAACCCATTAAAAATGTTGCTGCCAAGAACTTACACATCATTTTAACACAAAATCAATATATATATATAATATCACAAAATTGCAAGGGTAACTGAATCAATATGTAATATGATATCAGATATTGGGTGAGAAGGGTTAAGATTGATCCATAGTCACATTCAAATACTGGTGATAAATTCAAATACCGATAATATATAACAAAATATGTAATATGGAAGTATAATAACATGCACACACTACGAGTAAATAAGAGTTATCACATAGTGATATTAATAGCAATATGCCAAATACGCAAGTTTACCATTTAAAATGTAGGAAAAAACTAATTATGTTTTAGGAGCTTTACGTTGTCATTGAGGGATATTTCATTGTTGCGTTCCAGTTCCCATAGTTATTTGCACTTGAGGGTTTAAATGGGAGTGGTTATATCGGTGTTTGGAAAGAATGGTTTGGGTTTTATGAAATCGTACGTCATTCGATAAATGCGAATAAAACTTATTTTATGACAATACGTAGTATATGAATTCCGTATATAATGTTAAACTGCGGTATCTAGTTTATGGGTCGAAATAATATAAACATTTTATGTTAACCGATCAAAATAATGGTACGAGTTCATTTTTTATATAGACGGTTTGACACGTAAAATGTTTGGAGAAATCGGGCTATAACTTGTAATTACACTACTGAAATAACAATTCTCTTTTGTTGATGACAATAAATAACAAGTATCTCGGCATTTAAATAATAAGATTTTTCTAGAAAATATTCTTTAATGGAATCAAATAATTCGATTGGACTAAATACGTTTTTAATTTGAATAAATAACTATTTTACAAAAATATTAACTCGGTTAAATATACGAGTTTAACTAATTTTAAACAAACTCTACGGTTTGATACGTACGTGAGATGGTTTACTGTCGATGTTTCGATATACGAGTTAAAAAATATTAAATTTTCAAGATATTCTAAAATCAAATGTTTTAACTAAATTATATATTTGATTTAAAACATTTCTTTTGATCCGATTGAAGTTTATATTTATGGTTTTCATTTATATTACTCAAATGTATTAGTACGATAATTTATTATTCGCGATATAAAATAAAATTAGAAAAAAGTCAAAAATTCCCCCCTTATTTGGACAATATTCTAGTGGTCATGTCACTTTCAAAATTGGCCAGCACAAGAAAATAAAGCGTCCAACACCTGCATAATCAAAATTTTACTAAATATGACTCGTAATATAGTCTCGGGTTATAACGACGACATAATCTCGATTCGTTTGGTATCATAACTCATTTAAACATATTTTTAAAAGAAAATGGCACCGAGTCAAATACTCACTTTAGAAAAAAATTACAAATTACTCGTACATGTTCGGAGATTCGTGCTTATGAGATTTTATACGCAATCGATATATACAGGTACTCAAAATAAAAATAATACCAAAATTCCCAACTACTTTCTTCTAATCCAAAACAACTGATTTTTCCTAATCCAATTGCTCAATTGGAATTACAATACCCAAAATACATCCCTAGTCGCAACCGAGTTGTGATGAATTTCAACCAAAAAATAATCCAACAAAACTGATTTTGGAACTGATGATTCTCGGGGTATAAACATATATATATATATATATATATATATATATATATATGTATGCATGTGTGTGTGTGTGTGTGTGTGTATTAAAAAGAAAAAAATGAAATTGGTAAACAAACTGCACCCTCTTGTTTGAGTTTTCTCGTCGTCGGCCATAATTAATCACCATGGTAGGGGTGGTGGTCGGTTGTTCAAACCACTCGTACACACATGCACGTATACATATATACAGAAGCTTAGAGCTTCTTTCCATGGAATCAGGTAAGAGAAAAATGAAATAGAAAGAGGGAGAAGAATTTGACCATTCTGACGTGGAGGAGAAGAAGAAAGGAAGGAAGGAAGGAAGGTGGTGGAGTAGAGGTCGAGGGAAGAGGGAGAGGGAAAGCTCGGGGGAAGAGGGATTTTGGCAGAGGTTTAAGGGTGTTCGTCGGTTGTTACGTATAAGAGAAGAGGTTTTTCTCATGAGTTTTCACTACACCAAAAACAGCAATTTGGCACACTCTGATGTAAAAAATTTGGCACTGTTTTAAACTGTGCCAAATTATGGCACGATTTAATGACAATTTGGCACACTTTAAAATAGTGTCAAATTTTGGCACTGTTTTAAAGTGTGCCAAAATTAAGAACACTTAACTACAATATAAAATACCTTAAAATTTTGCAACACTTTAGTTTTCCTCTTCTCTCTCCTCCCTCATCTTCTCCCCCGCCCCCCTCTCTTTCTCGACCAAAAACCTAAGCCCTACCCTTTCATTCTCTCTACCGCTGTCGTCACCCCTATTCCTCCTCGAGTCACCTCCCTTCCTTTGACGTAACCTCTCAGTTTCCTCTAACCTCAAGCGCAGTAGCGCCAAGGTCCACCTTAAGGGTGTTGGTCAACCCTTAGCTCCGGCAGGTAAAGCTCATCATTACAGGATTGTTCAGGTTTTACATCGTCCTCTGGCTCAGGTAGGTTTCTCCATCTCGGGTAGGACCACTTACGGGGGTTTGAGGAGAGTGGGGGAGTACAACGGCGGTGTCGGGGATGACTCTAGTGCTGCAATCAACTTTTTCGATTGTCGGGACAAGAAAGAAGTTGGTGCGTGTCTTGGGGTGGGTGATATAGGAGGTGATTGTGTTTTCTTGGCAAGATCTGATGGGGGTGATGGGATTTCCAAGCACGTGAGGTGATTGTGTTTTCAAATGCCGACTCAGGGCACACTCCCTCCAAGCCTGTTGTCGCCCCTCTGAGGTATTTCTCATACTGATTTTTGGAATGGGTTTTTTGTTTTGCAACAAAATGCATTTTTTTGGCTAAAAAATGGTTCAAGGTAGTTTCTTGCAAATAATGCATAGTTTGGGAGTTTTGTTTGCATTTAATTCTTGATTTTAATTCCATAAACACTTTATAGTTGAATATAATTGTATATTACACATAAAACCTATTCATAATGAAGAATATATTGGACCAGTGACATTTAGCTTGAGTTGTATTGGTTTAGCTTTGATTCAACTTAGTCAATAGGAGTTTAAGGGGTTTAATCAAGGGAATGGGAGATAGATGATAGTAGCTTGGAATGAAAAAATTGGTCAGCGACTCAACATTATTGCTTACATATTAATATTAAGTGTTGTAAACCAAATAAATACCTCAATTGTCAATAGTCTTAATCATTGTTATCGATTAAAACATAATCCTTAGTTTCGATTGCGATAATGAAAACAAGAGCAACAAAAACAAGAAAATCTATCAGAGGTTTATGCTTACACCTTCAATTAAAGAGCTACATTACATTTTTGGACCATTGAGCTTTTGTCTCTCAATAAATTACTTGGATCGGTTCCTATCAGCTTATGAACTACTTATAAGTTCATAACATAGGCTAAATGTATATGTATTAATATTTAAGTGTTTAAATGTTGATTGTGAATGTTCATGTTTGTGACATTGTTAATGTGCACATAGAGGGGTAAAGCTTAGATAGTCCAATTGTTAGTTGTGGCCTGTTTCTCACTAGCAATAAAAATGGAGGAGATTGAAGTGCCTCCCATTGTTGATTTACAGGTGAGAGAAAAATTAATGTGAATATTTATTTATTTCATTATATATTGAACCATTTGCCTTTATGATATGTTCTTATATGTAATAGACATATGGATTTTTGTGAGTAGGTAGGAGATCCCAAGTTTTTATTTGAAGGCAAAACCATACAAACAATAGAGCTTTTTGTTTTGAGCACCATGAAGTGGAGGATGCAAGCTTGCACTCCTTGTTCTTTCATAGACTACTTTCTTAAAAAGATTAACCATGATCATCTTCCATCACAATCTTTGATCTCTAGACCAATTCAATACATCTTAAGCACAATCAAAGGTATATTATTCACTATATGCACAAATATGTTAATTTATATCGATACACATCCATATAATAAATCACAATATAACACGTGTCCTAGTGGCACATAATGATACCCAATTATACTCATAAAAGGGACATGTTATCAATTTCACACACGTGTGTGTATAATCATAAATTGGTACTAAAATATTAATGAGTTTGATCCAGCGCTGGGTGGGAATTGAATGCAGGTATTGGGGAGGTTTGGAAATCAAAAGGCCAGCATAGGCTGCCATTGATTTGTTTGGTTTTGTTTTACAAAGGTTCAAGTCAGGCCAGTTCCATTTAATCTTAATCAAGTTACTACAGGTAACTATTATTTAGTACCCATTTATTAACCTTTTAATATGCAATGAATTATTTCTAGTCAGCATTTATAGTTTATCTTTTTCATTCTATATCTGATCATTCCTTTTAAACTTTGAAAATCACTTCATGGAAACAATAATTAATAGTATTTATGTTCAATGTATCTCTTCTTTTCTTCTTCTGGTGCTACAAGGTTCTACTCACGAAGACCTCGCACTGGACTAATGTAACTTGTACGAACTAACAGCGTAGTCGTGGGTCTCCCGTTTAAGAATATGACGATAATTTTAAAATACGTAGATTGGGCTTAAAAATAAGTCGTTTGAGGGTGAAAATCCAAACCAGCCTCGTAAGAGGCATGAACACCTCGCATGGAACCAATGCAATTTGTACGACCTGACCGCATAGTCACGGGTCTTTCAGTTTGAGAATATGACGATAATTTCAAAATATATAGATTAGGCTTAAAAACAAGCCGTTGAAAGGTGAAAACCAAAACGAGCCCTGAAACAGCCCTGTAAGAGGCATTAACATCTTGCATGGGACCCATGTAACTCGTAGGAACAGACCATGTAGGAACAAAGTCTCTCAGTTTGAGAATATGACGATAAGTTGAAAATATATATATTAAGCTTAGAAACAAGCCGTTAAAGGGTGAAAACCCAAACTAGCCCCAAAACGGCCTCGTAAGAGGCACTAAAACCTCAAACGGGACCAATGTAACTCGTAGGATCTGACCGCATAGTCATTGGCCGCTCGTTTTGAGAATATGATGATAATATGAAAATATATAGATTAGGCTTGAAAACAAGCCGTTAAAGGGTGAAAACTGAAATGGGCCCCGAAATAGACCCGTAAGAGGTACTAACACCTCGCATGGGATCAATGTAACTTGTACGAACTGACCACGTAGTCGCGGGTCTCCCGATTTGAGAATATGATGATAATGTCAAAATATGTAGATTAAGCTTGAAAACAAACCGTTTGAGGGTGAAAACCCAAACCAGCTCCCAAACAACCCCGTAAGAGGGACGAACACCTCGCACGGGACCACTGCAACTTGAACGAACTGACCATGTAGTCGCGGGTCTCCCGGTTTGAGAATATGACAATAATTTGAAAATATATCGATTAAGCTTATAAATAAGCCGTTAAAGGGTGAAAACTCAAACCAGCCCCCAAACGATCACGTAAGAGGCACGAACACCTCGCACGGGACCAATGTAACTTGTACGAACTAACCGTGTAGTCGCGGGTCTCCTGGTTTGAGAATATGACGATAATTTTAAAATACATAGATTAGGCTTTAAAATAAGCCGTTTGAGGGTGAAAACCCAAACCAACCCCCAAACGGCCCTGTAAGAGGCACGGACACCTCGCACGGGACCAATGTAACTTGTACGAATGGACGGTGTATCCGCGGGTCTCCCCGTTTGAAAATATTTCAATAATTTGAAAATATATTGATTAAGCTTAAAATAAGCCGTTGGAGGGTGAAAACCCAAACCATCCCCCAAACGATCATGTAAGAGACACGAACACCTCGCTCGGGACCAATATAACTCGTAGGAACTGACCGCGTAGTCGCGGGTCTCCGGATTTGAGAATATGATGATAATTTTAAAATATGTAGATTAGGCTTGAAAACAAGTCGTTGAAGGGTGAACTAGCCCCTAAACGGCCCTGTAAGAGGCACTGACACCTCGCATGGGACCAATGTGACTTGTCCGAACTAACAACATAGTCGCAGGCCTCCATCCAAGGGTCCTTGAGATATGATTCCAAAGATTATGCATCTCTCTCTCGAATTAAGAGTCGTGCTCGTAGAGAGGAGCCTTGGAGTTCTCTCAATGGATTAAGGAAGTAAAGAGACTTTAGTTCAAACTTGAAATATAACACCTTGGGATCAGATATAATCCCTCATTGGCATGAAACGTACCCACGTATTTTATATATATACATAGATGTGAAAATTATTGTGTTTTCTCTGAATTAAATCGACTATTGATTATGATGAGTGACTTAGTTGTCCTTTTATTTATAATTATTTTTTAGGTTCTACTTAACATAGCTTCAATCCTTGATATCAAAGCAATATCCAATGATCTCGATGGCTCACAATGAGTGTGGAAAAGCCAACACTCACACCGAAACAAAGTTAATTACTAAACCTAAAAGAAGGTAATCAATACTTCCTTCAATTCTTTTGGGAAGCTCACCAAATTTACAAAATGCATTGTAGTAGACACTTCCACTCAAAAATCTCACTGCATTACATCGTCACAGATGGATGAATTTGGATTTTATTCTTTAAAATTCTATGGAGCTTATTTCTTTTATATTAGTAACTTTAAAGTATTCTCGAATGCATTTTGGGCATTCGCCTGTGCAATTTGACCTTAACCAATTAGTTGTTAAGAGTCCAAATCTCAAACCATATCTAGCACATGATAGGAATGTGTTAATCTCTAACCATATCTAAATTAAGTCTATTAATACTTTACTTTCCTACGAAGCGCAACTCCAATAATGCTATATAACAGTTATATAACTGTTTATATGACAGTTATATAACTGTTATATAAATAGTTATATAACTATCATATAAATAGTTATATAAATGTTTATACAACAGTTATCCGGACCCTATTCGAGTCAGCAGAAGATTGATCACAACGTATCTGTTATTGATGGGATTATTGGAATAATTATTCGCACATGTGCATATAATGAAATGGTAGAACTTGTATGTTTTTGGTGATTTCTAGTGTTTCTACTGCTTGGTTAAAGAACTTGTATATTCAAATTTCAGGTTGTCCACTGAAATGGTAGCATGCATTGCCATTGAAGCAATATCTATATTAGAGAAAATGCATTCAAACCCTTTAATTTTTATCCCAAACTTTGAAGCTTCATCTAGACTTTATCTTCTCCCCAAAACCATCGTTGTCATGTGCCAAAGCTGGGTCGTTCCTCAATTTCGACTCCATTTCCTATCCAATCTCAGTCAGTCTCATCTCCTTTTCCTTTTTATTATCCCTTAGATCTATTATTGTTTTGTTTATGTTCATGTTTTTTTCCGATTTCATTTTCAAGGTTAAATAGGATGTCGGTTCTACAATGTTAATTTTCAAACGTTTAATGTTCATTTTTCTATTTTTCTATGTTATTATAACAGGAAGTAAAAGATGGAAGTTTTATTTGCAAGCACCTTTGGAAGTGGCCGTACTTAAGGTACTATTTGATGAATCTGTAAAGATCTTTAGTATTTACTTAGAACTAATTGAATGACTCAGGTAGTTTATAGTTGGGTTGAATACGCACATATAAATTGAACATTCGGTTAATGCGATGATAAAGAAAACAAACCAATTTCCAAAAATAATATCCAATGTGACTGGTAGGAACTCGATAATTTCCAAATCACTAGACTTAGTCTTAAAAACATTCATTTAAATTGAAAAAATCGAAACTAATCACCAAACGACCCCGTAAGAGGACCTCGCACCTCGAACGGGACCAATGTAACTTGTAAGAATTGACCGTGTACTCACGGGTCTCCCGCTTTGAAAATATGACGATAATTTGAAAACATCTAAATTAAGCTTAAAAACATGTTGTTAAAAGGGTGAAAACCCAAACCAATCCCCAAACGGCCCCGTAAAAGGCACGAACACCTCGCACGGGACCCATGTAACTTATACGAACTGACAGCGTAGTCGCGGGCCTCCCGATTTGAGATAATGGTGATAATTTCAAAGTATGTAGATTAGGCTTGAAAACAAGCCGTTTGAGGGTGAAACCCCAAACTAGCCCCAAAACGGCCCCGTAAGAGGCACGAACACCTCGCACAGGACCAATGTAACTGTTATGAACTGACAGTGTAGTTGCGGGCCTCTCGATTTAAGATAATGATGATAATTTCAAAATATACAGATTAGGCTTAAAAACAAGACGTTTGAGGGTAAAAACCCAAACCAGCCCCCAAACGGCCCCGTAAGAGGCACAAACACCTCGCACGGTACCAATGTAACTTGTACGAACTGACAGCATAGTCGTGGGCCTCTCGATTTGAGAATACGATGATAATTTCAAAAAATATGTAGATGAGGCTTGAAAATAAGCTGTTTGAGGGTGAAAACACCCAAACCATACCACAAACGGCCCCGTAAGATGCACGAACATCTCGCACAGGACCAATGTAACTTTTACGAATTGATAGCGTAGTCGTGGGCCTCCTAGTTTGAGAAAATGGCGATAATTTCAAAATATGTAGATTAGGCTTGAAAACAAGCCGTTTGAGGGTGAAACCCCAAATCAGTCCCAAATGGCCCCGTAAGAGGCACGAACACCTCGTACGGGACCAAAGTAACTTGTACGAACTAACCGTGTAGTCGCGAGCCTCCAATTTTGAGATAGTGATGATAATTTCAAAATATGTAGATTACGCTTAAAAGCAACCTATTTGAGGGTGAAAACCCAAACCATCCCCCAAACCTTGTAAGAGGAACGAACACCTCGCACGGGACCAATGTAACTTGTACGAACTGATCGGGTAGTCGTGAGCCTCCCAGTTTGAGAATATGATAATAATTTCAAAATATGTAGATTAGGATTAAAAACAAGCCGTTTGAGGGTAAAAATCCAAACCAACCGCCAAACGGCCACGTAAGAGGTGCGAACAACTCACACAGGACCAATGTAACTCGTACGAACTGACAGCGTAGTCGCGAGCCTCCCGATTTGAGAAAATGGCGATAATATCAAAATATGTAGATTAGGCTTGAAAATAAGCCGTTTGAGGGTGAAAACCCAAACTAGCCCCCAAACGGCACCGTAAGAGGCACGAGCACCTCGCACGGAACCATTATAACTTGTTCGAACTGAGAGCATAGTCGCAGGCCTCCTAGTTTGTGATAATGATGATAATTTCAAAATATGTAGATTAGGCTTGAAAACAAGTCGTTTGAGGGAGAAAACTCAAACCATCCCCCAAACGGCTCTATAAGATGCACGAACTCCTTGCACGGGACCAATACAACTTGTACGAACTGAGCGCGTAGTCACGGGTCTCCCGATTTGAGAATATGATTGAAAATTTATCGATTAAGCTTAAACAAAAGCCCTTAAAGGGTGAAAACCCAAACCAGCCCCCAAACGGTCCCATAAAAGGCACGAACACCTCGCACGGGATCAATATAACTTGTACGAACTAACAGCGTAGTCGCGGACCTCTCGGTTTGAGATAATGATGATAATTTAAAAATATCTAGATTAGGCTTGAAAAGAAGCTGTTTGAGGGTGAAAACCCAAACCAGCTCCCAAACGGCCCCATAAGAGGCACGAACACCTCGCACGGGAGAAATGTAACGTGTATGAACTGACAGCGTAGTTGCGGGGCTCCCGGTTAGAGAAAATGGCGATAATTTCAAAATATATAGATTAGGCTTGAAAATAAGTCGTTTGACGATGAAAACCCAAACCAGCCCCCAAACGGCCCCGTAAGAGGCACGAACACCTCGCACAAGACCAATGTAACTGCTATGAACTGACAACGTAGTTGCGGGCCTCCTGGTTTAAGATAATTTCAAAATATATAGATTAGGCTTGAAAATAAGATGTTTGAGGGTGAAAACCCAAACCAGCCCCCAAACGGCTCCGTAAGAGGCACGAACACCTCGCACAGGACCAATGTAACTTGTACGAACTGACAGTGTAGTCGTGGGCCTCCCGGTTTGATATAATGAATATTATTTCAAAATATGTAGATTAATCTCGAAAACAAGTCGTTTGAGGGTGAAAACCCAAACTAGTTCCCAAACGGCCCCGTAAGAGGCACGAACAAATCGTACGAGACCAATGTAACTTGTACGAACTGATAGCGGAGCCGCGGGCCTCCCTGTTTGAGAAAGTCATGATAATTTCACAATATATAGATTAGGATTGAAAACAAGTTGTTTGAGGATTAAAACCCATACCAGCCCTCAAACGTCCCCGTAAGAGTCACGAACACCTCGCACGGGACCAATGTAACTTGTACGAACTGACAGCATAGTCGCGAGCCTCCCAATTTGAGGTAATAACAATAATTTCAAAATATGTAGATTATGTTTGAAAACAAGTCGTTTGAGGGTTAAAACACAAACCATCTCCCAAACGGCCCCGTAAGAGGCACGAACTCCTCACACAGGACCAATGTAACTTGTACGAACTGATCGCGTAGTCACGGGTCTCCCGATTTGAGAATATGATGATAATTTGAAAATTTATCGATTAAGGTTAAAAAAAAGCCCTTAAAGGGTAAAAACCCAAATCAGTCCCCAAACAACCCCGTAAGAAGCACTAACACCTCCCCAATGTAACTCATAGGAACTGATCAGGTAGTCATAACTTGCGTAAGATTTTTAATTCTAGAATATAATAATAATTACAACTCCTATATGTAATTTTTTTATCTTGAGTAAGATTTTTTTATAAATTACTTGGTTACTAATATCCTATTTTTTTCCAGGATAACATTTTATCATTAGCATTTATTCACGTGGAACACACGAAGAACTCAATGGTTTACAACAAGGGGTTTATTCATGATTCTATTTTTTTGTGTTATGGTCGTGCGGGCTTTTGTAGTTTTATGGTTAAGTTTTATGGTCGTGCAGGCTTTTGTAAGTTTATTGTTATATTATGTGATCATGTGGGCTTTATGTTACGTAGGTTTTATATTAGCAGGTTTTAGAATGTCCAGAAAATCGAGGTAACTCTGCCCAATTTTTTTTGGTCTATGAACTATTAAAGACTTGTAATATTTTGAAGTTTTTATGTACATTAATTTATCAACAACGTGCAAGATTTCCAGTTTGTGAATTTTCTTGTTTTCAAATAATTTTTTTTCTTTTATCCAAAAATTTGGCACCGTTCAAAACCGTGCCAAAAGTGTTTCAAATTTTGGGACGGTTTTGAACTGTGCCAAAAGATTATCAAAATGTGCTCAATCTGGCATAGTTCAAAACTGTGCCAAAAGTGTGCCGGAAATATAAAATTCTGGCACGATTTAAAAGTGTGCCAGAAGTGTTCCTGTTTGGTCAAATATAGCACACTTTTAAACCGTGCCAAAAAAAATGATCATTTTGGAATACCTGATTCTGGCACAGTTCAAAATCATGCCAGATTTAATCTGGTACAGTTTTAAGCCGTGTCAGATTCCTGTTTTTGGTGTAGTGTTTCTCTGAGAGAGAGAGAAGAGAATGAACCCATTTCATGGTTTTTGGAATCAGAAAAGGTGTTTTTTTTGTTGTGGGTACAAGCCTCTATTTATAGGTTTCCTAACTTGCACTGTCAAGATATAGTCAACTTGGATAATTACTCAATTGAGTGTCTTTGGTACTCAATTATAATTTTTTCAGGTATAATATTTTATCTTCTTGAAATTCCATCCAACTATAAATTAGTATTGGGGCGTATAGTACACGTTATTGTGTTATTTTCACGTTGACCGTAATTTCAGATTACACTAATTTATACGCACTTTTATTTGAATAATAACTTAAAATAATCCGTTTTAATCTCGTTCTAATATACATTTAATCAAAAAATATTTATTTTTGAATAAGAGAATAAATGTATCGATCATATTTTCATGTTACAGGACATACATACGGGTCGTAAGCATCGCGAAAACTATTAATAGACCGTAAAAGGTCATTGTGACACATAAATAGTTCAATTTAAATAAAAATAAAATTCAGGGTATTACAGACCCCCGTGACTAAATATTTCATTATATCCGCAAACCAAGGGAAAGGGGAAGTGGCAAATAATTGCTCATTCGGAAAATACTTGTCTATGGGTATGGGATATTTAGGTACGTTGAATGAGAGACTACATATGTAATCGGCTAAGATGCTCTCTACTCATATCTTGTCATTAATGGAAAGATTGAACTCCTTGAGTAGAAAGATCCACCAAATGAGGCGCGGCTTTGCACCCTTATTAGAAAGGAGTTATTTGAGAGTCGTATGGTCGGTAAAGCACGTTATGGGTGACCCGATAAGATATTAATGGAATTTGTCTAAGGAGAACACTACCAATATAAACTCTTTCTCCAACGTGGAGTAGTTCAATTGAGGTTCCGTTAGAGTTCGACTAGCATAGTATATGGTATTGGACTTATTATCTCCCATTTTCTAAAATATAACCCCTACGAGATAATCACTCACATCACACATAAGTTCGAATAGAAGGGTTAAATCCGGACCTTGCATGATGGGAGCGGACATTAGCATTCTTTTTAATTTTTCAAAAGCCTCTTCGTGTGCTTCACCCCACTCAAAAGGGGTATCCTTCGCGAGTAGTTTACTTAAGTACCTAACTATGGAGATAAAATCCTTAGTAAATATATAATAAAATCCCGCGTGACCCAAGAATGAGTGCACATCCTTTAGTGACTTGGGTGGGGAACGTTCGGAAATAATGTCAATTTTCACACTATCAAACTTTATACTGTTAGATGACACGATGTGGCTAAGAACTACTCCTTTAGTGACCATAAAATGGAACTTCTTCTAATTTAGTACCCAGTTCCTTTCCACACAACAGGCAAGCATCTTTTCGAGATTAGGAAGGAAATGGTCAAAAGGGTCCAAAGACACTAAAATCCTACATGAACACCTCAAGGGACTTTTAGACCATGTTGCTAAATAGACTAACCATACACCTTTGAAAGGTCACAGGTGTATTACACAATCCAAATGGCATACGTTTGTAGGTAAACATGTCAAAAGGATATGTGAAAGTTTTGGGGTTGTATACTAAAAGTCATGATTCACTAGTAAATTTTAGTATAACTATTTAATGAGAATCTTCACAAGTGGTCTTTTCATCCTATTATTTAATATATTCTCTTTTGTTCAACACAGTAGATGATTTGGTGTGTAGAGTTTAGCTTACACACAAAATATCAGATCATCGATCCTTGTAAAATATAAGTCTTGTTCACAATCTTAGATGGGGATGGAAACATCCTCAGTAGGATTGTAGGACACTATTTTAATAGGTCTATCTTGATTACAGAAAACGGTATAGTTTTAACTTATTGTGCTAGTACGTTTTGTGTGTACTGAACGAGACTAATTTGAGATAATTGGCTTTATACTGACTATATGAAATAATTCCAATCTCATGGTTATTATGAGTGATTAAGCTCTTAACCTGGACATAATTAATGGACACGTGAATTAATGGTTTATTACTTTGACCTATTGGGTGAGTTTAATTTATGGATCAATAATCTTGGTAGATTGGATAATGATGATTAGTGTATGGTGAAAGTTAATTATGAATGGAAACCACGTCTGAGTATAAAGATTGATGATACCGTCTTGATGTAGCTTAGAAATTTTGATTATGTCAAACCTGATCTGTGGATTTAATTATACGACATATAAAATAAGTTAAGCATACGGTCTCAAGGAATCTATAAGAGGTCAATTAAATATAATTGTCAGTAATTTAATTTAATCGATGGGTATATGTAATCTTAACGTGTGGAGGTTATTAAGCATTTAATAATGAGGAGCTCGAAATTATAATTTGAGATGGTAAACTATAGTGCAATTATTATTTTTTTAGTGGAATGAATAATGAATTATCGAATTATGGAATTAATTATCAAGTTTAATTAGAATTCTTATTTATGTAGGAATCTAGTCTCATATTTCTATTGGGGGTCCCCGTGCTAGCCTATATAAGCAACCCGTTGTCCCCTAATAAGCGTGGGATCAATATAGATTAGAAAAATACATGAAAAAGGAGTGTTAGGGTCATGATCTTTGGTGCCCACACACCAATGACATGTATTAGATTAAAGGAATAGCATGGAAGCTCTTAAGGTCTCTTTCAAAGCTCTCATGTTGTGAAATCGATTACGGACAATTAGAGAGTCCAGAAATTCTGAAAGTGGAACCATGGGTTCTTGACATATAGAGTAAGCATCATGTCATTCGGATATTGTTTGATTCGCCTGCTCCATGCATCTTTATAAAACAATGATCACAACACAAATTAGATCTGGAATCGAATCAAGAACAGATCGAAAGGGTGAATTAAATTTTCTAGAAAGTGTTATAATATACATAATCCCTGATATAATACTTTTGTATTCATGGATATGAAGGTTTGGTGATGAAATAAATTCAAGAACACATGATTTCATCTGTCCAAATAAATGTACGACACGTCATGGTATCTACATGTTAGAGCCACAACTTGAGAACCGTTGATCGGATGGGGTTAAAAAAATTTAAGGGTTCGAGAGGCCAAAAGATATAAAAACTCACGAAATATCTTATTTTGGTGCTCTTAAGATTTAAAACAAAATCATTTTGATTTTTTGTCTATCACACCATTAGATTTACAACAAGAATTGGTACAACTGCAGTGAGATCAAATCTCTACAATTCACGTCAGAAGGAACCGTAAAAGTATGAGATCTTGAATATCCTATGTAGATACACCATAATTATTATTTTTTTTGAAACCCAATTATCATATAAATGAAATGATCCACTATTTTTTTATGTCTTCTAGCAATTGGTATCAGAGCAGGATTTTGATTTACATGATAATTGAAAAATTCTTGTTGTCTATCAAAATCGGTTTAATAGATTTAGTTTTAGTCTTGAATGAATATTGAATGAATGCTAGATCTAGAATCTAATTTTTTTGTGCAGAGATTCATAAGTTTCGTGCCTTCGTTATGGTCCGATTCATGTTTATTAATTTTATGTTATTGGATCCTATGATAGTTTATGCGTAGTTATTTTTGCGTCCTCAATTGGGTTCTAATAATTGATTTTTAGTTCTAGATCATTAGATTTGTTTGTAATTATTACATGTAATTATTTTTTGGTTCATCGAAATTTGTATCGACTGATGAGTCGGACACCAAAGACAATTTTAGGGGCGAATGAGATTTGTCAGACAACAACTTAGAAAGTTTTACTGGAATCTTATTGTGTCGTAACTGACCATGGGAATGAGAGTTAGTGATTACCACGTCATACGAAAGTGTCACGATATACTTCATAGGCATACTAGGTGTCTTGGTGACACGGTGTGGTGGACCGATTACATGTTGTTTTGGTATGAACAGCCTCCTAGAGTATTTTAGTGATGGTGGTACAATGTGGGTAAACTTTAACTCAGCCTAGATTTTCTATTTGACATGGTTCCTTACATGGGAAGAATTTGTGGAGTCAATGATTGCATGAGATAAGGAATTAGAGACCATAATGGAGATGGACCTATTTTAGCTTCCTTATTGTTTATGGATTATATCTCTTGCTTTTCTTATTATGTTCTGATTGTGGGTCTTGTTTAATATTTGTATTTTATTTAGTGGCGCATTAAAATTTATTAATTTTTGTGGTACCATTAAATTGGGAAACATGAACAAATATTATTGGACCTGACCTTAGATCATGGTTTTCTTAGAAAATAAATTTTTTGGTGGTTCATTTTAAATTTATTAAATTTAATGGGTTTTATTTATTACTCAAATTAAATTTTATTAGCAGAATTATTTTTATTTAAAATAATTTAATTACTTTTGGATGATTAAAATAAGGAAATTTTTTATTATAATTTGAATAAATATATTGAAAAATCTCATTATTTTAATTGGATAATTGAAAATTGAACAGCCTCCATGGTTATATTTTTAATTTTTTTTTTTAAATTATAGGTTTTTAATGTGTAATTAGAAAATATAAAAATAATAGAATTTAGAATATAATGAACAGCATCCATGGTTTTTGTGAATATAAGGGAATTTAGAATTCATCTTTATTACAGATGTTCTGGACACGCGAAAATTTAGGCAACCAGAAATTTTGACATGCGTTAGTTACCCTGTATTTTTTAAAAAATAATAAAATTAATCTTCTCCTTTTGATAACCCTCACAAAAGTTTTAAATTATTAAGTACGAGAGGGATTTGGTCACAAACAAATCTCATGGTGTCTATCAACAATTTATAGGTTTTCAATAACAAGTAACTCCTCTAAAGAGGAATACAAATCATTGTGGTAACGAGTGCCAATTTCGTTACTGGTAATTTTGAGCTCGCATTCATATGGGCGGCCCCTAAAGGAGGAGTCTATGTGATATGGGATAGTCTAAAATTAGTTTGTGGTATACACTTAGACACAAATTTATAATCGGTTCTCCAAAGAGAAATGTTATTATTTTGTAGGACCAAAATGTCAACTATTAATTTTATTTGGCATAGTCTTTGTTTAGATGGTAAAATTAAAGGAATTGGCATGCCTAATATGATTATGTATAGAAGGTTCTCCAAAGAAGAATTTTATTCAAATGGTAATTGGGATGATGAAGAATTATTTTAAAATGGTAGAGGGAACTAACTTTAAATTGAATTAAAATTTAATTACTTGTTATAATATGTTGTTTATTATGTGATTCTCTAGTTTTAAATAGTAATTCCAATATCTACATATTTCATACCCAGTTTTATATACCTTACGGTAATAATTAAAAGGACTGAATTTAAATTGGACATGGTGTTAATGATAAACAAATACATATATGTATTTTCTCAATGTTGTCTTGAATAGTCACATTATAAGATTTCTGTACGAAAATCAGGAATATAAGTGGTAAAGATTAATGGTATGACACAATATGACTTGTTCATTATGTAAGATATATTGTGACATCATTATTAATCAGTGTCCATTACCTGTAATATGATGATTATCTCACATCTAATGTTTGATAATTGGGCCATATAGTTAGGCAGGTTTCCATGAATGACTTTAAAGGAATATTAGTATGATTGATACCACTACAAAAAAAAAATTCTTTTTACTACGGTGCTCCAACCGTATCAAAAAGTCCTCTAACAGTCTCAGAAGCCTTTTGTGACGCCATTTGCGACGGCAAAGGAGCGTAGTATTAGACCCCCGTTTTAAAATATTTTTGAGACGGCATAAGCCGTCTCAAAAAGTTCTTTTGAGACGAGAAATACGCCGTCTCAAAAGGTCATTGCTTACAGGACCCTTTTGAGATGACAAAAAATCCGTCTTTTAAAGTTTCTTTTAGAGACACCCACATACGTCCCCAAAGAGTTTTTTGAGACGACAACTTACCCGTCACAAAAAGTCCCCGTTTATGGAACCCTTTTGAGACAGCAAAAAAGTCGTCTTTAATAATTTTGGCACCAAAATTAAAATTTCATTCATTCCATAATATACTATATATAATTATAAACAAAACCTCTTAAAAACAATATAACATATTTTGCATCCCATTTCAACATATAACATATAATTTTCCATTCAATTATAATTAAAGTTCATACAAAGAAAAAATACACAATTTAAACATTGTGTCCAACATAGATCTCTCTATACAATTCCACTCATCTCATTAAAAAAATACATAAAAAACCATCTATCCCTAACATAAAATGATGTACGCAAAGTAAACTCGCAATCTTCAAGCATACGACCTACAGCAAAACGACTCAAATATCTTGCCTTGTCCACAAAGGGTTTTCACCTGCAATAAATTTATTAAGTGTCAGTTACCTTAAACAAAGAAGTAATTTTTTTAATAGTTACTATAGATGACAATCTTTAAAAACCTTCTCAAATTTGTATATTTTCGTATTATTTGCTTTTAAAAATACTTAATATTTTTTTTAAAAATCGGCAGAATCTCCTTTATTTATTCATGAAAACCAACCTGTTTAAACATAAAAATTAACTCAAAAACAACGATAGAAATAACCACAATTTTCTAAACAACTAATATAAATAAATATACACATTATGATTCCTTTTATCGTTGGACAATATAATGAAAATTTGTTAACTTGAATATGTCTCACCCCTGCTTGTCATTGGGAACTAGAAGAAAGAGGACATAAGCGACAAGGTCTTTGTTCGAGACAATAGATGCATAAGCTCCAACGATAAAAGGCTCAAGTATAAGTATAACAAGTCCTCGTCAGATAGTAAACTTCCTGCAACAAATGGGATACAAAACGCAATTAGCTGTGGTTATAAATAAGTCAAGAAACATTAACTTGATTTAGATACTTGGACAATACTTATTTAAAATCCAATACAAAAACCATCTCCAACTATGTCACGATTATATAAATATAAAATAAGAACAAACACTAAAAATCTAAGGGAGCTTCCACCACTTGTGGTGGCAAAGGTGGCGGCTGCGGGTGGTGAACAGGTCATTTCAATATAGTGAAACAAAATCAATGCTTAAAATTTTGAGCTGAAACTAATAGTGAACTTATACAATCAATCGATAAATGGAACTCATAAATATAAGCTCTTATATTGAAGAAAAAAAAAAGCATACCCTTTTTTTAGATTTGTAAACCCACAAAAACTTGTGATTTTGTGTATATACTTATTTCAGGAATTCAATAAAGCAATGTCCTTTAAGGCCTTTGTGATTCTTTAGTTAACTTTCTCTCTAAAGTTACAAAAGAGTAAGGGGACATAGATGAAAAAACAAAACGTACGAATGGGATCTCTAGTTTTTTTGTGCCTAAAATGATCTCTAACCGACATTTAGGATCAAATGTCGATTGACCGATGTTTAGCATCAATCGACGTTTAAGATCAAATGTCAGCTAACCGAAATGAGATTGTGTAGTATCCAAGCCGACCTAAGATTGTGTAGTATCCAACGACAACAATTAGGTATTTTAGACTGAAGGTTGCTTGTTTTATGAATATGGATTGAGAAATAAGTTTCTTTTTGTTCATTTTCTTTTTATAGGCCCCATTAGATTGCTGAAAATGAAAGGCTGCCTTTTCATTTTCTTTGCAATTGCTGAAAAGATCCCCCCGCCTCGTGATTCTGCATAACGGCCTTTAAGGGATCTAATATTTGATAGTTACTATGATACTTATAGGGGTGTTATTGCATACTTTCGAATCATTCATGGGACTGTTAGGAAAGGTGATCGAATCTTTTTTATGGCCAGTGAGAACAGTTATTTTGCTGATGAAATTAGAGTTAAGTCTCCCAATCAGTTGTAAGTCTCCCATTTAGTGAAATTCAATTCGAAACAAACTGATTTTCAGCAAATGAAACTACCATTCAACAAATGAAACTTAATAATGTTTCGTCGATATGTAACAAGTGAATTATGGGAAATTTTGCTTTTTCTTGTTTTTTGTAAGTCTTCTTTTTTGGGTGTAAAAAAATTGTACCTCAAAATTTATGATGAAAAGTCAAAATTTCCCATGAATTGCTCATGTTACATCTTACCGTATTCAGGAAATAAAGTATTGAATACTCAACTCAAATAAACAAAGCCAAAATGTGAAAATGAATACTTTATAACTTCTTACAATCAGAATCACGGAGGTGATTTCTATCCACATCAAGATCAAAAAAGACCCTAAAACATAAGCAAGTCGGTCACATGTCGTGTCAAAAACAGGATCAAGCCACGACCGGGTAGTAGCACGAGCAATCTCTGTAGCTGCCTCTATAATTCCCCTACCCCCACCTCGACTAGCATGGGAAAGTATTATATTTGCTACCTGTTAAAAAGATTATCAATATCAATTATCCTAATTTAGTAATTTCTAATCCCAGGGTAAATATCTCTTGTATGTAAAAGCACCTTCTCCCTTGATACTGGACGGCATTCAATAAAATACGTAGCACTTCAAAGCAAGATGCAACATTATAGATCTTCGAAGATGGGAAACATCAAAAGTGGCCTATATTTTGGAGTCCATTCAACTTAGTTCAGTAGTGACTTCGCAGCACCGCTGTTCAAGCAAAGCCAGTGTTGATGGCGTAGCATCTTTTTATCTCTTTTGAAGTTTGGATTCCAAATAATCTCCGAGACACCCAAAACCAATATGGGACTTATACTTTTCTTCATCTAATCCCCCTTTAACACCATCACTCATGTAGTAAATACAATCTGTATCAAGTCAAACACCCCAATCATTCACTTTTTGATGGAACATTAGCAGCTGCAGCAGTCCCATAACTGGAAGTAGCCATCTCAGCTGAAGAACCTGGGTAGCTTCTGGTCGAGCTGCAGGCGAGGGGTCAACACAGTGTAGAGACAGTTTTAGTGTATGAAGCAACTCATCACCCTTTCTAGTATCAGGCGCATCTCTCATAAGTTCCAAATCAAAAACTTCATTAGCCCACTATTCTTTCACAATTCATGCTACCCATTGGGGCAAATCAAGGTCGTCGGTCCCCTCACTAGGGGATTTGCCCATTAAGAGCTCCAATATGATCACCCCAAAGCTGTATACATCGGTCTTTTCATTGGCATCCTTAAGCTTTGAGAACTCTGGTGCACGGTAACCCTATGTACCCGTAGTGGCAATCGCATTAGTGTTGGCAGTAGTAGCTATGAGACGCGAGAGGCCGACATCACTAATGATGAGATTGTTGTTCTCATCAAGCGATATATTGCTGGATGTAAGATTTCCATAAATTATGTTCTCTTGGGTGTGAAGGTAGAAAGGATCCATTTGTGATGCCCATAACATGAGATTGTTGTGCTCATCAAGCAATGGATCTAAGATTCTTGAAAGACTGGATAGATGCCTAATAAATTAACTGTAGTTAAATTCTTTCCCCTAATCCCACCTCAAAAGCCTTAACAAGAAATGTTCAGACCATTATCCACTTTTTATTTCTATCCCAAGTCCTGCAGATCAAACCAAGAAGCCCTTTAAATTTCTAAACTTCTGGTCTTCATATGACTCGTTCTTCACTACTGTATCTTCTTCCAGGAATAAACCTGCTCCTGGTAGACCAATGGAAATCTTTGGTTTCAAAATAAAAAGACTGAGAGCTGACCTGAGAAGATGGAGTAAAACCATAGTCAAAGACTTATTCTAAGAGATTAAAGACCCAAAAGACAAGTTGACCATTGAAGAAAGAAAATTTGAAGAAGATCCAAGCCCTAAAAATAGAAATGTGATGTCCAAGACTAAAGAAAATCTAAATTTAGCTCTCTTTAATGAGGAAAAATATTGGTTTAAAAAGTCAAAATGCCTTTGGATTTCTGAAGGGGATAGGCATACTAAGTTTTACCAATCTCAAGTCAACCAATAAAGAAGAAGTCAACTGATCTTTTTTTGCAGGTCAAACTACAAGTCAAACCATTCTCAAATTCATCACTAATTTGGTTAATGAAAAAATGAACCAAAACCTTTCGTTAGTTCCAAAAAAAGAAGAGATAAAGAGGACTATTAAAGACCTAAATGCTAACAGTGGAGCTGGCATAGATGGATCCAATGGATCTTTCTTCATTACTTGTTTTACTAACCTATAAATCCTTTTGATCCAGTTGCAAAAGCCTTCAAGTTGTGTTCTAGTGAAGTTGCCCAGTTCTCATCAATACCTTTCCATAAAGAATGCACCAGTAGTTCAAAATCCAGACATTGCAAACAGGAAACACAATATTATGAAGAAATAGGAAATGAACGACATGATATGAAAGTACTCAGACCATAGTTCACTACTTCTCTCAATTAAAACTGTTACAGATGTTGTTTTATGCTGTTACAGATGATTGCTATTTTCTTTCTTATGGACATAGGATTCTATGCAAATGGGAGAAATATTGTGAAATTTAATCACACATGAAATGTTGTGAAATTTAACCACACTGTACCAATTTCTAAGTTACAGCACACGAAATGATGTTTATTTAACAAAGTAGGTACGTCAAATGAATGATAGGTAAAGAGATTTGGCTCCAGAAAACACTTAATGCCTTCCGCGTGATAATCTAAGCTTTAATTCTAGACAATAGTTGAACAGTGAAGAATAATCACCTTTAGACAGGATTATAATCATACTAAATTTCTTGACTATGTTTTTTATGGTGATAAAATGTTTTGCTTATTATTCGATGTTAGTTAATGGTATTAATTGGGATAAAGCATATCACACCTTAGTAATTATATAGGCCTAGAACCATTAACTGTTGGTTATAAGGAACTGGATCTCATATATAATAAAATCTACTCTAAAATATTATGGAAGGTAACATTCTTATATCTTAAAACCTGATTGATATATTGTATTTTATGGTCACTGAAAAATAATCCTCTACTGGATAGGGATGAGAGAGACCAAACTCAATTTCTCGTCTCCTTAGAAATCAAGGATATATATGTATGAGCCTATAGAACATATACTTAGGTAACTTGAATTGAATTGTAAGTAAACTAAAACAACGTATTAGTAAATAATTCAATTATAAGCCTATTTTTCCTCCTTCGCGCATCTAAATTTTAAGGTACTTGCCACTACCACTGCCTAAGCTACTTGCCACTTCCATTGCCAGTGAATTCTCATCCATCCTAAGACTATTCATCCTAAGATACTTGCCACTATCACGAATACTCATTCATCTTAACCCACTTGCCACTGCTCAAACGAGTTACAAGATCCAGTAGTAAGGTAAATTCTCCCTCCTCCTATAATAAATGATTAATTTAATCTGTTGGAACATAAGAGGTGTAGCAAGTAAAGATACAAATAGAAGAGTTAAGAGACTTAAAAGAAACTACCTATTGCCTTCTATTGCCCTTTTAGAACCCAAAGTGGACTCAAGTAAAATCACCAAATTCCAAAGAAATTGTTGTGTGCTAACCTAAATGGAATAAAGCTACACAATTACAATTATCCTCGTAATATAAGAGATATTTTATTATTTAGTATTAGACATAACCTCGTGTGGTCGTGCAGCTGGAGTCCTTATATATGCTGATATTTTGCTCGGTTCTCTCACAGTCTACAATGTACATAATTTGGAACTGGCTGAAATGTTTTTTCATGGCCATACTAGCCTGTTTCACCCCGTGTACTCGTGCAAAGGGGTGCATTAAATAGGTGTGGTAAATGAAGGCAACACGCAATTTCTCCCCCGACGCTTGCCAAAAGTCTCTCTTTCTTAACTGAGTTCATTCCACCAAAACTTAGTATACCCCTAGAAATTGGTGTCGACTAACTTTACACACTTCGCACTGATATTCTTAATCATTAATCCAACTCCTGATTCGGTTTGGAAGCATGACATGTTCTTAGGGGATGGTAGTTCGGTACAATTAGGTGGTCAACCTTCATCTATACAAATTGGAACTAAACTCTATGTATCCAACCTTAATTACGGCGTCCCTAACGACGACATCAAGGTCAACTTTCTTCTCAATTTATTTTATTTTACTTCGTGTGCTTGTTTTTATGTGTGTTCTTATCATTTACCAGTACAATTTCTTTTATGTCTGCCTAAGGTGGTGTTTTTGTAGTTCAATTCATTGGAATATTTGATATTAATACTCTTGTGTATGACTAGAATATATCCAACCAAATTCAACCTTGATTGAAAATGGAATTGAAGTCAAATGGTGGAATTCCATTATGTGTCTTGTTCTCACAACTAGCTCTTGTTTCCTCAAACGTTGAATTTAATTCATTGGTCTTTTAATTTTTCCTTTTTAACTGAGTTCTTTAGCTGATTATGGAGTTATACGATTTAAAGCTCCCGTGTTTATATATTTAAATTAAATTAGATCATAGAAAAGGAAAAAACATAACGTAAACCTTCAACATAAGTAGATGGAACATCTTAATCCATTTGAGGATTAGAAGTAAGATCAATCTGAGTTGAAGACACAGACATTATTAGCTCCACTCTATAATCAATATAACCACAATGATTATAAGCATGATGTAGCAGGTGATGCATATGGAATGATGTGGCATCACATAAGTCTTCAAGCAGTACCAAAATCATCATGATTCTTAATACTTACAGTTGGGGTGACGAGGGAAGACCAAAGCACATAAGAAGTATATCAGTAGAAAAAATGTCATAGCAGTAACATAGAATATGGCATAGCAGCAGCACTTGAACTTTAATAATGTAATAGCATAAAGTATGGTTATCATCCCAAATGCAATAGGGCAGGCTGATAAAAGTTATTTCTTATACCATTCTTATATTTAGAGTAAAATTGATTAGAGACCTAATTAGGTAAATTGAAATCTACTCGGTCTTTGTGGATTGAATGATGAGGAATGTGACTTAATAACTTTACCTTTTCAAATGTCAGTTGACCGATGTGAGATTCTTTATCAAATGTCGGCAGACCGAACTTGAATTAGTGACTATTTATAAACCAAAAAAATAATGAAATTAAGAAAACAAACTCAAGTTATGTGATCCTGAGGTTCTTATTTTTTTTCGATCAAGACGAAATTCTTTATTTAATAAAACGATCTTAAAAAAATCTACAAACACAAGGAAAATCAAAAGAGGTGTCGACTGCGAGCCCAGATGTTTACCGAGTATTTAACTCTAAGAATTAAAAAAAAGAACGGGGAGCAATTTTTAGTTTTACATTACATAAAGAATTTGGAAACTCAAAAGGAATCTTAAATGATTTTTCTTTATGGACTTCGATTGTTTAATATGGATGGAACATGAATATAAAAGGCAAAATGTATATTTGAAAATGAACACAGAACATAGGGAAACATTTCGATTCCAACGCTGATTGCAAAGATAAACGTGACATTACAAAATATCCATGATAAGTATTTCAACCACTTATGTTGGTGGGACTCAAACTGTCATATATTTCATTATACTTAGCAGCTACTAGAATTTTGGTGATTGTGAATAAAATTCAACCATCCAAATTAGCTAAAGAACAACGAAAGTCAGTAAGATTGTCTAAACAGATGTATACATAGGCAGATGTATACATATGTATACATAACCAGATCACAAAATTACAACCAACTTTGCCAACCTCCAAATGGGGAGTATAAACACTTGTTTTGCTTTGTATCAAACTTGAGCCTGAATCTCTTAAGAACCTCATTTTGAGGATTAGGAGATTTTAATGCTTACTTGAACAAGAGCATGAGATAAGTTGGAAGGCCTTTTTAATGATCATGTTGCGATTCATTTGAATACCTTCAAATTCACTATGGTTTCCACTAATTCAAATATCGGAACAAGTTTTGGCTGGGGTAATAACAGAGATGCAGAGGGTTTGATCCCAGTTAGACTTGATGGAGGTATTGTAAATATGAGATGGACAACAAACTTTATTAAATTTTCAATCTATTTTCTAAGTAAGAAGGTGGATTAGATGTTAAAAATTTGTCCTCTATTATGGAAGCTACTAATATCAAGTTGGCTTGGACATGATGGAAGGTAGAAGCCTATGGGCTAAATTTATGAATTCAAAATACTCAAATGTCGTACCAATTACCAATGTTTTAAAAAGCATGGTGAAGCTCGCCTCGAGGCGGGCGGGAGGAAGAAGCATTGAGGCTTACGCCTTGGTGCCTTGCGTCTTGAGGTGGTTAAGGCATACGCCTCACTAATTGTATGGTCAAAACGGATCAAATGTTTAAAAAAGGAGAGAAGATGATGACATAGATGATACGGAATATTATGATATGTTGAATCTTTTACACAGGGGCAATCGACCAACATATAATGTTTATTTATTTTTCTCTCATTCGTGAAAGTTAATGCTTCTTGGTCATTTATGCATGTTTGACCTTCCCATTGGTCTCTAGGATTCACCATTAAAAATCAATCAAAAAAACATTAAAACCCAATAAGTGGTCCATGCGATTAATGAATCAAAACAACATTAAACTGTATCAAATCCCTAAAACTCATAATCTTAGATCTAATCTGATCTAAATCTGATTTCAAAAAAAACTTACCCATCTAATGCAACCATCCACGAATGCAAAATGATTTGAGATATGAGATTAATTCAAAAATGTTGAGGTATCGTACTTTTGTACCTCTTAGGGTGTCTGCGACTCTTTTTAGGCCACCCGGTTACTATTTTAAGTTTTCGACTCCTAAATCTTATTTTTAATTTAAAATAATCATATAGTGGTCAATTGAGGACCTAGAGTCCAGTGAGGACATGATCACTTCCCTTATGTTACTTTTGTGTGTCTTGGGGTGTCCGTGTCTCATTTCTTGCCACTCAGATCGTGAGATATCAAGTTTATCTTTTTAGATCGTTTTGTGTTTACTCATTTTTTGTTTAAATTATAATTTTAACTAATGTTTGTCTTTTTCTTTATTACTTTCGGGTACCACCTCATATGTTTATATGTTGGAGTTTGTGTCCCAACATTTAGTGATTCGAATGTTAAAAATTAGCATAAATTACTCGCAAAGGACAAAATCAAATCATAATCGAATAGTGAACCAGATTAATGGCATAAACTACTTGCAAAGAACATGAATTAATAACACAAACAAACCTATCAATAATTCTAACTAACATTTACACAAACAATTATATAAATATTATCATAAATTAATCTTAAAACTATACTACAACATCCAATTGAGAATCCGGGTTTTTAATTGGCTCACCCTCAACCTCCTATAACCACTACAAATCAATCAAGTAAAAAAACTAAAGATATTAAGCAATAACCAAGAATTAAAATTATCTTTTATCCACATCAATCCACATGTTAAAACTCTGCTCCCCATAAAATGTTTTATGTTAGATCCTCCTGTACAATCTTCCAACCAATATAAATAATAACATAAACCCTTTATCATGCAACAATAGCATAAAAGAAAATCAAAATAGGCAACAAAAAAAACATTACTGACCTGATATTGTAAACTTAACCAAAAGCTAGGGCAAGGGTGACGAGGGCAAAGCTAGGGCTAGGGCGGTGAGGGTGAGGGCGTCTAAGGCGAAGCTAGGGAAAGGGTGATGAGGGATAGGGTGGTGAGGGTGAGGGCATGCGAGGCTGTGCGTTGATTTTTGGCAGTGAAGAAAGAAATGTCGTGGGTGGTGATTTGGTTGGATATCTTTTTTCTTTTTTTCTTATTTTCTGACAAATAGAAAGGGGGGAAGGAGGCGGGAACGAAAAAAAGAGAAGGGGGAATCCAATTTGGTATTTTCCGTCTCTTAAGGTATACCTTTTGAGACGGCTATTAGCATGCGGTTTCATAAAGTATATTTTTTAAGACGGGTAAAATTATCCGTTTTAAAAAGTAGTAGTTTTTGAGACTGTAACTTTTAGTCGTCTCAAAAAGTTAGTTTTAGAGACCAAAATTTTAACCGTCTCAAAGGGTTTCGTAGTAAAAAGAAATTTTTTTGTAGTGTACAATCCCAGTTATACGATTATGTTTTATTGGGAATTTATCATCTAAAGAAACTAGAAATCTAAAGAGGTGCAATTAATAGGGAAACCTAAGTCGATATCCTCCCCAACAAAAGGTTTTTTAATGATATCATACAAGTATTCAAGTTACCAGAAAAACTTCACTTCTTAGCCGAAAGGTCAATAGAAGCTAAAGTCAACTAAGAAACTATTAAGTCGGAATTCATCCAGTGGCTAGGTTTCAAGGAAAATTAGTGAATTACGTAATCGCAAGTGAATTCACTAAGAGTAATTATAACACTAGTAGGAGTTAATAAGATTAACTTCTTTAAAAGAACAAAGGTAGATAGATTTCATTTGCAAACAAGTTTAATAATGTTTATTGCTTTGTTCTACGATAAACTGGATGGTAGACACATGAGACTTTAATCATTGGTTAGAGGAAGCCTATCAACTAGTAATAAGTGAATTTATCTATTACTGGGAATTAGTAATTGCAGTGGGAGACGTGAGCCTCATTTTTCATAATTAGAGATTAATTTTAAATTATTGCTTATAAGTATGTAAGAATAAAATGAACTTTTGTTCAGCTTCTACTCTTTTTGTGGAAGAATAATTTTTTATTTTAATAACATGTGTGTTGTTAATGGTAATAAACAATATATTCATCTTTGGTACTATATCAGATAATCATTATAAAATAAATATTATATTTAGTATACTGTAGTTTTTTAATAATATTTATGATTTATCACTAAAAGAATAAGATTATTCTCTATAAACTATAATATATCTATGGCACCAAATACCCAGGTCATTTTATCTAAATGTAATTTAAACAGGTAGAAGGTGTGTTCTTACATTCATAGGAAGGGAAGTCACTTCCAGTTAATGAATATGGTTCAGATAGAAAATGACCAAGAGGTATTATAGCTATAGAAATATTATAATTGGTTTATGATGATTGATGTAATTTTATAACTAACTAATCAAGAATTTAAAATTTACATATGAGTAGATTGAAATATATCCATGAAGATAATGCCATAACTTACTTTCAGTAATGGTGTCTCAAAGAAAAATAATTTGGTTTCATTCACACGTGAAAAGCTTCATGGCGTTTATCCATAAGATATAAATACGCATATACCAAGATTATTTTCCAAATCAGTTTTCTTTACTCCCACTAAAGATGATGGACTGCTTTCAATTTAATTATAGTACTTCATATCATGGGTAGTGCACCATTTGTGTTGGCAGAAAACTTAACAAGTTGAAACAAGGATAAATGTTTAAATCTCTATTGTAGACCACATTCCCAAAATCATTATTTGGAACAAATGAAGGTTTACAGGCATAGGTAAACTTTTTTTCATACCACCAGTATAGGCGAAAATATTACAAAGAAATTAATATGACGGTCTACTACCTTATCGTAGTGGGAGTATTGTCAGTTCTCATGATGGTGAATACGATATAAACGCATCAGGATTTGTACACCCATAAAAGTATAACTTTATCATAGTGGGATCGTTTCTTATTCTTAGGATTGTCACCCATCGTGACCCCTAGAGAATAAGATAATAAACCCGGTAACTATAGTAAGGTATTCAATCACAAGGATGCATAACATTCTTGAAAAAGTTATGATATTTGGTACCATATACATTCAGCAAGATTGGGTCAAATCCATCAGTTGCAAGTGAATCTAGTATGAGAGGTAATCAAATTCATGATTTTGATAAATGGTTGGATGTGTTCAGTGTATACGAAAGGAGTGATAGAAGGGTGATGATGTTTTTAGATACTAGATGTATAAATATAATTATCATCGCATGCGATGTAGGGATATGTTATACAGTTAAATTGTGGTAGTCCAATCAGTTCAAAATGAAAATAGTAGAAAATTCTATTATATTTTTTCGATCAGATTACCATTTGATCACTAGAAAGATTTTACTTTTACTTTTCTAAGTTATAATATTGATATTGTTCTTTTAAAACTTTGTTATACAATATTCCAAGAAAGACTTCCATTCTTTCTGATTTGGAATTTGTATTACTCTAGAATAGAACATTGGTTTTGGCAGAATAAATATTCAAGTACATAAAAAGGACTAATGAATATATATTTGATTGCGAAATAAAGAGATAAGTAACTTGTAGGTTACTAACTCATTTATTTATACAGGTTTAAAATTCATAAAGTGTATAGTACGCCTTGTATAAGAAATTATACATAAGGGAGTTTCTAGTGGTCATGATTGCATTGGTTGACAACTGGTAAGCCCTTTACTTTAGGTGTGAGGTATGGTTGCTAGATGCTTGGTTCCATGTCTTTAAGTATAAGTGGGAAATTGTTGGGGTTGTATACTTATAGTCATGGTTCACTAGTGAATTTTAATATATCTATTTAATGAGAATCTTCACAAGTGATGTTTACATCATTTTAATTTATATAGTTATGCATAAGTCTTTTAGTCTACACAGTAGATGATTTGGTGTGTAGAGTTCGCCGTAAACATAGAAGATCAAATTATCGGTCCTTGTAGAATATAAGACTAGTTCACAATCATAGATGGAAATGGAGATACCATCAGTAGGATTGTAGAGCACTATTTTAGTAGGTTTATCTTGATTACAGGAAACGGTATAGTTTAAGAATATTGTGCTAGTACACTTTGTGTGTATTAAACGTGACTAATTTGAGATAATTGTCTTTATACTGACTATATGAGATAATGCACATCTCATGGTTATTATGATTTCTTAAGCTCTTAACCCGAACATAATTAATGGACACGTGCATTAATTGTTCATTACATTGACCTATCGGGTGAGATTCATTTATGGATCAATAAGCTTGGTAGATTGGGTAATGGTGATTAATGTATTGTATAAATTACGAATGGAAAATATGTCTCGGTATTGAGATTAATGATATCGTCTTGATGTAGCTTATAAGTTTTGATTATGTCAAACCTGACAGATGGATTGAATTATCCAACATATCAAATAAGTTAAGCAGACGGTCTCAAAGAATTTATAATAGACCAATTAAATATAATTGTCAGTAATTTAATTTAATCGACTGGTATCTGTAATCTTAACGTGGGTAGATTATTAAGCATTTAATAACGAGGAGATAGAAATTATAATTTGAGATAGTAGACTAGAGTGAAATTATTATTTTTTAGTGGAATGAATAATAATGTATAGAATTATGGAATTAATTATCGAGTTTAATTAGGATTCTTAATTCTGTAGAAAAATATTTTCTTATTTCTCCTAGGGGTCCCCATGCTAGCTTATGTAAGTAACCCCTTGTCTAATAATAAGTGTGGGATCAATATAAATCATAAAATATATGAAAAAGGAGTGTTAGGGTCATAATCTTTGGTGCCCACACACCAATGACATGTATTAGCTTAAAGGAATATCATGGAAGATCTTGAGGTCTCTTTCAAAGATCTCATGTTGTAAAATCAACTACGGATAATTGGAGAGTCCAAAAATTACGAAAGTGGAACCACTAGTTCCTGACATGTAGAGGAAGAGGAACAAGAAAATTCAAGTGATTTGGAGATCGTTTGATTCACTTTCTCCATGCATCTTTACAAAATAATGATTAACGGAGCATATCTGATAACACAGATTAGATCTGGAAATGAATCATGAACGGATCAAGAAGGTGATTTAAATTTTCTAGAAATTGTTATAATATACATAGTCCCTGATATAATAATTTTGGACTCATGGATATGAAGTTTTGGTGATGAAATCAATTCAAGAACACACGATTTCGTCTGCCTAAACAAATGTGCGACATGTCATGGTATCTGTTCGTTAGAGCCATAACTTGAGAACCATTGATCAGATGGGGCTAAAATTGTTTCTACAGGTTTCAGAGACAGAAAGATATAAAATCTCACAAAAGATCCTATTTTAAAACTCTTAAGATTTTTGAAAAAAATCATTTTGATTTTATGGCTACCACACTGTTAGATTTACGACACGAATTGGTGTAACACGAGTGAGATCAAATCTCTACGGTTCAAGTCAGAAGGAACCTCAAAGGTATGAGATCTTGAATCTCCTATATAGATACACCATAATTATTATTTTTATCTAAACCCGATTATCATATAAATCAAATGATCTAGTATTTTTTTAGTCCTCGAGCAAAAGTAGTCTTCTCTTGATCCATCACATCTAGCTCAATTTGGTTATACCCATACTAACCGTATAAAAACAGTAAAATGAGTTTCCCAAGACTCTATCAAGCATCTGTTCCATGAATGACAAAGGGAGGTGGTTTTTCTAGTGCCGATATTGAGCTTTTGGTAGTTAATGCAAACACGCCACTTAGTTGTGGTACGTTTTGGAATAAGTTCTCCCTTTGCATTCTGGACCATAGTTATTCCCGACTTCTTCGGGATAATTTGAATAAGACACAACCATTTACTATTCGAGATGTGATAGATGATGCCGACATCTAATAACCTAATAATATTCATTCTCACGATGTCTTTCATGATCGGGTTTAAACATCTTTGCATCTCCCTAGAGGGCTTCATGTCCTCCTCTAGGTGAATTTTATGGGTACAACCAAAATTAATGTTGTTCTTCCTTAAAATGTCCATAAGATTCCCTTCGTGATCTTTACTTAGTCTCAAGGAGACAACATGATATGTCTCATCCTCTCCCAAATAAGCATATTTAACATCGAAGGGAAGCTTGTTCAACTCGAGTTTTGGAAATTCACATCGGAGGGAACCATGTATGATTACCTTGATGGTAATTCATCAAATCATGAGACCCAACTAAAATCTATCATGTCCCCTTCACTCTCTCCCTCATCCATAAGATTTCTTATCTCAATCACCTGTCGGTCAAAATCACTGTACGCACTCTCGCTCTCACTCCTCATTTCTAGACACGCCTTAAGTGGATCACTAACATGATTACCCTCAAAGTGTTTGTGTACTAACTACTCTATAAGATCCGACTTGTGTAACTCATCCCTATCACCTATTTGCTTAGTGATGTTGAAGATATTTGTTTCATGTGTCATATTCCCAAACATGTGTTGCATTTTCCCATTACGCATGTTAATCAGCACATTAGCTGTGGCTAGGAAGTGGTGGCCAATAATAATGGGAACATGATGAATCTATGGAGTGGAGGGCTCCATGTCCAAAATGACAAAATCTATCGTGAAGTAGAAAATATCAACTTGGATGATCATGTGGTAAACTATCCTTTGGGGTACCTTCACAGAACGATCTACGAGTTGGAGAGTAATTTTGGTGGGCATAATATCTCCCAAATATAACTTCCTATAGATGCAATATGGGAGGATGTTAACACTCGCCCATAAATATAGTAAAGCTCTCTCGATTTTATTCTCTCCAATAATGCACGAAATGATAGGCACACTCAGATCATTTAACTTTGGTGGGATGTTGCTCGAAAGTACTGAACTCACATTGTGTGCTAACGACACCTTATTATTTACCTTTAATCTACGTTTAACTATGCGTAAGTCCTTTAAAACTTAGCATATAAGGAAATTATCTTGATAACCTCAAGAAAAAGGTAAGTTAAGCTTCACTTAATTAAGTACTTCTAGAATGTCATCATGGGAGACCCCTTTAGTACCAACCATTGAGGGTAAGGTGTGGCTATAGGGGTTTCATTACCACCTCGGTCCTAACTATTTCGTCTTTTTCACTCTCTTCTAAGGGGGTATCTTCGGCCTCTTACATGCCAGGCGAAACACCCTTGTCATTTTACTCATCGTGTGGGAGAGGTGACAAGTCAACAACTCTCCCACTATGTGGAGTGGTTACTGCTTGACATTGATTTTTTTCTCATCGGGAGTAAAACTCACACAATTTTAACCTTGGGAGGGCGTTGGCCTTGGGCAAAAAACTTTCCCTTCTCTTGGACACTTAAGGAACATTGCAACTTAGAAAGTGATTCCTTTAAGTGGGCACAATTTTGAGCATTTATCACTGACTGAAGTTTCATAAATTGAGCAAGAGTTTCCTCGAGACTCTTTCGTTGTGGAATCACATAAGGTACAAGAGGAGGCCCTTGTATGGGTGGTACTTATTAATAAGGTGGGAGTGGTGGTGGTTATGGTGGCAATGTGTGGATTCAGGTTCATCGTTGTATTCGGTTTCCCATAACTAAAATCGGGATGGTTTCGCCCTGACGGATTAAAATAATTCCCATGAGGGGCATTAAAATTACCCTTATAGGCTCCCATCACCTTAACTACCTCTTAAATCACAACTTTGTAGGCGGGTATAGTTTGACATCCCATCATTAAATGTCTCGCCTCATAAATTAGGAAACTTTCCTTCGGTAAATCTTGAGATGGGATGGATATATATCTCCCCTAGATTCAACCACATCTACGAGACTAGATGATTAATTTCGAGATTTAACTCGGATCCCTTGTCCAAGTGATAAAGTTTGAACACGAAAGGAGTTATGGACATGGTTCTAGCTTTGGGTTGGGTGTTTGGATCCGATGTGTCCCAAGCTTGAGTAATCTCGGTGACGTACTTAAAGTGCTCCTCTGCATCATCCGCATCTGACCCGAAGAACTCACCCCGATGCATGGTTTCAATGAGTTATTTTAAGCTTAGGCTGAGCCCATGATGGAAGTAAGAGATGGTTCCCCACTTCTTAAAGAGATGATGTGACCACGTGTTAACTAACTCATTGAACCTCTCCCAACACATATCAAAAGGCTCATTATTATTTTTTTTTAAATTTTGAATTTGATCTCTAATAGAGCTAGTCCTATATACGGGAAAGAACTTTTGGAAAAATTTAGCCTGCATGACTCTCCACGTAGTTATCGAGTTCGGTACTAGTGACCAAAGCCACATCTTGGCCTTGTTCTTAAGTGAAAATGGTAAAATATTGAGGCTCACTATGTCTTGGGTGCAAGCTTGATTGTTAAACATCTCGCACGCCTGCTCGAACTCTCTAATGTGGGGATAAGGCTTCTATGACTTCGTATTGTGAAAATATGGGAGAATTTGAATCATCCCATTCCTAAAGTTTAATTTCCCCGAATTATACGAAAATATAATTCATCCAGAGAAACGGTTCGCTCGGTGTATAAGAGGGCTCTTATGGGGAGGTAAGGCATTGCTCCCTCTCTCGTTCCAAAACTAGAGTGATCAGACATCACACTCACACTTATAGAATAACTTTTCCTCACTGGAGCTCCTAGACGTATGACTCGTGGTGTGACTACTCGATGTAGGAGGTGGTACCCAAAAATTTTTGGTGTTTGTAGTGTTGTTACTAGAAGGAGGGAGTTCTATTATAGGTTCGAGATTTGAATCAGAATGAGTATTTGACATTTAAAGCTTCAAGGGAATATTTTTATTTTTATTTTTATTTTTATTTTTTGGATTTTTTTGCATATTTTGGATCTTTAATTTTTTTTTTTTGTATTTTTGGATTTATGATTTTTTTTTCAGCTTTTTAGGATTTAGAGTAAAATTCTTGGATTAATTCGACCAAACCTAGTGTGTCTACCTAGTCTCCGACAAAGGTGCCAAACACTTGATGCGACACAAAATTTATATGCTATGTGTGTACCTACGGCTCAAGTGAAAGTCAGTCTCTCAAGTAATACCCGATAAGTCCGGCTCTAATACGTAGGGAGTAGGATGAAAATCGAAAAGACAATGACAAATTAGGTTTCTAAAAATATAAGTTGCGACTCTCAAAAAGAATTGGGGATGAAGTTTTGGGAAACTTCCAACTTAACTAAAGAAACCTAACTAGAAAGTGCAAATTTAATTTAAAAGAAAAAAGAAACTCAAATTTATATTTTAGAAAACTATTTGGAAAAAATGGAGTCGGGATCTAATCCCCCGAACTGTGGTTATTATCATTACATATAAAATTTTCAATTATTATATACTTAATTACAAGAAAACATTAATTAAAACAAAGAACTAAATATGTTAGAATTTTACTCCACACGATATTTAGTCAATAATTAAAGTAACATGAATGACAATATTGTCGACACATATATTATATCCTTAAAAGCTCACCTTGCCTACTACAAACGGAGTTATAAGACCTATAATATTAGTCTCGACAAAATATCAACCTAGTAATTATATATATGCTTATATCTGATTTTATATACAACTCGAATACCTAGGTTACATTCATATTCTCTAACTCTCGAACGATTTAGCCGGACATGGTTATATTAAATACACCTGCGATAAATGAATTGCACGAAGGCATGATGATTTAATAATTAGAATAAAACGTAAAAATAATATTACCAACGATGAGGAATGTAGCGCATGTACAAGAACAAGCTTCAAAGGAATATTAGAAATTAACAAACTCTTTATTGAAACTTGCATGCAAGAAAGTAATAAATTTGTTCCTAGATGTTCCCTTTGTTTTTCTTGCCTTACAATAAATGATAATGATGATCAAAGACTCCTAATAACTAAGTACATAAGATAGAAGTCATTTACAAGAGTCCCTAAACTCTAAAACTCTTTAGGCTAAAATATACGCTCAACCTAAAAATCCCATAACAGGTGCCCCAAACCCATTCTCTAGGCAAGCCTGAACCGGTTTGATCCTTTGCTCTTCCCAAGTAATGCTTTTGTGGTCGATTGTCTCTTATTTACATTTTCTGCTCCTGAATATTCATCCTAACTTCAAATGTGCACAACTTCTTCACTGTAGCTCGAACTTAGGTTCTATTTCATCCATCGCTCTCATGACTTTCAATTCTTTGACTTTTCAGTTATCTCCTCCACTGGATTCGGGATGAAAAATTATGAATATGCTCTTATCTTACCTTTCTTTTGATTCCTTCACCATTTCTATTTTTTCTTCGCAACCAATTGCACTAATTACTTGTAAAACAAGAGAGAAAATACATAAAACACTAAATACTCGCCAAAAGGATTAGTATCATGAATATGGGATAAATTCGGTCTAAATACACTACACGGGATCGTAAGAATACCGAATTTAAGGGGATAAGTATGAAATATTTATGCCTAATCAATAACTAATCATCTTAAAACAAAGGCATGATCTGGATGATAAATATTTTTTGACTTGCCATATTGGAAAGATCATCATGTAAGTCATGTAATTGATGTGATGCACACAGAGAAGAATGCTGCAAGTTATTTGATAGGAATATGTCTGGGTGGATGTCATTTAAAATATGGAGAACGAGCGCGTCGCGATATACATGATATAAATATAAAAAAGAAATTATGGTTAAAAAATGATCCTGCAACAGGAATAATTTGTATCCCCGACTACTTTCACTTTAACTACTGGTGAGAAAAAGATCCTCTTAGACACGTTGTTTAACTTGAAGACTCTAACTATTTTTTTTTTCTAATTTACATAGGATATTAAGTTATTAAACAAATGACTTGAAACAGTGAAAGTCTCACGAGGGGCACATCATCATTCAATTAATCCCTCTATTATTTATGCGTTACTTCTTTGAACACAAAGATCTTCGTCAAAAAATTATGCAAATCAGTTTATGGTTTACCCTACTTTGTGCAAAAGTGATAAACAAAAAGTACATTAGAGCCTTGAAATCAACTTTAGCTGAGGCATTTTATGTATTAAAATAATATTTTCCTTCGTTATTCTTTGATATGAATATCCACCTCCTTGAGTATTTATGTAATGAGGCTTTATTGCGTGGTCCTAGTAGGTATCGTTGGATGTATCCTTTTGAGTGTTTGATGAAAACCTTCAAATATTATGCAAAGAATACACAGCATATTGTAAGGTTAATTGCAGTAAAATAAGCAACAGTGAAATCATCCCTATACCTTCAGGAACATAAGCCAAAACAAGAGCTGAGGAGGTTTAATCTACGTGAAGAATGTGTGATCGAGGAACTTTATGAGGTTGATGGTGAATTTTTCTTTTGGAACCCTAAAGAGGTGATACTCACTAATCTTCAATACGATCAAGCAACTCATTATTTTTTCGAATCGTTAGATGAAGTTGAAGATTGGAGAGAGTAAGTAGTTACACAATTAACTGAATTACTCTTTTTTGATTTTATATATTCTACATATTATGATATAAACTCTACAGTTTACCTTTAGGAGGTATGAGAAAAAAAAATCCAAAATCAAAGCACTAGTTATACGACGAATGATTTTAGGGCATGGATATCAAAAGAGGTAATTTTCACCTCTTATGTGTGCGATTATTTAGTCGTATGTGGTAAAAACAAATCCTAATATAAATTTGTTACTAAAAGTAGCTTCTAAAAAGTGTTGATGTCTCGTCAAGGCTTTCACGCCTAGCAAAAGGTCTCAAATTTCAAGCGAAAGAGTTTAAAAGTTCTGCACCAATGGTTTTTATTTTGTTGCATATCAATTTGAGGAAAAGCTTTTGATACAAATCAACGAAATTTTAATTTCTTCCTTGATTATCGGTGTTGTTAGAAAAAGTGATAGAAATCCACAAGATACATTGCTAAAATATTAAGGGAATGCCCGGCTATGCCTAAAAACGTATCGTGACCCATTTACTACTCTGGGTACACTTTTTTTACTATCTTGGCCCATCCGAACTCAACCGTACACTCAGAATTGGCATCCAAATTTATTTATAAAAATCCTTATTTCTCACCCAAATTAGTCTATACTTACTCCCGATTAAGATAAGTACATACCCCATCACATATCTTAGCCTAAACTAACAATGGGTTATAATTTTCATCAAAATTGTCAGAGAAAAATCTTAATTTATTCATGTTTTTGATTCAGAAATGAAATTGAATCCTAACACATAAATTCTAACAAAATTCCTATTAGTTATTCAATGTCGATTTCGATTGTTATCACCAAAGTCTTAACTTTCAAAGTAAGATTAATTACCCATTAATCCTAATCAGTCCTAATTATAAACTATCATATACATTATCCTCCAACAAGATTACAAAGCTAAAATCGTATCAGAATGCATGCTTATAAATTAAGAAACACATTATTAAAGATATTTTAAGAAAATTCTTGCCTTGTAGAAGATACTTGAAGAATCCTCTTTGAATTTTTCGTCCTTTTTCCTATCCAAGCTTGCTAACTTCTCCCATAATTATTCAAGCTTCTAGGGTTAAGTAAAATGGATGGGAATACCTAATTAATGTTAATTATGTTATAAATAACCTTTTAATTCATGTATCTCCTAATAAGGATTAATTTCGAGTCCCCAAAAGAGCCCAGAATTCTACCCGATATAGGCCTAAATATCTCCTAATGGTATACTTACCCCCCGACCCCGACTTAGAATGTTTAAAACATGCAAATGGGCTTCTAAATCACTCTGGCACCCACTCAAACTAGGCATACTTCAAATCACAAGATAAAACCCCTCGACGTTGAACAAAATGATGCACTTAATTATTTTACGCATTAATCGCTTATAACCCATTTATTAATTGCACATATTAATTATACTAACATGCGGTATACAAACTTCACATAGCATGCACATTTAATTATTATTAAATAATTACTAATTCTTGTTTAACAAGTCTACCAGACTAGTTCTACTAATTAAATGTCGATTAATGACATAAAATTACGGGGTATTATAATGTGTTAAACACATATCCATTAATTAATTTAAAATCAATTCTAGTTTCATGATTTTTATCAAAATAGTTAACCTTTCCTTAAAGCATAAGGATGCACTTTTCAATTATAAACCTTCATATTAAATAAACAATTCCAAGCTAACTGTATTTAGTAGTTCATTGAGGATTATTTAAGATGTTCACACTTACATCATTTTTAACATTGTATATAATGTTCTTCAGCAATTCATACTTGGGTATATATATATTCTTCTATTTTAAGGTATTCGATCTATTACTGTTCCATATTTGTCCTTGTAATAGTAACAGGTAATATTCTTATTTCATCGAAAATCATCATGCTAACACTTTGACTTTGCATGAATTTAGTTTTATTGGCAACAAAATATTATATTCAAATATTAGCTAATCATTCTTTCATAAACAAATAATTGTGTATTCATATTTCAACATTTTTAATCATAAACACCATTCATATCATTATCAATTCAATCTCATTTGATGATTTGTAATTATCAAAATATCATTCCATTTCTTGGTGACTTCCACAATAATAAGTTCTCTAACTTCAATTTGGTCTAAGTAAGTTGGCTTATCTAGGCCACCATTCAAAACAATAATATTATATATATAATATCAATGGCAATCAAATTAAATGAAGTTACTCCATTTTCATGAGAATAATTTAACGTGCATCATGTATAACTAAGTTACGTAATATCGATAAATCAAAGCTTATATTAATAAAAGATAATCGTCTCACTATTCCTTCAAAAAAGAAGTATACCCCTTATTATCTTAAAGTTATAAGATAAGTCAATTATAAACTAAATTCTAGTTCATTCGGGGGAATTTAACTAAATATTTGTGACATAACTTCTCAAAGGATTTTTGGAATCCTTTTTAATAGCATAAGCAAGCTTTTATTTTTAAATCATAACTGAAAAAATTAAGATTTCTCTTGAACACCAAAGTTTTAGATTCTATTAAAATGTTATTTAATAATAGTTGAGAGTTGCTCGCTTGAGTGCCCCTATTATTATCTTAGTATTGCATTGCGAAACAACATATAATGTGCCCACACTATATCTTTAGTTCACAAAAATGGAATCTAAATTCATAGTGTTTTGATATTAAATAAGAATTAATCTTAATCCTTAAATTAATGCATAATTCATACTTTCAAGTATATCCGATTTTAAAAAAATCCATGTTCATTCGTTCTAGTCAGATATTTAGTCATTCGTGGGCCTGAAAGTCACATATAGATTACACAATCGCTTTTATTAAAGAAATAAAATGTATAATTTTTCATATATTAGTTTTCACAATGTCTAAGATAATATTTCGTATTAGAGTTTAAACATCCATTCCAAATCATTCAACTAGATCATCTTCACCAAAGTAAAGATTATAGTTGCATCAAACTCATTTATGATAAAATTTTCTGATTATTATCATTTTACCATATGGATTCGATTTACTCGACATAAAGTCCAATATATGAGATTTTTACTCATCGTGATTATATAATGCACATGAGCTATAAAGTATGATATGTACTTTTCATAGGTTGCACAAATAGTTGTAGAAAATATATACTACCTTATACAAATTCTTGAAAATTCATCTTTTATTTCTAATGTCAAAATATTCTTAGAACTTCATAATCTTCTAATATAAAACTGCTAAAATATTCAAAATATTTAGAATATTTGCAATAATAGCATGGTTCAAATTTGTAATAAAATGTTTAGATTCAAAACATTTCATTCAAAACATTTCACCATGACCAAACCTCTTGTTGAAAATTTATGAAATATTTCAGAATTCATCCTTAATGAATCTAGTTGTATACAAATTGGAATCACATAGAAGCATTAAGTATAAATTAAGATACTCTCGTTTTACTACAAGCTACTCAAACGTTGCAGAATTGTGCATTAGATTTGTGAAAATAAAAATAAACCACTCAGAACTCTCTTTTTAGACATTTTAAAGCCCAATATTCATAATCTCATCATACTATATGCATGCAAAAGACAACGAAATTTCAATGTATATATCATTAAAAAACTGAGAGTATATTCCAACAAAATTCATAATACATATTTCAGATTTTTTCTTTCCATCATCGATCACTTTACTGTGATTAAAAATAACTAACTATACTTTCATATAAATAATTCAAAAATTATTTGAGAAAATTTCTTTGGTAGTAAACATAGCACAACGCATGATTGTTTATTATTTACCCTTCGAATCCTAATATCAAATTTTCATTTGATCCCTTATAACAAATTTTTATTTGCTTCAAATATCAAATTCTCATTATATTTGAAATATAAAATTTTCATTTGATTCCATATAATAAATTTTCATTTCATTCCAAATATCAAATTTTAATTTGATTCCATATAACATATTTTCATTTGCTTTCAAATATTAAATTTTCATTTGATTTCTTAACTACAAGCGGCTCTAAATGAATTGTCTAAAAAAAGTACACAATTCAATTTCCAATATTAATATATAATGTGATATAACATTTCACAGTCATAACTAAAAAAATTTGATTGACCTATTTTAGAATTGCATGAAAGGCGTTCATTATTATTCAAATTCTAATTTCTCATGAAATTATTGATTGGTTCCGAATTGATATAAATACTGAAATTTATTTTTTATTTCTCAAAATATAATATCTAGAAAGTCTTGGGGCTAATTGTATTTTCTAGATATACAAGGTCAAAACTTATAATTTCTAGAGGAAGAAACTTTGTTGGCTTCTTTTCATTTTAGGCATCATAAAAATAAACATATAATCCCATAATATTTATTTTTCAGTCTCCATGATAGATATAAAACGTTTTAAATTTGTTGGGTTAAATTTAGATATTGTGATTAAAAATCAAACCAGAGAGTTTTATGGAGAAATCGAATAACAAAATCTAAATTTATTTTAGTCTATTACTCAAAATTAAATTATTAACTCATATGTGCATCTCAAATATAAATCGCATGCTTTGGAATCCAAATATATACTACGCAATAAAAATAAACACTATTACATTAGTTGTTTATAAAATCTGTAGTAGAAGATTTTCTTAGGCTGAGTCGCGGACTAGATCACTATCGTTTAGAGGTTTCACGACTCTATCCTCTTTGTGAAGGTTATGACGTTCTCAGGATCAAACAAGTTCATAATCATTTTGTCTCGTATAACTATGCATTGTAGTTATATGGTATACTAACAATCATTTAAAAATGATTTGTTCACTATCACATTGTTGTAATTCGGGAAATAAACATATTTGTTAAATAAAAAAATTTACAAGGAATTTTGAGGAAAAAAAATTGTTCTCTCACTTCTAGATCTTGTGTATTACGCGAGAGAAAGATAGAGATAGTTCTTGTTCTTGTTCTTGTTCTTGTTCTTTTATGAAGCATGCTTAAAAAATATCATCAGTCATATTTCTTCTCTATTCGCAACTTGCAATTTCAAAGATGTTTGATTTTCATAAGCTACACTTAAACAAAATGCTTCCAAATATACATTTATTTCTTGTAAGAAAGAATGAAACTGGTTTTCTTCCCTTCACTCCCTTCGTTCTATGTTCCACTTTTAGAGGATAGAATCTAGTGAATTATTCTTTCACTTTTTTATCATTCCGTGTTCCCTTTAAAGAAATAAAGGTTCTTCCTTGCACCTTTTCAACATTTTTTTCCCTTCCTTCCATTTTTGCTTGTTATGAAATAGATACACTTAAGAATGAACCACAACAATGAAGAGGAAGTGCACGAAATAGATGCACTTAAGAATGAGACTTGGCAAATGAAGAGGAAATGCCTTGTCCAAGTAACAACCATGGAAGGTTAAAGTTGGACATCGTCGGAATGACCAAATCAAAGATCTTATGATCATATGCCAGTATTTTAAAATCATTTTTAAGAACACCATAATATTAATCAATAATACATTAATTTGATTAAATTTTTACATACAAATATTCTTAATTAAAGGATCTTCGATCTTCATGATTGTCACATATAAGTATTATGCGGAACATAAATGGTATTAAAATAACACATCTCCATAACTGTCACAATTAGAAATATTGATGGAGCAGTCAACCTTAACATTGTCTGGTCGACCTGGATTTCGGAACACAACTTCATCTTGTATATAGCAAGAACATACTCCAATTCCAACGCATTCCAACGGTCAGATCTTTTAGAATGACCAAAAAGGTATTTGGAAATTTATTCTCCTTAAGAATTTAGATTTCTATCCTTTTCATATAAATTCATTATGTTGTCATTTTAGAGTGCCTGAATGATGAAAATCTGTCACTTATTTATAAGCAGAGACATGACCAAAATTTCCAACAGTCACTTAATATCAACCGTTCATCATAGTAGATGCCCAAGAGTCCTTTTGACTCTTAATATTTAGAGTACTCTTTCATTGATCAAAATAACTATTAAAATTAATATAGTTATGAATAGGGGTGCAACCGGTACGGGTTTTTACCGTACCGTACCGTTTTGGTCCGGAAAAAAATAATTTTGGTTTCATATTATGAAATACCGAAAACCGATTTTACCGAAACCGAAAATACCGTAAAAAATTTGGTTGGTTTTGGTTTTTAGATACAAAAAACCGATTTACCGAATTTACCGTACCGATATCGTACCAAAATTACCGTATCGAAATACCGTACCAAACTTTTTGTGCAGTGTCAAATTATTTTGGGTATCATACTACTTCTATTTATTTTATTTCTCATGAGTGAGTTTTTATATTCTCTTTGAATTTAAATTTATTTATTTGAGTATTTGGTTTAAGTGTAAAATATTCATGTTAATTAAACATATATTTTGTTTAATTAATCAAACATTTAACACAAAATGAATTAGGCAGCATTTTGTTAAAATAAAAAGAGTCGTTTGTTTTGTTGGTTATATTTCCGTTTTGCCCTTATTTCTTTTGCGCTTTATATTGTGGTTTGTATAGAGATCTTTTTTTAGGGTTTTTATTTCATTTTTTTTTACCTCTTTCTCTCTCAAAAAGTGTGGCCGTCATTTTTGTTTGAGCTCTCTCTTCTCATTTTTTTTTCTTCTTCAACCTTGGGTTGATTTTGAAAAATAATTTTTTGGGGATCTTTATTTGAGAACTCCATTTTTTTGTTTTGAGATTTGGCTTTCGATTTGGTGTGGTTACTTTGTTTTCAGAACGGGTTTTCGGTGACAATTTTTCCGGTGCCAACTGTATTCGGATCTGAGATCCCTCCGTGTTTTTCGGTGGTTTTTTTTTCCGACGAGTTGGCTTTTCCGGTGAGTTCGCTTTTTCGGCGAAGGTTTGTTTTTCCGGTGTTGGAGGTGTGGATGATTTTGACTTTCCGGCGAACATTTTTGGAGGTAAGAGCTCTCTCATTTTTTGAGGCTCATCATCTTGGCTCACTTTCCTCACGCACCAGCTCCCTCATCTCATCACACTTTACTCCGGCTTCGGTAAAGGCAAACCGATCAGTTTGATCTCGTCTCACTCTCATCCGTCTCTGACGGAGGTAAACCGGTCATTTTGATCTCGTCTCACTCTCCTCCGGCTCCGACAAAAGCAAACCGGTTAGTTTGGTCTCGTATTTATTTAAATCTATTGTTCCAAATGCTAGAAATTGTACCTGTTTGTGTATATTTCTAATTGTTCCAAACAATTAAAAATGCTAGAAATTGTAATAACTAGAAATGCTAGAAATTGTAACAGCTAGAAATGGGTATATCGAAATATATACTAGATTTACCGAATGCATAAACCGATTTGAAATTCTGGTATTTTCAGGGAAAAAATCGAATTGAAATCGAAATTATCGAAACCAAAAAAATCCGAAATACCGAAAAAATCGAAAAATCGGTCGGTTTGATTTTTATTTTTGTTTTGATGTATCGGTCGATAAATTGGTACGGTACGATTTTATCATATAAAATATAATTTTAATATTGATAAGAAGTCGTTAACGATCATATTGTACCGATTGCACCCCTAGTTATGAAGTTCATGATAAAGAATTATACAAAATTCTAACAAGTATTTTGAAGGCATTATTAGACAAGGGACTTGAGCAATCAGTGCCGGTCTCTGTTGTTGTCAAAGTGGACTACTGAACCACAACAAATGCGACCATATATATCCACGATAATAATCTAGCACGATTAACATTCTCAAACCCTTCACCGTTACCAATGATTTGTTAAGTGACTTTAATATAAGCAGAGCTGCAACGTTGCAAGAGATGTGGACTACAGTCTTTAATAAAAATATCCGTATGACATGGTGATAATGCTCCCAGGGACAGGTCAGATGACTACAACTATGACATATTTTTATCATATGTGGTTACTGTTTGTCAGTGGATAATCATGAAAATGAAAAAGATTATGAGCTCACATACCATCTCACATAGTATGTTGATATCCTTATTCTATCATAAATGAAGTGTCACTCTTTATCTCAGAGTGTCTCAAAGTGAAAGTCATGTTTCAAAAACATAATAACCCAATTTTTATCTTAACCATTTGCGAAAATTAAAATTAGTAAAGTCCTAAGTAATGTACAAAGCTCTTGCTTAATTATATAGGGTCTTGAATGTCGACTGATTTTATTTTTATATTTCATTAAAATTAAAAATAATAAATTCCTAAATAATTGTACCCCAAATCCTCACTCAATCTGATGAAGATTCGCACACATTGCTAACTAGTTCCCCAACAATATCTGAAGTTTTTTTTTTCCCCTCAAATATGGTTTGAGGTAAATTGATTTACCGTTTTTTTAAAACTCAACTATTACTTTTTAGTACGTAATTTAAATTATCCAAATTTTTAACCCCATAATAACAATGCTGAAACCCTTATCTCCTAATTCAACCTAGCTATTAAGGCCATCTTCAATGGGTAGTGCAAATGTGCATATTTGCATTTTTTCTCTTCTATAATGAGTAGAGAAAAATGCACATTCAAGAGAGAGAAAATTTAGCGGCAATGTAAAATAAGATTGGCACTACACATTGTGTAAGTGGTGGGGCCTACAGTTGGGCGGCCAACAGTTACCCCCCAGACTGTGGGCGGACAAAACTTCTCCGTCCAACTTCCATTTAAATAAAAAAAAAACATAAAATGTACGATTAGTGGGGAAAGAAATTTAATAATATTGTTGGGCGGGTAAAACTTATCCGTCTAAGGTGGGCCCCATCCCATCCTGCTCATTTTTACATTGTCCCATTGTGTATCCAAACAAAAAAATATACTTAAAATGGTCTAAATTTACATTGTCTTTCATTGTTCCATTGGAGATGGCATATCCGTAACTGGCCGGGAAAGAGCAGATCTTCGATATGCCGGATTCGCAGTGTTCTACCTCATAGTCTGGTGTTACCATTCTCTTATGGGAGAAGGGCAGTTGGATTTGTTAAAAGAAGAACAAGTGATATGCCAACATCGAGAAGTGCATTCAATTTTCACTTGTTTGTTTCCTTAAAAACTTCAAGCTTTCAAGTTGGGATTTTTTTGTTTGTAGTCTCTTTTTTGTCCCCCACAAGACAAGTGAAAATTCACAGGAGCATTTATACTACTCCCGCTTCAAATTAAAAGTCATTATTCACTTTTTGTATAGATGAAAAATGTGTTCAATCAATAGTCAACATCAACACATGTTCATTCGCACAAAATTTGAATAGTTAACTATGTTAAAAAAAAAAAATTAATTTGGATCGTCTTGAAAAGAAATAATGTATTCTTATTTTGTGATTTTGATTTTAAAAGTTAGGATTGTTGGAAGAATTAGGTTTTGATTCAAGAAAGTAAATTAAATAAGGGTAATCTAGTGAAAAATAAAATTTACAAGGTTAAGTTTAAATAAGAAAACAGGAGGAAAAAATGGCATTACTCATTGGTCAAAAAATAGAGCGCTAATTAAAATCATTACAAAAGTAATATGTCGGTTAACACATTAAAAATTGAGGAAGTCAGAAAATACCTTATTTTATAAGAGGTTTTCTTATTTGCATATGGGAATTCAAAGAAATTTAATTCTTATTACACGTAAAAGATTTCATGAAACAGCAAGAACAATTGTGTTGATTAGAAGAAAAAAGTAGTTGAAGCACTTTTTGTTCCAGTAGAGCCAGAAATATTCATATTCATGTGTTGGATATTTAAGAAAAAAAGACAGCTTATTTGGTCAAATTTTGAAGTGAATTTTATATGGGACATACATGTTAAAAGTGATGGGTCTCAGTACCAATGCGTTCTTTGTCGCAAGGAGATTAATTTGCATTTGTTCAAAATAGTTGAGTAAAAAATGAAAAATTTGGACTTAAAGTGACCCATTTGAATTTACACTAGATGGTGCAACATAGTTAAGTGAGTTTTTCCCACATTGGAAAAATGGTGGAAATGCTTGGAGTTGATATACCCAAGTTATGGAACTAACGCTTGGATGTCTTTGGGGAAGGGAAACGACCTACACTATGCATGTGTTGGGTTGGGCCAAAAGCTCACACGCTCGTTGCCGTCCAGTCCATGTCGCGGGTCAAAAAATTTATTATCTGGGCCAAAAAATTTCCGCATTAATTAAAACATTGTGTTGTTTTGTTAAGAGATATGATTATTCAAACAGTCACATCTTCTCTGGAAAAAACCAACAGTTGAAACTATAGATGTGATTTTTTTTGAACATTCCGATATCCGATCCGATTTTTTCGATTTCGGAGCGTATATAGGGTTTTTCAATTTTTCGAAACTACGCCGATCCGATTTTCAAAATTATTTCTGATATTTTCGAAAATATTTTCCGAATTTCCAATTTTTTTCGATTTTTTTAAATATTTGCATGTGTCCCACATCTGCTAGGAGATGAAGAAAGATCCAAAAAAGTCCTCTATAAAAGGAGATTATCCCTCTATCTTGGGCCAAAAGCCCACACGCTCGCTGTCGTCCAGTCCATGTCGCGGGTCAAAAAAATTATTTTCTGGGCCAAAATAATTTCGCATTAATTAAAACATTGTGTTGTTTTGTTAAGAGATATGATTATTCAAATAGTCATATCTTCTCTGGGAAACGCCAACAGTTGAAACTAGGGATGTGATTTTTTTCGAACATTCCGATATCCGATCCGATTTTTTCGATTTCGGAACGTATATAGGGTTTTTCGATTTTTCGAAACAATGCCGATCCGATTTTTTGAATTATTTTCGATTTTTTCCAAATTTTTCGATTTTTTTAAACATTTGCATGTGTCCCACATCGGCTAGGAGATGAAAACAGGTCCAAAAAAGTCCTCTATAAAAGGAGATTATCCCTCTATCCTCTACACGAATGAAAAAATGTTAAATCCTTATGTATTTACATGTTGGGTTAAACATTTTTCTTGATTTCTTTAAAATGAGAATTTCGAGTAATCGAAAATCCTATAATTTTTTTAAAAATTTGGAATTTCTAGATTTTTAGTATATTTTTTGAATTTATGATTTTTTTCGATTTTTCGATTTTTTTGAATTTGTAATTTTTTTAATTTTTCGAAAAAATTTGATCGAAAATCGAAATAATTATTTTATTTATGAAAAATCGATTTTTTTTCGAAGGGTCATTTTGCGATCCGATTCGACCGAAACACAGCCCAAGTTGAAACCCTTCATCACCAATATAAAGAACCATATACAGTCCATATTAAACACCAGAAATCTACCTGAATTCCCTACCCCTGTATGTGTTCCCTTCTTCCTACTTGAGAGAAATTCGACATTGTTAGTTCGTGGGACTGCTGTACTAAAGTGCTTCTTGCAACAGTCGGTGACTGTTTCATCATAAGAGGCAAATGCTCATTGAAGTTTCCATCAGCACCATAGCGGCGTCGTATTCTGTCTTAAGAAGAGATAGTTCAACTTTCAACTCGGTCAAATTTCTGCGAGTGATTATTTCAATCACGAATTGTATATTCTTCTTATCTTTCTTCATAGTCACTATAATTCTGATGAATTAGTTAATTTTAATTACTGTTTATTTATTTAGTGAAATATTATTTTCGTAATCCGGAAAACAGCATTCTTAAGACGAATTTTTTTTCTTTCGTATTGTTTCTCACTAAATAAATATTTTTCAAATCCGATTTTTTTTTAGAAAATGTAATTTACTTTGGTTAATTTTACTTGTTTTAATACATACAAAAACATGTTTACGTTTCATAAGATTGTTTTAATACACGTTATCTATATTTCTTCTATAATCTTATTTTTATAGTTTAATTCTCTACATTTCATAAGATGGTTATGTGTTAATTTATAACTGAATAACGGCTACTGAATCCTCTGAAAATGTGGTGTCCATTCCCCAAATTGATGTGCCGATTAGTGCTCCTACTCATTTCACCCATAGAGAAAAACCCTAAAAGATTAATGGTACTGATTTCAAATATTGGCAACAAAAAATGTTGTTATGTTTAATTACCAATATTCTTGCGAGGTTTATTAATAAAGATGCTCACGTCGTTAATGAAAATGAAACGGTTAAGACGACTTTGCTAGCTGTAGAGCATGGAAGCATTCGTATTTTATTTGCAACAACTATGCCCTTAACGGATTGGAAAATACACTTCATAATGTATATATCAAAACCGCTAAATTGTTATGGGAGTCTTTGGATAAAAGTTATAAATCGAGGATGCTGGCATGAAAAAATTTGTGGTTGGTAGATTTTTCGAGTATAAAATGGTTGATTCAAAGACTGTCATAAGCCAAGTCCAAGAGCTTTTGTTAATTTTCATAAAATATTTTGCTGAAAAAATGGTCATAAGTGAAGCGTTTCAAGTTGCTACGGTAATTTAAAAATTACCCCCTTCTTGAAAAGATTTTAAAAATTATTTGAAGCATAAACGAAAAGAAATGGGACTTACAGATTCAATTGTTCAGTTAAGGATAGAAGAAGATAATCGTAAATCTGGAAAGAAAAACGATAACCATGTTATGTCTGAAAAAGAAAATATTGTTGAGGATGGACACAAACTCAACAAAAAGAGGAAGCACACAAATAAGGGCACAAGTCAACAAAGTGGTGCTAAGAAGTTCAAAGGAAAATGTTTTAATTGAAACAAAGAAGGTCATAGGGCCAAGGATTGTCGCAAGCCGAAAAAGCAAGATAACTTCAAAAAGAAAGCACCGCATGCCAACATAACATAAATTGATGCACTATCTGATGATGTTTGCAACGTGTCTCTCTCTACAGTTGTATTTGAAGTAAATTTAATGGGTAACATCAAAGAGTGGTGGGTTGATACCGGCACTACATGTCATATGTGTTTTGATAAAAGTTTGTTCATAACCTACCATCCAATTTCAAATGGATAACAACTATTCATGGGAAACTCCTCTATATCCAAGGTTGAGGTCAAGGAAAAGTCGTGCTGAAAATGACTTCGGGGAAGAATTTCTCACTCAACGATCTATTGCATGTGCCCGACATTAGGAAGAACCTTGTCTCGAGTTCCGTTCTAAGCAAGAAAGGATTTAAGATAGTCTCTGTTGGTGACAAATTTGTACTAAGCAAAGATGGAATGTATGTATGATAAGGATATATGTGATGGGATGTTTCAATTGGACGTCATGACTGTTGTATCCAAAAGTAACAATGATAATAATATGATATCTTCTCCTTATATGATTGAGTGTATGGATATGTGGCATGGTAGACTAGGACATGTTAATTATAATACTTTAAGAAAATTAATTCCCTAAGAATTAATTCCTAAATTTAACATTAATACAAGTCACATATGTGAAACATGCATAGAAGAAAAATTAACTAAAACACATTTCCATTCAATTGGCAGGAGTAGTGAACCTTTCGATTTAATTCACACTGATATATGTGATTTAAAATTTGTTCGAACTAGAGGTGGGAAAAAGTACTTTATTACCTTTGTGGATAATTGGAATAGATATTCCTATGTCTAATTATTAAGAAGCAAACATGAAGCAATTGAAGCTTTTAAGCAATACAAGATGGAAGTTGAGAATTAAATTTAAAAAAAGATTAAAGAATTAAGAAGCGATAAAGGTGGTGAATACGAATCCCCTTTTAAGGAAATGTGTTTAGAGAATGACATTATTCACCAAACTACCACTCCTTACTCTCCTCAATCCATTGGGATTGCGGAATAAAATAATTGAACTTTAAAAGAAATGATGAATGCAATGTTAATAAGTTCGGGATTAACCAAAAACATGTGGCGGGAGGCATTGCTTTTAGCTAATTACATTCTTAACAAGTTGATTCATAAGAAAATGAATAAGATACTCTATGAATTGTGGAAAGGGAACAAGCCTTCCTACAAATACTTAAAAGTATGGGAGTGTCTTGCAAAAGTACTAGTCTCAGAACCTAAAAAGGTGAAAATTGGTCCAAAAACTATTGACTACATATTCATTGGCTATGCACATAATAGTAGTGCATATCGGTTCCTTGTGCATAAATTTGACATTTCTAAAATTCATGAAAATACAATTATAGAATCTAAAAATGCATCATTCTTTGAAAATACATTTCCTCGTAAGAATGCACAAGAAACAAGTTCTAAGAAAAGAATGCGTGAAGTTACAAATGTTCAACCTCGACATATTATTGAGGAAGAACCTAGACATAACAAAATAGCTAAGCCCTCAAAATCTTTCGGTCCGAATTTTCAACATATATGTTAGAAAGTGAACCTCAAACGGTAAAGGATGCTCTATCCACTCCGAAAGCCTCATATTGGAAAGAAGTTATTAATAGTGAAATTGAATCCACTGTGTAAAATCATACATGGAAACTGGTGGACCTACCATTGGGGACAAAACTCTTAGGGTGTAAATGGATATTCAAATGAAAAATGTAAGATAATGGAACTATTGATAAATATAAGGCTAGACTTGTAGCTAAAGGATACAAGAAAAAGGAGGGAATAGATTATTTTGACACTTATTCACATGTTACAAGAATTACATCCATTGGAGTGTTAACTGCAGTTGCAGCAATACATAAATTGGAAAATCACCAAATGGATGTCAAAACAACAATTTTAAATAGTGAATTAGATAATGAAATATATATGGAACAACCAAAAGATTTTAAGTCTCCCGAAAATAAAAGGAAAGTTTATAAATTTGTCTAACCATTATATGGGTTGAAATAAGCACTAAAAAACAGCACAAAAAAATTGATAATGTCATGAAGTCAAATGGTTTCAAAATAAATGAGTGTAACAAATGTGTCTATGTCAAATGAACTCAAGCAGGACATGTGATTGTATGTCTATATGTAGACAAATGATTATAATTTTTAATAATAATAACGTTATCAATTCTACTAAACAAATATCATTTAGTGGATTTGAAATGCAGGACTTGGGACTAGCTGATGTAATTCTAAGAATTAAAATGGCTAGAACCATTCAAGGAATTAGCTTATCTCGATTACATTACATTGAGAAGATAATTCAAAAGTATAATAAATATGATTAAACTCCAGTGAGAACACCCGTAGATCCAAGTCATAACCTCTTTAAAAGTAGCGGTGAAAGTATATCTCAATTAAAGTATTCTAGTATTATTTGAAGTTTGATGTAGTTATGAAACTTTACTCGATCGGATATAGCATACTCGATTAGTAAGCTTAATCGATATACGAGTAATCCCTAGAAAGATCATTGGGAAGCCTTGATAAGAGTTCTTCGATATCTTCGATACTCTTTGAAGCATGGGTTGCACTACGAACGATATCCAACTCTACACGAAGGCTATAGCGATGCAAATTGGATATCCGATTCAAATGATTCTAAATCCACAAGTGGATACATATTTACTCTTGGAGGTGCTTCCGTACCTTGAAAATCCTCATAGCACACATGCATTGCAAGATCCACTATGTAATTTGAATATATTATTTTAGCCCAAGTTGGGGAGGAAGCCGAATGGCTTAGAAGATTCTTAGAGGATATTCCAATATGGTCAAAGCCCGTGCCACCTATCATAATACATTGTGACATTTAATCAGCAAATGCTAAGCCTGAGAATAATAATGATAATGGTAAGTCACAACATATACATCCTCGACATCAAATCGTTAGACAATTTCTCTCACATGAAATTATTTATGTTAACTATATAAAGCAAATGGAAAATATTGCAGATCCACTAACTAAAGGCATACCTGGAGAGCAAGTTACAAGTTCATTATGTAGAATGGGCCTAAAGCGTGTAAATTCTAAAGAGTCGTCTTAATGAAAACCTAACCTAAATGAATGGAGATCTTAAGAAATAGGTTCAAAGGAACAACCTAATTATTATGACTTAGTTAGCACTGAGAAATAATACTCTAATTACTTCCTCCCATTCCAAAGATGAGTCATGCACAAATTGCTGCGTGTATAAGGACAAACTATGTTTTTAATAATTTATATATCTTGAATGTATAAGTCAAGTGGGGTATTAGAAGGATATTCTTTATAAAAATAACCTATGTAAGTGAGAAGGGGCCACTTCTATGAGAATAATGAAGTCTATTTCTCTCGCACAATCATGAAACCAGGAGGCGTTCAATGCCAAAATGGACACAATAATGAGAAACGATAAGGTTAGAAAGACATTATGTGAATACTATTGTCTCAGTTTACACAAATGGTTAATCAATTCAAGACACCACGTTCATTGATTAGCTAGTAAGCTCGATCGTATCGGACAAAGAAAAATTCAAAGCCACAATGTATCTTTTTCGATGCAATGTTTTTTCCTAGAAAATTTGTCTTTTTGCATCTATATTCATTTGGTTCTTCCAAATTTCATTCATGTGGGTGATTGTTGGATATTTTAATAAAAAGAAAGGTTATTTGGTCAAACTTTGGAGTAAATTTTATGTGGGACGCACATGTTAAAATTGACATATCTTAGTACCAATGCGTTCCTTGTCACAAGAAGATTAATTTTGTATACTCATTTGTTCAAAGTAGTGGAGTAATGAATAAGAAATTTGGACTTAAAGTGACCCATTTGAGTTTAAGCTAGATGGTGTAACTTAGTTAAGTGAGTTTGTCCTACATTGAAAAAGTGGTGGAAATACTTGGAGTTGATATACCCTAGTTATGGGACTAATGATTGAATGCCTTTAGGGTATCCCAGAAGGGGAGATGACCAACACTATGCATGTGTTGGGATTGGACCAAAAGCCCACACATGTTTACACGTGTCACTGCCATCGTTCGTCTGGCCCGACCCGTGCTCGGGTCCGGGTCTTAGGTCTTTCTTGAGCAACTATGAAATTTTTTGGAAAATTTTTTAATTGACCTCTGGGCTTTAAAATTTATTTTCGGTATCAAATTTTTTTCCCAAAAATGAATGAATGAATGAATTATTTAATTCTTTATGCATTAATAAAAATGATGTTGCCATTTTAATTATTTTAATTAAAATGTTATGTTGTTTTGTTAAGAGATATGACTGTTCAAACAGTTACATCTTTACTGAAAAAACCCAATAGTTGCAACCCTTCATAACCTATACAAAGGCCCATATGCAATCCATTTTAAACACTAAAAATCTACCAGAATTCTCTACTCCTGTCCTTTTTCCCTTCTTCCTTCTTGAGAGAAAATCACCATTTCTAGTTTGTGGGACTACTACACTGAAGTGCTTCTTGCAACAGTTGGTGTTCATTTCATCCTCGAAGGCAGATGCCCATTGATGTTTCCTCCATCACCGTAGCGGGAGCGTATTCTATCTTAAGGAGAGATAGTTCAACTTTTGACTCGGTCAAATCTCTTCGAGTGATTATTTCAATCACGAACTATATGTTTTTCTTGTCTTCCTTTATAGCCATTGTTATTTTTATTAATTAGTTAATTTTAATTACTATTTATCTATTTAGTGAAATATTATTTTCGCAACCCGAAAAACAACATCATGTTCATTATATAAAATTTAATAAACTGCCAAATTGCCAGATTGTAAAATTATAATTATGATTATTTGCCCTCCTATATTTAAAAGAAAAAAACTAAAGAAAATAATAAGCAGAAGTTATGGATGGACTATCTTGAAGGATCGGACAACACTTGATTGGCAATGCCGCATTAATGACATATACCGATGTTGTCAATGTCGCACTGTTACATTGCTAGGATCATCACATCCATCTGAAGGGAAGCAAGAGAGGAGTTGAACCAAGCCAGAAGGGTAAGGTAGGTGGGAATTATGTCAGTATGGCACCGCAATAGCATTCAGGTAGACACTAGGGACGAGATTCCACTTTTGGGGGATCAGGTCAAGAGGTTTAGATCTTGGGGTTATCGACCCGATAAAGGTTTCAGGCAGTGCCAGTAGGGTCCTCAGTAATAATAGGTTCCTCAAGACTATCAGGGCTAAGGGAATAATGGTGGAGGACAACAGGGTCGATGTCATCAGGGCCAATATTTGGGTCAGCACCGTCAGGGCCATTATGAGTCATATACAGAGAGAATTCTCAGGAGACTGCTTTATTTGTGGATAAACAGGCCACAAGAGAAGAAACTGCCCACAGAAGGGTAGAGAATCATAGAAGTATGGTGCCCAGTAGGGACAACAGACACAATTAGGCCTGATAGCATCAACCCCACCGTAGAAGGGTAAACTACAGTTGGGACGCGTCTATAATGTTCAAGATGCAACCATACAGTAGGCCCTACAGGCACCACCGACAGTAGAGAGTACATTTCCTATTCACGGGATTGAGGGTATGATTCTATTTTATACGGAGGCATCACACTCTTCTATAGCAACCAAATTTGCATGAGCTTCCGGTCTACTAGAGACAACCCGTAGTCTCCTTATGTGTGTAGAGTCACCGATGAGTAGTGGTTCGCTTATACACTCGATTTGTAGGGGTGTGGACAATGATGTGGGTAGATTATGTTTAGCCTCCGACCTTCTCGCATTAGATATAGTGGGGTATGATGTTATTTTGGGTATGGATTGGTTATCTGGATACCGAGCGAGGGTGGATTATTTTGAGAGGACTATTATGTTCTCAATTATAGGGCAGGAGAAGCTCTTAGTTGCTATGCCTATTCCTAAGGGAGGGTCAAGCACCCATCTATATTCCATTAAGGAGGATACCTCACATGATGTGGTTATTTCATTAGACTCAATTCGTGCGGTGAGAGATTTTGAGGATGTGTTCCAGGAGATACCCAGGATATCCTCTAGTCGAGAAATTAAGTTCATCATTGACCCAACATCGTGTACGAGGCCTATCGCTCGAGTGCCTTATTGTATGACCCCATTTGAGATGAAGGAGTTAAGGGAGAAAATTCAGTAGCTCTTGGGGAAGGTTTTTATCTGACGGAGTACATCACCCTAGAGTGCGTCGATGTTGTTCATCAAGAAGATGGATGGATCGCTTGGTTATGTATCGATTATAGAGAGTTGAACAAGGTCACGATCAAGAATAAGTACCCACTGCCTCGAATTGATGATCAGTTCGAATAACTGAGAGGAGAAGCTTAATTTTCAAGGATAAATATGAGGTTTGGATATCATCAGTTGTGCATCAGAGAGGAGGATGTTCCTAAAATTTCTTTCCTTGCACGATATGGGTCATAGATGTTAAGGGTGATGCTATTTGGGATCATCAATGCGCTAGAAGTGTTCATAGATCTGATGAATAGACTTTTCAGAGAGTTCCTTCACCATTTCATGATCGTGTTCATCGATGATATTCTGGTTTACCCTCATTTAGAGGAGGAGCATGACGAGCATCTACGGATGGTTTTAGAGACACTGCGGGAACATCAGTTGTACGGCAAATTTGAGAAGTGTGGGTTTTATCTTCAAAAGGTGCAATTTTTGGGCCACATTATTCTTGACAAGGGTATTGCGATCGATTTGAATAAGGTATTGGTGGTGAGGGAGTGAGGATAGTCCATGACACCAGTCAAGGTTCGTAATTGTCTGGGGCTGGCCAAACACTATAGATGATTTATTTGGGGTTTATCGAAGATTGCATGTTCGTTGAAAATTATGACTCGCAAAGGGATGCCATTTGTTTTGGAAGACTATTGCTAGTTAGCTTTGAATGAGGTAAAGAACAAACTGACCTCTGCACCTGCACTTGCACTGCCTAGGGGACGAGTGGAGTACCGTGTCTACACAGATGCATACTTGTAGGGACTTAGGGGTGAATTATAGTAGGAGGAGAAGGCTATAGCTTATGCATCTCTCATGCTTAAGCCCCAAGAGAGGAATTACCCCACACATGACTTGGAGTTAGTAGCGGTTGTGTTTGCCTTGACGATTTGGAGGTACCATCTTTTGGGGGAGAAGTTTCCTTATTCACGAACCATGAATCGCTTAAGTATCTGTTCACGTAGAAGGGTCTGAACATGAGGTAGAGGTGATGGTTAGAGTTCATGAAGGATTACCAGTTTGATATTTAGTATCATCCTAGGAATGCAAATTTAGTGGCAGATGCATTGAGCTGATGACCTTCATGAGAGATAACGGAGGTTTGGAAGGTGAAGTGGAGAAGGATTCGACATGATGATGAGGTTATCAGATCTTGTATGTCCGTATTTCTATCACACTCGATATTGTTATGAGGGTGGTGAAAGCCCAGGAAGGGGATCAGTATTGCTAAGACAAAGTTCATCGGTCGTTAGTTGAAGGGGCAGAGTAGTATTTGATCAGTTTAGAGGGAGGTATGCATTTTAATGGGAGACTCGTGGTTCCATAGGACGAGGATGTGAGACATACAGTGATGTTAGAGTCTTACAGGTCTAGATTTGCTGTACATCCCGGTGGGGAAAAGATGTACCATGATATGCGTAGGCAGTATTTATGGTCGGGGATGAAATAAGACATATTGGAGTTTATCTCGAAGTGTACTACCTTGAAGCTAGTGAAGTTATACCACCATGGATCGATAGGGATGTTGCATCCACTCGAGATTCTAGTGTGGAAGTGGGAGATCATCTCCATGGATTTCATTAACGGGTTATCGATATCGGAGAGAGGTTACGACTCCATATGGGTGATAATAGATCGGTTGACCAAGGTGGCCCATTTTCTTCAATTTTTTACGAATTTTGAGACGAGGAAGTATGCACAGTTGTTAATCACTGAGATAACATGGATACATGAGATTCTGATTAGTATTATGTCCGATCGAGACAAGGTCTTTGTGTCCCATTTATGGGAGAGCTTTCAAGAGGCAATGTACAAAAAATTACGTTTGAGTACAACGTATCACCCATATATAAATGGGCAAATGGAGAGAGTTAATCAGATTCTTTAGGATATGTTGCAGATGTGCATACTTGACTTCGTGGGAGGATGGGAGCATTATCTCCCAATTGTGGAGTTTGCGTATAATAACTCCTTCCAGCTCACCATCGGAATGGCACTATTTGAGGCATTGTTCGATTGGCCTTCTTGTTCTCCCACTTTCTACTTAAAGGTGGAAGACAACAAGCTTTTAGGAAAAAAGATGATTTAAGACACCACTGCCAATATTAAGTTGATTTAAGGGTGTATATGTATAGCTCAAGACAGGCAGAAGAGTTACATCGGTGCAGATGGGAGGCACATGGATCTTGATATTGGTGACCAAGTGTTAGTGCGAGTGTCTCTTATGAAAAGGGTTATGAGTTTCGATAAGAAGGGGAAGATAACGCCAAGACGTGTCGGACCATTTTTTTATCATCGAGAGGGTTGGAACCGTAGTGTATAGACTGGAACTACTGGAGCACTTGACGAATTCATGTCATGTTCCATGTGTTATCGCTGAAGAGATACCGGAGGAGTGAGAGATATTTTTCCACGTTCCATTAGAGGAGATCGGTTTGTAACCAAATATCTCGTATGAGGAGCGACCAGTGATGATACCTGATCGTAGTGAGCATAAGCTGTAGTCTAAGGTGGTACCCTTAGTTCGAGTTCATTGGGGGCACCATAATGTGGGTAAGTCGATGCGGGAGAGGGAGGATGACATGCACAAGTAGTATCCAGAGATGGAGATCCTAAGAAATAGGTTCAAAGGGACAACCTAATTATTATTAATCAGTTATCATTGAGAAGTAATACTTTAATTACTTCCTCCCATTCCAATGATGAGTCAATGCACAAACTGTCGCATGTATAAGGATAAACTATGTTCTTAATGATTTCTATATCTTGAATGTATAGGTCAAGTGGGGTATTAGAATGACACTCTTTATATAATTCACTTATGTGAGTGAGAAGGGCCCACTTATATGAGAATAATAAATGCTCTTTCTTTAGACACTCATGAAACCAAGAGGTGTTCATGGCCAAAATGGACACAACAATGAGATCCAATAAGGTTGGAAAGACATTATGTGAATACTATTGTCTCAGTTTACACAAATGGTATTTCAATTCAAGACATCACATTCATTTATTGGCTAGTAAGCTTAATAGTATCTCACTAGTAAGGATTCAAAGCTACAAACTATATTTTTCGATGCAATGTTTTTTCCTAGAAAATCTCATTGTTTGCATTTATATTGGTTTGATTCTTCCAAATTTAATTCATATGGGGGATTATTGGATATTTTAATAAAAAGAAAACTTATGTGGTTAAAATTGACGTGTCTTAGTACCAATGCATTCCTTGTCGTGAGGAGATTAATTTGGTATACTCATTTATTCAAAATACTGGTGTGATGAATGCGAAATTTAGACCTTAAATGACCTATTTGAGTTTAAGCTAGATGGTGTAACTTAGTTAAGTGGGTTTGTCCCACATTAGAAAAGTGGTGGAAATGCCTGGAGTTGATATGCCCAAGTTATGGGACTAAGGATCGAATGCCTTTGGAGTATCCCAACGATTTAAAGGGGAGATGACCTACACAATGCATGTGTTGGGCTTTTACTAAAGGCCCACATGCGTGTGCGTATGCTACCGTCATTGTCCGTCCTTCCCGTGCCCAGGTCCAGGTCATAGGTCTTTCTTGAGCAACTATGAAATTTTTTAAACAAAATTTCAATTGATCTTTGGGATTTAAAATAATATTTTGGACCAAAAAATTTGTTTCCCCAAAATGAATTAATTAATTACAGATTAATTAATTATTTAATTATTTTTGTATTTATTAAAACGCTGTGTTGTTTTGTTAAGAGATATGATTGTTCAAACAGTTACATCTTTCCTAGAAAAGCCAATAATTTGAACCCTTCACCACCTCTATAAAGGACTATATGCAGTCCATTTTAAATGCCCGAAATTTACCTGAATTCCCTACTCATGTCGTTGTTCCTTTCTTCCCACTTGAGAGAAATTCGCCATTATTGGTTAGTACGACTATTGCATTGACGTGCTTCTTTCAATAGTTAGTGATCATAGACACCACATTCTAGGATCCCTAAGTCTTCCCTTAGGTCCCTATCACCTCCCCATCTCACTGCAAACCACATGTCGTACTTCGAGTACCGATCTATAAGCCATCGGGCGCCGCTGAGCACCATTTGACTTCGGTCAACTCTATCATTAGAGATAAATTTCTTTGAATCTTTTAAGGGATATGAATACCCTTTTCAACGGTCTACCCCATGTGCAAATCGATTCGGAGGCCGCCCGACACTCTCGGGCCCCAAATTAACCCCAATCAACTTCACCGTCAGAGTGAAATCGCTTTGAATATTAGAAAGGCGCTGAAACACCATTTCAAAGGTTCACCCCGTGCGTGAAATAGCACAACCATTTCGATGAACAATCAATTATCCCTCAAAAATTGATCCGGAGGCCACTGAGTGCTCCCAGGCTCCGTTTGACCAAAGCCAACTCTTCAACTCGAATGATACTAAATGAATCTCTGAAGGTCACTGAATACCCTTTTCAATGGTCTTCCCCATGTGCAATTTAGACCTACAATATGGACAACGAGCGATTCCGAGCTCCGATTCACCAAGGTTAACCTTTCAATCTGAGAGAAACTCTTTGGAATATCGAAGTACATATCCTAAAATTTCCAACGGTCCACCCCGTGCATGATTCTGACTTACCATGCGGACGAACGATCTGTTTCCATCTGATGATCTCCCGTCCAAAATACCAATGTGCACTTTCGAGCCACATTTAACCTAAATTAAACTCTTGGACCCAGTGAAAGTCCAAAGGACTGTTGAAGGTCTCTGAAGTACCTTTCTAACGGTGTGCCCCGTGCACGATTTAAATTGACGGTTTATGTTTTACAACCATTTTTTAGAAAAATCTGCACAAGATTACCAATTAGCAGGTCCAAATCCCTGCCTATCGGCACAGTGTTTGGGATCACATGCCGATAGGCACCCCTTGGGGTAGGCCGATTGGAACCCCGTGACCCTATAAATAGAGTTCATGACCTCACTCCGTAGCAAAAGAGAACATATTCATAAGCATCAGTGATCTCGGTAATATTCCCTCAAAATCAGTGAAGTCCCTCATGTGAAGTTCGATCCAAGCTTACATTCTGATCCTTTTCGTACCCAATTTGGTAAATATCCTTCTCTATCATCAACATTCATCAACACGCAAGGGAGTTCATCCAAGATCTAAGATCAAGCTTCAAAGAAGGTCCAATTCCTTCCCTCTCTCTTTAAATTCCTGATTTTTGCATAATAAACATTAGATTCATAATGTAGTTCTTTCCTTAGTCGATACACATTAATATCTACACTTTTATTAGTATATTACACATACTTTATTTTCTACAAAAAACCCAAAAACAAATAAAAGAGGGCTATACCCGTAAATTTCGAACATAATTATCCATCAAACCTTTTTCCAAAACTTAAAAAAACATTTTCTACAGATACATATATAATAAAATTTTGTTTGAATCTATGGGATAAACCCCACCCTTATTCTACATTCGAACTATGTGGAATTTGATGCCTTTATAGGCTACGTAGGCGTCTCGAATTAAAATTCGAGAGTCGAGTCAATTTTTCAATTTTCTCAATTCCAAAATTTTCCTAATTTTCTAAAATCTCCCATTTTCATATTTATATGTATATCATGCTTGTTCGCAATTTATCGAACACATATTATCGTTTCCTAATAACGATCAATATCAAATCCACAAATCATATTTTCTACATATGTTATTTTGGGAACATTCGTATGGATGACCTCACTCTACCTTGTCCATGGTATGAGTTGAATGATTCCAATCTCCATGATATAAACACGTACACACACTACATGAAGATATAAAGGAAGATAATAACACTAGACTATGAAAGACCGAAAGGGAGGGATGAATGCCTAACACCTTCCCATTTCGTAACTTATCCCACAAACCTTCAAACTATTGGTTTCGTATGCATCAGTTTATCCTTGATGCCTCTCTCCCAAAGTGGAAACATTTTATTTTGTCTGTTTTTTGCAAAATAGGCTGGAGACTCCATCTCTTCACATTTACCCCCACACCTATGACGACCGAAGCACCTTTTAAAGAGGGGTTCGAGATCGTGGCACATCCTTCCCAATGGGATATATCTCTCTCCCCCTGACGCCTCCCGGGATAGACACAGTGGCGACTCCACTGGGGACTATTTTTAAGAGGGCTAAACTTTGTTTACATGGGTGTTTTATTTTCTTGTATATCCCCTATTTTTCATGTTCCCCTTATTATTACATGTACATAAGTACCTCATTCTTATGCCACTTTTAGCATACTTGTAAAAATTCTCTATGTACACTTCACACCATGTGCACCTAGGATCACATATATCCACATCTTGCACACACCATTTATAAATCCATGCTTAGGTGTCACTAAACACACCTCCACTTGTATATATACATGCTCACTTACACTTATCACACACCACCCACTCTTACTTGTTATACCTGCTCTACTGTTTATACTTATACCTTATTCTCGACTGGGCATAATACTCTCTCTATAAGATACTAATCAAAGAATCATGTATAGTACACACCACATCACCAAAGAGCATTTCTATTGACCAAATTTTATCCCGTAACTGAGGAGTCACTTCATGATAAGCACTGGTCTAACAGGTCACAGATAGCCTAAGCAATATGACTCTCATCTTCCATTGGCCACATACCTTTTACACATATCGAACGGTCCCCCCGCATCGTACCGCTTGACTAAAGTCATGACGGGAGGTATATCATAAGGAACTCATTCATGTACGTTGAGTATATCAAATTTTCTCTCACACGTACCGTCCCCACGAGCTATATAGTGAGGTAATTCAAACTCAAGTATATCAAATGGCTTGTCCACACGTACCGATTGCCCTAAAAATCAAGACGTATATTATCGAAGTCATGCTAAAGTTGGGAACACCTTCCAATTAATCCAACAATGGCCTACCCGCATATAGGTATCATGCTTAGGACACAGATATTAGATTGCCAGATTCAATCAGAAACTCAGCCAAAATTCTAGGTCGGCCTGCCACCAAAATTTTTATGTATTTTTTAAAATGGGACCCTTCCCGTGAGCCTGGTAACAAGTCCAACCCAAGTTTATATGTTATAAACCCAAATTTTTCCAGTGTCGGGTCCCGTCCTACATTTCTTTTTTGTTTCTAGGAAAACTTAATACAAGTGAGAAGCTAATAAACATAATAATCATGTTGAGACCCATCTCTCGTCTTCTCCCCTCTCTTTCCAAAAGTGTCCAAAACATTTTTTCACTTTTATTGAAAATTCCAAAAACATTTTCTTTTCCTCCAAAAAAGAATTTATTTTCCTCATGTTTGCTAAAAATTTCAAAAAACATTTTCCTCCTTTTCTAAAAATAACAAATTCCTCTTCTTTTCTTTTCCAAAAATAAATCCCAATTTTTCTCCTTATCAGGTCGATCACATACCCTTCGCATGGCTCCCTATTGACTTCGATCTTCAGTCAAACTGCCTCAAAGTTCTGTCAGTCCCCTTACATCTTTCGAGCTCGAGATTCACCCGCCTTCCATGGAGAACATGGATTAAGTGCCGAATGTACAACTGGATTTGTTAATAGTTCTAGCTCATCTCATTTCCAAAATTAACAACCTTCAAACCGAGGTTCATGAGATGCAAAGAAATTGGGTCCCTGTCCCCGATGATCTCGAGGTCCTCTTCCCTCGCGCTATGGGTCTGCCTGCACCCGAGCCTATTTGGGTTCCCAAGAAATACCAGCAATCTCCCCATTCTCCTCCTTCTAATGGGCCACTGCCAACCCATCTGCCTATGCCAAAACTTTCTCAGTCAGGGGCTAACTTACTTGTGACTATTGACCCGAAAGAGGGAGAATTGAATAAGGTCAAGGAAGACCTCAAGATGTTGACCAAGAAATTCAATAAAGTAAGACTCTTTGGGAAATACATAGACTACACCCACATGTCTCCCTATCCTAAACCCAATTTACTGGAAAAATTCAAGATGCCCAATATTGAGAAGTTTGGAGGTAGTTGACCCCCGATCATTCATCTCCATAGATATCACCGAACCATGACTCTCGTAGGGGCTTCTAAAGAAATAATGGCCCAGATGTTCCAACAGACTTTAAAAGATAGCACTCTCCGTTGGTTCTTATCCCTTGAGGAATCTAGGATCCGTAGTTGGGAAGATGTTTCCCGTGAGTTCATGTTACAGTATAAGTACAATGAAGATCTAGAAGATACCCGCTGTGACTTATATCTACTTAAGATGAAACCTGGGGAATTAGTCAGAAACTTCATATCAAGGTGGAGAGAAAAAGAAATTACCATGACCAATCGGCCTTCCAAAGAAGAACATGCCAGTATCGTAAAGAAGAACTTCCTACCCCATGTCCGAGCAACAATGGGAGGACATTATTATGCTCACTTTTGAGCCCTCTCAGAAGCAGGAGTGGAGATAGAAGAAAGTCTTGCCAAGATAAAAGTTGAACCGAGTAAAACCTCTAAATAGTTTGCTCCTAGGAAGTTTAAAAAACCTTCTAGTACCACAATTTCTACCACCAACAACATCTCTCAGCCTGCCACTTCATTGGCCCCAAAAATTCGACCAAACCGATATCAAAAGGAATACACCGAGCTTCATGCTCCTCTCTCTAAAGTCTACCAGACCCTCTTGAGCCAAAATCTGATCAAACCATTGGAACCCCATCCATTACCAAACCCACTTTTGAAAAACTTTAAACCTGATGCCCACTGTGACTTTCATTAAACTACTGGAAATACCATCGACCAATGTTTCCATATTCGAAATGTGATCCAATGACTGATTGACCGGGGTTTCACCGCGCCACCATTTAATCCCAAACCAAACACTACCCATAATCCACTCCTGAATCATGTAAATGCCATCTTCCTAGAAGAAGACTCAGAATTTGACCTATCCACCCAAATCATTCCGAGAAAATCACTAGTAATACTCATATACTCTCCTAAACCTCTCCAAAAATGCTCATATTCTCTCTTACATCCTACCAGCTTCGTTGATCAAGCCTTATCCCTTCTTACCCGGGCATGCATCACTTTTTACACCCATTTTCGAGGTAAATATATGGAACTATCAAAAGTATTGAACCAACTCTTAGAGTTCGGGTTGAAATTGCCCTCCTAGATGATCATCAACTGTCAGAGATTCAGTAGATTGTTCTTAAAATCTCAAAAATGGGCTCGAGAGTCAGACAATTAGGTGGTGCCAATCGACAAAGTTAGTCTAAACGACGTGTTCTAGACCATGATAGATTTGTTTCGACATACATGTGACATTTATAGTGTATCTGAGCTACTTGATGCTTTGAAATTACATGGGCACCTGGTCCCTTCAGTTCTAGAGTGCATTGACTTCGCATGGAAAGACAATTTCATTGCCACCATAGATGGAGACAATTTTGAATATTCATATGAAGAGTAAGATTGAAAAAATACTAGTTTGATAGCCAATATATGCAGGATGATATCATTCGAGGAGATGCTAGGAGAAATCAACAAGGTGGCTGAACAACTCGATATCGATGAAGAAACAGGATTTCTATTTTCCCTTATTTTATAAACCACATGACTAGTTCAGAAAGACACTAACAAATTCCAAGCCTACAACCATAAACAAATGATAAAGGGAAGGGTGTTGAGAATCTCCCTATACTAGAAATGACCCTCGAAGAAAATAAGGTCCTCAAACAACTAAAGAAAACCATAGCATCAAAGGGGGGTCTTCTTTCCTTCATAAAAAATTAAAGTTCTTCGCCAATGGGCAAGTCATCACCATCTTGGGCGACGAATACAAAACTGAGAATGCCAACACGAGTAATCCAGTACTTGAAATACAGCACGGGGTGAATGATATGCTTCTGTCAGGATTCCAAGTTGAACCAATCCTACTCCGAGTAGGGGATGACTTCAAAGACAGGGCATAACCCTTATGGAAACGTCAATGTAATCCAGATGTTCAAGAGCATGGACTTCATGCCCGAATTAGGCTAGGGCAAAGACAACTAGGGATTATTGGACCCATTGTGTTGAAGGATGACTTTTCGCCTTAGGTCTTGGGCTATCAGTTGTCAGAAGAAGAACTCAGAATGATTCCTCAGCCTCGATTAAAGAGGATATTGGAATGTGCTCAAATTATCCGGGGAGATTTTGCTAAATGGAAGATTCATCAGAGAGGGTGAAGATTTCCCCTTCTGCTACATCCATGAACCTTGGTATGGCCATGTAGCTAAAAGAATGAAACCATGAATGGAGATATTCTTTGACGACGGCAACTCATGGGACGAGAGTTCCCAGCACTATATACAACCACTCACTGAAAAGACCATAACTTATACGGAGGATTTTGAGGGAAGTGACTTCGAGGGTTCTTTTAATTTACAAACACTTGGCTGACACTTTTCATGATCCACTCAGGGGCCACATCGTTGAATCCATCCCGCCTCATCAAAAATGTTGATGCACCTCTTATCAACTAGCATGCTTCACCTGTTCCACCTGCTAATGTTCAACCTAACCCCGATGTTTACCACCTTTCACTTTTAGTTATTTTCCCTCACTCTAATGTAATCAAGACCTCCTTTGATGAGGTTCTCAATGTTGTTTTTCCTATCAATGAAATAAATGAATATTTTGAGTATCCTGTTGTGCCTTACATTAATTGTCTTGGTTCTAATTAAACTCTTGATGATGATTATTTTACAAATGAACAATTCTTAACTGATCTAAGTAAGGTTAACAACAAATAACATAACCGCTTTCAAGTTAATCAAGATGAAACTGTTGTTATTAATCTCGATTTTAGTAGCCAAATCTGTGAGATTAAAATAGGGGGCCACCCTTAATGAGCATGAGCGTGCGCAACTTGAGGAATTATAAAAATAATTCGTAGATGTCTTCGTATGGTCCTACGATGATACCCGACATTGACCCTGAGATAGCACATCATGAGATTCCAACTCTCCCTAAATGCAAACTGATAGAACATAAACTAAGAAAGCTCCACACGGAATGGTCACTCAAAGTTAAAGAAGAAGTAGTCAAGAAACTGAACGTGGGCTTCATTAATGTGATCGAATATCCCACATGGATAGCCAATATCATACATGTGCCCAAATTAGAACGGAAGGTTCACGTGTGTGTCGACTACCGAGACTTGAACAAGGCCTCTCCGAAGGATGATTACCCACTACCCAACATCGACATGATTGTGGAAAATACGACCAGTCACACTCTCAAGTCATTCGTTAACGGTTTTTCTAGATATAATTAGATTAATATGCACCCAGATCACCAGAGAAAACCAAATTCATCACCCCTTAGGGAACCTTTTACTACACTGTCATGACATTTTATCTAAAAAATGTAGGGGCTACCTACCAGAGGGATGTCACAACCATCTTTCATGATCTGATACATAAGGAAGTCAAGGTCTATCTAGATGACATGATTATTCAGTCCAAGAAAAGGAAGGGTCATGCTCCCGCTCTCCGAAAGTTGTTCGAGCGACTACGATAGTACCAGATATGCTTAACCAACAAAAATGTGTCTTCGGTGTTCCTAAAGGAAAACTCTTGAGATTCATGGTTAGTGAGAAAGGGATAGAAGCATATCCTGCTAAGCTAAAGGCCATACTTTAGATGCTACCACCTTGAACGAAGAAGGAAGTCCCCGCTTTGCTTTGTAAATTACAGTACATCAATCGGTTTATCAGTCAATTGACTTCCATCTGTGAACCCATCTTCAAACTCCTCCGAGAAGATTGAACCAAAGTCTGGAATGAAGGTTTCTAAGAAGCCTTCGATTTAATCAAGCAATACCTAACCCAACCTCCGGCGCTCATGCCGTCGCAGCATGATCTTCCCTTACTCCTATACCTAATCGTAACCGATACTACAACTGGGACTTTGCTATCTCAATACCTTGAAGAAACTCGCAAAGAGATAGTTATCTACTATGATAGTCAAAATTTGGCAGGTTGCGAAGTTAACTACATTGCCTTGGAAAAAGCATGTGTTTCCATTGTATGGGTTACCTAAAAGTTACGACACTACATGCTTGGCTTTCCCATCAATCTTATATACCGCATGGATTCCATAAAGTACCTACTCGAGAAGCCCCCCTATCCAGCCGAATGGACCATTGGTTGATGATCCTAGCTGAATTTGATATCACCTATGTCACACAAAAGGCCATGAAAGGAAGTGCCATCTCTGACTACCTTGTTGACTACCCCATAGAAGAGGTCAGTGTCTAGATTTTTGAGTTCCCTGATGAGAATATCCTTTGTTACCCCCAAGAATACCTTCGATGGAAAATGTTCTTTGACAACGCTGCCCGCAAAAAAGGGTATGACATTGGGATCCTCTTAATTTACCCTGATGATTTGCACACTCCCATTGCCATCAAATTGGATTTTCCTTGCACCAACAACATGACTGAATATGGGGCTTGTATGGTAGGCCTAAAAGTTTCCCTTAAGAAAGGAATTCAATACCTCGATGTCTACGGGTATTTAACCCTCATCATCGATCAAGTACTCAGAAAATGGAAAGTCAAGGACGAGAAATACTTACCCTTTCATGCCCTCATTAAAGAGTTGGATTCCCAATTCCATAAAATCACCTTCCACTACCTACCCCGATAAAATAATAACTTAGACGATGACCCGGGCTTTCTATCTTAGACTTCATGATAGACATGCCCGAAGGTATAACCATAGCCCCTTTCCTTATCCAAACACAAGACAAACCAACCCACTGCCACCATATTGAGCTTGGCATGGAGGAAGATCTCGAGATAGCCGACTGATGGTACTATGATATCTGGCGCCTCCTCAAACATTATAGGTATCCTCAAGGATCTGTCAAGAAAGACTGAGAAACTCTGTACAAACTAGCTTCCCAATACATTGTTAATGATAAAGCACTGTTTAAGAGAAACTTCGATGGAACCCATTTGCACTGCATCGCATGGGCTGACATTGAAGAAATGATGCTGAAAATCTATAGTGAGGAATGAGAATACCATATGAACGACCATATGCTCGTAAAGAAGATCATTCGACAAGGTTACTACTGGACTACCATGGTTCAAGATTGCACAACCTATGTTCGAAGATGACTCAAATGCCAATAGTTTTCCAACGTACATCACTTTCCCCGAAGGGAATTATACAACATGACTTCCCTTTGGCCATTCTCCACACAGGGCATTGACATCATAGATAAATTTACACCAAACGCATCCAACGGGCATGAGTTCATCCTAGTCTCCATTGACTACTTCACCAAATGGGTGGAAGTCGAGTCGTACGCAGTTCTGAATGCCAAGAAAGTGGCCAAGTTTAGACCTATCAATGGGTCAAAGCTAAGTTGGGTTTAAGGAGATCCAGATCCGTTTAATCAAGTCTTCTTCGGGTTCGGGTTCGGGTTCGGGTTCGGGTCTTCATCGGATCAATGATATTGGATCCAAATTCGGATCCAACGGGTATTCGAGTTTGGGTTCGGGTCTGACCAAATATATACATTTATTTTGTATTTATTTTTATTTTATCCCCATTCTTTAGTTTTTAATCTTAGATTAAAATATTTTGTAATGTATTACAATATATGATTAGTATAAATAAAACATACATTACTTATATTACTTATATACATAAATATTTATTTTTATATATAATACTTACATGTTATATTGACAAGATATATTTATAAATATATATAAATTTATAGTGTGTCTATATACATATATTTGAAAAATAATAATGTACAAGGCGGGTCGGGTCTTGGTTTTGTATAAGATCCAGACCCTACCCATGTAATAACTGGGTTTTCGAGTTTTCGAGTCTCGAATCCAAAAAAATATGCTCAGACCGAATTATACGGATCGGGTCCGGGTCCAGAACCGACCCATTGACAGACCTAGACAAGTACATCAAGAAAAACATCATCTACCGATATAGGGTCCCGCACGAGATGGTATCAGACAACGGGTTACATTTTGAGGTAGAAGTTACAGAGATGGTCGAAAAGTATGGAATTCAGAGACACAAATCTTCTCCATACCTTCCTCAGACCAAAGGAGCAGTCGAAGCAGCCAATAAGAACCTTAAAGCCATTATCAGCAAATTGATCGAGAGTTATCGAGATTGGGCCAACATGATCCCTTACGCCCTCTGGGGCTTCCGCACTTCAGTTCAAACCTCTACTGGGGCTACCCCTCACTCTATAGTCTATGGCATGGAAACAGTCCTACAAGTGGAGCTAGAAATCCCTTCGCTATGCGTAATGATTAAAAGCAAGGTCAGCGAGGGAGACTGTCACCAAAGATGTGTTGAGGAGCTCTCTCTCTTGGACATAAGAAGGTTGAAAGATCTATATCACATACAAGGGTACCATCGTCGCATAGTACGATCATTCAACAAGAGAGTTAAGGATCGTGGTGTCTGAGAGAGGGACTTAGCCCTTAAAGAAATAGTAGAGCCTATCTGGGACCCCAGAGGGAAATTCAAGCCCAATTGGAGCAGCCCATACATCGTGAAGAAGATCATGTCAGGCGGCGCCGTTGTGCTCACCGACCTTCATGGAGAAGAAATGGCGCATCCAGTCAACCTAGACCATCTCAAGAAATTCTATCCTTTGTCCAAAATCTCGGCCCGCTACGACTCTTTTCATCTGCCTTCAATTCTTAAAAAAACAATCTTCATTTCTCCTTAATCAGAACTACGTGACCCCGATCCTCTAAAAATATATTTTCTTTCAAAAATGAATTTTAAAAAAAAATTGAAAAACCTCAGAGGTATGTAGGCAGCTCATCTGTTTACATGAGCATAGCCCCCTTCTTTTTCACAAAATTTTATTCTTTTCTTATCCCCGAGAACGATAGTTCATTTTTACATATACATGAACAAAAGTATTATGTATGCCTTAGCGATTGTTATAGATAATTCAAAATGAAAAAGTCATCAAGAGGCACAACTAAATGATAAAAAACTTCTTTATTTCATTATTCGAAATTTTAGTACAAATTACATCGACATAGGGAGTCAAACAACTTCCCTTATCAAGCCTACTCATACCTTCCTAAAACAAAAATAAAAATAAAAACAAGCCCCACTACTCCCAAAATCACCCTCCAATTATTCCCACATTACAACCATAAACAGAATGACACCCATTACAAAAGCTTCACAAGATCCTACCCACAGCTGCCAGAGGAACCAACCTGTCATCACCTGCATCTTGGGGTCCCCAAACGTCCCCTGTCTAAATGGAATATTGTATATGATCCATAGAGCGATAAGACCGAACTAGCTTCGGGAAAACCCAACACCTCCCGCCATGGTGTCAGATATGGCAAACCACCTTTTCCCAATCTCCACAACCAGCATCTTGGCCACTACCTTCTTCCACAACCACTTCATGTAGTCCTTGGACACATGCCAGACTCGTCCAATAGACTGAGAAGGATGGGTCGAAGGACGAAGATTCGCCCACAGAGAACCAAGCCACATGTGCATACTCTCTATGAGGTCCTCCACAGGAAATAAGTTTAGTGTCCGCGATGGCACAAATTTCTCCTAACCATATTGGCACATAAACTTCTAGGGAAAGTGAAAGAGGTCTGCCTGAGGTGTACCAACCGGATATATTAGTACTCCCCGAGTTCTAGAGTAGAAAGCAGCTCCCCCACCAAGGCACTAACCAGCACAAGCCTCGAGCCTCGTGCTCTACAAACCAGTTTCCCCCAACTCTTAATATCTACGCCAGTGCTAATGAAAGAGAGAGAGAAAAAGTTTGGCACTGTCGACAGAGGATACTCAGGTGGGATCGCCATACGAAACCTCTTTGACAGCCACATGAACATCATTATAGGGCTACCCCTTAAAAACTCAGAACGATCCTCCCGTTAGGCATTCAGGACATTCAAAGTCTTCGCCACTATCATCGCCATAGGATTGCGATGGTACGATATCTAAGAAAGGATAGTCGCAAGTTGGGGGTCCACTAGAATTTCCCCAATCACCAACAACACTTTTGAAACTAGGCCCAGAATAATGGCCCCAGCATAGCCGGCATCACCCACATCCTGCAAATTCATAGACCGTAGCACCGACGGAAGAGAAATTAGACCTCCCGCAACCAATGACCTGGCTACCGAAGGCGAGATGTGGAGAAGTCCAGCCAATAACTTCCTAGGGGAACAGGAATACTCAAGAAAAGTAACATCAACGCTGGGATTTATCCCTAGCATGGCAGAAAATTCCTCGTAGCTAGGATAAATTTCATCCAACCCAAAATGAAAGACATGATCCTCAGGATACTAGAACTTAACTTCCACCATCACCATATTCCACTCAATGGGCCGGTTGCACCAGAAAGAGATTCGTCGCATGTGGAAAGCGTCATAATGAACATTGTAAGAACACATCGCCTCCAAGTCTTTGAGGTAGTTGGTGAACTCAATGCTACCAGGGATAGCCATCTAGCAAAGCAAAGAGATAATAAGCAAGTAAGAATGTGAGATGAAAGTCTGAGGAGAAAAACCTCATTCACACCCCTATTTATACTTGAAAACTCTCAAGCAAAGACAAGAAACCCTGAAGATATCAGAGGAAAACTTGCCCCACCAAGTACAAAGCAATTGAAGAAAGTGCAATCAAAGCCTTAGGTCGATTGGACTGGACTCATATGCCGATAGGCAGGACAAGGGTCATGCCGATCGGCAACCCCCAATTTTTGGGAAATTCCCTTTTTCCTCTTTTGTCAAAATAAAAAAACCTAATAAAAATAATATTTATCTTAAGGGAATTATGAATTTTCTTATGCATTTACTCATCCCATTTTTAAAAAAAAATCCTTCTAAAATCAATTTTCGAATTCATTTTGCAGTCTCAGCATCAAAGTAAAAAGATCATGTGTATTAATCACTGAAGCAAAAATTAATAAAAACTTCATCTTTATTTGCATATATTTTTTTGTGTTATATTGACATCTTACAGGAAAAGCATAAAACAATGGGACTCATCTCGAACCCAATTTTATTTCTCTCTCTATTACCCACATTTTTTTCTGTCTCTAATCACCTACAAAATCCCTTCCACACTATTCTCTCTCTCTCTCTCTCTCTCTCTCTCTCTCTCTCAGAGCCTTCATCCCTATGTCGTACCTTCTTCCCCCTGTAGTGAGATGATGTTCCACCACTTCCAGATCTCGACCCTTCCTCGAATGAGGTAGATAACACCAAGAAAGAAGGGACTAGAACCACCTCACGAATATGGGCAGTCACTAAAGACATCCAATCCCTAATATTCCTCAGATAAGTGGTGGAGAACCGGATGTGTTAGAAAAATAAAAAAGATCAAATCAGTCAAGTCTAAGGGAAAAAGAAAGAAGTCAGGAAATCAAAAGACAAAAAAACACAAAGTGTACCTCAGGTCAAAGAACCTTCTGTATCAGGACCAACTCCTCTGGATCTGTCGCATTGGGACGATGTTATAAACACACCGACCCTCCATCAGCTCGTCGAACGTTGTAACTAGGAAAAAATAGCCGCACAAAGGGAGCCTCTGAGGTTATCGCCACCATTTATGTCATCGCACCACCCCCAATGTGGGAGGACCCCACCTGTCGAATCGAACACGTGCAAGGAAGAGGCATCACATCGTATGTACTGGGAGGCATCAGCCAACTCGACACGAAATCCATATAGTCATACATCATATCCGTGTCGATATACAGGGATTAAGGCTCACCCATCATTGTCTCCACCCGGGCATCCTCTGATATCTACCGCACTCACCTCATGAACATAAGGGGATTTGTCGGTGACACCACAACCTCATCCTCCATGATCTTTCAGACTAACCTATCCCTGAGGTACCAAGAATAGCCAAACTCATGCGCCAGTAAATGCCGCATCTGCGCATGTCCCCCAGTCACCCCAATTTGCTGAATGGTCATCCCCCGAGGATAAAAGGTCCCATGAAAATCCAAAACAAGAGAAAAAGATCAATATCAATAAAAGAACATAAAAGGAAAGGATAACCCCAAGATAAAATAAGGATTACCTGCTCGTTCATCCGGCCATTCAAGACCTGATGCACCGCCTCTCGAGAAAGAGGCTTCTTCGATTGCCAGTTGGACCTCCGCCATCGGTACATCCGAAACAAGTCCCCAATAGACTCATCCTTTAAAGATATCAACTGGGTGTTTAACCCAATCACCTCATAAACCACATCTGCAAAGGGCAAAGTCCATCAATTAAGAGATCACGAATAAAACGCATGAAGGAAAATGCGAATGCATAAAGGAAAATGCGAAAAATAAAGAATACCTCCAGAAGATACGTGGCCCCAGTAAAAGACTGTTAGAAGCACCGACTGAATGCATCAATAGAATAATAAAGAGTCGCCAAAGTCAGTCTCCCCCAATCATAAAGGAGGATGTCCGAGAACACCCGCAAAAATGGAAAAAATCACAAGTGCACGACGTCGCCACTCGTCGGCACTAGAAAACCTCCCAACACCAACATAATGAACAAGAAGGCCATCTGATGCACCTGCTACCCGTCCATCTCATTGATCCTCCTTCTGAACAATAACTACCTCAATAGAGACAAACGGAGAGAGTCCCCAGAAACCACCCTCTCCACATCACCTAATGCTGTCGCCACCGCCTATGGTGTCACCCTCAATATCCTGTCCACCTGAATCTGAGCACCATCGTAATCCATCCCCAGCAGCTGGTACACATTAATGGGACTCACTGTCATCTCCCCGAAGCCAAAATAAAAGGTGTTGTTAGTGTCCCACCACCTCTCCCTCAGAGCACATAGAACAACATTGGAACGAGGCGTCTCATCCAGAGCAGACGCTAGTCTCCCAAAGCTTGTTGATGACACCATCCAGGGCACCACAGGAGGAAGGTACTCCCAAACATCCCTAAGATCCATCGTCCCCCAGGCACGTGTAGTCGATATGGAGACGTGTGAACACCTCCCAAACGGCCTTGTGAGAGGTGTGAACACCTCTCACGGGATCAATTTAACTCGCAGGAACCGATCGCATGGTCACGGGACCCCTGTTACCAGAAAATGACGATAATTTGCAAAAATTCACACTTATGCATGAAAAAGTGGCCTTAAAGGGAAAAACCCCTTAGCTCGCCCAAGAGGCACCTTTAGGGGAGCGTATCACCATGCACGTGGTCACAGGATCCACAGTTTGAGAATATGACGATAATTTGAGAAAATACACACTTAGACTTGAAAATGTTCCGTTAGAGGGAAACTCTTAACGCCCACCCTACAATCAATAAAGAAGTTTGAACACCTCGCATGAGACCAACGTAACTCGCAAGAACTGACCGCATGGTCAAGGGACCCCTGATTTGAGAATATGATGATAATTTGAAAATATATAGAATTAGGTTTAAAAATGTGCCGTTAGAGGGCAAAAACCCAAAGCATTATCCCGTAATCATCCTAACGTACTATCCAATAATAAATCATCAACCAATAATTATCCAACAGCCAAACCAAACAAAACCAATAACTATTCCGTACTCCTTCTAACATACTATCCAACAACAAGACAACAACTAATAATTATCCAACAACCAAACCAAACAAAATATATAATTATCCCGTACTCCTTCTAACATACTATCCAACAACAAGCCAACAACCAATAATTATCCAACGGCCAAACCAAACAAAACCAATAATTATCCCATACATCTAAAATATTTAAAACATAATGCATATCAATTATATAACTACTTCAGTTAAAGTAAAGAGTACCTGATTCCTGCGATCCAACAAGGCCATTAAATAAAGTCTTTTGAATGTGTGATTGGACCAAATTGCTATTGGAGCCCCCAATGTATACTTTTACATGTACATTTATTGACTAGTTTCTTTAATAAAATCTTCATAAAATCAAGCTCATTTAACTTCATTTTATGAACATTGCCTGAATGAAACTGATCAACAAATCTATATGTATAGGAACATGTCGAAATTAAGTTGGGTTAATTTGATCCAATCACAAACTCAAATGACTCTATTCTCAAACCGAGTGTCTTATGAAAGTAACTAAATATTCGACTGAGCATAACATATTATCGAAAGTTAACTTACATAAATCATATTAAACATTCGTAAAAGTAACTAAACATTCACACATCAAAGTAAATCGCTAATACAATGTCAATATCAAAATAGGATACAAATAAGATTGATAAGTTTAACATAATATTTTGATACTCAATCTTTTTGTAAATCAACTAAAAGTTCCTTCAAATTAGGGTTGTCATCAAGAGCTGACTAAAAATCTTTTGGAGCCTTCAATACATCCACTTCAGTAGTCATACCCTTTGGTGCATGAATAACAATAGACTAATGGCCATCATTTATGCACTTGTATTACAATACACTCTTTAGGTGTTGAAAGGCACAAATAAAAGGCTCGTTGACTATGGGAACTTTACTCTTCAGCTTTGATAGATCTACCATAATAAGTTTGGAGTTAGGATAAACTTTGGCAGCATTCGTACTATCCTCCGCCTTTACGCAATCACAATAGAATTCGATTTCTGTGAAATCTAAGTAATCAAGTTCTAGGATTTGATAGACTATCCCATAATAGGTTAGCACCGTATTCTTTGGATTTTTATCGCTTTTGCTAGCGATACAGGTGGTCAAGGCTGAAATTGATATTCCAATATTTTGCGTCAAATTTTTTTCTTCATATGGATATGAAATGAAATCAAAACCATTGGTGCGAAATTTCTTAAACTCTTTTGTACGAAAATTAGGGCCTTTTGCTAGGTGTGGAAGCCTAGAAGAGATATCACCTCTTTTTAGAAGCTGCATTTATTAATTTATTTGTAATAAGGCATATTTTTATCACACACGAATAAATAACCGCACACATAAGATGTGAAGTTTAACTCTTTTGATACCCATGCCCTAAAATCACTTATCATGCAATTTCTCCTTTGATTTTGAGAAATTTCGTTCTCGTACTTCCTACGGGTAAATTGTAGTGTTTAGATCGTAAAATATAAAATACATATAATCAAAGAAGAAGAATTCAATTTATACTCACTCTCTCCATTCTTCAACTTCATCTTGTGATTTGAAGACATAACGAGTTTCTTGCTCATATTGTATATTTGTGAGTTTCATGTCCTTAGGGTTCCCAAACGGTGGTTCATCCTCAAACTCGTCAGTTTCCTCAATCACTTCTTCTCTATGAGGATTGAACCTCCTCACCTCTTATTTTGTCATATATTCCCTAACGTATAACGATGATTCCACAGTTACGTATTCTTCAACAATTGACCCTCCAATATACCATTTATTCTTTATGTAACCTTTGAAAGTTTTCATCAAGCACTCAAAAGGATACATCCAATGATACCTAAAAGGACCACATAATAATACTTCATTGCATAAATACACAAGAAATTGGATGTTGATATCGAAGAATGACGCAGGAAAATATTTCTCTAATACACAAACTACCTCGGCTAAAGTTGATTTTGCAGCTCTAATGTGCCTTCTGTTAACCACTTTTGCACAAACTAGGGTAAAAAACAAAATGACTTGCATAATTTTGGGATGGATATCTTTGTGTTTAGAGAAGTAATGTCGAAATAACAGAGGGATTAATTTGATGATTACATGCCAATCATGGGACTTGCACTGTTTTAAGTCATTTGCTTGGTAGTTAATGACCCTATGTAAATTACCAGAATAACTAGTGGAAGTCTTCAAGTTGAACAATGTGTATAAGAGGATCTTCTTCTAACTAGTAGTCAAAGTGAAAGTAGTATGAGGGGTAGAAATTCTTCCACTTGTAGGATCATTTTTTAACTAGAGTTTCTTCTTTAGCTTCATATCCTGTAGATCTCGACGGGCCCTCTCTCCATATTTGGAATGAGATCCACCCAAACATATTCCTATCAGACGGTCTATAAAATTCTTCTCTATGTGCATCACATCAATTATATGCCTTACACGATGATCTTTCCAATACGACAAATAAAAAAATTTTGATCGCCTGGACCATGGTTTTGCTTTAGTAGGGTCATTAGGATCTCCCCTTGCTTTACGCTTCAGGTTTACAAACTTGAGGTGTTTGACTACGTACCTATTCCCCGTAGTAGTATCCGCAGCCTGCTCCTCGATCTACTGAATAGAAAGATGAGCAGCTTGCATCTGACGCTCGTGACCAATAGGATAAAAGTTAGACTTGTCATTCTTTAAAGGGTGACTATTCGGCAAAAATCTACGATGATCCGTGTAACTCATCTTACTACTATGTTGTAGCCAAATGGCTTCAGTTTCCTCCCCACATATGGGACATCCATAATAACCATAAACATTACAACTAGACAAGGTCCAATAAGTAGGAAGGTTGTGGATCGCCCACATCACCATTGCTTTAAGTATGAACTCTTCACCCTTGTGAGAGTCGAACACCGTCACGCCTTTATCCCATAACTCTTTAAGCTCTTCGATTAATGGGGCTAAGAATATATCAATATCACCCCTGGAGCCTTCGGCATGGGTATCAGTAAAGATAATAATGTGAACTCCTTTGTCATGCATAGTGTCGGACGAAAAATTAAAGGTGCCGTTAGAACTGGCCATTAACTTTGACTAGTGCTTAACTTATCAAAAGGTTTAAACCCATCAGTTGAGATTGCAAGACGAGCATTGCATGGTTTTTTTACAAATTCATGGTGTCGTGCTTTTGAAATTTTCCAGACGAGTGAATTAACCAGATGACGCATCATATTCCCACCCACCTCGCATTGAGCGTGCCATGTCATGGCCTCCGCTATACACGGTACACTAAAAAATCATTTTAACCGTTTCCCAAGTGAAAAATACTTTAAAACCTTTCGTCGGACTTATGAGCTCTTTTGATATTTTGCAGGTTTATCATTTACCTTCTCACAAATGACATATTTAGGCACATTGCATATTGGGTATTCATCCTTCTCTCCGTGTTCGTTGCCATACAATATGCAATCATACTTGCATGACTGAATATATTTGTGTTTCAATCCCAAACACTTCAAGCACTTATTCATGGTAGGATAATTGTATGGTAATGTGTTCTCTTTTGGGAGAATTTCTTTAACCCACTTAAGAATTCCGGTTACGATGTATCTAGATAAGGAAAATTGACTCTTCAAATTATAAAAACCAATCATTGCATATAATACCGAATGATCTTCATCGCAATATTTATTCAACGGTCTAGCCACATCGACTTTCAACCTTTTATATTCTTTCTCTTCTGGTAGTTCAGTATCAAACTGTTCATTATGTGCATTATCTGTCTCCATAGGTTTGTGGTTTTGGTCATGGTGGACTCCGTAAGCATCGTCAATTAGGCCGACCAATGGACGATCTGTTAGAGAATCATTTACCACTTCCACTCATTGGTGTTCTCATACGTGGTCGGTTACCGGTAATTCTTCGGGAACATAAGGTACATATTTTTCACCATGGTATGTCCACTCGTTATAATCTTGGCAAATTACTGACATTATTAAATGTAACTCATCATCTTCTAAAGATTTATATTTTTTATTCATACAGCGGCTGCATGGACATGGAATATTCTCACTTTTAAGGTTCTTAAAAGCGTATCTAGTAAATTCTTGAACACGTTTAACATAACTAATAGTTATTCGGTCAGTCCCCGCCATCCACTCTTTGTATTTTGGAAAATCCATTTAATAATCTTCAAATTGCAGTCTTGTGTTAACATGATAAAATAAATACATGTTGCATAGTAAAACACTAATATAGTATCAAAGCAAAGCAGTAATATAGTATCAAAGCAAAGCACTAATATAGTCAACAACGCACCAATCAATCAAATTATGCAATAACTTAAATACAAGAACACGACAATCAATGATACTACAAAATAACTTAAACTCAAATTAAATAAATTTCTCTACTGATATTATTACAACATAAGAAAAGTATTACTACATCTTCATCAGACGATAAACTAGCCAAGTGGTAACAGAGTCTACATAATTTTTCAAAAATTCCCTTCTCCACTGTTGGCATGCACTAGAACAGTTTCACCACCCTCATATATTGTATAAACCATAATCTGACACTCACCCTCCTGCAAAGGTCGATTATGTACTGAAGTTCCTACGATAGTGGTCATGAGCGTGTATATCCCAACGATAAATTTATCGCCCAGGTCGTGTATATAGTATTTCTCGCCATAGTCACCATGGGTTGTTGACGATGATCCAGGACCAGTGCCATGCTGAGGGGCTGAGAAAGGGAATGTTGAATGAGGAACCAGATTGTGGGGGGGGGGGGGGGGGAATGGAGAATGGGGAAAATTTTGAAGAATCCCTAGCATCTATAAATGGAAATCGGGATGCATTGGGGGCTGCAGGGGCATACGATCGGTTAAAAGGGACATAATTTATGAAATTTTATCATTCAAACGTCCCAATTCCTTTAGAAGCCCAATTATATACCCTTCAGTCCTAGATTGACGATCATCAGTGGTCACGAAATGCTTATTAACAGAAGAAAGCACATCCACGAGAGGTGAGCTGTGTTTGGATCTTGTTTTTGACATATGCAACCCCAAACCTCTCGTCCTCCCTCTCTGGTCCTTCCCAACGGTAGGTGTAATGGAATCATTGTCAATATCCTCTATTGGGCTTAAATGTGACTCACTATTGATAGACTCTATTGATTCTAGAGTCTTAGACAAGTGAGGAGGGAATTTATTATCTTTGTCCCGTCTAGCATGCACGTACAAGTTGGCCCTATTCGGTGTCTTTGCTTCACCCGGGATACCTTTCGTAATGGTTATCCACTCGTTCTTCAAATCTTCATAAAATTTTGAGCCAAGCCAATGGGCATCAGTTTTTGTGGCCCTATTCTGCTTGTTTTTCTCCCGTTGCAGCATTTTGGAGTCCTTCGCCTCATTTTGAGAAACTAGTATCTCAATGTTTTAAGGGACTTTGTCTTTAAGTGCCAAAATATCGAAGCTTAATGCTCCCTTAGGGAAATGCTTCTACTTAAGGTTTCTCTGATATGTTCAGAGTTGTTCAGTAACCCGAGAAAGCACCTTAATTTTTGAGTTGGAGGAAAATGAAAACTGTTTTCTGAGTTTCCCATAGCTATCATTAATAGCTTTATCTACGAGGTTCCAATTGTCAGCTCCTCCCACTCACACATTAATTTTTGCCAAGAACAAACACTGGGCTTTAAACTGCTGAACATAATTCTTATCCCCAGTGGGATTATTTTTCAAAAGAGATAACCCAATGGGCTTCTTCTCAACTGATCCGGTAGTTTCAGGAGCATTGGGTGTGTGTGTTGGATTAGTGGGAGGAATACTTTTCCTATTGCAACTCGGAGTAGGGGAGTGAACAGTTGGTGGAGTTGAGTATTGCTCACTAATTGGTGATGATAATTCTCATTGTGGTTGTTGGTTGTTGTTGGTTAGAGGGTTTCTTCCATTACCGCCCGACATTATCTACAAAAATAATAAAAGTTAAATGTGTATCTATAATAATAGATGCATAATTTCAAAGTTTAATATGAAAATATAAATAAAAAAATAATTTTTTGACCATATATTATAATCTACTTATTCATGGTAAGACTTTAACAAAAGATAAATGTGTCCTATCTCCATCTATTCTGGATTTGTGTTTAAAAACCTACAGATTTTTGCACGTGGACAATTAGGAGGAAGTGTATCTATAATGGATGCATATATGTCAGTGACATGAACTCGAAATCTTATCCTCTTTAGCCTATTGGCAAGATGGAGTTTGACGTGCATATGTCGTGAGACATCATAGTCTTTGTCAATGATTTGTGTACGTAATTCTATCCCCAATGGGTGAATTTTTTTTCCGAACTTCTTTAACAGCGTAAGAAAGGTCAGTGCTCTATCGGGATTATGTACGCGATATATATGTTGTACAACTTCATCCCAACATTGTGGCAGGGAAAACAGAATACGATCGAAGAAGTACTCTTGCTAGAAATGAACTCCACAGTTTACAAGGTTGTTAAATTGTTCTATCTTCCTATTGCCATACCAATAAACCGGAGTACCCACTTTATGAGGATCACTAATGAAAGAGGTATTATTCCAACTAATTGCAACCTTTCATACTCTTGTTTCCATCGATTATCACCGTGACTCATGTTTCCTGAGAATAATGAACGAGGGAGTGAATATGATTCTTATAAATAATGGCTCTAAAGAATCATTAAATAGTTATTGTGTACGAGGGCGTAGATATGATTCCTATAAATAATGGCTCTAATGAGTCATCAACCATTAATTTATTATGTTTTGAATACCTACTTTTGTCATTTAAGCCAACAATCCCTAAAATTAATCCTTATGTTTGGTATTTTTTTAATGGTCTGGTATTTTTTTTTAATGGAGAGGTATTTTTTATATTTTAGCCCCAAAGTTAAACCAAAATTATCCATTTAATTAACATTTGCCCTAGTTTGAAAATTAAATCAACAATATCCATTAAATTAAAATTTTCCCTAGTTTGAAACTTAAAGCAACATTAATCATATATATGTATTTTTTTTCTAGAATACATGCACAATACACACAATGATAATTTATACACACCTACGTACACAATACATACACATATACACATAAAAATACACACATGTATACACACACACACACATACACACACACACACACACACACACACACATAAGTACATACACATAATGAAATAAATAATAAGGGTTTGGAATAAAAACACATAATGAAATAATTAATAAATGTTTGAGATTATACACACACATATGCACACACACACACACACACACACACACATAGAAATACACACACGCATACACACATAAATACACACACGTACACACACACATATACACATATATAAAAATACACACATAGAAATACATACACAATGAAATAAATAACAAGGGTTTGGAAATACACACATAATGAAATAATTAATAAGGGTTTGAGATTTACACACATGTATACACACACACACACACACAGAAATACACACGCGTATACATACAGAAATACACACATACATAAATATACACAGAAATACATGCACAAAGTGAAATAAATAACAAGGGTTTGGAAATACACACAATGAAATAACAAGGGCTTGGATTAACTTTGAGATTGAGAGAATGAGAGAGCTTGAGATTGAGGTAAATGAAATCGCCAAAGAGAGGGGGAGAAATCGCCGGAGAGAGGGAGGGAAATAAGTGTTTAGAAGTTTTCGAGGGAAATGAAAACCCTTTCAGTGTTTTTTAAGTATAAAGACCATGGTCACGGTCGAAAGCCGTGGCTCACTCCTAAGAATGGTCACAGTCCTTAGTCGTGACTATAGTGGTGTGTGTTTGTGTGCCTGGTCACGACAATAAGTCGTGACCCCATCCATGACAACATTTGGTGGGAAACTTGGCGCTATAATGGTCACAACTAGGTTACAGTTGTCAACCGTGACCCTGAGAGTCACGGTTAAAGGCCGTGACCACCTACAGGTCAATCCATGACCACACTGTGTCTTGGAATTGGTCACACTCATTTTACATGTAGTCACGGGTTTGGGCCATGACCAGCCGGTCATGTCTTTTAGCCGTGACCCATTTCCAGTGACCATTTCCAATTTTGGGTGTAGTGTATACTCTTCTATTTCGTTTAGGATTGCATGTTGTTAGTTGAGTTATGTACTGTTCTACTTTGTTAGGACTCTTTTTGTTAGTTGAGTCATGTAATCTTTTATTTTTAAGACTCATGTGTATAGTTGAGTTATGTAATTTGTGTCGTTTGTTATATTTGAGTTTTAGTTTAGTTTGTCTCAAAATTGACCAAAAAGGGAGATTGAAAATCTCATTCTTCTTATGTTGGTTCAATTTTGGGACAAATAATTTTTTAGATGCTCATGCATTGTCATTGCATTTTTTTTATTATCAAAATCTATTTTTTATAAACTTTCAATCATATTTTCCTATATTGATTTAATATACAAATTATTTTTATAAAAATAATATTTGCAGATTTTTTTTGTTTGCTCTATTTTAATTTTTCAGAATTTTTTTATGTTATTATTTTTTCTCTCAGTTTTGTTTGTGTTAAAATATCTTTTGATTAAACATTAAAGTCTGTTTAATTAAAAAATTTAACAGACACATTAAGACGACAACTTTTAATTTTGTGTTCATGGTATTGGGTGTTGATAGTTTTGGTTCAAAACCATTTTATGGTTTCGAGATTGACCGTATCGAGGTCTGCATTTCTATTTGTCTTGAGTTCCTCTTGCGTGTACCTCCACCCATAATTACCGAGGGTATCTGTGGGGGCTTTATGTTGGTGCATGTGTGCATTATGAAGATAGGGGTCTCATATTTCATTTCTTCTCTCACTCCAAGTAGAGTTGCCGACACATTTTTTTTACCCTCTTTATCTATCTCTAATATACTCGTGTTCATAAATTCTTGAGAGTGGATATATTTTCTCCAAGACTAAATTCCTAGTTGAGTTTTGTGGAGATATATTTGTGTTGATTTGGAGTTAAATAGTCTAATGACTTATTGGAGTTGTTTGGATTAATTTCCTTGAGGATCACGAGTTTCGATTTTAGGATTTTTTTTTGCTCAACGTTTTTGAAGTTGTGTTCCTAGTGCTCGGTTTCTTTTTAGATATGAGTCCAGATCAAAGAGCTGCTCGGTTTTGTTGTTGATCCGATTTGAACTCTTCGATCTTCAGTGGACTGTTTTGATCTATACACTGTGTTATTGGTTTGAGGCTGTTAGATATTCACGGATTTGGGTTTTATTTCTTATTGGAGCTAAGATTTTTTCTTGCCTCTATGTATGATTTATTTAGGTGAACATAAATTGGTGGAAGGGCTCATTGGTGGACACATAGTAATTCTTGGATTAAATGAATTAAAATTGAACTAAAAATGGTCTTGTTGTGTTTGATTGATTAATTGAAACACATTAATTAGTTGAGGGACTAATAGTAATTTGAGAATTATTTTGGATCTCTACTCATAGTTTTTGTATATTGTCCCACATAAAAAAGACTTTTATTCATTTTTCATCCTCTCATTCACGTTAGAAAAAATGGTAATATTCACACCCTCCTCTTATATATATTCTCCGAAAAAAATGAGTCATTGCAATAATTACTTTAAATAGACGATTGGGAGGTTACAATTGGATTGGGAAAAAACCTCTTTTATTAATGCGAGCTATACAGAGGGAACTCCTATTTACCATTACGGGAATAAAAAAAATTAAATAGTTTTATTACCTTACCAATCGTGTAGTTGATTTATTGTAAATCTAACTCTTCGATCGTAAACTGTTTTCCTTACCAAAATGCTGGGATGAGGTAATAAAGAATATATTTTTATTTCATATCCCCGACTATGCACTGACATTAGTGACACTATTAAAAAGGAAGAAAAAAATATTCATCCATTATGGATACAACTTCGTAAATAGAGCATTCACCCCAATGTGACGTCTCGTAACACATGCATATTTATTATTTACTTTTAGGAATTATCTATCATGAATAAAGATAATGTATCAAATACTGACACTTCTTATTCATCTCTAATCCTCTCCTAATCAACAACTTAAATTCTCGACACTTTCTATTCGCAATTCTCTACTCCATCGCAGGTTCATTATACTTCTCCATCTGCACTATCTTCAAGTCATCAAACTCCACAAACCCTATTAATACAACTCCCATTAGTGCCAATACTGAGTAATACTAAGCGCAAGATAAGAAGAAAATTGGGTTCTCCATTGCCAGGAATCCTACTTGTAAAAAATAACGTCCAAATCTTTAAAGCCCATTTCATGGATCTCTGAAAGATGACTGTGGGCATCAAGGGGAGGGGGTAAGAGACAAATGGAGGAAAGTAGATCGTGCCATAATGTATGACTTATGGGATCAACTTTGAAGATATTTTACATTTCCGCCCGGTTTGAAGACAAATGTTCTTTCTAGAGTAGCTAAACCATTGAAAACCTATCGAAAGAAGCTCCGAAAGGTTCAGTTTTTGGTGGAGACACAAATTTCTAACATATTGGGGTTGAAAGAAAAAGTTGCGCAAAATGTTGAGATGACCTCTAGCCAATGGAACGACTTCTTATAGAGAGAGTCCATGGAGGAAAAACTTGCATAAAGGGACAAAAATAGACGTACTAGGGATAAGATAGTTGGCGTCCAAAAATATGGATCCAAATAATATGATTATTTGAAGGGTGAATTGGTGGAAAGGACCAGAAGGACTCAAAAAGAAGGAAGTGGTCGTAATCAGGTCAACTTGTACTTGCATGCCCCATGGGATAAACATACCAACAAATTATTAGACAAATTGTCTCTAATTATGGCAAGTTTGAATTTAGTGATCATATATATGCACTCTATAATATAGTGATGTTGAAATTATATTCCTAAACATAATATTATAATACCTGAAACGATCAAAGGTGATGATACCATATTTAATTGTTGGAATTTCAAGGTTCACAACCCTTTCGTCTTCAGTCCTAGAAGAGAAAAGGTCCTAAGGTCCAGCATAGGCCTTAGTTAGACCATAACTAAGATCCTAAGCCCACAATTTCCATGAACAAGGGACCACAATTTTGCCATAGTGTAAATGCAGAGTTCCGAGCTAAAAGATCTAATACCACTTTGTAAATGCAAATAATCCAAGGGTGGTTCCAAACACAGACAATTTTAATATTTTTATATTTTTCCAATTTTAGTGATTGAACTAAATTTACCCAATTAAACTTAACATCGATTAAACATTTCTTGTGAAAATCGATTTACTAAATTTTATCTTTTACCCTAAACCTGCATCTAGATCATAGCAGATAAATTAAATAAATCAAGCCACAAGAACACGCTGATGTATGAGGAAACTACAAAGGGAAAAAACCACGGACGACCCATCCAGGCAATCACCATGATATAGTTTTACAAAGAATAGACAATAGACTTACACAACGACTCGATCCCCCACAAGTCTTGATGCTATATTCTATCTTCAACCACTCCTCCACAGTGCAATTAAGGAGTCCACATACGCCGGGTCCAAAACACACGAGTGCATGTGTGTTTTGATATCCATCGATATAGCTGAACAACCGTCTAAGATTCAAAAATTATGTTCCACTGCTTCTTTATCACAAATCAGCACGTACGGAGTCCACTGCACGAAAAGAGGTTCTTCTTGTATTGGAAGAAACAAACAAGGTGCCCAAACAAGATCTCAAAGTATATGATTTACGAATCTTGGATCTTGTAAACAAAATGATGAAACTTTTGGAGTTGGAACTTTTGAAATAGGCATGATTTTCATTTTCATCAAAAGTTTGTGTCTCAAAATAAAAACAGAATCTGAAAAATCTTTTATAGAAAAATTAAGGCGACAAGTTGTTTGAACGATTTACTGATGTTATTCAAACGATATAGAGATCTCATTTGAATGAGATTCAATCTCGATTCTAACGACCTCTGGAAAAATAAAATCGTAAGCTTCGTTTGATTCCTCGTTTGAAACTAGGGATTAAACGACCTCAAGATGTCGTTTGAACGACATAAACGAAAAATTAAATATTTTAAAACTCCGCCTACAGGTATCTTAGAAAACATATTTTCGAAAAAATTATGTTGCAATCAGTTTTAAAAACCAAACCACCTTATAAAATAATACAAGGACTCATAAAACAATATACGTTCATACGTGCGAGATCCTTGGCATATGTGAAGACAAACATGGCATACGACTTAGAATATGCACTCTTCGAAGATTTTTCGCTATGTCTTCATCAAACAACTTCATAGGCTCATAGGATCACAAAATCAAAGTCTATCATATGAATCGAACGTTTTGTTCGAAATTATGCCAATTACAAGGAAATTGACTAGATTGGAAATTTATCCTTATAAAGTTCTCCCTTTGGCTATTTTGGGACAAAACCAAAGAGAAAATACTATAGGTCGCAATCTCTCTAAAAAGACTCATTCCTTAACCCCAAAAAGGAAAAACAAATTCCAGACACTCAATACTTATAAACGTGAGTAACTTTACGTTGCTTGAAAACTTTGTCACGCAATAAACTGAACCTGTAATCTTACACGCATTCAAATGTAAGGATAATATAACAAGTATAAATTCAAAAATGAATAAACGTATAACAATGTATATATGATCTCAACCTAGGTAAGACGTCTCCCATAAGATAAAGTTATCATAATTATGCAAAGGAAATATACCATTTCGCCCCCTTTTTGTTCTAGAATAGAAAAAGTAAGATTGTGTAAATAAATACTCCCCAAAATCAAATCTCCCTTTAAATATGTAATCCTAAGATATCAATACCAAGAAAGGGATATGGGAATAAATCATGCAATGATATAAAGTGCAACAATTATGCGATATCGAAAATCAAGCACAAATAATTCAAATGATCAATCAAGTGATAATCATGGACTAAATGTAAACCGTAAAGACTCAAAACCCAATAGCGTATATAATAAATGCAAAACATATTAAATAAAATTCGACACATATATATAGGTATAAACGACTGCAAAATATGATACAAAATACATCAGCCTTACACACCAACATAGTATGGATGTGTCTAAATGTGTGGGATGTAATCAATGGGTGTGAACTAGTAATAAAAAAAGTATAACCCAAACACTCAAATAAGTTCAGGAAGTTCTAATTAACTGCAAAACTTTATCAAACTAAACTTTAACCTCAAATGACAATTAAAATTGAACTTAATGAAGAAAACAAGCGCAATGCATACAAGGCTAGAATATTGATGATTCTACAAATCAATAGCGTCATGACAAAGTAAGCATTACTAGGGTTTATTGTCATTATGAAAACCTGTTCATTATTTCCATCCAAACACCCTCAAAATCTAAATATGATCATATTTTTCCATTCGATTCTTTTCTTTTGAATGATCATATTGTAGACTCCACATTCTAGGCACCCGTAGGTCTCTCCTTAGGTCCCTAGCACTTCCCCATTTCACTACAAACCCTAGGTCGCACTCTGAGTACCGATTTAGAGGCCATCGGGAGCTCCCGAGCCCCGTTTGACTCCGGTAACCTCTATAGTCAGAGAGAAAGATATTTACATCCTCGAAGGGATATGAATACCCTTTCCAATGGTCTTCCCCATGCATGAATCAGTATAGTGGTTCCGATGAACATACCATTTTACGACCGTAAATCGATTCAGAGACCATCAGGCTCTCTCGGGCCCCAATTTAACCCCAAATAACTTCATTGTCAGAATGAAAACTCTTTGAATCTCCAAAGGTGACTGAAGCCCCTTTCCAATTGTCCACCCCGTGCATGAAATGACACAAGCATTCAGACGAACAATAATTTTTCCCCAAAAAATTGACCTGGAGGCTACCGGGCGCTCTCAGATTCCATTTGACCAAAGTCATCTCTTCATCTCACATGAGACTGAATGAATATCAGAAGGTCACTGAATACCCTTTCCAATGAGCCACCCCATGAATGATTCTAACTTACGTTGCGAACGAACGATCCATTTTGCTTCAAGAGGTCACCGGGTGCTTTCGAGGCCAGGTTGACCAAGGTTAATTTTCCAAACCGAGAAAAACTCTTTGAAAAGTCACAATACAACTCCTTACATTTTCAATGGTATGCTCCGTGCGCGATTCTAACTTACCCTACGGACGAACGATCAGTTTTCGTCCGACGATTTCCGATCCAAAAGACCGACATGCACTTCCAAGCCACATTTGACCCAAAGTCAACTCCCGAACTCGGGAGCATTCCAATGGAATCTTGAAGGAATCTGAATTACCTTTCTAATGGTATGCCTTATACACTCTTGAGATCAATGGATTACATCCTGCGAATTTTTTTTCATAAAAATTTGCACAAGACTGCCAATTGGCAGGCCGAGTTCCCTACCTATCGATAGTGTGCCTAGGGTCACTTGTCGATGGGCAGGACTAGGACAATGCTGATCAACACCACCCCTCACCTTAAAAATAGATGGAATAAACTCACTCCCAGGACTCCTCAGATCCATCAGCAACAGTGATATCAATAACACATTCTCTCGAAATCAGCGAAGTTCCTCCATGTGAAGTTCCATTCCAGTTTATATTCCCATCCTTTTCATACCCAATTTGGAAAAACCAGATTATCTCTCATCCAAGATTGATCTCATACTCAAGGGAGTTCATCCAAGATCAAAGATCAAGCTTCAAAGAAGGTCCAATTCCTTTCCTCTCTCTTTAAATTTCTTATTTTGCACAAACTTCATTAGATTCATAATATAGTTCTTACTTTAGTTCACACACATTAATATCTACAATTTTATTGGTATATTGTACATACATTATTTTCTATAAAAATAACCCAAAGCAAACAAAAAGAGTGTTTTACCCATAAATCCCGAACAAGATTATCTATCACACTTTTTCAAAACTAAAACACATTTTTCTACACACACCCCCTTAATAAAATCCTCTTGGAATCTATGGGATAAGCCCCATCCCCATGTCGCATTCGAACTACGCGGACTTTGATGCCTTTATAGGCTACGCTAACATCTTGGATTAAAACCCGAGACTCGAGTCCAATTTTTCATTTTCTCTAAATTTTCAAATTTCCCAAATTTCCCTTTCCACACTTATCATATTCTTGAATTAATATATATATATTATGTTTGTTAGCGTTTCATTTATTGTTTCATCATAACGATCAATATCGCGATAAACGTATAAATCATATATTCTATATATTATTTTGGGAACATTCTTATGGATGACCTCACTCTATCTCTTATATGGTATGACTTGGGTGATTCCGATATCCATTATATATACATGCACACACACTTCACCAGGAATTAAAGGCAAATAATAACACTATCCTCCGAGAGACCGAAAAGGCGGGATGGATGCCTAACACCTTCCCATTTCATAACTTAGCCCCCTAACCTTTGAACTATTGGTTTCGTATGCATCAGTTGGCTTTCAATGATGCTCTCTCAATGCGAAAACATGGTTTTTCATGTTTTGTGCCAAATAAGCCGGTGCCTCCATCTCTTTACATTTACCCCACATTGACGACTGTGAAAGTGTTCCTAGGAAGTGTGCATGACCTTTTGATCTCCCCTTCCTTCCCTGTTCTCCTTCGGGAGGTTGAGGAGAGGAAATGGTGCGCGATCTCGATCGGGATGGCCACAATGGTGACTCTATTGGGGACATTTTCATAAGAGGGCTAGACTCTTTTTGCATGGGTGTTTTATTTTCTGGTGTGCGTATAAACCTACCTGTATGTACCCTTTCTCTCCTATATTATTTCTTGCACATATATACCTCATGCTTGTATCACTATTCACTCACACACTTGTAGAAATTCTTAATGTACACTTCACACCATGTGCACCTAGGATCATTTGCATCCCCATGTTGCACACGATACTTAGAAATCCATGCTTAGGTGTCACTAACACACACCTCCAGTTATCACACTTGTATATATCCATGCTCACTCACACTTATCACACACCACTTGTAGCTGACCGGTGGTTAGGTTCCCTACTACACACTCATTTGTAGATAATCACACACTACTCACTCTCATATATCCATGCTTAGTATAAATTTACTTGTACCTTATTCCCTGCTTAGCATGATCAATAAAGATACTCTTTACATAGATACTGATCAAGAATCATGCATATTGAACATTACTTCACCAAAGAGCATTGCAATTGACCAAATTTTGTCCCGTAATTTGGGGGTCACTTCGTGATGGGCGCTGGTCCGGTAGGGCGCAGTTAGTCTAAGTGATATGACTCTCACCTTCCATTGGCCAAGTACCTTTGATATATATCGAAGGATTCCCCTCGCATCGTACCGCTTAACTGAAGTCATGATGGGAGGTATATCAGTAAAAAATCATTCATATACATCGAGTATATTGAATTCATTCTCACATGTGTTGTCCCCATGAGGTATAGAGTGAGGAAATTCACGTACACTCAGGTATATCAAATGGCTTTTCCACACATACCAATTGTCCTCAAAATTGAGACTTATATCGTAGATTTCATGCCAAAGGTGGGAACACCTTCCAATTAACTCAACAACTGCATACCTGCATATAGGTGTCAAACCTAGGACACTCATATTTAGTTGGTCGATTTCTATCCGAAACTCTGCCGAAATGACGGGTTGGCATGCCGCCTAAATTTTTGCACAATTTTTAAAAATGGGACCGTGACCATGAGCCTATTAACGAGTCAAACCATAGTTTTTACATATTTTTCAAACCCAATTTTTCTAGGCTCGAGTCCCATCCGGTATTTTGTTTTGCATTTAGGTAAACCTAATAAGTGAAAACCTATTAAACAAAATAATAGTCACGCTGAGACTCGTCTCTCGTCTCTCGTCTTTTTCTTCTTTCTTTTTCCAAATAGTGTCCAAAAACATTTTTCCTCTTTTATCAAAAATACTAAAAACAGTTTCCTTCTTTATACCAATAATATTTTCCTCACTTTAGCCGAAAACATGTTTGTCCTCATCTTTCCCAAAAATGTCAAATTTCCTTCTTTTCCAAAAAAAATCCCAAATTTTCTCTTCCTCAGGTCGATCACATACCCTTGGCCTGGCTCCCGAATTGGCTTCGGTCTTCAGTAAAACCTCCTCGAAGCTCTGTTAGTCCCCTCACTTCCTTCGAGTCTGGAATTCATCCTCTTTCCGTGGAGAACACAAACCATGTACCGAATGTGGAGCCATATTTGATGACGGTCCTAGCTCAACTCACTCCCAAAATTGACAACCTTCAAACTGAGGTTTATGACATGTAATAAAACCGGGTTCCTATTCTCGAAGAGCCCGAGGTCCTCTTCCCTTGGGATGTGGGTCCACCCGCACTAAAACAATCTTGGTTTTCCAAGAATACCAGCATGCTCCACGTTCTCCTCCTACTAATGGGCCACCGCAAGCCTAGCTTCCTATGTCGAATCTTGCCCAACCAGGGGCTAACTTACCTGTGACAATTGATACCAAGGAAGAATAATTTAACAAGGTCAAGGAAGGCCTTAAGATGTTGACCAAGAAATTTTACAAAGTTATACTCTCTGAAAACTACATGGACTACATCCACATGTCTCCCCATCCTAAAGCAAGGTTATCGAAAAAGTTCAAGATGCCCAACATCAAGAAATTTTTGGGTAACGGACACCCGATCGTTTATATGCACAGCTATCACCGATACATGACTCTCATAGGGTGATCTTAATAAATAATGGCACAAATGTTACAACAGACCTTAAAGGATAGCGCTCTCCGTCGGTTCTTATCTCTTGAGGAGTCCAAAATTCATAGTTGGGAAGATGTTGCCCTCGATTTCATATCACAGTACAAGTACAATAAAGAATTAGAGGTTAGCCACCATGACTTATAGTTTCTCAAGCATAATCCTTGGGAGAACGTCAGTATCTTCATAGCAAGTTGGAGATTAAAAGTGGACACTATGACCAACCGACCTTCCAAAGAGGAGCAAGTCAACATTGTGAAGAAGAACTTCTTGCCTCATATCCGAGTGATGATGGAAGGACAATACTACCCTCATTTTTGAGACCTCTAAAGAGAAGGAGTGGAGATCTAAGAAGGTCTTTCCTAGACAGAATTTGAACCAAAGAGAGCATCTGGATAGTTCGCACCCAAACAGTTTGAAAAGCAAGTCAGTACCGCAGTTTTAACAATCAACAACATCTCTCAGCTTGCCACTTCATGGGCACCAGAAAGTCTCTCTAACCCAATCTGAAAGGAATATACCGAGATACACACTCCCCTCTCTAAAGTTTACCTAGCCCTCTTAAGTCGAAACCTCATCAAGCCCTTGGACCCTCATCCACTACCAAACCCACTTCCTAAAAATTTTAAACCAGATGCCCATTCTGACTTTCACCAAACTACTAGTCATACCACCGACTAATATTTCCACCTATAAATTTTGATCCAAGGCCTGATTGACCTGGGTATCAGCGGACCACTAGGCAATACTAAACCAAACACTACCCATAATCCACTCCTGAATTATACAAATGCTATATTTCGAGAAGAAAACCCAGAATTTGACCCATATACCTAGATCATACCAAGGAAATCACCAATCATACCCATATACTCTCTTAATCCTCTCTAAACATGCCTATACTTTCTCTTATACCCTACCAGCTTCACCTACGAGGGCCTATCACTCCTTACGAGAGCATGCATCGCTGTTCGTACCCATTCTGGAGGTAAAGATATGGAATTAATAGAAGTGTTGAACCAACTCCAAGAGTTCGGGCAGAAATTATCCTCCCAGATGGCCATTGAGTATCATAGATTCAGTGTGTTATTCTTTGAAGCTAAAAGATGGGATCGAATGTCAGACGATTGGGAGGTACCGACTGATGAAGTTAGTTTAGATGATATGGTCCAGATCATGGTGGATTCATTTCGATAGACGAGTGATATTTGCAATATATATGAGCTAATCGATGCTTTGAAACTACAAGGGCATCTAGTCCCCTCGCTTTTACATCTCCCCACCGAATGGGATAATTTATATGAAAAATCCAATGATGTTGTGGAGTGTATTAACTTTTCATTGAAAGATAATATCATTTCTACCGGATAGGATAACGGATTCAATAATTTAGACAAGGTCCAGAAAAGGCTAGTTCGATAGTTAGCATATATAGGATGATATCATTTGAGGAGATACTAGGAGAAATTAACAAGGTGGATAAAAAACCCGAGATTAATGAGGAAACATGGCTTTGTTCTTCCTCTCTTTTATGAACCACATGACCATATAATGGAGGCATTACCAAACCCCAAGCCTCTATCCATCAACAAACGACAAAGGAAAGGGTGTTAAGAATCTTATTATGCCGGACATGACCCTCGAGGAAAGTAAGATCATTTATCAGTTTAAGAAAACCCAAGCCAACATCACTCTGTGGGGACTTGTTATGTCTTCCTAGCTGCACCGAAATGCCTTGATCAAGCTACTCATAGAATCTACAGTTTCTCCTTTTACCATGCCAAAAGAAGCAATGAATCTGGTTGAATCTCTAACCTCTACTATAATGATCACTTTCTCTAAAGAATAAATCCATAAGATTGGTTCAAACCGCAATTATGAAATCAAAATCTCCATCGAGGTGACGGGAAAGACTATCCCGCTCTCTATTGTCCATAATGGATCAACTTTGAATGTCTTCCCGTTAAGGACTCTCAATTATTTAGGAATCAAAGTCAGCAACCTTTCCCCAACCCTTGTCGTAGTACGGGCTTACAACAATACCCGTCGAGAAGTGATAGGATCTATAAAGCTTGCAATAGGGCATGGCCCTATAAATTCGGTTGTTAAATTCTAAGTCATCGATATCCCAAACAGATTTAATCTTCTATTCAAATGGCCATGGCTCCATAGAATAAAAGGTGTCTCCTCTTACCTTTATCAGAAACTAAAGTTCTTCACTAATGGGAAGGTCATCACGATCTTGGTCGACGATAACAATTTCGAGAATGCAAGCACTAGTAATCTAGTACTAGAGATACAATACGGGATATATGATATTTTGAGTTGAACCACTTCTAATCCCAATAGAGGACGATTTAAAAGACAGGGTTTGCCTAGAGTACATCTCCCATGGCAACACCAATGTAATCTAGATATTCAAGAACATGCACTTCTTGCCCAGATTGGGGCTGGGATGATGATAAAATGGGATAGTTGAACCCATCGTGTTGAAGAAATATTTTCCTACTTGTGGCATAGGCTACCAATCATAAGTAGAAGAACTCAGAATGCTCCGTCAGACTCAACTAAAGAGAGGGATAGAAAGCACCAAGATTGTCTCGAGAGGTTCCTTGAATGAAAGATTCATCATGAGGGTTAATATTTCCCCTTATGTGGCTTTCTTAAACTGTGGTACAATCATGTGGACAAGAATATGAAACCTGGAAGGGAAATATTTTTCCAAGACAGCTACTCATGGGTCGACGGTTCCCATCATCAAGTTAAACCACTCATGGAGAAGACCATAGCTGATACCAAAGATTCTAAGGGAAGTGCCTCTAAGGATTCTTTTAATTTATAGACACTGGGGCTAACACTCTGCATGTTCCACTCAGGGGCTACATTATTGGATCCATCCTGCCTAATCAAAGCTACTGATGGACCTCTCACCAATTAGAATGTTGCACCTATGCCTCCTGCTAATATTCAACCTAACCCTAATGTTTATGCTCTTTCTTCTTACCTATTTGTTACTCCTTGCTCTGATGTAATTAAGACCTTCTTTGATGAGTTTCTCAATGTTTTTTTTTCCTATCAATAAAATAAACAAATATTTTGAGTATCTTGTTGTGCCTTTCATTAATTATCTTGATTCTAATCAAACTCTTGATGATGATCATTTTACAAATGAACAATTCTTAATCGATCTAAATAAGGTTAATAACACATAACATAACAGTGCTTAAGTTAATGAAGATGAAACTGTCATTATTAATCTCGATTCTAGTAGTCAACTACGCGAGATTAGGATAGGGCCTACCCTTGACGAGCATGAGCGCGCATAACTCGAGGAATTACTAAAGGAATTTATGGATGTCTTCGTATGGACATATGACGACATGATTGATATTGACCCTGAGATAGCTCAGCATGAGATTCCTACTCTCCTTAAATACAAACTGGTCAAGAAGAAACTACTAAATCTCTGCACATAATGGTCCTTCAAATTTAAAGAAAAAGCGTTCAAACAGTTGAATGTGGGTTTCATTCGTGTGATCGAATATCCCACATGGCTAGCTAATATAGTACCTATTCTAAAATTAGGAGGGAAGGTTCGTACATGCGTCGACTATTGAGACTTGAACAAGGCCTCTTTGAAGGATGATTTCCCGCTACCCAATATCGATATGATTGTGGATAACATGGACACTCATTCTCTTAATCCATTCCTTAATGGGGTTGATGGATATAATCAGATCAAGATGCGCCCATATCATCAAGAGAAAATTACATTCATCACCCCTTGTGTAACCTTTTGCTACACCGTCATGCCATTTGGTCTCCAAAACACAAGGGCTACCTACCAGAGGGGGGCCACAACCATCTTGCATGATCTGATACACAAGGAAGTCGAGGTCTATGTTGATGATATGATTATCAAGTATAAGACTAAGGAATGTCATGTTCCTGCTCTCCGGAAGTTATTCGAACGACTACGAAAATATCAAATGCGACTTAACCCACAGAAATAAGCCTTCGATGTTACCAAAGGAAAAATATTGGGATTCATTATTAGTGAGAAAGGGATAGAAACTGATCCTGCAAAGCTGAAATACATACTCGAAATACCAACTCCCCGAAAGGAGAAGGAAATTTAGGGATTCCTAAAAAAATTATAGTATATCAGCCGGTTCACCAGCTAGTTGACTTTTATTTATGAGCCCATATTCAAACTCCTCCGAAAGAATTCGGCCAAGGTTTAGAACTAAGTTTGCCAAGAAGCCTTTGAACATAAAAATCAATACCTAACCTGACCTCTAGTACTCATGTCACTGTCGCCTAGTCTTCGCCTAGTCCTATATCTAACTATGATAGTTATCGTAGATGGGGCTTTGCTAACCCAATACCTTGAAAAAACCCTCAAAGAGAGAGCCATCTAATATGCCAGACACAAGTTATCCGGGTATGAAGTTAAGTACACAGCTTTGGAGAAAGCTTGTGTCGCTCTTGTATGGGTCACATAAAAGCAACAACACTACGTGCTTGTCTTTCCCGTCAAACTCGTATCCTGAATGGATCCCATGAAATACCTACTCGAGAAGCCCGCCTTGTCCAACTAGATGGCCCATTAGTTGATGTTTCTATTCGAATTTCATATTGTATATGTCACGGAGAAAACCAAGAAAGGAACAACCATCTCTGATTACCTCGCTGACTATCCTATGGAAGAAGCTCATTGTAATACCCCGTACTTTTATAGATAATTAAATTACATAAGTTGGCGTAATTTGGAAATTTGAGGAATTATTGTAAATAGTCATTTTGGAATTTATGAGTATAATTCGATGAATTGAGAATTTAAAGTGAGAAGTAAATATTAGTTTGCAAGTGTCGGATTAATATTTACATGGGTTATATTTTCCTACGAGACTAAGTAGACGAGTTGGATTATTTTAATTACTTGTCGCAATTGAGTAAAGCGACAAAGGATAATATTTTAATTGGAAAATGCGTAGTGAGATGTGTTGGGTTTAATTAGTGAATTTTGTTTAAGTAACTCAGATGGAAATTTTGAGTGCACGGTTAGTTTCGGAATGGACGAGATAGTCAGAATAGAGTACCCGGGGGTAGTGTTTGAGTCCCGGAGACTTTTGGACTAGTAGGGACTCGCAATTGAGTAAACGAGTCATTTTTGGGTTTATAAGGGATAAGCCCTTATTTTAGCTCTTATAAGGCAAGGGAGAGGGAGATAAAGAAATAAAAAGATATAAAGAAGATAAAGAGAAGAGAGTAAGGAAAAATAGGAAGAAAAAGGGGATTCCATCCCAAACTCCATTGGATTCGACTCGAGGTCGTCGGATTTTATCCACGAGGCAAGTGTTTACTTGCTTTATTTTATTGAGTGTGTGTATATCATATTATAGTTGGTAAACTATATATATTTGGGTTAGAACCCTAAAAATAAATTTAGGAAATTTGAGTTTAAGTTTACAAATTGATGTATGGTAAGCTCTTAATGATTTCTATTGTTAAACCCATGTTAATGGTGTATATATATGGATTGAAATTGGAGAAATGATAAAACTAGGACTTTAGTGGTTTTAGGGTTTAAATCTAATAGAAATGGTTTAATACAACAAATAAATTGATGTGTTAGTTATAAATCAATGCTATGATGATTGTGGTGATGTTGGTTGAGGTTAGAGACCATAAGAATGGAGGTTGGTTTAACATTTGGGATTTTGGAGAAGATGATGAATTGTAATTCAACGTCCTTTCCAAATCGATTTGGCCATGAGAAGAATCAATTCGGATCTTACTCAAAAAATAAAATTTGTAGATATTTTTGATACGGTCATGGGGGCGCTAACTGCGTATTTTTCTGATTTGTTTTGGATTTATAATGATTTTTCTACGGAAGGTTGTCCGAGATCGAAATCGTTAGCTAGAAATCAAACCTGATATTGGGATAATTAAGGCTAAAAATTTTTGCATATTATTTTAGGGGATTCTAGAAGTGATATTAGGACTCCTACATAATGGTATTGAGGGTGAGTAAACCTTTGATCGAAAGAGGGAACCTCGGGTTAATTTGGTGTAGAATCCAGGATATGGATTTAAGGAATGTATGAATAACATTCACAAGAAGTATTCAGCAAGCATATGTAGATATATTTATGTGGTTAGAATAAATATGGGCCGATTGTAATTGAGTAAATCCTAGGATGCGAATAGGATGGAATTTAAGATACGGGCTCAAGAGAATTGTGCGGTTATTCAGTATGTCTATTGACAACTATTATTGTAGGTGATGCTACATATGGAATTAAGATAAGTTGATAGTATACTTATTTGATTATTACGAATTGATATATTTGGGATTACATAGAAATCCTTAAAAGTGATTAAGTTGCGATTTATATATTAAGTAAGAAAATACTTATAAGTTTAGTATTATAAGTGTGCGAATACTTATATACTGTTATGAATGGGGGCATTTGGTGTTATTGAGTATCGCTATGAGAGTTTGGCAACTATAGCCATATATATATTTGAGAAGGGATATATTATATATATATATGGAAGTTGTCAAAGTATATATATGAGACGATACGGAAATAAATATATCTGTGTGTGATTGGTATATTTGTATCTTAGAGGCTGGTTCCACAGGCTTCCCCGAGCATAGGGTTGGACAGCCAGATTATATATTTGCCCTAATGACATCCAAGGAGATTGCGTGATCTGGGTGAATCCCCTAGCTTGAGGAGCGGGGAAAGTATATCCCCATGTCATATCGTCCCGTATACGAGGGCGATGTTTGTATTCCACTTTCAGGAGGGAACATGACCGCCTCCACCATTGTGTATTTTTACCATGACCATGAGTGAGTCTGGCTTGGTACTTTGGTGGAGTGAGTAAACCCAGATGTGGATATGTACTATGAGACTGCATCCTTGAGTTATAGCTCGGTGGGATGGTTATTATACTTATGGTTGTGATAGGTATAATTATACTTGTTGCGTATGGAGATGAGACATTATGTAGCTTTAACTGGTGTAAAGAGTAATATATGAATAAGGTTTTATTCTCATTCTGAGAGATTATATCTGGATTTAATTTATGATTCGTCAATTAAAATGAGAATTATGTATACGAGGTTTTATATACCAAAGTGAAAAGGGGTATTTTAAAGAAGTTAATGTTTTGGAATATAAACGGCATGCCTCTCTCTCTCTCTCTCTCTCTCTCTCTCTCTCTCAATATATATATATATATATATATATATATATATATATATATATATATATATATATATATTAGAAATATATAAATCTAATCGAGGATTATATTAATTTTAAGCTCGTGTGATATGTTACTGTATAGACGATATTATATAAAGTAGGTTAGGTGATAATTATGTGGACTTAGAGGAGGGGTTATATATATTAGTTATGCAGGGTAGCTTAACTAGATAGTTTAAAAGTTATGCAATAGGTGTGCACTATTAGAACATGGGTGAGGGGTATCTCATGAGAGTGCAATACCAATTTAAATATGAAAGATTTTCATATTTTAAAATATGGCATTTATGCACTTGCTAAAATATTTTCAAAACTCGGGCTCTGACCCGTTTCTATATGTTTCCCTTCTTTTGCTATATATGCATATATATATTAGGTGTCCAGACACAGGGATGCCTGGATGATGATTCTTTCGAATCAGACATTTGCTGTAGCAGCTACGGACGAATTCAGGTTTATTATAGATGCTTCTATCCTTAAGATCTAGATAGGAGGTATTGTAGAAATATTCGGGCCGATAGCCCAACAACATTCATTTATTCTTTTATCGCCTTTTAGTTCGGCATTTGATTTGGTTGTATTATGTTGTACCGAGTGTTCATTTTTTTTATTTCAGTTGTTGTATATAAACTGTGTGATTGTTTTATTTGGTTGGTTTGGATAAAAAGATTAGTTAAATAAAATTTTAATGCCAACCTAATAGGTTATTAGTAATTAAATTTGTTTTCGACAGTGATTCTGATAATGAACCATATGAGACTCCTGTTTTAATTTGGTATAGGATTGATCACCTGATATTTTATTAGGGGGGTTATAACAGATGGTACGAGTATGGTACTATTGTAAGAGTAATGTATTTGTGGATTATCAGAGCGATAGCAAGATAATGATTGCAAGACAATCGTATTCACAGTTCCTAGGCGGAATGGCTTATTGTTGCAGTATCTAACCTAGATACAGGTCGAGCTCGCCTTTATTAAGTGTTTAGATGGAACTTCGATGAGTAGATGTTTAACTAGCATGATTTAAGTGCATGGGGATACGCAAGATTTATAATTTTTAATGTTTTACGTTGACATACCTTCACGACCGACAAAGTTAAGTAGTAGTGTATTGGAGGGGTTCCTTGTTTGGATTTTTCTTGCAAGACACTCCACGCATGAACCTTAACGATGGAGACATGTTATTGTATGCTAGGATATAGGTTTTCATGATAAATTAACTGAGGGCCTTATGACGATTAAAGGCTAATGAAAGTAGATATGCTGTGGAAAAACACTAGAAATGTTTCTCTCACCACAAGTATGTGGGTGAGGGAAGCTAAAGGAAATTGATTTGAGGCTTATATCCAGGCCTTGAATATAAGGAAAATTCAGAGGAAATATGTTTTGGGTATGATGTTCGTAACAATTTTGCAGAGAGTAGGTGCCCCGATTAGTTAAAATTTCCATTTTGCCAAGATGGAAGCACATAGTGGTAGAAGTACGTAAGTAGGTTAGCGAGGTAGGATTTAGAACGTCTCGATGGTGTGCCGTAGACCGTTATATCTCTGTGACCGATACTGTGAGGGAGTAGTGTAACGGGAGGCTTCCTTGTTTGGATTTCTCTTTGTGAGACGTCCCACGCATGAACTTGAGGAAATGTATGAATTCGAGAGAGGTCTTGGGAACTATGGACATGGTTATGATAGTACCCATTTTACGTGTGTAGAAAACACATTGATCTTAGGACTACCATGAAGTAAGGACAGTAGGACTAGTGGCACTGATATTGTGAAACTGTTGTGAGTTGACCACGAGAAGATTGGCGGGTTAACTTTATGAAGGATCAGATTTCTAGGTAAAGGAAGGAATAAATTTTGAATTATTTAGGTTAGGAATACCCAGGTGTTAGTACCAGGCCGAGGAAATGAGTCCCGTTTGAGAAAGAGTAAGTTGGTTTTATATGCCGCCAGAAATAGAAGCGGCGTCATATATAAAGCTGAAGAATATTCTTTGGAGCCGTTAGGGGTTGGATTGAACATCATAGGAGGCACTCAATAACCCAATGGTGTAGGTGAAGTAAGAGTTAGTACACCTAATTTAAGAGAGAATACTAACGGGAATAGTCAAGCGGTAGTGTAGTTTCCTTTTGAGGGAAATTTGATGCCCTGTTGTAGATGAGCGTACGCTTAGACTCTTGGCTCTCCGGTGGGGTATATACGTTAGAGGGGTGATTAAAGGCTCATTTTATTTATATGCGGTTATAGTTAATCTTACAACTGAGGTAGTGTTGTAGTATATAGAGTTTTGGTTAAGCTTGTTGTTATTCTCATACGTTAGAAAATAATCCTTGAGATAGGTGGTTACCGTGAACGAGTATATGGTAGTGTGCCATTTGGGTTAGTACCCTTCGAATTATATTTGCAAGATGAAATATGATTAGCAATCCTAGGTTGGTAGTACCGATCGTATCCAAATTTTGAGGACGAAATTCCATTGTAAGGGGGGAGAATGTATTACCCCATACTTTTATGGATAATTAAATTACATAAGTGGGCGTAATTTGGAAATTTGAGAAATTATTGTAAATAGTCATTTTGGAATTTATGAGTATAATTTGATGAATTGAGAATTTAAAGTGAGCAGTAAATATTAGTTTGCAAGTGTCAGATTAATATTTGCATGGGTTATATTTTCCTACGGGACTAATTATACAAGCTGTATTATTTTAATTACTTGTCGCAGTTAGGTAAAGCGACAAAGGATAACATTTTAATTGGAAAACGCATAGTGAGATGTGTTGGCTTTAATCAGTGAATTTTAGTTAAGTGAATCGGATGGAAATTTTGAGTGCACAGTTGGTTTCAGAATGGCCGAGATAGTCAGAATAAAGTACCCAGGGGTAGTGTTTGAGTTTCGAAGAGTTTTGGACTAGTAGGGACTCACAGTTGAGTAAACGAGTCATTTTTGGGTTTGTAGGGGACAAGCCCATATTTTCTCTCTTATAAGCCAATAGATACGGAGAGAAAGAAAGAAAAAGATAGAAATAATATAACGAGAAGAGATGAATTAAAAATAGGAAGAAAAAGGGGATTCCAGTCCAAACTCCGCGGGATTCGACTCGAGGTCGTCGACTTTTATCCACGAGGTAAGTGTTTACTTGCTTTATTTAATTAAGTATGTTTATCTCATATTATGGTTGGTAAGCTATATAATTTCGGGTTAGAACCCTACAAATAAATTTGGGAAATTTGAGTTTATGTTTACAAATTGATGTGTGGTAAACTCTTAATGATTTCTAGTATTAAACCCATGTTACTTGTGTATATATATATATGGATTAAAATTGGAGAAATGATAAAACTAGGGCTTTAATGTTTTTAGGGTTTAAATCTAAGGGAAATGGTTTAATACCACAATTAAATTGATGTGTTAGTTATAAATCAGTGCTAGGATGATTGTTGTGATGTTGGTTGAGATTAGAAACCATAAGAATGGAGGTTGGGTTGATATTTGGGATTTTAGAGAAGATGATAAATAGTAATTTAATGTCCTTTCTGAATCGAGTCGGCAATGAGGAGAATCGATTCAGCTCTTGGTCAAAAAATGAAATTTGTAGATCTTTTTGATACAGTCACGTGGGCAGCGACATCGTATTTTTCTGATTCTTTTGAATTTATAATAATTTTTATGCGGAAGGTTGTCCGAGATCGAAATCCTTAGCTAGAAATCAAACCTGATATTGGGAGAATTAAGGCTAAAATTGTTTGGAGATTATTTTAGGGGATTCTAGAAGTGATATTAGGACTCCTAGATATTTGTATTGAGTGTGAGTAAACCTTGGATCGAAAGAGGGAACCTCGAGTTAATTTGGTGTACAATCCGGGATATGGATTTAATGAATGTATGAATAACATTAACGGGAAGTATTCGGCAAGCATATGTAGATATATTTATGTGGTTAGAATAAATATGGGACGATTGTAATTGAGTAAATCCTTGGATGAGATTAGGATGGAATTTAGGATACGGGCTCAAGAGAATTACGCGGTTATCCGGTACGTCTATTGACGACTATTATTATTAGTGATGCGATACCTATGGAATTAAGATAAGTTGATAATATAATTATTTGATTATTATGAATTAGTATATTCAGGATTATATAGAAATCCTTAAAAGTGATTAAGGTGAAATTTATATGTTAAGTAAGAAAATACTTATAAGTTTAGTATTGTAAGTGTGCGAATACTTATATACTATTACGAATGGGGGCTTTCAGGGTTATTGGCTATCGCTGTGAGAGTTTTGCAACTATTACCATATATATATATATTTGAGAACGGATATATATATATATATATATATATATATATATATATATATATATATATATATATATATATATATATATATATATATATATATATATATATATATATATATATATATATATATATATATATATATGGAAGTTGTTAAAGTATGTATATGGGATGATACAAAAATAAATATATCTGTGTGTGATCGGTATATTTGTATCTTCGAGGCTAGTTCTAGAGGATTCCCCGGGCATATGGTTGGACAACCGGATTATATATTTGCTCTAGTGCCATCTAGGGAGGTTGCGCAATGTGGGTGAATCCCCTGGATTGAGGAGTAGGGAGAGTATATCCCCAGGTCATATCCTCCCGTATACGAGTGAGATGTTTGTATTCCACTTTCAATAGGGAACATGACCGCCTCCACCGTTGTGTATTTTTACCATAACTATGAGTGAGTCTGGCTTAGTACCATGGTTGAGTGAGTAAACCCGAATGTGGATAGGAACTATGAGACTGCATCCTCGAGTTATATCTCGTTGGGATGGTTATTATACTTATTATCCTGATAGGTATAATTATATTTGTTGCGTATAGTATATTGCTTGTATATGAAGACGAGACATCATATAGCTTTAACTGGTGTAAAGAGTAAAATGAATAAGGTTTTATTCTCATTCCAAGAGATTATATCCGGATTTAAATTGTGATTTGTATATTAAAATGAGAATTATATATACGAGGTTTTATATACTAAAGTGAAAAAGACTATTTTAAACTAGCAAAAGTTTTGGAATATGATCAACATGCCAATATATATACGAGAAATGTATAAATCAAATCGAGGATTATATTAATTTTAAGCTCGTGTGATAGCTTACTATATAGCCGATATTATATCACGCAGGGTAGGTGATAGTTATGAGGACTTAAAGGAGGGGTGTTATACATTAGTTAGGCATGGTAGTTTAACTAGATGGTTTAAAAGATATGCGATAGGTGTGAACCATTAGAAGAGGGGTAGTGGAATCTCATGAGAGTTTGATTCCAATTTAAATATGAGAGATTTTCATATTGTAAGGACATAAATTTCCAATTGAGTCCTTGTATTGTTTTAACTTAATTCCATGAACAAAACTTGTTTGTAATATCTCATAGGGAGATTTTTATTTTGTCACGATCCCACTTGGTTTATGACGTATTGAAGAAAATTAAAGACGGTGAGGCAAAGCTTCAAAGAATTAATCATTCCGATGTTTAATTGGTGCAAGTTTAATCGACTTCAGAATTTTCATTCTGAGATCACTCAGGTATGAATGCGTATAATTAATGGTGCTAGGAATTCTTTTTATAAAAGATAAGGATGTATTTTTATAAAGAAATATATTTTTAAATGTTTTAATAGTGTTTTGAAGGTTTACACTTCGTTTTAATTCTGATAAGATCGAAAAAGGAGTTTGACTTTACTGGGTCTCTTTGAAGAGACGTTTTGAACTAAAAGTTAAAAAGTCAAATAACTCGCTCGAACGACATTAGATCTCGCACGAACGATATGTCTAAGTCGCTCGAACGAGATACTTAAGTCGTTCGAATAACACATTTTTTGAGGCGTCTTTTGAATCCTATTTAAATAGTGTTTGCATCAAAATTTCGTAAGTGTGCATTCTGGAAAACTGTTTACGAAATAGAAACTTGTTTGCACATGTTTGGTAAGGTTTAAAAATCTTAAACACGTCCTTAGAAGTTTGTAAAGATCCGAGATATCATTCTTATATGTTTACGTGATCTTGCAGCACCAAAGAAGTTTGTTCTATCATTGAACATCAAAGGGTTTTGCGATGAAGAAAATAGAATGACTTCTTGTTCGACATCGTAGACGAATCAAAGCCATTCGGTGGACACTGAGACATATGTGGATGCATGTGTTGTGGCCAGGTATCGTGGAAGAAGGACTTTCGGCGTGGGCACTGTGAGAGGAGTGGTTAAGGATCATAAGATCGTCAAGACCCATAGGGATCGGATCGTTGAGTGAGACTTTGTCTGTCTCTGTAAAACCATATTCATAGTGATTATCTGGCTTGGGCCGTTCGAGGTTATTTCCCCACTTTGAGTTTTTTTCTCGTACATCCGGTGTTGTGAGTATTCTTGAATTTATTTTACTTGCTTTAATCACTAGATGCATGTTTAGGATTAATCAAGATAAAATTGGTCTAAAGTAAGAATTGAGTTTTCCCAACTTGGTTTGGTGCATAATTAAAAGTTGGATAATTTTTCTTAGAAAAATTTGGTTTTGTTTGAAACACACATATTGGGCAATATTTCAAATTGGTATGAGAGCTGGAAAACATTTTTTATTTGTTTTGTGATCCCGTGTGTTTTCAAAGGTGAATTCTGGATATAACGAATTTTCTCGAACTCCTATTTTTTATGGAACTAACTACACTTATTGGAAGATGAGAATGAGATGTGCATTAAAATCTACTGATGAGCGTGTGTGGTTAGCAGTTGAGAAAGGTTGGACACCCGGTATCACTATTATAGGTGAGGTCACTAGTTTAAAGCCTGTTGAGTCATGGAACAAAACTGAACAAAGACTTGCACAATATAATTCTAAGGGTTTGCACGTTATTGCTTCACATGTCACACAGGAAGAATATAATATAATTATGACTTGTGAAACTTCAAAAGAGGCTTGGGATATTTTGGCACTCACTCACGAGGGCACTAGCACGGTTAGAGAGTCAAAACTTCAAAATCTCACTACACAGTTTGAGACCATTAGGATGTTAGAGAGTGAGACTTTTGATGAGTTTTATGCTAGGTTGTCCAATATTATCAACTCGTCATTTAACCTAGGTTAGAAAATTCTCGACAATCGTGTCATTAAGATAATCCTTAGGACGTTGCCTATTAGGTTTGATGCGAAAGTGACCATTTTAAACTCCTTGGGTAGGTTAGAGTCGACGAAACTAGAAGAGATTGCAGGTGACTTACAAACCTTTGAAATCGACATGATTACCTCCAAGCAAGTGCCTAAGAAAGAAAAGGGTATTGATTTGAAAACCCAAAAGGAGGAAATTAAAGTTTCAGATTTCGATTCCGATTCCGCATCTAATTTTGAGGATGTTGCTTTGTTGGCAAAGAAATTTAAAAAATTTATTAAGTTTCAAAATCAATCGAAAGATGCCACGAAATTTGAAAAATTCAAGAACAACAAAGTAGATCCCCCCCCCCCCCCCCCTCTAAGGATAAGTTTGAGAATCCTAAGAGAGATGAGTCGGATAAGCATTTTGGGTGTGAGGGGTACGGTCACAAAGTTAAGGAGTGTCCCACTAGACTTAAGAAAGAGGGAAATCAACCCATTGTCTATAATGCAACCTTCAATGATAGTGATCCGGAAGAGGGAGAGAGTTCCCCCATTGATCGTAACTTTGTTACGTTTATGGCATGTCATGTGAGCGACAACGATTCTCATATGCATGACACTTCCGAGGAGGTTTTGAGTGTATCCCATGTTAGTGAGGGTGAAGAGAGTGACGAAGTGGAGATAGATGTGAAAGAGTTTCAAGTTGCGTTTAATGAGTTGTATGCCGAAACGGTGAAGGTGAAAAAGGTTAACTCAAAATTGCAATCTAAGTTGAATGTGCATTCCATAGAAAATAATGATAGTTTGATTAAGGGTCTTAGGGCACGAGAGAAGAAGTTTAGGGAGAAACTACTATTTGTGGAGAAAGAGTGATATAAACTTCGTGGTTTGATGGAGTCCCTAAAAAAGGAGATTTTAGAGTTTGAGAAGTCTAGGAGTTTGCTCGAGTCTAGGATTCATGAGTTGGAGGAAAGATTGAGAGACTCATCTAGAGTCAAGTGTGACACCCCGACTAATAAAATACCGGGTAGCTATTCCTTTATTAAATTAATTCAAAATGCCAAGTTGGTCCAGTTGATAGCATCACTGTCGAAAACATTTTAATGATTACTAACCACCTTGTATTTAAAAAGTAAGTTGCCAAATTTTAATTTAAGTCTGATTAACATGCAACAAGTGTAAAGAAGAATAATAACACCATTCACCATAACGAAGTAAATAGAGTAACCATCACATAAAGTAAATAAAGTCTACGAATCTCCGTCGGTGTCGTGGGCTGTCCCCACTCCCTCACCGCGGATACTTTCCCCGGATCAACAGATATTCCCCGGTAGGAAATAATATGTCCCAAAAACTGGACCTCCTTCAGCCAAAACCCGCATTTCTCATATTTTGCATACAGCTCGTTCTGACGAAGTGTCTGCAAAACCTGCCTCAAATGCTCGGCGTGCTCCTCCTCTGTCTGGGAGTAAACCAGAATATCATCAATGAAGATAATGACAAACTGGTCTAGGAAATCCCCGAACACTTTGTTCATCAAGTCCATAAACACTGCTGGAGCGTTGGTTAAACCGAAAGGCATGACCCGAAACTTGTAAGAACCATATCTCGACAAGAACACGGTCTTTGAGACATCCTCCTCCCGGATACGTAACTGATGGTATCCCGATCTCAAATCAATCTTCGAGAAGAAAGAAGCTCCTCTCAACTGGTCGAATAAGTCATCGATTCGAGGCAATGGATACTTATTCCGTATCGTGACTTTATTCAACTCTCGGTAGTCCACACACAATCTTAGTGAACCGTCCCTCTTCTTCACAAACTAAACTGGAGCGCCCCAAGGTGAGCTACTCCTGCGAATAAAGCCCTGACCTAAAAGCTGCTCTATCTGATCCCGTAACTCCCTCATATCAGCTGGAGCCATACGGTACGGTGCGCGTGCTATAGGTCTCGTACCCGGTAGCAAATCTATAACAAAGTCTATCTCTCGACTGAGGGGTAGGCCTGGTATCTCCTGAAACACATTAGAATACTCCCTGACAACTGGGATAGAATCTAAAGGAATCACTACCTCCTTAGAGGTATCCTCCTCAATGTAATACAGATGAGCGGTCGATCCTCCCTCTGGGCGAGGCATCGCCACTACAAGCATCTCTTGCCCCCGGAATGGCAAAAACAATGCTTCCGCTGAAGCAATCAATCATGGCCCTATAAGCTATGAGCCAATCCATACTGATAATCACATCGTGAATATGCATATATAATACCAACATGTCTGCAGGTAATACCAAACCACCAATCTCTACCCCCACTCCCCGGCATATAAAGAAAATAAGTGACCCACTCCCCAATGGTGAGTCGACACACGTCACTGTGCTCTCTGCCGTAGCTAACAATCCTAAAGCTTTCGCGAAGTGTGTAGCTATAAAACAGTGTGTAGCCCCTGTATCAAACAATACCCGACCCATAGTGCCATGGATAGGAAACGTACCCTCAATCGCGGGCGGTGCCTGTGGAACTGCAGCCTGGTGGACGTTATAGACACGTCCATACTGTAGCTGCCCCTGCTGAGCTGGGACTGCTGGAATGGGTGGCAATGCTGCCATCTGTGGCGGTGCGGGGAGAGAGGCGGGAAACATAGGTCTCTGTGGCTCCTGGCGAGCACCCTGATGCTGCTGCTGTGGGGCCCTGCCCCTATCAGGACAATCCTGTCGCTTATGGCCAGTCTTGCCACAAACAAAACACTTCCCTGGGAAGTTCCCTCCTCTCTGCCCCTGCTGTCCCCGGCCCTGGTGGCCGTTACCGTTCCTCCCTTGGCCCTGCTGGCCCTGGTGAAACTGTTGCCCATTCTGCCCCTGTTGGCCCTGATGGTCGTTTGGACCCTGATGGCCCTGACGGAAACCTCCTTGTCCCTGTCTGTAGTTCCCTGATCGGAACCTCTTCTGATCCCCCTGCTGGGTACCCTGCTCACCCTGTCTCTGCCCCTGAACAGATTGTGCCCCACCGGCACCATGTCCTCCAGTCCTGTCCTGATGGCTAGACTCTCCCGACCTCTTGCCCTCAGCCATATAAAAGCGGTGGTCCTGGCAGTGTAACAGAGCAGCGTTAACCACATTAGAATACGTGGCCAATGAAAGGTTCCCTAACAGATGCTGACGGATCCTCCAAGTTAACCCGTCGGTGAATTTCTCAATCTTCTTCTTCTCTGTTGGTATCTCATCTGGAACGATATTCAACAGATTCATGAACTCGGCCTCATACTCGGCCACGGTCTTACCCTCCTGCCTCAGACTCATCAATTTCCTCCTCATTTTCGTGTGAACAGCCGACATAAAGTACTTGCGGTCAAACCGCACCCAGAATTCCTGAATAGTGAGAGTATCCCTCTCCTCCATGGTGGTAATAGACTCCCACCACTGCAGTGCAGATCCAACTAGCTTGAAAGTATCTAGAACCTGCTTCTGAACATCCATGCACTCATACATCCTCAAGTGCCTCTGCACATCCTTCCTCCACTGGCTCGAGACTACCACATCTGAGCTACCTGCAAACTCTGGCGGATGTGCTTTCTGAAAAGCGTCACGTACACGCTCCTATGTAGACGGGAATGCATTTTCCTATACTCGCGCGGCAACCGGCGCCTGAGGTGGTGCCTGCTGAACAACGGCAATTGCGGCATTTATCGCTTGGGCTACTATAGCTGCAACCTCAGCGGCGTTCATCATGCCCTGAACTGGAGCGGGCTGGGGTTCGGGCGTTGCATCCCTGGGAACTCGTCGTGCACGTCGTGGAGGCATCTGAAATAAGAACAAAGTTTATAAGTTCACTGTTTATAAACTTAAAATAGCTGAAGAACGAAGCATACACAAAAAGAGTACAACAGTCCTAAAATATAGGGCTCTATATCAAAGAAACTTAGCGGAAACATAATAAGCCGTCAGATCCTAAAGGACACTAGAACCTGATGCTCTGATACCACCTGTGACACCCCGACTAATTAAATACCGGGTAGCTACTCCTTTATTAAATTAATTCAAAATGCCAAGTTGGTCCAGTTAATAGCATCACTGCCGAAAACATTTTAATGATTACTAACCACCTAGTATTTAAAAAGTAAGTTGCCAAATTTTAATTTAAGTCTGATTAACATGCAACAAGTGTAAAGAAGAATAATAAAACCATTCACCATAACGAAGTAAATAGAGTAACCATCACATAAAGTAAATAAAGTCTGGAGGAAAACTCCTCACTACAATCCCACAACTGAAATAAGTAAGCCGAATACTAAAACAATACATGCCAAAGTCTGAAAACTGTAATGGAAAGATATCTCTAATAGAAATGGGCAACATGCCCTACAACTGATAGATAATGAATCTGGAATCCAAGTGATAAAAGCATCTACAAGCAAATCCTTGTAGCTTCCACAAACAGCTACAGTTCGTCACCTGAATGAGTATCCTATGCATGGTGTCCTTGTGGCTGGGCACCTAAAATGGTTTTACAAAGAAAATAGATTTGAAAGCAAACGGGTCAGAGCCCGAATGTGGAGATATTTTAAAAACCTACAAGTGCTTTAAAAACTTTAAAACATTAAATGCAAAGTACATGTTAGGACGTGCACTCACATGAAATTCTCACCTCTCGTCTAACTGTGCACTCCTAACGTAAGTACCCATCTACAACGACACAAACCACTAGCTAAGTGCCATCATATCTAGCTAGACTGTCATAGGTCCTACCCTTATTACTCGGTTCTATTAACATTATAACGCTCGTAATTAAATAGGGGTTTAACGTAAACTCAGATGCTCAACATGAAATATATTTCACTATCAGCTAACCCGTTATGTTTTCTCAAAACTATACCATAATTATATTCATAACATTAACATGAAGGTTTCCATTAATTAAGTGTATATTATTCACATCATAAATATACAATACAAGCAACCCGAGAACTAAGCTGCGGTGCACACATACTCTGCTATCCATCCCGGTACATCACGTACATAAGGATTACATATTCTGAATCTCTCAGGAATAGTTCACAGATAACAACATCACAAATAATGGAGGTGAACACAGTCACATCACATGGGTCACGCACATACCTACGCTCCCACGATCAGCGGACTTATTAATATCCCAATAAGTCTTTCTATGACCTATGTTCATCAAGGTAATCAGTCTAAATCCGGGCAACATAAGGATTAGAGGGCCCTAAGCGAAGGCAAACCTCCCGTGATAGCAAGTATGGTAGGTATGTCATACACACAATTCATATACCAATACTAAGTAAACACACGTCTTAGTAATCCCGTAGTTTAATTGTAGTACTATTCTCATTCTCGTACCAATCTAAATTTACACACTTTATATGATTTCGGTTTATAATTATACGCGCCATAATTTATTCTCACGTCGTAGTGGACACTCACGTCTCAACCCAAACGGTTCATTGATTTAAACCACTCGTATATAATTTACCCCTCATAATAACTCGAAAGTCCCAAATATATCAATACATCATCAAAGGGATGTTAACTCTACCCTAGAACAAGTTTATGGGACTCCCAAAATCAAAACAGGCCAAAAAGGCCCAAACTTCCAGCTCTTTAGAAGTCTCGTTCGAACGAGGCTGTTCGAGCGAGATCCAACTGTCAGCTCGTTAGAAGTCTCGTTCGAACGAGGCTGTTCGAACGAGATCCAGTTCGTTCGAACGAACTGTACCTTCTAACGAGATCTCGTTCGAACGAAGTATCGAACGAAATTCCTTTTTGTTAGAAGCGACTGGTCAATTCTTTAGAAGCTCGTTCGACCGAGGCTCGTTCGAACGACCTGGGGAGGCTCTTCTAACGAACGACCAGATCGAGCCCAGATTTTTCCTTCTTCGTTTTTCATCAATTTTACTCCTCAAATCTCCTCTAAAATTAGTCCCAATGATTGTTTTAAGGTCTCTAATCAATCCTAAACATATTATAGTCACCTCCTAACACGTTTTCAAGGATTAAATCACTCTAACATCAATCAAAATATAAATCTCTACACTTTTTCCCCAATTATTCAAGAACATAAACCCTAGAATTTGTAATCATCAATTAGTCCATTCTAGATCCGTTTTTGTTACATCCTACGTATACTAACACCAGAACAATCATCTCTATATGGTTCTACATGCAATTTTCCCTCAACATTAAATTTCTAAATCCAATTAACATGGGTTTTCATTCATCTTTCAAGAACAATTGGAATCCTTCAATTTTCTAACATGGGAAGAACATTCTCTGAATTTAAATGTAATTAAATCAGTTGCCTTTATTGTCTCTGAATTTGGTGTTGATTTCTGTAAATATTTCTGCAGAATTCCTTCTCTTTCTCTCCCTCTCCAAGCTATCTTCTCCAAAGGTGGCTATGGTGGCTAGGGTTTTCTTTGGGAAAGTTGGAAACCTAAAAGATAACCTCCGTAGCTTATTGGGTCAATAAGGGTTGGTTAGTGGGCTTAGTGGGTCTATTCCCAATCAGATAAAGACTCCTAATTTTCGTCATTTTTAATTCCTAAAAATACGAAAGTACCAAAATACCCTTTATATTGCCGGTATGGCCTAAAAATACCCCGGGACCCAAACTACACCCCCGGCTAGTGTTTTCTGACTATCTCGACCCTTTCGGACGCATTGGCGCACTCAAAACGACAATACGGTTTAAAGAATTTAAATTCACTTTTATAATTAAAATAATACACCATGACGCGACGGTCACACGTGTCTCAACAAAATTTTCAAAATGTCGCATATAAATCTCGCGACAAATTTTTCATAATTCAATATTCATATAAAAACATGTATGCACATAATCAAATACCAACTCGCATCTCGTTAGTATTTTTAACCCGGATTAATTTCCAATTAATACGCATTTAATTAATTAATCCCAAAAATAAATATAGCCAAAAATACGGGGTATTACATCAAGTTTGATTTGGAGGCTAGGTCGAGGAAGTTAGATAAGATCCTAGGCACCGTCCAAATTAAGGGAGATAGGGGATGTTTAGGTTTTGATGATAGAGTTGTTCCCATTCCCCCCGCCTGTGTGAGAAACAGTAGGAAGGTTAGAAAAGGTCCACATATAGGTAATCATTCCCACCGACACTTCACTTGCACGTTTTGTGGTAGGAAAGGTCACCTTAGTCATTATTGTTACGACCTTAGACTAGCTCCTAGGAAGTTTAGGAATAATGTTGCCCCAGTTCCCCTAACACCCATGCGCCGTTTTACACCTACTTGGGTTAGGAAATCGGATTTAGTGTCTTTAGGAAGTAAACTTCATGATTTTCTTTTGGGTGCACTTGATTCTTCCCATGCTAAATCTAAAAGATGGTAGTGTTGCCATATTTTTCATATGCTAGTTTGCTTCATGATTCATTCAATACTAGTATAATGCCATGTGTATCATTTTTTATTATAGTTTTCATTTGCTTGAGTCCTATTGAAAAATACAAAAAGTTTTTATTTTTAGAATTTTTTTGAAAATCCAAAAAGATTTTGTTTTTGAGAAAACTTTTGAAAACCCAAAAAGATTTTGCTTTTATTTCAGTCAAAATATGAAAAGCCAAAAAGATTTTCGATTTTTGTTTTTGGGTTTACCTGTTTGATGTGGCATATTGGTGTGCTTGGAGCCCCCCCCCCCCCCCCCCCCCATCATTTCATATTCATGTGGCTAGGACATTTGGTCATTATTATCGATACTTAGAAAGATCTTTACCATTGTCTATATAGGTTTGTTTCGATGTTGATATGCATTTTGATTCAACTTTGTATATATGCCAACATTGCACACGTGCATGAGTTTATATGGATGTTTCATTTCTCTTACATATTTGAATTTGGTGAGGCGTTATTATCTTAATCTTGTCATCAGTGTGTAAGTAGACTTAAGGAGAAGTGTGCTTGTAAGAACCGTTTACCGTGAGGATATAAATTGGTAAAAATGATGAGTGATTCACGCTAATGGGATGCGAGAGTTCAAAATTGACTCGTCGTGAAAGCCACCGTTTGAAAGATCCCAAAAGAAAATGCAATATGCTAAGAAAATGGCCAAATTAGTTTAGTTCATTCCAAAGAAAATATGGTATTATTGAGGGAGTTTGGATGGATTAAAAATTTAAATGGGTTTGCACAACTAATCCAAATGTTGAAACATTGCAATTTGACGCTATTGTTTGTAGAATTGTCAAAATTCTAGATTTGTGTGCATGTAGTATGTTTAGTTCATTAAGCTCACACTTTTATTATCATATGGATGTGATAAAATTTGATGATTTATCGTTATCAATTAGAGCTTCTTGATCATTTCGATGTGTTGGAATTATGACTCATTTGTTGTAGTTTTACGCCCATTCATTCCATATCCATGTTTGAGCACATCAGTACTATGTTTGCATGTAACTCGCATTTTTTAGTTTTTATGAGTTTTTTCATTTTGTGTTAAAAGCCTACTGTTTTAACACTGTTTTGTTTCTGTCAGGCCCTTCCTGGAATTTCTTTGTGGAAATTTTTTCACTGGGCAAAAATATAACATATTTCTGGGAAAATGTGAAAATTTGGCACGTCGCGAGAAGTCGTTCAAACAACATCCCATGTCGCGCGAATGACCTATGTACCTAGTTCGAGCGACTTCACATCTCGTTTGAGCGAAGTTCTGTCTCGTTTGAATGATAGGCTATTTTGGAGCTTCTGATAGGTTTGCAGTCCACTGGGTTAATTTGGTATATTTTTGGTACTGCTAGAAGTTTTTCTGGACTGACTGGTTTATATGCTGGTTATAATTGATTCGAAATTGCTTTTTTACATATAGTCCGTTTATCACACCTGATTAGATTGTTGTATTCTTAGTGTGATCCATTGGTTTACTAGCTACTAATTTGTCTTCTCTTGATCATATTTAGCTGGTTGGTTCATGGTTATCCAGCGTTTTCCAATTCTCAAATTGGTATCAAATTAAATCAAATTGTTACATATTTTCATGCTAGATATTTTAAAATTTGGTTTAACTTTTCACCGGATTGTCTATTCGAGACAAAAAATAAGAGAGATGTATGTGATGTAGGGGGAGTTTTGTTGAGAGTTTCTATTGATATCTGGATTTACAAATAATTTAATTATATTTCTTCCTAATTGGTGTAAAAAAATTCCTCACATGTTTCAAATGATTTGTTCTTATTGGAAATATATTTTGGTATCATTTGTTCCTCCATACTTCACTGGGTATTTGTTTGTCTGTTTCATGTGTGTAGGTATGCTTCAGCGATTTGAGATTTCAAGTCTACATCACATTCATATAGTTCATGCTTGCCGGTGCTACATATACTAGTCCGTGTCCTATTTTTTTTTTATTTTGGGTTCATGGGATGGAAATTAGGCGTCATACGGCTTGACGGCCCGGTTAGGCATTTCACTGGTTTAGTTTTGTCCCAGAATAGTCAAAGGGAGAGATTTATAAGGACATAAATTTCCAATTGAGTCCCTATATTGTTTTGACTTAATTCTGTGAATAAAACTTGTTTGTAATATGTCATAGGGAGATTTTTATTTTGTCACGAGCCCACTTGGTTTATGGCGTACTGAAGAAAATTGAAGACTGTGCGACAGAGCTTCAAAGAATTAATCATGCCGATGTTTAATTGGTGCAAGTTTAATCGTCTTCAAAATTAATTGCATTCCGAGATCACTCAAGTGTGAATGCGTATAATTAATGGTGCTCGAAATTGTTTTCATAAAAGATAAGGATGTATTTTTATAAAGAACTATATTTTTAATTGTTTTAAAAGTGTTTTAAAGGTTTACACTTCGTTTTAATTCTGATAAGATTGAAAAAGGAGTTTTACTTCACTGGGTCTCTTTGAAGAGACGTTTTGAACTAAAAGTCAAAAAGTCAAACATTCCGCTCGAACGACAATAGATCTCGCGCAAACGAGATGTCTAAGTCGTTCGAACGAGATACTTAAGTGGTTCGAATGATATTTTTTTCGAGGAGGCGTTTTAATCCTATTTAAAAAATGTTTGCATCATAAGTTCATAAATGTGCATTTTGGAAAACTATTTATGAACCGAAAACTTGTTTGCACATGTTTTCTAAGGTTTACAAATCATAAACACATCCTTAGAAGTTTGCAAAGATCCGAGATATCATTCTTATATATTTACGTGATCTTGCTGCACCAAAGAAGTTTGTTCTATAATTGAACATCAAAGGGTTTTGAGGTGAAGAAAAGAGAAGGACTTCTTATTCGACATCGTAGACGAATCAAAGCCATTCGGTGGACACCGAGACATACATGGACACGGGTGTCGTGGATAGGCATCATGGAAGAAGGAATTTTTGCGTGGGCACTGTGAGAGGAGTGGTTGAAGATCAGAAGAGTGTCAAGACCCGTGGGGATCGAGTCGTTGAGTGAGACTTTGTCTGTCTTTGTAAAACCATATTCATAGTGATTGTATGGTTTGGTCCGTCCGAGGTTGTTTTCCCATTTTGGGTTTTTTCCTCGTACATCCGGCGTTGTGAGTATTCTTTACTTTATTTTACTTGCTTTAATCACTACATGCATGTTTAGGATTAATCAAGATAAAATTGGTCTAAAGTATGAATTGGGTTTTCATAACTTGGTTTGGTGCATAATTAAAAGTTGAATAATTTTTCTGAGAAAAATTTGGTTTTGTTTGAAACGCACATATTGGGCACTCTTTCACATATTTTAAAATATGTTATTTATGCACTTGCTAAAATATTTTCAAAACTTGGGCTTTGACTTGTTTCTCTATTTTTCCCCTTTTTTGCTATATATATATATATATATATATATATATATATTCGGTGTCCAGATACAGGGACGCTTGGATGATGATTCTTTCGAGTCAGACGTTTTCTATAGAAGTTGTGGATGAATGCATGTTTATTGTAGATGCTTCTATCCTTCAGATTTAGATAAGAGGTATTGTAGAAATATTCAGGTCGATAGCCCAACTGCATTCATTTATTCTTTTACCGCCTTTTAGTGCGGCATTCGATTTGGTTGTATATAAACTATGCGATTGTTTTACTTGGTTGGTTTGGATAAAAAAATTAGTTAAATAAAATTTTGACGCCAGCCTAATAGGTTATTAGTAATTAAATTAGTTTTTGACAGTGATGGTGAGAATGAACCATATGAGACTCGTATTTTATTTTGGTATAGGATTGATCACCCGGTATTTTATTAGGCGACCGATGTCTGGATTTATGAGTTCATGGATGAGAATATCCTCAGAACCAACCAAGAAGACCTTTGATAGCAAATGTTCTCTAATGACGCTGCCGATAAGAAAAGGGTATGGCATTGGGATCCTCCTAATTTCCCCTGATGACTCTCCATCAAAGTAGATTTTTCCTGCACCAACAACATAACTGAATACAAGGCATGCACGTTAGGCCTCAAAGTTTCCCTCAAGAAAGGAATTCGATACCTTGTTGTATATGGCTATTAAACCCTCATCATCGGTCAAGCACTCAGAAGATGGAAATCCAAGGAAGAGAAACTCTTACCCTCCAATGCCCATTTAGAATAGCTAGCTTCCCAATTAAAAGAAATCACCTTTCACTACCTGCCCTGAGCAGAGAACAAACTAGCCGATGTCGTTGGTACCTTAGCCTCTATGATTGACATTCCCTAAGGAATAACTATGCCCCTTTCCTTGTCCAAAATTAAGATAAATCAACCCACTGCTACCACATTGAGCTTAGCACAAAAAAAGACCCTGAGATAGCTAACAATCGAAACTATGATATTTTGTGCCTCCTCAATCACAGTAAGTATCCCTAAGGTTCTGACAAGAAAGATCGAGAAACCTTCCACAGACTGGTTGCGTGGTACATTGTCTGTGATAAAGAACTGTTCAAGAGAAACTTCAATTGAACCCATTTTCACTGCATCGCATGGGATAAAATTGAAGAGATGATGCAGAAAATCCAGAGTGATGAATGCGGACCCCATATGAATGGCCATAAGCTCGTAAAGAAAATCATACGACAGGATTACTATTGGACTACCATGGTTCAAGATTGCACAACCTACATTTGAAGAGGCCTCAAATTCCTACAGTTTTCTAACCTTTAGCACTTGCCTCCACTGGAATTATACAACATGACTTCTCCCTGGACATTATCCATATGCGGCACTGACATCATAGGGAAGGTTACACCCGAAGCATCCAACGAACATGAATTCGTCCTAGCTTCCATTGACTACTTCAATAAATGGGTCAAAGTTGAGTCATACGCAGTTCAAAAGGACAAGAGGGTGGCCAAGTTCATCCGAAAAACATCATCTACTGATATGGGGTCTCGTGCGATACGGAAACAGGGATATTTTTGCGAGGTTTTACTAAGGTGAGTTTCGCTCCGTTTCGTTTGGGTTTATCGGATTGGAACCTTCATATATGTTATGAGAAGTATGTTTTGGATATTTTTAGGGAGTTTTACCTAAGATGAAATATTGGGGTCGTATTGAGTTATTTCGAGAGAGTATAAATTTAAGTTATCATATCGACTAGCGGGAAATTCCACTATCATCGAGATTTTTATTTGGAGAAAAGTATGGGCCTATAGGAGAGAGGCAAGATGCGTTTAGTGACGTTAGACTTTTGGATTAAATAAAAAATGTGATAATGTTAATAGCTCGCCTGATCAATTAAACTATAATCCGGATTGGGAATAATCATTGTTGATCAGTGTGCATTTGGATATAGATGGTATCCTTAAGGTTGCTTGAACTGGGAGATTTTTCATACTCATAGGTGTAATGGATGAGCTTCAAGTGAGGGACCGTGTTGTGAAATAATGGGACGGTATGCGAGTTAGGAACTGTTAGTATAATGAGAGTTATATACTATAAATGAATTCACTTCCTTTACATACGGGCATAATAGAGTATGTATACCTATATGACGTGATGTAAATACCTTGTGTGATGGTTTGCATATATATGATGTGATTGTATGTATATCTACTGTGAATGATATATATATATATATATATATATATATATATATATATATATATATATATATATATATATATATATATATATATATATATATATATATATATGTTTATTGTGTGGGCATACCCTCCAATGCTATCATGGGAAGTTGCATGATGTGGGTGCCTGGCTTGAGGAGTAGGGTGCGTATAGTCCCCAGGTTATAGTCGTCCCTTATTTATCATGTGATTTTATTCTGAGTTAGAAGTCTCGGGTATGATTCGTTCTCACTTTCAGTTTTGGAACTATGAGCGCTTCATATACGTTGTGATTTATTTTTATTACCATGGCGGTGTGATAATAATTCGATATATGGTAACCCGGGATAAAGCGAGTAATTCCTAGAAGATGATAGCATTGTGAAGTATTTTATATCCATATGTGATTGGATTTTGGATATTTATATGTGCGCTATGTGTGTTATTTGTACTCGATTGTTAGGGTTGGATGATTGTTCTTTATTACTGGAGTAATGTTTTAGACCCCTATAAGGTTCAGAGCATTATCTTATTTATGTAATTAGGGATTATTGCTCCTCATTTGTATTCATAGTTATGTGTGGGGTACCGAGGGCGTAATGGATCTCAACGACAAATATTGTTAAGGAGTAGTGCATTGGGGGGGAGGTTCTTGTTATGATTTCGCTTTACGAGACATACCACGCACGAAACGTAGTGCAATATTGGGAGTGGGGAGAAGTTTAGTCCTTAGTTTTCAGATTTTTACGGTATGATGAATTAAATCTTTTTGAGAATAATATGGGGAATATTTTAATTAAGTAGTTGATATTATATGCGTCATGCATTGAGGGCATAATGAATCTCTACGACCAACATTGTCAAGGAGTAGTGTATCGGGGGGGTTCCTTGTTTGGATTTAACTTTGCAAGATGTCCCACGCACGAAACGCAGTGCAATGTTGAGAGTTGGGAGAAGTTTAGTCCTTAGCATTTAGATGTTAATAACTCATGTAAGTACTAACTAGAATTCGCTAAATTCTAGTAAGCGATATGTATATGTACATTTATAAATAAAAATAATTTTAGATGCACGTGGGGTAAGTTAGAATAGGAAGTTTAGGGATCTGTTTTAGATGATGGGTTACGCAAGTGTGAATTTGGGCGTAGGTTAGACTGAATTGTCCCTAGAAAGAGCTGGGTAGTTATTTTGGGATTATGTGCATACGTTTAGGTGCGTGCACTAGTTAAGAGGTGATTTGGATTTCTAGGGGTGTGCGACTCCACTTTTATCATGTTATAGTGCATTTATAATTATTATGCATTTTAATTCACTTGCTAAAATGTTTTCACACCTGGGGCTCTCACCCGTTTATATTTTCTTCTTGCTATATATGTTGTATTATTTTAGGTGTTCCTCCACAAGGACGCTAATGATGCTTTTCTATCCAGTGTATTCGTGGAGCTGTAGCAGTTGCGGACTATTACGGGATTTTGTTATAGCCGTTTTTCTATCCTTTTGTAAATCTAGTTTAGGATTTAGGTTATATATCGATTTTACACCCAAGGGTTGTAGATGAAGCACTTTTATATTTCTTTCTCAGTACTTTAGTATTGTCTGTTACCCAACAACATATTCGGGTATTTTCTTTTGTGAATTTATGATGTAATTTAGAATTACTTCTTTTTATCATCGTCCTGTGCATATGTTGTTATGTTGAGTAGTTATTATGTTGTTGGTTGGTTATTTCTTTGTATGTTTTAAAAAAAATTGGCACCCTCTTTTTTTTTTATAGTATTGGGTAGTTAGCCATGGTTATTTTAGTATCATCAGTTGATGCTAAGAATGTTCCACTTGAAATTCCTGATTAATTATAGTATAGGGCTGGCCACTCATTATTATTTTAATCGGGTTGTTATAGGTGGTATCAGAGCATTAGGTTCTAGTTTCCTTAGGATTTGTGTGGGTTTTCTGCTTTCTTCCATAAATGTACTTGATGTAGAGCCCTATTATTAGGACTGTTGTGTTCCCAACTCTATATTTTCTTCTGCGATGAGAAAACACTTGAATGGCTTTCTGATACAATTGTTCTTGTTTCAGATGCCACCAAAGAGAGGTAGTCCAAGCAGGGCAAATAGAGGGCCTGAGAATATTGAACCCCAAATGCCTCAAGAGACTATGATCACAGCTGAAGTTGACGATATTATGGCACAAGCAGTAACTGCTGCCATTTCTGCGATTGCACATCAACCTGTAGCTCAAGCAGCCCAAACCCACCTAGGACTATCCGCATGTGAAAGAGTAGGGGAGGTTTTTAGAAAGGGACATCCTCCAAAATTTTTGGGGGGAGCTAATGCCATGGTTGTAAGTCATTAGAAGAAGAGTATGAAAGGGCACCTTCGAATGGTTGAATGCAGTGAGGTGCAAAAGCAATTTCTCGCCACCTTTAAGTTAATGGGAGTAGATCTCCATTGGTGGGAATCAATCACTACATCGGAGAAGAGAGATGTGATGCCCATAACACATTTTTGGGAACTCTTTGATAGAAGGTATTTTCCTTCCGTGGTACAGAAAGAAATGAGGAGGAGATTATTGGATGTGCTTCAAGGTAATCGAACGGTGGCCGAGTACGAGGAAGAATTTACTCGATTTGTGAATTTAGTTCCTGATGAGGTAAATACAGTGGATAAGCGAATAGTGAGGTTCGTGGGAGGTTTAAAATGGAGAATTTAGTAGCATTTTTTAGGGAACCCATCTTTATTGACTTTCGCCGAGGTAGTGAATGCGGCATTATTACAGTGTCAGGAATATCATCTTCGTTTGCAAAGGGGTAAGAACTTTAGAGACACGGGTTCATCATGTAAGTCTGGTGAAAAGGATACCGGTGGGGCAAGGTGGTTTAAACAGGATTATTAAGGTCCGCAATAGCGTTTTGTTCCTCAGGATAGGTAGGGAAGATTTACTGGTAGATGATTTTTTGTAAAGAAGTGGGTCATAAGAAGAGGGATTGTCCCCAAAGAGGTAAAGGGCCACATTTTGAGGAGGTCTTGGATGTGAAACCCCTACAACATATCATAGACCAGTTTGGGCCAGAGGGCTTTGAGTGGGAACCCATCAATGAAGCAATGTAGTCGGACTAGAGAGGTAAGATGTATATTATTTTCCTTCGTGGTTGGATTATGCTTTGTTAAGTATTGGGAGTATCGCATGTATGATTTTGAGGAGTGGTTAGTTGTTATAACCCTATTACGTGTGTAATGACCTGGAAGGGAGAAGTGATCAAGCAATCTTTTGGGAGAATAGATTGTCTTATGATGCGCTAGTAGAGAGTTGCAACTTTGTCTTGTACGTATGGATCGTTGAAATACGTTGAGTAGTAACGGTAAAGCCATCATTTTGTAGTCGTGCTAGACTTATGTATTTGTAATGTTCCAGTTATGGAAGAGCCTAGTGTATGGTAGTGTTTTGTTATGATCTGAGGGATTCTCTTTACTGAAGAGATTCGGGGGTTTAGTGGGTTATTGTTGAGCTAAGGATTTCAACTCATGGTTATGCTAGTTTTGCGAACTATATGTTGATAAGAGTATTGTATTTATTGGCCCCTTGTGTCGTGGGCATAAGGTATTTGATTTGGATGTTGAAAGACATAAACTGTTTTTAAAATAAAATTATTTTATAGGCCTCCGGGCAATATCAAAATGATTTAAACTTTAGTCCTGATCTAACTGATCTCAATCCCCGATAGAGCTATATAGTAGTGTATTGAGAGAGTTCCTTGTTTGGATTTCCCTTGCGAGACCTCCCCCGCATGAAAGTGGCGAATGTCAGGAATTGAGAGGAGTTAACTCTTTGGACCTTTCAAAATTTTATTAAATTACTATGTCCTTATGGATTAAATTATTTCGAGTTATTGTACGATTTGAGGCTAAGTGAAGTCGGGTAATGTTTACGAGTTGAGCTCGGGTATAGGGTGTATGGGCGCCCTAGTTAGTTGATTTGGTCTTTAATTAAATAATCTGTCGTGAGAAGTGGGAGGAATAGGTGTAGTGATCTTGAGGATATGTGTCGTAGGATCTAGTTGAGGTTTGGAGTACTAGGCTTAGCTTAATTTAGAGGGCAAAATTATTTTAAGGGGGGAAGTCTGTAACACACCGCGATTTTTGGACTAATAATTTAATTAATTTGGGAGAATTAATATTCCTTTAAATTTGAGAAATTTTAAATTGGCAATTAAGGTCAAAATTTGAGGATGTTTGAAAGTGTTTCGAATGACAATTCTAAGTGTGCGGTTGATCCCGAAGGGTCGAGATAGTTGAAATGACTGTACTTGGGTCTTATTTAGGTTCCAGAATATTTTTAAGTTCGTTTGACTCGAATTGGAGTAACCGAGTCATTTACAATGCGTATTATTATTTAAAGTTGGGTATCTTGGAGTTAAGGATTAAAAAGCCTACGGGAGATAACAATCTCATTTAGAGAAACTAGAATGCCCTAGAGAGAGAGACAGAAGAGGAAAGGAAGAAGAGAGAGGAGAAAAGTTTGGAGATTCCAACCATTACCTTATTTCGCGAAAGATCCAACCTCTACAACTTTGAGGCAATTGATTAAACTTGCTAAATAATTCTTGTGCATCTTTTATCTCATGATTTGTGGATAAAATTTATGGATTTTGGGTTATATATGTTAAAACCTAGATTTGGGGTAAATCTTGTATTTGAGGTGAGGGTATATGGATTTTGGATTATAAAACTTGTTGGGTAGAAATATAATGAGTTTCGATGTTAGAAATATGTTTGGGTTGAAGAGAAATGGAGAGAAGTTGATAAATATGATTTTCGAAATTTTTGGCTTTTGAAGAAAAACAACCATTTTCGAAGCTTCTGAACAGGTCGAATCGATTCAGCCCCCTTTCCGAATCGATTCAGAATGTTGCAGTTTTTCAGGTTTGAGTGACTAGATCGATTCGGACCCAAAGCCGAATCGATTCGGCCTAAGATAGGCTCCCATGTCCTTTGGACCAAATCAATTTGCATTTTGGGGCGAATAGATTCACTGGGCCGAATCGATTTGGAAATAGGGCTATTTTTGCGAGGTTTTTCTAGAGTGATTTTTTCTCCATTTTGTTTGGGTTTATCGGATTGGAACCTTCATATATGTTATCATAAGTATGTTTTGGATATTTTTAGGGAGTTTTACCCAAGATGAAATATTGGGTTCGTATTGAGTTATTTCGAGAGAGTATGAATTTAAGTTATCATATTGACTAGTGGGAATTCCCACTATCATCGAGATTTTTATTTGGAGATAAGTATGGGACTATAGGAGAAAGGTAGGATGCATTAATAACGTTGGACTTATGGATTAAATCACAAATGTGATAACCTTAATGCTTCGTATGATCAATTGAACCACATCCGAATTGGGAATAATCATTGTTGATCGGTGTGCATTCGGATATATATGGTATCCTTAAGGTTCATTGGATTGGGAGACTTTTCATATTCATAGGTGTAATGGATGAGCTTCAACTGAGGGATCGTGTTCTAAAATAATGGGGCAGTATGCGAGTTAGCAACGGTTAGTATACTGAGAGCTATATACTATAAATGGATTCACTTCCTTTACATACGGGCGTAATAGAGTATGTATACCTATATGGCGTGATGTAAATACCTTATGTGATGGTTTGCACGTATATGATGTGATTGTATGTATATCTAGTGTGAATGATATATATATATATATATATATATGTATTGTGTGGGCATACCCTCCACTGCTATAATGGGAAGTTGCGCAATGTGGGTGAGGCCCCTGGCTTGAGGAGCAGGGTACGTATAGTCCCCAGGTCATAGTCGTTCCTTATTTATCGTGTGATTTTATTCTGGGTGAGAAGTCTTGGGTATGATTCGTTTTCACTTTCAGTTTTGGAACTATGACCGCTTCCTATATGATGTGATTTGTTTTTATTACCTTGGGGGGTGTGATAATAATCCGATATAAGGTAACCCGAGATAAAGCGAGTAATTCTTAGAAGATGATAGCATTGTGAAATATTTTATATCCATATGTGATTGGATTTTGGATATTTATATTTGCGCTATGTGTGTTATGTGTACTCTATCGTTAAGGTTGGATGATTGTTCTTTATAACTAGAGTAATGTTATAAACCCCTATAAGGTTCGGAGCATTATCTAATTTATGTGATTAAGGATTATTGCTCCTCATTTGTATTCGTAGTTATGTGTGGGGCACCAAAGGCGTAATTGATCTCAACGACCAATATTTTCAAGGAGTAGTGTATGGGGGGGGGGGGGGGGGGGGTTCATTTTTTGGAATTCACTTTGCGAGACGTCCCACACACGAAACGCAATGCAATATTGGGAGTGGGGAGAAGTTTAGTCCTTAGTACTCAGATTTTTATGCTATGATGAATTATAGATTTATGAGAATAATCTGGAGAATATTTTAATTAAGTAGTTGATATTATATGCGTCATGCATTGAGGGCATAATGAATCTTGACGATCAACATTGTCAAGGAGTAGTGTATCGAGGAGGTTCCTTGTTTGGATTTCACTTTGCGAGACATCCCACGCACGTAACACAGTGCAATGATGAGAGTTAGGAGAATTTTAGTCCTTAGCTTTTAGATTCTAATAACTCGTGTAAGTACTAACTAGAATCCGCTAAATTCTAGTAAGAAATATGTATACGTATATTTATAAGTTAAAATAATTTTAGATGCAGGTGGGGTAAGTTAGAATAGGAAGTTTAGAGATCTATTTTAGATGATGGGTAACGCAAGTGTGGATTTGGGCATAGGTTAGACTGAATTGTCCCTTGAAAGAGTTGGGTAGTTATTTGGGGATCATGTCCATACGTTTAGGTGCGCGCACTAGTTGAGAGGTGATTTGGATTTCTAGGGGTGTGCGACTCCACTTTTATCATATTATAGTGCATTTATAATTATTTCGCATTTTAGTGCACTTGCTAAAATGTTTTCACACCTCGGGCTCTGACCCATTTATAGTTTCCTCTTCATATATATATTGTATTATTTTAGTTGTTCCTCCGCAAGGGCTCCAATGATGCTTTTCTATCCAGTGTATTCATGGATCTGTAGCGCTTGCGGATTGTTGCGAGATTTCTGTAATACCCCGTATTTTTGGCGATATTTATTTTGGGGATTAATTAATTAAATGAGAATTAATTGGGAATTAATCCGAGAAAAATACTAGCGAGATGTGAGTTGGTATTTGACTATATTGAGTATATATGATGTTATATGAATATTGAATTATGAAATTTGTCGTGAGTTTGATATACGGCAATTTGGTCATTTTATTGGGACGCGTCTGACAGTCGCGTCAGGTTATAATTATTTTGATTATAAAAGTGAATTTAAATTTTATTAACCGTATGGTCGTTTTGAGTGTTCCAACTCGTCCGGAAGGGTCAAGATAGTCAGAAAACACTAGCCAGGGGTTTAATTTGGGTCCCGGGGTATTTTTAGACCATACCGACAACATAAAGGGTATTTTGGTAATTTTATATTTTGAGGAATTAAAAATGACGAAAATTAGGAGTCTTTATCTGATTGGGAATAGACCCACTAAACCCACTAACCAACCCTTATTGACCCAATAAGCTACGGAGGTTATCAAAATTAGGTTTCCAACTTTCCCAAAGAAAACCCTAGCCACCATAGCCACCTTTGGAGAAGAAGCTTGGAGAAAAAGAGAGAGGGAATTCTGTAGAAAGAGAGAGGAAATCGTCATCAAAATCAGAGATCGAATCAAGGCAAGTGATTTAAATTACATTCTTTATGCAGTAAATGTTTCTTCCATGTTAGAAATCTTAATAATCATTCTTGTTTGAGAGATAAAGGAAAACCCATGAAATTGGAAGTTATTAGTTTAATTTTGGGTATAGGTTTGCATGTAGAAACGTTATTGGAAGATTGAATTCAGAAATTACATATTTATGTGATGTAAAAACGGATTAAATTCTGGGAATTGATGATGATAAAAATCTAGGGTTTATGTTCTTGAAAAATTTGGGAAAAGAGTAGAGACTTGTGATTTGATGATGTGTAGGAAGAATTAATCCTTTAAAATACGTTAGTATGTGACTTTTACATGTTTAGGGACAATTAGATACCTTAAACAATGGTTAGATTGAGGTTTGGATGAGATTTGAGGTGTAGAGAAATTGGAAAAACGAATATAAGAATTTCTGGGCTTGATTATGGTCACTCGTTAGAAGACCTACCCAGGTCGTTCGAACGAGCTTCTAACGAGTTGACAGTTTGGGGTTCTAACGAGAGGGATGTTCGTTCGATAATCTCGTTCGAACGAGATCTCGTTAGATAGCCCAGTTCGTTCGAACGAACTCTCGTTCGAACAGCCTCGTTCGAACGAGACTTCTAATGAGCTGGCAGTTTAGGCCTTTTTGGCCTGTTTTGATTTTGGGAGTCCCGTAAGCTTGTTCGAGGATAGAGATAACACCCCTTGATGATATATTGATAGATTTGGGACATTTGGGTTATTATGAGGAGTAAATTATATACGAGTGATTTAAATAATGGTTAATATGGGATTGAGACGTGAGTGTTTACCACGACGTGAGAATAAATTATGGCGCGTGTAATTATCGACCGGGATTTATATAAGTTGTATATATATTAAGTTGGTACGAGAATGTGATAAGTACTACAATTAAACTACGGGATTACTAAGATGTGTGCTTACTTAGTATTGGTATATGAATTGTGTGTATGACATAACTACCATACTTGCTATCACGGGAGGTTTGTGTTCGCTTAGGTCCCTCCAATCCTTGTGTTGCCCGGATTTAGACTGGTTACCTCGATGAACATAGGTCAGAGAAAGACTTATTGGGATGTTAATAAGTTCGCTGATCGTGGGAGCGTAGGTATGTGCGTGACCCATGTGATGTGACTGTGTTCGCCTCCATTATTTGTGATGTTGTTATCTGTGAACTATTCCTGAGAGATTCGGAATATGTGATCCTTATGTACGTGATGTACCGGGATGGATAGCAGAGTATGTGTGCACCGCAGCTTAGTCTCGGGGTGCCTATATTGTATATTTATGTTGTGGAAAATATACGCTTAATAAACTGGGAACTTTAATATGGTATTATGTGTATAACTATGGAATAACAAAAAGGGATGATCTATAATGAGTTGTATTACTTTTACGTGAGAACCTGAATTTAAGTTAAGCCCCTATTTTAATTGCGAGCGTTATTATGTTAATGGGAACCGAGTAATAAGGGTAGAACCTATGACAGTCTAGCTAGATATGATGTCACTTAGCTAGTGGGTTGTGTCATTTTAGATGGGTACTTACATTAGGAGTTCACAGTTAGACGAGAGGAGAATTTCATGTGAGTGCACGTCCTAACATGTACTTTGCATTTAATATTTTAAATGTTTTTAAAGCACTTGCACGCTTTTAAAATATCTCCACATTCGGGCTCTGACCTGTTTGCTTTCAAATCTATTTTTTTTGTAAAACCATTTTAGGTGCCCAGCCACAAGGACACCATGCATAGGATACTCATTCAGGTGACGAGATGTAGCTGTTTGTGGAAGCTACAGGGATTTGCTTTTAGACGCTTCTATCATTTGGATTCTATATTCAGTATTCTTCAGTTGTAGGGCATGTTTCCCAAATTCTATTAGAGACTTTTCCGTTTCAGTTTTCAGACTTGGCTTGTATTGATTTATACTCATTATTCAGTTTAATTATTTCAGTTTGTGGAATTGTAGTGAGGAGTTTTCCTCCAGACTTTATTTACATTATGTGATGGTTATTCAATTTACTTCGGTATGGTGAATGGTGTTATTATTCGTCATTACACTTGTTGCATGTTAATCAGACTTTAATTAAAATTTGGTAACTTACTTTTTAAATACTAGGTGGTTAGTAATAATAAAATGTTTTCGACAGTGATGCTATTAACTGGACCAACTTGGCATTTTGAATTAATTTAATAAAGGAGTAGCTACCCGGTATTTAATTAGTCGGGGTGTCACAATTTAGTTATAGCCATTTCTTATCCTTTTGTAAATCTAGTTTAGGATTCGGGTTGTATATCGGGTTTACACCCAAGTGTTGTAGATGAAACACTTTTATATTTCTTTCTCAGGACTTTTTTATTTTCTGTGACCCGTCAGCATATTCGGGTATTTTCTTTTGTGAATTTATCATGTAATTTAGAATTACTTGTTTTTATCTTCGCCCTGTGCATATGTTGTTATGTTCAGTAGTTATTATGTTGTTGGTTGGTTATTGCTTTGTATGTTTTAAAAAAAAATTGGCACCCGCTTTTTTTTATTTATTGGGTAGTTAGCTATGGTTATTTTAGTATCGTCAGTTGATGCTGAGAATGATCCACTTGAAATTCTTGATTAATTAAAGTATAGGGCTGTCCACCCCTTATTATTTTAAGCGGGTTGTTATAAAATAATAACATTTTTCTTTTGAGGATGAATTATTTGTAATTTGTATTTCTTTTTTCCTTAATTATTTGTATTTCTATGCATGAGAGTAATGAATAGTGTTTTATGGACAAAATGAGCCTAAGCCATTTTTACTAAAATGGTGGAAATACTTATGTACACGAAAGAAAAATAAATATAACAAATAAAGAGGATATATATACTTACGGAAGTAAAAGTGCCCTATCTTTTGCAAATTTTCCTTTTAGAGAGAGATTACTTTTATCTTCTTGATAGTGATCCCCTTGTATGTTCTGACATCGGTGTGGTGAGTAAAGGAAGTTCCAATTTCTTTGCTTGGTGATCGGGCAAGAGACTTTTGATGTAAATTTGGAATCAAAGTGTCGTCCTTGTCCTAAATAAGGTTCCATTTTGCGACGAGTCCTTATTAGGTGTTCCTATTGATAATCTGTCGTGAGATGTGGGATGATTTGAAGAGGGCGTGTTAATGGGATAGAAAGTGTAGCGGTATTGTATTTTCCTGTTTAGGCTTCTTTTAGTTATTTCTTTTATAGCATTATGCCTCGTGTGTTGTTCTTTAGTTAAGGATGACCCTACGGAGTCTTATAAATCTTTAGAGAATTGTTTCATTTACTTGAAGTAGAACGAGATGACTGTTTTAGAGGGAGTTCACAATGACCATAAGTAGAGTTTTCTCGTAAAAAGTTTTTTTTTGTGTTTATTTATACCGAGACTGAAGTGATATATTGGTTTTCCTACTTATCTTTGATTTAAACACAACGCGGTGTGTATTTTAAATGTTTATGATAAAGATATAACGAAGAATCTGGTTTACATAGTTCTCTCGAATTGAAATGATGGGGGCTCAAAGTTTTTTAGCTAACTTTAACCAAAATATTGGTTGCACAAGTTGGCTTTTTGATGTAGGACTGGGAATGTGTATGGGATTTCATATTCTTTGATTCCCAATATGATCAATTATTTTTGTGTTACATCAACATTTTTCCTTTTACCACTAGATGGCTTAACGAAAGAATTTCTTCAATCGGTCGAGATTCAAGGGTTAGGAAAATGTGACTCCATCGTGGTCAGCTAAGGTAGCCTTTCCACTAGAGTTCATTTTGGTGATGAGTTATGGCACTCTCTAGATGGGTGCAAAGTTTCCTCCAAGAGTACGAGATGGTTTGATATTATCTTTTAGGACTAGGTCTCCCTATTGTTTGATTTTTTTCTTGAAATTATTACTGAATTTTAGAGCGATAGATTGATGGTAGCGCTTATTAGGCTAAACGACCTTTAGTCTCCTCTCGTTTAGGAGAAATAGTTTATCGTAGTGGGCTTGGACCTAGTCGATTTCGACCACTTAGCTTTTGAGCACCGATTTCTTTTATGCCATAAATAAGTGAGTGGCGAGTAGACCATACTGAGTTTCGCTCTGTAGTGGGTTAGCCAAATAGGGTGTATAGGAGTTTGCCTAACTAGTCTCTATAAGTCTCGATCATCTTGCTCATGATGATTTAGACATTTTTATTAGAAGCTTCGACGTATCCATTGGTTTGTAGTATTTTTGGGGATGATCTATACTTAGTAATCCCATATTCGTGTAGTAGGTTTGAAACCTCTTTATTTAAGTGAGACCCGTTCTTTAATACTAATGATAGGCTCAAGCATAAAATGGTTCTTTGACTTATAAATTTGGCCATTTTCTTAGTGTTTATCACTGCCTAAGATTTGTCCTCAACCTATTTGTGAAATAGTCAGTGGAGACTAAGATAAATCGATGCCCGGTAAAGGACTTAAGAGCTACCTTCCCAATGATGTCTATCTCCTGGTCAAGAAAATTCAGGGTGAGGTCATGCACTAAAGTTATCAAGGAGGTAGATCCCGCTATAGGGAATATAGTTGACATTTGAGGCACCTCCTGACATAGTTTGTGTAATCCTTTTGCATGGTAGTCTAGTAGTATGACTGTCTAAGGATTTTTTGAGAGAGGATGTGCCCACTCATGAGCGGGACATGTTCTCAATTATGGAATTTTTCCATGATCTCGCGGGTCTCGTCTTCGAAGAAGAATCGTAATTGTACTCCTTTAAACCCTCTTTTGTAGGATTGTCCCCCATAAATAATAAATTGGCCTTCTAATCATCTGAGGTTGTATTAATCACTTGGAGAGGCGTTGGGTGGGTAGTAGTTCTAATGGAGCAAGCTCCACATATTGTAGTACTATTTTGTGCTTCCTATTGTCGTTTTCTCTATGGAATCTATCTCACATAAATAAGAAGGGATGCTCCGACTGGTCACAATAAACGTGATTTCCGTAGTTACTTCTAGCCTCTCTATAGTAGAGGATAAGGTGGAAGTGTGTCTCCAAATTTTACTTGAGAGGAAGTTGAATTCGAGATGTTCTACCTCCTCTAAGTAGGCATCATAAGACTGCAGTTTTTCATTTGGAATTTTCCATTTTCTAAATATCTGGCTCATGACTATGATGGAATTTCCATAATCTTTTGGGTCGATGATTCCTTCTTCCATGGTGATTTCGAGACTTGTAATGTAAGATTCGTACTTGACCATGTTGCATATGTATTCGTAAGAGAGTTTGATAGTAATAGGTAGTCGTTTCGATCTAGGACACATAAGTGGCATTCCGAAGTCGAATCCCTATTGAAGTAGAGTTCCCAAGATTTTCTATCTTTTAGGGAGAAAAAACTTGGTAAGGAATTCTTTCTCATTTTAGTCTTCATCACCTATTAGAGGTTGTTTTGTGAGAAGGTCGGAGATGGACCTTCCTCTAGTGGATTTTTGTGTGACATATGTGAGTTTGACTTCAAGTCGCATTATTAGCCATTTGTCCATTCGTCTAGAGAGAGTGGGTTTCTCAAAGAGGTATTTCAGGGGATCCATCCTCGAGATGAGTCATATTTTTAAGGATATCATGTAATGGCGAAGCTTTCGAGTGATTCATATGAGAGATAAATAAGCCTTTTCCTACGAAGTCTATTTGATCTCATAGGAGACTAAGTTTTTTCTAACGTAGTAGATGTCACATTCCTTTTGGAAACTTTTAACATATCTGGACAATATGGTTCCTTCAATCATGTCAGTTATGGTCATGTAGAGCTGTAGACATTATCTTGGTTGGAGAGTTACTAACATCCATGGGTGAATCATGTATTCTTGTATCTTTATCAAATTCTTATTGGCACTGGGCATTCGTTTCTTTGGGTGAGTGTTTATTAAGTATTTTTAAAGATGGGTTCATAGATGGTTGTAAGATACTGGATGAATCGGCTTATGAAATATATTTGGCCTAGAACCCTCTGTCATCTTTCTCTTCTTTGGGTGGTGGTAATTATTATATGTCTTTTACCTTGGCAAACTCCACGTCGAATTCATCCTTATTGATAGTGAATCCAGGCATTTTCAAATTAGTGACTCCAAAGGCACGTTTTCGAGGATTTCACCTTATTTTGTAGAGATGTAAACTTTTGAAGAATTTACGAATTGCCAGAATGTGTCCTTCTTGGTCTTTTGATTTAATGATCAGGTCGTCTCCCTAGACCTATACTTCCTTGTGTATGAGGTTATGTAAGATGATTGTAGGTGCTCTTTGGTAAGTGTATATTCTTTAGACAAAAGGGAATAATTGTATAACAATTCATCCCTCAAAGGGTGATAAACTAGATATTATCTTGGTGATCTGGGTGCATTTTTATCTTATTACGTACTACGAATCCATCGATGAATGACTTAAACACGCTGCTACTTATATTATCTATGAATAAGTTGATGTGTGGTAGAGAGAAACCATCCATGGGGTAATCCCGATTGATATGCATGTATCCAATGCGCATTCGGACTTGCCACTTGTTTTAGGTACTAGTACAATGTAAACTAGGCAAGTGGGATATTCTATTACTCGGATTAAGCCGATGCTGAGTTGTTTCTCTACTTCCACCATTACTTTTAAATATCATTCGGGTATCATATTACAATGTTCTTTCTTTATTGTTTTGTATCGGGGAGAGTGAGTATCTCATGCATAATAATAATTGGGTCGATATCGGCATAAGACCAAGTGAATACATTTACAAAGTCTTCAAGTATACCATTGAGCTCCTCTTATTTATCCTCCTCTAGGGAGGACCATATATGTAAGTTTTTAGAATTTTAGGGAGTGTCCAGGTTTATGTTATTTCACCATCCTAATTACGAGACATATATATATTTTAACTCTGGTTAAGTTTTTCTAAGTTTTTCAAGTATTTTATATTCGTAGAAACACCATTATTAGGTGTGAGTTATAATCCATCGCTCGATTCATAATCATCACATGCAACACAATTTGGACAATACTAGAAATAACTATTTATTATGTCATCAAAAGGAGGAAGGGATACATTGATAATAGCAGAAAAGTCAACTTTATATAGGGATCCATTAGGTGAGGGGATACGTGGGACTCTTATGTTAACATGACATATTGAAAGACACTCTGGATGATAAGTGTTAGCATTCAAATGACAAAAGTCTGTTTATTAAGAACTACATCTCCCATGATGTTGGTGATGAGGTGTGCCAAATTATGTCGGGGACCTTATGAGTTGCCTTCACGTGCTTTGAAAGTTTAGCATGAACTGTAGGTTGGGGCAGACGGTGTTCTTTGAGTTGGACTATATTCTTATCAGAGTTTGTAAAAATATACTTCATTAGTCCTACCACAGGTCAGTGTAAGGGAGTGCGTCATAGAGGGCTTGCAACAAGAGCTGGTGGCTTTCTTTGGTGTACTAATAGTACCACGAGGGATGGTAGGTTGCATCCTGAGGATCGATTGAAGGATGTATCTGGAATGGTGGGGCTATCGAATTTGGAACACGGAGGAAGATATTGAGTTCAGTTATTCTGACTAATCGTCCCTTTTGTGCAGTGATATTATAGGTGACGAAGGTGGTGTATCAATTATTGAAGATCTCTATAGGTAATTTCCATTAAAGTATTGGTTCAGGGACCTATCGGACTTCCTCCATAACCCATGATACATTGGGCTTGTCTTGGCTTACCTTGGGGATCCTTACTTAATATAAATATAGTCCATCTTTATAAATGATCTCCATCCTTGGTTTCAAGGATTTCTTTGCTTCATCCTACCATGGTTCGGGGAGTCCCTGGTAGGAAACGTCTTATCCTTGGAAATAAAAATTACCATTACATCCTTGATGGGGGTCTTTAGGACCGGGTAATGGAGTTTTGGTATGAATGGTATACCCAAGATCAGATTCTCCCATATGTTTCGCGATAGTGATGATTTTGAGGGTTCTTTATTGATTCCTTCTAAGGCAAAATCTTGGCATGTATCCCTTTTTGTGGATGACTCAGGTAGCTACACTGTGAATAACTAGATCATTTTCTATCATATGAGAAAGTGGGATGACCTGAAATCCACAAAGGAAGATATCTCTACTATTATGGTGGGTACCCAAGCGGGAAATTTTTCTAATGCTAGCCGGTGTGGCACATTCGATGTCCCGTGTATTATGATGACCTCTATATCAAATGGGGACTTGACTTTATGTGAAGTGATAAGGATGATTTCCCCATGGGGTGTATCCAAGCTCTTTTGAGCAATATATTAAAGTTTATTAGTACTTCGAGAACCTCAAAATCCCCATCACACTTGATAACCCCTATTATGAAAGTTAGGATGATGGAACTAGTATTTATCAGCGAATGTTGACATAGGCCCTGATGGCCATAGCGGATGGTGCAAATTTCGATGCGGTGTATCCCAAACTTGTGGCAGTGAGGAGAGAGAATACACTGAAGGTCGACCTGTTGTTTATCAGTACCACATGCATAATTTTTTTAATGGCCTCTGTGGTGGCGTGCATTGTGAAAGAATGATTAGAGCCTTTCATGGGGAGGTCCTCATTCAATAAGTTAATGTGATATTCATGGTGATGGATTCGATAGTATCTGACATCTTAGTCGGAGTCATATATGTAGGCATAGGAACTTGAGACAACAGACAGGTGAAGGTGCCTTTGTTCTCTTAGGACATAGATAAACATTCCCATATGATTATGTTATCCAATGTTCAATCGAGTTTCTCTGGGTATTTTTTCTTTCTCGAGGAGGCTATGTGATAAAATTTTCCATGGGACATTTCTCCTTACTAAGTGGGTTCGAAGAAGTGGAGTGACGACCTGACCTGGTGAGGAAATATACCTATTTGTATAGAGAGAGTATGGGTTCTTTCTAGGCTTCTTGTTCATCTTTCTATAGATGGAGAAAAAGGCCAACCAAGGATGTGGGACAGTTATGGCATTTTTTCTTTCGTTACAACTACTGCGTTACTGCTTGTAGGAAAAAAGTAAAATTCTCCCCGATGTAGCTGAGTTGAAACGCTGCGACTTATTGGCGCTTTGGCGAGGTGACATCGCAACTTTTTCCTTTCACTAAGCTTCAATAGTTCTGGCTTTGCTTCATTGGTTAATTTGGAATTCTTTCGAAACACCTACTTACTTTCTCGAATATTCATTTTGTCTCTGGGGAAGTGAAATTCTCTCGTTTGTGTTTTTGTGGAGTATACTTGTAGGCCGTGAGTTTGTCATTAGGACTTCCCCTATCATTGTGACTTGTGAAATTCTCCCTTGTAACGTTTCGCTATGTTCAAAAAAGAATAAATTCTCCCCGGTGTAGCTAAGTCACAATTAGACAACATTTGGACTTGTGGTGAGGAGACATCGTAGATTTTTTGAACCGTTGTAGTAGTGTCTTCGTTTGGAGTTAGTGGATATGTCTGAAAAAGATCTCGCACCAAAACTCAAACTTTCTTAAGAAGGAAACCCTTTCAATTAGCCAAGCGTCACTTCATTGATGACATGGCGCAACGGTCAAGACACTTCCCGAAGTGCGACGTGTCCATTTGAAATGATTATAGGTGGCCTTGCACATGTGGTGGTGGGAAACTCAACAGATGAGTTCTTTAGAAGGTTTCAAAAGTCTATTTTTTTCAAAACCTTTATCTTTCATTCGCCTTCTTAAAACTCCCGTCTACTTTAGAGAGAGAAACTTTGCCCAAAAACACCATTGTTACCCAGCCTTTTTCTCTTCATTCCTTTCATCTGCAACCTTTCTCACTTTCTAGCCACTCTATTGCTACTTCTCTGGTGCTTTTTCTATGATTTTTGTGTACTTCATTGCCATCTGTAATGGCCTCCTTAAGCAACCCTACCACGCCTGCCACCAATGCTCCATCTACCACCCATGTTGCCACCACCTCCACTGCCACCTCTTTGACTACTGCCCGCCAGGACCGACTGCACTTCTATCGTCGGTCCCCTATATTCGACAAGGGTGATGATTTTATTGGGTGTTACAAGACTTGCATTTTCAACACTAAGTATGATGCCCCAACTCTTGGTGATGAAGGTAAAAGTGCTGCTGACTAGGGCTTTCTACCCCAGAGGAGACTCTCTGATTTTTTCTTGAGCGAGGGGACTTCCTGTGGTTCCACATTAACTTCGAAGGGTTTAGAGGCTCTCCGCTCACTTCGCTATCTGGAACTCCCATATGTAGAGTTCCCACACTGATACTCTCACTAAAATTGGGCTTCATCGGGCCAAGTGGTTTGGTGAGTTTACTCTATCCAAGAACAAAGATGCCCTTCCTGTTCTAGTATCTCGCTAGAACGTTACCACTTATAGTTTCGTTATTACGTGGGGTGAGTTTACGCTAATGTTGGAAGACGTGTGTGAGCTCCTGGGCCTTGAGGCAACATGCCCTGAGCCCTATTCTGATGAGGCCCTAGATGCCCAGGAGGCTGCTGATCATTTGGAGTTGGACCGTATATGCCAAATATGCATCGGCTCTTCAAACAAAGCCACTTTCACTCCTCTTATCAACTATTTCTTCAAGGATCCTTCTGAAGGTAGTTCCTCTGAGGCTTCCTCTGGTCAAGGTACATCGCTGGAACTTCCTGCCTACATCCTTGTCATTATTTATCAATTATGTTTAACAAGGAAACCCAATGACCAACCTCGAAGGGACCTCATCAACATATCCCTTCGTTTGTCTCGGAGTATCTAACTTCCTCTGGCTGCAATTGCCCAGGATCCCTCTACACGTGGCTTGATAGAACCTTTTTCAACATGGAGCGATCTCTTGGTCGTTATAACCTGTCCAACTTTGCCAACTGTGTCCTTTTGACATGCTTCATTTATGTTCGTTTCCCCCATAGCAGCCAAGACCAACCACCCTCCTTCGGGTGAATAAATTCTTCCCTCACGCTCCTTTATTTATTATAAGAGACAAAGCAGAAAGGAGTTGACCTCTATTATTGATCAACCTGGGAATTTTGTGATGAGGCCTTACGAAGAGAATATCTTCCTCCACACTTGGGGTTTTTTCAAACATGAAGCAAGGGTGGTCCAAGAAACTAACTTAGACCTCATTGTTGAAGACCCTTCTCTAGATGTGTTCCTTCTATTTTTATCGAGGTACCTGCCTTCCTACACCGAGTGGGGATACACTGGAGATAAATACAACCCTAACCAATGCATCTATCAATTTGGTTTCGATTATGGGGCTCCTCGACCAATTTTCCAATTATCTCATCCCAAAGTCTCTTTTAGTGAGGCATGTTCATTGTTCTCATCAACTGTTTCATGGGGAGTAAGTTCTACTATGGCTGGGTGAGTCACTATTCCAAACATCACCAGGCAATGGGATGTGACCCCTCTATTTGTAACGAAGTACTAGTTGAGACAGCTGGCCCAAATTTCTGAGTTCATCAAGAGGGATCCCATGTATCCTCCGATTCTTTCATTTTTTGCCCTGGAGTTGGGGCTAAAAGGTAATTCTGTTCTTAGGATTGAGTTACCTCTAAGAAACCCCCCCCCCCAAAGTACCTCCCACTGATCTTCCTCCATATTGCCCCATGATCCCTACTTCCACTCCCAAGCCCAAGACCATTGCAACCTCTAAATAGCTACCCCTTTAACCGAAGAAGCCACTGGTGAAGGGCCTTCCCAGCCACCAGCCAAAAGGACCAGAAAGTTTAAGAGTGGGACTTCCTTAAAATCCAAGTCCTCAAAATCCAAATTTCAAACTCAACCACAAACCCCTTTGGAGGTATTCCCTATCGCCTTCGTTCCCCCTCCCATGTTTGTAGAGGTAAGTGAATAGCTGAGAAGGCAGGTTCAGGCTGAGGTGGAATGGATAAATGTCGAGTTTCAACGATACGCTGCTATTGTTCCTGCTTCTACTGCCTTCCCTCCTATCATGTTTGATCCAACTGAACCGGGGGAAAATAGGAAGAAGAGTTCAAAGTCTCCTCAGGGCACTGGTGATGTGGGTGCAAGGAATAAGACTCTGGGTACTAAGTCCCAGAGTAAACGAACCCCTGAGGTACATCTCTACCCAGCTCCCTCTGTTGTTGCCTCCTCTCCTCCTTCGCTAATGGTTATATCCTCCCATTCTCCCACTGTATCTGAGGTATGTATGTGTGTTCTTGATTTTATTTACATTTTTTAAAGGCAAGTTGCATCTGTTTACCTCTTAATCACTCTAGTGTAGGAAGTTGGAGAAGAAAGACCTAGCCCCCCCGTGAGCCCTTTCATGGGGGGACATTTCGGCTTCTCTTAGAACGATGTAACTCATCCCCATTCTCCCATGATTGGGCTTACCTACACCCACCAATCGACCTTTCAATGTGTGAAGGACGCTGCTATAGGGGGTGAGTCCGTTGAGTTTGCGAACATCTCTTCTCGACCATAAATAACTCCCACAGGCCCTTCTGAACTATTACCTCAGCATGAGGTTACTCTGCCCCTCGTTCCATCTGCGAAAAGTGATCCCAAGGTAACATACAATATATTACTTGCCAGGTCTCCCGTCTTTTTTCTTTTGCCATCCCTTTGTTTATCATGCTAAATTTTAATATGTTTGGATGTCTTAGGTTGAAATGGAGTCTTTGTTAGCTAGCATGGTTGTTCCCCCTGTGCTGATGAGACCCATAACCGTGGTTCCCCTTTTGGGTGCCAAAACTGAGGTAAGTAACAGTTAGATGAATTTCTCCCTTTTTCTGTACTTGCTCCTCTTGTCTAACACTTAGCTTCATGATTGCAGCTTTCGCCAAGTATTTCCCAATAATTTTCTCTTAGTGGTCTGCCTCTTTACAAGGCCAAGGTTTATGCTTCTTCCCAACGTGGTGGTTCTTCTATACCCACCCATGTTGGGGTAGCCTTTGGATGTCCATCGGCTTCTCTCGGTGAAATGCCTACGTTGGCCTTGACACCTTTTGTTGGCGAGGGAGCTTTACCCACCGTTGATGATTCTTCAGTTAAGGGCTCCGTTAAGGCCTCCGAGGAAATAAGCCTTCCCCCAACAGTTCCTGCCGTTATATCCTCCACGATGACTCATCTTCTCACTCCTTCTACTGCTGAGGTATTTCGCTAATTTCTCTGTATTTCTCAACCTTTCAAACTTCACTTACGATATTGGCTTATCACTGAAAACACTTGTTAAGATTTTCCATAAACTCCACCTATATTGGTGACTTAAGAACGAAAATGTTTGTTAAGATTTTCATAAATTTCACCTATAACGGTGACTTAACAATGAAAACACTTATTAAGATTTTTTCATAAACTGCACCTATATCGGTGACTTAATAATGAAAAAACTTGTTAAGATTTTTTTAAACTCCACCTATAACGGTGACTTAACAATGAAAACACTTGTTAAGATTTTTCATAAACTTCACCTATAATAGTGACTTAACAATGAAAACACTTGTTAAGATTTTTCATAAGCTCCACCTATAATGGTGACTTAACAATGAAACCACTTGTTAAGATTTTTCCATAAACTCCACCTATAATGGTGACTTAACAATGAAAACACTTGTTAAGATTTTTCATAAACTCCACCTATATCGGTGACTTAACAATGAAAACACTTATTAAGATTTTTTCTTTTAACTTATTATTTCTTTTACCTATCCTCAGGTTGCACAGGAGGATTCTCCACCAGTTTTTTTGCCCGTCACTTCACCCCATCGGGAACTCGTTATCTCAGAAGATTCTAGTTACAACAATCAAGGTTACACTATTGGTGTTGTTGTCGAGAGGGAATCTGGTTGTGAGCTCCCTCTACCTGACTTAGCTCTTCATTCCTTTTTCCTCATGGTCCTTCAGCGTTCTCCTCAAATGCGTGCCAGCCATCACTTAGTAGTTGAGCAGCTTGCAAGCCACCATCCTGAGACTTTTACTATGGATTGCTTGCGTTCTAAAATACCTATGATGATCTACGAACTTTAGGGCATGGCTACCGTTATTACTGATATCGCCAATACTTCCACTTCAAACATTACTAGAGCCCTCCTCAATCAATTCATGGGCTATCTGAGGGAGTTGGGTCGTGATGGCTTTGGTTTTGACTGGCTTATTACTCACTTAAAAACTTTGAACAGTTAGTGACTGGATAGTCAGAGGGAGCTGTTGTAGAAACATCAGGATGATCAACGGGCTGAGGAGACTAAGTTGGCTGAGCTAACACCTCTGCTTGAAGTTGTTAATAAGGAGGTAAAAGATGTCGAAGAAGATTTGCCGCTAGTGAAGCTGAAATGAGAGAAACTCCTCATCGAATGTACATAAGCGCAAACAACATTAGAGGTTTCTATAAGTGCTCGACAGTCTTGCCGAGCAACTTCTTCGAGCCTTCGTGGGGATTTTTTCTCTTCTCCAGATATTTTGTTCCTCTTTGGTCAATGATTTGCTGTAAACATTTTCCTTTTCTTTTTTATGTAATTCTTGGACAATAGCTCCCAATTTTGTAATGCCCCAAAGTTTATGAATGGATGAAAAAAATGTATGTTTTCCAATGTCATTTATTTGTTCTATAACTATTTGTGTATATTATGGAGTTCTATAATTCTTTCATCTCCACTCGAGTTAAAATACAAAAGAACTTGTATATTCATAACAACAGCTAGATACATCATTGGTCCAAACTTAATTACTTACACATGATAGACTTTCATCCATTTATTGTTAATCTTGAATTGTTTATCTTCTTACATATTAGAAATTAAGAAATAACCCGAATCATCAGCTTTTTTTTATAATGAAATGTCTCTCCCAATTTTCTACAAACTTATGTAGAGGAAGTCCCCTGATGTGCTTCACTGCTGCCTTCAAAATAAGGCCCCCTCCACGAACTTCCTTGGTTTCACCAAGTTATCATTTTCCCTGGAGAGTTGTTTCGTGTATATTTAAAAGTGCTGCATCGCATTATCTCTTTGTTCAGTTAATGCTTCTAACTGCACATGTCTATTCTGAGGGAGCATGCTACTTTGCAAGGAATATCGAGCCGAGGGAACTTCTAACTCCACTAGAAGGATCGCTTCAGCCCCATAAACAAGGGAGAACGGAGTTTACCCTGTAAGTTTCCTCTTGGTTATTTGATAAGCCCATAATACAGCTGGTATCTTGTCATCCCATGATCTTGGGAAATCCTCCATCATCTTAGCAAAAATATTAACCAAGGTTTTATTGGTTGCTTCAGCCTTCCCGTTTCCCTTTGGGTATGCCACCGTTGAAGTATGATGAATGATGGAGTACTTATCTGTGAGCATCGTTACCTCTGAATTAATGAAAGGGGTTTCGTTATTTAAGAGAATAACTTTTGGAATCCCAAAACGGTAGATGATGTATTCTCTGATGAAGTTGCTCACCACCCCTGTTGTTGCCCTTCTTAGTGGAATCGCTTCAGCCCACTTTGTAAAACACTCTGTTGCTACTAGTATACATATCTTCCCCCTCGAAGAAGGATGTATTTCCCCTACCAGGTCGAACGTCCAAGTGTGAAAAGGATAAGGCATTTCCAGGAGTGTAGATCTATCGATGGGGCATAGATTATATTTCTACGAAGTTAATAAGCTTTGCATTTTCGGATGAACTCAACAGAGTCTTTCTCCATTATTGGTCAATAATACCCCAATGTCAGTCATACAACTTAGCCCCTACTATGTGAGCTAGATCGTGCACTTATTTGAGGACCTCAGTTGCTTCTTCTTTTGTGATGCAACGCAGTGGCCTATTAAAGTAGCCTCTTCGATAAAGCAGCCCCTCCTTAATGTAAAACCTCGGGGACTTTTGCCTAAGTCCCATCATGTCAACCTTCTTTATTGGGCAACTCCATATCTGATGAAGTCAACATAAGGTTGTCTCTAGTCAGGTTGAGTTTCCACAAAATGACATTCAGCTGCTTCGAAGAATAACTGGCATTTATCGCACTTCTGTTGTAGCTCTGCTGCGTCCTATTTTATGTTAGTCCAGAAATATCCCTCCCTTTGAATTCTCCTGTAAAGAGGTATCTCAGTTGTTTCACAATTCTTTTCATGTGTTTTCTTTAACCTCTGCTCTGCTTCTTCTGGGCCGATGCATCTTGACAGCCATCCTCCTGCATTTCTGAAGTAATGGTTTTCCTGGTTTGTAAAGTATTGGGCTAATTCCCTTAGCTCCATCGCTCCTTCCCCAGAGTCCAGATGCTTTCTAATTTCTCCCCTCCACTCAACGTCCTCCTCTATCGGCAAGATTGCCTATACTATCGAGGGGGTTTTTCTTCATTGAATTACGACTGTAGTTGTATCGTTCCTCATGACCATTTTCTGGGTGATAGTGGCATAAGCGTCTTGATGGAGATTCATCATTCGGGGATGTCTCTTAAATTTGGTCCGATGGAACAGGCTGAGGAGCCTCTGAATGATTGTCTTGTATGGTGCCAGGCTTAGGTGTTTTAACGCATATTCTCCATTCACTTATTGAATCACCAAGTTCGAATCGCCTTTGATGAAATGTGAATGAATCCCCATTCGAAGGGCCTCTAGCAACCCTAGTACCAATGATTTATATTCTACTTCTTTGTTGGAATAAGGGAAATCTAACTTGTAGGAAAGACAAATCTCCTCAATTCCTTTTGAAAGAATAGCCCCTACCCCTCCTTTTTTTTCCGCTGAAGATCCATAAAATTGCATCGTCCATTCCTCATCAGTTGCATCTAGGTAATTTTCCTACAAATCATCTCCTGGAATACTTTCTTTAGGTGACTCAAATGTTCCCGAGGGGAAAATTGCCAATAGGTCAGCCTACGCTTGGCTCTTGATTGCGCGAGGAACCACGCACTTCAAGTCATATTCTGAGAGGATGAGGAACCACCTAGCTTCCCTACCAATCAATATGGTTCTTTCCACCAAATACGTAATAGGATCACATCTGGTTATAATATGGATTATAAAATATAGCATGTAATGTCTAAGTTTATGTGCTATAAAGACTAAGGCTAAATAATGCCTTTCCAAGCTACTATACCTGACCTCTGGCCCATGTATGATTCTACTGAGGTAGTAAATCGGTCGTTCTTCTCCATCAATCTCTTGTGCTAATAAATCTCCCAAGGACCTCATGGTAGATGTGAGGTATAACTGCAACGGTACTCCTGCCTATAGGGGAACCATGATTTGTGGTGAAACGAGAATCTTCTTCAGCCCAGCGAGTGACTCCTAGTGAACCTACTCCCACTTGAATTTTGTGTTCTTTCGCAACAGGTGCATCAACGGGTGTGTCATTTCGGCTAATCTAGGCACAAATCTCCTAAGATAGGAGATTTTATCGAGGAAATGTTTAAGCTCCTTTGCCCTTCTTGGAGTTAACATCTCCAAGATCTCTCGCTGCTTGTCCTGGTCCATCTGCACCCCTTGTCGATCAACCACGAAGCCTAGAAATTTTCCACTTGTTACTCTGAAGATGCATTTAATTGGGTTCATCTTTAATTTATATTTCCTGCATCAGGCAAACACCTTCTCAAAACGCTCAGATGGAACTCCTCCTTCCTCAATTTGATGACTAAATCATCCACATAGAATTCCATAAATTTATGAAAGAAGTTATGAAAAATGACCATCATTGTTCTCTGGTAAGTAGCCCCAGCGTTCGTGAGTCCAAACGGCATTACTGTTTACATGAAATTTCCCAACGGGGTTCTAAACATCATTTTCTCTGCATCCGTGGGGTCCATCTTGATCTGGTTGTACCCTACATACCCATCCATGAAGCTATACATCTCATGAACAGTTGTTGCATCTATCAAGCTGTCAATGGAGGGTAGAGGGAAATCATCCTTGGGGTAAGCTCTATTCAAATATATGAAGTCCACAAATATACTTATTCGGTTTTTGTCTTTCTTTCCCACCGGTATGATGCTAGACAGCCAAAGCGAGTGCTGTATCGATTTGATTAACCCTGCCACTAATAAACATTGGACTTTTTCCGTAATTTTCAAATCTATCCGAGGCTTATACGTTCTCATTATTTATTTCATCGGGATGGCTGAAGGCATTACGTAAAACTTGTGGTAGCTGACTCCCTCGTCTAGTCCTTTCATCTCTGTGTACTTCCACGCAAAAACCTCTATGAATTCTTGAATCAACTCCACCAAGGCCTCTCATTTCTCTTTATTAAGATCTTTCGAGATGAAAATAGTCCTTGGATCCTCCCCTTCTTTCGCCAAGTTCAAATTCTCTAGCTCTTGTGCCTGCGGTTTCGATTGATCTCCCAAGTAGTCTGGTTCTTCGGCCATATCTTCTACGTATTCTTGTATATTGGAGTTATCTATCACCATACATTATCCCCGTTGGTCCACCAAAAAACACTTATTTATCGGGTCAGCCTCATTATCAGCTTCTTCGACCGCCCTTTCACACCATTATAAATGATACACCACCTTTGGCTCTTCGATAATGATTTTCTTACACTGTCTGCCAGTAGCTGCAACTGCTTTCCTCTTCTTCTCTTTAGAAGCCTAAGAAACTCTTCCTCTTAAAAATATTCCCATTACGCTTTGTCGTTGGGCCTCATGCTGCATTGGATCCACTCTGGGCCTCATCCTATCTTTAAGATGCTTTGATATGTTTTGGTGTCGAGGGACCACGTGACGGGATTCTTCGGTCATCACTCCTTTGCTGCTTACAACCCTTTTATTCTGCTCATTCAAAGGCTCCATTCTTTCTCTGATTGAGGGAACCCATTCTCCCTTCATTCTTCTCGTTAGTAATCTGACGTTCTCCTCTAGCTCTGTGTAAAACGTTGTGTCCACCAGGTGGGCTTCTTTAATAGTGAAAGGCCTCTTCATGGCTCTGATGGTCATCTTCGTTCCCTTAATATTTTCCTTGGCGCGTTAGTGATACGTCGAAGGAACTATCCCTTGGTTGTGCATCCACACCCTACTTATCAACAGATGGTAGGAAGTTTCACTATCTATTACATGGAATTTGATGTGGGAGCTCAGATTTCCCATTACAATCAGAACGTTCACCTACCCAATGGACTTGGAAGACTAGTTGTCATAACTTGAAATCACCAAAGGCATGGGGACTAGCCTTTCCTCCAGAATATTAGCCGCATTGAAATGGTTTATTGGCATGATATTGATGAAAGCTCCCCCACCCATAAGAGCTTATGAAAAGCTAACCCCATTAATGCTGGCCGTCACATATAATGGCCTGTTATGAGGGAACCTTACGGACTTATTTGCATCGCTGAAAGTTATCTCTGACATAAACCTCTTTACCAACCTGGCCATGTTTCCCTTCCATCTCAGCGAAGGGACTGTATTCTTCCTTGAATGTCGAGTATTGATTGGGTTATCTCCAATCTACTCTCCTTTGGTATCCCTACCTGGTCGATGAACCAGGTGAACTTTGGGGATCTTGAAAATGCACAATATTCTATTGCATGATCTACTTCCTCACCTTCAACGCTATATACATCCTCTATATCTTTAGCACTTAATTAATCGTAAGCTAACACTACGTTATTCATTCACCTAGTGCAATCTTCCAGACATTCTTCAAACTTTTCCTGATCCATCGTTAGTTCCCTTCCTTCTCTATCTGCTTCCTCGTCGTAGGCTACTATCATATTAGCCTCATGCGCGGGAAGTGGAATATTGTTAACGTTCTATAGAGGGATTTGCAATATTACTGCTTTCACATACTTATCTATGATTCTCCTTATCATCAAACAACTCTTCGTTGGATGTTGGATCTTTCAATGAATTTTCCATTATTATGGATCCACCCTAGTTGCAACGTTGGGTTCCCTAATAGGGATGACCTTTGGCTCGTACACCGTTCCTCCTTGGACCATTGCATTGTAACAACTTACAACCTCTTCTACCGTGCAAGGCAACGGTGGTGGGTCCTCCCTACCCCTCCCAAACTTCCTCTTATTGTCCCTCTTCATTACTTTGCCCCCATCTTCTCTTTCGGTGTATCCCACATGTGGGGGCTGAGACCTCACTCCCGCAGGTTTTATAGGCTGCCTAAACATCATGGGTGACACTAATGGATTTGGTCATACGACCAACGAGATATTTCTTATCTCTTTTAGGAACACTACGAAAGTCCCATCGCGTGTCTCATTAATAAAATGACAGATGTACTCAAGGAGCAGCCCTTCCGCACAAATATGCACCATTTTGGAATCTATGGCCTCTTATCTTACATCGAGGGACCTTTCCCTAAACCTTTGAACGCATGACACAACATCTTCCACTGTTCGTTGCTTCTCCCTCCCCAGTTGGGTCAAAGTAAACTCATCTTCCACCAGAAAGACTTCTAGACAAACAAAACGTACGTCTCCTCCCACGTGGAAACACTATTAGGGGCTAAGTGAGAATACCAGGTATATGCTTTATCGGTTAAGGATTTGGAAAACTCACTTAACCTGAGTTTTTTATTATCGTAATGCGCCCCCAAGTGTTCAACGAAGCGTTTAATGTGCTACTTCGGGTTTCCACCCTTTCCTCTGTATTTTTCAAAGATAAGAGGAATATAATCTTTTGGATAGGGCTCATCGTTGTATTCTTGGGGGTAAGGTGTTCGAAAGTCGTCATAGACCGAAGCTACCTCATCTGCAGATTACGAGGAAGCTTGCATGAATTTCATCATCTCTTTATGCATCTCTTTCCTCATTTCCTCCATAACTGATGCCGTTGAGGGAACAACTAAAGGGATAACAGGCGGGGTGCCTGTTGTAGCTGGAGAAATCAACACGATTAGGACCGTTGATACTCTTGGAGTTCCCACTGTTGGATTTTCAAGAGGGGGTATACTTGCTGGAACCGTTCCTGTTAGAACTACACTTGGTGGGGCTGCCCCTAGTGTCACGAAGGAGTGGGATTCGAATCCTCCCAATACCGTTGAAGCTACGGGAGTTTGCAAAAACTCGTAAAATTTATTCATGAGGAGTAACACCTGGGCTGGTCACAATCCCGCGCTCGTATAAGCTTGTGTCACCCCTGGGACACCTGTCGTCATTTGAACTGGAGGTACCTCCAGTCGAGGGGCTCCATCCCTTGAGGCCTCCAGCTCTCTCGCTGCCTATTCTTTATTGTGTTGGATCTCATCAAAGTTAAGTCTTCGATTAACGTTATCTTGCACCATACTCCTTTCTTAGAAGAATACCTCCCCAGCAGAGTCGCCAAATGTGAGAGGTTAGTTTACATCACATGGAGGCGTTACCCCTTTTTTAGTATAGTAATGATAAGTTAAATAGCAACACTATTGATTAATCACAGGACATATAAACGGGAGTCAATGAAGATAGACTCAGTTTGAACCCAAAAACATCTCGTGTATAACTCAGAAGGTAGTGATGAACTTTGGTTGCAACTTTGCTTAGAGGGAGAGAGAAAATGAGCACCCTAGATACACCTTGGTAGGCAGCAAAACACCCACACCACCCTCAATGATCTCTGTCAAATATTCAAGCTTCGTAATAAATGACAATGGTTGGTGAGTAGACTCTCTGGTACGTAATAAATCTCTCTAATAATAACTTCTGAACTCTTAATAAGAACATGATCTCTCCCCAGAGGTGGTTGTGGTCTTTAAATAGCCCCCCACACTATCTCCGAGGCAACTCAGTCATTAATCCTTGTGAAAGACATCCCTTATACTTTATGTCATAAACATTAAATACCCGATGCACTAGTTATCTCCACATCATAAGCATTAAATGCCAAGACATGCCTTTTGCCTAACCACTGTGTGTCAGGGGACTGTCGTCACAGAGGTGGCTCACCAACTGTCTGATAGCCCCAAATACCATGGTGGTTTACTCAAATGCAGATCTGACATTGCCTAGCTGGTTAGTGACATCAGATAATGTGGATGTGACATTAAGTAGAGGGTTGTTTGGATCATAACTCCACACCCCATGGAACTCAAGGATGCTCCCCTCGAGGTTCCACGGTTAGGATCCTTCGGTGTTTTACCAGGTGTATCTAAGATGGACAGAACAAGCCCTAACGGTGCCTCACTTATCAATCCTCCAAACCAAGTCTCTCTAAAGTTCCCACGGCGAGGTCGTTTGATAGAGCATAAAAGCTCTCCCAAGCCCTGCCAAGCCTGGTCTCACGCGAGTACCGTTCGACCTCACACGCAATCATTATACTCATTACATCTTTACCATCGTTATATCCCATAGTCAATATAAATAAAAGATAGAACAAGACTAAATTAAATGGAATAAAGGACGACCTCTCTCGGTCAGCTTCTTCACTGGAAGGTCCATTTAGGTTGCCACGCTGAGTTTTCACGCCGAGCTGCTTTAATCCCAAACATAGTTATAAATGGGGGGATTATCTCTAATATTAGGATTACCTTCCAGCCCCCTCTACAAAATCAATATATTATTAATAGATTTTAATCAACATCTAATTAATGACTTGATTCTTGAGCTTAACTTATTTTTTTTCCCACCAAGATTATCAAATACTCAATCGATCGGGTTTTACTTAGTGGGAAAAAAACATGTGAGTCAATCAACGGGGTGTCAAAATCCAGGGTATCCCCTAGACGTGAATTCCTCCGAATTATGAACTTAGGACCTACTTACAAAATTTAAACGAATATGCATAAATCATTTGACTCGATATAAATTAGATCGCACCCATAGTAATCAAATTGACATTTGCACAAGCCTACCAATCCTCATAATTCTAGATATTAAGAATCTACGCTCCTTTTGAAAATGGTGCGAGATTTCCCGAGTTTAATCAAAATAACCCTTAGACTCAAATCTCACGATAGGACCTATTCAATACATTTTTTTGATGTACATATCGCAATCCTCAATCGAAATTTTGAACTAGTTCTCGAACCATCAAACAAGATCCCGTAGTTTGAGATGAACTACTAGGATTCCATAGCAACCATTCCGATAGGGTGTCAACTCTCTATTTAGGTTGTGAACGTTTCAATAGTGCTAGAATTGAAATTCTAATATCTTTGTGATCGAACCTGTGGGTACCCCTTTTGTCTAACAGGCCCATAAAAGTAGCCGCCCAATCCCAAATTGAAAATAAAAGTCACCCAACCTAACTTGTGTGTCTTGAATGACGGTTAGGATAAAAGGATATGACTAAGTCCATCCCCAAAAATCTCGGATAAGATATTCAAGGGATACTTGGTTAATATGTTGGTTACCAACATTCTATCTCTCATAGAAGAGTATATAATATACCGCTGGCCCGAGGCATAAGGGCATATAAAAAAGATATTCTCGAGAGTTACATAATACAATAATAGACCTCTCCGTGGACATAGACAATTTTTTAAACCACGTACATTCTTGAATTGTGTGATTTTGATTGTGATTATTACTGTTCTTATTATCTTGGTGATTGTTTTCCTTCATTAATTATTTGTGTTGAGATTTTTGTCACCACAATTAGCGTTGTCTATGGGAAATAATTATTTTTCATTGGAAAACTCTAACCAATAAGAACCAGTAATTTTCCATCACAGTAGTAACGTCCCTCAAGTAGGAGACATTCAGAAACAGCCGAACCCTCCAAGGGTAAGGTATGAAATTCTCCATTCAAACCCAAGATTTTTCCAAGAGAGGCGGGTATCCTAATAAATCAAGGGGCCACCCAGGTCCACATATATATCTAGGCTGAAAGACGCCTATAAGGCCAGACTCCATGAGCAGGAGGAGGATACTCGCCAATAGCAAAACAAAAATGCTCACCTTAAGCGGTACCTAGAAAGGATGGATAGGGAACTCCATCAAAGTATGAAGCAACACCACAACCGGACTCCTAGTCCCCAGGTGAGAAAGTCTCGCAGCCGAGGAAGGAGCCTAAGGCATGGGTTAGAAAGAACAGAAAGGCACTGGTCAGACGATGACCATTCTGAACGAGTACAACCAGCTCGCCGTTATAAGAGTCCTGGTCAACAGAATGATGACATATGAAGTTTGGTTCGAAGGGATATGGACTAGCACCTAGCTCATCATGGTGCTAGATCGATAAGGGAGTTAGCTAGGAGCGCTCTCAAAACCAAGATGAAGTCCCCTTTTTCAAGGGAAATAGAAGAAGAAGAAGAAGAAGAAGAAGAAGAAGAAGAGGCTCCGAAGAAGTTCACGGTTCCTAGGTTCAAGATTAATGTTTGGAAAATGGATCCCATTGACCATGTCACGTAATACTTATAAGCTATGAATCTATGGAGTCATAATGGTGCGCTCATATGACGAATCTTCCCTTAGAGCTTACACGATGTGGCCCATAGGTCCATCAGAAATTTCAAATCCTTGGCTGAGAAGTTTATAACTCACTTCATAATAAGCATCTATCATCCGAAGAGGATGGGTAAACTGCTTACTACAAAGAAAAAACCACAGGAAAACCTCAGAGAGTACGTGAAGAGGTATTAGTAAGTATTCAATAAATTAGAGAATTTCTCAGATTAGGTCACTATAGTATCCTTTAAAATTGGTTTGACAAACTCTTGCTTCTTACACCAATCCTTAACTAAGAAGGAGGCTTCATCCATCGATGACTTGATGGCTCGTATTTAAAAATACGCTAAAGTCGAGGATGTGACCTATCTTAATGCAAAGGAGAATGGTCTCGCAAAGGCTAGTAAAGGAGCCAAGATAAGTGAACCACGGAAGAAAGGGAACAAGAATGGGGGCAAAAATGGCTCCAAGAATGGAAATAAAAACAATGCCTCAAAGGCATTTCAGGCTATAAGCACAGTCTTTAAGGAGCTAATATACAATATTCTTGCAAAAATGAAAGAGGATCCATTTATTAAATGGCTGAGGAAGATGGGAGGAGACCCCTCCAAATAAAATAATGCACTAAGGTGCGCGTTCCACAAAGAGGGCGGTCATAAGACTAAGCATTATAAAGCCCTCAAGTCTCACCTCGAGGAGCTAGCCCAAGTTGGGCATCTTAATGAGTTTATATAAAAGAGGACAGGTAAGGAAACAACGAACGGTGAATAAAGGCCCAATAATGTCCTCAAGGAGGATATCAACCACGAGTTCACAGTGAAACATGGGGAGTCAGATCTCAATCAAATTCAAGGAAATGTAACTCGGATTGAAGTTAAGAAGCTTACTGCAATCATACAGGCCTTTCAGATTGACCCAGCCAAGACTCAGGTAGGGAAGCATCGATGACAGGAGGACGTCGATTACAATAAGCATATTATGTTCACAGATGAAAATTTGGTAGGGGTAAGAATCCCTCATCATGATGCACTGGTCATTACACCTAGGATAGCCAATTGGGATGTCTATAGGTTACTCATTGACCAAGGCAGTTCATCCAAAGTAATGTACCTAGATTTGTTCAAAAACCCAAATCTAAGCGTAGTCGACCCCAAGAAAGCCACGATTTTGTTGGTCGTCTTTGCGAGAAAGATCACAGTCTTTTTGGGAATGATAATCCTACTAGTGAGGGCAGAAAGCATCCTGAGTAGGGGATGAATCCCCACAATGAAGGTTTTTCCATTAACCTATCATCATAAATTGAAGTGTGTAACTGATTGAGGTGTTGTTAAGGTCCGTGGGGACCAGGTTATGGTAAAGAAGTGCTTTATCACGGCCATATGCCCCAAACATGATAAAAAAGTGGAAGAAATAAAAAGTAAGGAGGAATCCCAAGAGGGGTTGGTGACCTCCAAATAATAGCTAAGGTATGGTCGACCAGGAGTGGAGGAGACTGGGACACTTCCCTTTGAGAGGTTCGTTGAAGACCTAGAATAAGTCACAACTGGGAGTAGCTCGATAGAAAATAAGTTTTTAATTGGTACCTCCTTGATCGATCAGGAGAAAAAAGAATTAATCACCCTTCTCCGAAGCAGCTTGGATATTTTTGTGTGGTATCCCTACGAGCTGCATGGGATCGATCCCAGCATTTCATGTCATCGATTGCATGTGGAACTAACTTTTTAGCCAATCATGTAGAAGGCCCACCGAACGGCCCTAAATAAAAATAAATAACTAGAGCAAGAGGTCGGGAAGATACTGGATGCAGGTTCCCTACGGGAGGTTTAGTTCCCTAAATCGTTATACAATCTAGGAGTGGTTCCAAAGAGCAATGGAAAGTGGAGAGTTTGTATTGACTTCACCGACCTAAACAGGTCCTATCCCAAAGTCAACTTCCCCCTTCCAAAGATTGATCAACTGGTCGATACTACAACAACACATGAGAGGATGACAATTTTAGATGCATACTCTGGATACCACCTAATCCCCCTCCACATGGTTGATCAAGATAAGACCTCATTCATCACCACTGTTGGTTTGTATTATTATAAAGTTATGCCTTTAGGCCTTAAGAATGCAGGAGCGACCTATCAACAGCCAGTTACAAAAATGTTCAAAGATCAAATGGGGGATAATATGGAGGTCTACATCGATGACATGATCATCAAGAGAAATATCAAGTACGATCACCTCTTTGACCTAGCAAGGACTTTTCAAATCCTCAGGAAAGATCGAATGAAACTCAACGAAAGTAAGTGTTCTTTCAATGTCCAGTCAGGAAAATTCCTTGGATAGTTAATCAGAAAGAGATAAATAGAGGAAAATACCGACCAGATTGACGTCATCAATAAAGTTCATCCCCCTCAAATAGTGAGAGACGTAGAGAAACTCACTGGAATGCTCACCGTGCTCAATCGGTTAATTTTTAAGTCTTTAGAGTGGTGCCAGTCATTCTTCTAGTTGTTAAAACGAAACAAGGGCATGACATGGAACGAGGACAACTCAAGGGCCTTAGAAGAACTCAAGATCTATCTCAGTAGGCCCCCTTTATTCATGATTCCCAGAAAGAATGATCATTTATATCTTTACCCTACAGTATTAGACCATGTTGTGATCTCTGCCTTGGTATGTGAGAGACAGGGGAGCCAGCATCCAGTCTATTATGCAAGCAAGAACCTTTTAAAAGCCGAGCAGTGGTACCTACCACTAGAGAAGCTCGTTTATGCACTAGTGATAGCCTCAAGGAAACTGAAGCATTATTTTGAGGCCCAATCCATCTTCGTGGTTACTTCTCACCCCCTCAAGGTTGTTCTAAGGAAATAAGACCTCTTTGGACAATTGTCGAAGTGGTCGATCAAGCTCGGAAGGTTTAATATTCCCTTTCAACTAAGAACAACTGGCAAGGGGAAAATTCTAGTTGATTTCATCATTGATTTCAGAGGGGAACAACCCTGTGATCAGTTAGAAACAAGTCGATCAAGGGAAAGCTTACAGGGACAAAGTTTTTGGACCTTATACATTGATGGAGCCTCCAACTCAAAGGGGGAAATAGTAGATATTGTACTAGTGAATGACGAAAATACGGTGCTTGAGCAGGGAATAAGACTTGGATTTTAAGCCTCCATTAATGAGGTAGAATACGAGGCACTGGTTAGTGGACTACGTAAATCACAATTACAGGGTGCAAAGCACCTTCATGTCTTCGACAAATCGCAGCTGGTATCTAATAAAATAAACGATGATTTTAATGCAAAGGATGAAAGGATAGCAACTTATCTCATCGTTGTAGAGGGAATAATAGCCAACTTTGATCAAGTGGATGTTTAGCAGTTCCCCAAAGGATATAACACCCATGCAAATGCCCTACCAGCTTTAAACTCAACAATAGACTCTGACTTGAAAAGAATAACCCAAATAGATTTCCTCTCACAACCCAATATTGATCAGAATACTGAGCCGTTGAATCTTGAGCCTATTCTCCACATTAAAAAGGCTTTGATCTAGATGGACCCCATCGCAGGTTACTTATGAAGTGATATACTGCCAAGTGAAAAGATATCATCTCATCATATAAGAGTCAAACCTGCTCTCTTTTACTTATCTCCCAATAAGAAGTTATATATGAGATCCTTCATTGAAACCTACCTCAAGTCCATTCATCCATAAGACAATGAGTAAGTTCTGCATGAACTTCATGAGGGAATCTGTGGAAGTCACGCATGAGGAAGGTCCCTAGCCTTTCGAGAAGTGAAGGAAGGTATTGGTTGCCATACATGCAAAAGGATGTCGGAGTCTACGTTTGGAAATGCTAAAAAGGGAAAAAACACTCACGCATGGTCCCCCAGCCCTCCAGTGACCTAAAGTCACTAACAAGACTATCTCCCTTTGCCCAGTGGGCTTTGGACATTGTAGGTCATCTTCCTATTACGATAGGAAACCGAAAGTATATGTTGGTTACTAAAAACTACTTCACTAAGTGGATAGAAGCAGAACCACTAGTGAATATTAGGGACAAATACATGATGAGGTTTATATGGAGAAACATTATTACCCACTTCGGTATACCAAGAATGATTATACTGACAATGGGACCATGTTCAAGAGTGGCCACTTCTAAATCTTTTGCAATGATCATGAAATCAGGCACTATTTCAGCTCTTTGGCATATCCCCAGAGAAATGGTCAAGCCGAGGCTTCCAATAAGACAGTGATTGATGGACTAAAAAAATGACTGGAACGGGACAAGGGAGCTTGGGCTAATGAATTTCCCAACATCCAATGGGCCTATCACACCATCCCGAGGCGTGCAACTGGGGAAACACCCTTTGCACTCACTTATAGAATGGAAGTATTTATTTCTCTAGAAGATGATTTCCCTACAATGAGGTCTAAGTTGGTCAACCAAGGCCACAATGATGAAGCATTACTCACTGAACTTGACTTAGCCGATGAACAGCGAGAATTGGATCTAGTTAAACTGGAATCCTACCAGCAATACCTAGCTAAGAAGTACAACTAGAAAGTTAACCCAAGGAAATTTCAAGTTGGGGATTATATCCTAAGGAAAGTCCTTGGTAATGTTGTGAAACCATTAGATGGCAAGGTAGGACCAAATTGGGAAGGATAGTTCAAGGTGGTAAGAGACAACCTGCAAGAAGCCTATCACATGGAAACGCTAGAGGACAGGGCGATACCAAGATCTTAGAATGCGGCTAACCTGAAGAAATTCTACTTCTAGATTTCTCTATCTATACACCATTAGTTTAGGAAAATTTTCATTTACAAAATAATGTTGCTCTATGTTTCTGACTTTCACCAATAAAACTCGATTGTCCTTGGCATTCTATATGTAGTGGTTATCTCAAATATATCTTAATATATGCACCATTTCCAAGTTACAAGATTCACTCTTATAACAAGTTTGATAAAGATCATGGATTATAGTATGTTGCTCTTGTTCTTTCTCTTGTGATTACACCACAGTGGTTGGGTTTATGCTAGCTCAACTTCCCAAAGTATAGTTAGCATGGTTGACATATAATAACCCTCCTCATGCCATTTTTCATAACACAATTGGCCTCATAAGTTGATTTGGCAAAAAATAAAGACCTACAGGGGATCCTTAGGTAGCGCGACCCACCCAGGTTAGTCGCCAACATAGTTTGGCTCTAAAATCATGTTCGAATGGATTGCCCATTAATTAGGTGTATCCTCGCCATCGCCTTACTTAGGCCTAAGGCAGCATGATGACGCAACCTAAAAGGTAAAGGGAGGAGGAATGGTATGGCTAAGGCATACTGGACTAGGATAATACTCACTTGAAATTAAACTCTAAGTCATATTTAGTCGGTCGAGATGCCTAATATAACTTGAGATTACTAATAAATCAGAAAATAGACAATATATGTGTAGTCGGCCTTGGCCCGAAAACATAAATATTTTATTGTTAAAGGTTACATAGTTATGTGATAACTTGCTTTTTCGGTATATGTCGTTGTTGATGAAAGCCAAGTTAGTAAAAAATCCTCAAATACCTACAAATATAACAACTTAAAATATAGAGGTAAGTAAGGGAGTCAATCCACTTTCTAGGGAGTAAACTAGGAACAAATTGAATTGTAATTCACTTTTTATTTTCTTTTTGTGCTTTTTCACTTTTTCTATTTTTTTTTAACTTTTTCAATATTAAAACAATATGGTGAGGTGATGATTTAAACTAACTAAACTAAAGTGTGAGATGAAAACAACTAACTAGAAAGTAACTAAAATGAAAAATAAAGTGTAACACTAAAATAAAAGATAAGTGAGGTAAATAATTGTGAGAACAATCTAGGAGTGGGATTACACCACAAATTCTAGTTATTCTAATTAATTAAGTTAATTATTTTAAGGGGGTTTTGGGAAAAGGTCCTTATGGTGTTCAAAGTGTATAAAAATAGGACACTCCATATAATTTTATAAATTTAGTCCCTGTACTAAAAATATCATGAAAAAAGGTGAAAAATAGTGCCGCTGGCGCGGACCAAAAAAATAAAGGTATTGTACCACAGGGAGTAGATTTATAAATGCTATTATACCACAGGGAGTAAATTTATAAACTTGAAAAGTATTGTCCTAAAAATCCAAATATAAGAAGGAACATGACCTTTATCTTAATTCTCTATTATTTTAATTCTCCCAAATTAATATCAAAACTACAAATCAACTCTCGTTGCAAGTGTAATTTTAATAATAACATTTTAGAATATTAAGTTTAACACCCCACAACTCTAGAAAAATAGATCTACACTCCTTTTAATTAATCACCCGCTAGGATCGATCAATTAGAATTTATGTCAATCTTATAAAATAAATTTGGAGTTGAAATTCAAGTGATAATACTCCACTTAAGAAACCCCAATCTCTAGTTCGAATCTAAAATGGGTATTATCACTAAAATTTCGATTTTCTCTCGAAAATCATTTACCCTCTATCAAAGTGTAAATCTAAGGGTGAGGGATCAAAATTAACATTCAAAGGGAAATTTCAAGTAATTAAACTAATTAAAATAAAATAACAACAAATAAGGATTTTACTCCACCCCTTGAAAGGGGATTTAGCCTAACATGGTATCAAACATAATAAACAAATATTCAATAGGCATAAAATAAATGAGAAGAGAAGAAAACAATCAAACCCCAATCTCTTGAAGTGAAATTGAACTTCTATTCCTTGAGTTGAAATTCACATCCCTTAATTTGAATGATTCAAACACAATTATATCAAGAATCTCACCCAATTTAATTCTCACAACAATTTATTTTCTCCTCACTATCTAAAAATAATAAAATAAAAATTCTAATCTAAAACTACACTAAAATGGTATTTTCTCTCTCTACAAATTCCTATCTCCTAGCTCTCCTTTATTTGATGAGTCTTCATTTTCATTTATAGTAGGCATGGAGCATGGGGGTATTTTTGGGAATTGGCTTGGGTATGCATGAGAATGGTGAAGGGTGTGAGGTCATTTGGGTGAGATGAGGAATAAAATCTGAATTGATTTAGTGGTTATAATGGGTATTTGGGTAAAATATGGATAGTAGTGGTTGTTGGGGGTATATTGGTAAAATGGGGACAAGTTGGTTAAATGGGTTTAAGGACACGTGGGTTAAATGTGGGAATTGTTTTTTTTTACTTTGGTTGGCTTGGGAATAGCAGGTGGTAAGTCGTGGGATAAATGGGTATGGGGCATAAGGGGAAAATGGTTCTTGCAAATGGGTTGAAGAGGTCTGGTTGGATCTGGAAGGGAGAGTAGCGGGTTGAGGTTTCGAGTTGGCGAGGGGTTCCGCCGGCGGCTGTGAAGGGGGATTGTGCCGAATGGAAATGGGTGCGTGGCAGTAGGGGACAGCGACGGGGGTAGGTCCAGGCCGTCGGAGTGGCTGCGTGGTGGTACCGGGTTGAGGCATTGAGCTCGTCGGCGCACAGGGGGGCTTGGAGATGTCGCCGCGTTTCCGACGGGTAAGGGAAACAGGCGAGGAGAATGGAAGAGGGGGTCGGAGGTGGGTAGCTCGACCGCCGTTCTGGGTTGAAGTGGGTGGCGACGGTAGCGTCGCCGGAGGGAGGGGTTATGTGAGTGGATGAGGTGGTTTTGTTAATGGGGGAAATGGGTTTAGGCTGGTAGAGCTTAGGAGAGAGAGAGGAGAGTTTGTTGGGTTGGTAATGGTGGATAGAGAGGAGAGAGAAGATGGGTGATTTGGAGAAGATGATGTTCGGGGATGTTAGTGTGGGTGAGGGTGTAGAGTAGGTGTGTGAGGATGTTAGTGTATGGGTATAGGATATGTTGGGTGTAGGGTAGCAGTATGAGGGTGAGGGTTAGGGAGGTGTAGGATAAGTTGTGTTTGTGTGTGTTTAAATTGTGACCCTAAAAATATAACAAGACTCAATTAAAATTAAAATTAAAAAAAAATAAAATAAATAAAATCTAATTAAAAAAAATAAAACAAACTAAAAATAAATAAAAATATTAAAACTAAAAATAAAATTCTAAGTTATTAAAAACTAAAATAAAAGAAAAGAAATAAAAAAATGAAAAATCTAAATGAAAATTAAAGTCCTAAAAAATATAATAAACTAAAAACAAACTCCTAAAAATTAATCCTAATAAAATAAAACTAAAACTAAAAACTAATAAAAATCAATATAAAGTAAAAATATATTAATAAAAATAAAATAGAAAAATAGAAAATAAATCTTGAAAATATTAAAGAAATTTAAAATAAATCATAAAAATAAAAATAACTCAAATTAAAAATCTAAAAAATAATAAAATGGCACAAATAAAACACACACAAGTTTGGGGTAAGTTTAGGGTAGGTTTAGGGTCGGGTAATGTTACGGGGTTGGTAATTAGCTCCATAAAATGCACAATTGCCTTAAAATACGCGTTTGAACACCGCAACGTGCATTCCGCCTACAAAATAAACAATTAAGTACCTAAGACATGTATTGTCGAGAATTAGCAACTAAAGTACGCTATTTGGGGTATAAATTGTACAGTTTTTGGTGCTTATCATTATGTATGTAACAACGATAAAATTACATGTGCAATGGCAATAAAATAAATCAAATCCTAATAAGGTCCAGGTCATTGAGTAAGGTAATCATCTACTCGCGCTCTTCTACCATCATCAGGATGGGGGGCAAAATCCTCCTCAACCTCCTCTGAGCTTGGCTCCAGCAGCTACCTCTAGATAACATCTATTGGGAGCTAGCGATATTACCTTCTAAATGGATTTTATTTTATGGACGAAGGAGTGATCTCATTCTTGTACCAGAGGGTGAAGTTCTTGGGCACCGTTAACTCCCCGAGGGCATTCAGCCACCCTATAATAAAGGCTAGCTCCTCAACCTCCTTTAGATTTATGGGAGTTTCTATCCAGCCTTGGTTGTATCCATCTATCCACACATGTGAGGACCTTTTTTGAACAGGTGCCTCAGTCTGGTGACGTGCCTCTAAGCCCAGCAGTTATCACATATGCTCGGCAAACATCTCCTTTCAGCTCGATAATCTTCCTTTGGGAACCAACATCGTCAGTCCTACCTCGCCTCCTGGATGATGAAGAAAAACCTTGTATAACTGCAGGAGCAATGCTCAACGCATTCCCCCCTAAGGGGCGCAACTTTCCACTTTAAAGTGTCATTCTCCTGGTGGAGAACCTCCCCCAACCTAGTTAATTCCATATGCATCCAAGATCTTCGCCTTGAGAGCATCCACCTCTTTTTGAATAAAGTCACCAACCTCCCCCATCTCTATAAGACAATCCTTAAGATTGGCAACCAGTTCAGACTGATCTTCGTAGGCCTTATTAATTGCCCTAAGAGATTTTCAAATTTTGACAAAAGCTCGACGAACTTGGTCACTCACATTAGAACTAAGAATTTTTCCTAGGCGAGAAGTAGCAGGGATACAATCATCAATTTTGACAAACTACAATGGATGAGAGAACACGAAATATATACATTAGCAAATGTAAGAAAAAGAACTTCTTCATTCTCTTAAAATTGGCACTAGCCTAATACAAGTACATTGAATGGGAAGAAAAAACAAAAAGAAGCCGTTAAAGCCCAGGTGGTGACATCAACCTTCTCAGAAGCGGACAACTCTTTCCCCTTATAAACAACAGCCTCACCTATCTCAACACCAACTGCACCTCCCTTGACTGGGGAAAGATTCATTCCCTAGTCACCAGTAGGAGCAACATGGGCAGAATGAGCAGTAGAATCCTCCCCAGTCCGAGCAACTATGACTTTGTCTTCAATTATGGGCTTGGGGCCAGGATTGTGCTTATCGAATATTGGTGAATCGGCAGTAACTTAGGCTCAATCCCAACCTTTCTTTAAGTCTGCTTGACTAATGTAGTCAATCTGATTCTCGGCATCTTCATAGGCTACCAGCCAACCCTCATTATAATGGTTCGCTCTAACTACGGTTGCCTCTACCTCCAGGCTCTTTACCTCTCAACAAGCCTTGTATTCTCATTTGTGATGACAAGTTTGCTCTCCATAACCATCTTATAGGCCTCACAGAGTTCCTTCAGCTCCTTGGTCGCCCCACCCCTCTCCTTGGCAAAAAAGGCCTCAGCCTTTGTGAGAGATTTCTCAAAGGACTTCCAGGCCTCCTGTGCAGTCTTCAAGATCCCCTCGAGCTCAGCGTTCCTCCTCGCCATCCCATCTTGACTGCGGTAGAGGACGGTGTAATAAGATAGAAAGTGCAAGAAGAAATGAATGAGAGTAAAAAAATATGAAAAAATTAAAAAAGATAGAGAAGAGAGGAAATAGCCATACCAAAGAAATTCCCTGATCTTCCTTCAGGGCTAACTAGTCTGGACCGATCTTCGAAGACCGTTTGCGCTCCGCTGTCAGTACTTCTCTCTCTAGCATCACTAGAGAAAGTTGAGGGGCTAGAGCCACATAGCCCCCCCTGCTAGGACAGCCAAAGGCATAAGGGAAGCATCTGCCTTCTTTATCCTTTCTTATCCTCTCCTCCTCTCCTCTTTTTCTTTTCTTCTTTTCTTCCCTCTTTACTCTATCTATCTATCTATCTGTTTATCTATCTATCTATCTGTTTATCTATCTATCTATCTATCTATCTATCTATCTATCTATCTATCTATCTATCTATCTATCTATCTATCTATCTATTTTCTTTTCTTCTTTCTTTTCCTCTCCCGCTCTTTCTCATGAGTTGCGATCTGGGAACCACTAGCAGTGTCCCCGGACCTTGTCTTCTGAATCTTCAACCTGTTAGATAAGAGGACATCATCATCATCATCTCATATTAGGTTCCTCCTTATGGGGGAGCCATGTCCTCCTGAACTAGGTCCCTCCTTACTAGACCTATCTCCACCATACTTTTCCTCGCTGAATCTCTCCTCAATGGATCCTGCCTCACCACTACCACGTCTGTCACGTACAACAACACTAGACTCTGAGTTGCTCTCGTCTTCATCGTTTAGATCGATGGTCTAGAGAGAACCTTCTTCCTCTTCTTCTTACTCTGCGATATTAAGATGAGGGATAAAGTCTACTGGATGGGCGATAAAGCTGTAAGTAGTGTTCTTGTTCTCCAACAAGAAGGCCACCGACCTAGGGTGCTCATCCTCTACGATTGAGTCCCTTATCTGCCAGGATTTGATTAATTCAGCAGCACGTATATCGTGGAAAGGAGGATCTTAATTCTTGGACTTCTCTAAAAAGGAAAAGAAAATATTGGAGGAAGAACATGTGAGAGAAATAATCAAAAGACAACAAGATTAAACAACAACCTATGTATTCTTCCCCATAACTAAGGATTCGAGGCCCCTTGTAACTTGCTCCCCCTACTTGGGGAGGGAATTGTCAGTTCCTGGCAATAAATCCCCCAGACCAGTTGTCTTTATGGGAATCAGGTAGGTTCACTACTAATATCCTATCCAAACTCCCCGCTTTCCAATAGATAAGACTAGAGTTGTTACGAGAAAATGTATAACAAAAGCAGATTTCAACTAAACCTAAATTAGTGCCATAGAGTTGGTTTATTCTATGAAAGCCATTTACAATTTTCTAAATGTTTAGAGAACACTAGGCTGGGACCATATCGAAGTACTGAAAGAAATGTAAGAACATGTGATTTGGGGGAAATGTTAAACCCCCTTGAGATAACAAAAGAACGTGAATCTAGTGGTCATCCTTAATGTCGCAAACATTACGAGGGACAAGAAAACTCAATATCCACCCAGTTAGGAATATTACTACATTTCCTAAATTTTACCAGATATTTATTGTCTATCCTAGCCATGATCAAACCCTAACTATCGTACCAAGAAAAACGACGATACGAAATACAAAAAAATAAGGGACTATGAACTTGCAAGAAAGAGAATGAATCTTGAAATGATGAAAAACCACAGGTGAATGAGGATGAGAAGAATAAAATATATTTTTAACGATGAAGAACAAGCTTGAAATCGAGAGGGAGCTTGAGAGAAAATAACGGTTTGGGAGTGAGAGGAAGTAAGAAGTTGAAGTGAGGAAGTGAATCATCTAGATCTTTAGTTTAAACCCCTTAATGATAGCGCATAGGAATCGAAGAAGATATGTCACCTAAACGTACTGCAAAATGGCGATTCACACCCCTATCTATTTCGAAATTAACAACAATGCCATCAGAGCAAGACCGAATATGTTGTTTAAAATTTGTGAGCCCATTTGTAGCCCCAAAATTTTTTAAGGGCAATTTTGGGTACCCCTTTTGTCAAATTGGCCAATAAAATTAGCCATCCAAGCCCAAATATAAAATAAAAGGCACCCGACGCAACTTGTGTGTCTTTAATGACGGCTAGGATAAAAGGATATGACGAAGTCCATCCTCAAAAATATCGGATGAGATATTCAAGGGATACTTCGTTAACGTGTTGGTTACCAAAACTCTCTCTCTTAACTGAGTATATATTGTACCCCTGGCCCGGGGCATAGGGGCATATATAAGAAAAAAATATTCTCGAGAGTTACTAAATATAATAGTAGACATCTCCGTGGACGTAGGCGATTTATCGAACCACGTACATTCTTGCGTTGTGTGATTGTGATTATTTTTTTTCTTATTATCTTGGTGATTATTTTCCTTCATTAATTATTTATGTTGAGAATTTTGTCAGCACAAACCCAAAATCGCATCACTAGAATTCGTATTAATCTCTATTGACCGACATGTCTTTAACATATTTCAATCAAATATAAGTTATTGTCATAACCATTGTTATTATTTCAAAATGAATTAACAAACATTTACATATAAGTAATTGTCTGTAATACCCCGTATTTTTATGCTATATTTAATTTGGGGATTTATTAAATTTAATGTGACTGTTATTTAATAAAAATCCGGAAATTAATTATGTTATAATTATTAACGTGACTAGAGTTAGTAATTATGGGAAACTTGTTGAATATTACTAATGAGCATAGTAATATATTATATTGGTTATATTGAATGTCATAAGTGAATTAAATGACTATTTCGGAAATTTAAGTCGGGACGTGCCCGTGTCACGTCGGGACTAATTGTGTTAAATAAAAAGTGAATATTTTATAAGTTGTCAGTATGGTCGTTTTGAGTGCGCCGACGCGTCCGGAAGGGTTGAGATAGTTAGAAAAGTGTACCCGGGGGTTTGGTTCGGGTCTCGGGGTGTTTTTAGGCCTAATTAGTGACCCAGGAGGGCATTTTGGTCTTTTTCCAAAATAGGGTAATTAAACCCACGAATTTTAGCAGCCTTTATCAGCTGGTTAGGTTAGCCATTTAGGGTTAGAACATACAGAACCCTAGGACGGCCATTGGAGAAGAGAGGAGAGACCTTTCTAGGAGATTCAAGGCCAAAACACCTCCGTTTGCACCGCCGTCACCACCAACGCGTAGATCGCGAGGAGGAGAATGCAACCACACCATAATCCACAGGAAATCAGACTTCTGAAAATCCCAGGCAAGTGTTTAACTTGCGTATTTCGTTAGTGCAATGTTCATATTAGTTTAGGATTAATTAGGAATGTAATCCATGTAAGAAAACCCCAAATTATGATAGGAAATTGCATGTAGAGAAGATTAAAACCTTATGCTGGAAACTCTTGATGTTATAGATGTATTACCCACGAATTTTGATGTTATATGAGGAAGAAATTCTGGAGAAAAACTGAATTGGATAATAGTTATGAAAACTTTAGGGTTCTTGATGTTTAGATGAGATTTTGGATTGTTTAACCATGATTAATGATGTATACACGCATGCTGAACGTTAAAAACATCTGGAATTATGTTAGAATGTTAGTAGTAGACTTTTTGGGTCGATTAGTGTTGGAAAATATGGATAGTGATGAAGAACTTTGATGAATCCCGTAACTGCAATTCTACAAAATTTTTACCCAGACCTGCTTGATCGATCGATCGAACATAGAACATCGATCGATCGAAGGTTCGATCGATCGAGCCCCAAGCTTTGATCGATCGACCCCTCCTGGCAGACTCCTATTTCCCTTGTTTAATTAGTTAACGTAAGTTATCGTGAAATTATCTTTGGTCATTCTAAATAAAATGAATTGGGAGACATTGAGGACCAGTAGGGTATATGGATAAATGTTAGAACCTTTAATCTTCAACGAAAATGGTATTTATGGGATATTTACTTTAGGTTGGTAGATTTATGAATTTAAAGGGTGAGGTACATAAGAGAGTTACGTTGGAATCTAATAAAGTCACTTACTGAATTTCAGAATTTTGAGGATGTAATCCATGAGTGTTAGGTAATAAGTGAGAAAACCCTTCGAGTTTAGGTTAGGAATAAAACCTTATATGTAATTCCATAACTGTGTGATTAAGGATAAAGGGTATAATTACGGGTGATGAGAAGAACCTATATTAATTCGATAAAGTGGTATATTTATATGATTGTGTGTACATATATTATATGCATGTGAAAATCATACCCACGCTACTTACTATCCCTGAGGTTTCCGCGCGGGGACAAGTCTTATCTCGATGGGACCTTTATGGGGGATATTGACTTGTACCCTAGAAGATAGATGTCCTTGGTACAGGCTATCGATGCGATAGTTCAGACGGTCCTAAGAGACGTCGGTATGTGCCACCCTCTTAGAGACTTGGAATCTATGCTTCGCCTCAATATTGTTTGTGTATTTATGTTAATACAATTCGAGAGTGATTCCGAATGTATTCCCCTTAAAATGAGTGATATGGGGCTTTGGATAGTGGAAGTATGCACGCACCATAGTTTTATTCGGGGTGCTGTTACATATATATATTATACGAGTAGTTAACATATATATATATATATATATATATATATATATATATATATATATATATATATATATATATATATATATATATATGAGATTATGATATTTGAAACTGTCTACTGAGATTGATAAGTAGAACATGGTTGTTGACTCAAATTATTAAATACTTATTTTAAGAAAGTATAAAATGTCACGAGAACTTTATTATTTTTATGAAGTTAAAAATAGAGAATTTAGGGCTACTTGTTGGAACATCTTTTAAAGTGGATATCGTGTATTATAAATCTTACGAGTAATTTAAGTTAAGTTAAAGCTGTTAGAAAGACTAGTATGTTAGATGCTAAAACAAACCGTTGGGAAGGTTAGTGCGATAGGTGTGCACATTAGAAGAGAGGTGAGTATTTCTCAAGAGAGAGACGCACTAATATGTTGTTGCATTGGCCTGTATCAATTTAAATACTCGCTTAACGTATTTTAAAATCAAACACACTTTCGGGCTCTGACCCGTTTCTTTTTCTCTCTCTCTTGTATATATATATATATATATATATATATATATATATATATATATATATATATATTTTCAGGTACCCAGCCACAGGGGCGTCTTGCTTAGGATCTCTTGAGAAGAACGAGCTGCAGCTTAGGTGGGAGTTGCAGGTCACTTGAGTAGACGGCTTCTGTTATTGACTCCACTCTTAGTACTCTCATTTATTGGGCAGGTGTCGCCTTTTTTTATCATCTCATTTGTTGTTGGGACATTTATATTTCAGTCATTTCCAGTATTGTTCTTTGGGATTTATTTCAGTATGGACTTGTAATTTTAGTTTTATTATGTTGACATTCGATTGACGAATGTATGTTATTATTTAGTTCTTCGTGGTGTGATTCTTAATTCTAGAAATGTTGTTTTATATAAATAAGTCTTTTCTTTAATTAAAATTTGGAAAGTTTGTATGAAAAATATTTTTGACACTTAGCTTAATTATTTAGGGTGTTAAATTGGAAAATTTATTTTTATCGACAGTGATGCTGAGAATGAACCAATTGTTAACCTTGATTTAATTTAATAAAGGAGTGATCGCCCGGTATTTAATTAGGCGGGGTGTCACAGGTGGTATCAGAGCATCAGGTTCTAGTGTCCATAGGATCTGTACGGCTTATTTCTCTTTCAGCTTAACGTTATTGCTATAGAGCCCTATTTTTAGGACTGTTGTATTCTTACTTTTACGTTTAAGTCTTCAACTATTCTAATTTGTTGATAGCTATAGACTAATAAACTTGTTCACGTTTCAGATGCCTCCAAGACGTGCTCCGAAAGATAGGCGTGCCCAAGCCGAGCAGCCAGCAGCTCAGGCACCAGGCACAATGAATGCGAATGAAGTAGCCGCCATTGTTGCTCAGGCGGTGAATGCTGCAATAGCGGTAATTCAGCAGGCTCCACCCCAGGTTCAGGCAGTGGCTCCAGCACCAGCACAGCTTCCATCCGCATGGGAGAGGGTTCGGGATGCTTTTCAGAAAGCGCATCCCCCTGAGTTTTCTGGTAGCTCCGATATTGTTACAGTCAGCTAATGGAAGAAAGACATCCAGCGGCACCTCCGTATGTATGAGTGCACTGACGTGCAAAAGCAGTTATTGGCTTCCTTTAAATTGGTGGGAGCCGCATTACAGTGGTGGGAGTCCACTACTACTTTGGAGGAGAGGGACACGATCCCTATTCAGTTGTTCTGGGAGCGGTTTGATCGCAAGTATTTTCCACCCGCAGTGCAGACTGAGATGAGGCGGAAATTACTAAATCTGAAGCAGGAGAACCTTAATGTAGCTGAGTATGAGGAGGAGTTCACGAGACTTCTCACTATTGTGCCGGATGAGGCACCCACTGAGGGCAAGAAGATTTTGCTGTTTGTCGACGGGTTAGCTTGGAGGATCCGTCAGCACCTCATTGGAAATCTATCCCTGAGTACTTTCATTGACGTACTCAATGCAGCGTTACTACATTGCCAGGATCACCGTTTCCATCTTCAGGGAAGCAAGAGAGCAGGAGAGTCCAGCCAGCAGGGCAGGACCGAGGGTAATAGTGCCGGTGGGGCACCAACTCATGGACAGAGTCGTCAGCACGAGCAGAGTTCCCATCAGGGGGACCCTGCTAAGCGATTCCGTTCAGGTGATTCTAGGCAGGGATTCGGTGGTTTCAGGCAGGGCCATCAGGGCTAGCCTAATCAACAGGGCCAGCAGGGCCAACACCGACCACAGGGACAACAACAGGGCCAGCAAGGCCAACAGCGTGCACATCAGGGCCAACAAGGCCAGTGGCGTGGAGGTAACGGCCAGCAGGGCCGTGGACAACAGGGTCAGAGGGGCGGTAACTTCAAAGGCAGATGCTTTAGGTGCGGCAAACATGTCCATAGGCGCCAGGATTGCCCAGAGGGCGATAGGGCCCCACAGCAGCAGGGAGCCTGTAATGAGCCGCAGAGACCACTTTTCCCACCTGCCCTCCCAGCTCCAGCCCAGGTGCCAGCCCTACCAGCCATTCCAGCAGCTCCAGTGAAGCAGGGACAATTGCAGTATGGACGTGTCTATAACGTCCACCAGGCAGCAGTTCCACAGGCACCACCCGCGATTGAGGGTATGTTTCCTATCCATGGTACCATGGGTAAAGTTTTGTTTGATATGGGGGCAACGCATTGTTTTATAGCTATGCATTTTGCGAAGTCCTTAGGGTTGTTAGCCACAGCAGAGAGCACCGTGACGTGTGTCGACTCACCACTGGGGAGTGGTTCACTTATATTCTTTATATGCCGGGGAGTAGGGGTAGAGATTGGTAGCTTGGTATTGCCTGCAGACATGCTAGTCTTAGACATGCACGAGCATGATGTGATTATTGGTATGGATTGGCTCGCAGCTTATACAGCCATGATTGATTGCTTCGGTGGGAGCATTGTTTTTGCCATTCCGGGGAAAGAGATGTTTATAGTGGCGATGCCTCACCCAGAGGGAAGTTTGACCGCTCATTTATATTACATTGAGGAGGATACCTCTAAGGAGGTTGTGATTCCTTTGGATTCGATCCCAGTTGTTAGGGAGTATTCCGATGTGTTTCAGGAGATACCAGGCCTACTGCCCAGTCGTGAGATAGACTTCGTTATAGATTTATTACCGGATACGAGACCTATAGCACGCGCACCATACCGTATGGCTCCGGCAGAGATACGAGAGCTACGAGATCAGATAGAGCAGCTATTAGGTCAGGGATTCATTCGTAGGAGTACCTCACCTTGGGGCGCTCCAGTCTTGTTTGTAAAGAAGAGAGATGGTTCACTAAGATTGTGTGTGGATTACCGAGAATTGAACAAGGTCACGATACGAAATAAGTATCCGTTGCCTTGAATCGATGATCTATTCGACCAGTTGAGGGGAGCAACTTTCTTTTCGAAGATAGATCTGAGGTCGGGGTACCATCAGTTACGAATTAGAGAGAAGAATGTTTCAAAGACTGCCTTCTTGTCGAGATATGGGTCCTATAAGTTCAGGGTGATGCCGTTCGGGCTCACAAATGCCCCAGCCGTTTTCATGGACTTGATGAACCGAGTATTCAGAGAGTTCTTGGATCAGTTCGTCATCGTCTTCATAGATGATATCTTGATATATTCACACTCCGAGGAGGAGCATGCCGAGCACTTGAGGCAGGTTCTTCAGACTCTACGAGAGCATCAGTTGTATGCTAACTACGAGAAGTGTGGATTCTGGTTGCGAGAGGTACAATTCTTGGGCCATGTTGTTTCTGAGTAGGGGATAGCAGTTGACCCGAGAAAAGTGTCAGCGGTGAGGGAATGGGGACATCCCACGACACCGACGGAAGTGCGTAGTTTCTTGGGGTTAGCCGGATACTACAAGAGATTCATTCGGGGATTCTCCAAAATAGCGGGTCCATTGACGAATCTGACTCGCAAGGGGGTACCATATGTTTGGAATGACGCTTGTTAGTTGGCTTTCGATGAGCTGAAGGACAAGCTTACTTCAGCACCAGTCCTTGCTTTACCGAAGCCGGGTGTAGAGTACCTGGTTTACACCGATGCGTCCTTACGGTGACTTGGGGGAGTACTTCAGTAGGAAGAGAAGGCTATAGCTTTTGCTTCCCGCAAGCTTAAGCCGCATAAGAAGAATTACCCCACCCACGACCTGGAGTTAGCAGCTGTCGTCTTTGCATTGAGAATTTGGAGGCACTACTTATTGGGCGAGAAATTCCGTTTGTTCACAGACCATAAGTCACTACAGTACCTGTTCACTCAGCGAGAGCTGAATATGCGTCAGCGCAGGTGGTTAGAGTCTGTGAAAGATTACCAGTTCGATATACAGTATCATCCGGGGAAGGCCAATGTAGTTGCTGATGCGTTGAGCCGTAGACCGGTAGACGATGTAGCGGACATCTGGAAAGCAAAGTGGAAGGAGTTGGGTCACCAGGACGCAGTGGCACGTTCTTTCATATCCGTGATGACAGTCACACCCGAGATTGTTACGAGGGTGATACAGGCACAGACCGCAGATCCGTTTTGTCAGGAGCAGATTGTGCGACTTCTAGCCGAGGGTGCTGAGTCCTATTCTGTTAGTTCTGATGGAGGTTTGCGGTTTAATGGGAGATTAGTGGTGCCAGAAGGAGCGGAGTTACGTCATGAAGTGATGACTCATTCTCACGGGTCCCGATTTGCAGTACATCCGGGAGGTGATAAGATGTACCAGGACATGAGACAACAATACTGGTGGAGTGTGATGAAGAAGGACATTGCTGAGTTTGTGTCCAAGTGTGTCCAAGTGTTCTACCTGCCAGCTGGTGAAGGTGGACCACCAGAAACCGTCAGGATTACTTCAGCCGTTGGAAGTACCCGCGTGGAAGTGGGAAAGTATTTCCATGGATTTCATTACAGGGTTGCTTACATCACAGCGGGGCCACGATTCCATCTGGGTGATTGTAGACCATTTGACCAAGGTGGCTCATTTTCTGCCAGTGAGGACAGATTTTACCACGGGTCAGTATGCCCAATTGTTTATCGCTGAGATTGTCAGATTACATGGGATGCCCCTGAATATTGTGTCAGATAGAGACAAGATTTTTGTGTCACGTTTCTGGGAAAGCTTTCAGGAGGCTATGGGTACAGAGTTGAGACTGAGTTCAGCTTACCACCCACAGACAGATGGATAGACAGAGCGTACTAATCAGATGTTGGAAGATATGCTACGCATGTGTGTTCTCGATTTCGGAGGAGGTTGGGAGCCACACCTTCCACTGGTAGAGTTTTCTTATAATAACTCCTATCAGTTTACGATTGGCATGGCTCCATTTGAGGCTTTATATGACAGGCCTTGTTGTTCTCCAACTTGTTGGCTCGAGGTGGGGGACAACAAGTTGCTAGGACCAGAAGTGATTCAGGAGACCTTCGCGAGAATTGAGATAATAAGGAGTCGTATTCGGGTAGCCCAAGACAGGCAGAAGAGCTACGCTGATGCGAAATGGTTCTTCCGGGAGTTTAATGTGGGAGATCAAGTGTTGTTGCATGTATCTCCTATGAAGGGAGTGATGAGGTTCGGGAAGAAGGGGAAGTTGGCTCCGAGGTACGTAGGACCATTTCCCATCATCGAGAGGATTGGGCCAGTACCATACAGGTTGGGATTGCCAGATCATTTACATCGCATCCACGATGTATTCCACATCTCGTCATTGAGACGATATCTTCGGGATGATATGGCCCATACTCACATTGCGATAGACGAGATAGACTTACAGTCTGATAGCTCTTACGAGGAGAGACCAGTGGCTATTCTAGACTATAGTGAGAGGAGATTGAGGTCGAAAGTAGTTCCACTTGTGCGAGTACAGTGGGAGCATCATAATGTGAAGGAATCTACTTGGGAGCGTGAGGCAGATATGCGCTAGAGATACCCAGAGTTGTTTTTACCAGGTATGCCTTATTTTCTGAATTTCGGGACGAAATTCCGTTATTAGGGGGGAAGTATGTAATACCCCGTATTTTTATGCTAAATTTAATTTGGGGATTTATTAAATTTAATGGGACTGTTATTTAATAAAAATCCAGAAATTAATTATGTTATAATTATTAACGTGACTAGAGTTAGTAATTATGGGAAACTTGTTAAATATTGCTAATGAGCATAGTAATATATTATATTGGTTATATTAAATGTCATAAGTGAATTAAATGACTATTTCGAAAATTTAAGTCGGGACGTGCCCGTGTCACGTCGGGACTAATTGTGTTAAATAAAAAGTGAATATTTTATAAGTTGTCCGTATGGTCGTTTTGAGTGCACCGACGCGACCGGAAGGGTTGAGATAGTCAGAAAAGTGTACCCGGGGGTTTGGTTCAGGTCTCGGGGTGTTTTTAGGCCTAATTAGTGACCCAGGAGGGCATTTTGGTCTTTTTCCAAAATAGGGTAATTAAACCCACGAATTTTAGCAGCCTTTATCAGCTGGTTAGGTTAGCCATTTAGGGTTAGAACATACAGAACCCTAGGACGGCCATTGGAGAAGAGAGGAGAGACCTTTCTAGGAGATTCAAGGCCAAAACACCTCCGTTTGCACCGCCGTCACCACCAACGCGTAGATCGCGAGGAGGAGAACGCAACCACACCATAATCCACAGGAAATCAGACTTCTGAAAATCCCAGGCAAGTGTTTAACTTTCGTATTTCGTTAGTGCAATGTTCATATTAGTTTAGGATTAATTAGGAATGTAATCCATGTAAGAAAACCCCAAATTTTGATAGGAAATTGCATGTAGAGAAGATTAAAACCTTATGCTGGAAACTCTTGATGTTATAGATGTATTACCCACGAATTTTGATGTTATATGAGGAAGAAATTATGGAGAAAAACTGAATTGGATAATAGTTATGAAAACTTTAGGGTTCTTGATGTTTAGATGAGATTTTGGATTGTTTAACCATGATTAATGATGTATACACGCGTTCTGAACGTTAAAAACATCTGGAATTATGTTAGAATGTTAGTAGTAGAATTTTTGGGTCGATTAGTGTTGGAAAATATGGATAGTGATGAAGAACTTTGATGAATCCCGTAACTGCAATTCTGCAGAATTTTTACCCAGACCTGCTTGATCGATCGATCAAACATAGAACATCGATCGATCGAAGGTTCGATTGATCGAGCCCCAAGCTTCGATCGATCGACCCCTCCTGGCAGACTCCTATTTCCCTTGTTTAATTAGTTAACGTAAGTTATCGTGAAATTATCTTTGGTCATTCTAAATAAAATGAATTGGGAGACATTGAGGACCAGTAGGGTATATGGATAAATGTTAGAACCTTTAATCTTCAACGAAAATGGTATTTATGGGATATTTACTTTAGGTTGGTAGATTTATGAATTTAAAGGGTGAGGTACATAAGAGAGTTACGTTGGAATCTAATAAAGTCACTTACTGAATTTCAGAATTTTGAGGATGTAATCCATGAGTGTTAGGTATTAAGTGAGAAAACCATTCGAGTTTAGGTTAGGAATAAAACCTTATATGTAATTCCATAACTGTGTGATTAAGGATAAAGGGTATAATTACGGGTGATGAGAAGAACCTATATTAATTCGATAAAGTGGTATATTTATATGATTGTGTGTACATATATTATATGCATGTGAAAATCATACCCACGCTACTTGCTATCCCTGAGGTTTCCGCGCGGGGACAAGTCTTATCTCGATGGGACCTTTATGGGGGATATTGACTTGTACCCTAGAAGATAGATGTCCTTGGTACAGGCTATCGATGCGATAGTTCAGACGGTCCTAAGAGACGCCGGTATGTGCCACCCTCTTAGAGACTTGGAATCTATGCTTCGCCTCAATATTGTTTGTATATTTATGTTAATACAATTCGAGAGTGATTCCGAATGTATTCCCCTTAAAATGAGTGATATGGGGCTTTGGATAGTGGAAGTATGCACGCACCATAGTTTTATTCGGGGTGCTGTTACATATATACATTATACGAGTAGTTAATATATATATATATATATATATATATGATATTTGAAACTGTCTACTGAGATTGATAAGTAGAACATGGTTGTTGACTCAAATTATTAAATACTTATTTTGAGAAAGTATAAAATGTCACGGGAACTTTATTATTTTTATGAAGTTAAAAACAGAGAATTTAGGGCTACTTGTTGGAACATCTTTTAAAGTGGATATCGTGTATTATAAATCTTACGAGTAATTTAAGTTAAGTTAAAGCTGTTAGAAAGACTAGTATGTTAGATGCTAAAACAAACCGTTGGGAAGGTTAGTGCGATAGGTGTACACATTAGAAGAGAGGTGAGTATTTCTCAAGAGAGAGACGCACTAATATGTTGTTGCATTGGCCTGTATCAATTTAAATACTTGCTTAACGTATTTTAAAATCAAACACACTTTCGGGCTCTGACCCGTTTCTTTTTCTCTCTCTCTTGTATATATATATATATATATATATATATATATATATATATATTTTCAGGTGCCCAGCCACAGGGGCGTCTTGCTTAGGATCTCTTGAGAAGAACGAGCTGCAGCTTAGGTGGGAGTTGCAGGTCACTTGAGTAGACGGCTTCTGTTATTGACTCCACTCTCAGTACTCTCATTTATTGGGCACGTGTCGCCCTTTTTATCATCTCATTTGTTGTTGGGACATTTATATTTCAGTCATTTCCAGTATTGTTCTTTGGAATTTATTTCAGTATGGACTTGTAATTTTAGTTTTATTATGTTGACATTCGATTGACGAATGTATGTTATTATTTAGTTCTTCGTGGTTTGATTCTTAATTCTAGAAATGTTGTTTTATATAAATAAGTCTTTTCTTTAATTAAAATTTGGAAAGTTTATATGAAAAATGTTTTTGACACGTAGCTTAATTATTTAGGGTGTTAAATTGGAAAATTTATTTTTATCGATAGTGATGCTGAGAATGAACCAACTGTTAACCTTGATTTAATTTAATAAAGGAGTGATCGCCCGGTATTTAATTAGGCGGGGTGTCACATTGTCATACATGGTTTTAAGAACAAAACCCCAATAGGGATCTGGGCTCTCCATAGGGACATTCTTACACTCTAAATTGTAAAATTATAGAGTGAATAGAGATTGAGTCATTTCTATTGCCCTTAAACCTTTTTAACAATAAAAACCTAGTACCAAAAGCTACCATATGGATGTAGGCTCGTTCTCAGGAGCTGAACAATGTAACTTTTGATGTAATTCTTAATATTCTCACCTCCATCTCAACATACCTGCATTGTATTGCTTTATTATTGTTTATTATCTCGTATTTGATCTCAACTTGCTAATATAAAAGCTTAAAAATAATTTTAGATGATGACAATGATTCTTATTTGAAAATGAAATGACACGCCTTCACTGAAAAACTAAATGGCATTCATGGTTTTAAGAATAAAACCCCAACAATCTCTCACTTAGTTTTAAGTCCATGTGCCTATGCGTCCAACTCCCAATCAATCTACTTATAGTCTATAGCGGTAATTGTAAAAGGATTAACTAGGTACCATCTAATACAACCTAGGCAATAAGCATATAATTGGGTTTTTTATTCTTAAAATTACGTAAAGAATTTCTTTTAATAGTAAATGATTGTCTTATTCATTTTGAAATGACAATAATGTTGGTGAAAATATTTTATATTTGTTTTAATATATTGTTTCATATGTATATCGACCAATACAGCTTAGTAGGATTTCTGATCAGATGGATTCAACTTAATCACTGGATTTTTTTTTTACAGTTTTAGTACTATTGAAATGTTCATAGCCTATATATGGAATTGATATCCTATAAAAAAGATTGCGATGTAAACCTAGTAGGTTAACCTGAACAACGGGAACCTGTGTAATGGTTCGAGAACTGTTATGATAGTTCAATAAAGGATTATGATTAGTACATCCCAGGAATATAACAAATAGATCTACTCATGATATTTGAGTCTAATGGCTATCTTGATTAGACTCAGACAATCACATACCAGTTCCAAAGGGTGAATAGATTCTTAATCCCGAGAAGTATAAGGATTGATTAATTTGGATTATTGTTACTTTGTTTGCTTTGGGTGCGATTCGACTTTAGATTGATTTGAGTGATCCCCGTATATTAGGTGATAGTTATGTGAGTAGGGTTGAGATTATACTTTGGAACAATCCGCATTTGGTAATACCTAGGATTGCAATACCTCCTATATAGACTTGTAAGATTTCTTTTCACTAATTAAACAGGATCAGGGGATTATTTTATAATATGATGGAGTAGAAAAATCAGTTAAATCTATGAATCAATAAATTGATTATACATTGGTTAATACCAATTAGAGACAAAATTATTTATCCAAGCAGGTATCGGAGAGATAACATATGGAATCACATTATACACCATAATCAAGTTTAAAAATAAGATCTCATTATATCTGAGTGATTCCTTAGATAATTAAATTGGAGAGCAGTCGTAATTATTTTATGGAATTATTTATGATTTAATAAAGAAGGGAATTGAATTAAAAGTTTTATAATTTGGTATTTTCAAGTATTTATTTGAAATCCAGTTTAATTATTTTCCTTGGGTCCCTAATATAGTCCACAAAATAAAATAGTTTGGCCTAGACTCTTAATAAATCGAGTTTGGTCCAAGCCCACCACTTGAACACGTATATATTGGTTTAACTTGGGGCTTTAGTTTGTATAATTCATTATTAGGGCTTAATAGGGGTGAGAGAAAATAATGTTCATGTTTTTGTGAAGGAGACTAAAGAGTGAGGACCAATATCACTCAAAAATAAAAAAATTCTTCTTTAAAAGTTCCCACACATTTTGAAGGACAAAAATGAAGGCATCCACGAATAATCATCAAGTACATTTCTTCTACCCATTTGATTGAAACCAAATCCATAAAACTATTGTATTTGTAGTATTAGTTTTGTTCTTCAAACCTACTTTTGATTTTTTTTCTTTTTATTTTTAATTAATGGAAGATATAAGGGCTAAAAATTTTGATTCTGCATATATCAATCCCCAACACTTCTAACCTATGTTGTATGATTTTCTGAACTAGGTGAAACCTATGGTCAATTTGCTTAACCCTTTTATGGGGTAAGGATATAATTTTATAAATGTTCGTTCACAATTGAGTATGTCGTATACCGCTACAAAGGTTGAAGAATATTCAAGAAGATTCATGCATCAAGACGATTCCGAATATCAAGTTCTTTAATAAGAAAAGCCTCGACAAGACAGATTTTGGTAAGGTTGTGTTTTAGTCCCATAACGGTTCACTTAAGGTGTTGGGATATTTTTTTGTAAAAAAAATTCGAAGTGTTGGAGCGGAGTTTTTTGCCAAAATATTTTCTCTAAATGTTGAGACGGATTGGAATAAAAAATAATTTTTTCTTTAGTCGTTCGAGCGACCTTCCCATGTCATTTGAGCGACAGAGGCACCTCGCGCGAAGTCTTTCTAGCGACAACTGACATCGTTCACGATAGCCATGTTTCGTTCGAGCGATGCTCTGCCTTAGATTTTTTATAAATAGAGTTTTCCAACTTCATTTTTGGTAAGAAGACCTTCGTTTTTAACAGATATGAAACTACTTTGGAAGAATACACTATCTTCTTACTTTTAGGGTTTTAATTATTTGTTTTCAATTCACAAATCATCCCAATAGTTTGTGTGAATTGTTTTTAAACCCAAGAACACATATTGTGTCAAGTTTCTCTTATAAAGAGGATCTCTACTGTTGGTATAGGTTCTCTTGAGGGGAGTATAGGGATGAAGATGATTGCATGTTAATAGGGAGTTCTCATGGGCATTCCTAGGCTAAATTGGAACTGCGGTTCTGGCTGACTCTAGGTTGCGGTCTATGTGGCTTTTCTGCCGTTAACTCATTGCGGATTTCATTGAAATTGTAAGTACTAGAGTGAATTAAATATTTTACCCGAAGGATTTTTTCCTCAGATCTATGAGTTGGTTATTTGTGTTTATTGGTTTGGCACACACACACACACACACACACACACACACATACATGTAGTTGCAGGTTTAATGGCTGATTTAATTTGGTTTAAAAATTGACTTTAATTAAATTAGTTTGTAGTTGGAATTTGCGAATTTATTTGAATCAATATCGTACAACGCACTCTTTCAAATTGGTATCAGACCAGGTTATACTAATTTATTGTGTATTCTTATTTTCGCAAAAATTGTGTGATATTGATTTTTTTCGAAGATTTTTTTTGTGAAAAATCTCAACGTTTCCAAATGAAAACTTATATAATCAGTTGCAAAATTTTAATGGGTCTAATTATGCTTATTGGAAAGGCTGCATGAAATTGCATTTGAAAGCAATCGATGAGAGAGTTTGGGTTATTTCTGAAAAGGGCTGGACTCCTCCCACTATCACCGCAAATAATGTAACGGATTTTAAACTTGTGTCAGACTGGAGTAAGGATGAGTTTAGGTGGATAACTTTTAATTCATACTGGCTTACTGCAATTTTGAACATGCGCCCCTGACGAGTTCGGACATATTATGATGTGCACCACGTCTAAAGAAGCATGGGATGTTTTACAAATCACCCACAAAGGCAGTAAAGTGGTCAAAGAGTCTAAAATTAAAATTTTAAGTACTCAATTTGAAACGATTACCATGCCTGAGACTGAGTGTTTTGATGACTTTTATGCGTGTTTGTCTGACATTGTCAACACTAGTTTCAATCTTAGTGAGCCTATACCTAATGCAGAAGTGGTGAAAAAGATTTTAAGATCGCTTCCAATACATTTTATCCCTAATGTGATTATTTTGAATACCTTAGGTAATTTGAATCGTCTCAAATTAGAAGAGCTGGTAGGAGACCTCCAGATATATGAAATTGACATACTCCTTAACATTGTCAAGCCTAAGGAAATAGGGATACCACTTAAAGCCTAGTACATAGAGAAAAAAAGTGAGTTATTGTGACTCCGAGTCTAAGGACGAGTCTGCTTTTGATATGGTCATGGTTGCAAAGAATTTCAAAAAAATTCTCAAGTTTTCAAAATAAAATTCTTCCAATTAAAGATTTTATGAGAAAAACATAAGTGAGGACAAAGAGAGCTGTGAGAAAGAGGGTGAGAAAGTGGAAGAAGAGAAGTGTTTTTAGTGTGAGGGGAGAGGCCATAGAGCATTTGAGTGTCCCACTAGGCTAAAGAGAGAGGGCAAAAATATTGCCATGCCAACCACTCTTAGCGATAGTGAGGAAAAGGTAAAAGATTCCGAGGATGAGTCTTCATAAGGGAAGTTTGTCCTCTTTTTAGCTAGTCACGTGAGCACACCCAGTTTCTCCCTCGACGATGAGGTTACTTGTGCATGTGAGACCCTTGAGGATGAGTTGAGTGTTTCTAGCAAGTCTGAGAGTGAGTGTACTAGTGAGGGTGATAGTGAGCCCCAGATCGCATTTAGAGATTTGTACGCCCAAACCTTAAAGACTAAAAAATTGAATAATGAATATAGTCATAGGGTTAGAGATTTAGAGAAAGAGGTAGATGTTTTGAGGGATTTTGAGGCGAAAGCGAGTCAACTCGAGAATGTAAAGGTTTCCTAGAGTGAATAGTTGGTAGCTTTAGGCCGAGAAAAGAGTAATTTGACCAACACGGTGTCTAGTCTGATGACACGTGTATCCCAAGTTCAGAGTGATCTCGTACGTGCCCGGGAGGTCAAATTCCTATTAGAGAATGCATTTGAGAAGGTTGGAAAGATAGTTATCAATCCCATTTTGAGTGATGTTGAGAGATGAGGAATAAGTCGTGACGGAGCATCCACTTCACAAGTTTCACCCGAGCCGGTTCCCGAGTTCGTGATAGAACCATTGTAAGGAAATAAATTTCCAATTGAGTCTTTGTATTCTTTTGACTTAATTCTGTGAACAAAACTCTGTTTGCAATATGTCATATGGAGATTTTATTTTGTCACGATCCCACTTGGTATATGACGTATTGAAGAAATTGAAGACGTTGCGGCAAAGCTTCAAAGAATTAATCATGTCGAAGTTTAAATTGGTGAAAGTTTATTCTTCGTCAAGTTAATTGTATTCCGAGATCCCACAGGTATGAATGCGTAAAATTAATGGTTCTCGTAATTATTTTTATAAAAGATAAGGATGTAATTTTATAAGGAAAAATGTTTTAAAAGTGTTTTACACTACGTTTTATTCTGATAAGCTCGAAAAAGGGTTTGACTTAATTGGATCTCTTTTGAAGAAATGTTTTTAAAGAAAAGTCCAATTGACATGCGTGTCGTTCAAACGACAAGTTGGCTCGTTCAAACGAGATGGCTATGTCGCGCAAACGAAAGGCCGATCTCATTCGAGCGACACTATTTTCGAGGCGATGATATTTTCGTATTTAAAGGCTGGTTTTGTCAAATATTTTGATGTGTGCATTCTGGAAAAACAGTTTTCGATCCAAAAACCTATTTGCACATGTTTTTCTAAGGTTTCGAAGCTTAAACACATCCTTAGAGTTTGCAAAGATTTGAGTTATCATTACTATATGTTTATATGATCTTGCTGTACTAAGAAGGTTTTTTCTCTACTTGAACATTTGAGTTTTGCGGTGAAGAAAAGAGAAGGACTTCTTGTTCAACATCGTAGACGTATGAAAGTTGTTCGGTGGGCACCGAGACATACATGGAGGTGTGTGCTATGGAAAGGTATCGTGAAAGAAGGACTTTCTGCGTGGGCACTGTGAGAGGAGTGGTTGAAGATCAGAAGAGCATCAAGACCCATGGGGATCGAGTTATTGAGTGACTCTTTTGTCTGTTTGTTGTAATTCCACATTCATTGTGATTGTCTAGCTTAGGTCGTCCGAGGTTTTTTCCCGTCTTGGGTTTCTCGTCGTACATCCAGCGCTGTGAGTATTCTTTACTTTACTTTACTTGCTTTAATCACTAGATGCATGTTTATGTTTAATTAAGATAAAATTTGTTTAAATTAAGAATTATTTTTTCACAACTTGGTTTGGTGCTAATTAAAAGTTGGATAATTTTTGGTAAAATTATGTTTTATTTGAAACACACGTAGTAGGACAACCCACTTTACAAATTGGTATCAGAGCGAGTTACACTAATTTATCACGTGATCCTTATTTTAATTTATCTGATACATTTTGACTACTCATGTTGACAAATTGGTATCAGATCTAGAAAACATAATTTATTTATTTTGTGATCCCGTGTGTTTACAAAGATGAATTTTGGAAATAACGAACTTTTTCGAACTCCGATTGTTTATGGAACTAGTTACACCTATTGGAAGATGAGAATGAAAAGTGCATTCAAATCTATTAGTGAGCGTGTGTGGCTTGCAGTTGAGAAAGGTTGGACACCCCCTGTCACTATTTTAGGTGTGGTCACTAATTTAAAGCCCGTCGAGTCATGGACCAAAACTGAACATAGACTTTCATAATATAATTCTAAGATTTTGCACATTATTTCTTCACATGTCACACCGAAAGAATATAATAGAATGATGACTTATGAAACATCAAAAGAGGATTGGGATATTTTTGCACTCACTCACGAGGGCATTAGCACGGTTAGGGCGTCAAAACTTCAAAATCTTACTACACAGTTTGAGACCATTAGGATGTTAGAGAGTGGGCCTCTTGATGAGTTTTATGCTAGGTTGTCTAATATTGTCAACTCCTCTTTTAACCTAGGTGAGAAAATTCCTTACAAGCGTGTCATTAAGAAAATCCTTAGGTCATTGCCTAGTAGGTTTGATGCGAAAGTGACTATTTTAAACTCCTTAGGTAAGTTAGAGTAAAAGAAACCAGAAAAGATTGTAGGTGACTTACAAACCTATGAAATCGACATGATTACCTCTAAGCAAGTGCCTAAGAAATAAAAAGGTATTTTTTTGAAAACTCGGAAGGAGGAAATAAAGTTTTGGATTTCGATTCCGATTCTGATTTTGAGGATGTTGATTTATTGGCAAAGAAATCAAAAAAAAAATTAAGTTTCAAAAGAAATCGAAATATGCAAAGAAATTTGAAAAATTTAAGAACAACAAAGTTAATCCCGCCTCTAAGGATAAGTTTGAGAAGCCTAAGAGAGATGAGTCGAATAAGTTCTTTGGGTGTGAGGGGTACGGTCAAAAATTTAAGGAGTGTCCCACTAGACTTAAGAAAGAGGGCACGGAACCCATTGTATATAGTGCCACCTTAAGTGATAGTGATCCGGAAGAGGGAGAGAGTTCCCCCATTGAGCGTAACTTTGTTGCGTTTATGGCATATCACGTGTGCAATGACGATTCTCATGTGAATGACACTTCTGAGGAGGTTTTTGAGTAAATTCCATGTTAGTGAGTGAGAAGAGAGTGAAGATGAGGAGATAGATGTTAAAGAATTACAAGTTGCATTTAATGAATTGTATGCCGAGACTGTGAAAGTGAAAAAGGAAAATGCAAAATTGCAAGCTAAGTTGAATGAGCGTGCCATGGAAAATAAGTATAGTTTGATTGAGGATCTTAGGTCACGAGAGAATACTCTTAGGGAGAAATTATATTATGTCCAGGGTGAGAGAGATAATCTTCGTGATTTGATGGAGTCTTTGAAAAAGAAGATTTTAGAGTTTGAGGAGTCTAGGCATTTTCTCGAGTCTAGGATTCACGAGTTGGAGGAGCGATTGAGAGACTCGTTTAGAGTTAAGTTTGATTTGGAGGATAGGTCGAAGAAGTTAGATAAGATCTTAGACACCGTCCAAATTAAGGGAGATGGGGGAGGTATTGGTTTTGATGAGAGAGTTTTTCCCATTCTCCCCGCACGTGTGAGAAACACTAGGATGATTAGAAAAGGTGTACATATAGGTAATCATTCCCACCATCGCTACACTTGCACGCTTTCTAGTAGGAAAGGTCACATTAGGCAATATTGTTACGACCTTAGACAAGCTCCTAGGAAGTTTAGGAATTAAGTTGCCCCGGTTCCCTAAACTCCTGTACGTCATTTTACACCTACTTGGGTTAGGAAATCGGATTTAGTGTCTTTAGGAATCAAACTTCATGATTCTCATTTGGGTGCACTAGATTCTTCCCATGCTAAATCTAAAGGATGATAGTGTTGCCTTATTTGTCATATGCTTGTTTGCTTCATGATATATTCATTACTAGTATAGTGACATGTGTATCGTTTTGTATTCTATTTTTTCATTTGTTTGAGTCCTATTAAAAAAATAAAAAAAGATTTTATTTTTGAGAAAACTTTTGTTAAACCGAAAATAGTTTTGTTTTCTTGTATGGTTGTTTTTGTTTTTGAGTTTACATGTTTGATGTGCCATATTGGTGTGCTTGGACCCCCATCGTTTCATTATCCATGTGGCTTGGACATTTGGTCATTATTATCGATGCTTAGAATGATCTTAACCATTGTTTATATGGGTTTGTTTTGAAGTTGATATGCATTTTGATTCGACTTTGCATATATCCCAACAATGCACACATGAATGAGTTTATAGGCACGTTTGACTTCTCTTGCATATTTGAATTTTGTGAGGCGTTCTTATCTTAATCTTGTCATTTATGCATAAGTAGACTTAAGGAAAAGTGTGCTTATAAGAATCGTTTACCGTGATGATTTGAATTAGTACCTAATTGAAAAAATGATGAGTGATTCATGGGAAAGGGCTGCGAGAGTTCAAAATTAACTCGTCGTGAAAGCTACCAATTAAAAGTGCCCAAAAGAAAAGGTAATATGCTAAGAAAAAGGGCCAATGAGATTTTCTCTAAGTTGATAATGGTAGAAAGCTCAAAAGATCTTGAAAAAGTATGTTTATGAGAGAGTTTGGTTGGAGAAAATTTAAACGGGTTTGCACAACTAATCCTAATGTTGAAATATAGCAATTTGACGCTATTGTTTGTAGAATCGTCAAAATTCTGGATCTGTGTGCATGTAGTATGTTTAGTTCATTAAGCTCACACTTTTATTGTCATATGTCTATGATAAAGTTTGATGATTTATCGCTATCAATTAGAACTTCCTGATTGTTTCGATGTGTTGGAATTGTGACTCATTTGTTGTAGTTTCACGCCTATACATTCCATGTCCATATTTGAGCACATTGGTACTATGTTTGCATGTAACTCGCATTGTTAGTTTTTATGCATTTTGGTTAAAAAGCTTACTGTTTTAGATCTGTTTTGTTGTTGTCAGGACCTTCCAGTGTGTTTTTTTCTTGAATTTTTTTCACTGGGCAAAAATATATGATATTTTTGGGAAATTGGGAAAATTTGGCATGTCGCGCGAAGTCTCATTCGAGCGACATCCTCATCTCGTTTGAGCGACGTCCCTGGCTCGTTCAAACGACAGTTTGGATTTTTAGCTTCTTCTGGTTGCAATCCTCTGATTTATTTTTGGTATATTTTTGGTACTGCTGGAAGCTTTCTGGACTAACTGGTTTATATGCAGGTTATGTTATTTCAAAATTGATATTTTGCATATGATTCCGTTTATCACAACTGATTAGTTTGTTATATGCTTTGTGTGATTCATGGTTTACTAGCTACAGATTTGTCATCTTTTGATCATATTTAGCTAGTTGTTTCATGATTATCTAGCGATTTTTAATTGATATATTCTCATGCTAGCTTCTTTGTTTTGTTTGTCTTTTCACCGGATTATCTATTTGAGACAAATGATTTTTCAGAGTTTATTCTTATTGGTATCTATTGCAAAATTGGTATCATTTGGGTATATATTGGTTTCATTTGTTCCTCCATACTTCACTAGGTATTTATTTGTCTGTTGTATGTGTGTATGTATGCTTCAGAGATTCGAGATTTCAAGTATACATCACATTCAGACAGTTCACGCTTGCTAGTGCTACATATACTAGTCTGTGTCCTATATTTTTGACTTTGGGTTTATGGGATGGGATTTAGGCGTCATACGGCTTAACGGCCCGACTTAGGTATTTCACTAGTTTAGTTTTGTTCTAGAATAGTCAAAGGGGGAGATTTGTAAGGACATAAATTTCCAATTGAGTCCAAGTATTCTTTTGACTTAATTCCGTGAACAAAATTCTGTTTGTAATATGTCATAGGGAGATTTTATTTTGTCACGATCCCACTTGGTCTATGACATATTAAAGAAATTGAAGACGTTGTGGAAAATCTTCAAAGAATCAATCATGCCGAAGTTTAAATTAGTGCAAGTTTATTCGTCTTCAAGTTAATTGCATTCCGAGATCACATAGTTATGCATGCGTATAATTAATGATGCTCAGAATTCTTTTTATAAAAGATAAGGATGTAATTTTATAAGGAAAAATGTTTTCAAATTTTTTAAAAGGGTTTTAAGTGTTTTACACAACGTATTATTCTGATAAGCTCGAAAAAGAGTTTGACTTAATTGTATCTCTTTTGAAGAAACATTTTTAAAGAAAATTCAAATTGGCACGCGCATCGTTCAAACGACAAGCTGGCTCGTTAAAACGAGATGGCTATGTAAGGCTGATCTCATTCCAGCGACATTTTTTTCGAGACAGTGATGTTTTCGTATTTAAAGCGTTGTTTCGTTAGGATTTTCGAAGTGTGCATTCTAGAAAAATAGTTTACGATCCAGAAACCTGTTTGCACATGTTTTTCTAAGGTTTCAAAGCTTAAACACATCTTTAGAGTTTGCAAAAATTTTAGTTATCATTACTATATGTTAATGTGATCTTGATGCACCAAGAAGGTTTGTTTAATACTTGAACATGTAGGTTTTGCAGTGAAGAAAAGAGAAGGACTTCTTGTTCGATATCGTAGACATATCAAAGCCATTCGGTGGACAACGAGACATACGTGGACGCGTGTGTTAAGGACAGGTATCGTGGAAGCAGGAATTTCTGCGAGGGCACTTTGAATGGAGTGGTTGAAGATCAGAAAAGCGTACAGACCCGTGGGGATTGAGTCGTTGAGTGAGTCTTTTGTCTGTTCGTTGTAATTCCCCATTCATAATGATTGTCTGGCTTGGGTCATCCGAGATTTTTTCCCGTCTTGGGATTTTCCTCGTACATCCGGCGTTGTGAGTATTCTCTACTTTACTTTACTTGCTTTAATCACTAGATGCTTGTTTAGGATTAATCAATATAAAATTGGGTTAAAGTAAGAATTTGTTTTTCACAACTTGGTTTGGTTCTAATTAAAAGTTGGATATTTTTTTGGTAAAATTTGGTTTGATTTAAAACACTCATAGTAGGACCACCCACTTTACATCCATATGACTCTCAACCCAACCCACCTAGGCATCCCGTACCTGATAGGAGAGTGCATAGGAGACATTTTGTGAGAGGTTTTCATAGGCATGTTTATGTTAGCACACACTACAAGAAGAGAGGACACCTTAGGGAGTTTTATTTTAAGTTGGGTCATGTGTCACGTTTTTTTACTACACATTTTCACACACACGCGCTCACACCTGATGCTCCTGATGATTACACTAGTAAGTTTGCACGTATTAGGGAGAAGGAAAAAAATTTAGTCAAGACTTCACATGATTTGATGGAGTTTTTTCATAGGATGTCACCACCTTTGGCAAACTCCATCATACCTAAAAATTGAGATTTAGACTTATTTTCTAGCATAGGATGATTGGCATGATGATACTTTTACCTATTTCTAGTATGTATCTTTTGTATTAATTTTGTTTTCTTTTGAAAAGTTTTAAAAATCTAAAAAGATTTTATTTTGATAAAATTTTTGAAAAAGAGAAAAGGAATTTTCGTATTTTATTTTGTACTGTATATGAATGGACATTTAAGATGACCGAGTCACAATTTCATTTCATATCCATGTGATGATTTGATTGTGTTTTGATATGCGTCATCATTTTATTTGGAGATTTATAATATTTGGAGTCATTCAGATGTGAATTAGTTGTTACTACCTACATGTATGACTCATAAGATACTTTAATGCACCTACTTGCACGGATTTGTTTGATTATTGTACATGTTTATCACATATTGGTCGGAGTGTTGTCATTTTAATTATGTCTTTAAAACGAACCATATGCGATAAAACTTCACAATGGAAGTAGTGCATGTAAAAACCGTCTACCTTGATGAGTTTAATTGTAATAAAATATGATGAGTGATTCATGGGAAAGGTTTGCGAGAGTATATAATTAACTCGTTGTGAAAGCCACCATTTAAAAGAGCTCGAAAAAAATTAAAGGCAATAAAAAGATAAATATGCCAAAAAGGGGCCACATAAAAGAAAATGTTAATGATTATTATTTATGAGGGAGTTTGGATGGTAAGATATGAAAAACTGGTTTGCACATCCTGACAACATCATGAAAATGCATTTATAATATTTTAGACATTATTGGTGTGGGAATCATTCTTTACTTTGATGTGTTGATAAATGGAGTCAATGTCATTTAAATTTAACACTTTTCAACACCTAAGGACGATTTTGAGATTCATTCGATAGGAGTACACATATTCATCGTGCACATATGTCATGTTTGATTGATTTAATTTTCCTATCGAATATGTTCACACCCGTTCATTCCATTTCCATGATTTGGTTGTCTTAGTAAAATTCCTGTTGTGTGATTTTTGTTGAAAAAAATTGAAAAATAAAAAATAGTTTGTGGAAGCTTTTGAGTAACTCTTTGCTTGCACGTCGTTTCTTTCACGTCTGTTATGCATTTTTGTCGTGACAACTCCATTTTTATTTTAACTATTCATTTCCTTGTCTATTTCGAACAAAAAAAAAAGGTGGATAATCAATTATAGGGGAGTTTTTTGCATTATGGGGAAGATTATTTGATTATATTGATTGATTTATTCTTTTATCATTTCAAACTCGATGCGTCACAAAGGTATTTGCTTTGTCTCATGTGTATAGGTACAAAAATGGAAGATCATTATTCTGCACACCATGATGAGAAAAGCTTAAAGATTTAAAGATTTGAAGCTGAAATTTTTGAAGAAAAAGTTAGAGACTTAATTGTTTAATAACTTTTCATTTTTGGGTTCATGGGAGGGTATTAAATCTATATAGGCATTTTTGTTTTGATAATTCATATTTTTTTTTGTACCGGCATCACTACACCAAAATGGGTAAATTAGCACCCTTCTAGTAGCTAGCCTTGTCACGGCCATTGATCGTGACAAAAAAACACGCATTTTTTGTCACGGTCATTGATCGGGACAAGCCCGTGATAAAGACTTGTCACGGTCATTGACCGTGATAAGGCCGTGACAACTGTACTTGTCATGGACTTGTCACGATCAATGACCGTGACAATCTTTAGAATATTATCACGGTCAACGACGGTGATATGTTCGTGACAAATGTCTCAGTAAAAAACCCTTTCCCCTTATTTTTTCCCCCCGCCGAATATTCCCTCCTTTTTTCTCTCCCTCTCTCTGCTTTCAGGTTACTTTCTCTCTCTTCCTCTCTACCATTTATATATATATATGTGTGTGTGTGTGTGTGTGTGTGTGTGTGTGTGTGTGTGTGTGTCTATATATATATGTGTGTGCATGTGTGTGGTGGGTGGGGGGTTGTTGTGTGTGTGTGTGTGGTGTGTGTGCATGTGTGTAGTGTGGTGTGTGCGTGTGTGCGTGTGTGTGTGTGGTGGGGGAAGGGGGTGGGGGGAGGGGGCAGAGATGGGTAGGTGGGTGGTGGGGTAGGGGTGGGGGTGGGGGTCTGCGTTTGTGTATGCGTGTGTGTGAATGTGCGCGGGTGTGTGTGTGTATGTGCGCGTGTGTGTGTAGTGTGCGTGTATGTTCGTGTTTGTGCGTAATGTCCCTTGTAAACGAATTGATTGGTTTTTAATTTTTTTAGTAAATTAATATATGATTGCCCCTCATTATAAATTAGTAAATTAATACATGATTAATTATGAAAGTAGGATTGCCCCTCATTGTAAATTAGTAAATTAATAATTGTATACTTTAATTGTTAGTTTAATTGATGAAAATAATTAATTGACTAGATGAATTAGAAGGAGTACGGGATACACATTTGTTGTTGACATTACTGTTGGATTATAGTGGATCGATGTTGGGTTGGTTAGTTTTAAAAGTGGCATGACCACTGGATTATTGTCCATATGGGGGTGAGATTTTTCAACTTTTTTTGAAAATTACTTTGTATATCGAATAATATATATATAGTATGATAATTAAATGACACATACTTGAAATTACATATGTGCATGTGTGTGTGTGTGTGTGTGTATGTGTGTGTGTGTCTGTGCATGTGTGTGGTGGGTGGGGAGGGGGTGGGGGTGGGGGAGGGGGAAAGGATGGGGGGGTTGTTTGTGTGTGTGTGACTGTAGTGGTGTGTGTGCGTGTGTGTGTCTGTGGTGGGGGAAGGGGGTGGGGCAGGGTGGGGGAAGGGGGTGGGACAGGGTGAGGGGGAAGGGATGGGTGGGTGGGTGGTGGGGTAGGGGTGGGGGGGGCTGCGTGTGTGTGTGTATGTGCGCGGGTGTGTGTGTGTATGTGCGCGGATGTGTATATGTGTGTGTAGTCTACGTGTATGTGCGTGTATGTGCAACACAAGACGTGGAAGAAAAATATGCGGACCCGGTACTTTGGGAAGATACGAGAGTCTATTATCCAAAGGCGTGAATCCATCTCGCCGAAGGAGCCAATATCATTGGCACAATGGCAAAAGTTCATTGACAATGAGATCGGGGAGCGAAAATTGGCATCTTGTGACACCCCGTCTAATTAAATACCGGGTAGCTACTCCTTTATTAAAATTAATACAAAATGCCAAGTTGGTTCAGTTAATAACATCACTGTCGAAAACATTTTAATGATTACTAAACACCTAGTATTTAAAAAGTAAGATGTCAAATTTTAAATTAAATCTGATTAACATGCGATAAATGAAAAGTAAAAGAATAACATCACCATACAGAATAAAGTCCCAATAGTGTAATCAACAAGAAATAAAGAGTCTGGAGGAAATACTCCTCACAACAATCCCACATCTGAAATAATAAAACAAGTCTGAATCCTGAATTAATTACAATCCACAACCTGAATGACTGAATATAAAATGCCTCTAAAAGAAATGGGCGACATGCCCTACAAATGATGAAACTGAATATGGAGTCAGGACTAGAAAAGAAGGCGTCTACTGTCAAGACCCTGTAACTTCCACAACAGCTACAACTCGTCACCTGAATAGAATTCCTATGCATGGTGTCCTTGTGGCTGGGCACCTAAAAGGTTTTTACAAAAAAATAGATTTGAAAGCAAACGGGTCAGAGCCCGAAAGTGGAGAGTATTTTAAAAACAGCAAGTGATTTAAATTACAATTAAACATCACATATTAAAAACACGTTAATTGCGTACTCTCACATGAGTTCCTTACCTCTCCACTACTGTGCACGTCTAACGTATGCCTTTAACCCATCCTAGTTATGCCACTATCTAACTAGTTTATATCACTCCTGCCTTCGCATTCAAACATAGAGTATCTACACATAACCCCCAATTAACCATATTTATAACACATGTTCACATTCGTTAATTTACTTATCTCAATTGTTAGTTAAATTCTCATTTTTAACCCATTCATATATCTTAGTCAATCACATCTACTAAGAAACAATGAACCCATCACAAATATTCACAATATGAAATTTCAATATTATCACTTGAATAGATAGCTTTACTTAACTCATATTCTCAATTATAAGCATTATCATTTACTGGAGGTTGTCCCCTTATTTATCTTCTCAAGGAGTTACTATAAATTATTCTCATAATTAAACATGACAAGTCTGTTCATTTAACCGTATATCATTCACATCATAAATATATAATACAAGCACCCTGAGGCTAAGCTGCGGTGCACACATACTCTGCTATCCATCCCGGTACATCACGTACATAAGGATTACAAATTCCGAATCTCTCAGGAATTGTTAGAATAAGCATAACACACAAAAATGGAGGCGAACATAATTCAACATATCCATGGGTTACGTACATACCTACGCTCCATAGTCAGCTGACTTGTTAACTCACAAATAAGTCATTCTCTTGAACTATGTCCTCAAGGTACCAATCTAAATCCGAGCACACAAAGATTAGATGGCCTTAAGCGAACGTAAACCTCCCGTGATAGCAAGTATGGTAGGTATGTTATACACATAAGAAATCCATACACTAGGCATTCACACAACCTAAGTAATCATATATCAATATAGATGTTCGAACATTTCATCTAGTTAATCTCGTACTTGTCAAATTTACTCCGAGTATTACATATCATATATATTCCGTTTGATAACTCTCTCGTCGTATCAATTTGGGTACTTAAACCTAACTCAAAAGGTTACTAGATTTCTTATTAATTTCAAATGTTATCTCAGTACTTAAAGTCCCTCCGTTACTGCCCTTATCTTACATCATCCTCAATTCTCAATTTAGTTCCAATTTGAACGTTTTCTAACCGTACCTCACTCGGTAGACCCTCGCACGTAATATCAATCAATCCAATAAGTTATAGCGTTCTTCGATAATAACTAAGGCCTTACTGACTTTAATTAAGTCCCACACTATCATATTAATTTTCCTAATACCCAACATCGGCTTTGGAATAATCATTAAACCTTAAATAGAAACAATTTCCAAAATACAGCAGGGGTCGATCGATCGATAAGAAGGGGTCGATCGATCGAACCTTCGATCGATCGACATTCTTGAGTCAATCGATCGATTAAGCAGGCATCAGCCCAGAAATCCTTAGCAGTTACGGGTTTGCATCTTTTTACTCTTCTTAATCATCATTCTAACGTCCAAAACTCTCAAATGGATACACTAATCATCCTACTAACATGTTTACTTCTTTCCCCACGTTTTAGGTTCATCAAATCAACATATAACATCACTTTCATAAATCAAATTACCTAAAAATCATATAAAACCTAGTTTTTCCTATTTCTTAAATAACATATCATAATTCCTTCAAATTTCAAAATTCTCTACTCATTAATCATAAATTCGTAGTTGTTATCATCTCAAATATAAACCTACATGAAATTCCTACCCAAATTATGATTTAAACCATTCAAATCCATTTAATCTTCATTATTTATGAGAAATCTCCAATTCTATAGAAACATGTAAAATATATGCTTTGAATCTTTACAAGATAAACCACTTGCCTGTAAATTTGATGTTCTGATCCGTTGTTTTTGTTTAAGGGCTGGTCCTCTTTCCATTCCGGTCACAATTCCGTCCAAATTGGTGGTGGTGGGTGGTGGTTTTGGTTTGGGGACTCTTTGTAACCTCTCCTCTAACTCACGTAACTCCCCTCTATGTTTTTGGCTGATCATGGCCCTAATGGCCTAACCAAAAATAAATAAATCAACACTAAAAATCGTGGGTCTAAATTCCTTAATTTTTAAAATTACCAAAATACCCTTCCGGGTTGCCGGTTTGGCCTAAAAATGCCCCGGGACCCAAACTATACTCCCGGCTAGTGTTTTCTGACTATCTCGACCCTTCCGGACACGTTGGCGCACTCAAAATGACCATATGGTTGATAAAAATAAAATTCACTTTTTAATTTAAATAATTACATTCCTGACGTGACTGTCACGGGCGTCCCAACAAAATTTTCCAAATTGCCGTATTTCAGTCTCTCGACAATTTTAATATTTTTAATATTCATATACTACCATATATATGCATTATAATCAAATACCAACTCACATCTCGTTAGTATTTTATCTGGATTAATTATCAATTAATTCACATTTAATTTAATTAATCCCATAAATAAATATCAATAAAAGTACGGGGTATTACACATCTCACCAATCAGGGAGGGAAAATTGAGCAAAAAAGATGGACGTGCACTACTCCGGCCGGACGTCTTACAGCGACGTGGATCATAGGATGATGGTGAGATTTAATTTTCTATAACTACAAAAATATATTATTCTGCATTATTTTACTTTGCGGCGCCGATACTAATTTTACTTTATTTTATTTCAGGTGACAGGGAGTGTCCCTGGGGGTAGGCCACATAGGCTCGATAGTTATGTGGCTCTTCGGACGAAGAAGGGGAAGGAAAAAGAGGTGTCCCTGAGCGCCGCGGCCACGATTCTAAGTAATCCGACAGTTTACTTGTTGTTAATTACGTTATAATTTTTTAATTTACTTATTTGACTAATCATGTACTTTTTGTCATTTTAGGCAAAGCTTAAGGAAGGGCATGAGTCGCAGTCTGATGCCGACAAGGCATCTTTGTCCACAGATGCACTCAGCCAAGTGCTTGGCTCTGATCGCAAGGGGAGGACAAGGGGGTGTGCTCCCGGGTGGCCAAATCTAGGATCATCAGATTGGATATGAGAGACACCGGGTTGGCTCGAACGGTTGACTCGCAAGATGCGAAGTTGTCCCGTTTGGAGACGACGGTGCAAAATATGTTCTCATTCATGAAGCTTTTGTTGGGCGGCGGAAAACGCAAGGGGAAAGGGAAGGAGAAGGTGGTGGGGAGGAGGTGCGGGAGGAAGAGGTGCAGAATGACGAGGATGTGGACCTCGTTGGTTCATTGCCGACACATGTGGGCTTTTATGATCCACTTCCCTATTTGGCTCCCTTCGACCAACCGATGTCGACACTTGGTTGTCCGAGCGTGTTTATAATGGACATATTTGAAGGTCAGCGGATAGGGTGGGGGTTGAGGGACCCGAATATCGTCTAGGGTGGACTAGTTCATGGACGTGAGCTTCAAGACATCGAGTCCAAGGTGCTCCTCATGCATGTGATACCCAGGCTGGAGAACTCCCCATTGTGGTTGTGCGAACAATGCGACACGATGTATATAAGTGGGTGTGTCAATTCGTATATCGTGTGGCCTACTCACCTCCTCAGATTTCACCTTACCCAAGACATGTAGTGACATTATTTGAATTGTATTGTTTTTAAGTTTGTAGATTTGAATTGTTTTTAAGTTGGTACATTTGAATTGTTTTTAAGTTGGTACATTTGAATTATATTTGGATTATATCGTGATGCATATTGTTTCTATTTTGAATGTATATTTGCATTATCTCTAGTTTATTTGGATATATGATATTTGAACAGGTACAACGTTGCTATAACAGGTACAAATATACTGCTGGGCAGTGGCAGTGGCCATACAGTCCACCATATTTTTTTTCAATTCTGCCAAGAATTGTCACGGTTATTGACCGTGATAATTTTTAACCAAATCTCACGGGTTTGTCACGGTCATAAATCGTGACAAACTTGTCACGGTCAGGGACCGTGACATGACCGTGACAATTCTAACGAGCTTGTCATGGTCACTGACCATGATAAAAAAGTTGTCTCTCCCAAAATTATCACGGTCATTGACCTTGACAAGTTCAACTTGTCAAGGTCAATGACCGTGATAATTCGGCAGATTTGGTGTAGTGCATAGACATAGGGGAGATTTGTAAGGACATAATTTTATAAATATTCGTTCACAATTGAGTATGTCGTATACCGCTACAAACCTCGAAAAATATTCAAGAACATCCATGCATCAAGACGATTCCGAATATCAAGTTCTTCAACAGTAAAAGCCTCCACAAGACAGATTTTGGTAAGGTTGTGTTTTAGTCCCTTAACGATTCACTTAAGGTGTTGGGATATTTTTTCTAAAAAAATTTCTAAGTGTTGAAGCATAGTTTTTCGTCAAAATATTTTTTTAAGAGTTGAGGTGGACTGGAATAAAAAATTAATTTTTTCTCTAGTCGTTCAAGCGAGATTTCTATGTCGTTCGAGCGATAGAGGCATCTCACTGAAGTCATTCGGGTGAAAGCTGTAATTGTTTAAGCGATAACCCTGTTTCGTTCGAGCGATGCGCCACCTTAGATTTTTTGTAAATAGAGTTTTCCAACTTCGTTTTTAATAAGAATACTTGCATTTTTAAACAGATACGAAACTGCTTTGGCAAAATACACTGTCTTCTCACTTTTAGGGTTTTAATCCTTTGTTTTCAATTCAAAAATCATCCCAATAGTTTGTGTGAATTACTTTAGAACCCAATAACACATCATGTGTCAAGTTTCTCTTGTAGAGAGGATCTCTACTTCTAATCTAGGTACTCTTGAGGGGAGTACTGGGTTGAAGACGACTGCGTGTCAATAGGGAGTGCTCGTGGGTGTTCCTGGGATGAATTGGAACTGCGATTCTGGATGTCTCTAGGCTGCGGTCTATGTGGGTTTTCTGTAATTAACTCATTATGGATTTCATTACAATTATAAGTATTATAGTGAATAAATGTTTTATACAAAAGGTTTTTTTTCCTGGAATCTGTGAGTTGGTTATTTGTGTTAATTAGTTTGACACACACGCATACGTAGTTGTATGTTAAATGGTGATGAAAATTTTAATAACCGATTGCACTTGAAAAAATAACACCCATGTTACTTAGGAAGTGTCCGATCCATATAGCCTTTTTAATTGCCTCTTAAGTAACAGCAAATTAGGACTCCTTAGTGGAGTCAACAACGCAAGATTGCTTCACGTTCCTGCAATAGTCCAACATATAGTTAAACCTTCTTGGGTAAACATATATGTCTAGGTAGAAAATTTGGAATAATTATTTGACTAAAAACCTAGTCTTTATACCTTAAAGATATAAGACTAAGAGACTGAAATATGTCGATCATCCCAATGACATAGTAGATAATTAGCCTAGTACGCAATATAACATACATAAGGTTGCCTACCATCAAAGCATTATATATATTCCTCATTTTTTCTATCTAATTAAGTGTCCTATGACATTGATTATTAAATACAGCAATTTCATTCTTGAAAAGATCCTTCAATGGAATTTTAATGATAACTATGAAAGTACAAGATCGATATAAGTGATTTAAGATAGGCCTAACATCCTTTTTAACTGATCTAGCAAAAATCTTGATCATAAGGATGTGATTGCCTTATCCCATGTTCATTATATCGAGCTGTATGGACAACCACATTCTTCTATAAAAAAAATACACCTATCTCGTTCCTATTAGGAGAATACGATCCACAGATTGTGCTAGTAATACCACCATATCTCTGTCATACTTTTATACAAATAATTATATTTCAGACTTCGATTTAAATCAGAAGATTTATTACTGATCAAATCGAATATTCCAAGACCTTGATTTTAACTTAAATATATAAATATAATTCTTAAGATTACATATTTTACTTTCATCACTTCTTACTATGTAGTTATCATGGAAATCGTTTAATAACACAGTGTTGAAGTTAAAAGAATCTCGATGGACTTTGGCACGACTACTAATTAGAAGGTTTTCTCATAATGAATCACTAAACTTTGTAGTAACTACTTTTGTAAGCCTCAACTTTAAGGTTTTCACCTTTACATCCATATATCTTTTAATTTCTTATAAGTGCACTTGTGACTTGTGGTCTTTATCTCATCACCAAGTCTACAAATCCCAAAAACTTGATTCAAATACATGGAATTTACTTTCTGTATCGATAGTCATAAGTCAAAGAAAAAATACTTTTCTCATGGAATTCCTCGTTGCAGTTCCTGTGACCCGATTCATGTTACCAAGGATCTCATCGAAAATTGACACCAAAACACTAACCAATCTGGATGAATTTTGATGCTCCCATTACGATGTAGTATCACTTTCTATCTAGTATAAGTGACACGTGTTTCCTAATCATTGTTAATATTCTCAGTGCTATTAGGTAATGTATTATCTATATTACATTATATTTCATCTTGTATGGGTGGTTTAAAAACACTAGTGGTATGACATTCCTTTTTATCTTGTAAATATAGCTTACACTTGGTCTTATGGATTATTATATAATCATTTTTAATAACTGGGCATTGATACGATCAATAACCTTTTTCTATATAGGTTTACACTATAAACTACATATGCGATCTTTGGGATAACCACAAAAAAACATACATGTATCCTTAAATCCATATTCCTTAGTTCTTTCCATAAAACTAGTGCTAAGCACCCCCGAATCTTAACAAGTCCTAGAATAAGCTTGCACCCATTTCAATGTTTCGTAGGAGTGGAAGAGACCGATTTAGATTAAATTAAATTCAGAAATAATATACTCATTTCTTATGTAAAAATCTTAATAATCATATCGTAGTCCTGGATAACTAACCACGGACCTTATAATATCTAAAAGAGTCTTATTCCTTCCTTTCCTCTACACCATTCTGAAGTGGAAAAACTAATGTAGAAAAATGGGATTTAATCCCCACCACCGATAAATGATCCTTACACTCTCTTAGAAGGTATACACCCTCACGATTATATTGTGGAGTTCGGATTAGTTTACCTCACCTATAATCCATCTTAGTCTTATAAAAATTGAACTAATTAAAAGGATTCAGAGTCATGGTTCATAAGGTAAAGACAACCATACCTTCAGTAATTATCAATGAAATAAATGAAGTACCACACAACCACCTCTTTGTCGGGATAGTCATAGGACCCCACATATAAAAAATAACCATTTCTAACACATATTTTGGCCGTGAAGGTTCCTTGGTTCATTTTATCTTCTAAATGAGATTGATATACTAGAAGTGCCTCCATTTCAAATGAATTCAACTATCCATTTTAATCCAGTCCTGGAAGTTTTTTCAAGATAAAATACCCAAAGTGTAAGTGTCGAATTGTCTTTGGTTCTACTAATAAAGAATCTTTATCTTTAATGATTTTTTGATTAAAATTGTTCATTCAAATATTTAGCAGTAATGATGAGACAAAGCTTATAATGTATAACTTATTTGTCAATGTACTAGTACAAGTAAAAGATATCCCAATTTTGATTTGAAAAAATAATTTAGAAACTGAAACTAACTTTTCTAAAACCAATTACATTAAAATAATTTACTTATATTATCTTTATGTCTTAACCACAATCTAAAAAGATTTCATTTTTCTAATACGGATGTCTTATTCTTATTCCCCCTAACTAATAACATCGTACTTATAAGTAGTTTCCCTGCTACCTGAAATCTCTGCCAAGAGTTGCATCCCTAATTTGTGGTTCCTGAGTCTACATACTAGGTTCTTGTAGACCAGACCATAAGTCATGCATTTACTATTGAGATGAAAACCATTATAATGTCCATTTCCTTACAGAATTGGAAAAATTGGATATGTTGCTATAAAAATTTTAACTATTTGTAATGAAAACACCTGCCTCTCTATTTTTCACAATTACCGAGGAATATGAACATCCTTAATATATTTACCCCACTTTTATATGCTCATATATACTTTGTTTTTACAATCGCGTCTCACTTATTATCTGATAAATGTTGTATTATTATATATGTGATATTCTAGGTTCTTAATACGAAAAACCTCATTTTAAAATTTGAAGAATTAACTATAAAATGCGTTAAATTGAAGTTTTATGGAACATCCTAGGCTAAATGATTAGTTTCAAGGTAGAAAATGTAAATTTTGAAACTTTAGGGACTTTATTTTAATTAAGAAAGTTTCAGGGACCAAAATGAAAAATAATAAAGGTCCTTTTTGTAAATTAAATATTTTCAAGAACCTCTAAGACATATTTAAAATATATAGTGTGAAATTATAAAAATGTCCTTAATGTGTAAAATGACCCTTATTCCCTTAATAACTTCCCTCTTCGTGTTGTATTTTTCCACCACCACCTTACACGTGTCATCCGTATAAATAAAGTTAAAACACACGCCATTCATTTAGAAGAAGGTAAAACACGTTCCTCCGTTTGGTGAAGTGAGACTCCAAGACCGCTTTGTTATGCGACACTTCAACGTTGACTCGTCGTTGTGAGAGCTTGGTCACCCATACATGTGTCAACCCACAAATATCTTTGAAAAACTATAAATACAGTATTGGGATCATTTATTATATGAAATTACTTCAAAAGTTTACAAATAAATTGTTAGAGTATGTGCGAAAAAGTTTAAGAAGAAGTTTCGCCTTAGTGATCCAAGACTCAATATCTGTAATTTTGAACTTCTGTTTTAGGTGAGTACTCTCTGAAATTCCTTAGGTATTTTGATTATATAATAATATGATATATATATATATATATATATATATATATATATATATATATATATATATATATATATATATATATATATATATATATTGTGAAATACTTTTATTATCAAAATAAATTTGATACCGATGATTCCGTCATTTGTTATATGTGTATATCTCTCGATATAAATACCTGGTTTGAATTATGAAATTATTGATTCGGTCTACGAAAACTCACTTACTATGTTGGCCATGACTACCGGGTAGAAATATTTGGGTGGTACCTTCCCAAATGGTTTATCACTGGTGTGGCCTAAGTAGGGCGTTGTTTGACAGTACATGATTTTCATTCAATTATGTTACCGGGTGGAAACATTTCGCAAAACTATATGTCTGCTTATTAGAGCGTACATGGCCATTAAATAAAATCGAATAATTGACAGTATTTTTCAGGAAATACGTAGGCTCGCGGAGGGAACGTAAAAGGACTATGCTGAAAATTCAACTTTTAGAGATTTTTTTGTTATTTTAAGTAAAATGTTTGCTTTATCATAGAGAGCATGTTTGACTTTTTTGTAATAAGTTTTAAATTTCGTCTTAAGTGCAGCTCATTAATACTTTTAATGTATATGAAGTTTCTTTTTAAAAATCTCTGATGATGTAATTCCTTTATTTCAGTATTTTATGATTCAGAACCATGTGGTTGTATTCCCGTTGTATTTATTTAAGGAAACAATTTAAGTCGTAATATTTGTTGACTTGGTGGCATGTCATGACACTCGTTCCCTACTACTATTTTAGGTCGGGTTTATGACAGAGGTGGTATCAGAGGATAGGTTATGAACCCTAAACTACTTAACATAAATTTTGAACGTTATAGTTTTCAAGTTTCTATACATGGGATATAGGATTAAATATCTGACTTATGTGATAACCCTCCATATATATTACATTGTATATAATTGTCAATATATTATTGTTCTTCTAATTTGCAATATTGAGATAGTATAATACATATTACGTTTGTCCATGACTATAGAAAATGACCAAGACAATATCAACTACGGGAACTAGTGGTTCAAGTATGGAAGGACTAGAAGGTGCATATAAGGCGATTGAAAGTCTAGCAAAAATTGTGGAGCATTGGGTGAATAATGGAGCACGAAGGAATCTTAAACTAAGTAGTTGTACTATTGAACAATTCAATAAGTTGAAGTTGCCATTTTTTAAAGGTATTCCTAACCCCACTGAAGCAGAAAGTTGGGTGATGTAGATGGAAAAGATGCTCGATGTTCTTAAGTGTACCGATCAACAAAGCGTTTCATTTTTAGCATTTATGTTAGAAGGTGAAATCGAGCATTGATGGAGAATGACTAAGAGAATACACGAGAAAAGTAATACTTACATAGGTTGGAATGAATTCTTAGTGATCTTTTAAGCAAAATATTTTCCTGAAATGGTGAAAGATGAAATGGTAGTTGAGTTTATGAGTCTAGTGCAAGGGAATATGATGGATAGTTAATACGATGCAAAGTTTACTAAGTTATCCCAATTTTCATAACATATTGTGGTAACTGACGTTTCAAAAGCCAAGAAGATTGAACGTGGGTTAAGGTTGAATATTCATAGTCAAATTTCCATCCTAAAGTTAACATCATAGAGTGACTTCGTGACTAGGGCTACGATAGCTAAGAGGGATGGCGAGAAGTACAATTGAATTAGAGATGGTAAGAGGAAATTGGGGGAAAAATCAGGAAGAACTCGAATAATAGAAATAATTTTAAGAGTACACCCAATGTTGGCGGAGCTTGTGATAACAAACATTATAGTAACAAGATATGTCAGCGATGTGGAAAGATTCATAGAGGAGGACCTTGTTACAGGGATTCAGGAGCTTGTTTTAGATGTGGACAGAAAGTACACGAGATAAAAAAACTTTCCAACCCCAACAAGGTTTATGATACACCCTTTATATGAAAAGAAGGACCAATGCATACAAGGTAGAGTTTTTTTCACTTTATGATACCCAAGCTTCAAATGCAGTAGTGTCAGGTACACTTTGTATATATGCACAACCTTTTCAAGTTTTAATAGATCCTTGTTTTACTCATTCATTTATGTCTGTAAATTTTGTTAACCGCTTTCCAATTATGTCTAAACCCTTAAATCATAGTATACATGTTTTAATCCTTTGGGTGAGTTATTGACATGAACATTAGTATATAAGTCTTTCCATATGGATTTAAATAGTCATAAACTATTCATCAATTTGATAGTTTTAGACATAAGAGATTTTGAATTCTGTTTGGGGAGGGATTGGTTAGCATCGAATCATGCTAAGGTAGTTTTTTTTTATAAGAGCGTTACTTTTCAAATTCCTAATGTACCAGAATTCAGTTTTGAAGGAACTGGCATCCTATGTCCCATATATTTGGGTGAGGGACCCCCGAGGGACCACCTCCATCCCTCATGCAAAGAATTCAAAAGTATTTGGGTGAGGGACCCCCACCATCCCTCCAGCAAATAATTCGAAGATATTTGGGTGAGGGACCCCCTCTATCCCTACTACTAATATTTCAAAGATATTTGGGCAAGGGACCCCCTCCAGACTTCTTGCAAAGAATTCCAAGATATTTTGATGAGGGAACCTCTCCATCCCTTCAAAATTCTCTTACTAAATAGTTTAAATAAGTTAAGTCAAACTCGAGTTGTTTTCTTGAGGAAACTCTTTTCTAAAATAATAGAAGAACACAAGATGTGTTTGGTTATTATGAACGAGATATTTCCGTTACTTAAAATCAAGTTTTAAAATCCCAACGACTAAGTTTATCTATGCAGTAGTAGGAATGAAGAAATAAAAAAACAGACATACAAGAGAATTTTTTTTAACGTGGTAAAACCTTACCTAGTTAGGGAAACATCTGTATAGTTCTCTACACCTCAAAACAAAATTCCACGAGAAAAGAGTTTAGGTTACAACAAATTAACAAATTAGACACATAAATACAACCCTAATCTAAGTTTATAAGCTATACCAGCTCCGTTAGTTTAATGTGACTTCTTTACGGCTTTGATGTGGTCTTTAGCATTCCTTAGCTTGTATCCTTAATTCCTTCTTTACTTTGACTCTAAATGGTCAAAATATCTCTACCAACACATTGTTTAAGTGATGTTTTGCGAAAGTGTTGTGAGAGAATTCCCTAATACTCATGCATGTACTCACACAAACTTATAAAAATAATTCTTACAAATTACAGCTTTTTCTAAGATTAAATGAAATATTTCACACTACAGAAATTAGCTGTGATGTTTAACTCAAAATATTTTTAGATATGTGTTCTTTAGGAATGTTTTAAAATAGAAGATCCTTCGAGACTTATTTATTTACAAGTTTTCAAAGTGAAAAACTCAGATCTAAAACATCCAAACCTTATTGTTGATACCAAAATTAGTCAGCTGACGTGGGAGAGTTATATGAACACACTTGTCATACACCGTGGCACAAGTTCAAGTACTGAGCTACACAAATGTACCCAGCTACTTAGCGTACCGAGAAACTTATTGGGAAGACTAAACGACCAAGACAAATTCAATGTTTATTGTATTATAGTCATTTCTTATCATGTACAGATGAATATGCCTATTCGATAAAGGCCTATTATCTATTCACACTGACAGCCCAAGGGGTATAAATACATTGTAATACCCTCATGGTAGGGTAAGCAACCATAAGAAAACATAATCGAAATCAAGGCAAGACACACAGTAATACAGAACAGTAGACGTAGGCCATTTTATTTAAGGCTGAACCACTTTAAAAATATCTTGTCTTATTTCTGTACTCATAATTATCTGTGATTAATAAATTAAATCAAATCTAGTTTTTTACATCAACAGATTGGCATCGTCTGTGGGACAACTATACATAGCGTTTTTCATTAAAAAAAAACTCATCATAAATGGATGATATCCCAAAGTCTAGCAATATGAGTAATGAAGGGAATCTACCTAACCCTTCCCTCCCTCTAAATACAAACGATATCACTGGAATCTTGGCAAGCTTAGCTAGGGTCCAAACGGATATGCAGGAAACTATGCAAAAGTTCATTCAGACTGTTCAAAATGGAGCGTCTATACAGTCAGGCCAACTAAGTGTTCAGAGAAGCATGCGTCCACCATCTTCGCGATAGCCATGGTCTAGGTTACGATCTAGACATATTGAATTTCATTATTTTGGGAATTCAAGTGATCCATCCTATCATCCTGGTTTGACTTCTCCTGTAAGAATTTTGGATTCTCAAGAACACATCACTCTGACTCCAAAGAGATCAAGCGCTCTAGAAAGGTTGATAAGAGCCTCTCCTTTTGACCATTTGGGCCCCAAGAGGAATCAAAATCCTCCTTGGATTGCATAGAGAAATTCCCGATGAACAAATGATTTAGGGGAAGGCTCAGCTCAATCACATCCAAACCCCAGACCTACAATTTACAAAGAAAGATCCTAAGAAGAGAATTATGCGCGATCTATTGCTCGGGTAAACATAAATAAATCAGGTGTTGGAAACGACGCGTGTAAAGGATCTATTTATAGGTTAGAAGACAGGTTAGGAGAGATGTCTGAGGCCAATAATCCTCTCTAAAGAACCTTTATCAAAGGATCTCCATTTGTGCAGGCAATTGTGAATTTTCCCAGTAAAGTTCACGGAACCTATGATTACACCAAAGTACGATGGAAAAACCAAATCCTATTCTCCACATAGAAAAGTACCAAGCTGCAACAGATATTTATGCTGTCTCAGATGAAATGAGGTGCAAGGTGTTCTCAGGAACTATTACCCAATCTGCTTAGATATAGTACAACAGCCTTCCTCGGGGGAAATTGCAACCTTCCATCAACAGGAAGAGCTCTTTATAGGAAATTTCTTTTTTGGTGCCAAGCCTGTTAAAAGGGTAGCGTATTTGTTGAGTGTTAGGCAAAAAGCAGGCAAAAGTACCAGAGATTATATCACTCGTTTCAACAACGAGAAACTAGAGGTCATAGACTATGAGGAGAAGATAATTAATACAACTCTTATGAGTGGTCTTTTGATAGACAATTTGTATTATACCTTGGCCAATGATCCCCCCAGATCCATGGCTGAATTGATAGTAAAAGTAGCCAAAATCATGAATACGGAAAAGGCTATGGTTGCGAAGAAGAATGTTAAGGACAAGGTGGAAGCTAAAAGTGAGGGTAGGTCAGAGAATAAAGATCAGAAGAATAATAGTGGGAGCAGACAGTCGAAAGGCAATGAAACATTAGATCACTTAAGGAAGTATATAAATTATACTCCCATAAAAATGGATATAAACCATATTCTGGAGGAAATGAAGAATAACGAGTAACTGAATTGGCTAGAAAAACTGAGGAGAGCTCCCGAAAGAAGGGATATATCCAAGTATTGCGAGTTTTATAAAGATCATGGTCACACAACCAAGCAATGTGTAGCTCTCCAAATGAGATAGAGGCACTCATTAGACGAGGAAAATTGAATAGGTATGTTGATTGTCAGAATGCCGGGAAGACCAACAACAGATTTCGACAAATGTCTAAATCTCCTTGTTGACCAAGAGAAGATAAGAAAATGGACCACGATGATGACCCTGAAGATGATCCCGATATCCCCAAAAGGCCAAGATAACCTGAGCGTGAGGTATTTTCAATTCGTTTTGGTTCATTTAATTATAACATGAGTACAGGTGGAGATGCAGGAGGAGGTGATCATATCGCTGAAAGGAAAGATTACCTCAATGAGGCTTAAGCTTCTTCCTATATACATCGAATAAGTCTGGAGAAGATCGCCCAAGGAAGGTCAAGAAAGATAAGCTAGTCATTAGATTTTCTAAAAATGATCTGGAAGGCATTTTATATCATCATGATGATCCTCTAGTGATGAAAATGAGAATACAGGACATAATCATTTCAAGAGTGCTGGTGGATAATGGTAGCTCAGCAGACATCATGTTTTACCCCTGCTTCGATAGTCTGAACTTGAAACTTAGTTAGTTAGAGCTGTATCACAAGCCCTTCATTGGGTTCACTGGAGAAAAAGATTTTCCCCTTGGAACGATCAAGTTAGACATGCTAATTGGTACCTGTCCAGCTAGCAGAGAAGAGAAGGTTCACTTATTTGTAATGAATAAGAATGCCCAGTCAGCCTATAATATAACCATGGAAAGAGTAGTCCTGAAAAAGTTTGAAGCAGTCCCATCCACTATAAATCAATGCTTAAAGTTTTTGACCAACTTTGGGGTTGTAATTATGAAGGGATATTAAAAAGTAGCCTGGTAATGTTACTACTCATCTACCGAGAAAGAGTAATTGGAGGATGATAGGAAGAGAACAACCACTTATCAAGTGGATGAATCTGATGAGTCTGAGATTGACACCTTAGACCCAAGAGATGAAACATAACTTATTAAAGGCCCATTCATAGAGACAATAGATAATATTATTATGGATGATGAGCAAATAGAAAGAACAACCCATATTGGTGCTTCACTTGATCCAGTATTAAAACAAGAGTTGTTGGCATTTTTGAAGCACAGAAAGTATTTGCGTGGAGTCATGAGCATATGCTGGGGATAGACCCAGATTTCTTATGTCACTAGCTCAATGTCAACAAGGATATCGAACCAGTGAAGCAAAGGAGATGAGTCTTTAGTTCGGAGAAGAACCAGGCTATTCAAGAAAAAGAAGAAAATCTACAAAAAACATCTTTCATCGAAGACGTGAAGTATCCTGATTGACTGGACAATGTTGTGATGGTCAAGAAGAAGAAGAATAAGTGGAGAATGTGCGTGGATTTCATAGACCAGAATAAAGCTTGCCCCAAAGATCATTTTCCTCTGCCCAAGATAGATCCACTGGTGGATGCAACTTCAGGGCATGAGTTGTTAAGCTTCATGGATGACTATTCTAGATATAATCAAATTAAAATGAAACCATAAGACAAGGAAAGTACCTCTTTCATTACCCCTCGAGAAACATATTGTTACAATTTTATTCCTTTTGCTCTTAAAAATGCAGGTGCTACATATCAGCAGTAGGTGAACAAGGTGTTTGCGGAACAGATTGTCAAAAATATGGATCTATACATTGACGACATGTTGACTAGAAGCAAGAAAATAGCTGATCATATAGATGATTTAACCAAACATTTGATCAATTGGAGAAATACCACATGAAGCTGAACCGGACCAAGTGCGTTTTTGGCTTACAGGAAGGTATGTTCCTTAGGTACATTGTGAATCAAATAGATGCTGAAGAAAATTCTGATAAGATAAAAACCTTGCTGGAGTTATAATCTCCAACCACTAAGAAGGAAGTGTAGAGCCTTATGGGGTGTGTTGCATCTCTCAATCGATTTATCTCCTGAGCAACTTATAGATGTCTTCCATTCCTTAAGGTGCTCAGAAAGACCTTTGAATGGAACAACGAATGTGAGAAGGCATTCTTAGAGTTGAAGAGATACTTGGGGACACCTCCTTTATTGTCCAGGCCAGTGGCGAGAGAAAAATTATACTTGTAATTAGCTATTTTAGAAAGTGCATCCATTTCAACCTTGATAAGAATAGAGGGTGGAGTGCAAAAACCAGTTTATTATACTAGCAAGGCATTCACGGGAGCAGAAATCAGGTACCCAAAATTGGAGAAACTGGCATTGGCATTGATTGAAGCGAGCAGGAGGATGAAACCATATTTTCAAGCCCATACAATAGTGGTATATACTGACATGCCACTCAGACCGGCTTTACATAAGCTAGAAAAGTCTGGACGATTGATGTATTGGGCAGTGGAGTTAGGGGAGTATTACATTATCTATGAGCCGAGATCCTCTCTCAAATGACATGCAGTGGAGGATTTCATTGCTGAGTTTACCTACCCAGATGTCTCCGATCAATAGGGGCTAATGCAGAGAAACTCAAGGATGTAAAAAGACCAACATAAAATATCCCCGATCAACTCCCAGTAGCAGAATTGCCAAGAGGGATGTCCATCGATCAACCAGAATCCTTTAGTAAGGTGCAAGAATTGAAGGAGACGTATGAAGAAGGGAAAGACAAGACATTCCATTAAGGTATTTTGTTAGATGAAGGGTTTGATGCTAATATCCCTATATATAATTTATATATCCATGGTTCTTTATGTGCAACAGGTTGTGGAGATGGAATTATTCTCAATAGTCCAGATGGCATAGACATTGAATATGCTCTGCGTTTCTAATTCCAAGCTTCCAACAATGAAGTTGAGTATGAAGCCGTGATCGTGGGCCTCAATTTAGCTCAATCACTGAATGCAAAATAATTTATGGTGTATAGTGATTCGCAGTTAGTGGTGAATTAGATGCCGAGTCGTTATGCAGTAAAATGGGAGTTTTATCAAGAAACTTAAATAAAGCTCTGGAGATTATAGCCAATTTGACAGTTGTTCATGTGGTTAGAATACCTAGATTGGAGAATGCAACGGTTGATGCACTTGCTCGATTAGGCTCGAGTACTCGGACCGTGCTACGAAAAATAATCCCCATTGAAATACTTGCAAGAAGAAGTATTGATGAAGACTTGATGGTGAATTTGGTCGCCTCGGATATGGGACCATCTTGGATGGATCCCATCAGGGCTTATATTGAAGGAGGTACTTTACCAGTCAACCTACCTGCAGCCAAAAAGTTAAACTATAAGAATATTAGGTATGTCTAGAATAATGGAATTCTATCAAGAGAGGTTTAATAGTTGGTTTGCAAAGGTGTGTTCACCCAGCAGAAGTCAAAGACCTGATAGAGGAAATTCATAAAGGATATTATGGAGATCACGTAGTAGGTAGAACTCTTTTACAGAGAATAAATACACAAGGGTACTACTGGACAATAATGCATGTTGATTGTACAAGTTATGCTAAAAAATGTGACAAGTGTCAGCGATTTTCCACTATATGAAGAACTCCTTAGGAGCTTTTAACACCAATAACTTCACCTAAGCCATTCGCTATGTGGGGAATAGATTTAGTTGGGCCTTTGCCAACTACAAGAGTACGATTCAAATATCTAGTAGTAGTTGTTGATTACTTCACCACGTGAGTGGAAACTGAACTTCGACATGGCCTATGAAAGGGTTTATCAATTCACATGGAAGAATATTATTTGCAGATATGGGCTGCCCCATGCCTTTATCACTGATCATGGTACCCAATTTGATAATGATGAGTTTGCAACGTACTATTTACAGTTCAACATTCAAAAAGTCCATTCTACTCCAGGCCATCCCCTAAGTAATGGGCAAATAGAGGTAAAAAATAGAACTCTACTGAATGGGTTAAAGAAGATATTAGATGATGCAAAGGGGAATTGGATCAATGAGTTGCATTCACTGTTGTGGGCTTACTGAATAACTCCCCGAACAGGAACTAGGGAATCCCATTACATGTTGTCTTTTGGGGGTGAAGCATTGATACCTGTTGAATTAGGATTACCTATTAATAGGGTGCTCAACTACATTTTTCACGTGAGTAATTTGATGAGACGCTTGGAATTGGACATGCTCGAAGAAGTAAGAGAAGATATAGCAATTCAAAATGCAGCCTATAAGCAAAGAACTGCCATGTTTTATAATAAAAGGGTCAAGAAATGCGATCTAGAGGAAGGCGATTATGTGATAAAAAAAGTAATTCAAAAGAACAATAATTTGGATACCAATTGGCATAAGCCCTATTGTATCATGAATGTTGTTCGACCTGGCACTTACATAATAGAAACTCTTGAAGGGGAAGAATTCAAAAATGCCTGTAATGCATAGCACTTGCGAAAATACTACCAATAATGTAATTGCATGTGTACCTAATTGTTTCAGTATGCATGAAAATGATGATTTTTCCATTCTTTTTTTTTCCGGAGTACTAGTGCTCCACAATACGCTTAATAATCTTCAAAGCATACAACATTTGAAAATGTGTATTTAAAATCCATAACAACCAACTAAAGGTTGGTCGGCATCAACAACCACCAAATAAAAGTTGGTCGGTATCAACACAAACACGAACAATGTTGGTAAAACAATCGAGTAAGGAAAGTTCTGCTTGATTATGGGTGACCAAAGGGGCATCTAAACTAGGCAAGAAGATGGTTAAAATATCCCCTGCCTAGGCACCAAGGCAATTATTTAATTAAATGATTGTTACAACTAAGCAAGAACATGGGACACATATTCCATTGCTTTGGAATTTATGGGTGATAAGTCACTACAACTATATAAGTACATTGAGATAAAGTTCCATTGCCTAGGAAATCAAATTAAAAAAGGGGAAAATTTTCCATTCAAATATATATATACTCCCTGACGGAGCAATAACCCATTATTGTTATAAATACAGCATTACTATAGTTGATCTCATCGTATGAACAAAGATTGATATAATAAATATCATATAATTATTTCATTTCCAAGGAAACAAAAATTACAAAAAGATGATTTTTCTTCATTTCCACCAACAATTAATAACGAAATATAAATAGTCTATTCTATTGGTTTCTTTCCTTCAGATTTAGATATAGGATCCATTCTAGCTGGAGGGCCCTCTAAAGCAAAAGAATAATTAATAAAGTTCAGGTCTTGTAGCATTCTGGTATTGCTCGAACTTGGTCGGTCTAACAAATGTGGAGGTCGGGATATCTCAAATTCTTCGTGAAGACTATAATCACCAAGGTATTTGGAAATAAAACACTGAGGAATAGAGCTAATTGGAATCCAGATAACATATAGTTGAAACGATGGTACTGGCAGATCAAGTAACCCAGGCTCATACCAATCCCATAGTTCCATTCCTTGCTCAACTTTCATTACAGTCAAAGCATTCAACCATCCCTGCTTGTACCTTTTATTATTTATCTATTTTAACCTAGCATCAAGATGATATAAAGCTTTATTATATCCCTCCATCCATAACTCTTTGGACTGCTTATGAAATTGATAAGTTAATCGTTCAACATGTTGATGAAGTCTTTTCAGCACACTTTCTTTATTCTGCAACACATAACTCTGATTGGATAGTTGCTCTATAAGAGTTTGAATCTTCTCAGACATCTCTGCCAGAGCTTGATTTTTTACCTTCAGCCGAGCATCTTGATTTTCTAAGGCTTGTTGAGTTCTAGTCTTTTCAATACTACTTCGACCAGCTCTTGTTATGCCCCGAGAAGTGGATGTAGGTCTGACTCTTTTCAAAGTTTCCAATTCTTCTCTTAATGAAGCATTCTCAGTCTCCAAAAAGGAAAGACCTTCATCATTAACTGGGACCAGAGCTCCAGAGGAAGAAGGAGATTTTAGTTGTCTCAGTTCTTCTCTTAATGTAATATTTTCTTCCTCTAGAAGTTTATCAATGTTTCTATGCTCTTCAATTTCAAGTTTTAGCACACTCTCTCTTTTATTATGGGCATAGATAAATTTGTCATAACCCCGATCACCACTCAACTATTGGTAATGCCTCTCATAACATTCATAAAGAAGAGGAGTGGCTTCCTTATACTGAAGTCGAAGTTCTTTAATCATTCCTTGAATATCTTCAATCATTTCGTAGTAAGCTACGTTATTCTCCACTACACGATCAAATAAACATTTTAAATACTGGTAAGCCTAAATTGCACGCAGAACTAAGAATGTCAATTATTTATGCTTATGTAAAATCTGCATGACCATGTTTGAAGTAATATGTACATTTCTTTATCAACTCTGTATCATTAGCTGACAACAGTTCCATCCTGGCACTAAACTAGCAAGGAAAAGTAAAAACAGATCAACAACATCACAATTATATTAAATAGTAAAGGAGAAATTCAGAGTACGTAACAAGTTCATTTTATTGATCATAATAGATGAAGGTAAAACCAGAGGTACAAAGAAAAGGGAAAAATAGAGGAAAACAAAAAAAATTCAAATAACATTACACCTTCTCCTTATTCCCCACTACATCTTCAACTAATTTTGAAGAGGGAATTGGTTCTTAAAGTTTCTCGGAGGGGAGCTGACATTGTTCGGAAGAAGCTATTGCCTGCTGAGTTAGCTTAAAATATTGAGGGATAATGGTAATAGGTTCTTGTTCTACCATCATGAAAGAAGATTCATCAGATCCAGCTTCATCTTCTTCTTCTTCTTCAATAGCAGGAGGAGGGTCGTGGATATGTTTATGAAATAATTCAAAGTCTTAATCAACATTCAACCCTTTCAACGCTGCAACCCATCCATCCCTGAAGAAATCAAACTTGCATAGTCCATTTGAGCATAGGCAGTAGTTACATCTTTATTCCACCCTTTCCTCCAACTAGAGCTAAAAGACTTCTTCATAACAGACTTTCTCTTCACCCTTTCCAAGGAAGCATTTTCCCTAAGAAGATCTTCAACAGATTTTACTGTTTATTCAAGATCTTTATTATGTCGTTCAATCTCTTCAAGCTTTCTCTCAACTTCCTCCTTACTGGTAACGACGACCTTCAATTTCTCCTCTATATCCTTGGAAGCGTCTATAACTTTTTATCGATCTAAATCAGCCTCCTTTGCAACATCCACAACTTTTTATTGAGCTTTCTCAGCAGCTTTAATTTAATTCTCCCAAGAATCTTTGTCATTTTCATATTTCTTCCAGGAGTCCACCAAAGATTTTGATAACCCAGCAAGGGCTTCTTCTACTTCACTAGAAGGGGAAGAAGATTTGATAGCTTCATCCTTCTCTAGGATATTATTGAAATACGCCAAAAAATACAAGACAGAGAGAAACTCAAGATTATAATATGATAATTAAAAGTATAATTGAAATTACAAGGTATCATGACGCTTACTCATGCAAAGTGTTGTGTTACCAAATCAGAGACTTTCCCCCGAGGAGTAGAGATCTCAGCATCTCTGAGGTAAAAAAGAGTTCCAGATCAAATCAACTTCCTGGACGTACCAGGACTAATGAATGTAGGAGGACCGTCCTTTAAAAAAGGTATTTCAACCCCAGCAAGTGGAGCACCAACATCAACGATCTTTTCAACAAGACCACTTCTCAATTTTTTCAAAGTTGTAACTCCTTCAGTCAAAGGTGCTACCTCTTTTCGAATAACGACAGCCTTTTCAATTAAAGGTGCTGCCTCTTTCAGAAGAACATGGGGTTTCTTGATGACCTCCTTATTAGGTGTGATTGGCCCCTAAATGGAGAAATATCCTTTTTCTTAGTCCCTTCAGCTAGGGCATCTTCTTTGTTTTATTTTGTCCCATCGGCACCAGGGATAATTTTATCGAAAAGATGAGTCATTCTCCACTTTTTCGTTATCAAATCATTAATGAAGGTAGACAAGTCAGAAGAAGATTCCTCAACAGTTGAAGAATATGCTGGAGCCTTCTTAAGATCAATCACTAAAGGGGGAGCAGTAGGACAGAAAATAAAAGAGGAAGTGGTGTTCCTATATTTCAACAAATAGGAAGCAACCCTCACGTTCTCCCAAACAACGGATTGATACAAACCCCAGATATTCTTCATATCTCTTATATTAATATCACTCTCTAATGGGGATTTTCTTTTACTGTCAACTACAAATTAAAATAATAAACAAAAGTCGATGACACATTTTATAAAATAAAAACAGAGCTAGTATTTAAAAAAATAAAGAACAACCTATCCCATTGCCATAAGGTGGACATCTGGGATCGTGGTAAACGTCTTTCCCCTTTAATGGGGGGTGTTTCCAATTTTTCATCGCAACCCCATGTTCAAAATAATCCCTATTAGAATAAGGGAGATTGACCCTAAGGCTCTATTAGAAAACCTAGTTTTTAAATAAAAGGTGGTTCTCCTGGTGACCCATTTATAAAAAAAACATAATTTCAGGAATCCCTAGACGAGTTCCATGGATTTTATTCAACCTATGTATGACATTAACTACCATCCATGTATTTGGAACTAATTTTGCGGGTACAATATCGAAATATTGGTAGAATTCCAAACACAGTGGATTAGGAGAGAAAGAAAAACCATATTCTTCTACAAAAATAGAGGGAAACCAGTGTCCCTCAGCTAAAGAAAATAAATCAGAAGGATAAGAAGGTTCTTCCAAGTCAAGCCAAGAATGAATCTCAAAATCATCTCTAAAATTATCTAACGACTCGATAAGGTAAATCATGATGACTAACGCAAAGAAAGAAGAAGGAAGGAATAAATTCTTACAGAAAATTAAGGAATCAACTAAGGCAGGTGACATAAAGAACGTTCGAAGAAAAGAGAGAAAATAAAATGTTTGGAAACAAGATAACATATGGTTAAAGACAATCAGATTTTACCGCCTTTATATATGATGCCTTCAAAAATGAGAAAACTAATGATCACAAGTGACGACAGTTGCATTTCGAGTGGCTAATTAAGGGAAAAAGACCCAAGTACCCAAATGATTGCTAAAAACTCAAAATATTTAAAAAAATGCCATTTCATGATCAAGACTATTATGTAAAGTGGAGAATTTTTACAAGTGTTGAAGTTCTGCAATTAATCAAAACATGAGAAATATCCCGAGCAACTTTTTGGGTAAATGTTCCACACTCTCACATCCAACCTCAACTGTGAAACATTGGGGGCTTCTATTGATAAAAAAATTAGTCAGTTCATGTTGACCAGTTATATGAAGACACGTGTCATCCAGCATGGCACAAGTTCAAGTACCGAGCTACTAAAATGTACCGAGCTAGTTAGCGTACCGAGAAACTTATTGGGAATACTAAACGACCAAGACAAATTCAATGTTTATTGTATTAAAATCGTTCCTTATCATGTATAGATGAATATGCCTATTCGATAAATGACTATTATTAATTCACACTAATATCCCAACGGGTATAAATACATTGTAATTCCCTCATGGCAAGGTAAGCAACCATAAGCAAACATAATCAAAATCAAGGCAAGACACTCAGTAATACACAATAGTGGACGTAGGCAATTTTCTTTAAGGCTGAACCACTTTAAAAATCTCTTGTCTTATTTCTTTACTCATAATTATCTGTGCTTAATTAATTACATCAAATCTATTTTTTTACATCAATACTTATTTTAGTTTTTTAAAAGAAAACATAGATATGTAGGATATAACTTTGATAAAAACGTTTTAAAAATAAATCCAACAAGAGAGGATGATTTCTAAACTAAAGAAACCAGATATTAACACTTCTAAGTGAATGCATGACTTTTGAGTCAGATCTACGAGTTTTTATTATCATAAACGACATCCAACTCTAGTGAAGGTGTTAGACGAGAGATTAAAACCAAAGAGTTTTTTGAACAGCTAACCAAAACCCAAAAAACCCAAACTCTTCCTCACAAATTTTTTGAAACAATTTTAACAGTGTGTGGTCTGGGTTTGTTAATTTTCTCTTGATTTATTTTTCTTTCTTCTATCTCTCTTTTTTTTCCCTCAAACTTAAAGTCTCCCAAAGATTGTAAATGTGGGAACCATGGTATATATTTATAGGGAGGTTAGAAGGCTCTGGAATGTTGAACAAAATCAACGTCTAAGATTAAATCTCATTTATTGATGTAAATCACACGGCTCATAATGCGTCGCATTTAAATGAGCGTTGATTGGTTCAAATGGATAGCACACGGATTGTCCTTAAACACATGAAGAACATTGATAGATTTTAATCCAGTGATGTAAAATGAAATTTCAGATAAGTGAGAGTAAACAAACACAAATCCATCCGCTAAATTCTCAACACGTGTAAGGCTCAGATGCACTCTCACACACATGTTTTTGAATTCCAGAGAATCCCATTTTCTAACCCAATATTCTCTAATTCTTTTGGTTCCTACCCGACAGTTTTTAGGAAGGCTTTATATTTGCGAATATAACCCAACCATTTTAAAACCTTAATTTTAATTTCTTAAAAATGGATTTTAAATATTTAAAAACTCCTAAAATTCTTTAAAAAATGTAGAAAAATCATTTTAGGCCAAATTAACACACACACATCATAAATGTAATGAAATTCTCTCCTAGAGTGTGTAGTGTTGCCGATTTACTACCTTGAGGACCAATGTACCTTTGTTGATGAGAAACCTTTGAGACTCTTTGAAGATGCAATGAAGCAACATGGTAGACTCAAAATTTGTCTTCTTTTCCAAACTAGATGAGCTCCTATATAATATAGACTCAAGTGAGTCAAAGATCTAGTGTGATTCATCCCTCCTGCAAGGATTTCAAAGATATTTGGGCGAGGGATCCCCTCCAGCCCTCTTGTAAAGAATTCTAAGGTTTTTGGGTTAGGGACCCCCTCAATCCCTCCTGCAAATATTTTGATGATATTTGGGCAAGGTACACCCTCCAGCCCTCCTGCAAAGAATTTAATAGTACCAAGTCGAAGAACCCCTACTACCCCTCCTATAAAGAATTCAAAGATATTTGGACGAAGGGATCCCTCCAACCCTGTTGCAAATAATTCCAATATATTTGGGTGAGGGACCCCCTCCATCCTTCCTGCAAAGAATTCCAAAATATTTGGGCGAGGTACCCCCTCCAACCCTCCTGTGAATATTTCAAAGATAATTGGGCGAGGGACCCCCTCTATCCCTCCTGTAAAGAATTCCAAGATATTTGGGTGAGGGACCCCGTCCAACCTTCCTGCAAAGAATTCAAAGATGTTTGGGCAGGTGACCTTCTCTAGCCCTCCTAGAAAGATTTCCAAGATATTTGGGCAAGGGACCTCCTCCAGCCCTCCAACAAATAATTCAAAGATATTTGGGCAAGGGACCCCCGCCAGCCTTCCTATAAAGAATTCAAAGATATTTGGGAGAGGGACTCCTTCAAGCCCTCCTGCAACGATTTCAAATATATTTGGGGGAGGGTCCCACTACAGCCCTCCTACATAAAATTCCAAGATATTTGGGCGAGGGATCCTCTTCATCCTTCTTGTAAAGAATTCAATGATATTTGGGCAAGGGACCCCCTCCAGCCCTCCTGCAAATAATTCAAAGATATTTGGGTGAGGGACCCCCTCCAACCCTCCTAAAAATATTTCTAAGATATTTGGGTGAGGGACCCCCTCAATATCTCCTGCAAAGAATTCAAAGATATTTGGGTGAGGAACCCCTTTTATCCCTCCTGCAAATAATCCCAAGATATTATGGCGAGGTACTCCCTTTAGACCCTCCTGTAAAGAATTTAAATACATTTGGGAGAGGGCCCCCTCTAGCCCCTCCTTCAAATAAGTTTCAATGATATTTTTTAGAAGTAACCCCTCCAGGACCTTGTTGAAGTTCAAAAGATAGTTTGGGCAAGGGACCCCTTCCCCCTGAATTAAAACTAGTTGAAATGATGCCTGAGTAAGGGAGTCCACAAACAAGGGGCCCCTCTGCTAAGACCAATTAAAATGGAAAATCTAGGGAATAAGTCCACAGTGAAGGACTCCTCTAGAAAGGTTCAAACAAAATCTAAAATACTGTGGGAGGGTCCAAGTAGTGGCCCAAAAAGTAAAATAGGAAAGGATGAGGGGGTTTACCATGAATAACCCTTCATCATGAAAAAGTTTTTATATTATAAAACAAAATTATTAACACCTATTTTCTTGTACATGTTGCCTAATTGAGCAAGCATAGCTCAAATAGGCCAGTTTTGGATCTCTTGGGAGTTTTGGCTAGGTGTCTAAGGAACAAGGTTTGTAGAGAAATATCAACCACCTACCACTTTAAGATTAAGAAAATAGTATAAGAAAGACCCTGGGGGTCACCCAGTCCCTACACAGTTCACACACAGTTATAACTGAAGTGAGCAACTAATGGGTTGCTCATAAGAATTAAACTTTTTATAAAGATTTTAGAGAGGAGGGTCCTCAAGCCCCCTCAATTTTAATGATTTTGGAAAATGTGGTCCTAGAGGCCCCTCTAAAGTTTACAAAGTTTATACAACAAGTTAATGTATCAAAATATATTTACCAAATCAGACATTTTATCTCCATTAGGAGACATATTTACTTTTTAACTTTGGTTCACACCAGGTGTCATCTATTAGAGGAGATAGGCGGCTGCAGGCTTAATAGGAATAAAAGGTACATTACAAACCTTGTCCCTCACCAACCCCCACTGATTTGGTGCCCAAAATTCCCAACTCATCCCTGTCATGACTCATGAGAGATCATAAGAATGATATGTCTATAATCAATGACAATATTTGAGCTCCTATACCCGAAGAAACCGTTGACATAATTCATAAAGTTATATGCTCACAAAGAAAGTCCACTTTCTTAACAAGAAGTTAAACATTCATGATCCATGGACTGTTGTCCTGTTACAGGTAGGAAAAAAGTTCACTTCCATTTATTAGTTGTGTGGGATGGACTAGAACAACTTGGGCAATTACACATTCATCCATTTATTAGTATCTTAGTCTTTCAATGCTTTCCTAGTTAGAGTAGGAGTAATACTAGTATGAATTGGTAATTTTGCAATAGAGTTGTCACTATTCTTTCACTTGTGTTTTTCTCTTCGTTGGATTCAACTGGTAATGATACATCAAATAGCATTCTCCTCGCTTCATGACACCCTGCGACTTGAACCTATGACCATATTGTGATACCACCTGATCCAAATGGGATCGTGTGTCCCATATGGTTCTTAGATGGAAATGGGGGAACATTTTGTATCACTTAAGCCCATAAGGTTTGTGAGAGTTCTATAAAAGTATTATGAATACATAGCACAAAACGATAAAAGTATTATGAATACATAACACAAAACAATAATACTTACATTTGACATTATTTCACGTGAACTGTTCCTTCACGTTTTGGAAATTGAAAGGTAATGGGTTTGATATACCTCGATAATTTAGGAGTTATGTCTTTATAGGTTTCATCTTTGACAAATACTTATTGGTTTCACTGTAAACTGTATAAATCCATAAGAGTCCTAGGTCTTTGAATATTTTTGTAATGTTTGATTTATTATCTTCCCGTGTTTTGATATACCTCGTCCCTAAATGTAATATGTGTTTTTAATGAAGTTTTTCTCCAAATTTTATTTCAAATATGGTCTAACTAAGTATGCTATCATTTATTTTGTAACAATGATATCCCGTGTGCTTTAAGCTCAAGAACAGTCTCATATTCAAGTTCTTACTTCTGTAGCTTACGCGATTGCTTATTTAACTCTATCTCTATATGATATTTTATTTATTCCCTTTTCAATCTATGTTTTTTATTACGTAATTATTTAATTCAAATATTGAAATGAAATCTATTTGGTTTGGTGATTTGAGAGTTAAGCATGTAGAACATATACTTATTCCAGTCCTTCAGTAGTCATTAGAGTTCGTGTTGTGTTGTTTGGAAATAATAGCATCTTCTAATGATGATTTTAATGTCTAGGTTTGATTTTATGGCCATGTTTGGATTTAAGTATATGGAAATGAGATCAATATTTTTTCCATTGTTCGAGTTGTGTGAAATTGTATCCTCCCCGAATGGAAAAGTCTTCTAAAGCATTGGTGATGGAAACATAGATGTAAATTCAAAGTCTTGTAAAATATTGATTCCAACCTTCATAGTCATGCCTCTTTACCCTATAAGATAACACTTGTATTGAATCTACTAAACTTGTCATGGTTACTGAGTGGAAGAAAAATATATAAAAATAGTCTAGTCACTTTAGGTGAGGTAAAATTTTAGATACCATGGAAGACATCATCTTATTTTTTTGATCATGTATGCTAATTTTGATTTCACCATGTATGCTTTGTTGTTTAGTTTAACTTTTAGGAATTTAGTTATTTATTACTTTTTTACACATGACATATTTGTTGCTTGTTAACACACATTTTCTCCCACATATATCCATACTGTTTCATAGGTGAATCAACCCACGGACTGCACTATAACTTTTTTTCACCTTATTATCTCCATGACATTATGTTTACATATGTTAATTTAAATTGTTTTATTTGTTTATAGTTTCTCCTTTTTCTCAGTTTCATGTATATCACCACATATCTTTTTTGCTCAGTTTCATCTTTTTTTCTCAGTTTCAGTAACTAATATGAAGATATAAAAATTTGATAGGGTTTTTAAAGATAGTCATCTATAGGAACTATTAAAAAAGATTACTTCTTTATTTAAGGCAACTGACACTATTTTTTTATTGCATGTGAAAGCTTTTTGTGGGCAAGGCAAGTCATTGAAGTCGTTTTGTTAGAGGGAGCATTCTTCAAGATTGAGTGTTTACTTAGCTTACATCGTTTTATGTTAGGAGTTGATGGATGTTTATGTATTTTTTCTAATGAGACAAGTGAAATTGTGTAGAGATATTTAGATTTATGGACACGATTTTGGAATTTCTGTTGCATAGGGAGATTATACAAGTTTGAATTCTAATTATAGTTTCATAAAAAAATGTATGGTATATATGTTGAAATAGGATTTCAAATATGTCATATATTATTTTTAAGACTTTTTTCTATAATTATATAGAAGATATTATGGAATTGATGAAATTCTAATTTTGGTGCAAAAAAAATATGTTTAAAAGATGACCTTTTTTCCGTATCAAAAGGGTCCCGTGGGCAATGATATTTTGAGATGGATTAATTCCTATCTCTAAAAATCCCTTTGAGATGGCTATTGTTGTCTCAAAAAATAGTTTTAAAAGATGGATTTTTCTCCGTCTCAAAACGATTCTGGGAGAAATGACCTTTTGAGACGGCGTATTTCCCGTCTCAATTTTTTTTTAGATGGTTGTTTTCGTCTCAAAAATATTTTTAAATGGGGGTATAATATTACACCCCTTTTCCTTTTCAAATGGCATAACAAAAGCCTTTTGAGACGGCCTCAGGAAATTTTGAGACGGCTGGAGAACCATCTAAAAAAATTGTAGTGTAATGCCAAATATTTTGAGTTCGACTAGAGGGTGCATGCCACCAAAGATTACTTTCATTTTTGAAGGATTGGCGAGTAGGTAGTCAATGGAACTTCACATATTCCACCAATAGACGTTAATGAGAACCCCCTGCCACCTCACAACTATGGTTGAAGTGGTAATATGCTTAACTACTGCCAAGTTTCATTTTCTTAGAAGTTTGAACAGCCTGCTCTAGTGTAAAAAGTTTTTTGCAACAAACAGTTTTATGAGAACACTCCTTGTAAGAAATACAAACTCTGACTACAATGAAGAAAATGAACACTAGTAATTTTTTGCCAGCACTTTTATGCATGATTTATCTACCTACATTGTGCGGTGGGTAGACCAGACTTATTTTTTCTCTTTCTTAAAAGAATAGTAGCATCTCTACTAGATTAGAATAGGGCCCATCATATAAGGAACTTTCCTCATTATACTTCGGGGAATATCCATCCCAAGGGAAAATTTTATTGAGCAAAGTCCATACGGACAAAATAGATAATTCTTTTACACAAGACCAGCAGGAGGGCGTCCTCCTAGTAGTAATAATAAAAAAATAATATACATTTTTTATCATTTCATACAAAATTATAGTACATAGAACAAGTTTTAACCTATGTTACCAACAAATTTGTTTTACTTGAGCAGTTTTTAGAAAATATGGAGAAGGAGGTCAACCCCCTCCTCTCTAAAGTTCTTATTTTTCTAAGACAAACAGGTTCCTAAGAAAAGTTTGGAACAAGGACCTCTAAGACCAGGCATAATTTTTAGTATAAGAAAATAATTATTTTCTTTACTTATGACATCTGTGAAGTTTATTCAAAGTTTGTGGGAAGGAGAAAGGCTAACTCCATCTCCCAGTTACTACCTAAGAAATGAATGTGCATAATAAAGTACCCTATAGTGACATGGGGGTGCGATAAAAATTACAACTTGCTCACCCTATATGCATGCACCCGAAGTTAGAGGGGCAACTTATGAAATGATAACTTTCTCATATCTCATGAAAGTACCCCACAGTTAGAGAGGAATCTTCAAAAAAATTAACTTGCTCATCCTATATGCAAGTACCCCAAGGTTAGAAGGGAAACTTCAAAATTTTAACTTGCTCAGTTATATGCAAGTACCCCACAGTTAGAGGGGTAACTTAAAAAATTTAACTTGATCATTTTATATGCAAGTACCGCACAGTTTGACGGTCAACTTCAAACATTTAACTTGCTCAGTTATATGTAAGTACCCCACAGTTAGAGGGGCAACTTCAAAAATTTTACATTGCTCACCTATATGCAAGTACCCCACAATTGGATGGGCGTCTTTAAAAATTTAACTTGCTAAATTAAATGAAAATACCCCCCAGTTAGAGGGGCAGATTCAAAAATTTTAACTTTCTCAGCTATATGCAATTACCCCACGGTTAGAGGGGTAGCTTCCAAAATTTAACTTGCTCAGCTATATGCAAGTACCCTACAGTTAGAGGGAAAAATTCAAAATTTTAACTTGCTCAGCTCATATGCAAGTACCCCACAGTTAGAGTGGCAGCTTCAGAAACAATAACTTGCTCAGCTCATATGTAACTACCCCACAGTTAGAGGGGATACTTTAAAATTATAACTTTCTTATGCAAGTACCCCGCAGTTAGAGAGGAAGCCTCAGAAAAAATAACTTGCTCAGCTCATATGCGAGTACCCTACAGTTCGAGGGGAAACTTCAAAATGATAACTTGCTCAGCTCACATGTAAGTACCCAAGCGTTAAAGGAGCATTTTCAAAATAATAACTTTCTTAGCTCATATGCAAGTACCACGCATTTAGAGGGGCAACTTCAAAATAACAACTTGCTCAGCTCTATGCAAGTACCTCGTAATTAGAGGGGCATCTTAAAAAATGATAACTTAATCATATCTCATACAAGTACCCCCATGGAATATTCGGTAGTTCTAATTGAAAAAATGCTCATAGTAAATAGAGTACGTTACAATTAATAGACATCAGCATAAAATAAAATAAAAAAGATATCCTCAATGTACTTTTCCACATTTAGAAATAAAACTTTCTAAGAAACAGCTACAAGTAAATCACGTATGGTAGTTTAATACCTGAGGAGTGCGCAATATAGCACTCTCAACATGCTCCTTGGAACTAGGAATAGTCACTTCATTAACCAGAAAACAAGGAAACAAGGGTGTGATGATGAGCACACTTGAACAGTAAAATCATGAAGAAAATGGGAAGTGGAAAGGAGAAAAAGGTATGACAGTATAATACCTCTCTCATAGTTACTTCCTCAACATGTTCCATAACTATCGGAACAGTCGTCTCAGTTACTTGAAAAAAAGGAAATAGGGGTGTGATGGCGAGCACACTTGCACAGTAAAAGAAAGAACAAAAGGGGAAGTAGAAAGGAGAAAAGGGTAGGACAATATAATACCTCTCTCATAGCTACTTCCCTAAGATGTTCCATAGCTTTCGAAACATCCGCAACACTAACCTGAAAATAAGAAAACATGTAAGTGTTAGCGAACACTTGCACAGTACAAGAAAGTTTGAAAGTTATGATATACCAAGTGTTTACCTAGATAGTTTCATATGAGACACTATTAAGAGGTCCCACAATGATAGGGACAGCTGAAGCACTGACCTAAACAAATTTATTCATGGCGAGGGAGTCCACTATGAAGGAACCCTCTGCCAAGACAAAAACAAAATGAATGAATGATAATGAGGGAGTCCACTGTGAGGGACCCCTATGCAAATACCACGGAAAAGAAAGGATTTGCGAGGGGTACCTTAGCCATTCCAAATCAAATTTTGGAATGATGTAATGGCACGAAACTTTCATATTCTATGATGAAGTGATTGTTTCATACAAAACCATTTGGTCTACCTAACACAAATAGTTTTGTATGGGGGACTAATGTAGAAGGGTGTCCATAAGCTATTCTAAAATATCTTAGGGAGATTGAGCCCACTTAAAGGGGCTCACACTGCCCAAGTTATCAAGAAAATATTTAGAGTGCGAGGACACACCTTGAGTGGCCCTATGACCAAGCATAATACCTAGATGAGGGAACTCACAACGAGAAACCCCACTACTCAAGAATGAGGCCACAGAAAAAGGCCAATGACGAGGGGCCTCACCACTAAAAACCCATCTAAACAGGATAGAAGGTCGCTGAAAAAGGCTAAGAACCAAGTGACTCACCTTGAGTAACCCCTGTAAACAAGATAGAAGGTCACTTAAAAAAAGGCTAAAGATAAGGGGTCTCACCATGACCAATCATTCTAAACATGATAAAAGGCTACAAAAAAGATAGGGTAAGGGGACTCACCATAATCATCCCCTCGGCCCAAGTTGATACCCTTGTAAAGGAGGTCCACAACAAGTGGCCTCATCTATAAAACCTAGAATAAAGGGGCAGTGCATTTAATGAACCTAGTGGTAATGATGGAGAAATCCTAGGGTCCCCCAAAGTTGAAAACTGTAATTATGGCGGACAACGATTTTTGATCTTCCCAACACAACAGATTTTTCACGAGGGGATAATGTAGAGGGGTATTTTGGATTTGTCATAAAATTTGGGAGAGGCACCCCCTCCATCCCTCCTTTGGGTGAGGGACCCCCTTCAACCCTCCTTCAAAGAACTATAAGATATTTGGGTGAAGGACCCTCTCCATCCCTCATATAAATATTTCAAAGATATTTGGGTGAGGTACCCTTACAGCCCTCCTGCAAAGAATTCAAAGATATTTGGGAGAGGAACAACCTACAGCCCTCTTGTAAAGAATTACAAGATATTTGGGTGAGCTACCCCCTTTAGTCCTCCTGCAAAGAATCCAAAGATATTTAGGTGAGGGACTGCATCTATCCCTCTTGCAAAGAATTCAAATATATTTGGGCGAGGCATTCCCTCCATCCCTCCTACAAAGATTTCAAAGATATTTAGGACAGGGACCCACTCCAGCCCTCCTGCTAAATTTTAATGATATTTGGGACATGGATCCCCTTCAACCCTCCTGGTAAGAATTCAAAGATATTTGTTTGATGGACCCCCTCCATCCTTCCTACAAATAATTCAAAGATATTTGGTCGAGCGATCCCTCTAGCCCTCGTGCAAAGATTTCATAGATATATGGGCGACAGACCCCCTTCGACCCTCTTACAAAAGAATTCCAAGATATTTGGGCGAGGGACCCCCTCTATCCCTCCAACAAAGATTTCAAAGATATTTGGGCGAGGGACCCCCTCCAGCCCTCCTGTAAAGAATTAAAAGATATTTGGGCGAGGGACCCCATCCATCCCTCTTGCAAATAATTCTAAGATATTTGGGCGAGGGAACCCATCTATCCCTCCTACAAAGATTTCAAAGATATTTGGGGGAGGGACCCCCTCCATCCCTCCTGCAAAGAATTCATAGATATTTGGGCGAAGGACCCCCTCTATCACTCTTGTAAAGAATTTAAAGATATTTAGGTGAGGGACCCCCTCCAGCCCTTCGACAAAGAATTCAAAGATATTTGGGTGAGGGACCCCCTTCAGCATTCCTGTAAATATTTTAAAGTAATTTGGGGGAGGGACCCCCTCCATACCTCGTGCAATGATTTCAAAGATATTTGGGGGAGGGAATCCCTCCATCCCTCTTGCCAAAGAATTCCAAGATATCTAGGCGAGGGACCCTTCTATCCCTCTTGCAAAGAATTCAAAGATATTTGGACGAGGGACCCCCTCCAGCCCTCCTACAAAGAATTCAAAGGTATATGGTTGAGGGATACCCTCCAGCCCTCCTGTAAAGATTTCAAAGTTATTTGGGGGAGGGACCCCCTCCAACCCTCCTATAAATGATTCCAAGATATTTTTGTGATGGAACCCTTCGAGCCCTCCTATAAATAATTTAAAGATATTTGGGCGAGGGACCCCCTCCAGACCTCCTATAAAATATTCAAAGATATTTGGGTGAGGCACCCTTGCATTCCCTCCTGCAAAGAATTCAGTTGCATTTAGGCGAGGGACCCCTCCAGCCCCTACATCAAAGAAGTTTCAACAATATTTTGATAAGGAACCCCACCAAGACCTCCTTGAAGTTCAAACAAATTATTTGGATGAGCGACCCCTTCCCCCTAGAACCAAAACCAAAACCAAAACTAAATGAAATGATAAATGGGCAAGGGAGTCGACAAACGAAGGACCCCCTTACCAAGAACAACTAAAATGGAAAATCTAGTGAAGAAGTCAATAGTAAAGGACTCCTCTAGCAAGGTTCAAACGAAATCTGAAATATAGTGCGAGGGTCTAATTAGTGTCTTAAAGAGCAAAAAAGGCAAGAATGAGGGGGTTTACCATGAATAACCCTTCATAATGAATTTTTTTTTTCTGTAATATAAAAAAAGTACTAACACCTATTTTCTTGCACAGGTAGCCTAGCTGAGCAGGCATGGCTCAAATAGGTTAGTTGGGATCTCCTAGGAGTTTTGGCTAGGTGACTGAGGAACAAGGTTTATTGAGAAAGATCAAACACTTAGTACTTTAATATTTAGAGAATACTAGTAGGAAGAACCTAGGGGTCACCCAATCCTTACATAGTTCACACCTAGTTATAACTGAAGTGAGCAACCAAGGCGTTGCTCACAAGAATTAAATTTTTTATAGAGATTATAGAGAAGAGGGTCCTTAAGGCCCCCCTCAAGTTTAATTATTTTAGAGGAGGTTATCCTCGAGGCCCCTCTCAAGTTTAGAAAGTTTGTACAACAAGTTAATATTTCAAAAGATATTTACCAAATCAGATATTTTGTCTTCGTTAGGAGACATATTGGTTTTCGAACTTTGGTTCACATCAGGTGTAATCTACCAGAGGAGACAGATGACTGCAGACCTAGTAGGGACAAAACGTACATTGCAGAGCTTGTCCCACACCAGCCCCCTCAATTTTGGCACCCAAAGGTGCTAACTCAGCATTAGTGCCCAAGTACAAGTAGGAACCCTGGGCAACGTCAAGTTACAATAAAAAACACAAGTCATATTGTTACTCTGTCAAAATTACACTAGACCGACTAGTATTACCTCCTTGCTCTCTTCCTACGTGCTAAGTGCTTGTTTCTTCACTCCCACAGTGACAACCATAATTCTCAGGAGATGCTCTTGAGAAAAGTGACTATTATTATTGTGAAGTTCATCTTCTTACAAAAGGTGGTTCTAGGTTTGGTTTCATTTTTACCAAAAAGGGAAGCTTTTACCAGAAGCTTCTCTAGAAGATCTTGAGAACCTTGAAGACAGATTTCATTGAAATGGGTCACGCCTCACCCATTTTAGTATCTTACAGGACCCTGATCACACTACCCTACTACATAAAGGATCAAATTTCCATAAGTAAATGATCCCCAACTGAAAAGGATTGGAGAAAAAGTTATTGAAGGGAAGAGAATCGAATTTGTGATATGAGGTGATTTATTGAGGTTTGGAAATAGAGTGTGTGTTCCATATAATGCCCAACTAAAGATGCAAATTTTAGAGGAAAGCCATTACTCAAGATTCACATTGCATCCTTGATGTACAACGATGTATAGGGATCTTCGAGAAGTATTTTGGTGGAATAACATAAAAAGGGAGATAGCAAAATTTATATCTCAGTGTTTGGTTTGGCAATAAGTAAACGTTGAAGCTCAAAAAGCATTACTATTACAACAACATCTACCTATCCTTGAGCTGAAATGGGAACATATTACTATGGATTTTGTTACAAATTTACGAAGGAGTTCAAATGGTAATGATTATATTTTATTAATTTTTTATAGACTAACTAAACCTGTGTGACACCCCGACTAATTAAATACCGGGTAGCTACTCCTTTATTAAATTAATTCAAAATGCCAAGTTGGTCCAGTTAATAGCATCACTGTCGAAAACATTTTAATGATTACTAACCACCTAGTATTTAAAAAGTAAGTTGCCAAATTTTAATTTAAGTCTGATTAACATGCAACAAGTGTAAAGAAGAATAATAACACCATTCACCATAACGAAGTAAATAGAGTAACCATCACATAAAGTAAATAAAGTCTGGAGGAAAAACTCCTCACTACAATCCCACAACTGAAATAAGTAAACCAATACTAAGACAATACATGCCAAAGTCTGAAAACTGTAATGGAAATGTAACTCTAATAGAAATGGGCAACATGCCCTACAACAGATAGATAATGAATCTGGAATCCAAGTGATAAAAGCGTCTACAAGCAAATCCCTGTAGCTTCCACAAACAGCTACAGCTCGTCACCTGAATGAGTATCCTATGCATGGTGTCCTTGTGGCTGGGCACCTAAAATGGTTTTACAAAGAAAATAGATTTGAAAGCAAACGGGTTAGAGCTCGAATGTGGAGATATTTTAAAAACCTACAAGTGATTTAAAATCATTTAAAACATTAAATGCAAAGTACATGTTAGGACGTGCACTCACATGATATTCTCACCTCTCGTCTAACTGTGCACTCCTAACGTAAGTACCCATCTACAACGACACAAACCACTAGCTAAGTGCCATCATATCTAGCTAGACTGTCATAGGTCCTACCCTTATTACTCGGTTCTATTAACATTATAATGCTCGTAACTAAGTAGGGGTTTAACGTAAACTCAGATGCTCAATATGCAATATATTTCACTATCAGCTAACTCGTTATGTTTCTCGAAAAAATGCCGTAATTATATTCACAACATTAACATGAAGGTTCCCATTAATTAAGTGTATATTATTCACATCATAAATATACAATACAAGCATCCTGAGAACTAAGCTGCGGTGCACACATACTCTGCTATCCATCCCGGTACATCACGTACATAAGGATTACATATTTCGAATCTCTCAGGTATAGTTCACAGATAACAACATCACAGATAATGGAGGCGAACACAGTCACATCACATGGGTCACGCACATACCTACGCTCCCACGATCAGCGGACTTATTAATATCCCAATAAGTCTTTCTATGACCTATGTTCATCAAGGTAACCAGTCTAAATCCGGGCAACACAAGGATTAGAGGGCCCTAAGAGAACGCAAACCTCCCGTGATAGCAGATATGGTAGGTATGCCATACACACAATTAATATTTCAATACTAAGTAAACACGCATCTTAGTAATCAACGTAGTTTAATCGTAGTACGTGTCGCATTCTCGTACCAACTTATAATTATCACAATTTATACGATTCCGGTTTATAATCATACGTGCCATAATTTATTCTCACGTCTCAACCCAAACCGTCCATTTAATTTAACTCACTTGTATATAATTTCCTTCTCATAAATACCCAAATGTCCCAAATCTATCATTACATCATCATCGGAAAAGTTATCTATCTCCTCGAACGAGTTTGCGGGACTCCAAAAATCAAAACAGTCTAAAAAGGCCCAGACTGCCAACTCGTTAGAAGTCTCGTTCGAACGAGACTGTTCGAACGAGATTCCACTGTCAGCTCGTTAGAAGTCTCGTTCGAATGAGACTATTCGAACGAGATCCAGTTCGTTCGAACGAACTGTACCTTCTAACGATATCTCGTTCGAACGAGATATCGAATGAAACTGCCCCTCGTTAGAAGCGACTGGTCAACTCGTTAGAAGCTCGTTCGAACGACCTGGGTTGGTTTCTAACGAGCTACCAGCTGCGAGCCCAGAAATTCCAAAATCGTTTTTCACCCAATTTCTACTCCTCAAATCTCCTCTAAACTTCGTCCCAACTATGTTTTAAGGTATCTAATCAATCCTAAACATATATAGTCACATCCTAACATGTTTTAAGGTATTAATTTGTCATAAACATCATTAAATCACAAATCTCTACACTTTTCCCCAATTTCTCAAGAACATGAACCCAAAAATTAGTAATCTTCAATTTGTCCTTTCTAGATCCGTTTTTATTACATCCAACATACATTAATACCAGAATAATCATCTCTATGTGATTATACATGCAATTTTGTCCTCAATATTCAAGTTCTAAGTCCAATCAATATGGGTTTTCATTTATCTTCCAAGAACAATTATCAATTCTCAAATTCTCTAACATGGAAGGAACATATTTTGAATTTAAAAGTAATTAAACCACTTTCCTCTATTGTCTCTGAATTTGGTGTTGATTTGGTAAGGATTTCTGTTGAATTCCTTCTCTTCCTCTCCCTCTCCAAGCTATCTTCTCCAAAGGTGGCTATGGTGGCTAGGGTTTTCTTTGGGAAAGTTGGAAACCTAAATGATAACCTCCGTAGCCTATTGGGTCATTAAGGGTTGGTTAGTGGGTTTAGTGGGTCTATTCCCAATCAGATTTACTCCTCTAATTTTCGTCATTTTTAATTCCTAAAAATACGAAATTACCAAAATACCCTTTATATTGCCGGTATGGCCTAAAAATACCCCAGGACCCAAACTACACCCCCGGCTAGTGTTTTCTGACTATCTCGACCCTTCCGGATGCGTTGGCACACTCAAAATGACCATACGGTTTAAAAAATTTAAATTCACTTTTATAATTAAAATAATACACCATGACGCGGCGGTCACACGCTTCTCAACAAAATTTCCAAAATGCCGTATATCAATCTCACGACAAATTTTTTTAGAATTCAATATTCATATAAAAACATGTATGCACATAATCAAATACCAACTCGCATCTCGTTAGTATTTTTAACCCGGATTAATTTCCAATTAATACGCATTTAATTAATTAATCCCAAAAATAAATATAGCCAAAAATACGGGGTATTACATACTTCCCCCCTAATAACTGAATTTCGTCCCGAAATTCGAAACTAGAAAGTACCTGCTAAAAACAACTCTGGATAACGTTCGCGCCTCTCATCCTCGCGCTCCCATATGGACTCCTCGACATTGTGATGTCGCCACTGAACACGCACTAACGGAACTATCTTTGACCGCAGTTTCCTCTCGCTTCGGTCCAAACTAGTAATCGGCCCCTCCTCGTAGGAGCTATCCGGCTGGAGATCGATGTCCTCCACAGCAATGTGAGAATGAGCCAAATTATCCCTAAGGTATTTCCTCAGCGAGGAAATATGGAACACATCGTGAATCTGATGCAAATGCTCCGGTAACCCAAGTCTATACGCAACCAGTCCGATCCGCTCAATAATAGGAAACGGCCCCACATACCTCGGTGCCAACTTCCCCTTCTTCCCGAAATGCATAATCCCCTTCATAGGAGACACTCTGAGCAAAACCTGGTCCCTCACTTGGAACTCTCTGAAAAACCTCTTCGCATCAGCGTAACTCTTCTGCCTGTCTTGAGCTACCCGAATGCGACTCCGAATCAACTCAATCCTTGCCGAAGTATCCTGAATCACTTCTGGCCCAAGTAGTTTGTTGTCCCCCACCTCTAACCAACATGTTGGGGAACGACAAGGCCTACCGTACAATGCCTCAAACGGAGCCATGCCAATAGTGAACTGATAGGAGTTATTGTAAGCAAACTCCACCAGTGGAAGGTACTGCTCCCATCCACCCCCGAAGTCAATAATGCACATGCGTAGCATGTCTTCCAACATCTGATTTGTGCGCTCGGTCTGCCCATCAGTCTGAGGATGATAAGCCGTACTCAACCGCAGTTCCGTGCCCATGGCCTCCTGGAAACTCTCCCAAAACCTCGAAACAAATATCTTGTCTCTGTCAGACACGATATTTAGGGGCACACCGTGAAGTCTCACAACCTCTGAAATGAAGAGCTGGGCATACTGTCCCGTAGTGTAGTCAGTCCTTACGGGTAAAAAGTGAGCGACTTTGGACAACCTGTCCACAATTACCCAAATGGAGTCGTGACCCCTCTGCGACGTAGGCAACCCCGTGATAAAGTCCATGGATATGCTCTCCCACATCCACACCGGGACCTCCAACGGCTGTAGCAATCCTGCCGGTCTCTGATGATCCACTTTTACAAGCTGACAAGTGGCGCATTTCGAAACAAACTCAGCGATATCTCTCTTCATACCGCTCCACCAATATTGGCGTCTCATGTCTTGGTACATTTTGTCCCCTCCGGGATGTACCGCGAACCGTGAGCTGTGCGACTCTGACATCACATCGTGTCGCAATTCCTTCCCTTTCGGAACTACCAATCTCCCATTGAAGCGCAATCCCCCATCTGAGCTGACGGTATAGGACTCGGCTCCCTCTCCTAGTAATCGAACTATCTGCTCCTGACAGAACGAGTCATTAGCCTGTGCCCGTACTACCTTTGTGACAATCTGCGGTGTAACGGTCATCACAGACATGAAAGATCGGGCCACTGCATCCTGGTGTCCCAATTCCTTCCACTTTTCCTTCCACACCTCTGCCACCTCATCTGCTGGCCTACGGCTCAACGTGTCTGCTACCACGTTAGCCTTACCTGGGTGATATTGGATATCGAACTGGTAGTCTTTCACAAACTCAAGACACCTACGCTGCCGCATATTCAACTCTTTCTGCGTGAGCAAGTACTGTAGGGACTTGTGGTCCGTGAACAGTTGGAACTTCTCCCCCAAAAGATAGTGCCTCCAAATCCGTAGGGCAAATACCACTGCCTCCAACTCCAAATCATGCGTGGGGTAATTCTTCTCATGAGTCTTAAGCTTACGGGAAGCATAAGCTACGGCCTGTCTCTCCTGCTGCAATACACCTCCAAGTCCTTGCAAAGACACGTCGGTGTAAACCAAATACTCAACTCTCGGTCTCGGCAATGCTAACACAGGTGCTAAGGTCTATTTATCCTTCAATTCATCGAATGCCAACTGACAGGCATCACTCCAGATAAATGGCACACCCTTACGAGTCAGATGTGTCAAAGGATCTGCTATCTTGGAGAAACCCCGAATAAACCTCCTGTAGTATCCTGCTAGACCCAAGAAACTACGAATCTCCGTCGGTGTCGTGGGCTGTCCCCACTCCCTCTCCGCGGATACTTTCCCCGGATCAACAGATATTCCCCGATCGGAAATAATATGTCCCAAAAACTGGACCTCCTTCAGCCAAAACCCGCATTTCTCATATTTTGCATACAACTCGTTCTGACGAAGTGTCTGCAAAACCTGCCTCAAATGCTCGGCATGCTCCTCCTCTGTCTGGGAGTAAACCAGAATATCATCAATGAAGAAAATGACAAACTGGTCTAGGAAATCCTTGAACACTCTATTCATCAAGTCCATAAACACTGCTGGAGCGTTGGTCAAACCAAAAGGCATGACCCGAAACTCGTAAGAACCATATCTCGATAAGAACACGGTCTTCGAGACATCCTCCTCCCGGATACGTAACTGATGGTATCCCGATCTCAAATCAATCTTCGAGAAGAAAGAAGCTCCTCTCAACTGGTCGAATAAGTCATCGATTCGAGGCAACGGATACTTATTCCGTATCGTGACTTTATTCAACTCTCGGTAGTCCACACACAATCTCAGTGAACCGTCCCTCTTCTTCACAAACAAAACTGGAGTGCCCCAAGGTGAGGTACTCCTGCGAATAAAGCCCTGACCTAACAGCTGCTCTATCTGATCCCGTAACTCCCTCATCTCAGCTGGAGCTATACGGTACGGTGCGCGTGCTATAGGTCTCGTACCCAGTAGAAAATCTATAACAAAGTCTATCTCTCGACTGGGGGGTAAGCCTGGTATCTCCTGAAACACATCCGAATACTCCCTGACAACTGGGATAGAATCTAAAGGAATCACTACCTCCTTAGAGGTATCCTCCTCAATGTAATACAGATGAGCGATCGATCCTCCCTCTGGGCGAGGCATCGCCACTACAAACATCTTTTACCCCGGAATGGAAAAAACAATGCTCCCGCTGAAGCAATCAATCATGGACCTATAAGCTACGAGCCAATCCATACCGATAATCACATCGTGAACATGCATATCTAATGCCAACATGTCTGCAGGTAATAACAAACCACCAATCTCTACCCCCACTCCCCGGCATATAAAGAAAATAAGTGACCCACTCCCCAATGGTGAGTCGACACACGTCACTGTGATCTCTGCCGTAGCTAACAATCCTAAAGCTTTCGCGAAGTGTGTAGCTATAAAACAATGTGTAGCCCTCGTATCAAACAATACCCGACCTATAGTGCCATGGATAGGAAACGTAACCTCAATCGCGGGCGGTGCCTGTGGAACTGCAGCCTGGTGGACATTGTAGACACGTCCATACTGTAGCTGCCCCTGCTGAACTGGGACTGCTGGAATGGGTGGCAATGCTGCCATATGTGGCGGTGCGGGAAACATAGGCCTCTGTGGCTCCTGGCGAGCACCCTGCTGCTGCTGCTGTTGTGGGGCCCTGCCCCTATCAGGACAATCCTGTCGCTTATGGCCAGTCTTGCCACAAACAAAATACTTCCCTGGGAAGTTCCCTCCTCTCTGCCACCGCGGCCCCCGGCCCTGGTGGCCGTTACCGTTCCTCCCTTGGCCCTGCTGGCCCTGGTGAAACTGTTGCCCATTTTGCCCCTGTTGGCCCTGATGGCCGTTTGGACCCTGATGGCCCTGACGGAAACCTCCCTGTCCCTGTCTGTAGTTCCCTGATCGGAACCTCTTCTGATCCCCATGCTGGGTACCCTGCTCACCCTGTCTCTGCCCCTGAACAGATAGTGCCCCACCGTCACCATGTCCTCCAGTCCTGCCCTGATGGCTAGACTCTCCCGACCTCTTGTCCTCAGCCATATGAAAGCGGTGGTCCTGGCAGTGTAACAAAGCAGCGTTAACCACATCAGAGTACGTGGCCAACGAAAGGTTCCCCAACAGATGCTGACGGATCCTCCATGTCAACCCGTCCGTGAACTTCTCAATCTTCTTCTTCTCTGGAACGATATTCAACAGATTCGTGAACTCGGCCTCATACTCGGCCACGGTCTTACCCTCTTGTCTCAGATTCATCAGTTTCCTCCTCATTTCCGTGTGAACAGCCGACGGAAAGTACTTGTGGTCAAACCGCACCCAGAAGTCCTGAATAGTGAGAGTATCCCTCTCCTCCATGGTGGTAATAGACTCCCACCACTGTAGTGCAGATCCAACTAGCTTGAAAGTAGCTAGCACCTGCTTCTGAACATCCGTGCACTCATACATCCTCAAGTGCCTCTACATATCCTTCCTCCACTGGCTCGAGACTACCACATCTGAGCTACCTGCAAACTCTGGCGGATGCGCTTTCTGAAAAGCGTCACGTACACGCTCCCAAGCAGACGGGAATGCATTTGCCTGTACTGGCGTGACAACCGGCGCCTGAGGTGGTTCCTGCTGAACAACGGCAATTGCGGCATTTACCGTTTGGGCTACTATAGCTGCAACCTCAGCGGCGTTCATCATGCCCTGAACTGGAGCGGGCTGGGGTTCGGGCGTTGCATCCCTGGGAACTCGTCATGCACGTCGTGGAGGCATCTGAAATAAGAACAAAGTTTATAAGTTCACTGTTTATAAACTTAAAATAGCTGAAGAACGAAGCATACACATAAGGAGTACAACATTCCTAAAATATAGGGCTCCATATCAAAGAAACTTAGCGGAAACATAATAAGCCGTCAGATCCTAGAGGACACTAGAACCTGATGCTCTGATACCACCTGTGACACCCCGACTAATTAAATACCGGGTAGCTACTCCTTTATTAAATTAATTCAAAATGCCAAGTTGGTCCAATTAATAGCATCACTATCGAAAACATTTTAATGATGACTAACCACCTAGTATTTAAAAAGTAAGTTGCCAAATTTTAATTTAAGTCTGATTAACATGCAACAAGTGTAAAGAATAATAATAATACCATTCACCATAACGAAGTAAATAGAGTAACCATCACATAAAGTAAATAAAGTCTGGAGGAAAAACTCCTCACTACAATCCCACAACTGAAATAAGTAAACCAATACTAAGACAATACATGCCAAAGTCTGAAAGCAGTAATGGAAATGTAACTCTAATAGAAATGGGCAACATGCCCTACAACTGATAGATAATGAATCTGGAATCCAAGTGATAGAAGAGTCTACAAGCAAATCCCTGTAGCTTCCACAAACAGCTACAGCTCGTCACCTGAATGAGTATCCTATGCATGGTGTCCTTGTGGCTGGGCACCTAAAATGGTTTTACAAAGAAAATAGATTTGAAAGCAAACGGGTCAGAGCCCGAATGTTGAGATATTTTAAAAACCTGCAAGTGCTTTAAAATCATTTAAAACATTAAATGCAAAGTACATGTTAGGACGTGCACTCACATGATATTCTCACCTCTCGTCTAACTGTGCACTCCTAACGTAAGTACCCATCTACAATGACACAAACCACTAGCTGAGTGCCATCATATCTAGCTAGACTGTCATAGGTCCTACCCTTATTACTCGGTTCTGTTAACATTATAACGCTCGTAACTAAGTAGGGGTTTAACGTAAACTCAGATGCTCAATATGCAATATATTTCACTATCAGCTAACTCGTTATGTTTCTCGAAACAATACCGTAATTATATTCACAACATTAAAATTAAGGTTCCCATTAATTAAGTGTATATTATTCACATTATAAATATACAATACAAGCACCCCGATAACTAAGCTGTGGTGCACACATACTCTGCTATCCATCCCGGTACATCACGTACATAAGGATTACATATTCCGAATCTCTCAGGAATAGTTCACAGATAACAACATCACAGATAATGGAGGCGAACACAGTCACATCACATGGGTCACGCACATACCTACGCTCCCACGATCAGCGGACTTATTAATATCCCAATAAGTCTTTCTATGACCTATGTTCATCAAGGTAACCAATATAAATCCGGGCAACACAAGGATTAGAGGGCCCTAAGCGAACGCAAACCTCCCGTGATAGCAAGTATGGTAGGTATGTCATACACACAATTAATATTTCAATACTAAGTAAACATGCATCTTAGTAATCAACGTAGTTTAATCGTAGTACGTGTCGCATTCTCGTACCAACTTATAATTATCACAATTTATACGATTCTGGTTTATAATCATACGCGCCATAATTTATTCTCACGTTGTAGTAGACACTCACGTCTCAACCCAAATCGTCCATTTAATTTAACTCACTTGTATATAATTTCCTTCTCATAAATACCCAAATGTCCCAAATCTATCATTACATCATCATCGGAAAAGTTATCTATCTCCTCGAACGAGTTTACGAGACTCCAAAAATCAAAACAGTCTAAAAAGGCCCAGACTGCCAACTTGTTAGAAGTCTCATTCGAACGAGACTGTTCGAACGAGATTCCACTGTCAGCTCGTTAGAAGTCCCGTTCGAACGAGACCGTTCGAACGAGATCCAGTTCGTTCGAACGAACTGTACCTTCTAACGATATCTCGTTCGAACGAAATATTGAATGAAACTGCCCCTCGTTAGAAGCGACTGGTCAACTCGTTAGAAGCTCGTTCGAACGAGCTCGTTCGAACGACCTGGGTTGGTTTCTAACGAGCTACCAGCTGCGAGCCCAGAAATTCCAAAATTCTTTTTCACCCAATTTCTACTCCTCAAATCTCCTCTAAACTTCGTCCCAACTATGTTTTAAGGTCTCTAATCAATCCTAAACATATATAGTCACATCCTAACATATTTTAAGGAATTAATTCATCCTAAACATCATTAAATCACAAATCTCTACACTTTTCCCCAATTTCTCAAGAACATGAACCCAAAAATTAGTAATCATCAATTTGTCCATTCTAGATCCATTTTTATTACATCCAACATACATTAATACCAGAATAATCATCTCTACGTGATTCTACATGCAATTTTGTCCTCAATATTCAAGTTCTAAGTCCAATCAACATGGGTTTTCATTTATCTTCCAAGAACAATTATTAATTCTCAAATTCTCTAACATGGAAGGAACATTCTCTGAATTTAAAAGTAATTAAACCACTTGCCTCTATTGTCTCTGAATTTGGTGTTGATTTGGTAAGGATTTCTGCAGAATTCCTTCTCTTCCTCTCCCTCTCCGAGCTATCTTCTCCAAAGGTGGCTATGGTGGTTAGGGTTTGCTTTGGGAAAGTTGGAAACCTAAATGTTAACCTCCGTAGCCTATTGGGTCATTAAGGGTTGGTTAGTGGGTTTAGTGGGTCTATTCGCAATCAGATTTACTCCTCTAATTTTCGTCATTTTTAATTCCTAAAATTACGAAATTACCAAAATACCCTTTATATTGCCGGTATGGCCTAAAAATACCCTGGGACCCAAACTACACCCCTGGCTAGTGTTTTCTGACTATCTCGACCCTTCTGGACGCGTTGGCACACTCAAAATGACCATACGGTTTAAAGAATTTAAATTCACTTTTATAATTAAAATAATACACCATGACGCGGTGGTCACACGCGTCTCAACAAAATTTCCAAAATGCCATATATCAATCTCACGACAAATTTTTTAGAATTCAATATTCATATAAAAACATGTGTCCACATAATCAAATACCAACTCGCATCTCGTTAGTATTTTTAACCTGGATTAATTTCCAATTAATACGCATTTAATTAATTAATCCCAAAAATAAATATAGCCAAAAATACGGGGTATTACAACCTGCTCATTTTCTTTCCATTAAGATTACCCAATCTTTAGAAAAGTTAGCTAACTTATATGAGCAGGAAATTATTAGGCTTCATGGAATCTCAGTTTTAATTGCTTCTGATCGTGACCCTAGATTATTGTCTCGCTTTTTAAAAAGTCAACAACAAGTGATGGGAACACAATTGAATTTCATCACCACTTTTTATCCTCAAACAGATGGAGAATTTGAGAGAACCATTCAAACCTCAGAGGATATGCTTGGGGCATGTGTGCTTGATCTGAAGGGGAATTGGGATTATCATTTATCGTGAGTGAAATTTGCATAAAATGGTTATTTAACAAGTATTCAAATATCTCTATATGAGGTACTCTATGGTAGAAAGTGTCGCTCTCCTGTATGTTGGCTAGAAGTTGGAGAAATAAAATTGTTGGGACCAGAATTAATTCAGATAACAATCGAGAAGGTGAAATTGTTACAAGATTGACTTCGAATCTCTCAAAGTCGTCAAAAGAGTTATGTCGATAATTGCCACCTAGATTTAGAATTCCCAATAGGAGATTATGTTTTCTTTTGAGTATCACCAGCAAAGGGAGTAATCCGATTTAGGAATAAAGGGAAGTTGGGTCCAAGATATATAGGACCTTTTTAAATCCTTGAAATGATAGGAGTTGTTGCGTATAGAATAGCCTTACCCCCTGAACTCTCTTGTGTGCATAATGGGTTTCATGTTTCAATGATGAAGAAATACATCCTAGATCCATCACATATCATAAGTCATGAACCTCTTCAAGTTGGAGAAGATTGGACCTACATTGAGAATCCAATAGAAATTTTAGACCATATAGAACAAATATTATGAGTCAAGGTAATTCCAGTGGTCAAAGTATTATGGCATAATCATTCCGTTATAGAAGAAACATGAGAGCGGGAAGATGAAATAAAGGATATATATCCATACCTATTTGAAAATTAAAGTAAGTCAAGTTTGGGGACCAAACTTTTTATAAGAAGGGTAAGATGTAATGACCCCACTTTAATATGCTCATATATAGTTTGTTTTTACAAGTGCGTCTCACTTGTTATATGATAAATGTTATATTATTACATATGTGATATTCTAGGTTATTAATATGACAAATACCATTTTTAAATTTGAAGAATCAACTGTAAAATGCATCAAATTGAAGTTTTATGGCACATCCAAAGCTAAATGATAAGTTTCGGGGTATAAAATATATATTTATGAATCTTTAGCGACATGGTTTTAATTAAGAAAGTTTGAGGGACCAAAATGAAAAATAAAAAAGACCTTTTTGTAAATAAAATATTTTTTAGGACCTCTAATAAATATTGAAAATATATAGTGTGAAATTACCAAAATGAATTTGATGTGAAAAATGACCCTTATACCCTTAATAACTTTCCACCTTGTGTTGTATTTTTCCACCCCCACCTTACATGTGTCATCCACATAAATAAAGATAAAAAAACGTTTCGTCCATTTAGAAGAAGATAGACATGTGTCTCTGTTTGGTGAATTAAGACTGCAAGATTGCTCCGTTTTGCGACACTTCAACGCTGACTCGTCGTTGTGAGAGATTGGTCACCCAAACACGTATCAAGACACAAATATCTTTGAAAAAATATAAATAGAATAATTGGTATCATTTATTACAGGAAATTACTTCAAAAGTTTACAAAGAAATAGTGAGAGATAGTGCGGACAAGTTTAAGAAGAAGTTTCATCTTAGTGATCCAAGACTCAATACATGTAACTTTGAACTTCTGTTTTAGGTGAGTAATCTATGAGATTCCTTCCATATTTTGATTATATGATACTGTGCAAACTATATATATTTTTTGAAATTCTTTTATTCTGAAAATACATCTGATACCGATGATTATGTCATTTATTATATGTGTATATGTCTCGATATAGACATCTTATTTGAATTCTGAAATTATTGATTTGACCTATGGAAACTCTTTTACTATGTTGGCCTTCACTACTTGGTGGAAATATTTGGGTGCTACTTTTCCATTTGGTTCATCACTGGTGTGCCCTAAACAAGGCATTGTTCCAGAGATCATGATTTTCTATTTTTGATGTTTCTGAGTGGAAACATTTGGTAACACTATCTGTCGGGTATTAGAGTGTACCTGGCCATTAAAATAAAATTTAATAATTAACATATTGCTCAACTGTTTTATTTGTTCTGTTCTGAACCTTTTATTCTAAAAATATATAATGCCAATTTCTTTTTACTGGGAATTCCTATCTCTCTATATATACCTTTTGTTAGGAATTAAATAGGTGTCAATTTTTTGAAAAACACTAGAATGTCTGGAGATTGAATGTCATTCGACTTTTAGTTGATGTTGTATAAATAATAATTTTTAAATAAATAAATAGGCACACGAAGGAATGTAAAAGGACTATGTTGAAGATTTAGCTTTTAGATCTCTTTTTGTTACTTTAAGTAAAATGTTTGTTTGATAATATAGAGCATGTTTGTCTCTCTTGTAATAAATTTTAATTTTTTTCTTAAGTTGTAACTCGTTTATATTTTTAATGTATTTGAACTTTTCTTTTAGAAAGCTATGGTGACGTAATTCCTTATTTTTCAGTATTTTACGATTCATAACAATGTGATTGTATTTTCGTTGCATTTATTTAAAGAAACAGTTTAAGTCGGAATATTTTTGCCTTGGTAGCATGTCAGGACACTCATTCCCTACTACTATTTTGGTAGGGGTCGTGACTGGTAACTTTGACTTTTTGTGTGTTTTTCGTTATTGAAAGCCAAGTTAGTCAAAACCTCAAATACCTACAAATATATAATGATCTCAAGTGTAGAGGTAAGTAAGGGTATCAATCCACATAAAGGGGGTACGCTAGAGACAAACTCAATTGTAATTCACTTTTATTTTCTTTTTGGGCTTTTTCTTTTTCTATTTTTTTATCTTTTTCAAATATTAAAACAAGTGTGTGAGGTGAGGTGAAATAACACTAAACTAAAATGAAAGAGCAAATTACAAACTAAAAAAAAAAAGTAACTAAAATGGAAAATAAAGTCTAACACTAAAATATGAGATAAATGAGGTAAATAAATGTGAGAACGATCAAGGAGTGGGATTACACCACAAATTTTAGCTATTCTAATTAATTAATTGAATTCTCCCAAATTAATATCAAACTTACAAATCAACTCTCGTTGGAAATGTAATTTTAATAGTAACCTTTTAAAAAATTAACTTTAACACCCCACAACTCTAGAAAACATATCTACACTCCTTTTAATTAATCACCGCTAGGATCGATCAATTAAAATTTATGTAAATCTTAGAAAGTAAATTTAGAGTTGAAATTCAGGTAATAATACCCCACTTAAGAAACCCCTATCTCTAGTTCGAATCTAAAATGGGTATTATAACTAGAATTTCGATTTTCTCTCAAAAATCATTTACCCTCTCTCGAGGCGTAAATTTAAGGGTGAGGGATCAAAATTAACGTCCAAAGGAAATTTTAAAGTAGTCAAACTAATTAAACTAAAATAACATCAAATAAGGGTTTCCCCCACCCCTTGAAAGGGGATTTAGCCTAACATGATATTAACCATGATGAACAAATAATCAAGGCTTTTAAAATAAAATAGAAGGGAATAGAACAAGCAAACCAAATTTCTTTGAGAAAGTTGAACTCTAATCTTCCAATTTGAAGCATACAATCCCTCCAATTGAGCATCCAAGTGATTTGCAATTAAATAATCACTCGATTAAATCTCTTACAAAATTTAACCTCACAAATATCTAACAAAAATAAAAATAAAACTATTTACAAATATTTCTACCTAATTTTTTCTAACCTAACTCTCTACTTTTCTCTAGAATTTTATCTCTCTATTTTCTATGATAAAAGTCCCTTTAAATGGGATCTTGAGTCTTTTATTTATACTTGGCAAACATGGAGCTCAAGGGGTATTTTTGGGAAGATTTAATGTGCATGGAAATGGGGTGTGTACACATGAGGTTAGAGAGGTGTGAGGTCATGTGGGTGAGAGGATTGGAATAAAGCAAATCAGATTTAGTTAAGGGTTATTTTTGGAAATGGTTTAAGTTGGTAGTTGGGGGGGTAGTTTGGGTATATGGGTTAAAAGGGTTTAAATGTTTTTAAGTGGTTTTAGTAAGTTGACTTGGTCTTATTGTTTGGCAGGTAGAAGAAATCAATTTTGGTTGGGAGATAGGTTAAAGTTGGAGTTGGATATGGTTGGTGCTCGGTTAGGATGGGGATGGCACGGGTTGGAGGTTCGATAGGGGATTCCGTGCAGCAAGTCTGTTGGATTCAGATCGTCGACGGAACTGGGTAGTTGGGTTCACCGGGGAGTTGCGAAGGAGAGTGAGGAGGGGTTTGGTTAGGTCAGAAATGGGGGGTACGGGGTAGTAGGTGTCAATCGGGTCGGAGGTCCGCGGGTTGGGATTTGGTGGCAGGCCCGAGCTCGGGTTAGAAGGGTCAGGTCGGCCGGAGGGGGGCTGCTGGGTAAACGGTTTGGGTGGATCTCGAGTTCGGGGTTTGGGTGGTTCGGAGGTGGGTGAGGGGGGAGAATGGGTAAGGAGGTATAAGGTGGTTGGGTTGTTGGGTTTGGAGTGATGGGTCGCCGATTTCGACCTTGTATGGCTAGAGGTGTGGTTTGTGTGATGGAGTTGTGTGTGTGTTAATGGAAGAGAGAGAAAGTGAGGGGTTTGAGGTTGAAGAAGAAGGGAAATGGTTAGGTGTGGTAAGGGTGTAGGATAGTGTGGTGTGAGTGGGTTGTAAGGTAATTAAGTGTGAGTGAGTTAGGTATTGTGTGTGTGTTTAAATTGTGACCCTTAAATAATAAAGACTCAACTAAAAATTGATAAAAATAAAAGTAAAAATAAAATCTAACTAAAAATAAAACAAACTAAAATCAATAAAAATAAAAATATTAAAACTAAAAAAATAAAATCCTAAGCTTATATAAAAACTAAAATAAAACAAAAGAAATAAAAACTTAAAATCTAAATGAAAATTAAAGTCCTAAAAAATATAAAATATAATAAACTAAAAATAAACTCCTAAAAACTAATCCTAATAAAACTAAAAACTAATAAAAATCAAAATAAAATAAAATTACACTAATAAAATAAAAATAAAACCTAGAAATCCTAAATAAATCAAAAATAAATTTTAAAAATAAAAATGACTTAAACTAAAAATCTAAAAAGTATTAAAAAGGGACAAACAAAACGCACACAGGGTTTGGGGTAGGTTTAGGCTCGGGTAAGGTTACGGGGGAGGGAATTTAACTCCATAATCTTCACAATTGCCTTGATATATAGCTTTTGACACCACAACTGCAATTAAGCCTGCACAATGAACAATTAAGCGCATAAGACCCATATTGTCGAGAATTAGCAAGAAACGTACGTCTATTTGGGGTATAAAATGTACAGTTTTGGGTGCTTATCAGTGACACTTAACCCCAAACCGTTGAACTTGAGATTTATCCTTCAACCATCGTTTTTAAAAATCAGTAAGTCTCTTCTCAATAAATAAAATAATCCACCGACTACCGATGATCATCATTCCTAGAATACAAGATGGAACCGGATTTCACCACCATATCTAATCCAAAAAATCCTTTATTCAACCAATAGTCAAAATTATTTTAAGAAGATGATTCTTAATTGAGGACATCAACCAACACTGGTGTTTACAAATTCCCATTAGTACATTCTTTCAAATTAATTATGTATATGTAACACTTAATTTAAAAGAATTATCAAAATTTTTATAATTATCGTGATTCCGTGACCAATTCCCTCCGATGGGTAGGAAAAACATTAACTTGATGAATCAATGGCATCGTAACTTTACAACAGCACCCCATTACTACCAATTAAAAAATAACATCATTGTATATCCTATTTCTCTTATGAAGTGGGATTGCTTGATGGGAGCATAAATCACATCACCTTGAACTAGACAGATTTTCATCTTTAATTATGTTATACGGAGAGTTCAAGAAAATTCTATTCAATATAATGAATAGTCGGTGTATTTTTGCCCCACATATAATGAAAGTGACTCTTATGGAAAGGATATAATTAGTTTCTTTTAAGTGTATAACATCATTTCGTCTATTAAAATTGAACCTTCTCATGAATAACTTTCTAGATGGGAGGACTGAACTCACTCACATTCAATGTTAATGAACTATCACTAAAGAGTCTTGAGAATACCTAATAGCATGATTGAATCCATATAATGGGAGACCAAATCAAATATGACACAAGAAAGTAATCACCTCACATTCTCAAAATACCAATGGAGACTAGGGGGTTTATCTGGAAACCCCTCTCCCACTTAATATTTTGAACTTTAGGGTATTTGAAAAACTAGTCATTAAATTCTAAATCCATGAGTTAAATTCTTGGTAATTTCAAATTTACTTATACAAAGTAAATTTTTGGATCTCACTATCTTAATTTTCAAATTATAAAACATTTTTATAAGAAAATAAAACTCAAATATCACAATTTAATTTATATCGCAAATTAATTACCTGATTAAATTTAGTTTAGAAAAAGTAAATAAAAGTAGATTTTCTATAACTAAAGTTGTATGTCTCATAATTAAATCCATCTTGTACATAAAAACATATTTCCCAAATTAACAAGTTAATGAGCACAAGAAATTATGCAAATAAAATTAATAAAGAGACGTGCATATATAAATAAATGCAAATATTATAAAAAGGACTATAATTCCCCTTTCCATCATGGCCTACACATGTTCCTTGAGTAGACTCCTTGAAGATAATGGTCCCTTTGAAGAAGAGTCATTTTCTAGTGAACAACCATTGAAGAAGAAGAATCCCACTTGGAACCAAATATAGAAGATAAGGATAGTCCAAATTAACTTCAAACCCCTCAACCCCGCACGGAGACCCGAGGACATGAGGTTTAGTTTCGTGGTTGTGGGTTGTTAGTTACGGTCGTAGGTTGTGCATGCCTCTACCATTTTTCATCTTCTTCCTAATCTATTAGGGTTCTTAAAAGTGTGTCAAAATTACGTCGTGTTGACCTTTCAGCGGCCTTTGGAAACGCCATTGAAGGATCTTGAATTTTGATCGTAATGTTTCCAAATTCCATAGGACTTCCTCCATGATCAAACCCAATAGAAACATAGGATGACACAAAATAAAATCTATTACATTCCCTCAGGGATTCCTCCAAATACATCAATTAATGCAATAATTGAAATAATCTAATTATTACAACCAAGTTGGATATATGAATGTAATTTAACAAAGGATAAACAACCCAAGGATATATTCACATAAAAAACATTCACTTGACCATAATGGAAGGGATATAAGTATTTAAATCCTACAAAACCATGTTAGTACAAAAGTATACACATCCATGCACATATTTCTAACATGCAACCTAGGATTTTGATCATCGGGAGACATTGACCTTTACAAAACATAACCAATCTATAATCGGGGATCTGATATCAATTTTTGGGGATTTGGATTGACATTTACAAAATGAGAAAAATTCGACCCTAAGAACTTCGATTTATCAAGCATGGGAAAGTAAAAAAAGAACTAGGTTTGAAGCACGAACCTAGGGTTTTGAATACAATACAATGCGAATCTTGTTGGTGATGAGTATGAGGAGAAATATGTTTATGAAGATGATGATCTTTCTTACTTTTTAAGGTCTCTAAAAGCCTTGCCAAACTTCATCGAACATCTAAAATCTTTTAGTATATTATCAACCCAAAGTAAACTTTGTGTGTAAGAACTTTTGAAGATGAAGTATTGGTGAAATATGATAAAAATCACTTTATCTCTACTCACCTCTTCACAAAAATGTGAATATGATTCTTCCTCTCCCTATATGACCCCTCCATAATGATCATGGCCCTAAACCCAATCTTACAAAAATATAAATAGATATAGGTAATGGTTTTTAGCTAAATCGGTCTCCTAAAGAGTTTGGGGACTACCACCTGGGCAATGGACTATACTAGGGACCCAAGAGAAATAATTAAATCAACTTCAAATAAATACTCAGAAATACAAAATTAGAACCCCGTAATTTATTTCCTTTATCCACTAAAGAATCATGGTTGCACTTTAATTTAATTATGTTTTATTTAAAAAGTTGATTATGGTAAATATTATGATTCTCCGAGTTAATTTTCTAATAGCCTCTTGGTTAAACCAATTTGACGATGATCGATTTTTATTAATATCTAATCGATTCCTTAATTTTCACACTTAAATTATTTTTTATTCTACCTAATATACCAGTCAGTTTAACTAGTAGAAACAATACATACAAATCTATTAATGGGTATACCATTCCAAGAAATATCTTGAAGGCGAATTCCTAAAAATTATAATCCCTACCTACTCATATAATGATTTCTAAACTTGAATGCATTGATTGATCCAATTTGGAATCAAATTTCTCATATATCAATAAAAGTAATAATTGTGCAAACATTCTAATCCTTGTAACCCTCTGGATTAAGAATCTATGCATCATGTACAAACGGTTTGAGATTTCCCAAGTCTAATCAAGACTTATTTAGACTCAAATCTCATGGGTCATCATATTTAATAGATTCCTTAATTTACCGATCACAATCCACTTTTGAACTATCAAACAAGTTCTCCAACAATCATACAAGTTCCCGTAGTTTGAGATACATTACTAGGATCTCACACATGACTATAGTGATAATATGAACTTCCTATCTATATCTACACAATTTCGGCCTTTTTGTTACGATCCAGGGCACTGATAAAGAGGAGTTGTCTCCTTCAATGACCATGACCATTTTGGGGGTCATAAAACCTTTTTCCACAGTCATTCACAGTGACAACAAACCTTTATCATAATCCATTTTATAGTGATAAAATATTTGAAAATAGTGGTGACCAATCCTTGTCAGGATCAAGTACCATGAAAAGTATTGGAGACACACCCCAACCCAGTTACTTATAATTAAGTCTGAAAGTCAAAGTCAGTCAAACCATAATTAATCTACCAAACTATAAACACGAGTTTTAATTTCAGAGTCATCACTGTAAATCCATATAACTGAAATCCATTTTACAACATTAGAGTAGTCATGTCCATAAAAACTTTCTTGAAGGATAAGTTAACTTAATTACATCATTTACATTTACATAAAATCATTGTTTCTCCCGTTCCTGGCTAACCTAACCCGACCTCCTAGATTTGGCAGTGACATCGCGTTACTTGAAAAATGTGAACACAGGAACCCTGAGAAATATAGCCCAGTGAATGCATCACCACTATAATACTTAATGAATTTAAATGCAATAAATCATGTCCATATAATCACGTATTAACTTATCTGTCTCATTCATAATGAATGACCAACTTTTTCGAATCATGATTCACATATCCTGTCTAAATAGACAATTCCCTCCCATTCCTGGTCGAGGGGTAACCCCTTGTCATTAATAGACAAACCTCCCCCATTCCGGGTCGGGGAGTAACCTCCCATTTCATTAAACCAAAATTAACAATTTTATATTCATAACATTATGATCATATTCGTAACAATATACAAATACATCATTACAGTGAGTACACTCACCTTGGTTGATAACTATGTATTCACGTTTCCTTCGGGTGGAGCTGAACTGGGTTGATTAGACCTTACACCTGTCAATTCAACTAAATCAGTACTTAACGTCAATCATAAATATTATCCTAACATAATTATGTAACTTTCCATGACTATACATCAACAATATAATTTCAATTAAGTCACATTCCATAAAACATAAGTAAAGGCAAAACATGATATACATGTTGATAAAGTTACGGACATTCAACCATAGGAAATACCTCATAAGGGATTTATAATTAAACTTAAGCAAATATGAAAACATACTTATCAATGTATATACACATGAAACATATACTCAAAATACTCTTTAGAAAAAGGAGATAACAATATTCTTTCATGGAGTATTCAGTATGGCCTCGTATTTTTGTCTTCTATACTCAACCATCCTATATTCCCAAATTGTAAAAATACAGGTGTCCAACCTTATTAATATGAAAACATATATGAATATACTTTCTATTACAAGTGACGGTGTAATTTTTAAAGCTTCCTAGAACAAGTTATGACCATTTCTTTACAACACAAGAAATCTGACCTACAAGCTCCTCTATTGTTCCTTCGAATTCCCAGAATTTTCATAATTTTTCTATAGCATAAATTTACATGGTTTTCAACCCATTTTCAGTACACAGACACTTAGTAGTACATAATTAAATTTTCATAAATTTTTTACTTAATTTGCTATGTCAAAAGCTTGACAAAACTCAGGGCATACCGAAATGAAATATACAAACAACAACTATATACCAACTTTCAACCATCACTACGGCCTAACCACAAAGAGTTAAATCCTAATTATCGGATATGATATGAATATATAAGTATAATTTCATATCCAATTGGAATTTCTCAATTCTAGTAATCACACAAAAATATATTCAAGTTTGAATGCAAGGGGTTTTAACACAAAGAAATTTTAAGGGTTTATGCATTCAACTTAACTTAAACTTGCATATATCCATACATATGCACCCAATCATGAAAGGTCAATAAAAAAATCAAGGATTTATATCATATAAATCATGAATATATGAAAAACAACGAGATTTGCAATTAGGATTACTTTCGGGACTTTTACGTAATTTCTACGAATTTTTCTACACTTTTTCTCCTCAATTTTCTTCCTAAACTTCTACCTTTTCTTTCCTCAAGCTAACAACACTTGAAACTGAACCTAGGGATTAATTTGATGAATAAATAAGTTAGAGGGATAGTTTAAGTCGGCCAAGGCTGCCTCCCAATCCAACCAATCAAGTTAAACCATTTGGTTTAATAAAAGACAATTTACCACTTAAAGGGAATTGACAGATTTTCCCCTTCTCCGTAAATTTGGCCTAACTTCTTACTCGTCCATCCGTTTGATGTACCATTTGTTTTTTTACAACCCTAAATAATATTTCTACAATTATATAGTTTTCATCTTAAGTCAATTGTTATGTTATAAAGGTCAAAACTAGTCTTAAACCGGGACATTTCTATCGAAAATAACAAAATTTTGTGTTTGTAAATAATTCGACATTTCATGATTTATGAAAATAGGATTAGACTAAACATAATCACTTAACATTAGATATACTAATAACATATTATACATATCACATAAACTAATCATTATTTAAACATAATTTATCATAATTATATTCGGGTAGTCACAACTCACCCCCTTAGAAAATTTCGTCCCCGAAATTTAATATAAAGGTCACTTACCAAACAAATGGGGATATTGTTTCTTCATATTTTCCAAGTTGCTTCTTTAACTCCATGGCTCATCCACATAACTTTAACTAAGTGAATAACTTTATTCCTCAATACCCGCTACTTACAATCAATAATTTCCAATGGTTCCTCTATGTACGACAAGTCTTCCTTCAATTCAATTGGTTGAGTTTTCAACTGATGAGATGGATCCGCAAAATACTTACGAAGCATAGATACATGAAACACATCATGTAAACGGGATAAATCTGGAGGTAAAGTTAATCTATATGCCAGGATCCCAATTCTTTCCAACACTTCATATGGTCCAATGTATCTTGGACTTAGTTTCCCGTTTTTCCCAAATCGCATAACGCCTTTCCATGGTGAAATATGTAGGAATACAAAATCCCCCTTTTGAAATTCCATTGGATGCTTCCTCTTATCTGCATAAAAATTTTTCCTGCTTTGCGCTATCTTTATCCGTTCCGGAATCATTTTGATCTTTTCAGTTGTCATATCCATCAATTCAGCACCCAAAATTTTCCTTTCACCTAATTCATCCCAACACAAAGGTGTCCTACATATCCTCCCATATAAAGCTTCATAAGGATCCATACCAATGGTGGACTGATAACTATTATTGTACGAGAATTCCATCAATAACAAATGATCATCCCAACTACCTTTGAAGTCAAATACACAAGCTCGTAACATGTCTTCTAAAATTTGAATCGTCCTTTATGATTGCCCATCAGTTTGTGGATGAAATGCAGTGCTGAACTTCAAACATGTGCCCATGGCATTCCGTAAATGAGGCCAAAACATATAAGTGAACATTGTATCTGTATCTGATACAATTGACACTGGTGTCCCATGTAAACGGATAATCTCATCAACGTACGTACGTGTATACTTGTCAATAGTGTAGGTGGTCTTAACTGGAAGAAAATGGGACGACTTTGTCAATTGGTCTACTATAACCCAAATAGAATCATGCCCCTTTGGCGACCGTGGTAATCCCGTAATAAAATCCATCGTTATATGCTCCCACTTCCATTCCTGAATAGGCAACGACTGCAATAATCCTGTCAGCTTCTGATGCTTCGCTATCACTTGCTGGCATACTAAACATTTAGCAACAAATTCTTCAATCTCACGTTTCATATTATTCGACCAGTAATATTCTTTCAAATCTCTATACATTTTGGTACCTCCCCAATGCATAGAGTAAATAGAGTTATGTTCCTCATATAATATATCTTTCTTTAAGGGTGGATCATTCGGTACATAAATCCTATTTTTATAACACAACGATTCATCATTCTTAATCTCAAAGTCACTCTCTTTACCATCTAAGACATCTTGTTTCTTCTTCTCAAGGAATAGATCACTGATCTGCAAATTTCGTATGCGTTCTACCAATAAAGGTCTCACTGTGACATGTGCTAATAATCCTCCCCTTTTTGAAAACTTAAATTCAATCCCTATCGATGCTAAGTTAAGAATATTTCCAACACAAGAACACCGTATGCAACCAAGAATCCCTAATGATTTTTTACTCAAAGCATCTTCCACTACATTGGCCTTCCCAGGATGATGATGGATGGTACAGTCATAGTCTTTAATCAGCTCTATCCAACGCCTCTGTCTCAAATTCAATTCTTTCTGTGTAAACAAGTATTTCAAACTTTGAGGATCTGTAAATATCTCACAAGTTTCTCCATACAAGTAATGTCTCCATAACTTTAAAGCAAAAATAATGGTTGCTAGTGCCAAATCATGTGTAGGGTAGTTTCGTTCATGCGTCTTTAATTGTTGGGAAGAATATGCTATTACCTTCCCATTCTGCATAAGAACACATCCTAACCCCTAAAATGAAGCATATGTATAGATCACAAAAGACTCATTCCCACATGTAATAGTAAGTATAGGGGCTGAAACCAACCGATTCTTTAATTAATTAAAACTCCTCTCGTATTCTTCATCCCATACAAACTTCACTTCTTTATGAGACAATTTTGTCAATGGTAATGCTATTGCTGAAAATCCTTTAACGAATTTGCAAAAGTAACCTGCCAATCCTAGGAAACTCCTAATTTATGTCGCATTCTTTGGACTTTCCCATTCAACGATTGCTTCCACCTTCTTTGGATCAACATATATCCCATTTCCTGAGACAACGTGCCCTAAAAACACAATTTCATTCAACCAAAACTCACACTTGTTGAATTTAGTAAACAATTTATTCTCTCTCAAAATCTGCAATACAAGTCTCAAATGTTTCTCATGTTCCTCCATGCTATGTGAATAAATCAACACATCGTCTATGAATACAATCACAAATGAATCGATGGAAGGGTGGAATACTCGGTTCATCAAATCCATAAAAATTACTAGAGCATTAGTTAATCCACATGGCATCACCAAAAACTCAGAGTGCCCATATCGAGTTCGAAAAGCTGTTTTGGAAATATTACTATCCTTTACTTTCAATTGGTGGTAACCCGATCTCAAATCAATCTTCGAAAATACTGTGGCCCCCTATAATTGGTCAAACAAATCATCGATATGAGGTAGAGGGTACTTGTTTCTAATGGTCACCGTATTCAATTACCGATAATCAATACATAATCGCATTGTTCCATCTTTCTTTTTCACAAATAACACTTGGGCTCCCCGTGGAGAAACACTAGCTCGAATGAAACCTCTGCTTATTAGATCTTGTAATTTCACTTTCAATTCTTTGAACTCTGTTGGTGCCATTCTATATGGAGCAAGGGAAATCGGACCAGTACCTAGAATTAATTCAATGGAAAACTCTACTTCCCTATTGGGTGGCAATCCTGGCAATTCCTCTGGGAAGACATTAGAAAATTCTTTAACCACTAGTATATCTTCAACTTTAAGTTCTTCCTTACTAACATCAACCACATATGCTAAATACCATGCGCAACCCTTACTCAATAACTTTTTGCTCTTTATTGCTGAGATGAGACAATTAGGGACAACATTACTTTCCCTTGTAAATTGGAACTGCAGTTCACCAGGAAGATGAAATGTAACTTCTTTTCGAAAAAAATCAATGGAAGCATGATACGATGATAACGAATCCATCCCCAATATAATATCAAAATCCTGAATGGACAACGGTATCAAATCAACATAAAAATCTCGCTCGCCCATTCGTAAGACACAATCTTTATAAACATGCTCCACCAGAATTACACTTTCCATTGGGGTAGAAATATATAAGGCACAATTGAGAAATGAACATGGTCTACCCAAATATGAAACAATATGTAATGCCACATATGAATGCGTAGATAGAGGATCAATGAGTACATATAAATCTTTATTGGCAATAGAGAGTTTACATGTAACCACTTCTGGTGTATCATGTGCATCTTGCAGTGTGATCACAAACACTCTTCTTCCTGCCTTCGATCCACTTGCTTGTCCTGTATCCCTTACCCTGGTTGCATTCCCTGGAGATGATCCTTTATGAGGCCCCACACTAGTAACTGAAACTGCTCTAGATAGCATAGGACAATTCTTTCTCAGATGGCCCTTCTGATGACAGTTAAAACATTTTATATTCTGTAACTTTGGGCAATTTATTTTTATATGGCCCGAAGTACCACAAAAGAAACAAACATTCGAATGTCCTTGCACTGAAGCTCCTAAACCTCTTCCACTACTAGCCTCACCCCTCTGCAAACCACCTCCTGTACCTCTACCATGCTGAAATTTCTGGCCTCCATGTCTTGAATATTATGTATCACTACCTTTTTGATAACTTGGATTGAATTTGCTTCTCTTTACACCTCATTCTCGATTCCCTCTTATTTCACTCACGTCACTTTCTACCATCAGGGCTTTATTCACCAAGGCTGAATAATTACTAGTCTCTAAAGCTGATAGCCTTGATTTAATAACTAACTCTAGTCCATATAGAAATCGGCTGCATATATCTTCCTCATTCCGTATAAACCTCGAAGAAAACCGAGATAAGTTTGTAAGTTTGGCTTCATATTCACTAACAGTCATGCTTCCCTGATTAAACAAGAAATATTCTTTCTCCTTTTGTTTTTGATACATCGGAGGAAAATACTTATCATACAAGGCTTTAACAAAAGCATCCCATGAGATCACATTCCCACCTCCTGGAGTAATCAACAAATGTTTTGTGGCATCCCACCAGCGCTTAGCTTCTCCTTTCAGCATATACGTCGCCAAGTCCACTTGTTGATTTTCAGGCATCCTCATTACCACAAAGATAAGTTCAATCTCTTTAACCCAGACTTCTGCCTCTGCTGGATCAACTGCTCCTTCGAACGATGGTGGGTTCATCTTAATAAATTTCTCATGTGAAGTATTCCTTTCTTCCCGGTGTATCTCCTCCTCAGCCCTAGCCAATGCATGTGCCTCCAGTTGCCTGGACTGTTGTTCTTCCATCTGAGACATAAATCTAGCTTGTTGCTCTACCATTAAAGTCATAGCACGTGCTATTTTTTGAACCTAGGGATTAATTTGATACTACTCAGTAAAGCATTTGAGTAGTATATAACTTTAGGGATTAATTATACTCAGTAAAGTTATACTGAAACTGAACCTAGGGATTAATTTGATGAAGAAATAAGTTATATGGAGAGTTTAAGTCGGCCAAGGCTACCACTCAAGCCAACCAATCAAATTAAACCATTTGGTTTTATAAAAGACAATTTACCACTTAAAGGGAATTGACATATTTGCCCCCTCTTCATAAATTTAGCCTAACTTCTTACTCGTACATCCATTTGATGTACCGTTTGTTGTGTTACAGCCCTAACTCATATCTATACAATTATATAGTTTTCACCTCAAGTCAGTCGTTATGTTATAAAGGTCAAAACTAGTCTTAAACATGAACATTTCTATCGAAAACAACAAAATTTTGTGTTTGTAAATAATTCGACATTTCATGATTTATGAAAATAGGATTAGACTAAACATAATCACTTAACATTAGATATACTAATAACATATTATCCATATCACATAAAATAATCAAGATTTAAACATAATTTATCATAATTATATTCGGGTTTTCAAAATTGGTTTTGTCACAGTCTTGTCATGTTCAAAAATCGTGACAACGTCAAACTTATTTGTGCGTACGACTGACTTTTACCCGTGTGCATGAGGGGAGTCCATGCTGAAATATTTGATGATCGTGTGAACATATCCAAATTATGGTTTTGCGAAGGGATAAACTTTATTTCTAAATAATGGTTACCGTCCTTGACCGTGACAATACTTTTTTGTCATGATCAAGTACGGTGACAATACTATAGAACACAAAATTTTTTTGGGCAGTAGCAACTGCCTACTAGTAAACCTATTTCAAATAAGTCTTATTTTTGTTCAATATGACGTTAACCCATTTCATATCATGGTCCAATTAATACCATTATCATTTCTCCAAATCCACCAATAACCCTAGACTTCACAGGCTCGACACTGTCAGTTTCGGTCACCATTTGCTACTGCGCAATGGGTTTGGGGTATTTCACCACTAGACCTTCTTAATTATTTTTTCGTTTCATCCGAGTGTTACTTTATCTTTTCAATGTGTTCAACATTATTCCCATATTCATATTAATCCACATTTACGGGCCGAAGCCAAAATCCCAGACTTAACCGCTTATTTTTCCATTAACACTTGAAAAATATTTATTTCCCCTTTAAGTCCTTTATTCACACACACATTCATTTTATACCAAAATCACTCACACTTAGAGACTTAAGTCATTTTCACCTACACTAGTGTAAAAACATTCGTCAATATTTTTATTCCATAATAATGTTCCACTTTAAGTAAATTACTAATTTACACTTTATTTACCAAAACTTACAATTTGGCTCTTTAACGGGTGTTATTTCTCAAAAATGGTTACTAAGTTTCCAACTTTACATTTAAAACACTTTTAGCCATTTTTAACACTTGTTCAATACCTCATTTTACTAAACTTTAACATTTGTCACTTTAACACCTTTAATATATAAAAAAACTCCTTTTTACACATTAAGCTTCCATTTTCTACATATTTGAAATCCACGCTTTATTTTTGGAGTTTTACATCTTAACACCCACTTTTGCTACTATTTGCAAATTTGAAATAACTTCCACTGTTAACATTTTTAAGAGGGTAGTCCCCTTGAAGCTTGAGAGTATAGTAATTCCATTAGCGGCGTAACCCCTATAGGTATGATAATAAGCGATAACCCAAGTAGTCTTTAACGAAGACAAATGAACACACAATATTTTATGTAATCAACACTCAGATTAAACTCACAAGTCTCTCATGTATAACTGAAAGAATAATAAAGGAAGCTAAAAAGAAACTCATTCAAAGGTAGAGAGAAGAATGCTCCCTAAATACACCTTGGCAGGCATCCAACACACCAAAAACCTCTGATATATCTCAGGTTAGCTATTAAAAGCTTCACAATAAATGAAAATGGTGGGTGAGTATACTCTTTTTGATTTTTACTAACTTCTTAAACCTGTTTCTCTCTAGCAATAAACTCTCTAGAGATAAACCCCCTTCTCAGAAGTAGATGAGGCCAATAAATATCCCCACATACCTCCAGAGATGTCTCAGTCTTTGTTAATGTAAAGGACTTTAGTTTCACACTTTAAGTCTTAAGCATTAATTGCCTTATGGATTAGCACACCTTACGTCATGATCATTAAATGCAAGGACATGCCTTTTGCCTATAAATTATGCGTCAGAGTAATTTCACAATATATATGGCTCACCAAACTATCTGACATCCCCAATACCACATTGGTTTACTCAAGTTCAGATTGGATAATGGGCAGGTGGCTAGTGATGTCGACTGTAAAGTAGATGTGACATTTGGTAGAGGATTGTTTGTTCAAAACTCAATATGCGATGGAACTCAAGGTTACAGTGTACAAGATTCCATGGTGAAAGATCTCTTAGTGTTTTACCAGGTGTATCTAAGATGGCCAAGACAAGCCTTACAACTGTCTCACTTTTAAATCCTCCAAACTATGTCCCCCTGAAGTTCCCACAACGAGGTCATTCGATAGAGCATGTGAGCTCTCCTAGGCCCTTCTAGGCTTGGTCTTTCGCGAATACTGTTTGACCTCACACTCAATATTACAATCGTTACATCATTACAATCAATGTATTTAAAAGATACATTTTTAATAAGTAATAACATAAGATAAATAGGAGATCTCTCGATAAGTTTCTTCGTTGAGCTGCCTCATTGTCTTCATACTGCTTCCTTCTCTTCAGTCTATTATATTAATTGGAGAATATTTATCCAATTCATAGATTACCTGCAACCCCCCCACCCCCCCCCCCCCCCCCCACACACACACACTCACATTTACCCCTTCATGTGGAGATTTGTTAGGAGAATAAGAAATGTCTAAATGAAAAACTTCTCAATTCGATGGACCATCTCGTGGAGATGGGGAAAATTCTTCTTTATCAACCTTTGTTGCGACCTCTACCATTTTTTTGTTTGGAAAAAGTTAAATTCTCCCTGATGTATCGGAGCCAAATATATACAGTGCCTAAGCATATGACGAAGGGACAATGTAGCTTTTTTCCAGCTACTAGATCTCAGTCTTTCTACCTTCTTCCTATTTTTTTGTAATTCTCCCAAAGTACCTATGGATCCTGTTCATCATCATTCCGATGGCTCAAATGAGAAAAAATCTCCCCAGTTAGCTTCATTTCGTTCCACTATTGAGTGAACTTATAGTGAGGGAACATTTTCGTGAGGACTAACCCTAGTATAGACAATTCTCTTCATTATGTTGGAGTTGTGACCGTATCTATTCCAACTAGTTCAAAAAAGAAAAAAATTTCCCCGATGTACCTGAGTCAAAGTTTTCCCCTTTTACACTCGTGGCGAGGGGACATAATGAATTTTTTGAAATGTGCTGTGAGCAACCTCCTATTCTCGGGAGGTTAAAATTATCCTCGATGCATCTTCAACCTGTTATATCATCGTTCGGTCTTACAGTGTGAAGAATTTCTTCATTTGGGGATTTTGACTTTAAATATATTTCAACATTTCTGGCGCTAAAAAACATTACTTCTTTTCAAATAAACCCTCTCTCTCCCTAGCATCACCTCATTAATGATGTGAGATTATCTTTTCATCTGTCAGGGTACTCGTCGTAGTGCCACATGTCCCTTTGTGATCATTATAGGTAGTCACGTACGTGCATTGGTGGGAAAACTAAATCGACTAATTGCATTCCAAACTTTCAATATCTCAAACACCTAACCTTTTCTTGATTTCACACGTGTATTTTCAATCATCGTCTCCAGAGCTTCAGAGAGAGAAAAAAAAGTTTTCTTCTCCCATTATTGCTTGAGCCTCCATCTCACTCTTCTTTTCTTTGACATCTTTACCTCTTGTTGATCCATTTTTCTCAGCCTTATCTTTCTTCCTGCCACCATTTTCTCACCTCCAACTCCCACGACATCTTCATCTACTTCTCCAGGTCCCCCATCCATCGCTACATCTACTACTACTACCGCTGCTACTCCTTCCATCACCTTAGACACCATCGCCCTTATGGAAGCTCATTAAGAATAACTCCATTGTTACTGTCGTTCTCCCATTTTTTTCAAGGATGGCGAATACTCAGCCATGTGCCAAACCATAATCTTAAATGCTAAGTGTGATTACTTGACACTTGGCGATGAAGATGATTATGCTAACGTTTGGGGTTTCTTTCTCCTAGAGGGGACTTCCCCTATTCCCAGATAGACTTCAAAGGGCCAGAAGGCTCCTGGGACAACTTTCCTATTTAGAATACCTACTTATAGACAACTTAAGTTGATTCCCTCATAAAGGTTAGGTTTGGTGAGTTTTCTCTTTCTAAACACAATGATGTGCTCTGAGTACTTGTATCCCATCGGAACGTTACAACTCACACCTCTATGGCTATGTGGGGGAGTTTACCATTACCTTAGAGGATGTTTATGAGTTGATTGGGTTTGAGCCCACAGATACATCCACTTACTCTGATGAGGCTTTGTATTCCAAAGAAATAGTTTCCCGGGTAAAGATGGATTAGATATGTCGAAGCTGCATAGGGTCTTCTAACAAATCTACATTCTCACTTCTCATTAGTTATTTCTTTACTTGTGAAATGGATGGTTATTCTAGTTTTAGATAAGGCAAAGGTGAAATTTTAGAATTACCAGCTTATATACTTATTATTCTTCCTCATTTCTTAATGACTGGAAAACCTAACGATCATCCCCATTGAGATCTCATCAACGTCTTCATTCGCTTAGCCAAGGGGTTCAATCTCCCTCTTGCAGCCATGACCTTGGGGTCCCTCCATACCTAGTTGGACATGACCCATTTGGACACAGGACGATCCTTTGGACGCTACAACATGGCCAACTTCAATAACCCCATCATCTTAATAGTTATTTTTTACATTCATTTCCTTAGATAGCATCGAACGAAAAACATAATCCAGTTTGCGAAGACCTAAAGCCCCATCGACTATTTTAGTTTCATAAGAAACATAGCCGAAAGGACCTTCTTCTCGTTATTAACGGGCCAGTTGCTTCGTCATGCATCCCTATGATGAAGATTATTTTTCCCATACTTGGTCCTTTTTTACCTAAGTAGATAGAATATTTCAAGTCACTTCAAAAAATCTCATCAATGAAGATCCTTCCATTGGCGTTGTTTTACTATTAGCTCTGGGTTATCTTTCTTCTTACACTGAGTGGGGACACACCTCAAATTACTACAAACCCAATCGCTGCTATCATCAATTTAGCTTCGATCAGGGGGTACCTCGCCCTATTTTTTAAGAATCCCATTAAATGGCTACTTTCTCTGAGGCCTTCTCTTTTTATACTTCATCAGTTGCCTCCTCTCATTGTTCGGAAATTGCTGGCCACCATACCCAAGCTAACAAGGAAAGTAGATATAACTTCTCTTTTTACCACCAGATACTAGCTGATGCACTTGGATAGGATTAGCGAATTCATTTAAAGTCCCCCAGTCTATCCATGTCTTCTCACTTTCCCATCCTCAAAGTTGGGACTCAAAGGTAATAATGTCATGGGGTCACTCTGAGATGCACCCCCAAAGATCCCCCAGTGAGCTGCCTATATATTGCCCCTTGGTTTTTACATCTTCCCCTAAGGCCAAAAAAGCTACAGTTTTGAAAATAACGGTCCCTGCCAAAGGAGCCTCAGTGGAAGGTACCACTATTGTAGGTGCATCTGGCGAGGGGCCATCCAAACCTCCTTCAAAATAATCAAGGAAAAAAAAAGATGGGACTTCCATAAAATCCAAGTCTAATTCCAAGCCCAAACCCCTATTGATGCCTTCCCTATTGTCTCTGTTCCTCCTGAAAAGTATGCAAATCTGAGGGGGGAGATATGAGCGAAGTGCCAAGAAAAAATTGAAGGGGCGCAACGGGAGTTTCAACGATATGATCCTCTTATTCCTCCCCTTACTTCATTTCCCGCGGTACTAATCGATCCAACTGAGTGGGATACGTTAAGAAGAAGAAGTTTTAGAGTCCCCTCTGCAGCTGGTGGTTCTGGTGTAAGGAATAAAACTTTGGGTAAAAAATCCCAGAAGAAACGTTCATATAAAGTGCGACCACCACCTGTTGGCTCTCTCCCAAGGACTTCTCCTCCTCGATCTCCTCTTAAGCCCATTACTCTTGATGATAGCCTCAAATTTCAACGTGGTCCCACTAGAGGATCCTCTTCATTACTTTCACGTCCTTCTTCTCCTATGGTAATTTCGTCCCACTCTTCTCCAAAGCCAGGGGTTTATTTTTTAATACTTAACAATTTTTAACTTAGTGAGGTATATTCTCTAATACTTATGTAAATTTATTTTTATCTGTAGGAGGGTGAAATAAATAGGACATTTCGTTCTCCCATTATTAGGCTTACCAATTCTCATTGTTATTCCTCTTAACACGCAGAGAAGGCTTCCAGTATAATTGTTGCCCCTGTGAAATACGTTGGACCTTCCCATCAGCTAGAGGAGACTTCCCTTGGTTCTTCTTAGGCATATCCTCTTCCTATAGTTACTCTGGAAATTATTCTAGTATCTTCAAGTCCTCTAGATGTAATAGCTTTTTATCTTTTTATCTATTTTTTCTTTCAGGTTGTATTGTATTCTTAGACTTTTCTTATCTTTCAGGTTGTAGCTGCTTCTAACCTAGCCACATCTCTCGTTGGGTCATTTCTTCAGTTCCCTCTAGGGAGGCCTATCATTGGGTTTGCCCCTTTTGTTAACATCACTGAAGTAAGCTTAATTCTTATGCCTTGGCCTCCTTTAATGTGGTTTTTCTTGTGTCTAACACTTTAATGTTATCTGTAGATTTATCGAGGTCTGACTCCTCACTCTCGTTCTGGGATTCAACAAGTTCCTTAGGCTACCGTTGGTTTTTCTTCTCGCCCAGAGGTTCCTCAGGCCCCCGTGGATATTTATACATCTGGTGTTTAAATAACTTCGGTGGAAGCATCCCCAATCTTGGTAGTTGAGCCTTTTCACAAGGAAGGTGCATTGCCAAGGGTTGAGGTTCCTCTTTCAAAAGTCTCCTATGAAACTTATAGAGATATTGAAGCTACTCTTGTAGTTGTAACCCCCGCCATTATTACTCACGCAGCTTCCCCTGAGGTATTTACTACCTTCTCCCTCGTTTGCATAAACCTTATCATTATGCTTGTTAAAATGAAGGGAAAAAGAAAAATATAGTTTCCTTAACGATGAAAACACACTTGCTAAGGTTTTTCTCAAACTCCATCTATAACTATGACTTAATAATGAAAACCACTTACTAAGAGTTTTCTCAAACTCCACCTATAACGGTGACTTAATAATGAAAATCACTTGCTAAGATTTTTCTCAAACTCCACCTATATTGTTAACATAACAATGAAAATCACTTGTAAGATTTTTCTCAAATTCTACCTATATCGGTGATATAATAATGAAAACCACTTGTTAAGATTTTCTCAAACTCCACCTATAACGGTGACTTAACAATGAAATCCACTTGTTAAGATTTTTTGCAAACTTAATCTTCTTTATCTGATTTCAGGTTGTGAGGGAGACCTCTAATTTCAAAGCGCTAACTCAACGTGGTCCCTTGCCTGATGCCTTTGTTGATCAAGAGCCAGTCTATTTAGAGGAAACCAGTCACGACGATCATGGTTCCACTATAAATTTATCGGATGATAGTGAGTCTGATTGTGAATTTCCTCTCCCCAATATGTCTCCTTATGAGTTCTGCCTTATAGTCCTTTGCTAGTCTCCCCAAGTATCGATGATTAATCTTTCTATTATTGAACATATTTCAACTCATCACCCTCAAACCTTCATTGAAAATTGTCTACGTTGAAATACATCGATGATGAGCTATAGGTTCTAGGTCTAACAATCGTTATTTCTAAGGTTTTCAATACTCAAGCGTCAAGTCTTACTAGGACCCTCATCAATTGGTACTTGGTAAACTTGAGGGAGATGGGAAAGGATAAATTCCAATTGAATTGGTTGATCATCCCCTTGAAATTTTTAAAGAGAAAACAATTGGAGAGACAGAGGGATATTTATTTGAAACATGTGGAGGCCTAATGGGCTGAGGAGGCTAGGCTGTTAGATTTTTCCCCTCTGTTAGGAGAAACTGATGAAGAAGTAAATGTTGTCGAAGAAGCTCTTCTAAAGGATAAGGAAAAGTGTGAATCCTTATTGATTTAACGGGCCCAAGTCCAAACCAAACTAGTGGGTTGTATTACTTCTTAGAGAACATGCTTGAGGTCTTCTTCGGGCTTACCTAGGGATTTCTTCTCCTACCCTGACTTATGGTTCCTTCTGAGTTTAAGTCCCTTCTTTTATTATGTTGTAATTTCTCAATTTCCTCACATGCAAATCTTGGGCAATAGTTCCCAATTTTGTAATCCTTTTGACTATATAAATGAAAGAATAGAATTGTTACCATGTCATGCTTTGTTACAACTCTTGTATTTATTGCAAAGATGGAACTATTACAATTTACATGAAAACTCTTCCTTCTTAACTCATGAGAATAATCATAATAAAAGAAATAACTCAAGATGAATTACAACATAATTTTGACACACAATATATCTCTAACTGAGGTTACTCACTTAAATATGACAGACCTTTAATCACTTGTTATTAATATTCAAAGGTTTGTTCTCTTCCATCTTAGATATTAAAGAGTAACCTAAATCGTGAGCCTCCTTCACAATGAAAGGTCCCTCACAGTTCGTAACAAATTTAGGCAATGGAAGCCCTCGAATGTGCTTAAAGGTTGACTCCAAAACCAAATCCCCTTATTTTAACTTTCTTCGCATCACCAAGTTATGATATGCCCTCGAGAGAGACTTTGTGTAAATTTGGAAGTGTTGCATCGTATTTTCCCTGTGTTCATCTGATGCTTCCAACTCTATGTGCCTGCTTTGAGGAAGCATGTGGTTTCGCAAGGCATATCGAGCTGAGGGAATTTCCATCTCCACAGGCATAATTACTTCAGCTCCACACATAAGAGAAAATGATGTATACCCTGTGGGTTTCCTTTTTTTCATTCTATAGGCGTAGAGAACTGCTGGAATCTTATCATCCCATGAACCTGGGAAATTATCCATCGCCTTGCCCAAGATATTAACCAAGGTTTTGATTTTTGCTTCGGCTTAACCGTTGCCTTTGGGATATGCCACTAATGAGGTATAATAGACGATGGAGTACTTGTCTATGAGTATCGTTACTTCTTTTTTGACAAATGGGGTCCCGTGATCTAAAACTATAGCCTTTGGGATCCTAAATCGACAAATTATGTACTCTCTAATGACGTTGGCCACCACACCTACTATATCTCTCTTAAATGGTATTGCTTCAGACCATTTTGTTAATCCATTGACTCTAATATCCAGATATTTCCCCTCGAAGATGGATGTATTGACCGTACCAGGTCAAACACCCAAGTGTGGAATGGATAAGGAGTGACTAAAGAGTGTAGGTCCACTGAGGGAGCATGAATCATATTTTCATTCATCTTGCACGCCTTACACTTTTGAACAAACTCACCATAGTATTTCTCCATGCTTTTCCAATAATAACCCAAGGTCATTAACTGGTCATATAACTTTGCCCCTCAATATGAGATGTATCGTGACTTTGCCAAAGACTTTCGTTGCCTTCTTCTTCGTGATGCATCTTAACAACTTGTTGAAGTATTCTCGGTGATAGAGCTATTTCTCTTAGACGTATAATTGTGGAACCCTTTGCTTGAGTCCCATCGCATCAATTTTCTCTTTCGAAAGAACTCCATCCTTTATGAAATTAATGTAAAGCTACTATGAATCTACCTAAGTTTCAACGAAGTGACATTCAGCTGCTTGAATGAAAAGTTGACATTTATCGCACCTTTGTTATAACTCTGTTGCATCTTGCTTCATCATTGGTCAGAAGTTTATCCCTCTCTCTGAATTATTCTGTACATACAGATCTCAGTTGTTTCTTAGTGTTCGTCATGTGTCTTCTTTGACTTTTTTCTAGCTTCCTCTGGACCGATGCACCTAGATAGCCATCCTCCCATATTCCTAAAGTGAAGACTTCTTTGGCTGGAAAAATAATGCGCTAGCTCTCTTATTTCCATGTTGCCTTCCCCAGACTCCAACTTCTTCCTGATCTCGCCTCTCCAATCCGAATCATCTTTAATCGAACAAATTATTTGTAATACTTAGGGAGTTGTTCTTAAAAATCGAGATAGACCCCCAATTTTAAAATCTTTCTCTTTCAAAATCAATTTCCTTTTAAATGCGGAATAAAAATGGTTCAACACAAAAATTTAATTTTCCAAATCTTATTAGATTTTCTTTTCTTAAAAAGATAAAAAAATTAAATTAAACACAAATTTTAATTTCTTAAGCAAAATTAAAATTAGACCTAAATAAGTGAATTATGATGAACACACACACACACACACTTGAAATTCACTTAAACCAAATTAATTTAACCCAAGTCATAGAAATTTGCCTAACATAAATTAATTCAATTTATAAATTACGTCAAACCAAATTTTATCAAATTACATTATTTACACTTGAATTCAATTAAGTTAAGCATTAACCAAATATTAAACATGCACCAAATTAAACAAGAGGAGTGAATTTAAACCATATTTTATCTTTTAATCCTAAGCATGCAGTCTAAGTGATTTGCAGGATAAAATAAATTCACAACCATTACGCTGCGATGTACGAGGAAAAACTCACAACGGGAAAAAACATCGGGCGACCCTAGCCTTAAGTCCACTAAGTATGGTATTTTTACAAGTACAAGATAAATGACTTACTCAACTCAACTCGACTCCCTTTAAGCCCCTGACGCGTCTTCTTTTACCAAACTCCTCTTAGTCAACAATCCCAGAATCCATCGGAACCATGGAATCCACTAATGAAGATTGTGGACAACCGTCAACCCTCGCATAATTCCTTTCACCGTGTGAGTATGCCGCGGAAAAACAAAGAATTTCTTCTTTATGGGATGTAGAAGTAAACCCAAACTTCTCTTCTTTGAGGTGTAGAGAAAAACTCGGTGCGAAACACTCCAAGCAAAGATATATATGAAGAAACTTGGAATAAACAAATGATGGGTGTGAACAAAAGTGTTTAAGAATGATTTTCTTGAAAAACAAACACTCAAAACCTGAACCTTTTCATGGAGGAATTAATCTTTCAAAAACTCTCTTATAAGATGAAAAAGTTATCTTGAGAAGGTTGGTTCCCCCACTTAATAATTCTGGCAAGAGTTAGTGGGACAAAAGAAGTGGGAACATAGAGAAAACTGCCAAAATATTTTCCCACCAGAAATCTCGTTCGAACGAGATTTTCATTTGAACGAAGTCTCGTTCGAACGACCATTCTAACGAAGTTCCATAGGAAAATTGGGAAAAGTCATTGGCAAACTCGTTTGAATGAAATTCTCGTTCAAATGAAAAGCTCATTTGAACGACAATATCAAATGAAATCCCAGAAAGTTCATAATTGAATTTTAAGCCCAAAAACTTTATTAAAAGTTCCAAAATTAACCTTCTGAAAATAAACTTCATTTTAAAATAAAATTACACCCAATAAAAAATGTTCCGAGCTACTATATATATATGTAATGCATTCATACCTTAGGAGAGATTGGAACTAAGTTGATGACGTAAAACGAGGCATATGTAATCCAACAATGATGTTCTTTTGATAAGTAGGCCGCAACGTCTTCAACTTTAGCATGTCATAGGCTTGAAGGATACACAATAATACTATCATATGAATCAATTTATTTTTGTCCGTAATTGAGCCAACACTACATTAAGACTCAATGAGAGACTTGTGTCCTTATAGTTCTTTATTGTATCATAATCGTTGTTGTGTCTCTCTTCATGGCCACTTTCTAAGCAATGGTGGAACAAGCATCAGCATGCCTATTCATCGTTCTAAGATGCCTACTTATCTTGACAATATGGAATTGGTTGATCAACCATTATATGATTGTTCTATAGGGTGCCAGGCTAAGGTGCTTCAATGCATATTCCCATTTACTTGTTGAACCACCAAGTTTGAATCATATTTGATGCACAGTGAACGAATGCCCCTTCGAAGGGCCTTTAGTAACACCAGCACGAATGCCTCATACTTTGCTTTATTATTGGATCAAGGGAAATATAACTTATAGTAAAGAAAAATCTCTTCCTTCCCTTTTGAGATAATAAGCCATGATCCCAGCTTATTTCTGTCGAATAATCATGAAACTACATAGTCCATTCTTTAATGTTTGCATCCAAAAAGTTGGCCTACAAATCATCTCTAAGAATACTCTCATGGAGTGTCTCAAATATTCCAGACCGAAATATTGCCAATAAATCTTCATATGCCAGGCTGTTGATCTCACGAAGGACTGCACACTCCAAGTCATATTCTAAAAGGATTAAGAACAACTTAGCTTCTCTTCCAATCAAAATAGTTCTTGCCAACAAAAATGTAACTGGATCACATCTTGTCATTATATGAATTATGAAAGATAACGTGTTGAAAAGCCCCGGATGGTGATTTAATAATCACAATTAAAATAATAATTTCCTCGTTATGTAAAACACAAGAGATGATGCGGAAGCGTTGTAAAACAGGTGATGGTTCAACTTTAACAACAACAAGTTTTTATTAATCCAAGTCCTAGAATTTGCCTAAGTCATGATTAACAATTATACCCAAAGTTAGGCGAAACCAATTTTAGCAAGTGACTTGAATAAACCAAATTTACCCAATATTTAATTTAAGTCCCAAATTAAATGAGTGTGATAATTAAACCGAATTTTATCTTGAATTAAACCTAAAGCATGCGTTCTAAATGATGTGCAAGATAAAATAAACAATGTCACACTACACCGCGATGTACGAGGAAAAACCCACTAACGGGAAAAAACCTCGGGACGGCCCTAGCCTCAAATCCACTAAAAACGGTATTACAAAATACAAGACAAAAGACTTACTGCCTAAACTCGAACCCTCTCAAGCTGTGATGCTCCTTCTTGTATCAACCTCCAATTAGCGGATAACCAACGGACCTCCACCGTGGTCTCGAAATACACCGATAAGACTTTAAACGGTCACCGTCACCCGAACATGGAGCCTTTCTCCAAACGGGTAGAATCTCAACAAAGGTCTTCTTTGTGATGGGGTGTAGAAGCAAACCCGAAATTTCTCTTGAATGCGGTAGAGAAAACCGGTGCCAAAAACTCCAAGTAAAGATATGTATATATAAAGCTTGGATAAACAACAATGGGTGTAAACTAGAGTGTGTATGAATTTTCATTAAAAATTAACACTCAAAAACATGAACATTTTCCCTAATAAATTTGCTCTCAAACTCTCTCTAAGAGTTGGATATGGAATGGAAAAGTTGGAAGGAAAAATGTGATTCCCGTTCCTCATAAGGCTGGAAAAAGTTGGTTAAAAAACAAGTGGGGATCATGGGAGAAAACTGCCAAAAAACTGCTCAAAACTGTTCCCGCCTGGCATTCTCGTTCGAACGACTTTGACTGTCGTTCGAACGAGGTTTCTAACGAGCGACCAGCCTGGGCTCGTTAGAACCTCGTTAGATATCTCGTTAGAACGAGAAAGTCATTCGAACGACTTATTTAGCAACTGACCAGTTAGGTTAGAAGGCAGTCTCGTTCGAACGAAGTTTGGTTCGAACGAAAAATCTCGTTCGAACGAAATTTCGAACGAGTTTCAGAAATTTTTTGTTAAATTCTATTTTGGCCCAGAAACATTTATATATATTAATATAAAGTTCTTTTTAAATTATTTCTGAAATAAACATGGCTTTTATTAAACCTAACACCCAAATAAATTGTTCCAAAGCTCCTATATACATATAAATACATTCATACCTTGGGAGCATGGAACCTAAGTTGATGACGTACAAACGAGGCACATAAACTACGGCATGTTGATGATGCTTTATACTCTTTGCCGCTACGTCTTCAACAAACACTTCATAGGTCTTGAATATTACAATTAAATAAAATCCTATGAATAAATGTTTTTGTCCGGAATTGAGCCAAAACTATATATGGACTCAATTAGAAATTTGTGTCCTTACAAATCTCCCCCTTTGGCTATTCCGGGACAAAAACCAAACAAAAATCCTAAAGGGCCGTCAAGCTTTACTAGACTCAAAACATAACCCGCCCAATCTTGACTCAACCTAAGGATTAAACTCTTTGCCATAGAAAGATGCCACTTTAGTAGAATACCTGCACACTTAAGCAAACTCATCAAATGCATAGGGAATATCACAATATTAAATGCAATTAATTAATTACTCCCCCTAAATTAATTCTCCCTTTAAAACACATGACCTACTTAGAAAGACGTCTCCCCCTAAGATAAATCTCCCCCAAACGAAGATACGATAATAATAGGATGAGATACCATTTCTCCCATTTCTCCCCCTATCATCATTCTCCCCCTTTTTGTTCGGGAATAGGCAAAGGATAAAGAACTAATAAATCGCATGTGAAAGCTTAAAGTGTTAAGACATGAAAGCATATGGGCAATTAAAAGCAAGGCAAAGATAAACGAATATCATATATATAGACATTAGAAATATACCAATATAGAACTTGCATATATATAGATATAAACACACACATGACACAAAATACAATAAGTTTGCACACTCGTATGGCAAAAATGTGTCATATGAAAACGGAAGTGTAGGGGTGTGAACTAGCAACAATTAAATTTAGACCCAAACACTTAAGAAACGTTCACGGAGTTCTCATTTGATTGCAAACTTCATCACAGTTAAATATAACCTCATGTGACAGTATAAAGATTGAACTTAATGAACAAACATACACAATGCATACAAGCCTAGCATGATGATGATTCTACAAACCAAATAGAGTCATGACATTAAAGACAACTAGGATAAACGGACATTGTGCAAACCGTTGATATACCATCCAATTCTCCCTCAATGAGCATATATATTCTTTTGTTTGTGAATGAATATATCAAACAAACATAGGCCTTGGCAATTACTTTTTGTTTAATGCCAAATATTCTATTTTTAGGCCTTTGGATCACGTATTTCTTTTAGATCCAATCAACGGTGGCTTACTATCGCAAAGGACTTAATTCATCCTTTCGGAGCCCTTCCCCGTGCATATATTAATTTATCATGTTTTCATTTTTCGCACAAATCTCACATGCAACGGATTTTGACATGCACTAGTCCTCCTAGGTCATAGATATGTAGATGACTAGATTGATAGGAGAACACCTCAAAAAGCTCAAATATAACATGTGACATTAAGATTTCAAAAGAGCTCGTGCATGTGTGAATAGAGGCATATAGAAATAGAATCCATTTAAACAATACAAAATTCAACTACTCCATATAAAACATGGTAAAGAACATTTTAAGGATTGAAAATCTAAACCAAAAGTTCTAGCCACGTGGGAGCGTAAATGATGGGATTCAAACACAAGAATATGCCACATAAAGTGTGTCAAACAAAAATACACACCAAACAAAATCTTTTTGAGTTTTTAACATTTTTTAATCAAAAATAAATATTTACTCAAAAGGACAAACAAAAAATCATTTGTATTTTTCATTAGGCTTAAATGAAATAAATAAAACACAAATGATAAACAAAAATCTTTTTATATTATGCAGTCAATTCAAACACAAAATATAATACAAAAAGATAAACAAGTCATAATTTCTAGTATATGATATGAAATAAGGCAATGACTAGAGAATGACTAAACAAGCATACATTTAGCATATGAATATAGCATGTAGTACAAACGCTAAAGTATGCAAACACTAACACATTTATCCTTTAGATTTAGCAAGGGAGGAGGCATGTGTAAGTAAATGAGAATCAAAATCCCTATTTTGTGAGGTAACCAAGTCGGATTTCCTAACCCAAATTAATGAAGAATTACTATCTTGGGGTGTAGGAACATTAGCTATCGTGGTTACTTTACTATGGGATTTTCTAGGAATTCGTTTAAGATCTAAACAAAATTTCCTAAGATGACCTTGTCGACCACAAAGTGTACAAGTAAGAATATGTCGAAAAGATTTATCTAAGGAGTGATCATTAAATGCATTCCTAGAAGATTCTCCTAAAACATTAGTTTTGACTTTAGGGTTAAAATCATTACAAGAATTGAAGCCTAAACCAAAAGTGTCATTTTTAATTTGGACCGTTCCTAACATTTTATCTAGTTTTTCAGAACGACACTCCAAATCAAATTTGACATTACTAGAATCTTTTAATTTATTTTCCAAATCCAAAATTTTAGATTCTAGTGAAACATTTCGCTCTTCAAAAGCAAGAAGCTCCTTTTTCAAGGATTCCATTAAACCCCTAAGGCTATCTCTCTCGCCTTCTACATAGTTAAGCTTCTCTTGAAGAGTCCTCTCATGAGTCTTAAGGTCTTCTATTAAGGCACTTTCATCAATGACCTTGACACTCTCTCTTAAACTCGCTTCTAACTTCAAATTAGCTCTTTTCAATTTAATAGATTCTTTATATAATTCATGAAAAGCATTTTGAAGTTCACTCATATCAACCTCTTCTTCATTTTCACTCTCTTCTTCTTTTTCACTCTCACTATCATAAAAAATAAGAGAATCATGTACAATGACCTTGGAAGTGGCATGTGCTATAATTTCATCATCCGATGAGTTCTCATTATCACTCACATGTGCCATAAAAGCCACAAAATTTTTCTTTGTGGGGGAATCGGGCTTTTCTTCCTTATCACTATCACTAAGGGTCGCATTATATGAAATGGGTCGTTTACCCTCTTTCCTTAGTTTAGTGGGGCACTCAAAAGCCCTATGGCCATAACCTTCACAACCAAAACATTTATTAGACTCGTCCCTGTCAACATTTTCATTATTAGGTTTAGGGATCTTCTCGGCTTTAGAAAACTTCTCGCTTTTATCATGTTTAGAAGATTCAAATTTCTTAAAATCATTTTTAACTTTATCTTTGTTAAATTTAAGAAATTTTCTAAATTTACGAGCAAACAAAGCCATATCTTCCGAGTCACTATCACTATCGTTCTCTACTACTTGTTTAACCTCTTTACGGGCTTTTAAAGCAACGCCCTTTTCAATTTTCTTTTCAGTTTTAGAGGGAAACATATCTAGTTCATAGGTTTGTAAATCACCTACAAGCTCTTCGAATTTCGTAGAGGCTAAAGTGGGTAAAGAATTTAAAACGATCACCTTTGGAATAAATCTATCAGGTAGGGACCTTAAAATTTTCTTTACAACACGGTTGTCAGGTATTTTCTCTCCCAAGTTAAAGGATGAATTAACAATGTCAGAAAGTCTGGCATAAAATTTATCAAAAGTTTCATTTTCATCCATTTTGATAGTTTCAAATTGAGTGGTGAGGTTTTGGAGTTTAGAAGCTTTAACGACACTTGTTCCTTCATGAGTTAATTGTAAAATATCCCAAGCTTCTTTAGCGGTTTCACACGTCATAATACGTCGGAATTCATCCGGTGCGACAGCGCTAAATAAGGCATTTAAACCACGGGAATTAAAATTTGCTAGCTTAAACTCATTTTCAGTCCATCTATCAACGGGTTTGGGAACATGTACATTTTCAATTAAATGTGTTGGTGGGGTCCAACCGTTAACAACAGACATCCAAACACGTTCATCGATAGATTTAAGTGCCGATTTCATTCGCGCTTTCCAATACGCGTAGTTAGAACCATCAAAAATAGGAAATTTTGAAAATGGGGAAAAATCCATATTTAGCCAAAAATTAAAGGACCTTTAACGAAATAATTTATCGTTTTTGGCTCTGATACCAATTTGAAAAGCCCCGGATGGTGATTTAATAATCACAATTAAAATAATAATTTCCTTGTTATGTAAAACACAAGAGATGATGCGGAAGCGTTGTAAAATAGGTGATGGTTCAACTTTAACAACAACAAGTTTTAATTAATCCAAGTCCTAGAATTTGCCTAAGTCATGATTAACAATTATACCCAAAGTTAGGCGAAACCAATTTTAGCAAGTGACTTGAATAAACCAAATTTACCCAATATTTAATTTAAGTCCCAAATTAAATGAGTGTGATAATTAAACCGAATTTTATCTTGAATTAAACCTAAAGCATGCGTTCTAAATGATGTGCAAGATAAAATAAACAATGTCACACTACACCGCGATGTACGAGGAAAAACCCACTAACGGGAAAAAACCTCGGGACGGCCCTAGCCTCAAATCCACTAAAAACGGTATTACAAAATACAAGACAAAAGACTTACTTCCTAAACTCGAACCCTCTCAAGCTGTGATGCTCCTTCTTGTATCAACCTCCAATTAGCGGATAACCAACGGACCTCCACCGTGGTCTCGAAATACACCGATAGGACTTTAAACGGTCACCGTCACCCGAACATGGAGCCTTTCTCCAAACGGGTAGAATCTCAACAAAGGTCTTCTTTGTGATGGGGTGTAGAAGCAAACCCGAAATGTCTCTTGAATGCGGTAGAGAAAACCGGTGCCAAAAACTCCAAGTAAAGATATGTATATATAAAGCTTGGATAAACAACAATGGGTGTAAACTAGAGTGTGTATGAATTTTCATTAAAAATTAACACTCAAAAACATGAACATTTTCCCTAATAAATTTTCTCTCAAACTCTCTCTAAGAGTTGGATATGGAATGGAAAAGTTGGAAGGAAAAATGTGATTCCCGTTCCTCATAAGGCTGGAAAAAGTTGGTTAAAAAACAAGTGGGGATCATGGGAGAAAACTGCCAAAAAACTGCTCAAAACTGTTCCCGCCTGGCATTCTCGTTCGAACGACTTTGACTGTCGTTCGAACGAGGTTTCTAACGAGCGACCAGCCTGGGCTCGTTAGAACCTCGTTAGATATCTCGTTAGAACGAGAAAGTCATTCGAACGACTTATTTAACGACTGACCAGTTAGGTTAGAAGGCAGTCTCGTTCGAACGAAGTTTGGTTCGAACGAAAAATCTCGTTCGAACGAAATTTCGAACGAGTTTCAGAAATTTTTTGTTAAATTCTATTTTGGCCCAGAAACATTTATATATATTAATATAAAGTTCTTTTTAAATTATTTCTGAAATAAACATGGCTTTTATTAAACCTAACACCCAAATAAATTGTTCCAAAGCTCCTATATACATATAAATACATTCATACCTTGGGAGCATGGAACCTAAGTTGATGACGTACAAACGAGGCACATAAACTACGGCATGTTGATGATGCTTTATACTCTTTGCCGCTACATCTTCAACAAACACTTCATAGGTCTTAAATATTACAATTAAATAAAATCCTATGAATAACTATTTTTGTCCGGAATTGAGCCAAAACTATATATGGACTCAATTGGAAATTTGTGTCCTTACACGTGTAATGTATTTGTTTTTGTTCTACAAATACTAAGGTTAAGAAATGTCTTTCTATACTACTATACCTTGCCTTTGGTCTATGTATTATCCTGCTCAGATTCTAGACTGGCAAAATCCTTACCATCAACTTCCTATGCTAAGAGATCTTCGCCAGATCTTATGGTAGATGTGAGGTAGAGTTGCAATGGTATCCCTACCTTTGGAGGAATCATCATTTGTGGAGAAGTGAGCATCTTTTTCAGCTTGGTGAGAGATTCTTAGTGAGATTCTTCCCATTTGAACTTTGTCCCTTTTCGTAGAAGTTCCATCCGTAGATGAGTTATCTCGGCTAGACCTAGCATAAATCTCCCGAGGTAGGAGACTTTACTGAGGAAACTCTTGAGCTCCTTTGTTGTTCTTATACATGGAACCTTTAGGATTACATGTTGTTTGTCCCGATCCATTTGTACTCATTGTCGATCCACTACGAAGTCCAAAAACTATTTGCTCATAACTTCAAAAGCACACTTCATCGAATTCATCTTGAACTTGTACTTCCTGTACCGAATGAACTCCTTCCTCAAATCAGCCATTTTGGACTCCCCCTTTTTTGACTTGATGACCAAATCATCCACATAAAATTCCAAAAATATATGAAAAAAGCCATGTAAAATATCCATAATTATTCTTAGATATGTTGCTCTAGCATTCTTCAACCCAAAAGGCATTACTTTGTATATAAAATTTCCTAACGAGGTCATTAACGATGTTTTCTATGCATTTATTGGATCCATATTGATTTGGTTGTATCCTATATACCCATCCATAAAGCTGTGCATTTCAAGGCAAGTAGTTGCATCGCTCAAGCTATCAATAAAGGGAAGAGGGAACTCATCCTTTGGGCAAGCTTTGTTCAAGTCCCTAAAGTCCACACATATCCTTATTTGGTTCTTGACCTTCATTCCCACTGGGACAATACTTGACAAATAAAGTGGGTGATGTATCGGTTTAATGAACCCTTTATTAGCAGTCATTGAACCCCTTCCTTAATTTTCAAATCCAGCTCAGGATTGTAAGTTCTTATGGCCTGCTTCACCGGTATGGCCCAAGGCATAACGTTTAGCTTGTGACAACTAGATTTTTTATCTAACCACTCCATCATCGTGTTCTTCCATGCAAAGACATCTCTGTATTCTCGAATCATCTCAATCAATGCCCTTATTTTCTTTATGCTCAGATCCTTTAAAATGAAAATAGGCCTCGGATCTTCTCATTCTTCGGATAGATCAAGTTGATCCATCTCTTACACTTGTGACTATGGGTGGTCCATCATATAGTCTGTCTTGTCTTCTTCTTCTTCCATAAATTATTATATGTTCGAGTTATCTATGACCATGTACTGCCCCTATTAGTTCATGAAAAAACACTCATACATCAAGTCAGCCTCTAGAACAGCTCCTTCGACCTCCTATTCACACCTTTAAAGGCAATATATCACCTTTCCATCATCCATTATTACATTCTTTCACTCCTTATTAGTCGTTATGGCTTCCTTTTATTTCCTTTCTCTTAAAGCTTTTACCAACCTATTCCCCAAAAACCTACTCAACACGCTCTATCATTGGGCCTCATGCTCCAATGGCTCGACCCTAGGCCTCATCCTATATCTAAGTTATTTAGAGATATTTTAAGGTTTTGGATCAACATGATTGACCTTGTCAGCTACTTCTCTTCTTCCTGCTCATTCGTTGCTTTGTCCATTCACATGCCCCATCATTTCCCTCATAGGGGGAACTATGGATACTTCCATTTTTCTCGTTAGTACTCTTGCATCCACCAAGTGTGCTCTTTAGTTGCAAAGGGCTTCTTTTTTTCACGTATAACGATCGCAGTTCCTTTCACATTTTCTTTGGTGCATTGGTGATATGTCGAAGGGACTAAATCTTGATTGTGCATCTATACCCTTCTTATCAGAAGATGGTAAGAAGTAGGACTCTCCATCACATGAAAATTGATATGTGAAGTGAGATTCCCCATTAGAATCCCTTCGTTGACATACTGAATTAACTTGGAGGACTAGTTTTCATAACCAAAGATCACCAAAGGCATTGGTATCAACCCCGCCTCAGAGATATTGGATGCGTGGAATGAGTTCATAGGGATGTTCATGGATTATCCCCCATACATTAGAGCCCTCGTAAAAATTACACCGTTGATAGTAGTCGTCACATATAAGGGCCAGTTGTGTGGGAACCTTACAGCTCTATCGGCATCACTGAACGTCACTTCGAATAAGAACTTCCGTACTAATCTGGTAATGCCCCCTCCATCTCAGCGATGTATCAGCTTCTTTTATGCAATGTCCAGAATCACTTGCGTTATCTCTAGCATGATTTCTTTTGGCATTCCCTCTTGATCGAAGAACCATAAGAATTTGGGTGACTGCGATGAAACATGGAACTCTAGCCCTTGGTCAACTTCTTTGTTATCAAGAGTATACACATCCTCCACATCTCTGGCACTAGCTTTAGCATAGGCTATCACCATATTAGTCATTTCTCTCATGAAGTATTCAAACACTTCCTCAAACTCTTCATGTTCCATAACCAGTTCCCTTGCCTCCTATTCATCTTCTTCATCATAAACAACTACCACGTTAACTGCATGTGCTGGTAGTAGGTTTTTGTTGATGTTCTCATAAGGTATCTGCAAAATCCCTAGCTTCATGTGTTTGATTATAATCTTCCTCAATGTAAAATAGGTTGTCTTTAGATGACCAATCTTTTGATGGGTCTGGAAAGATTTGGGACTGGCTCTTTTCTCTGCATCTGGCTTTGTCGTTGGAGTATCCTTAGGCACATATATTGTCCCCCCTTTCACTATGTCATTTTAGTAACTGACAGCCTCTTCAACAGTACAAGGTCGTGGTGGTGGATCCTTTTAATCTCTTCCAAACTTCCTTTTGTTATCCTTCTTCGACTGCTTGGCCCCCTATTTTCTATTGGCGTAACCCATTCATGGGGGCTGGCCATATCCCACAGCGAGTTGTACCGGCTACCTAAATATCATAGGCATCACAATTGGGTTTGGTCATATGGCCAATGAGATATTTCTAGCTTTTTAAAATATGCTGCAAAGGTTCCTTCGTGCATTTCGTTAATGAGGTGATAAATGTATTCCGAGAACAAACCATTAGCACAAATCTGAAGCAGTTTGGACTCCTTAGCCTCCTCTCTCACATCGAGGGACCTTTCTCTGAATCTTCGAATGTACGCCACAACTTATTCCCTTGGTCATTGCTGCTCCCTACCCAGTTGTGTCAACATGAATTCATCTTCTGCAAGAAATAATTTCAGGACAAAAAGGGCATGTGTCTCCTACCACATTGACACACTCTTCAATGACATAGGAGAATACTAGTGTAATACCCCGTATTTTTAAGGCTTTTAAATTTGGGAATTTATTAAATTTAATTGAGAACTAATTTAATATTAATTATGAATTTTATTTTAAATATTTACAAGAGTGATGAGAGTTCGTAATTATTGGGAAATTGTTGAATATTACTAAACTAGTAAATCAATATATAAGATTGATTTTATTAAAATTGTCACAAGTGAATAAAATGGAAATTATGGAAATTTAAGTCGGGACGCGCCTGCGTCGTGTTGGAACTAAATTATTATTATAAAAGTGAATAAATTATAAGTCGCCTATATGGTAATTTCGAGTGTGCCAACGTGTTCGGAAGGGTTGAGATACTAAGAAAAGGCTACCCAGGGCTTCAGTTTGGGTCTCGGGGCATTTTTTGGCCTAATTGGTATCCCGGGAGGGTATTATAGTCATTTTATATTTTTGGGTAATTAAACCCACGAATTTTCCTAAGATATATCAGCTATTAGATATTATCCTTTAGGGTTAAAAATCATAGAACATAAGAACGACCATTACAGAAGAAGGTAGAAAGCTTTCTAAGAAATCCAAAGCTAAGAACCCATTGGATTGCACCACCACCACCGCCAAAACATAGATCGTAAGATGAGGAACGCATCCATATCCTCCTCATCATCAAATAAGACAGTAGAATCCCCGATAAGTATCTATCTTGCTTTTCTTTTAGTTAATGTTACACGCATGTTAGAATAGGATTTGTTAAACACATGCTTCATGGAAAAATTTAATGATTTAGATAATTAAATCACATGTTTTAGAGGAAATAGATATATTCTGGAAATCTCAATCACATGTAGAGCATTACCCACGAAATTGTATGGGTTTAGAAGCAAGAAATCTGGAAAAGAATTAGAAGAATAGTAGTTTTATAAAAAAAAAATTAGGGTTCTTGATAATTATGATGTTTTACTCCATTAGTTTAATACCCATGATGAATTTGTACATGTTTCACGTAGGAAATCCAATATATAGGTATATATGACCAGTAGTAATGTTGTTTGGGAGTTTGGGGATCGTTAACGGAGTTTTGATGGAGGTTGGAGAATAAAATCCATAGTTAACAATGGTGGAATTCGGAATAACTTCTTGATCGATCAATCAACCCCTTTCCTCGATCGATCGACCCCTCCTGGAAAACTGCATATTTTTCTCCTTTTGGTTTAATCCGTGTAAAATACGTAGGATCCCTTGAATATCATTTACATAATATAATGGATCATGAAGAGGACCAGTAGGGTCTAAGTAGACTCCGTTGAATGAAATTTGATTTGGAATGAAATTTTGGGTTAACAGGGGGGGGGGGGTTGGTCACACATTGGAAATATTGCGTACGTTCACTAAAGGATTTAAAGACTCGTGTAAGACTTAGGCCAGAAGGTTAGAGAGGGCATACCTACTGAAATTATATTTTAGTAAGAAGGGATACTTCGAGAGATGAGAACTAAGTATGAAATATATTATAAGTGAGAATAAAAGAGATGAATCTATTATGTGAAATCATTGAGTAAAATTTTGCTAAGAACGGATAATAATAATTATGGGTCGTGGGTGAACCAAATTTGAAAAATGTGAATATCTATATATATGACCGTGTGAATGTGTACATATATTAAGTATTATATTTTTGAATAATCATACCCGCGCTACTTGCTATCACGGAGTTTCTCATGTCGGGATAGTCTTATCTCGTTGGGACCTTTATGGGGGATATTGATTTGTACTTTAGAACATAGGATTCCTTGGTACAGGCTATCTAAGAATGATATCCAGACGGTCCTAAGAGACGTGAGGGGTATGTGTTGACCTCTTAGTGACTTGGAACTATGCTTCGCCTCCATTTTGTGTGTATTATTTTAATACAGTTCGAGAGTGATTCCGAAATAGTATTTCCTTAGTACGAGTGATACGGGGACTTGATAGCAGAGTATGTCAGCACCATTTATTTTATGTGGGGTGCCAATAGTATATATATTATATGAGTGGTATATATATATATATATATATATATATATATATGTATGTATGTATGGAAACTTTGTACTGTGCGTATAAGTAGTTAAGTAATGAATAAATGCTCCAACTTTATATAAGTGTTCGGGATCTTTGTAATAGTATCGAGGTTTCTAAGTAACGTAAGTAATCATGAAAAGTTTGAGTCCCTAAACTAAATATCAGGGCCTTATTATTTCTCAAGATAAAACTTTATCGAAAAATAAGTTAGATAGACTTATGAGCTTATTAGTACTGTAGGCGTTCACACTAGATGAGAGATGAGAATTCTCAAGAGAGTGTCACATACTAACATGGTTATTGCATTAGCTGGTAAGAATTTTAAATACTTAATAAACTATTTTAAAACTGTTTTACACTCGGTCTCTGACCCGTTTCATGTCATTTTTATCTCTCTTGTATATATATGTATGTATTACTGGTGCCCAGCCATAGGGGCGTCATGCATAGATTCTTTGGAATGGACGTGCTGCAGCTTATGTGGGAGTTGCAGGACCTTGCTTTAGATGAACTCTTCATTGATTCTGTTCTTGTTTGAGTTATGCTTAGTTAGGGCATGTGTCGCCGATTTTCCTATTCCATTTGGATTTGTCAGAGATTTATGTTTATTTACATTTCCAGTATTCATTACTCTTTGGGAGTTAACTCTTGTCAGGATCATTTCATTTATAGTTCTTAAACTTGGTTTAGTTTATCTAGATGGTTTAATTCTTGTGTGTTAATTGCCATCCTTAGTATTTATGTGATTCTTAAACTTGTTGTTTATTAAAAAGGTTTTCATATTGGAATTTAATAAAATGAAAATAAGACTTTAAATTATTTTGACACTTAGTTTAATTATTTAGGTTGTTCAAATTGGAAATTTATTTTACGACAGTGATGCTAAGAATGAACCAATCATTCACCTTGATTTTTCATTTCCCGATATTTAATTAGGCAGGGTGTCACAGGTGGTATCAGAGCATCAGGTGATAGTGTCCTTTAGGATCTGTACGGCTTATTTCGCTTCCAGCTTAGTATCTTTGATGTAGAGCCCTATTTATAGGACTATTGTATTCTTGTGTTTACGCTAACGTCTTCAACTATTTAAAATTTTCTAATAACTGTAAACTAATAAACTTCCTTCTCATTTCAGATTCCTCTAAGACGCCCACCTCGAGACAGGAATTCCCGGCCCGAGCAGCCAGCAGCTCCGACTCAGGGAATGATGAATGCAACTGAAGTAGCCTCCATTATTGCTCAGGTGGTGAATGCCGCATTAGAAGTGGTGCAACAGGATCCACCCTAGGTTCAGAAAGTGGTGCCAGTACCAGAAAAACTTCCCACTACATGGGAGCGGGTCAAGGATGCCTTTAAAAAGGCGCATTCCTCGGAGTTCTCGGGTAGTTTGGAAATCGTAGTCGCCAGCCATTAGAAGAAGGATATCCAGAGGCATCTACGCATGTATGAGTGCACTGACATGCAGAGACAGTTACTCTCTTCCTTGAAGCTAGTGGGAGTAGCTTTGCAGTGGTGGGATTGAACCACCACCTTGGAGGAGAGGGATAGCATTTTAATTCAGTCATTCTGGGTGCGATTTGACTGCAAGTACTTCCCATCCGCCATGCAGACTGAGATGAGGTGGAGGTTACTGAATCTCAAGTAGGAGAGTATGACTGTTGCTGAATATGTGGAGGAATTCACTAGACTTCTCACTATAGTGACGGATGTGTCACCCACTGAGGAGAAAAAGATATTGCTGGTTCTAGATGGATTGGCCTGGAGGATTCGTCAGCACCTCATAAGCGATCTATCGTTGGGTTCTTACACTGACGTACTCAACACTTTCTTGTTGTATGTCAGGATCACCACTTCCATCAGCAGGGGAGAAAATGGGCAGGGGAGTCCAGCCAGCAGGGCAGGACAGGGGCAGCAGTACTGGTGGGGCACCAATTGCCTAAGGGAAGACCCATCACAGTGAGCAGAGTTCCCATCAGGGGGACCCTGCCAAGAAATTCCAATTAGGTGATTCCAGGAATGGATTTGGGGAATTTAGATAGGTCCAGTCTAGTCAGCATGGCCAACAAGGCCAACACTATCAGCAGCAGGGCCAATAGCATTTTCATCAGGGCCAGCCAGGCTAGTGGCAGAGTGGTAATGGCCAATAGGGTCATGGTCAGTAAGGACATAGGGGAGGAAACTTCAGGGGTAGATGTTTTGGATGTGGCAAGAATGTCCATAAGCATCAAGATTGACCAAAGGGGGATAGGAGCCCACAGCAGTCGGGTGCCCATAATGAGCCGCAGAGGCCACTCTTTTCAGCCGTCCTCCCAGTGCCAGCCCAGATGCCAGCTCTACCAGCCATCCCAACAACCTTAGTTCAACAAGGGAAATTACAGTATGGACGTGTCTATAACGTCCACCAGGAAGTAGCACCTCTGGCACCACCCGTAATTAAGGGTACATTTCCTATACATGGTACTATAGGACGAGTTTTATTTGATACTGGGGTGTCGCACTATTTCATAGCTACTTATTTCTCACGGGCCTTAGGGTTATTAGTCACTGCAGAGAGCATAGTGACATTCATAGACTCAACACTGGGGAATGGGTCTTTGATTTTATTTATATGTCGAGGTATAGGTATAGAGATTGGTAGCTTGATCTTACCTGCAGACATGATAGTTTTAGATATGCATGAGCATGGTGTCATTATTGGCATGGATTGGCTCGCCGCGTAAAGAGACATGATAGGTTGTTTCGGTAGGAATATTATCTTTGTCATTCTGGGGCAGGAGATGTTTTTGGTGGTGATGCCTTACCCAGAGGGAGGATCTTCCACCCATTTGTATTACATAGAGGAGGATAACTATCAGGACATTGTGATTCACTTAGATTCGATTCAAGTCGTTCGTGAGTTTTCATATATATTCCAGGAGATACAAGGCCTACCCCTAGTCGAGAGATAGATTTTTTCATAGACTTAATGTCGGTCACTCGGCCGATAGCATGTGCACCATACTATATGGCTCTAGCGAAGATGAGGGAGTTACGGGATCAGTTAGAGCAGTTGTTAGTCCATGGCTTAATTTGTAGGAGCATCTCATCTCGGGTCTCTCCGGTGTTGTTTGTGAAGAAGAGAGATGGTTCACTGAGGTTATACGTGGATTACTGGGAGCCAAATTAGGTAACGATATGGAATAAATATCTGTTACCCCGAATCGATGGCTCGTTTGATCAGCTGAGAGGAGCAACCTTCTCTTCGAAGATAGATTTAAGATCGGGATACCATCAGCTAAGAATTAGGGAGCATGATGTGTCAAAGAATGTTTTCTTGACAAGATATGGATCCTATGAGTTCAAAGTCATGCCGTTTGGGCTGATAAATGCTCCATCCATTTTCATGGATTAATGAACTGGGTGTTCAGAGAGTTCTTGGATCAGTTTGTCATCATCTTCATAGATGACATCCTGATTTATTCACACAATGAGGAGAAGCGTGTCTGAGCACTTGAGGCAGGTTCTTCAGACTCTACGAGAGCATCAGCAGTATGCTAAGTATGAGAAGAGTGGATTTTGGTTACGGGAGGTACATTTTTTTGGGCATGTTGTGTCGCAATTGGGGATATCGATTGACCCGACCAAAGTGTCAATAGTGAGAGAGTGGGGGTATCCCACGACACCAACAGAGGTCCGTAGTTTCTTGGGGTTAGTCGGGTACTACAAGAGGTTCATCTAAGGCTTATTGAAGATAGAGGGTCCGGTGACGAATCTGAATCACAAAGGAGTACCATATGTTTGGGATGATGCTTATCAATTGACTTTTGATGAGCTGAAAGATAAGTTGACTTCGGTGCCAATTCTTACTTTGACCAATCCGGGAGTGGAGTACTAGTGTACACTGACGCCTCTTTATGAGTACTTAAGGGAGTACTTCAGCAGGAGGATAAGACTATAGCTTTTGCCTCCCGTAAGCTTAAGCCTCACGAAATGAATTACCCCACCCACGACCTGGAGCTACCAGTGGTCGTATTTGCATTGAGGATTTGGAGACATTACTTTTTTGGGGAAAAGATTCTCTTGTTCACAAACCATAATTTACTGCAATACTTGTTCACTCAGCGAGAGTTGAACATGCGCCAGCATAGGTGGCTAGAGTTTGTGAAAAACTATGAATTCGAGATACAGTACCATCCGGGGAAGGCTAACATGATTGCTGATGTGTTAAGTCGTAGATCGGTAGGTGACGTAGAAAAAGTGTGAAGATCAAAGTGGAAAGAATTGGGTTATCAGGATGCGGTAGTCCATTACTTTATATATGTTATGTCAGTCAAACCCGAGATTGTCAAGAGGGTGATACAGGCACAAGCAGCGAATATATTTTTCCAGTAGCAAATTGTACGAGTCTTAGACGAGGGTGCCAAGTCCTACTCAGTGAAATATGATGGGGGTTTGAGGTTTAATGGGATATTGGTGGTCCCAGATGGAGAAGACTTACATCATGCAGTGATGACACAGTCGCACGAGTCTAAATTTGTGGTACATCCCAGAGGGCATAAGACGTACCAGGATATGAGGCAGCAGTACTGGTGTAGTGGGATAAAGAAGGACATTGCTGAGTTCGTGGCCAAATGTTCTACCTGTCAGATGGTAAAGGTGGACCACCAGAGACGTCCAGGGTTACTTCAGCCATTGGAGATACCTGCATGTAAATGGGAAAGTATTTCCATGGAATTCATTACTGGGTTGCCAACATCACAGCGACATCACGATTCCATATGGGTTATAGTGGATCGGTTGACCAAGGTAGCTCATTTTCTGCCCGTACGGAGAGACTACACCATGGGCCAGTATGCACAGTTATTCATTATTGAGATTGTTAGGCTACATGGGGTGCGCCTGGATATTGTGTCTGATAGAGACAAGATTTTCATGCCACGCTTCTGGGAGAGCTTTCAGGAGGCCATGGGTACGGAGTTGAGATTAAGTTCATCTTACTACCTACAGACATATGGAAAATAGAGTGTACCAATCAGATATTGGAGGATATTTTATGCATGTGCATCCTTGATTTTGGAGGAGGTTGGGAGCCGTATCTTCCACTGGTGGAGTTAGCTTATAATACCTCCTATTAGTTCACGATCGGCATGGACCCATTTAAGGCATTGTATGGCAGGCCTTGTCGTTCTCCCGCTTGTTGGCTATAGGTGGGGGATAACAAGTTGCTCAAACTAGAGGTGATTCAGGAGACTTCAGCTAGGATTGAGCTTATCAGGAGTCACATTCGGGTAGCCCAGGACCGACAAAAGATCTACGCCGATATGAAGAGATCTTTCTGAGAGTTTATCATGGGGGAAGAAGGGGAAGTTGACTCCGAGGTACGTGGGACCATTTCCCATTATTGAGAGGATTCGACCGGTGGCTTACAGATTGGGGTTTTCAGAGAACTTTCACCGTATTCATGATGTATTTCACATCTCATCGTTGCGAAGATATCTTCGGGATGATATGTCCCATACTCACATCACGATAGAGGAGATTCACTTATAACCCGATAGCTCTTCTGAGGAGAGACCAATGGCTATCCTAAACCATAGCGAGAGTAAATTCAGGTCGAAGGTAGTTCCACTTATACGGGTCTAGTGGGAGCATCATAACGTGGAGGATTTCACTTGGGAGCGCGAGGCAGATATGCACGAAAAATATCCAGATCTATTTTTACCATGTATGCCTTATTCTTCGAATTTTGAGACGAAATTTCTTTATTATGGGGGAATTATGTAATACCCCGTATTTTTATGGCTTTTAAATTTGGGGATTTACTAAATTTAATTCAGAATTAATTTAATATTGATCCGGAGTTTTGTTTTAAATATTTAGTAGCGTGACAAGAGTTAGTAATTATTGGGAAATTGTTAAATATTACTAGATCAGTAAAGTAATATATAAGATTGATTTTATTAAAATTGTCACGAGTAAATAAAATGGCAATTATGGAAATTTAAGTCGGGGCGCGCTTGTGTTGTGTCGGGACTAAATTATTATTATAAAAGTGAATAAATTATAAGTCGCCCGAATGGTCGTTTCGAGTGAGCCAACGTGTCCGAAAGGGTTGAGATAGTCAGAAAAGGGTACCCGGGGTTCAGTTTGGGTTTCGAAGCATTTTTAGGCCTAATTGGTATCCCGGGAGTGTATTATAGTCATTTTGTATTTTTGGGTAATTAAACCCACGAATTTTCCTAAGATATATCAACTATTAGAGGTTATCCTTTAGGGTTAACAATCAAATAACATAAGAATGTCCATTAGAGAAGAAGGTACAAAGCCTTCCAATAAATCCAAGGCAAAGAACCCATTTGATTACACCACCACCGCCGCCAAAACATAGATCGTAAGATGAGGAATGCATCCATATCCTCATCATCATCAAATTAGACATTTGAATCCCAGGAAATTATCTATCTTTCTTTTCTATTAGTTAATGTTACACCTATGTTAGAATAAGATTTGTTAAACAAATGTTTCATGGAAGAATTTAATTATTTAGAGAATTAAATCACATGTTTTAGAGGAAATACCTATATTCATGAAATCTCAAACACATGTAGAGGATTACCCACGAAATTGTATGGGTTTAGAAATAAGAAATCTGGAAACGAATTAGAAGAGTAATAGTTTTATAAAAAAAAAATTGGGGTTATTGATAATTATGATGTTTTACTCCATTAGTTCAATACCCTTGATGAATTTGTACATGTTTCACGTAGAAAATTGTGTATATAGGTATATATGGCCAATAGCAATTATGTTTGGGAGTTTGGGGATCGTTAATGGAGTTTTGGTGGAGGTTGGAGAAGAAAACATGTAGTTAACAATGGAAGAATTCGAAATAACTTCTTGATCGATCGATCGACCCAAGAGTATCGATCGATCAACTGATCGATCGATCGACCCTTTTCCTCGATCGATTGACACATCCTGGAAAACAACATAATTTTCTCCTTTTTGTTTAATCAGTGTAAAATACGTAGGAACCCTTGAATAGCATTTACATAGTATAATGGTCCATGAAGAGGACCAGTAGGGTCTAAGTAGACTACGTTGAGTGAAATTTAATTTGGGATGAAACTTTGGGTTAACGGGGCGGTTTAGTCACACGTTAGAAATATTACGTACGATCAATAAAGGATCTAGAGACTCGTGTAAGACTTAGACCAGAAGTTTAGAGAGGGCATACCTACTAAAATTATATTTTAGTAAGTAGGAATACTTCGAGAGATGAGAACTAAGTATGAAATAAATTATAAGTGAGAATAAAAGAGATGAATTCGTTATGAAAAATAATTACATGAAATTGTGGTTTAAATGGATAATAATAATTATGGGTCGTGGGAAAACCCAATTTGAAAAATGTGAATATCTACATATATGACCGTGGGAATATGTACATATATTAAGTATTATATTTGTGAATAATCATACCCACGCTACTTGCTATCATGGAAGTTATCGCGCCGGTACAGTCTAATCTCGATGGGACCTTTATGGGTGATATTGACTTGTACCCTAAAACATAGGATTCCTTGGTACAGGCTATCTGAGAATGATAGTCAGACGATCCTAAGAGACATGAGTGGTATGTGCTAACCTCTTAGTGACTTGGAACTATGCTTCACCTCCATTTTGTGTGTATTATGTTAATACAGTCCGAGAGTGATTCCGAACTAGTTTTTCCCTTAGTACGAGTGATACAGGGACTTGATAGCTGAGTATGGAAGCACCATAGATTTTATGTGGAAACTTATAGTGTGTATATATATATATATATATATATATATATATATATATATATATATGGAAACTTTCTACTATGCGTATAAGTAGTTAAGTAATGAATAAATGCTCTAACTTTATATAAGTGTTCGGGATCTTTGTAACGGTACTGAGTTACTCTAAGTAACGTATGTAATCATGAAATTTATTTTGTGAGAGTGATCATAAGAATGAACTAATCATTCACCTTGATTTTTAATTTAATAAAGGACTGATCACCCTATATTTAATTAGGCGGGGTGTCACAACTAGGTATTTGCCTTATCAGTGAGGGACTAAGAAAACTACCTCAACCTTAACTTCTTATTATTGTAGTGGGCCCCCAAGTGTTCAATGAACCGGTTGATATGATCCTTCGGATTTCCTCCCTTTCTTGTGTACTTATCAAAGATAGGAGGAATGTAGTCCTTTAGGTAAGGTTCCTCGTTGTAATCCTTCGAAAATCATCGTACACCGATGATACCTCGCTAGCTGACTACGAGAAAGCTACTATCATCTTTCATATTTCTTTGTGAATCTCCTTCCTAATTTCTTCTAACGCAGATGAATGATTTTTCTCAACCATTAGAGCAATGGGATGACGGACCACAGGTAGAATTCTTGCCACACTAGCGGTACCCAACATTGGGACAGGGTTATGTACAATGTTTGTGAAAATGTACCACTTTAGTCGTTTAATTTAAGATTAAACTATGTAAATGGATCCAAGTAGTTTGTTAAAGAAACTCTTTTCTTAAAACAAATTTCTTAACAAAATATGTGTAAACTAGTATTAACGAGTTATTTAAGGTATAGGTTTACCAGTTTTGAAAAACAAAATTTATAAAGAAATCAAATCAATACAGCCTCAAGAAAGGGATGAGAGGAAGAGGAAGTATACAAGTACAATTTTTAACGTGGTAAAACCCCCACCCAATTGGGGAACATCCACAGAGGTCTCTACACCTCAAAAGTAAAATTCCAATAAAATAGAGTAACATGTTACAAACTATATAACAATCAAGACACACAATCAAGCCTAAAATAAGTTAAAAATAATACCAACTCCTCTGGCATTTTTTGACTTCTCCCAATGCTCTGATGTTGTTGATTCTCTCTTAGCTTTGCAACTCCACTCCTTTTAGCTTTACGTCGACTCAAATGTTCATAATCTCACTACTAACACTATTTAGTGTTGTAGTGTGAAAGTGTAAGTGCTGATGTGATCTAAATCACATGCTTGCAACCCACACACACTTATTACAGACCAAATGATTATCAAATTACAAACAAATTCTAAAATGCAGTAAAGATTTCTAAAATAAGTTTTAAAGAAACTCAAGACTTTGGATATTTAATTTATCCACAGATCAAGAGGGAATCTTTCCATACAAAATAGTCAAGATCCTAAACACTTTTGTTATCGAAAATATTTACAAATATTTCACAAAATGTGAAATAATTGAAAGTGTAACTCCCCCATCAAGATCTTAACTAAATCTAAGTCCAAGTATTCTCAAAAACTGAAATCAAAAATAATTTTGTTGGTTTAGGGTTTGAACAAAACATAACAGTTTAAAGACAACCAATAAAATTGAGATTTATCGAAAGAAGAAATCAAAACCAGTAATAAAAACGTGAAGTGTATCACAGACTCATAAATCTTATATTTATATGAAAGAAAATAAGATTTGGAAATGTGACTGGTTGGACAAGAGATTAAGAATAAGAGAGGATGGATCTTCTCAAATCTAAACTAATTCAACTCTAAGAACCATTTTTAGGTGGGATTTGGCAGGAGTTTGGTTAGGGTTTTTATTTTCTCTCTCTCTTTCTTCTCTCTCTATTTATCTCTCTCTCTCTCTCTCTCTCTCTCTCTCCCCCCCCCCCCCCCCTCTCTTATCTCTTCTCTATTGTTTTCTCTCAAAAATGAGGTGAACCAAAAGTTAGAATTGAGAGGACGAAGTCTCCTTTTATAGAAGGAAGAGAAGTCTCTAGAGGATCTCAGGCTATTGAACGAACAGTATTTGATCGAAGGAAATCTAATAAGATCTAATTGGTTTAAATGTAAACACAAGGATAAAGTAAGAATGCATGCAGACCATAGATTAAAACGATCCAAGGGTTCTCAATCACTCTCAGGAATGTGAGTATAAAGAAACACAGATCCAACCAATATAAGTGCAACACGTGTAAGGATGTGATGACGTAAGAAATGTGTGTTTTTGGTCTTACAGAAATACAAATTTTACCCAAAATATTATCTAGCCCTTTAGGTTCTTACCCAAGTCAAGTTTTAACAACTTTTATTAATTACAAAACATCCCACGACATTTTTAAAAGCCAATTTCAAATTTCTAAAAAATTATTTAAAAATCTTAAAACTTATTTAAAATATCCCAAAAATTATGGAAAAATTATTTTAATGGGATTTAACCCACACACACCCATATTATGAATAATCAACACATGAATGCAATCTTAGGTGAGGTGTTGGTGTTCTACCTTTAGGAACAATTTGAGGAATTCAAATGAAGAGTCTGAAGGATTTTTGGACAAACTAGGATATGCTCAATTTTGTTACTATTTCCGAACTAGATGAGCACCGACATAATATAGACTCAAGTGAGACAAAGATATACGGTGCTTCAATCTCCCCCTTTGGAAATATGAGACAAAAACTCCTTTAAGTCTTCGACGACTCGTAGGGATACAAAAGAAATTAAAAAAAAACTATTCCTATACAAAAATTCTATCTACCCATATACTAGAAAAAGGAAAATTAGATAACTCAACTAATTACAGACCAATAACCTATCGAAATTCTGATATAAATGAAGGTACTGATTCCTGAAAATGAGATAACTAACATCAAGCTTTTTAGTTAAGAATATAACAAGAATGTCCAAGAAGACTCAAATTTCTCCCCCATTTTATCTTAAATGGATAAAGGGCAAAGAAAACAAGTATGAAACAATAAATAATTATTCCGCCATAACCATACCAATAGATTTGCGCAAATATTCAAATCAAAGATAATCCAATGGTTTAATAAACAAGTCAGCTAATTGCAATTCAGTAGGTAGGTAATTAATTTCTAACTCCTTAGATTCAACTAACTCGTGTATGAAATGATATCTGATTTTAATATGTGTGGTAGGAGAGTGATGAACAAGATTTTTAGAAATATTAATCGCGCATTGATTGTCAGAATAGAGATGTTACTTATCTTCAGTTATACCATAATCTTTCAGCATTTGGTTTAGCCAAAGTAATTGATCACAGCAACTTCCAACAGCAATATATTCGAATTTAGCAGTTGACAAGGAAGTGCAATTTTGTTTCTTACTACTCCATCCTACCAAATTGTTACTAATGTAGTAACACGTTACTAAAGTACTCTTATTCTCGTCGAAACAACCGGCCCAATCAGCATCAGTGTAACATACTATAGTACTAGAAGTGTCTTTAGTGTACTAAAGTCCTAAGTTTCGAGTTCCTTTAATGTATTTTATAGTTCTTTTAACGCATAATAGATAACTCCTTTTAGGATTGTTTTGATATCGGGCACACACACAGACAGAGTATAAGATATCAGGTCGGGAGGCAGTAAGGTAAAGTAAGCTTACTATCATACTACGGTATAAGTTAGAATCAATTAATTTACCATTCTCATCTGTAGAAAGTTTGACATAAGTACTCATAGGAGTCATATCTTCTTTTGTTGTTTCTAGGACAAACTTCTTGAGAATCTCTAAAGCATATTTTGATTGCGATACAAATAAGCGATCTAAATTTTGTTTAACTTGGAGACCTAAGAAGAGTTGTAATTCCCCTATAACTGAGATTTGAAATTCTTTGTGCATAATGTCCGAGAAGGTCTTAACTTCTAAAGGGAAGGGGGATCCAAAAATGATATCTTCAACATAAAATTGGGCTATAGTAATAATGTTGTCAAAATATTTGACAAATAAGGTTTGGTCATTCCCTCCTCTCCAAAAATTGTTGTCTAAAATAAAGGTGGATAGATGTTCATACCAAGCTCTAGGAGCTTGTTTTAACCCATAAAGAGCTTTTTTTATGATGATAGACATAATTTGGATGGTGAGGGTCAATGAACCCTTTTGGTTGTTCTACGTAGGTATCCTCAGTCAAGATGTCATTAAGGAAAGCAGATTTAACATCCATTTGATTTAATGTGAAATGCAAATGACAAGATATTACAAAAAGTAAACAAACAGACTCGAGGCGAGTGATAGGTGCAAAAGTTTCCTCGAAGTTTATTCCTTCAATTTGAGAGTATCCCTGGGCAACTAACCTAGATTTATTCCTAATAATCATCCCAGATTCATCTGTTTTTTTTAAATCCCACATGTGCCGATAACCCTTTTATTTTCAGGCCGGGGTACAAGATACCATACATCATGAATGAAAATTTGAAGAAGTTCCTCCTACGTAGCACTTATCCACAAATTATCATTTAAGGCTTCATTTACAGTATTTGGCTCAATAAGAGACACAAAGCATGGAAAATCAGCAATGTTATGAAGTTGAGATCTTGTATAAACTGGCTCAGTATGATTACCATCTACACTATCTAAAGGATGATCTTTGAAAACCCGGTTAGGTACTTCAGAAGTCTCAGTTGGTAATGACTCAACAATTTCTGGCGTGTCATAATTTAAAATGTTTTCGAACTCATCCACAATAGTTGGCTTTTTATGTTACTTTATACATTAGTGTCACTTACAACCATATTAATAGATTCCATCATGATTTTGGTATGAAGATTATAGACAAGGTAGGCTCTACTATTAGTAGAATATCCTCATAAAATGGTTTTATCTCCTCTGGTTTCGAATTTAGACAGATGTTCTCTATCTTTATAGACATAACAGGTACTACCAATGGTTCTAAATTATTTTAGGTTAGGTTGCTTCCCATACCAAAGCTTATAAGATGTGTGTTTGGTATTTTTCCTTTAGTAAACTCGATTAATTATATGACAGGATATACGAATGGATTCTACCCAAAAATATTTAGGCAGGTTCTTCTCCATGAAGAGTGAGATTTTTATGATCAGTACTTCTATTTCGTTGAGGTGTCTAAGGGGCACTAAATTCATGCTTGTAACCATTATAGTCACAGTATTCGATTATCCCTGAATCTATGAATTCTCCTCCGCTATCACTATTATTTCTATCTACTTAGGAATCCTTTTCATTTTCTATATGAATTAAGATTCTCAAAAACATACGGAAAGTTTCTAACTTGTGTTTTAAAAAGGCAATCCATATAAATCGAGTGAAGTCATCAACCATAACTAAGATATAATTGTTTCCACAAAGACTAACAATAGGAGAAGGACCTATTAGTACCATATGGATGAGTTCTAGAGGTTTAGTGGATAGAACTTCTTTAACTTTCTAATGAGGGGCCTTCACAATTTTGCCTTATTGACAGGAACCACTTATGATGTTTGAAATTGGTTTGATCTGAGAAATACGTCTAACTATCTCTTGGGAGATAATTTGCTAAGACTATCGTAATTAATGTGACCAAAACTATTATGCCATATCTCTTTGCCATCCATTCTGGTAAGGTTACAGACCTCTGTACTTGGATTGACTGTGTAATAGTTATCTGGAGTACGGAGTCCTATAATAATGCAATCAACTTTTCATTTAAAATTTTGCAATTTTTCTTTGAAAATGTGACAGTACGGTTGGAGTCACAAAACTGTGACATACTTAGTAAATTTACTTTTAGAACTTTTACCAAGAGAACATCCTCAAGAATGGGTAATCATACTTCATGGAGTATTCCTTTACCAATGATCTTGGCTGATACGCCATCTCCAAACAAGATATTTCCTCGGAAGAAGTTAGTTTTGTTTGAATCTTTATAATCATCCCCGGTCATATGTTTGGAACATACAAAGTCTAAATACCATCCAGATGTTGTGTGTTCGGATTTAAAAGAAGTGATCACAATATTTCATTTCAACTGGGGTAATAGATCATCTTTTTTTACCCAAATTACTTTAGTTTTCAATTTGCGCTTATTAGCTCACATTTGATAAAACTTGTAAGCTTCAGCTTTTTGTCTAAAAGATTTTTGCGTAGATTTATTAGTATTATAAAGAGTTTGAACAATTTGTTTAGAAAATAATCTAGGATTCCTTGTTGTTGATGGTCTTTTAGTATTAGTCCTTCTCTTTCTATTTCGATGGTTAGAATTCGTGTCTAGCTGTCTAGGAAGGAGAGTTATTTCGGCTTCTCCTAGAATAGTTGAAGTTATGGTAAACAGCAGAGTTATAGACTGGATTACATAGACGTTTGGAATAGCAACCACAAATGGAATGTCCATAGACATCACAATAGGAGCAATAAAGATGGCACGTATAACTCATAACCTTAGGAAAAAAATTATTTGAAGGCTTGTCTAGGTTTTGAGCTCTAGATTTGTTCCTAGCTGGCATAGGATGAAATATCGAATCAGTTTGTAGAATTGGGGGTAAACGTATTTAGCTTTACGTTCAACATTATGCTTAGAGTTACTTGATTCACCAATATCTAACTTTTGTTGTTTTATATCAAACTCATTTTTCAAACCTTCAAAGTCTGGACAAGTTTCAATAGGTCTTTTACCACCAGACACAAACTTTATTATTTCAAAGTTTTTAGTTTGGGTCTTAAAATTGGGAAAAATCCTATTCTAGTTCTGTCATCAGAATTGGTTTTTGCTTCAGCAACAAAGTCTTCAAAACAGTTAGAATTATTTTCCAATTTTGCAAACTTTTTGAAGACTGTTGATTTATTTTCTTTTTTTGTTCCAATTCTAACAACGTTCCATTTTATTTCCTTTCCATAATTTCATTTGAATCAGACAATTCTTTCAGTCTTTGTTCAAAAATTTTAGTTTCATTCTCATGAGTTAGACATTGAGTAGTATACTCTTCATCATTATATTTGATCATATGACTTAGACTTTATATCTTCTAGGTAAGATCTTCGAGAATCTTTTCAAGTCTAGTGCTTTTCTCGAGAGTTTTTGTGTACAGTGTGTGAATGTCACTACACCAAATCCTGCGAATGGTCATGCCCAGTTGGTCACGGCCCAAGTCCCTGACCAGCTGGTCGCGGATTGGGCCGTGACCATCTCAATTTTTGGCGTGACCATATTCATTACCATACTGAGTCATGGATGCTCTGGAGGTGGTCATGACCCAAATCCCTGACCACTGTGGGTCACGGACTTGGGCCATGATCAGGTCGTGACCATTTTGGTGCCAAATTCGCGCCAAAATTCCCTCCAAACCTGGTCGCGGATGGGTCACGGACTTGGACCATGACCATAGGTATGACGAAGCATAACACACATACATATGGGGTTACGGTTGGAGGTCGTGACCATTTCTTGGCATGGGTCACGGCTATGGGCCGTGACCAGTAGGCAGTATACCACGCAGCTTAGCTTCATTAATTGGTCGCGGTTGGCGGGGCACGGCTCTAGGCGGTGTCCAGGTCGTTCTTAAATTAAAAAAAAGGTTCCTCTCATATTTTATTTCCCCGCCCCTTTTCGCTGATGGCCCGTCTCTCTCGTCAAAGACCATGGTCGCCTCCCATTTTTGTGCGCTACTCTATAGAGGTTTCCATCTTCGTTCTCATCTTTCCATTTCCAGGTACGCCCCTTATTTTATCGTGTTTCTAATTTAGGGTTTCATTTTGGGTATTGCTTGGTTGTTGGCTGATAATAACCAGGTCTTGAAAGCTCTTTGCAACGAAGCTGGCTGGATCGTTGAAGAAGATGGCACCACTTATAAAAAGGTACTTCAGTTACTCACTAAGCCATAAATCCTAGATCTAGAATTGCATTACATTTTGACTTGTTTTTTTACCTTAATTAACACTGGTCAGGTGTTGAGATGAACTCGATCTCAGCACAAAAGTTTTGGTTTCAGGGGAATACAAACTAGATTATTAGACTAGACAACAATGCCCCTTCCAATTTTGCCCCTAAAATCTTATTCTTGATGACCACACTCAACTCCTGATATTATATTTGCGCATATAATTCTGAAGATTCTGATTTCTAAGGACTTCTATTTCTCGGCCTCTCCAGCTTTGGCTCCATTGATTGTGAGTAGAGTTAAGCGAGGGAAAAGGAAAAGAAAGTTTAATTCATAAAAGTATCAGTCAATAGCGTATTATTATTATGAATAGTTACATGTAAATATTTTAGCAGTAGTTGTAGTAGTATTAGAAATAATTTTGATTTTGTAAATGAAAATAATTATACACAACTATTTTCTTATATCTACAAAATAAATTTCTTGTTTAAGCGAGGACAAATAGTTAAAGTTCTCTTCTTTCTTTACCCTTTCTGTTTACAACATTCTCAAATTTCAACATTGGTGTTTCAGTTTATTGGGCATCATCTTGAGTAGTTTTGGTTAAATGAAAAGGGGATATGACTATGAGATGAAATTATATTCGCACAGATTTACATCAGTTGAGAGTTTCGGTTAGTGTAAGTTTTATCGTTAACTTTCTATAATTGATTTAGTTTCATGTGTAACCTTAAAAAATTGTTATTGTGTCTATCTGCTCATGCAATAAATTTTCTTTTTCGTTTTTGTTTTGTTTTTCTAATCCAGAGCATGGTTCTTAAACAATTACTGTATATATTACAGTCACACTTACTGGAATGGTAACTAACTGTATTGTCATGTAATTCCTCATGGGGTCTTAGCATGGACAAATAAAAATGAGGATAGGTTATGGAGATTATTTCAATATATTGGGCTTCAATTTAGGTTAGGTTATGGTGATTAGTCCAAATATAGTTAGGTTATGGTGAATTTTATTATTTCAAAGCTCAGTTTGGATTATGATCTCTCAAGGGTATAGAATGTTCGAATTCTATTATTTCGGAGCTCATTTTTTATTTGTGCATCGTGTATTGTGCTCTAATTTGTTATATATGTTTTTCTATTTTGAAAATCTAAGTAATTTTAGGTACCACTATTCATGTATATGATCTTTCTCTATTTCTCTACTAAAGTTTATTTATTTTTTCATTTGATTTGTATGTTAGTTTAGTTAAAAAAAATGTTCGAGGTTGTTTGGGGGTTTCAATTATATGTTCTGTCAGTTGACGGTAGTGTTTTTAAATAAGGTATTTGGAGTTTGAAATTATAGTTTCGGTTCAATTATATGTAATTTGGATAAACGACTTCCACCCAATTTGAATGCAGATTAACAATTAAACATGAAATCCCAAAAATTTAGTCGTATGATCCTGAGAGAAATATAAACACTAACTAAGGAGAGACAAAAAATTTTAAATTTGTTGATCCCTTTTTAAGAGACCTCTCATCTTAGGGTCAACAAATTTAAATTAGAAATAAAATACAACTAATTCCATTTAGTTTCTGTTTGCCGTATCAACTGAAGTAAGCCCACCCAGTCTAAATTAGAAATATAATAATTGATTGAGATATTATTTAGCTGACCATGGGTACATTCATGGGTACCACTTAATGTACTCCCTCTACAATTGATGCAGAGTATATAGTTGACCATGATAGTGATGATGTCATACACCATCGCAGCCCAAAGATTGTCCACTTGGCGTCCAAAGCTGGGCATTTAGTGGTTCTCAAAGATGAAATGTATTTCAACATCATAAAATTTTCTTCAACTATGAATTCGCCATGTTTTGGAGAAATGTAGGCTTCTTCAATAATTTTTCCATTATAGATCCTCTTTTAAAGTGTGCAATAATGTTTTTATTGATGCAGGAAGTTAGAGGTTTTTGTTTCCACATCACTCAACCACTATCTCTAATTGCAATGCCTCTAGTTGATGGAGCATCAAAGCCGAAGCATTTACTTCTTTTGGATATTAAGGTAGTTTTTGGGAAATTCCAATATGGATAATTTTGTCCCTTTTTTCAAACCAAAATTGCTCTATTCTTCTATTGTATTTTTATTCAATCATCTCGTCCTGTCTAATATTGATAAATTATATATAGGGAAATCAATATCAACCAACCAAGATACCTCTAAATTCAGTGACATCGGTTGAATATTACGAGATAGATACAGTTTCTTTTTCACCCATATGTGATACAATTATTATCAGTATTGATATACAAATTTATGTCCTATATCTACTACATTATTCAAAATTGATAGTTATCTGATGTAACAGGTGTGTTGGAATTTAACAGGTCTGTTGGAATTTAATAGGTCTGTTTACTTAACAGGTCTGTTGGAATCATAAAGGTATCCCTGATTTATATTCTCCAACGCTCGCTGAGTTACTAGACAATGCTTTGGATGAGGTATTGCGTAATTCGATCCTTAGTTATGGATTATATCTATGTTTCTTCTTCTTCTTGTCTTTATTTCTGGACTATCTATGGTGATCAGGTCTCCAATGGAGCTACGTATGTCCATATATATATTTTAAAAAATAAGAAAGATAATACAAAAATGTTAGTAGTTGAAGGTATGTATCTCAATAATTTCATTTACTTTTGGCAATATTTTGGAAGTTTCGTTTATGTTACGGGTTATAATTTCAAAATTTATAGCGTTGTGCTACAAATTTCAAAATTTCCCATCCAAGTTTCAGACTTAGACTTCGGTTTGAGAATACGACGATAATTTGCATATTTTTAAACTTAGGCTTATAAACATGGCGTTAGAAAGTGAAAACTCGAAACAGCCCCCGAACGTTCCCGTGGATGGCACCAACACCTCCCACGGGACCAATGTAACCCGTAGGAACTCACCCCGCAGCCGCGGGACTCCCGGTTTGAGAATACGACGGTAATTTGCATATTTCTAGACTTAGGCTTAAAAACATGGCGTTAGAGGGTCAGAACTCGAAACTGCCCGCGACCGTCCCCGTGGGTGGCACCAACACCTCCCACGAGACCAATGTAACTCGTAGGAACTGACCCCGCAGCTGCGGGTTTCCCAATTTGGGAATACAACGGTAATTTGCATATTTTTAGACTTATGCTTAAAAACATGGTGTTAGAGGGTAAAAACTCGAAACAACCCTCTAAGGGCCCCGTGGGTGGCACCAACACCTCACACGGGACCAATGCAACTCGTAAGAACTGACCCCGCAGCTGTGGGACTCCCGGTTTGAGAACACGACGATAATTTGCATATTTCTTGACTTAGGCTTAAAAACATGGCGTTAGAGGGTAAAAACTCAAAACAGACCCTGAACGTCCCCGTGGGTGGCACCAACACCTCCCACGGAACCAATATAACTCGTAGGAACTGAGCCCATAGCCGCGGGTCTCTCGGTTTGAGAGTACTACAGTAATTTGCATATCACTAGACTTAGGCTTAAAAACATGATGATAGAGAGTGAAAACCCAAAACAGCCCCCGAACGTTCCCGTGGATGGCACCAACACCTCCCACGGGACCAATGTAACCCGTAGGAACTGACCCCGCAGCCGCGGGACTCCCGGTTTGAGAATACGATGGTAATTTACATATTTCTAAACTTAGTCTTAAAAACATGGCGTTAGAGGGTCGAAACTCGAAACTGCCCGCGACCGTCCCCGTGGGTGGCACGAACACCTCCCACGAGACCAATGTAACTCGTAGGAACTGACCCCGCAGCTGCGGGTTTCCCAATTTGGGAATACGACGGTAATTTGCATATTTTTAGACTTAGGCTTAAAAACATGGTGTTAGAGGGTAAAAACTCGAAACAACCCTCTAAGGGCCCCGTGGGTGGCACCAACACCTCACACGGGACCAATGCAACTCGTAAGAACTGACCCCGCAGCTGTGGGACTCCCGGTTTGAGAACACGACGATAATTTGCATATTTCTTGACTTAGGCTTAAAAACATGGCGTTAGAGGGTGAAAACTCAAAACAGACCCTGAACGTCCCCGTGGGTGGCACCAACACCTCCCACGGAACCAATATAACTTGTAGGAACTGAGCCCATAGCCGCGGGTCTCTCGGTTTGAGAGTACTACAGTAATTTGCATATCACTAGACTTAGGCTTAAAAACATGATGTTAGAGAGTGAAAACTCGAAACAGCCCCCGAACGTTCCCGTGGATGGCACCAACACCTCCCACGGGACCAATGTAACCCGTAGGAACTGACCCCGCAGCCGCGGGACTCCCGGTTTGAGAATACGACGGTAATTTGCATATTTCTAGACTTAGGCTTAAAAACATGGCGTTAGAGGGTCAGAACTCGAAACTGCCCGCGACCGTCCCCGTGGGTGGCACCAACACCTCCCACGAGACCAATGTAACTCGTAGGAACTGACACTGCAGCTGCGGGATTCCCAATTTGGGAATACGGCGATAATTTGCATATTTTTAGACTTAGGCTTAAAAACATGGTGTTAGAGGGTAAAAACTCGAAACAACCCTCTAAGGGCCCCGTGGATGGCACCAACACCTCACACGGGACCAATGCAACTCGTAAAAACTGACCCCGCAGCCGTGGGACTCTCGGTTTGAGAACACGACGATAATTTTCATATTTCTTGACTTAGGCTTAAAAACATGGCGTTAGAGGGTGAAAACTCAAAACAGACCCTGAACGTCCCCGTGGGTGGCACCAACACCTCCCACGGAACAAATATAACTCGTAGGAACTGAGCCCATAGCCGCGGGTCTCTCGGTTTGAGAGTACTACAGAAATTTGCATATCACTAGACTTAGGCTTAAAAACATGATGTTAGAGAGTGAAAACTCGAAACAGCCCCCGAACGTCCCCGTGGGTGGCACCAACACCTCCCACGGAACCAATGTAACTCGTAGGAACTGACCCTCCAGCCACGGGTCTCCCGGTTTGAGAATACGACGGTAATTTGCATATTTCTAGACTTAAGCAAAACATGGCGTTAGAGGGTGAAAACTCAAAACAGCCCCCGAACGTTCCCGTGGGTGACACCAACACCTCCCACGGGACCAATGCAACTTGTAGGAACTGACCCCACAGTCGCGGGACTCCCGGTTTGAGAATACGACGGTAATTTGTATATTTCTAGCCTTAGGCTTAAAAACATGACGTTAGAGGGTGAGAACTAGAAACATCCCATGAACGTCCTCGTGGGTGGCACCAAAACCTCCCACGAGACCATTGTAACTCGTAGGACTTGACCCCATAGCCGCGGGACTCCTGGTTTGAGAATACGATGATAATTTGCAAATTTTTAGACCTAAGCAAAACATGGCGTTAGAGGGTGAAAACTCGAAACTGCCCCTGATCGTCCCTATGGGTGGCACCAACACCTCCCACGGGACCAATGTAACTCGTAGGAACTGAACCCGCAGCCACGGGACTCCCGGTTTGAGAATACGATGGTAATTTGCATATTTCTAGACTTAGGGTTAAAAACATGGCGTTAGAGGGTGAAAACTTGAAACAGCCCCCGAACGTCCCCATGGGTGACACCAACTCTCCCAAGGGACCAATGTAACTCGTAGGAACTGACCCCGCAGTCGCAGGACTCCCGGTTTGAGAATATGATGGAAATTTGCATATTTCTAGACTTAGGCTTAAAAACATGGCATTAGAGGGTGAGAATTAGAAACACCCCACGAACGTCCCCGTGGGTGGCACCAATACCTCCCACGGAACCAATATAACTCGTAGGAATTGAGCCCATAGCCGCGGGTCTCCCGGTTTGAGGGTACTATCGTAAATTGCATATCTCTTGACTTAGGCTTAAAAACATGATGTTAGAGGGTGAAAACTCGAAACAGCCCCGAACGTCCCCGTGGGTGGCACCAACACCTCCCACGGAACCAATGTAACTCGTAGGAACTGACCCCTCAGCCGCGATTCTCCCGATTTGAGAATACGACGGTAATTTGCATATTTCGAGACTTAAGCGAAACATGGCGTTAGAGGGTGAAAACTCGAAACAACTCCCGAATGTCCCCGTGGGTGACATCAACACCTCCCACGGGACCAATGCAACTCGGAGGAACTGACCCCGCAGTCGCGGGACTCCCAATTTGCGAATACGATGGTAATTTCCATATTTCTAGACTTAAGCTTAAAAACATGGCGTTCGAGGGTGACAACTAGAAAAAGCCCCCATCGTCCCCGTGGGTGGCACTAACACCTCCCACGGGACCATTTTAACTCGTAGGAACTGACCCCGTAGCCGCGGGACTCCTAGTTTAAGAATACGACGATAATTTGCATATTTCTAGACTTAAGTAAAACATGGCGTTAGATGGTGAAACTCGAAATAGACCCCGAACGGTTCCGTGGGTGGCACCAACACCTCCCACAGGACAAATGTAACTCGTAGGAACTGAACCCGCAGCCACGGGACTCCCGGTTTGAGAATACGATGGTAATTTGTATATTTCTAGACTTATGGGTTAAAAACATGGCGTTAGAGGGTGAAAACTCGAAACAGTCCCCGAACGTCCCCATGGGTGATACCAACACCTCCCACGGGACCAATGTAACTCGTAGGAACTGACCCCGCAGTCGCGGGACTCCCGGTTTGATAATACGACGGTAATTTGTATATTTCTAGCCTTAGGCTTAAACACATGGCATTAGAGGGTGAGAACTAGAAACATCCCATGAACGTCCTCGTGGGTGGCACCAACACCTCCCACGAGACCATTATAACTCGTAGGACTTGACCCCATAGCCGCGGGAATCCTGGTTTGAGAATACGATGATAATTTGCAAATTTTTAGACCTAAGCAAAACATGGCGTTAGAGGGTGAAAACTCGAAACTGCCCCTGAACGGCCCCGTGGGTGGCACCAACACCTCCCACGGGACCAATGTAACTCGTAGGAACTGACTCCGCAGCCGCGGGACTCCCGATTTTACAATATGACGGTAATTTGCATATTTCTAGACTTATGGGTTAAAAACATGGCGTTAAAGGGTGAAAACTCGAAACTGCCCCTGAACGTCCCCGTGGGTGGCAACAACTCCTCCCACGGGACCAATGTAACTCGTAGGAACTGACCCCACAGCCGCAGGTCACCCAGTTTGAGAATAAGAAGGTAATTTGCATATTTTTAGACTTAAGCAAAACATGGTGTTAGAGAGTGAAAACGCGAAACAGCCGCTAAACGTCCCCGTGGGTGGCACCAACACCTCCCACGGGACCAATGTAACTCGTAGGAACTGACCCCGTAGTCACGGGACTCCCGATTTGAGAATATGATGATAATATTCATATTCATATACTTAGGCTTAAAAACTTGGCGTTAGAGGGTGTAAACCCAAAACAGCTCCCGAACGGTCCCATGGTGGCACCAACACCTCTCACGGGACCAATGTAACTCGTAGGAACTGACCCCGCAGCCGCGGGACTACTGATTTGAGAATACGACTGTAATTTGCATATTTCTAGACTTAGGCTTAAAAACATGGCGTTAGAGGGTCAGAATTAGAAACAACCACCGAACATCCCCGTGGGTGGCACCAATACCTCCCACGGGACCAATGTAACTCGTAGGAACTGACCCCGCAACCGCGGGAGTCCCGGTTTGATAACACGATGGTAATTTGCATATTTTTAGACTTAGCCTTAAACACATGGCGTTATAGGGTTCGAACTAGAAATAGCCCCCCGAACGTCCCCGTGGGTGGCACCAACGCCTCCCACGGGACCAATGTAACTCGTAGGAACTGACCCCACAACTGCGGGACTCCCGGTTTGAGAATACCACAATAATTTTCTTGTTTCTTGACTTAGGCTTAAAAATATGGCGTTAGAGGGTGAAAACTCGAAACAACCCCCGAACGTCCCCGTGGGTGGCACCAACACCTCCCACGGAACCAATGTAACTCGTAGGAACTGAGCCCATAGCCGCGGGTCTCCCGATTTGAGAGTACTATAGTAATTTGCATATCTCTAGACTTAGGCTTAAAAACATGATGTTAGAGGGTGAAAACTCCAAACAGCCCCCGAACGTCCCCGTGGGTGGCACCATCACCTCCCACGGGACCAATGTAACTCATAGGAACTGACCCCTCAGTCGCAGGTCTCCCGGTTTGAGAATACGACGGTAATTTCCATATTTCTAGACTTAAGCAAAACATGGCGTTAGAGGGTGAAAACTCGAAACAGCCCCGAACGTCCCCGTGGGTGACACCAACACCTCGGACGGGACCAATGCAACTCGTAGGAACGGACCCCGCGTCCGCGGGACTCCCGATTTGAGAATACGATGGTAATTTACATATTTCTAGACTTAGGCTTAAAAACATGGCGTTAGAGGGTGAGAACTAGAAACAGCCCCCGAACGTCCCCGTGGGTGGCACAAACACCTCCCACGGGACCATTGTAACTCGTAGGAACTGAACCCGCTGCTGCGGGACTCCGGGTTTAACAATACGACGATAATTTTTATATTTCTAGACTTAAGAAAAATATGGTGTTAGAGGGTGAAAACTCGAAACAGCCCCCAAACGGCCCCGTGGATGGCACCAACACTTCCCACGGGACCAATGTAACTCGTAGGAACTGACCCCGTAGCCGCGGGACTCCCGGATTGAGAATATGATGGTAATTTGCATATTTCTAGACTTAGGGATAAAAACATGGCGTTAGAGGGTGAAAATTCGAAACATCCCCCGAACGTCCCCGTGGGTGGCACCAACACCTCCCACGGAACTAATGCAACTCGTAGGAACTGAGCCCATAGCCGCGGGTCTCCCGGTTTGAGAGTACTACAGTAATTTGCATATCTCTAGACTTAGGCTTAAAAACATGATGTTAGAGGGTGAAAACTCGAAACAGCCCCCGAACGTCCCCATGGGTGGCACCTACACCTCCCACGGGACTAATGTAACTCGTACGAACTGACCCTTCCGCCGCGAGTCTCCCCGTTTCAGAATACGATGATAATTTGCATATTTCTAGACTTAAGAAAAACATGGCGTTAGAGGGTGAACTCTCGAAAAAGTCCCCGAACGTCCCCGTGGGTGACACCAACACCTCCCACGGGACCAATGCTACTCGTACGAACTGACCTCGCAGCCGCGGGACTCCCCGTTTGAGAATACGATGATTATTTTCATATTTCTAGACTTAGGCTTAAAAACATGGCGTTAGAGGGTAAGAACTAGAAACAGCCCCCGAACGTCCCCGTGGGTGGCACTAACACCTCCCACGGGACCATTGTAACTCGTAGGAACTGACCCCGTAGCCGCGGAACTCTTGGTTCGAGAATACGGCGATAATTTGCATATTTATAGACTTAAGAAAAACATGACGTTAGATGGGAAAAACTCGAAACAGCCCCCGAACGGACCCGTGGGTGGCGCCAACACCTCCCACGGGACCAATGTAACTCGTAGGAACAGACCCCGCAGCCGCGGGAATCCCGATTTGAGAATATGACGGTAATTTGCATATTTCTAGACTTGGGGTTAAAAACATGGCGTTAGAGGGTGAAAACTCGAAACATCCCCTGAACGTCCCCGTGGGTGACACCAACACCTCCCACGAGACCAATGTAACTCGTAGGAAGTGACCCCGCAGCCGCGGGACTCCCGGTTTGAGAATACAACGGTAATTTGCATATTTCTGGACCTAGGCTTAAAAACATGGCGTTAGAGGATGAGAACTAGAAACAGCCCCCGAACGTCCCCGTGGGTGGCACTAACACCTCCCACGGGACCATTGTAAGTCGTAGAAACTGACCCTGCATCCGCGGGACTCCTGTTTTGAGAATACAACGTTAATTTACATATTGATAGACTTAAGCAAAACATGGCGTTAGATGGTGAAAACTCAAAACAGCCCACGAACGTACCCGTGGGTGACACCAACGCCTCCCATGGGACCAATGTAACTCGTCCCGCTTTGAGAATGTGACGGTAATTTGTATATTTCTAGACTTAGGCTTAAAAAAATGTCGTTAAAGGGTGAGAACTAGAAACAGTCCCCGAACGTCCTCGTGGGTGGAACCAACACCTCCCATGGGACCATTGTAACTCGTCGGAACTAACCCCGCAGTCGCGGGACTCCTGGTTTGAGAATACGACGATAATTTGCATATTTCTAAACTTAAGCAAAACATGGCGTTAGAGGATGAAAACTCGAAACAACCCCCGAACGGCCCCATGGGTGGCACCAACACCTCCCGCGGGACCAATGTAACTCGTAGGAACTGACCCCACAGTCGCGGGACTCCCAGTTTAAGAATACGACGGTAATTTGCATATTTCTAGACATAGGGTTAAAAACATGGCGTTAAAGGGTGAAAACTCGAAACAGCCCCCGAACGTCCCCGTGGGTGGCACCAACACCTCCCACGGGACCAATGTAACTCGTAGGAACTGACCCTGCAGCTGCGGGTCTCCCGGTTTGAGAATAAGAAGGTAATTTGCATATTTCCAGACATAAGCAAAACATCGCGTTAGAGGGTGAAAACTTGAAACAGCCTCAGAACGTCCCCGTGGGTGGCACCAACACCTCCCACGGGACCAATGTAACTCTTAGGGACTGACTCCACAGTCGCGGGACTCCCGATTTGAGAATACGATGATAATTTGCATATTTCTAGAATGAGGTTTTACATGGCGTTAGAGGGTGGAAACTCAAAACGTCTCCCGAACGGCCCCGTGGGTGGCACCAACACCTCTCACGGGACCAATGTAACTCGTAGGAACTGACCCCACAGCCACGGGACTCCCGATTTGAGAATACGACTGTAATTTGCATATTTCTAGACTTAGGATGAAAAACATGGCGTTAGAGGGTGAGAATTAGAAACAACCACCGAACATCCCCGTGGGTGGTACCAAAACCTCCCACGGGACCAATGTAACTCGTAGGAACTGACCCCGTAGCCATGAGACTCCCGATTTGACAATACGATGATAATTTGCATATTTTTAGACTTAGGCTTATAAACATGGCGTTAGAAGGTGAAAACTCAGAACATCCCCCGAACGTCCTCGTGGGTGACACCAACACCTCCCACGGGACCAATGTAACTCGTAGGAACTGACCTCGCAGTCGCGGGACTCCCGGTTTGAGAATACGACGGCAATTTGCATATTTCTAGACTTAGGCTTAAAAATATGGCGTTAGAGGGTGAGAACTAGAAACCGCCCCTGAACATCCCCGTGGGTGGCACCAACGCCTCCGACGGGACCAATGTAACTCGTAGGAACCAACCCCGCAGCCGCGGGACTCACGATTTGACAATACGACTGTAATTTGCATATTTCTAGACTTAGGCTTAAAAACATGGCGTTAGAGGCTGAGAATTAGAAACAACCATCGAACGTCCCCGTGGGTGGCACCAGCACCTCCCAATGGACCAATGTAACTCGTAGGAACTGACCCCGCAGCCGCGGGACTCCAGGTTTGAGAATACGACGGTCATTTACATATATCTAAACTTAGGCTTAAAAACATGGCGTTAGAAGGTGAAAACCCGAAACAGCCCCCGAACGGCCTCGTGGGTGGGACGAACACCTCACACAGGACCAATGTAACTCGTAGGAACTGACCCCGCAGTCGCGGGACTCCCGATTTGAGAATACGTTTGTAATTTGCATATTTCTAGACTTAAGCCTAAAAACATGGCGTTAGAGTGTGAGAACTAGAAACATCCCCCGAACGACCCCGTGGGTGGCACTAACACCTCCCACGGGACCATTGTAACTCGTAGGAACCGACCCCGCAGCCGCGGGGCTCCGAGTTTGAGAATATGGAGATAATTTGTATATTTCTAGACTTAAGAAAAACATGACGTTAGATGGGGAAAACTCGAAACAACCCCCGAACGGCCCCGTGGATGGCACCAACACCTCCCACGGGACCAATGTAACTCGTAGGAACTGACCCCGCAGTCGCGGGACTCCCGGTTTGAGAATACGACGGTAATTTGCATATTTCTAGACTTGGGGTTAATAACATGGCGTTAGAGGGTGAAAACTCGAAACATCCCCTGAACGTCCCCGTGGGTGACACCAACACCTCCCACGGGCCAATGTAACTCGTAGGAACTGACCCCGCAGCCACGGGACTCCCGGTTTGAGAATACGATGATAATTTGCATATTTCTAGACTTAGGTTTAAAAACATGGTGTTAGAGGGTGAGAACAAGAAACAGCCCCCGAACGTCCCCGTGGGTGGCACTAACACCTCCCACGGGACCATTGTAACTCATAGGAACTGACCCTACAGCCATGGGACTCCCGTTTTGAGAGTACGGTGATAATTTGCATATTTCTAGACTTAAGCAAAACATGGCGTTAGATGGTGAAAACTCGAAACAGCCCCCGAACGGCCCCGTAGTTGGCACCAACACCTCCCACGGAACCAATGTAACTCATATGAACGGACCCCGCAGTCGTGGGACTGCCTGTTTGAGAATACGACAGTAATTTGCACATTTCTAGACTTAGGGTTAAAAACATGGCGTTAGAGGGTGAAAACTCGATACAGCCCCTTAACGTCCCCGTGGGTGACACCAACGCCTCCCACGGGACCAATGTAACTCCTAGGAACTGACCCCGCAGCCACGGGACTCCCGCTTTGAGAATGTACTGTAATTTGTATATTTCTAGACTTAGGATTAAAAGCATGTCATTAAAGGGTGAGAACTAGAAACAGCCCCCGAACGTCCTCGTGGGTGGCACAAACACCTCCCATGGGACCATTGTAACTCGTAGGAACTGACCCCGCAGCCGCGGGACTCCTGGTTTGAGAATACGATGATAATTTGCATATTTTTAAACTTAAGCAAAACATGGCGTTAGAGGATGAAAACTCAAAACAGCCCCCGAACGGCCCCATGGGTGGCACCAACACCTCCCGCGGGACCAATGTAACTCGTAGGAACTGACCCCGTAGTCGCGGGACTCCCGGTTTGAGAATACGATGGTAATTTGCATATTTCTAGACTTAGGATTAAAAACATGGCATTAAAGGGTGAAAACTCAAAACAGCCCCCGAACGTCCCCGTGGGTGGCACCAACACCTCCCACGGAACCAATGTAACCCATAGGAAATTACCCCGCAGCCGCGGGTCTCCCGGTTTGAGAATAAGAAGGTAATTTGCATTTTTCTAGACTTAAGCAAAACATGGCATTAGAGGGTGAAAACATGAAACAGCCCCCGAACGTCCCCTTGGGTGGTACCAACACCTCCCACGGGACCAATGTAACTCGTAGGGACTGACTCCGCAGTCGCGGGACACCCGGTTTGAGAATACGACGATTATTTGCATATTTCTAGACTTGGGCTTAAAAACATGGCGTTAGAGGGTGGAAACCCAAAACATCTCCCGAACGGCCCCGTGGGTGGCCCCAACACCTCTCACAGGACCAATGTAACCCGTAGGAACTGACCCCGCAGCCGCGGGACTCCCGATTTGAGAATACGACTGTAATTTGCATATCTCTAGACTTAGGCTTAAAAACATGGCGTTAGAGGGTGAGAATTAGAAACAACCATCGAACATCCCCGAGGGTGGCACCAACACCTCCCACGGGACCAATGTAACTCGTAGGAACTGACCCCGCAGCCGCGGGACTCCCGATTTTACAATACGATGATAATTTGCATATTTTTAGACTTAGGCTTATAAACATGGCGTTAGAAGGTGAAAACTAGAAACAGCCCCCGAACGTCCCCGTGGGTGACACCAACACCTCCCACGGGACCAATGTAACTCGTAGGAACTGACCTCGTAGCTGCGGGACTCCCGGTTTAAGAATACGATGGTAATTTGTATATTTCTAGACTTAGGCCTAAAAATATGGTTAGAGGATGAGAACTAGAAACAGCCCCCGAACATCCCCGTGGGTGGCACCAACGCCTCCCACGGGACCAATGTAACTCGTTGAAACCAACCCCGCAGCCGCGGGACTCACGATTTGACAATACGACTGTAATTTGAATATTTCTAGACTTAGGCTTAAATACATGGCGTTTGAGGCTGAGAATTAGAAACAACCACCGAACGTCCCTGTGGGTGGCACCAACACCTCCCATGGGACCAATGTAACTCGTAGGAACTGACCCCACAGCCGCGGGACCACCGATTTGAAAATACGATGGTCATTTGCATATATCTAGACTTAGCCTTAAAAACATGGCGTTAGAAGGTGAAAAAGCAAAACAGCCCCCGAACGGCCTCGTGGGTGGGACGAACACCTCACACGGGACCAATGTAACTCCTAGGAACTGACCCCGCAGCCGCGGGACTCCCGGTTGGAGAATACGACTGTAATTTGCATATTTCTAGACTTAGGCTTAAAAACATGGCGTTAGAGGGTGAGAACTAGAAATAGCCCCCGAACGTCCCCGTGGGTGGCACCAACGCCTCCCACGGGACCAATGTAACTCGTAGGAACCGACCCCACAGCCGCGGGACTCACGATTTGACAATACGACTGTAATTTGCATATTTCTAGACTTAGGCTTAAATACATGGCGTTAGAGGCTGAGAATTAGAAACAACCACCGAACGTCCCCGTGGGTGGAACCAACACCTCCCATGGGACCAATGTAACTCATTAGAACTGACCTCGCAGCTGCGGGACCCCCGGTTTGAAAATACGACGGTCATTTGCATATATCTAGACTTAGGCTTAAAAACATGGCGTTAGAAGGTGAAAACATGAAACAGCCCCCGAACGGCCTCGTGGGTGGGACGAACACCTCACATAGGACCAATGTAACTCGTAGGAACTGACCCCGCAGCCGCGGGGCTCCCGATTGGAGAATACGACTATTATTTGCATATTTCTAGACTTAGGCTTAAAAACATGGCGTTAGAGGGTGAGAACTAGAAACAGCCCCCGAACGTCCCCGTGGGTGGCACTAACACCTCCCACGGGACCATTGTAACTCGTAGGAACTGACCCCGCAGCCGCGGGACTCCTGGTTTAAGAATACGGAGATAATTTGCATATTTCTATACTTAAGCAAAACATGGTGTTTGACTGGGAAAACTCGAAACAGCCCCCGAACGGCCCCATGGGTGGCACCAACACCTCCCACGGGACCAATGTAACTCGTAGGAACTGACCCCGCAGCCGCGGGACTCCCGATTTGAGAATACGATGGTAATTTGCATATTTCTAGACTTGGGGTTAAAAACATGACGTTAGAGGGTGAAAAATCGAAACATCCCCTGAACATCCTTGTGGGTGACACCAACACGTCCCACGGGACCAATGTAACTCGTAGGAACTGACCCCGCAGCCACGGGACACCCGGTTTGAGAATACGACGGTAATTTGCATATTTCTAGACTTAGGCTTAAAATCATGGCGTTAGAGGGTGAGAACTAGAAATAGCACCCGAACGTCCCCGTGGGTGGCACTAACACCTCCCACGGGACCATTGTAACTCGTAGGAACTGACCCTGCAGCCGCGCGACTCCTGTTTTAAGAATACGGCGATAATTTGCATATTTCTAGACTTAAGCAAAACATGGCGTTAGATGGTGAAAACTCGAAACAGCCCCCGAACGGCCCCGTGGGTGGCACCAACACCTCCCACGGAACTAATGTAACTCGTAGGAACTGACCCCGCAGCCGCGGGACTCCTGGTTTGAGAATACGACGGTAATTTGCATATTTCTAGACTTAGGGTTAAAAACATGGCGTTAGAGGGTGAAAACTCGATAGAGCCCCCGAACGTCCCCGTGGGTGACACCAACGCCTCCCACGGGACCAATGTAACTCGTAGGAACTGACCCCGCAGCCACGGGACTCCCTCTTTCAGAATGCGATGGTAATTTTTATATTTCTAGACTTAGGATTAAAAACATGTCTTTAAAGGTTGAGAACTAGAAACAGCCCCCGAACGTCCTCGTGGGTGGCACCAACACCTCCCACGGGATCATTGTAACTCATAGGAACTGACCCCGTAGCCGCGGGACTCTTGGTTTGAGAATACGGTGATAATTTGCATATTTCTAAACTAAAGCAAAACATGGCGTTAGAGGATGAAAACTCGAAACAGCCCCCGAACGGCCCCATGGGTGGCACCAACACCTCCCGCGGGACCAATGTAACTCGTAGGAACTGACCCCGCAGTCGCTGGACTCCCGGTTTGAGAATACGACGGTAATTTGCATATTTCTAGACTTAAGCAAAACATGGCATTAGAGGGTGAAAACTTGAAACAGCCCCCGAACATCCCCGTGGGTGGCACCAACACCTCCCACTGAACCAATGTAACTCGTAGGGACTGACTCCGCAGTCGCGGGACTCCTGGTTTGAGAATACGACGATAATTTATATATTTCTAGACTTAAGCTTAAAAACATGGCGTTAGAGGGTGGAAACCCAAAACATCACCCGAACGGCCCCGTGGGTGGAACCAACACCTCTCACGGAACCAATGTAACTCGTAAGAACTAATCCCACAGCCGCGGGACTCTCGATTTGAGAATACGACTGCAATTTGCATATTTCTAGACTTAGGCTTAAAAACATGGCGTTAGAGGGTGAGAATTAAAACAACCATCGAACATCCCCGTGGGTGGCACCAACACCTCCCACGGGACCAATGTAACTCGTAGGAACTGACCCCGCGGCCACGAAACTACCGATTTGACAATACGATGATAATTTGCATATTTTTAGACTGAGGCTTATAAACATGGCGTTAGATGGTGAAAACTCGAAACAGCCCTCGAACGTCCCCGTGGGTGACACCAACACCTCCCACGGGACCAATGTAACTCGTAGGAACTGACCTCGCAGCCGCGGGACTCCCGGTTTGAGAATACGACGATAATTTGCATATTTCTAGACTTAGGCTTAAAAATATGGTGTTAGAGGGTGAAAACTAGAAACAGCCCCCGAAAATCCCCGTGGGTGGCACCAACGCCTCCCACGGGACCAATGTAACTCGTAGGAACCGGACCCGCAGCCGCGGGACTCACGATTTGACAATACGACTGTAATTTACATATTTCTAGACTTAGGCCTAAATACATGGCGTTAGAGGCTGAGAATTAGAAACAACCACCGAACGTCCCCGTGGGTGGCACCAACACCTCCCACGGGACCTATGTAACTCGTAGGAACTGACCCCGCAGCCGCGGGACCCCCGGTTTGAAAATACGACGGTCATTTGCATATATCTAGACTTAGGCTTAAGAAGATGGCGTTAGAAGGTTAAAATACGAAACAACCCCCGAACGGCCTCGTGGGTGGGACGAACACCTCACACAGGACCAATGTAACTCGTAAGAACTCACCCCACAGCCGCGGGACTCCAGGTTTGAGAATACGACTATAATTTGCATATTTATAGACTTAGGCTTAAAATACTGTCGTTAGAGGGTGAGAACTAGAAACAACCCACGAACGTCCCCGTGGGTGGCACTAACACCTCCCACGGGACCATTGTAACTCGTAGGAACTGACCCCGCAGCCGCGGGACTCCTGGTTTGAGAATACGGAGATAATTTGCATATTTCTAGACTTAAGCAAAACATGACGTTTGATGGGGATAACACGAAACAGCCTCCGAACGGCCCCATGGGTGGCACCAACACCTCCCACGGGACCAATGTAACTCGTAGGAACTGACCCCGCAGCCGCAGGACTCTCGATTTGAGAATACGACGGTAATTTGCATATTTCTACACTTGGGGTTAAAAACATGGCGTTAGAGGGTGAAAACTCGAAACATCCCTTGAACATCCCCATGGGTGACACCAACACCTCCCACGGGACCAATGTAACTCGTAGGAACTGACTCCGCAGCCACGGGACTCCCTGTTTGAGAATACAATAGTAATTTGCATATTTCTAGACTTAGGCTTAAAATCATGGCGTTAGAGGGTGAAAACTAGAAAAAGCCCCCGAATGTCCCCGTGGGTGGCTCCAACACCTCCCACTGGACCAATGTAACACGTAGGATCGGACCCCTCAGTCGCGGGTCTCCCGGTTTGAGAATACGGCGATAATTTGCATATTTCTAGATTACGCAAAACATGGCGTTAGAGGGTGAAAACTCAAAACAGCCCCCGAACGTCCCCGTGGATGGCACCAACACCTTCCACGGGACTAATGTAACTCGTAGGAACTGACCCCGCAGCCGCGGGACTCCCGGTTTGAGAATACGACGGTAATTTGCATATTTCTAGACTTAGGGTTAAAATATGGCGTTAGAGCGTGAAAACTCGAAACATCCCCCGAACGTCCCCGTGGGTGACACCAACGCCTCCCACGAGACCATTGTAACTCATAGGAACTGACCCCGCAGCTGCGGGACTCCGGGTTTGAGAATATGACGATGATTTGCATATTTCTAGACTTAAGCAAAACATGGTGTTAGAGGATGAAAACACGAAACAGCCCCCGAACGGCCCCTTGGGTGGTACCAACACTTCCCACGGGACTAATGTAACTCGTAAGAACTGACCCCGCAGTCGCGGAACTCCCGGTTTGATAATACGACGGTAATTTGCATATTTCTAGAGTTAGAGTTAAAAACATGGCGTTAAAGGGTGAAAACTCAAAACACCCCCCGAACGTCCTCGTGGGTGGCACCAACACCTACCACGGGACCAATGTAACTCATAGGAACTGACCCCGTAGCCGCAGGTATCCCGGTTTGAGAATAAGAAGGTAAGTTGCATATTTCTAGACTTAAGCAAAATATGGCGTTATAGGGTGAAAAATCGAAACAGCCCCCGAACGTCCCCGTGGGTGGCACCAACACCTCCCACGAGACAAATGTAACTCCTAGGGACTGACCCCGCAGTCGCAGGACTCCCGGTTTGAGAGTACTATAGTAATTTGCATATCTCTAGACCTAAGCTTAAAAACATGATGTTAGAGGGTGAAAACTCGAAACAGCCCCCGAATGTCCCCGTGGGTGGCTCCAACACCTCCCACGGGACCAATGTAACTCGTAGGATCTGACCCCTCAGTCGTGGCTCTCCCGGTTTGAGAATACGGCGGTAATTTGCATATTTCTAGACTTAAGAAAAATATGACGTTAGAGGGTGATAACTTGAAACAGCCCCCGAACGTCCCTGTAGGTGACACCAACACCTACCACGGGACCAATGCAACTAGTAGGAACTGACCCCACAGCTGCGGAACTCCCGGTTTGAGAATACGACTGTAGTTTGCATAATTCTAGACTTAGGCTTAAAAACATGGCGTTAGAGGGTGAGAACTAGAAACAGCCCCAGAACGTCCCCATGGGTGGCACTAACACCTCCCACAGGACCATTGTAACTCGTTCGAACTGACCCCGCAGCCGCGGGACACCAGTTTTGAGAATACGGCGATAATTTTCATATTTCTAGACTTAAGCAAAACATGGCGTTAGAGGGTGAAAACTCGAAACATCCCCCGAACGGCCCCGTGGGTGGCACCAACACCTCCCACGGGACCAATGTAACTCGTAGGAACTGACCCCGCAACCGCGCGACTCCTGGTTTGAGAATATGACGGTAATTTTCATATTTCTAGACTTAGGGTTAAAAACATGGCGTTAGAGGGTGAAAACTCGAAACAACCCCCGAACGTCCCCGTGGGTGACACCAACACCTCCCACGGGACCAATGTAGCTCTTAGGAACTGACCCCGAAGCCGCGGGACTCCCGCTTTGAGAATACGACGGTAATTTACATATTTCTAAACTTAGGCTTAAAAACATGTCGTTAAAGGGTGAGAACAAGAAACAGCCCCCGAACGTCCTTGTGGGTGGCACTAACACCTCCCACGGGAATAATGTAACTTGTAGGAACTGACCCCGCATTCGCGGGACTCCCAGTTTGAGAATACGACGATAATTTGCATAGTTCTAGACTTAGGGATAAAAACATGGCGTTAGAGGGTGAAAACCCAAAACAGCTCCCGAGCGGTCCCGTGGGTGGCATCAACACCTCTCACGGGACCAAATATAACTCGTAGGAACTGACCCCGCAGCCGCGGGATTCACGATTTGAGAATACAAATGTATTTTGCATAATTCTAGACTTAGGCTTAAAAACATGGCGTTAGAGGGTGAGAATTAGAAACAACCACCGAACGTCCCCGTGGGTGGCACCAACACCTCCCACGGGACCAATGTAACTCGTAGGAACTGACCCCGCAGCCGCGGGACTCCAGGTTTGAGAATACGACGGTAATTTGCATATATCTATACTTAGGCTTAAAAACATGGCGTTAGAAGGTGATAACCCGAAACAGCCCTCGAACGGCCTCGTGGGTTGGACGAACACCTCACACAGGACCAATGTAACTCGTAGGAACTGACCCCGCAGCCGCGGGACTCCCGGTTTGAGAATACGACTGTAATTTTAATATTTCTAGACTTAGTCTTAAAAACTTGGGGTAGAGGGTGAGAACTAGAAACAGCCCCCGAACGTCCCCGTGGGTGGCACCAACACCTCCCACGGGACCAATGTAACTCCTAGGAACTGACCCCGTAGTTGCAAGACTCCCGGTTTGAGAATACGATGACGATTTGCATATTTCTTGACCTAGGCTTAAAAACATGGCGTTTGAGGGTGAAAACTCGAAACAGCCCCCGAACGGCCCCGTGGGTGGCACTCACACCTCCCACGGGACCAATGTAACTCGTAGGAACTGACCCCTCAACCGCGGGTCTCCCAATTTGAGAATACGACGATAATTTGCATATTTCTATACTTACGCTTAAAAATATGGTGTTATAGGGAGAAAACTCGAAACAACCCCCGAACGGCCCCATGGGTTGCACCATCACCTCCCACGAGACCCATGTAACTCGTAGGAACTGATCACGCAGTCGCAGGACTCCCGGATTGAGAATATAACGGTAATTTGCATATTTATAGGCTTAGGCTTAAAAACATGGCGTTAGAGGGTGAAAATCGAAAATAGCCCACAAATGGCGCCGTGGGTGGCGCCGACACCTCCCACGGGACCAATGTAACTCGTTGAAACTGACCCCACAGTCGCGGGACTCCCGGTTTGAGAATATGACGATAATTTGTATATTTCTACTTGGTTACGGATAATTTTAACTCATGTATGCAATTTTTCAGCTTGATTAAATTTTTTGTAAAACTACTTGGTTAGTGATATTTTTTTTATGTATCCTATCATTTGTAGGATTTTTGCACGCGGATCAAACGAAGGAGGTAATGGTCTCCATCATGAAGATTGTTTATCTGTTGTGGACAATTAGGATTTTGTCAGCCATGCGGGCTTTTATTGTTTAGTTTTATGGCCGTGCAGGCTTTTATAATTTGATTGTTGAATTTTATGGCCGTGCAGGCTTTATAGGCTTTATAATAAGCAAGTTTTACATTTACAGGTTTTGGAATGTCAAGAAAATAGAGGAAACTCTGCCCAATTTTTTTTTTGGTCTATGAATTATTAAGACGTGTAATATTTATAAGTTTGTATACATATTTGTTTATTAACAACGTTCTCGATTCGCAATTTATGATTTTTTTTATTGTTTTGCCAATAATAAATATTTGTAACCCCTCGTACAAGTCAAACGTTACACGTAGCAACTGATGGTGCACTCGCAGGACCCCCAGTTTTAGGATTGGATCAAAAAAATACATTTTTTTTAAATTATAGTTAAATATGGTCATGGACTTTGTCCATGACCATTTTTATTTTTTCGTCACGGTTGTGGGTCACGGACTTGGGCCGCGACCATTTTTTTTTTGTCATGGTTGTGGGTCTCAAACTTTGGCCGCGATCAATTTGTTACGGTTGTGGGTCACGGATTAGGACCGTGACCAATTTTTATTATATTTTTTTTGTCACGGTAATGAGTCGCGGACTTTGGTCGCGACCAATATGTCACGGTTGTGGGTCACGGATCAGGGCCGCGACCAATTTTTTTTTTAATTTTTTTGTCATGGTCGTGGGTCGCGGACTTTGGCCGCGACCAATTTATCACGGTTATGGGTCACGGATAAGGGCCGCGACCCGTCAAGACATGGGTCACGGCCTAAGTCCGCGACCATATTCCATGACCCCTCTCGGCCGTGACCACTTTTTGGTCACGGGCTTGGGCCGCGACCCACGAAAATGGTCACGCCCGAAATGGTCACAGCTCAAGTCCGTGACCCATAGCTTTGGTCAGGGATTTTGGCCGTGACCAATCGCCAGTTTTGGTGTAGTGTGTGGAAGGTCATCATTTTCGGAGTCACTAAGTGTGCAGTGTCCCCTAGCGGTTCATTTTTAGGACTCACACACCCATTGACATCAACAATAGAGTGTTCCCTTGGAATCACACACACAACGTTTGAATCATTATCACCATTTGCAAGTAATAAGGCAGATAAACAAGTAGGCATAGCATCAGTTAACATAGTATGATCAGATTCCTCATCATCAGTGTAGATTATCTTAGCAAAGAATGACATACAAGGGTCTAAAGTGTTAGATGACTCGGGTTCATCATATTTAGATTCACTTGAGTCATCCCAAGTCTTGCATAGATGATCCCTATTATGTTTGTGAACTTTTTCTAAGTTAACTCTATAGTCACTAGCCATGTGTCCTAACTTCCCACATCTATAGCATTCAATATTTTTAAGGTCTCTCTCAGGTCTCTTGTGATTATTAGTCTGGCGTTTGTCTTGTCTTCTCTCATGAGGCCTATTATTAAATTGGTATGGATAAGTAGGTTTGCCTTCTCTTTTTTTTATTTTATTTTGAAATTTCACAATTTTCTTAAACTGCTTAGACATTAAGGCAAGGTGATTATCCAGACTATGTAAATTACAGTCCTTATCAGAGTCTAAGTCAATGCCAAGTATACTAAGTTCAAGTGTGGTAAACTTATATGAAAAAGAAAGATTAGAACTTGACAATCTCTTTTAGGATTGGGTTAATTATTTCTTAAATTCTAATTCCATTTCCATAGTTGTCAATTTTCTACTGAGGAGTTCAGGTGTGAGATTTTGATCATCCATATCCTCATTTGCATATATTTTATTATCAAATTTTAGTGGAAGTGATCTTTGTATTTTAGAGACAATTTCCTTTCTATCATAGGCAATCCCATTTTCATGAAATTTGGTCATAATGTTTATCAATCAAATATATAAGTCATCAAATGAATCCGTCTCCGTCATGATCAAGGAGTTGTACGGCTGGATTAACATTTGTGTTTTAGTAGCTTTCACTCTAGTATCACCCTCATGTGCAGTCACTAGGTTGTCCCATGCTTCCTTAAAGGTAGTATATAATGATATCCTCTTAAATTCATGTTCATTGATAGACATTAATATGGCATTTTTCCTTTATTACTGTTAAGGGAAGTTTGTTTCTCTTCTTTAGTGAATTCACTTAGTAACTTTCTAATCCTCACAGTACTTCCTTCAGTGGGTGGTTTAGTAATAAAAGTATAACTATTTTCAATAGCATCCCAAACATCATCTCCCAATGTCCCTTGGATGAAAGCAACCATCATTACCTTAAAGTAAGGAAAATTGGTACCATTAAAAGGGGAGGGCCTGGATAGGTTACCTAGTCTCTCAACTTTCTCGTCCATAATTTGTTTTGAAAAAACAATTTCAGAAACGCAAGATCTAAAGAATTTTGAAAAACCAAAGCTTTGATACCAATTGAAAACGTACCACTTAAGTCGTTTAATTCAAGATTAAACTATCTAAATGGCTCCGAACAGTTTGTTGAAGAAACTCTTTTCTTAAAACAAATTTCTTAACACAATATGTGTAACACTATATGAATGAGTTATTTAAGGTATAGGTTTACCAGTTATGAAAAAAAAAACTTATAAAGAAATCAAATCAACACGGCCTCAAAAAAGGGATGAGAGGAAGAGGAAGTATACAAGTACAATTTTTAACATGGTAAAACCCCACCCAATTGAGGAAACATGCACGGAGGTCTCCACATCTCAAAAGTAAAACTACACTAAAATAGAGTAACAGGACACAAACTATATAACAATCAAGATACACAATCTATCCTAAACTAAGCTCAGAAATTATACCAACTCCTTTGGCATTTTCTGACTTCTCCCAAGGCTCTGAAGTTTTTTACGCTCTCTTAGCTTTGTAAGTCCACTCCTTTTAGCTTTTCATCGACTCAAATGTTTAGAATCTCTCTACCAACACTGTTTAGTGTTGTAGTTTCAAAGTGTAAGTGGTGATGTGCTCTAAATCACATGCATGCAAACCACACACACATATTACAGACCAAATGATTATCAAATTACAAACATATTCTAAAATCCAATTAAGATTTCTAAAATCAGTTTCATCAAAACTCAAGACTTTGGATATTTAAATTTATCCACAAATCAAGAGGGAATATTTCTATACAAAAGAGCCAAGATCCTAAACACTTTTGTTATTAAAAAATATTTACAAATATTTCACAAAATGTGAAATAATTGAAAGTGTAAATCCCCAATCAAGATCTTAACTAGATCTAAATCCAAGTATTCTAAAAAATTGAAATAAGAAATGATTTTTTCGGTTTAGGTTTTGAAAAAAAACATAACAATTTAAAAACAACTAACAAAATTGAGATTTCTCGAAAGAAGAAATCAAACCATTAATATAAAGTATATCACAGACTCACAAATCTCAGATTTCTATGAAAAAAAAATAAGATTTGGAAAATGTGACTAGTAGGACAAGAGATTAAGAATGAGAGAGGATGGATCTTCTCAAATATAGAACTAACTCAACTCTCAGAACTATTTTCAGGTGAGATTTGGCTGGAGTTAGGTTAGGGTTTTTATTTTCTCTCTTTTTCTTTTATCTCTCTCTCTCTCTCTATCTCTCTCTCTCTCTCTCTCTCTCTTTTTCTCTCAGAAATGAAGTGAACCAAAAGTTAGAATTGAAACGACGAAGTCTCCTTTTATACAAGGAAGATAAGTCTCTGGAAGATCTTGGGAAAATGAACAAATGCGATTTGATCGAAGGAAATCTAATGGCTACCAACGCACCGCGATTATAAAAGATCTGATTGGTTTAAATGTAAACACAAGGATCAGGTAAGAACACGTGGAGGCCATAGATTAAAATCATCCAAGGTTTTCATCTCAGGAATGTGAGTGTAAAGAAACACATATCCAAGCGATCTAAGTGCAACACGTGTAAGGTTGTGGTGACTTAAGAAATGTGTGTTTTTTGTCTTACAGAAATACAAATTTTACCCAAAATATTATCTAGGGCTTTCGGTTTCTACCCAATCCAAGTTTTAACAGCTTTTATTAATTACAAAACACCCCACAACATTTTTAAAAGCCAATTTTAAATTTCTAAAAATTGTTTAAAAAATCTTAGAACTTATTTAAACTATCGCAAAAATTATGCAAAAATTATTTTAATGGGATTTACCTCAAACACACCCATATTATGAATAATGAAACACATGAATTCAATCCTAGGTGAGCTGCTGGTGTTCTACATTTTGGAACAATTTGAGGAATTCAAAATGAAGAGTCTGAAGGCTTTTTGGAAAAACTCGGATATGACTCAATTTTGTCAATATTTCCAAACTAGATGAGCACCTATATAATATAGACATAAGTGAGTCAAAGATATAGGGTGTTTCCGTTCGTGGGGGTAAGTCCCATTGGAGTTGCACTCGATGGATCTATTGGAGCCACTATTGGTGTTATGAAAGAGCTAGGGTCAAATCGCCCTCTAAAGTCGTTGCAACTACGGGAGTTTGTAGGAACTCAAAGAATTTTCCCATGAGAAGGTCCATCTATGTTGGTCCCATCATACTACTAGTATAAGCTTCTGTCATCGCGGGGATTCTTATTGTCGTTTGAACTTGGGGAACCTCCGCCCAAGGAACCTCGTCCCTAGAAGCCTCGACCTCCCTCGCCGATTGTTCCTCTTTACGCTTGATAACATCAAAGTCAATGGTACGGTTATGATCATCTTGCACCATATTCCTAGCAGAATAACCCCCCCCCCCCCCCCCCATCAGAGTCACCATATGTAAGAGGGTAGTCCCCTTGAAGCCTGGGAGTATAGTAATACCATTAGAGGCGTAACCCCTATAGGTATTGTAATAAACGATAACCCAAGAACTCCTTAACAAAGACAAATGAACACACAATATTGTATATAATCAACACTCCTATTGAACTTACAAGTCTCTCCTGTATAACTCAAATAATAAAAAAGGAAAATCGAAAGTAACTTATTCAAAGTGATAGGGGAGTAAAAACCCTAGATACACCTTGGACGGTAGCCAAACAATAAAAACCTCTGATATATCTCTGGTTCGTTATTAAAAGCTTCATAATAAATGATAATGGTGGGTGAGTAAACTCTCTCGTGTTTGTAATAACTTCAGAAATATCTTTTCTCTCTAGTTATAAACTCTCTAGAAATAACCCCCCTTGTCAGAAGTGGTTGAGGAAAATAAATATCCCCACACCCCTTTCGAGATGTCTCAATCTTTGTTAATGTGAAAGACCTACTTTTCATAATTTAAGTCTCAAGAATTAAATGCATGATGGATTAGCACACCTTACATCATAATCATTAAATGTCAGGACAAACCTTTTGCCTATGCACTGTGTCTTAAAGGACTGTCACAATGGAGGTGGATCACCAAATCGTCTAAAAGCATCAATACCACAATGGTTTACTCTAGTTTGGATTGGACAACGGGAAGGTGGGTAATGACGTCAGTTATAAAGTAGATGTGACATTTGGTAGAGGACTGTTTGGCTCAAAACTCAATATAAGATGGAATTGAAGGTTACTCAGTACAATATTCCATGGTGCAATATCTCTCTATGTTATACCCGTTTATCTAAGATGGTCATGACAAGCCTTAAGCTGCCTCACTTATCAATCCTCCAAACAAAGTCCCCCTGAAGTTCCCACGGCGAGGTCATTTGATAGGGCATGTGAGCTCTCCTAGGCCCTGTCAGGCCTGGTCTTTCGCGAGTACCATTTGGCCTCACACTCAATATTACAATCATTACATCATTACAATCAATGTGTTTAAATATACAATTTGACTAAGTAAGTATGAAATATAAAGAGGAGCTCTCTCGGCAAGTTTCTTCACTGAGCTGCCTCGATGCCTTCATGATGCTCCCTTCTCTTAAGTCTCTTCTATTGATTGGGGAAGCTTTCTCTAACTCAAAGACTACCTTCAATCCCCCCTAAATTTAAAACACTTTTATCCATTTTTGGTTCTTCAACATACACCAATATATTCTCTTGCAATTTGGTTCTTTAACGAGTGTTATGTCCCAAAAATGGTTATTAAGTTTCCAGCTTCACGTTTAAAACACTTTTAGACATTTTTAATACTTGTTCAATACCTCATTTCACTAAAATTTCACATTTTTCACTTTATCACGTTTAATATATAAAATAGTATCTTTTTACACATTAATCTCCCATTTTTTACACATTTGAAATCCACACTTTATTTATGGAGTTTTACATCTTAACACCCACTATGTTAATATTTGCACATTTGAAACCTTTAACTTTCACTATTTAACATTTAACCCATAACTTATGGAAAATTCATACTTTTCATATATTTACACATTAAAACCATTTTACTTTCTACAATAATTTCACACACTTTAAAATATTTATGAAAGAGAAAGTTTCCCTTTTTACATTTATCTTCATTATTCATTTAGAAAATTACATTCTAATCTCAAAAAATGTCCTAAGCAAACCTAATATATTCCTTTGCTTAAAATCACTTTATTTACCTTTAAAACATCGTCATAACATATTTTACTTCATAAAATGGTGAAAGAATACATTCTAAAATTTCTACATTTTTAAAACCCATTATAAATCATTCTTTTGAAACCCGTTTTCATACAAAATGATGAGATAGAAACAAACCAACCCATGGATGCAAACTAACATATATCCTACATATATTAACCTTAATATATGTAAATAAGTACATTGAAATTTAACAAAAACTAATCCTCTGTCAAGGTTAGTTTTCCCACCTTTAAATTCTACAAAGAGTAGTAGGAAGGTTAGTGTAGGAGGAGAAACCCCCACCTCCATATGTGGCTTTGAGGGATTACCATAATCTCTTCCTAAGCTTGCTTCATGGAAGCTCCATTGAGGCTCTCCTTATTCTCCACGAAATCCTTCTTCTACCTCCAAGAAAACCCCTTTCAAACATCCACCCATCTCTAAGAACACCCTCTTTTTAACCAATAAATTTGCCTCGGGTTTTATATGGTGATATAAGGTGGTTTGAGTCCTTATAATGGTGGTTTCATGGTGGAAATAGTGGTGTATGTTAATGGGGCGGTCTCGAGAAGAAATATTTTCCCCTATATATACCTTGAGAGCTTGAGATAGTGAGAGAAATGGGCAAACAAATTTGATGGGTTTCCCTCACCTCCTCTCTTTATGTTTTTATATTGGAACCCACCAAACCATACTTACTATACGAGGTAACCCCACCAACTCCCCTTGATAACAAAAACCCAAAATGATCAAAGTCTGGGGTCTCTAAGAGGTTGAAACGACATTAATCCAATGGCCTAAAATGAGACCGCACACAAAAATAAAGGACTATTCTAGAAACCTGCTCGCTCAATCGATCGAGAAAAATCCATTGATCGATCGATGGCTCGATCGATTGGGTCCCAAGGGTTAATTTTTATCGATCAATCGACTAATTCCAGAAAGTTACTTATTTTCTTAATTTTACACCACAACCTTTTTATCATTATTTTTTAGACCTTATAAAAGTGGTCATTTTATTTTTCTTCCTTTCCAATTGTCCTTCAAAAATAGCGCAAATTTGCCTTCTACATGGAGCGTGCTGACAAAAACCGCGTTATATTTACCATGACAGTGTCTCAATCGTTTCTTGGAATTTTTACATCAAACTTAACCAACATACGACATAGGGACTTTTAACCTTAATTACTACCATTCATAATGCATAACTTTTCATGCCATTTGGCGTAACTTCCATATACATTTATTCCTCAAATTTTCCTTCAGTGAAATACTTTGATTATCATTAAATACTTATTTTTATAGGGAGGGGTATTAAATTCTTTCCTCCCTAGGAAATTTCGTCCTCAAAATTCATGTTCATTAACCTTAGAATCCAGTTACCTACAACCAGTTTCCAATCCTAGGGAATCCTCGACACTATGGTCTAAAACCCAAAGATTTTATTTCATCTCCTAAGGTCTCATTGTTAATTATGAAGCATTCCTAACATGTCCATTTAAACAAAATCTCTAGATGATCGATACTCACCAAATATCGTACTATCACCAATGAACTCATCATCATAAATTCTTCTGATGTGGATTTACAATCCTTTCTTTCCTCAACAATTTTGGATCACGCCTAGCTTAGGCTTGTACAACCTGGACACTTTTAATTATATATATTAATGATCATAAGAGATTCACCTTATCTCATGGCTCTACCCAATCGACATCTTCTGCCAAATCCTTACGCTAACCTAGCATCATCCCTAATATAACAACAAAAATATACACAAGCAATCACATCCTTGATCCGCCTAATTCTAAGTAAAGTGCAATACAAACATCTAATGTTTTTATCAGGGTCAAATGCTCACAATATTCTTGAGTCACAACCTCAAAACCCATGACCAAGTCTTAACTAGTTATACCGGTTAACTAATGGAATTTGTTAACTTAAAGAAATCAAGTAAAATATCCAAACTATATGCGACAAATGTGAGACCACGCATACACACAAACTAGTTTAGAATAAAGGTTCCTTGGAAGAAGAGTGCACTGATACACCGTGATGAATTAGAGACAACCAACTTGTCCCGCATGACTCATGAGCTTATGCAGCGCTACGCCAAAATCACAATTGAACAACGTCTTCCTATTATCGGGATCAATGTAGATGGAAGGAATGCAACGAACCACGCAACTGCAACACGAAAAAGGAAATATTCAAATTTTGACAACGGACCGTGCCATACGAAGTACGAACCCACAACGTACACTTGAAATCTATAACTCTCACTAATATCTGTTAAAGTCTTAGCCTTGCCTCATACCCTAGTTATACCCATTAACCTTGATGGGTCCTAACCATGAACCCTTAATCTTTTCTAAATGAATGGAATACAAAACCAATTTCTTTGGTAAGATAAAATTCTAGGCTTCCCTCCTTAGGAATAATGCTACCTATTCCATCATCGGTAAGCATAACTACCCCAATCAAAGCAAAGTTATATATCTTGGCGCTTATCATTAGTCACCGACCTTTAATACCTAGGCCTCCATATTTTCATCACGCGATATCTAACCTCATATTCCGAGATCACTCTCATCAAGTGAAACACAATGCTCACATAGTTTCAAAATTTCAATTCACAGACCACTACTGCAACTCTTAGCAACGTCCTATATGATCCCAAATTGTAAGAATCCTAATGGAATATCAAACTTTCAAGCATTATTCATTCCTAAAACCTAATGCTTTCCCTCACTAGAATCATTATAAACTATACAAGTAGCACACACAGGTACTATAATCAATCCTAACACCCCATTACCAGTGTTATTTTTAAATCATGGTGGATATCATCATGTTTTAAGTCTCCATTATCCTCAAGGTCATATCATGGCAAATGTTCATAAACCAAATCTTAGAACTAGCTCTGAGGCACTACCATAAGTGAACATGACTTAAACATACTACGATCACCAATGATCTATCATCACTATATAAACTTTAATACAACAATGATTCTACCAAAATCTTCACTGAAAAGGCCAAACTTCAATCATCCCCAAATGGACATACATATCCCAGTGTAAGAGTCATCATTGTAGAGTCCTCTCATATATGACAACTGATCACGGCCACCAACTAGTAACCTCAAAGAAACAATACTAGTCACTACGTGTTATACCAGTCGAAAGGATAGATCCTTGACATCATAAGCAATCCTAAAAGGTTCAAGGAGAGACATCATTTTCATCTCAATACACAGTACGCAACCTTAAGTTCACTACTACTAGGTAATGTATACCTCTTGCATTAACATCTCACTAGCTAAACCTTAGTATACACCTGAAATGAATTCTCAAGACGGATTCACATGCCTATCCATATTACTAACATGAAGTCAACTTCGCTAGGCCTCATCATTTAATACCCAATGAATTTTCAACCATGATAACTAAAAGTACTCATTATGTAAACATCATAATATGTGTTAATCTATAACCTAACACAAGTATATATTTCGATAAGATACGGGACATCAGTTATTATCTATAAACACCAAGCCCCACACCACGGATGCCACAAGGGATCCTATTCCTCAATACCACATTATTATCTCTAAAACTATAAATTAATACCACTAGAGTTTTGGTAGGATGAAAGATGTCCAAGCTCACCCTAGTGACGCCGCAAGAGTAACTATTTTAGAATATCACAATGCTAGTACTTAACACTAAATCACCAAGATTTTCCAGTTTCACTCCTAGGTTACTTCAAATCATCATGATTATATAGACCCACATCATAATCAAGATGCACAAAATCCAAGTCCTTAACCTAGGGACCCAATACTTTCTCACCACAGAATCAACACTTATGAATGTTGCACAGTCATCTAGACCCCATAGATAAAATATTCAACCTTTATAGCTAGGTCATGATGAACACTAGTCGACATTACAACTACTACTAATGTTACTCTCATCATCAAAGTTACCACACAATACATCTTACACAAAGATCATGGTGTTACCGCTATTGGCCTACACTGACACCCATGACTTATAAACATATCTACAACAAAAACACCATAGACTATGAAAATCTACTAACTTAATTTTTTACCATCTCATAAGAGTTGCACATCGTGCTAATGTCCATAACTTCATCGTCCAGGATACGAATTGAAGTTGTTATTAATCCAGCGTGACCTGCCTAAAACAACATCGACGTCAAGAAGATCATCTACCGTTCTCACCACATCACACCTGAAAGTAACATCGAACCTAAAGCTCTAATACAAAGTTGTAATGCCCCAACCTCAATTTAAGGATTAATAAAGGATTAACCCGGTCTAGCTCACATGTTAATTTTGAAGTGCAATGTAACAACCTAAATAATGTTTCTAATCCAGTTTTAGCATTACACCTATTAGCATGTAATCCTAATTTACATCAACTACGTGATAGGACCCAAGGGAAGTGCCCACAAGGCCAAGTAAATAGAATTACTATCATAAATGCAAATAATTACTTACTTTTAAAAATCTCTCAAAATACGGGACATCATACAACTTGTCGTAACAAACGAAGGGAGTTAGACGAATGCTTAGTGGAAACTTATACAAATGCAGTATAAAAACGAATGGAAGAAAGATCACTCACAAAATACAACAGCATGCATGTAAAAATATGTATATATCTGCATATATACCTTTGGAAATACATGTCCTAATGTATTAAACCATTTTATTCCAAAAACGTTATTTGATACCATTTATTCTCCTTGACTTTACAAAATACTCATTTCGTATATTTATTCTTAAAAATAACATTTTCTCCCATTAATGCACACAGTTAAACAATTAGTAATTATTAGAAAAACCTATCATTTACTTTCAAAATATTTATTACTCAATGTTCATTAACTAACACCAAAGTTTTTAATCATTACCTAAGACTTTATTTCAACACAAGCGCACATCGTGTTAGAAAATATTCATTAACACAGAAAGCCTTGTACAACACACACACTTGTGTTATTATGGGTTTAAACCTCCTTAGGTAGCTTAATCATCCATTAAGTCTACCTCTTTAACCATTTCACTTTAGTTTATGGACAATAATCATTATTCTCGATTTAATTGTCCACATTACATTAACCGGAACATTAATCTTTCACACAAGTGAGGTTACTTCCATCTTATAACCCATTTCATATCATGTTCCAATTAATACCGTTATCTTTTCTCAGAATCCACCAACAACCCTTGACTTCACGAACTCTACACTCTTGGTTCCAGTCACTATACGTTAGCTGCGCAGTGGGTTTAGGGTCTTTCACCACTAGGGAGGTCATGCCATTCTTAATTATTTCTCGACATCATCCGAGTGTTGATTTATCTTTTTAATGTGTTCATCCTTATTCCAATGTTTAAATTAATCCACATTTACAGGCTGAAGACAAAATCCTGGACTTAACCATTCATTTTTCTATTAAGACTTGGAAAGCTATTTACTTCTCCTTTAAGTCCTTTATTCACATGCACGTTGCTTTTAAACCAAAAATCATTTAGGCTTAGGAACTTAATTCAATTTAACCCACACTAGTGTAAAAATATTCTTCAATATTTTTATTGCATAAAAATGTTGCACTTTAAGTAAATTACCAATTTACCCTTTATTAACCAAAACTTGCAATTTGGTCTTTTAACGAGTGTTATTTCCCAAAAATAGTTATTAAGTTTCCAACGTAACATTTAAAACACTTTTAGCCATTTTTAACACTTGTTCAATACCTCATTTTATCAAACTTTCATATTTGTCATTTTAACACCTTTAACATATAAAAATACACCTTTGTACATATTAAGCTCCCATTTTCTACACATTTGAAATACACACTTTATTTATGGGGTTTGGAAACCTTTAACTTCCACTATTAACCTTTTAGCCCATAAGTTACGGAAAAATCCTTACTTTTCACATATTTACACATTAAACCCATTTTACTTTCTACACGAATTTCATACATTATAAAATATCCATTAAAGAGAAAGTTACCCTTTTTACATTTCCCTTCATTATTCATGTAGAAAATTACATTTTAATCTCACAAAATGGCTTCACCACGCTTAATATATTTCTTTGCATAAATACACCTTATTTACCTATAAAGCATCATCATAACACATTTTACTTTGTAAAATGTTTAAAGAATCCATTCTGAAATTTCTACATTTACAAAACCCTTTTATAAATCATCTTTTTGAAACCCGTTTTCATACAAAATGATGAGATTGCAACTAACCAACCCATGGATGAAAACTAACGTATATTCGACAAATATTAAGCCTAATATATGTAAATAAGCACACTGGAATTTAACACAAAATGAACCTATAACATTTTTAGTTTTCCCACCTCTAAAGTCTCCAAATGGTGGTAGATAAGTTAGGGTAGGATGAGAAACCCCCACCTCCAAAGGTGACCTCAAGGGATTACCAAAATATCTTCCCAAGCTTGCTTCATAGAAGCTTTATCGAAGTTCTCCTTATTCTCCATAAAATACTTCTTCTACCTCCAAGAAAACCCCCTTCAAACCTCCACCCAACCCCAAGAACACCCTTTTCCTTAAGCCAATAAACCTTCTTAGGGTTTGATATGGTGATATAAGGTGGTTTGAGTCCTTACAATGGTGGATTTATGGTAGAAATAGTTGTGTATGTTGATGGGGCGGTCTGGGGAAAAAATCTTTTCCCTTATAGATGCCTTGGGATCTTGAGAGAGTGAGAGAGACGTGCAAATAAATCTAGTGGGTTTCCCCCACCCCTCTCTTTAATTTTTGTATTAGAACCCACCAAGCCCTACTTATTATATGAGGTAACTAGACCAACTCCCCTTAATAAGAAAAACCCAAAATGATCAAGGTTTGGGGTCTCTAAGAGGTTGGCACATCATTAATCCAATGTCCTAAAATGAGACAGGACACAAAAACAAAGGACCTTTCTGCAAACCTACTTTCTCAATGGTTCGAGCAAAGTCCATCGCTCCATCGATGGCTCGATCGATCGAGTTCCAAGGGTTAATTTTTATCAATCGATTGACTAATTCTAAAAAATTTCCTATTTTTCCTAATTTGACCCCATAACCTTTTTATCTTTATTTTTTGGACCTTATGAAAGTGCTCATTTATTTATCCCTTTTCAATGTTACTACAAAAATCGCGCATGTTCGCAAACTATGCGATGCATGCTGACCAAAATCATGTTATATTGACCACGACCGTGTCCCAATCAGTTTTTCACATTTTTGCATCAAAATTAAGCCACATATGTACTAAGACTATCATAACTTAATTATGCCCCCATGCGAACCATGTGACGTGGGTATTTTTCTCCCTAATTTTTAGCCTTCGTAATACATCACTTTTCATGCCACTTGGCGTAACTTTCGTATATATTTATTCCTCAAATTTTCCTTCGAATAAATTACTTCAATTACCATTAAATACTTATTTTCTAGGGAAAGGTATTACATGGGAGGAAAACAGTCTCTCGGACACCTTATTGTCCATAAACCTCTGTTAGTTTACCCACATGATTGGCTCCTTCTCTGGGATGGAGTCCTTACACCAAGCATGGACTCTCGGTACTTCCTAAAATAACGGGAAGGTAGTTTCTTCTTCCATGTCTTTTATGGCCTGCCTACACCAGCCAATACACTGTCTCGTGCTTCCGGGGGCAAGTTAAATTGTTGTTTTCCAATAAACATATAATATAATAAAGTTATTTAATTGACATAAAAAAACATAATAATAAAATTTTACGTGAAAGTCATATATTTAATATAAATATTGATATTTTCATACCTCTAAGGCCCCCCAAATGACCATCTCTAGCTCCATGTGCACAATCCTCCAATCTTCGTGCGTACGACCAATTATTGATTTTAGTAAGTCTAACGCCATCATATATAGACTAGTCTTGTTTTCAACTACACTCCCATACTTTTTGAAGTTGATGGGATTATTATTAGAAGATCCCTCATCACCCCTGATTTTTCTCGAGGACTGATGGACTGAAGAACTCATATTTCACAAAATAAAATAGGCTTTAGTAGCATAATATATAACATAAATTAAATGTAAATACTCTTATTCAGGGTATATGAATTTTAATAACTCAAAACTATTCGATCCACTTGTTTTCATTAGTGAATCGAGTAAAAATACTTAATCGGGATATTAGAATAAAATGAAAATACTCACACTACTGTTTTAATATAGCAACTAATATTATAGTTAACAAATAATAAATTAATGTTTGAGATTATTTCAAACTACATATTATAAATTGAAATCCTCAATATATTGTACAACCTAAACAACTCTACTCATTTAAATTATTTCAAGTTCAAGTTGTCATCCAAAATAAATTGATATTTGGTAGGGGCAACCAAGTCATCAACACTACAATTTAGATGTTGTGACACATGCAGGATGACTGACCATGGATCATTATTGGTATAGTATGAGTAAAGCATTTACTTGAGCTCTTCACATGCACAAATAAACTGCTCATCATTTATATGCTCCTTGCTTTTGATCTGGGATAAGTCTACCATTATCAAATTGGTACCCGGATCGACTTTATAAGATTTTTTTGTCCTCAAATCTTACCCAATCGTAGTAAAAGACAACCTCTTTGAAATATATATAGTCTAATTTTAAAATGTTTTAAATTCCATCATAGTAAGTCATTTCTTCTACAACGAGGTTTTTGTCTTCGAAACTCATCCTCAAATATGTAAGAGCCTTATATGAAATGTCATTGTTTTGTATCAATGTATTTTTATCTTACAACCTCGATGAGAATACATAATTGTTCAATCGATAATTTTTATACCCATGTTCCATAGAATTAGGTCCAGTAGAGAAATGATCAAGCCTAGACGTGGCATAACTAATATTTAACAACTGAAATTATGGATTATATAAGTTAATTAGATAACTTTTAAATCTTGAATTATTTATCATTTAATATAAGACGCTTGACGTGATAATTCCTCTTGTGACACTCAAAGTCTAAATTCACTGCCTGAATGTAAAAACTATCCTACATTTTTTGTTGTGATAGGACGCATTATATTTTCTATATTAAATGAAAAAACTTATTAAAAAGGTTATAAAGAATATAATATAACAAAGAAAACAAAAATCACAACACGAACTTACTTTCTCCTTTCGTTGACATCTTCATTGGTTTCAAACGTATAACGAGTCACTTGCTCATATTGGAAACTTGCCAATTTAACTTGTTTTCCCATGACTTTATTACCCTCATCGACGAAATCATATCCATCATCTATAATGTTAGGGTCAAACATATATTACCTAGCGAACATGTATGCCTCTAAAGTAATATATTCAACCGCGATGTATCCTTTAATCTACCTCGTATTCTTAATATACTCTTTAAAAACATTCATTAACCTTTCAAATGGGTACATCCATCGATACCTTACTAGGACGCAAAGAAGAGACAAATCCCATAAATTCACGAATAAGTGAATAATTATGTCGAAGAATTCTAGGGGGAAGTACTTCTCCAGCACGTAAGTTGTTTTAGCTAATATTTCTTTTACATAAACGATGTGCTTTCAGTTAACTACATTTACGTACAGAAGTTTAAAGCAAAGCCTATTCTGCACAATGGACCTCTGAAAATCCTTATGCTTAGAGACACAATTCTTAAACAACAAAGGAACCAACTGTCTGGTAAATGTGCATCGTAAATATATTGGATTTATCTCGTATTCATGTTACTAACAATTTCCAATAAGTATTTTTTATTTTGTGTATTTCTCATGTGTTTTACAGGTATTTCATACAACTGAACGTGGGAGAGAAACCGAAATAGTGAAAGAAACAAAGGAAAGAAAATTGAAGGTCATTTTTTGTAATTCTTTAGACATAGTCCGGAGGTGGAGAAAATTGGAAAGTTGAGGCGCTTGAAGCCATAAGAATACTTGAAGAAACGGCGCCCCACTATGAGCTACGGCGAAGAAGTTATACGAGTACAAAGTCAAGAAGAGAATCCAAGGGTAAAATAGGAAATTCAGAAAAATTTAGCAGCGAACGGTTCGAATTCCAAGGGATTCGGTTCGCATGACCTGAGCACGAAATTTTATTTAATTCAAAAAAAAATTCTAAGAGTTTTAATGGTTTAGGACTCTTCCAAAAACGAGTCTCATGGGTTGTAGCTCGACATTGGACTTTTTTTAGACAATAATTTAATTTAGTTTTAGAGAGAGGAAGGAGCAGGAATAAGAGAAGATTATTTTTCATCAAGTGTTATGATTTGTGTATTTTCAAGCAATATTGAATGTAGTTTGTCTTTCTTTCCCACGGTCTTCAATATTTGTTATTTTTCTAATATTATTATTATCTTCCATAAGTTAGAATTAATTCTATCATTACGAATAAGTTAATGATGAAGAGGATTAGATGCAACATTGAAACCATTTTTTTAATTTGCAAAACCATGTCTGGTTCAATTTTCTAGGGTTGGGATGCATGATACCAACCCAACGTATTTTGTACGGATATCAAATGTGTCTCCTAATTAAATAAATAATTAAAAACGAGGTATTTTGTTAACAGACCCATCATAGGACTTTTAACTCCGTCTGCCCTAGGTAATCGGAGTGTTACAGAATGCAATGCGCATATTGATAATTTTTTCACGAATTTTACTTTTCTTCTTGATTATGTACCATGCGGGTTAATCCTCTCATATATGTAATTATTGAAATAAGTAAAAGTTTTCTTTTCAATCAAATGTTTAATTCTTGACAAATATTGTATCCGGTGAAATTACTAAGGGTCGGGGGATTGTATCTCAATCTTGTATTTCTCTCATATTAGTAAAAAAATTCATCTCTAGTATTGCATACGTAGATAATCTAGAGATGATTTACTTGTATTAATTAGAAGTGGTATACATATTTCCACGATTATCATCTCTTTTGTTCTTTTCTGTGAGTCGATCGTCAAGATTAATCGTATGCTTTCGTATTCATCATGAGAGATCATCTTAGTCCCTGAGTTCGATACCCGGTTTATCGTATTATTACTTGAGTGATCGACTTACACTTGATCCATAATTACACGCATTAGAGACGCATTTTGAGTCATGTTAGGTTTTTGTCGTCGCTATTGGATACTAGGTAAATATACTAGGTTAGGTCAAATTAATCTAATAATTTCACTCCAATTCTTAAAAAGCCAAAAAATCATAAAATTCAAAAAAAGCAGAAAAATCATATAAAAATCCAAAAATATCCTCTCCAACCATAAATGCAAGACATTCATCCTAATCCCATTTTTCCTAGAGTACACGAGAATATTATAATTAAGCTTACCTACGAGAAGCCACGCACCCAAAATAAACCTACTTTCTAGGTCTCACCTCCTACACCGCCTAACTCCATAAAACGTCACACAGCGAGTTGCGAGTCTAAAGCGTGTTCGGAGAGGAAGTCGAGTCTTTGGGTCAAAACATCAGTTGGATCAGGGTATTTATTGCACGGGTGAGGGTGAGTTACCATATCGCCCTATAAGAGACATCTTATATCCCGAGTGAACCATCACTGTGAGATGCATTATACTCCCGTATAATACAAGGAAGTTTCATTTTAGGAAATGGATGATCAAGATTCTCCCAACATTCCACATTATGGAGTCAACAAATCCCTACCTCCACATTCGAGAGTTCAAGGAAGCATGCATTCAATATGTAGGGTGTCTCAAGATTTTCACCTTCTCCCTAAAGGATAAGTCTAAGACATGACTTTGGTCACTAGTGTAAAACTCGATAGCTACTTAGAGGGATATGCGGGCCAAGTTTCTTCAAAAGTTTTTTCCCACACATAGGACCAATGAAATTAGGGATAAAATTTAAACATTTAGATAAAAACAAGAATGAGTCTTTTGATTGATGTTAAGAGCATTTTAATGAGTTAGTCAAGATTTGACCACAGCATGATTTTAAGAAGTGGAGACTCATCTCCTACTTCCATTATGGGATAAGCTTAACTTTTAGACAACTCATTGAGACCATGTGCAAGGGAGAGTTCTTGAGGTTAGAGTAAAATAATGCGGAGTCTCATTTAAAGTATGTCACCAAGTCTACTCAAGCATGGGACACATCGAATCCAAATACCCAACCCAAGCCCAGACAAACGTCCACAGATACTTTTTTATCTGAACTCTATCGATTGGATAAGGAAGTTGAATTAAAAATCCAAATTAATCAACTAGCCAAGAGGCGAGAGGACGTGGTCGAGTCTAGGGGGAGATAAATGTTTATCTCCTCTCTAGCATTGAGAGAGAAGGTGTGTGCCATTTGTGAGGCAGGACATTCAATGAAGGAATGCTCGAAAATACCCACCCAAAAAGTGATGCTCCAAGAGCAAGTGGAAGAGGTATGAGCTTTTACAAATAATTTTAATGTCCCACACGGGAATTCTTATAACCCTTCATGGAGGAACCATCCGAGTTTTAGGTACGGGCAACCAAACACAGAGTTGAACTCGAATTCACTTACTGCCCAACACCCAACATCACTCTCACCTTTCCAACAAGTTCCACCCATACAAGTACCCCCTTATGTCGCTTATATTACCCCTATAGAGAATAAGTCTTGAGCACACTTTAAATCAATTCATGCAAACTCAGTCATCAATCAATGCCAAAATATTTGTTGACTTAAAGGGCATCGATCTCTAACATACATTATACATTAAGCGTCCAAGAGAAGGTAAGTTCCCCTCTCAAAGGCAATGACCTCCTGAAGGTTAAGACAGTGTTAGCGCTACTCCTAATGAAAATCAAGAACAATGTAGTGCAATAACCACTCTGCGTAGTGGACGAGTTGTTGACTTCTCACCTCTTCCACACGATGTGCAGATTGAAAAGAAGATTTTTCCTGGCACAAAAGAGGCCAAAGATGTCCCCTTGAGAAAAAGTGGTAATGATGACACAATCAGGCCCGAGATCATTGTGAAAGCTCCCATTGCTGCTCTATACCCATAACGATTAGTATCCCGCTCTAAAGAGACTATATGTGACAATGTTTTAGACGTTCTGAAGATAGTACAAATTAATTTACCTTTCCTTGAAACCATAAAGCCGATTCCCACGTATGATAAGTTTCTTAAGGACTTGATCGTGGTGAAATGAAGGCTAAATATAAAGAAAAATGTGTTTGTAGGATAGAACGTCAGTTCAGTATTGTTAAGAGACCTTCCACCAAAATATAAAGATCCGGGTGCACCAACCATTTTGTGCATCACGTGGAAGAATCAAATTGAGAGAGTTTTAATAGATTTAGGGGCTAGTGTTAACATCCCCCCTACTCCACCTATAAGATATTATATTTGTAAGACCATAAGCCCACAAAGATGATTCTCCAACTCGCGGATCGTTCCCTGAAGATACCTCAGGGTATTATTGAGGACGTGATTGTCTATGTTGACACTTTCTACTTCCCGATAGATTTTGTCATTTGGGATGAAGAACCCTCCGCCTTCTTGAGTAATTATGTTCCCGTGATCCATGGCCACCCTTTATTAGATACGAATAACGCATTGATTAATACATGTAATGGGAAAATAGAACTAACATTTGGGAACATAACTCTCAAAATAAATATCTTCAACATCACAAGAAACGAGGGTGATGAGGTCGAACTATGAGAGACGGTTCTTATGGAAGAGACGTACATGAGCACGTTGAGAATAATCACATGAGAAAGTTGTTAGGGGTATGTCTTGTTACATAAAGTGAGAGCGATGGTTATCACATTGAGTAAGAGGTAGAGGAAGCATGTTTACTCATGCCTATTAAGACCAAAAGAGATCACGTGGATGTGAGAGGGAGAAAGAGGTTTGATGAGAGTAAGAAAGAGTATTCTAAGGTTGAGCCAAGAGGGATATTAAGATACATAAGCATAGAAGACTTTGAGAAAGAATTCGGGATGGTGGATGAGAGCCTTAGTGTTCAAATCCTACTATTGTTGGACTCATTTAGTCATTTAAAAGGGTGCGACTGGAAAGATAAGATAAATTGATTTCTTCTTTGTGACCATTCACTCATGCCACTTGAGTTCTTGGATAGATCGAGGAAATGACTAGTGTTTCGTCCGATTTTGAGTCGATCCATGCATTCTCGAGTTTAAGGGGAATATAGGTTTAACATATCCTTCCAATTTTCATCGAGATATTCTCTCCAGGTCGGGACAATTATGTTGAAATTTCATTGGAAACCATGATGATTTCCCTCACATCATTCATCATGTGCCTCGATGTGTCCAACCTACCTATGGGGATGATTTCCAGTGGTTTCGACGTTTGATTTATGATGTTGGAAAGACGGAGATGAGGACAGTATCAGATCCCATAAACAAGGTGAGGTGAGTTTTTAGGGGAGAGAGAAAAGTCGTCGCACTCCTGACGCGTATGGGGTGATTTTTATTGTATACTAGTTAGTAGAGTTCATTTTAAGGTATGTTAGAGGTTCCTAGAGGTCACAATTTAGGAAAGTTAGGAGCATCACATTTGGTTTTCCCACACGGTAGAGTATATGCGCATTACGAGAGAGAGGTTGAGGTGTCCCGGGAGTACTGGATTGTTTAGGGAGTCGTAAGATGAATTAGAGCGGAGAAAAATGGGGTCGAAACACTTAGCATATGGGAATTATGGAGAAAAGTGTTTTGAGACAGAAGAAAAGGGTCAAACCGTAGGCCTAACCGGTTTGAAAGTTAACCGATTCGCTTCAGCATCCAAACCGGTTCGGATCACCTGCTAAAGATTCTCCCCCCCCCCCCCTCCCCCCCCACCACCACCTTCTTTTCCCCACCAACTCCCCTTACATCTTTTTTATCACCATTTCACATTTCCCCATATCCTTACCCTTTCACCCATGATTCGATACCACCGGCCCCTCGCATTAGCTCTTGTGTTGTGATGTTTTTGTTGATGCTTCTGTATGTAGTTTTTTATGCTTTATTGTTTCATTATTGTAAGAACTATGTAATTTATCCCATATCGCATTCTAATAAATTGTAAATAAAATTTTGGATTCTGATACTTGTTGCTTTTTATTCCGCACACTTCTTTTATTTTAGATTTTAGTCCTTTTCATTAAGGACATTGCAAAAGTCTAAGTTAGGGGGATACACGTACGTCTTTTAAAAATATTACAAATCTCAAAATGCCCAAAAATTAGAAAAAAATTTAGAAAATTTCATAAAAAAAAATGAGAGATTTTGAAAAAAGTCAAAAATATTTTTTCTTCAAAATAAATAAAAATTGGAGTTTAAATTTTTCAAAAATAATACTAAAATTTTTGTTTGAAGTCTCAATTTGTATAAACTAAATGCAGAGAGCTGAAATTGACAGAAGATGAAAATTGAACGAATTTGATGACTTAACGAATACGTGTGGAGATTTATTAACCCGATGAGATTTCAAGCCTATCACTTTTTGTGAGTATTTAAATCAATGCGAGTTAATGGTTAGATCAATATTTGATTCAGTGTTTAAATAATCTGTTGAAGATCTCCAAATTTTTATTTTGATCGGTTACGGGAAAGGAGCGAGATGTCGTCTTAAAAATGCGCTACAAATATCTCTAAATTAAATGAATCTCAAGACGCATATGGTAAAATAATGAGTAGTTTCAGATAAATGCAATAAGGTCATCATTTGTTTACCCAAAAATACTAGAGATAAAAAATAATGAAAAATTATCCTTTTGCTAGCCATTTTGAGCCTAATAATTTAGGCTAATTTTCGTTTGATAACCCAAAAAATCCATTTATCCTGAAGTTGTGAAAATAAAAATTCATCAAGCAAGTCTAAATGGTGCAATAAAAAGGGGAAAGGAAAAAAATAGAAAATTGCTCAACAAAAATAATAAGAAAAAATAGAAAATAAAAAAAATATGAGAAAAAGATTAGAAAAAGAAGAGAAAAATAGCAAATGCCCGAAAAAGTGCCAATGGACATCACAAGCAAGGAAATTTTCCCACTACAAACTTTTTTACCCTTCCCATTTTACCCAATGCACCTTATAACCTGAGAAAGTCGTAATTGAGTCTGAATAAAGAATCAATTATCGCGTGGAGAGCTAAGACCCGAAAAGATGATACGAGATATTAATTGGAGCGAATAAGAGTCGATGTTTCCTGTTTTCCAACAACCGTGTTTCAATGAGGAGATATATTCACCCCAATTATTCCATCTTTTCATTTGTGTGCGTGAATTCGTGTTCCTTTATATTTACACTTTATATCAAGCATACCGAGAGAAAATAGCCACATTCTGAGAGTTTCTCTTGTGAGAGCATCCCGTGAGAAATTGAATCAAAATGAATTATTGAAAAGTAACGTAATGATCAATCATTGGAAGTTAGAGGTTTGATTTTTGGCTTCACACACACACATGCACGCACACTCTACAAATTGAGATTTATCGAATAATAATTTGAAGTGATGATTTTTCTGGAATTTAAATTTTAAGGTTTTTACTTATTTCGATATTTTCTTAAACTGAAAAATGAATTTTGTAGGTAAATTCACTACAAATCCTCATGAGACACCACTCTTCCTACTAGGGTAGCCTAGGGGTTTAATGGCTTATTACATACGCTAAATGCAATCTCTTGTTTATGAAAGAGGTATTTTATCCAAATAAAGTTTTTGGAAGTTTCTTTAACTCATACTCTTATTCTTTTACCTTGCTTGGGACGAGTAATGTCCTAAGTTAGGGGCTTTGATTCAGCGTAAATATTTTATATTCATCTCCGTAATTTAGGTGTTTTTACTATCATGTACGGTTTAAATAGACTGAGTTTATATTATATTAATGCTACTAATAATTTCCAGCAAGAATTTCTTATTTTTGTATTTCTCGTGTGTTTTATAGGTATTTCGTGCAAGTGAATGTGGGGGGGAAACCAAAATAGTGAGAGAAACAAAAGAAAGGATATTTAAGGGAATTTTAATAATTTTTTAGGCATAGTCCGGAGGCGTAGCCAACTGGAACTTGGAGAGCTTGAAGCCATATGAACACTGGAAGAAACGGTGCCTCAATTCGATCTACACAGTGAAGAAGTTATGCGAGTTTGAAGTCGAGAAGAGAATTCAGGGGCAAAAGAGGAAATTCATAAAATTTGAGCAGTGAACCGGTTCAGATTCCAAGGTAACCGGTTCGGATGACCTGAATGTGAAATTTTCTTTATTCTGAATTTTTTTCTAAAAGTTTTAATGATTGAGGACTGTTCCAAAAATGAGTCTTAGGGTTTGTGGCTTTACATTTGACTTTTATTATACATTAGTTGAACCTAGTTTTGGAGAGAGTAAGGAGGAAAGAAAAAGCGAATATTAGTTTTCACCATATGTTATGATTTGGGAATAAATTTTCAAGAAATATTGAATATAGTTTGTCTTCTTTTCACTTTCTCTTTAATATTTGTTGTTTTTTATATATTATTAGCATCCTCCATAAGATAGAATTAAATCTTGCATGCTTAGGAATAAGTTAATGATGAATAGGATTACATGCAACGTAGAAATTATGTTTTTAATTAGAAAAACCATGTCCGACTAAATTTTCTAGGGTTTGGACGCATAAATCCAACCTGACGTATGTTGTATGGATATGAAATGTGTTCTTGAATTAAATAAATAATTAAAATGGGTTATTTTGTTAAATGAACCGTCGTAGGACTTTTAAATCCGTTTTTCCAAGGTAACCGAAGTGTTTAAGAATGAAAAACGCATATTGATAATTTTGTCACAAATTTTAATTTTGTTCTTGATTATGTATCCGTTTTCCCTCATCACCAACACCAGCCGAAGCGCTCCCGAGAGGGATGCGCGGTACTAAGATCCTCTCGACGTTAAAGACGCCCGCTCTTCTCCGTCCCACCCGCCACGAGGATCGGAGGGGATGGACACAGCTTCTCTTCTTGATAATAAGAGGGGAAACGTAAAATTCATTTAATTTTAAGAAAAGATGACATGCTTTTAGGAGGGGGTCCACTGCCTCCTTTATGGTTGTCAATGCATTATGCATATATCTGAATGGTGTTACACAACAATTTATATAAATAAAATTTTGAAATAGATAAGTTGCATAATAGTAATACTCCCAAATGCAGGCCCAAGTTCTTTTGTGGAGTATTACTCTTATGCAGCCTACAGGTAATGAACGATACAAAGTTGTTATAACATTAACAAAATATCAAAAAACAAAGGCAACACCTTTATGGTTCTCAGAAAAATAGAGGTTGTTATAACAGGGTTGTTATAACAGGGCTATTGCAACACGATTGTTATAACACGGTTGTTATAACAATGATGTTATAACATGGTCTTTATAACACAACTTTCATAACACGGTTGTTATAACAGTGTTGTTATAACAGTGCTGTCAAAACAGTCTAGTCATAACACGGTTGTTAAAACAATAATGTTATAATTGGGTTGTTATAATCAACGTCTCTATGGTTCCCGAAAAAATATAGGCTATTTTTTGCCATAAATTAGGTGGTGGATACACCGATCCTAAAACTATTAAACCAACGCATACAACACAGTTAATACCAAAATTAAATGTAAATTTAATTTTGGATTCCGACACAATTTCCACAGTATGAACCGTGGTTAGTAAGGACAAAAGTTAAGGCCTAATGAATAGGGGAATTTTTTTTGTTAAAACAGCATGCATATGAAAAATAATGTTATGTGTTGGGGAAAGTACGAAACAATTTTACAAATGAAAAATAGTTGAGTAAGATGTTGACTCGGCATCCAATAAATAGTGGAAATTTTCAAAATCTATGTTTTTCCTCGAGTTTCTCATCACTGATTTTAAAAGAGAATAATAAAGGCAAACCTAAGAAACTTTAGAATCCACACGATAAGTCCATTGAATATTATAGAGATGCATCATTAAACTAAGGCACAACAAAGACAAATCACCATCCAATATTGCAAAATAATCAGTATATTATGTATTTATGAACCAAAAAAAGAAAAAAACAATAAAGTCAATTCCTTTAACTTTGCTTCACACATTTACAACTGATTAAAGCGTACCAAAGAAAATAGGGACAACAATAATATGTACCGAAATTCTATTATTTACCAAATAGGGGCAACAATAATATGTACCGAAATTATGTTCAGAGCATTCTCAACTGAACTTCAAACAAGGACAGTTCTACCATACCTGTAAAATAAATAACAGTTAAGAAATATAATATTCATAAATAAAATAATGCAATGGGCCATATACAAACGATAGTTCTTGTGAGCAACGTGTATAACGCCACACCGCCATGACAAAAAGGAAATATTTATAGTATACATAAGGTACGAGGAGGGGAGTTGATGATATATGCAAATTTCAGATTAGCCATAAAATAAATAGGAGTTTCTATTTCGAAAATAAGGATTAGCAACTTAAAAACAAATGAAAAAGAAAGTCATATGAAACCAAGCTTAGCATCATAACCAAGCTTAGCTTCTTAATATCATATATCCATACAATCCTATATAAACCCACATATCTATATAGAAAATCAATAAGAACATTTTGAGATTATTTGTAATTTTCATACGAATAAAGAAGCATATAAATGACAAACCTTGTTCATGAAAGGATCCATAGTCATGAAAATCTCATATCTAACTTGGTTAGTCCTTTTAGCGAATATGTAAACATGTAGTGTACAAAATAAATCCCCACCCAGTATGAAAATAATACACAAATAAATGAAAAATCATATTTTTCTAATCTCAAATCCCACAAATTAAGTCATATAAACTCAAAATAAAACTACAAAAGTAACTTTAATCTTTAATATTACGGTACGGATGGGATGTATTCGAAGATAAAGGATATGCCTATATTTATATGCTAACATTAAGGGAAAACTTAAGCATATTTTGAATAAAAATACGCGAGTTCTACAACTTGTTTATTAAAATGAACAAAAATAATCAATAATCCACTATGTTTCTTGTACAAACAACATTGATTCCAATTTAAGTTGGTTTAAATACCTCTCTAGGAATGACATCCACTTCAGAAGAATCCCGAATTACAAGACCCTCGTTTATGTTTGTAATGATGTTTGATAATGGAGTTTGGTTACAAAGACTATAACTCATTTACAAAGAGTAAATATATAAGGTTCATTATGAGAATTGAGAAGAATATACAAAATAAAAAAGTATCATATATTAATTTATCCTCGAACTTTGAAACAGCTGTATGATCATAATAAGTGGGCGAAACTCTAATAAAAAATAGTGATATTGTTAACATGCAAATATGTTGAGAGCATATTGGTTAGATCCTAATATAAATCAAATGCGAAGAGAACAATTGGTTGGGGAAAAATACAAGTCAAAGATTACAACTTAATTTCTATACAAACACAAAACATAACAAATATATGATGATTTCGCATAAAAAGAGATATAATACACTTTTTTTTTAAATTTAGTGAGGTTATGAAGTGTTTGTGGTGAGATACGTTAGGGCTTCCCCAGCGAGGTTAGATAAGTTTAAGGCTTTTTGTAAAAGGGAAAGGATACAATAAAAAAAACTTGTTTGCATAAATGTTTCCACAAGATGGAATTCGACTTATTTGATCTTAGAGGCGGCTGAAAAATTTCAAAAAGCATTTAAACAGTTAGAGGTAGACGATTCACAATACCGTCGTGAGTTTTGCTTGTCTAGTGAAAGAGGTGATCCATATTTTTAATATTGGGAACACGCCCGCTCATTCATTAAATTTTTGAAAACGTTTTATGATGCAACACTTAAGTTTTCTAGATCATCGCGATATGTAGTGATGAGATTTTTTTGTCATCTTCGTTCGATCTCAATGGAGGCAACAATATTAACAAGTGTGATTATTTTTAGTAACATCTGACTGATCTTCCATAATTTGAAAAAGGTATATAGTCACCATTTACACTTCTGATTTTATATACATATTTTTTATTGACTAACTTATGGTGTTTTCTTCAACATATTTTGTTTGATGTAACTCTTGGCCGATCCTATTATTTCAATCACAATTCATACGTTGGTCGATGGGGATAAAAATGCCACAGATACATCTCACAGTGGAATTACTATTCAGTGAGTCCGTTATATTTTTTTGCCGCCTCTCATGATGGAATTACAAACCAGCTACTCCCTCGATTTGTTTCAATCGTGTTTAACTTTGTAATGATTTTCAATTTCTGTTGGAAACCAAGTGTACTATAAAATTGTTTGATTTATTTCAAAAGTTTTTAATGATTTCATTTGTCGGATTGTTCCAGAATTTTGTACAAACGTTTGTTACTTTTTCAAACGATTTCTACAAAAAAAATTCGAAGTTTGTACTGGACAAATGGTTTTCTTGAGAAGTTTTTACCGTACAAACGATTGTAATGATTCACCTTTGTAGAAATGATTTGTTCGATTTGTTTCAGAAGTTTTCATAAACGTTTGTCATCCAGCTTTGACAATTGAAGTGAAGTGAAACATGGGGAACAAAATGTTGGAGCATGGATGTTTGTGAAACCAGGGGAGAAAAATGCAATTACTAGATTTATGGCATAGAGTGGTTGTCAAATAAGTGTAGGCAGGGTTGCCCCAATGAGTTTATAGGTGGGGTTACCCCCAATATAAGTGGATTTTCCATCGATTCGACGACTAGGGCCATTGTATGTGTCTATCTATCTCTAATTATTGTGTAATAATCAAACTTATGGGATTGTGATTTACAGGTAGCAGTTAGAAGGAGCAGGTATCTGTAGAATCAGTCCTATAGTAAACTTGGAGAGTGGTTTGTTACTCTATAACTATGTAGTATCACTAATTTGGTAAGATTTGATTTTCAAAATTATTTGCAATTTCAGGACCATTTGTAATGCATATTATAAAGAATCACAGTATGCTATCCAAACTTATGTGTATCTTACATCTACCTGTCATCTTATATGTAAAGAATATAAATTACTAGGATATATCTTATGTAGGTAAAATAGAATTAATATTCCATCTTCATTTTCCTTGAGGTGTTCAGGCATACTATATAACATAACCTTGGGATAATATGGAGTGAACGCACTACATGAAAATAAACATAAATAATAAGATAAAATAAGTGGGAAACGGATTAGTAGACAACCACTTCAAAGTAATATGACTTATGAGGAAGTTCTACAAAAAGGATAACATCTCACGGACTGGATTGGATATGGGCATCTCCATGAAAAGGGAATTTTTGAATAACTCCAACCTATGACCGGCCTCAAGTTTCGAGGGATATTTATAGCCAAGTATTTAGTAGTTAAAAGTGAATACAATCTTCTGACTTGATACAACTAAATACATGAAGGGGTTATCTTAGCTTTTATTTAAGTATATAGTTCTTACAAAGAACTTTGGATAGGGACGAGCACAATTTTTATCTACACAAACATACAAACTGAGCATCATTAGGCCAGTTTAACTTTGAAAACAGACGAACATCACTCCTTGCATTAAATAACATATTCCATCTCTCATAGTCGTCCACGTAATAACCCAAACATGAATTATTATGTATAAATGGAGAATATGAAAAAAAAAATGAGGATAAGAAAATGCTAATCCATTGACTTATCTCATGTTGATATAAAGGAGATTATGACGCACAACGTCATAAAGATCTTGAACAGTTTTAACGGTACTATTATGCAATTCTGATGTTTCCACTCCTTTCTATGAAAATATAGAACGTGATCACGACATCAGTGTATGATGCTGAGGTTCATCTAGCAGCCAACATTCTAGGTTGAATTTAAGGGGGATCAACGAAGATGTCATTCCCACTGAGTTCTTTTGAACTTTTTATGTACTCACTTCTTAGCGTTCCACTTAATTCACATAGATTTTCTACTTATGCTAGAGTTGTAGGCTTCTTCGTAGAATCATCCTCTTTATCACTAAATGAAATATGGCTTATTACATTTGTTGCTTGGTGAACGAGATGGGCTGATGATCTGTAATTAGGATCAAATCTTGCTTACTCCATTTATTCCTTAGAAAACGATATGAACGATATGGAGAAATATGGTATTATTGGTGTTAGATTTGATTTTTTCATCTAATTTTTTCTATGTTACAGGTATGCTAATTATATGTTGATTTTTATCATTCTCATCATTGATCACATTTTGGCCTTCTTGGTTGGATGGTGGTTCTAGAGGAATTTAAACAGGAGTTTCATCTCCTCCGGTTGTACTACAAACTCCCCTGTTTTAAGGTACTTATCTCCCTCTCAAATTTAATTTTTTTTAGTTTGAAATTATTTAATTCAATTTTTTTCATTAGATTTTAGTATTACATAAAACTTAGGCTTGGCACTAAGTGATGTACAACACATTTTGCACTCAAACATAACATCAAGGCGCAGAAGATTGATTGAACATTGAGCTTAAAGATGTAAATTAGACTGCTAAGAAACCACCTCAAGATCATTTTTTTAGCACAGTTGCAATTGAAGTTCAATTTGAGATATGTTATTTAAAGTTCATATGATCACATTAATTATGCCACATGCACTCTGTAACGTTAATACAACTTATCAACACATGAATCAAAATAAAAGATTTTTATTCTTATTAAAACTTGTCAATACACTCTTTAAACAAAAATATAATTAACTTGTAAAGCAAACATGTATTTAAAACTAAAATAAAATTCTCCAATATTAAAAGTAAAGAGACAACGTAAATATAAAAAGCAGTAGATACCTTACGGGATAAATGTAGCAACAACATCTCTAGTATGCACCCTCGCAAGGGCTGAGGCGAGGGGTGCGTGGCAGTGAGTTGAACCAGTGATGTAGATCAGCATGGTTCGTTAATGTCATAGTACGCACCTGTGTGACATCAATAGTCAGTCAAAAAAGTCAGCAATGAACTACCTTGAAAATAAGAGAAGTTAAGCCAATATATTCAACCAGAAAAAATTTGTAACAATGAAGAAATTCCACATGTACATGACATTTTATAAAAAAAATAATGATGAATTCACCCGTTTGAAGTGCACACTAACTCAATTTTTAAACCTAAAACATGCTTATCGGATAACACTTTTCAATTAAGTACAGTACATACATCAACCCAATAAAAGCCACACAAACTCTTAAACTAGAAAAGCCAAATTAGTAAATGCCCATAGGTCCACAAATAGTCGTTACTGAATAGGTATATGCAACCTATTAGAAATAAATAGAGAATGGTACTCTAGTTTATGATTATGAATATGGCATTAAATGAACTACCAACCATAATTTCCAACACCGTAATCAAAATTATTCATTTGATCGAAAAAAATAGGCTCCAAAAGTAATATATTTATTAAACCTTTGAACCGTCAAGAGCAAAATAAGTTTCAAAAATATTAATGATATAAACCTTAAAATTGAAATTAAGGAGGTTTACACCACTTCACTATCTGTATGGATTGATTGATATAGGATCAAATTTGAGGAGAAATTTATGTTTGAGGATAATATTCTGAGCTAAATTAGATTTTAAGGAAGTTTTATAGTAAGAAGAGGAGATTAGGATATAAGCCTTCTTAATATATTCTACTTGTTCCACATCTATTTTAAGGTCTGAAAAAAATAAAGTTGAGACATTCTACTATATGTTAGTTACAAATGTTTGTGTGTTTCTTCATATCCTCTTAAGAATGCACATTAAATTGTTCAAGATATTATCCGCGTGAGACCACTTATACTGAATATTTAATATATTATGTGCGTCTGACCACTTATACTGAAGAATGAACAGTAAGTAGAGTATGTGCATTCATTGAGAAAGAATGCAATTACACAGAGGTATACAAGTCCCAGGACCATTGCAGAGGATCACTTCGATCGAAGTTTCATCATTATCCATAGGGCACGAGCCGTAGCAATAATAGTTGTTCCAACAAACAAACACAAATCAAATCAACAAATCGCAATCTAGACAAAAACATTCTTGTAAATCCATATATATACACAAATTTGGCCAATTCGTATATCTAAATAGATTCAAATACAAAAATAATAATAATAATAATAATAATAATAATAATAATAATAATAATAATAATAATAATAATAATAATAATAATAATAATAATAATAATAATAATAATAATAATAATAATAATAATAATAATAATAATAATATGAAGAAGAAGAAGAAGAAGAAGAAGAAGAAGAAGAAGAAGAAGAAATCAAACATAAATTAGAACTCAATCTGGGAACCCTAGAAATTTAAGACAAAATGCGAGCTTTTTGTACCTACTCCATGGTGGAGCCTCTTCAGTACCCTAGAAATCTATGTGATCTCTTTATAGTGAAGAGGGAGAGAGAGAGAAATCTACGATCGAGTGAGAGAGGGAGTACGAGATCCAGCGTTTGAGAGAGATGTAGATTCAGCGGGGAAATATTTTGACGAACGAAATTTGGGGCGGGAGTGGAAAACAACAAGCCCCACTTTTTTTTCCATTTATTCTAGTTTTTACTTAAAGTATAAAATTACAAAGGGTATATTTATGTCATCTATATATAAATATGAGATAAATGGTTAGTTTTTTATCTCAATTTTACTCAAATTAAAATAAAAATTTACCTTCAAAGTCAAATTTACATAAATGCACATTATTTATGTCAATTTAAATTTGTCTGACATAACGTCAATCTTTAAACTAACATAAATGATACACTTGATATAAACTGAATAGCAAAATAAATTACACTTGAAACTAATGGCATCCAACTATATGCAATAATATATGTATTTTCAAAAGAAAATGACAATATATAAATTGAATATTGTTGTCAATTTTATAAAATACCGCAAGTGCACGGGCTATTATAGAATAGCGAGTGTAAGTACGGGTCGTACCCACGAGGATTTATTAATTTTTCTCTTCAAAAATAATTGTGACTGTCCAACTAGACCAAATTGGGTTGGAGATGAGATGTAATATTAAACTAAGCAACACAAACAAGAAATAGGAGTACGAGAGATATAATCAAGGTAGCGTGAAAACTAAGGACGTTGAATCCATTTATCACGTTAAACTAACACTGTGCAATAATTGAAATTCGTCATTTTCGATTTTATAACTCAAATTAAACCGACTCTCATCGTATTTAATTCGAAAAAATAACACGTTAGAACTCCAAAATAAAATTTAATGTCTCTACATTTAGAAGCTTAAAATCCCTATTCCCTTAAAAATTTCACTTTTAAATTTCAAAATTCAGTCTTTAAGCATGGGCTATCAATCAATTTAATAAAAGTATAACCCATCAAAAAGTACTCATACTTAAAATAAAAAAATGATTTTTTTCAAACAATTCCGAAGGTTTAAAACGCACTCTTGTGTCGTTTTAAATGAATACCAAATTTTTAAAATGTTTAGCACATATCGGGAAGTAAAGACGAAATTAAATCACACACAATATTAATCACACATGATAAATTTCTCCTAGTCTTAGTGAGGAAATTATGCTAACATAATTGTAGACATAATAAAATAAACAAACTTCCGATTGATGTGTCACAAATATTCTTGACAAAAATTCCACTCACAAAATAATTATTGGCCTTTAATAAGGAACAAAAAACTATACATAAAGCCCTCTCTACAACTCTCTATGTTAAATAAAGAACCCAATGGTTCTATTTAGAGGCTTAGGGTTAGGGTATATGGATGAGATTGGCCTCTCCTTGATTGGTTGTATTTGCACTGATAATTATCTCATGGAGTCTTGGAAAAATTTGGAGATAATTATCCCCAAATTCGTCACAATTCACAGCACCAACTTTAATCGCACTTTTGACCTCCAAAACTTCAAAATTTCACTTTCGTCCGAACTTCAAAGTTGTGAGTCTTGTCTAGACCTTTCCGAAAAGCTATGGCATAGCCTCAACGGATACTCGGACGATTTTATAAAAAATATTTAGTCTAGTTGTGTCAACCGTGTCGTGTCGCGTCGCATCCTGACAATTTCCGCACATCGACTCCTTTGTAGTACAAATTTTCGGGGTACCTATAAAAATAAAAAAAAATAAAAAATAATTAATTCAAATTTAGGGTCACATATAGTTTAAATTTACAAAATTACCCCTCTTTGCATTTTAGCCCCCGAAATTCATTAATTGCTCGTTTTAATTCATAATTCAACCAAATTTCAGAGAGAACTTTGTTTTGCCTAGATAAACATTTATAAATTATTTTTAGGCCCATAAAGTTTCTAAAAATACAGTTTCACCCCCCAGAGTTATTAAAATCACATTTATAACTCAAATTTGATTTAAACTTGCGATTTTCTTTTAATATACGAAAAAGACTCTAAAAGCTCATTATTTATTATACAATGAGTGTAACAAGGTCTAGATTTGGGCATAATTCATAAAAAATAATGAACGTATCAAATACTCCCAAATCTAAACTTTTCTAGTCCTCGAGCGAAAATCAAAACTTTAAAATCTAACTCACTTTCGTAGGAATTACGGTTGCACTTAGCATGTACAATAAGTTGTTAAACCCCTAGATTACCCTAGTGGACGAGTTTTGTCTCGTGAGGGTTTGCAGTGAATATACCCATAAAAACTTGACTCAATACAAAATACTCAAAAGTAATATAATCAAGTTTGAATGCAAACTTCATAAATATAGTAGAACTTCACTTCTCAATCACAACTTATCGTGTGTGTGTGCATAGCCAATATAATCATCTATTTCAAAAGATTTGATCGTTACATTTCTTATCAAAAAGTTCATTTTGATTTCAAAATCTCACGGAATGCACTCACAATCGAACACTCGAAAATGGGTTATTTTCTCTCGGTATATGTGAATAAAAGAGTAAATTTATATGAACAAATTTCACATATACATGATCAAAAACGGATTTTTTTTTATAATGGATGAATACGATCTCATGAATGGAAAATCGATTACTTATTGAAAATATTGGATCACACCATAGATCCTATTCATCTTTTCTCCACACTATAACTAACTTCACTTGAAATCGATTAGGATTTTCTTTGGTTGTATTGTAGGCTCGAATTTTTGCTAAAAGAATGGCTTTTGGAGTTCAAAATTTTCTGAGAATATAGAGATTTTTCGGTATTTTGACTTTTAGGCACTTTTCTTCCAACCTCCATTTTTCTTTTTCTTTCGCTTTTTCTCTTCAAACTCACATTTTTTTCACCTTTTTTTTTCTCTTCTTTTCACACATTATTTTTGCAACCTCACTTTCTTTTGGCCTTTTTCCAACTGTAATTTTACCCTAGTATTCTTAGAAATTGGGTATGGCTTCTTTTTATGGGCTTTAAACTCCTAGTTGGAGTTGGGTAGAATAGTGGGATTTCAACAAAAGGCTTATCTTCTTTTTGGCTCAAATGGGCTTGCAATGTATTAATGTAAAAAATGTTGGAGTTTGGTCTTAATTTTCAGGCTTTCAAACGATGGCCTAATCTCATTTCTCAAGTTTCATTAAGTCTGTTTGTATCTCAAGATGACTTATTAAGACTTCTAGTGCTTAAGATTCACATTTTGACCTTTTGTTTTCAGTAATAGAACAAGACAGAATTTGAGATCATCAACGAATTTATCACTGAAGGAAAGTTTGAGTTGTTTTAACTCAGATTGATTTAAATTTCTCGAAACGATGAATGGCACAATATCTCACCGGGCTAAAATCTCTACATTTATTCGTTAAGCATGTTAAGTTTCTCCTCAATATCCATTTTCGATCATATTATATGGCTAATGTGTAAAAAAAATCTTAAATTGAGAGATTGATGAATTAATTCTACATTAAAAAATCGTTTCAAAACTCAATTATATTGAAAAATCATTTTGGATTTTTTTTTTTCAAAAATATCATCCTTATCCCCAAACCTTAATTTTACATTGTCCTCAATGTATGCTCAAACTAAAAATATAGACAAAGTAAATAAAGTACAGAAGTTTTCCACTTGTGTTACCAACTTCCAACCAATCTCACATTCCTTTCATCATAAATCAAAAGTCTGAACAATTGAGAGTAAACCCAATCGACAAAGTATACATATGAATGCACATAATGAATGCTGTGAGTGAAATTATCGAAATGCGCAATCACATTATAACAGAGATGGCCAGTCTCGCCGAGACTATAAAATTTCGAATGACACACTAAGCCTAGATTTCCCTCAAACTCTAGAATGAATAAATCTGGCTCTAAATCGGACGATCCTATACTCATTTCCTCCATCTCATCCCAACACTCATATGACACAAGTGGGCGTGGTGGAACAGGACAATATGGCCTAACAAAACATGCCTCACCAGGTGGAAACGCTTGAATGATTTTTCCAATCTCATCACTAGTAGATAAAATCTCACATGTCAGCATACACTCAAAAGGATCACGCTTGTGTTCACATAGAAGGAGTTGGTCTATTCTATCGTCCCAGTTTATTTCATCTATGTAACGAAATGAATCCAACCACGATTGGACTTCAACAGTAAGATCTGCATCAACCGAACCAAATTCTTCTTCAAAATCTTCAAGACTCATATCTAGAGACAAGTCAGGTGGCCAATCAGGTAGATCAGTTGGGTCACTATCCCATGGAGTAGCGACATCGTTCACTTCTTGAACGTACTTGACTTCATTCTCTCCCTCATCGGACGATGACCTCTCTAAATTAAAAACATTTAAATCCATGGTCATGTTACGAAACGATAGGTTTACTTCCCCACTACGACATCGAATGACAGCATCGGAGGTGGCCAAAAAGGGTCGACCGAGGATGAGCGGGATTTGTGTGGATGAGTTTAGTACGTGTTGCGTGTCTAAGACCAAAAAGTCTACTGGAAAGATAAACTCACCCACTGTAATCAATACATCCTCGACAACACCTCAAGGTATTTTAATGGATCGATCGACCAAGGACAAGGTCATCTTAGTGGGTTTTAACTCCCCCAAACCTAGTTTCTCGTACACGGTGTACGGCAGAAGGTTCACGCTTGCTCCTAAGTCTAATAGAGCTTTCTCAAAGTGATGTTCCCCTATCTTGATAGAGATCATCGGCGTCCCGGGATCCTTGTACTTGACAGGAGTTCTATTGGAAATGATCGAGCTATCTTACTCGGCGAGAAAATATTTCTCGGGCACGTTGGTTTGTCTCTTGAAGGTACAAAGGTCCTTCAAAAATTTGGCATAGGATGGGACTTGTTGTATAGCATCAAGCAGTGGGATATTGATTTGTACTTGCTTGAACACTTCCAACATCTTATCAACTTGTTCCTTCTTCTTTTGGGGCACCAATCGTTGGGGAAATGGAGCTTTTAGAACATAGGTATCTACATATGTCTCGAAAGATAAGGGTGGGGAGGAAGTTGGGTCCACATGTGGATCTTCCTTCTCCCTAAGTTTCTCAAATACACTCTCGATGGGTGGTGAGATATTCTTTTCGACCTCCTTACCAGACCTAAGCGTGATGATTCCTTTTATATCCTCTTAGGTTTGTGATGAACTGACATTATCTTGCACAAAATATTGACCTTTAGGTAAGTTACTTTTAGGATTGGGCGCACGTTGACTCGGGAATGTTCCCTTGTTTCTCTCACTCAACACGTTCGCTAATTGACTCACTAGAACCTCAAGTTTGTCTATGGATTGAGTATTTTCATCCAAGCTCTGTTGGGTGGATTGGAGGACATTTTGAGTGGTTTGCTGGAATTGGAGTGTACTTTGAGCAAGCAAATTCATCGTATCCTCTAAAGCTTAGATCTTTTGGGAAGAAGCATACGATGGTTCGGGGCATTCTTTTGGAAACCCGGAGGTGGATTACCAGAAGATTGGCCTCCACTTTCTTGGTATCGACCCTTGGACCGTGAAAAATTGGGGTGGTCTCGCCACCCCGGATTGTATGGATTGGAATATGGGTCAAAATTTGGCCTATTTTGATAAAGGGCATTGGCTTGCTCGGTACGTGCCTTGTGGGTCGGAAGGGCGGGGAAATTCTCGACTAAGTGGTCGAATGCATCGCAAAGTATACACATATGGGAACCTACATGTTGAACGTCCACAGATGTTGTTCGATTTCCATCTTTGCTTGTCTCTAAAGCTTCTAAACGTTAGGACAATGTGGCCACTTTGGCATTTAAATCATAACTTTGTTCGACTTGGTGAGCAAAACCCTCATTGGATGTGGTGAATCTAGATTCGATATTGGGTGCCCATCGTTGGGACTTTTTGGCTATGGCTTCTAGGAATACCCACGCATCGACCTCACTCTTCTCGGTAAAATCACCATTACATAGTGACTCGAGCATAGTTCGGGTGCTACAATCGAACCCCTCATATAAAATTTGGACTTGGCGTCCCATCTCAATCCCATGGTGCGGACATTACAGCAGAAAGTCCTTGAATCTCTCCAAATACATCCACAATGCTTCTCCCTCCTTTTGGCTAAATGTGTTGATGGCGTGACGTATCAACGCCGTATTTTAGTTAGGGAAGAATTGTTGTAGGAAGGTGAAACTCAATTGCTTTCAAGTGGTGATGGATTCAGGTTTTAACAAGTTAAACCAACTCTTAGCTTTGTCTTTCAACGAGAATGGGAACAATTTAAGCTTAACAATCTCATCGGAGAGTTTTTGGTACTTAATGGTCCCACATATCTCCTCAAATTCACGCACGTGAAGGTAGGGATCCTCTTTTTCAGTACCCCGAAACATGGGCAATAATTGGATTGTTTCCGAATGGAATTGGAAATTATTTGCATTGTGATCGGGGAGAAGTATGCATGAAGGTCGAATACACCTAGTCGGATAAAGGTAATCTTTAAGGGCATGTGGTGCTAGCTCGACTCCCATCTCGGTTAATATTGAAAATCTACCTACGTAAGTATCGGGAATGCTAGACTCCACACTTGACAAATGACCGATATGATTTCGAAACCAACTTCGCATACACTCAGCACACACAAAAAAAAATTATGTGATGAAAAAAATATTTGACTCAAACCACGTAATTCCTAGCTAACACACAGCAAATTGAATTATCTAATTTAGGTGAGGGGAGTTTCAATTTTAAAATTTAGTTTTCTCGAGATTAATCGACGACAGCAAGGGTCTCCGAATTAATCTCCCTAATTAGACAGCTCCTACTCTTTGTCAAGGGAGAATTTAAAAGACCACCAACTACGGTTATCGCCTCAAAACCCGTTTTTTCCTCCAGGTAGGTGGTCAGTACGAAGACACATTAAAAACCACCAATCCTAGACAAGGTGAAACGAAATTGATTTGACAAGTTCACGTTGGAGTAGCTTTTAATTCTAGCCTCGTTAAGAGGTTTCCTATGAGCTATGTGATATCCTAAGGCCAATGTCTACTTGATTTTAAATTAAATGTGATGGCTCGGGATATGCAAATGCTTGGTTAATTAGTGATTTTTGGGCCAAGGAAGGGTGATGAAATCCCCACCTTATCTTTCACATGGGTTTTGCCCTAAAGTCAATTTATGCAACGTGCTAAATTAAATGCGAAATTAAACCACGTAAGAGCACCCAAAAAAAAACATACCTCCGACGTGGACTTTTTACGGTCACTTGTTTACGCCGGGCTGAAGTTTAAGTTGACGTCGATCGGAGGAAAACGCTGCATACGTTTCAGTCATCCCCGAGAGTTCTTGTGCTCGTGGCAAGATTGCACAATTTTTTTCTTCGCGTTTGCACACGGTTGAATACTTTTCCGAATATTTCTTCACTTTTTTTTTGCAAGAATGAATACGCTCCTGAAAAAAAAACTACAACAAACGTAAAGTTCGACACATACACCCCCAAAAAAAATTAACGAAAAGATAAGGAAAAAAAACGACACATGCAATAGTGGTGTATTTAAGGAAAAAAACAAAGCACACTTATGAAACAAATTTTTTTTTATAAACTTGAGAAAAAAAAAACTACTACTGAAAAAAAAAAGAATTTTCAGTTTTATTATTATTATTACTATTGTCTACCTACTAAAAAAATGAATCTGAAAATTTTCCTGAAAAAAATATTTTTTTTTCCAAGTTTTTTCAATTTTTTATGTATTTTAGGATAAACTTAGTGCTAAAAGTGCTATGTACTAAAAAAACTTAAATCATATTTTATTTATTTTTTTTTATTTATTTTTTTTTTTGATGAATTTTTTACTAACAAAAATGCGAAAAGTAAAAGAAAACTAGTCGGAAAGTCAAAAAAAAAATTCAAAAAAAATTGAACAAATCCCAGGCAACGGCATCAAAAACCTGTTGTCAATTTTATAAAATAGCGCAAGTGCACAAGCTATTATAGAATAGCGAGTGTAAGTACGGGTCGTACCCACGAGGATTTATCAATTTTTCTCTTAAAAAATAATTGTGACTGTCCAACTAGACTAAATTGGGTTGGAGATGAGATGTAATATTAAACTAAGTAACACAAACAAAAAATAAGAGTACGAGAGATATAATCACGGTAGCGTGAAAACTAGGACATTGGATCTATTTATCACGTTAAACTAACACTGCAATAATTTAAATTCGTCATTCCCGATTTTATAACTCAAATTAAACCGACTCTCGTCATATTTAATTCACAAAATAACACGTTAGAAGTCCAAAATAAAATTTAACGTCTCTAAATTTAGACGCTTAAAATCCCTATTCCCTTAAAAATTTTACTTTTAAATTTCAAAATATAGTCTTTAAGCATAGGCTATCAATCAATTTAATAAAAGTATAACCCATCAAAAAGTACTCATACTTAAAATAAAAAATGATTTTTTTCAAACAATGCCGAAGGTTTAAAACACACTCTCATGTTGTTTTAAATGAATACCGAATTTTTAAAACGTTTAGCACATATCGGGAAGTAAAGACAAAATTAAATCACACACCATATTAATCACATATGATAAATTTCACCTAGTTCTAGTGAGGAAATTACGCTAGCATAATTATAGACATAATAAAATTGCAAGAATGAATATTCAATTTCATTAAATAAACAAACTTACAATTGATGTGTCACAAATATTCTTGACAGAAATTTCACTCACAAAATAATTATTGGTCCTCAATAAGGAACCAAAAACTATACATAAAGCTCTCTACAATTCTCTTTGCAACTCTCTGTGTCAAATAAAGAACCCAATGGTTCTATTTATAGGCTTAGGGTTAGGGTATTTGGATGACATGGGTCTCTTCCTGATTGTTTGTATTTGAGCTAATAATTATCTCATGGAGACTTGGAAAAAGTTAGAGATAATTATCCCCAAATTCGTCACTATTCACAGCACCAACTTTAATCGCACTTTTGACCTCCAAAACTTCAAAATCTCATTTTTGTCCGAACTTCAAAGTTGTGAGTATTGTCAAGACCTTTCTGAAAATCTATGGCCTGGCCTCAACGGACACTCGAGCGATTTTATAAAAAATATTTGGTCCAGTTATGTGAACCGTGTCGTGTCGCGTCGCATCCTTACAATTTTTGCACATCGACTCCTTTGTAGTACAAAATTTCGGGGTACCTATAAAAATACAAAAAAAATAAAAATAATTAATTCAAATTTAGGGTCACAAATATTTAAAATTTACAAAATTACCCCTCTTTGCATTTTAGCCCCCGAAATTCATTAATTGCTCGTTTTAATTCAGAATTCAACAAAATTTCTGAGAGAACTTTATTTTGCCAAGATAAACATTTATAAATTATTTTTAGGCCAATAAATTTTATTAAATTACAGTTTCACCGCCCCCCCCTGGGTTATTAAAATCATATTTTTAACTCAAATTTGATTTAAACTAGCATTTTTCTTTTAATTTACGAAAAAGACTATAAAAGCTCATTATTTATGATACAATGGGTCTAACAAGATCTAGATTTGGGCATAATTCATACAAAATAATGCACGTATCAAATATATAATAGATATAATTCTTTAAAGAGTATCATCGTTAACAGTTGTGATAAATCTAAACGAGTAAAGGCTTGAACAATGCTTATCACAAACAATACTATTTACGAAATACCAAATTCTTTACACCCATTTACCAATTAATTGTTATAAATGGGCCGAGATCCCATTAGGGGAATATATATACACCAAATAAAGAAAAAGAAAATGTTGAATCTCTAAAATGAGGCTCACACAGAGAGATGGGATGTTTCTAAGGGTGGTGTCCCCTTTATGTATCTATAGCCAATGATTTCTAACAAAGCAACAGCTCTTCACACACACACACACAAATATATATATACACATACATAAATAATCAGTCCATTCCAAAGGCATGTTTCTCTATCAATCTATCTATCTATCTATTTTATTTGGAGTTTGTTAAAGTCTCTTTTTTTTCTCTCTCTAAGTATATGGTTGTGATGATATTTTTTCAAATAAAATCGTATGAGAAAACTACACCATTTTTTTGGCGAGGCAACTCAGATGGTCTCTAGTAAGGCAAACACATATATATAAACTCATAAATCTAAGGCAGTAGAAGGTTTTCAAATAGAATTATACACACACAAATCAAGAACAAATTGTATATACAAAAATCGCACACACACACACACATATGCACAAATCGAATCAACAGATTGTGAGGTTTTTGTACCTTTGGGATGGAGCCTCGCCGACGCTGGAGGGGAGCAAGAGATTTATACGAGAGAGAGAGAGAGAGAGAGAGAGAGAGAGAGAGAGAACTGTAGAAAGAGATATCCATAAATGAGAGACCCGTAAAAGAATTTTGAGGAACAAATTTTGGAGTGGGAGTACGAAAAAAAAAACTCGCTCCTTTTTCCATTTATCTCAGTTTTGAATCAAAGGCTAAAATAATTAATATTATACTTATGTCATTTATATATAAAAATGAGATAAATGGATTGTTCTTTTTATCTCAATTTTGCTTAAATTGAAATAAAAATGTACCTTTAAAGCCAAATTGACATAAATAAATATCATTTATGTCAATTTACATTTGTCTGACATAACGTCAATTTTTAAACTGACATAAATGATGTTTTTTGTTGTAGTGAGGTGCGGTGGAGTTTTTCAAAGGTGGTGACATCCTATGAAAAATATTCATCAAGTCATGTGAAGTCTTGACTAAAACTTTACATGCTCCCTAAGATGTGAAAACTCTCTTATGTAATTATACGGAGCATCATGTGTGAGTGCATGTGTGGAAGCAAGTGTAGTAGCTAAACCTGACACATTACCCAACTTAAAGCAAAACACCCTAAGGTGTCCTCTTTTCTTGCAATGGGTGAAAACGTATATGGTCCTAGGAACACCTCTCTCAAAACATATACGGTGAACTCTCCCATCAGGTACAGAACACCTATGTGGTTGGGGTTTGAGATCCATATGGATCAATCACAAATTTAGGAACCGGCTCTTGTGCAACGTGGGAAGTGGACGCACCGTCATGACCTATTCCTAGTCTCTCAACATTACCCAAAGCGGGACTAAGGAAAATCTTTCCTACCTTCTTAAATGTATCCTCCAAAGTGACCTTTACCTCACAGGCACGTTCAAGATCTCTCTCTAATTGTGACACATGGGCTATAAGTTCACTCTTTTCCCAATTCACGACGATCAACTGCTTACTTAAAAAAACCTTCACCTTCTCTAGTTGACTCTCCAATGCCACAAACCCCCTCAAACTCTCAATCTCTCTCTCCAAATCAATCACACTAAGACCTAATTCCTTATTTAATTTCTTCTTATTTCAGGTCTCGACATACAAATATCTAAACGCAATAGCTCATTATCACCCTCACTAGCGCACTCATTCTCACACCCATAAGAAACACTCAAACTATCATCCTCAGGGGTCTCAAATGCACAAGTATCCTCATCGTCCTAGGGCAAACTAGGTGTGCTCACGTGACTAGATAAAAAGGCAACAAACTTCCCATGTGAAGACTCATCCCCGGAATCTTTCACCTCTTCCTCACTATTGCTAAGAGTGGTTGGCACGACAATATTTATGCCTTTTATCTTTAGCCTAGTGGGACACTCAAATTCTCTATGCCCTCTACCCTCACACTCAAAACATCTCTCTAATTAATTTTCTCTTTCTCACCTCTCTCTTTGGCCTTATTTTTCTTTTTATTTTTCTCAAACATCCTTTTATTGGAAGAATTTTGAAAGCATGGCCATATCAAAATCAACTCGTCCTCAGACTCGGACTCACAAAATCTCACTTTTTTTCTTCTCACTCTTGTAGACTTCCTTTCCCTTCCTAGACTGGGCTCTATGTGCTATCCCTCTATCCTTAGGTTTAATAGGATCGGGGAACATGTCAATCTCATATGTCTGGATGTCTCATACCAGCTCTTCCAATTTCAAATTGCTCAAATTACCTAAGGAATTTCAAACATTTACTTTAGGGATAAAACATTGTGGCTGCGATTTTAAAATATTTTCAACCACTCGTGCATCAGGAATGTGCTCACCAATATTGAAACTAGTGCTTACAATATCGGATAAACGTGCGCAAAAATAATAAAAACACTCAAATTCAATCATGGTAATTTTTTTAAATTGAGTAGTTCAATTTTGAAGTTTAGACTCTTTGACCACATTTGTACCTTCACGGGTAAGTTGTAAAGCATTCCATGCTTCTTTTGACATGGTGCACTTCATAATACGTCAGAACTCCTCAGGAGTGATGGCACTAAAAATTGCACTCAGCTCACGTGAATTAAAAGTGCTCCATATAAATTTATCCTCAGTCCAATCTGCCATGGGTTTTAAATTAATGATATTATTTGCAGTGACAATGGGAGGAGTCCGACCTCTTTCAAAAACTACCCAAATCCGTTCATCGATTGCTTTTAAATGTGATTTCATGCGGCCTTTCTAATAGGCATAATTAGACCCATCAAAAATTGGCAACTGATTATATAAGTTTTCATTCAGAAAAATTGCAAATTTTTCACAAAATTTTGCAGAAAACATGATCACTCGATATATTAGAGCAACCCATTCTGATACCAATATTTGAAAGCAATTGTGATATTGATTAAACCAAAATTGCAAATTCCGATTGTAAACTTATTTAATTACTTGTCAATTTTTAAGCAAATATAATTGAACCCTAACACATGCATCTAGGTGTAGTAGATCATGCCAAAATAAATAAATGTGAAATACGGACACACATATTTCAGGAAAAAACTCAAAAGGAAAAACCTTTTATTTCACTTAATAATATTTTCAACTATTACAAGCGAAATCTACAATGAATATACGCAGATACCCACAAGAACTCACAGTTCTGAATCCGTAATGAATCAAACTCAGAAGATCCACAAAGACACGGAGTCCAATAAACCCAAGAACACCCACGAGTACTCCCTACGACACGCAATCAACATCATCCCAGTACCTTCCTCAAATGGCACCTAAATCAGTAGTAGGTTATCCTCTCTATAAGAAAAACTCTAGCAAAGATGTATCTCGGGTTCAAAAAATAATTCACTAAACAATTGGGATTTTTATAAATTAAAAAATAAAGGTTTGAACCTTAAAAGAATAACACAAAAGTATTCTGCATATCGCAGTTTTCATGTATTGTAAAATGTCAGGTTTTCTTGAAGAAAATGGACTCGTTTAACACGATTTATATAAAAAATTGAATCGGTGCTATCGCTCGAACGAAGTAGGGACCTCGCTCAAATAATGCCACATGTCGCTTGAACGACATATCGCGTGACGTTGCCATCTTGCTTGAAGGACATGTGCATGTCGCTCGAATGACCAGGTGCGTAAAAAATATTTTTTTTATTCTGTTAAAAATTCTGCCTCGACACTTAGAAAAAAATTCTTTGACAAAAAACAGCGCTTCAAGACTTAGAAAATATTTTAGAAAAATATCCCAACACTTTTAAACGAACCATTAAGGGACTAAGACACAACCTTACCAAAATTAATCTCGTGGAGACTTGAATATTGAAGAACTTTTGATATTAGGTTTGTCTTCATGTATCTTCAAACTTAAACGTTTTCTTCGACAGTTTGTATCGGTATACAACATACACTAATTTAAACAGGACTTATAAAATATGTCCTTACACTTCTTTTATCTCTTCATTTTCCTTTCGATCCCTCTCTCTCGAGCGCACACAAATATACACATGAACACAAAAGAACATGCACACACACAACCTATACCCAACATCCCACCGTATACCCACCGTCCCGTATCCACCCTTAACCCATTGCCCCTCTCTCTATCATCATCCATAGGGGGTAAAGTTTAGATCTGATTTTTTATACTTCAGATATGATTTCTTTATTTGTTTTCATTCGAAGGTTTTGTCTTTGATTTAGAAAAAGAGTTGGGTTCACCATGGAGAAAGATAAATAAAGGGTTGTGTTTTGTTTGAGTTACATTCCTAGATTTGTTGGAAGGTGAGGTTAACCGTCCAAATACGTATGTTTTGTTATTTTTTAAAAGATTTTTTTGTCTTTCATTTCATTTCATTTATTTTTTCTATTCATCATTCACTTCTTCCCTCATATTTTGAAAACAATAGTTTTTTTTAAAACAAGTTCCAGATCTGTTAGAAATATTTATTTAATATATTTTTTTCTTCATAATTTTCATAATTCTATTTGTAAATTTTTAATATTTTGATTATTTTATTTCGTAAATATTTTTTGAGAATCTGTCATTTTTCTAGAAAACTTTAGTTGAAAATCTGTAAATATGTGTTTTTGTGAAAAATAATTTTAATTCTATATTTTGCATTATTTTCAGGTTTTCTCAATCTTTTAGAATGCCTTTTGTATTATTTCCACCATTTTAAAAAAAAATCAATATTTTTTATAATTTACTATTTTTTTTAATTTTTGTAATTTTCAATTAGTTTTTTAATTTTTTTTGTAGTTTTCAGATTTTTAATTTTTAGTTTTTTCATTTTCTAAAACTTCAATATTTTGCTTTTTTTTAGGCTTTTATAATTTATAAAATATTTTTTTAATTAATAGATTTTAAGATTATTTTCTGTAATTTATAAAAAAAATTAAATGTTTTTATGTAATTATAATATTTTGTAAATGTTTGTCTGTAATTTTTATTTTATAAAACTAGATTATATTGACGTGGACCAAATGACCCTAATGTGCATCGCACATGATCTGTTTTTCGTTCGAATATTTAACATCATTAGTGTTTTGAGATTACTTAAAGTCATTTTGAATGTGGAGGGGTTAAGTTCGAAAAACAAAAGTTTGAGTGGTGAAGTGACAAGGGGGTATAGTTTGGAGAGTAGGTGTAATTAACTCAGATCTTAATTAAGAGTGAAAAATGATAATCTTATACATCTTACATCTAGAGCTGAGACTGTCTTTTGTGGGACTTTCTTTCGAGCCAATTTTTTCTAATATAATGGTAAAATTGAAAAAAAAGTATTTTCAATGAGCATTTATATCAATATCCCTATATGATGTAGCATGGTTGAGGTATAGAAATTTCTAATACATGTAGAAATTATTATATTATGAGTATAAAGATAATTTGACCCCTACATTTTGAGATATGCTATAATTTTAACACGTGTAATAGGAATACTCTTATAGATATCAACATTGAAGATACTTTTTTTTTTACTTTTCTATATATTTAGAAAGAAAAAAAAGTGGCAATCATATATAACATTTCCAAAAGTACCTTGACACAGAAGATATATATGCTATTAGAAATGCACACCATTAGAGATGCTTTAAGCTTAGGATTTTTTATTTTTTTATCTGTATTATTGTATAATAGCTCTATTTTTATTTTTCCTTATTGGTCAAAGTACGTGTACTCTAGTATTTGGATAACATAAACAAGAAGAAGAAACTTACAAATTATAGTTGACTGAAATGCTTATCAATTAAGGCAAAAGTGGAACTCCCATTTCTTCAGATGAAGGGTTAATTACATTTAGGATAGCCGAATTTTGACCCCCTACACTTTCCCACTTCAACTTTTAATTTTTTACTTAACCCCTTCGACTTCTAATACGACTGCAAATTACACCCTAACCGTCTATCTCCGTTAATTTCACTAACCCTATTTCTTCTATTTCTCTTTTTCTCTCTCTTCATCCTATTTCTTCTCTCTCTTTCTCCCCCATCTCTCTCTTTATATATCTATCTATCTATCTATCTATCTATCTATCTATCTCTTAGCCTTGAACACCACCCCTACCCACACTTAATACCCCCACCCCCTGCCTGACCTCCCCACGTCGCCCCTACCTCCCCCTCCCTTCACGCCCCCTTCCCACACACCCTAGCCCCATGCCCGCCTCTCTTCCATCTCACACGAACACACACATACAAAAGTTTGAATTTTGATGTTTATGGAGTTTTTTGTTGATGGGTTTGAAGGAGAAGGTATTGATTTTTTGTTGAAGTTTTTATTTTATTGATGAGGTATTGGATTTGATTTGGGTTTTCATCTAGGGTTTTTTTAACAAATTTTTAGGTGAAAATCTATTTGGGTTTTGTTTATGGTGGAAATTTTATTTTTTTTCATAGTGAAAATTCTATAGCAAATATTTTATTGAATGATTTTGTTTTTTTTTTCATTTCAAATGATTTTCAATTATTAGTATGTATCGTATTTTTTTTATTGGAAATCTATTTTTATGAAGATTTGTAACAAATATTTTATCCTTTTTTAATATTTTCTATTTTATAAATTTGTTGTATTTCTTATTTTTTCATTTTTTTTAATCTTTTAATTGAAAATTTGTTTTTATTCATATTTTTTATATTTTTCTTTAAAAAAATTTCCTTGTTTTATGTATTTTCTGCTTATATGTATTTTTCTGTTTATTACTTTTTATTAGAAATTAACAGTTACTTTTTCTTTTTTTAACATTTTTTTATTTTATGAATTTTTTGTATATTCTTTATTTTTTCTTTTTTTATCTGTATATTAGAACTTTGACTTTTTTTTGGAAATCTATATTTATTGAGATTTTCTACAAAAAATCATTATGTTTTAATATTTTGAATATTATCTGTTTTTCCTTAAAATATTTTTTCCGTTTTTACATATTTTTTAATATTTTCTATTTATCTAAGTATTTTTTTAATTTTATATATTTTTTTCTCTTCAAAATATTTGTCACTTTTTTTTTGTTTTTCGTAGTAATTTTCAGAATTTTAATTGTTTACTTATTTGCACATTTTTAAATGTCTTTTTGTATTTCAATTATTTTAGTAATTATTTCAAATATATTTTTTGAATTATTTTTTATAGAAATTTGCATTTTTAATTATTTGCTTGGTAATTTTCAAAAATTTAAAACATATATTTGTATTTTTTTAATTTTTTAAAAATTTTGTAAATTTTTTCCAAGGATTTTATATATTTTTAAAATCTTTTTCAGTATTGTCTTAATTTTAAATGTTTTTGCTATTATTTTCTGGTTTTATTTAAAACAAATTATGTGGGGTAAAAAATGTCGTTACATTAAATCATGTATCAATCACATTCCTAATGTTTTCCGTCAAAAATTAACGGAGTTGGACGGTAGAGGATTACTTGTAACTGTTTTCAAAGTTTGGAAGGTTAAGTAAAAAAAATGAAGGTTGAGGTCAAAGTTCGAGAGTCTTTAAATGTAATTAACCCTAAGATAAAAAATTTCCTCGTAATAATGCTCACCTAAAAGAATGGTATAGCATTCATCAATCAATAGAAACACTACACACCACGAGAATGGCAAACAACCAATGATTGCATTTTCCCTGACACACACTCTAGAAGGACAAACAAGTAGCGAAGATGAAAGGGAGTTTTCGGGGCTTAAAACAAAATAACACAATGTGATCATGAATCTATTAAAAAAAATTAGAGAAGAAGTAATTAATAAATTTTGTGCAATAAAATTATTTTATATAGAGAGTTGAAATACTACAAATACACTAAATTTTCATGCTATTTTTTTGCATAACTCTTCAAATGTGGGACGTATTACAGTTTTATTAAGCATTAAGGGTACTTTAGTATTTTCCCTTTTTATTTTATTATTAGGTGATTGCAGTACGACATATACTATCTTTCCTTCGTTTCATTAGATTGTATTCTAGTTTATGTCAATATGAAACCTTATCCCCTCTTTTTCTCTTTTCCATTTGATTATAGATATTTGATACATTATCATGGTATCATAGCGATATAAAAACTTAATCTCATCAACACAGTCGGCGGAGGTACTTTTTCTGTTTGCTCGACTATTTTGAAGGTAATTGTGGTTGTTTTCCTCCTATTTGTTCGATTAATTGTTTAGTTCATTCGATTTGGTTCTGTTTGGGTAATGTTTGATTGTTTATTTTCGCAATGGTTGGTGAAAGTGATGATTCACTGTAATTAATTAGTTTCAGATTAGATGGATAAAATTATACGTATTGGAGTTATGTTATGAAGAATTTTTTGAAAGGGAAGAAGCTTTGGGGTTACATTAATGGTGATTTGAGTAACCCTAATGATAAGACAAACGTTGAAAAATATGTAGAGTTTTTGGATGTTTGGGACGCAAACAACTCGAAAATAATCACTTGGATCAACAACTCCTTGCACCTTCTATAGTTATGTAGTCGGCTAAATATGATTATGCAAAAGATGTTTGGGATCATATGGGCAGATTGTATACACAATCTAATTTCGTAAAAAAGTACCAGTTGGAGTGCGATATTAGGGTTCTTGAGCAAAAAAAATTGAGTATCCAGGAGTTCTATTCTGCTATGACGTATCTATGGGATCAGTTGGTTCTCACAGAGTCAGCTAAATTGCGGGCCTTTGCACTATATATTGCCAAGAGGGAGGAACAATGCACGGTTCAGTTTCTAATGGCATTGCGTGATGATTTTGAGGGTCTTCGTGGGTTAATTCTTCATCATAGCCCACTTCCATCTATTGATTCTATTGTTCAAGAGTTGTTAGCCGAGGAGATTAGTCTCAAGACTCAGTTAGGGAAGGTAATTTCTTCAGGCCCTAATCTATCTGTCTTCGCAGCCTCCTCTCGGCCAAATTCTTGTAATTAGAACAATCCTTATTCAAGAGTTTCCAGTGATGAATGTATCTACTGTAAGGAGAAGAGTCATTGAAAGTCTCAGTGCCCTAAGTTATGGCAACAACAACAACAACAACAACAACAACAACAACAACAATAACAACAACAATCAAATAGTCGACCACCTCAGCAACATTTTTCTACTTGGAAATCCAACAACCAATCCCAGCCGTGTTCGTAGAGGCCTTCACAACCTAATACTCTATTAGTTGTACCACCATCAGACTCATTTGCATCAGGTTCTTTATCATCAACTCCATCCATATCTTCTCTTGCTGAGTAGTTTCAAAAGTTTCTTGCCACACGCTATGTCTATCTCTTCACCAGGTAAGTCCTCGGGTATTTGGAATCTAGACTCTGGCGCTTCTAATCACATGTCATCAAATTTATCCTCTTTTGATTCTTTTTGTCCCATTTCGTTGTTCCCCGTTATGACTGCTAATGGTACTTTCATGCCCTCAATAGGTGTTAGGACTATTAACTCACCCAACTTCTCTCTCTCTCTCTCTCTAATGTTTACCACATTCCTAAGCTTACAATGAATCTTGTTTCTATTAGTCAACTATGTGTTGACGGTTTCTCAGTTTCCTTTTCTTCTACCTTTTGTCATGTGAAGGATCCATGGTCTCAGAAGGTGATTCGAACAAGCCGTAGGCAACTGGGATTGTACATCATGGAGAAACTCAAAGTACCAATGGTTACACTTCCAGTGTTGACTTGTCATCCTTTCGTTTAAGTTTAGATTCATCTAGCTTTTATTTATACCACTCTCATCCTGGTCATATCTCAGGGTCATGATTAAAATATTTAGCTTCTACATGTATATTAGGAGATTTGCATTGTCATGATATCTCTGATTGTAGCGGCCGTAAGCTTGCAAAATTTATAGCTTTACCATTTAATAGAAGTATTTCCTCTACTTTTACACCCTTTGATCTCATTCATTCTTCCCCCTTATATTATTACAAAATTAGGGTCTCGATATTATGTCTCCTTTATTGATGATTATACATGTTAGCGTTGGGTTTTTCTCATGAAACGACATTCAGATTTTTTTTTTATTTATAACAAATTTCGTGCCTTTGTCAAAACTCAACATTTTACTATTATCAAATGTTTTAGATGAGATTTGGGTGGGGAATATACTTCTCAAAAATTCGGTGAGTTGCTTGATTCATATGGAACTATTCACCAATCATCTTGTACTGACAATCTTGAGTTAAATGGTATTGCTGAAAGGAAACATAAGCACATTGTTGAAACTAATCTCTCTCTTTTATTATCTGCATATGTCCCTAGTGAGTTTCGAGAGAGGCTATCCTTACTACTGTCAATTTGATTAATAATATTACGACCTCTCATTGTTCAGGGTTTTTCACGTATTGAAAAGTTGTATGGGTCTGCCCCTGATTATTCTTCCTTAAAGGTGTTTGGTTGTATGATTGGGCATAATTATTGTATATTTATTCCCCTAATGTCGGTACATTTGTGAACCCGAGTGATGCAATCGATATGTATTTAATGCACATTTATGCTAATAACCTTCGTTGGCAAGTATTTCATGTTTCTCCTATTTATTTTACAGGTTAATTATGCAAGCGGTGCAAAAGAGAAAGCGAAACGATGAAAGAAAGGCTAGGAAGGCAATTTCAAGGGCATTTTAGTAATTCTGTAGCCAGATCCTGGAGGAGGAGTCAATTGGAAATTGAAAATCTTGGAACAACGAGAACACTGAAAGAAACGGTACCCAAATCCGAGTTACGGTTGTTGAGTTATGACCAATTGAAGTTGAAGAAAAATCCAAGGAAGAAAGGAAGAAAACAAGAAAAAATTCTAAGTGTTAGAATGAAAGAAAAAGGCACCCAAGCCAGCGAAATTTCCCAAACCCAATGTCGAACCGGTTTGGGGGGAGAACCAGTTTGGGGAACATGCGAACCGGTTCAGGGGTCCTGAAGCGCGAATTTTTTTCCTTATTTATGATTGGTCCAAAGAATCCTATGAAGTTAAAACTCCTTTTCTAAAACAGTTTTGGACGTACTTAGTGACCTAGGAATAGCAGTTCTGGGGAGTTTTTTTTAGTTTTGGTAGAGAGAAAAGGAGAAGAACATCTAGGAACATAAGTTGAATTAATTGCTGCAAGATTGATACAATTCCGGGTTTGTTTTCAAGTTGTAATCCAAGTTTCATTCTTATGATTATTATTCTTGCATGGTAATTTTTCTTGCTTGATTTGAATCAATTTCTATGTTCATAATACTTAGTTACATATTTCAATCTAGTTTTATCATGAGTTCTTTCGCATGCAATGTTACTATTCCATGCATCCTTCAGTTTAATATGTCCGGCTAGGTTTAAAAGGCCGGCATACATGAACCCAGCCTGATGTGTTAATTGCATGTGTATAAAATTAGTCCTATGAATTTAGTGATTGATTACGACCGTATTGAGTAGGAACACAACAATTGTAGATCTTTATATCGCGTTTGCCTCTGGGTAACCGGGAAGATTTAGAATGCAATTCGAGTGTAACTATCGCGGTACCGATTTACTCATCCTCAGATTAAGTATAACGCGGGCTTGAACCTCGTATATGTAATGCTTGGGAGTACTAAATTCTGGGTCAAATTAATCAGTTAAATTTACGATTAGAATTATAACTGCAATACACTTGGGTTGGGGTATTGTATTCCCTTTCTGTTTTTCTCATCACTTAGATCAAAAGTTTCAAATCATCTTTCAATCATATTTTAGATAGTTTAGTGTAATTGCATCCTATCATAATTTCATAATTGCATTTAGTTTAATCATACCCAAAACCAAATCATTTTCTCTTTTTCTTTTTAGAGTCAAAGTTAGGATTCCTTCATCTTTTCCCGTCGTCACAACTTCATTGTCATTTTTCCCTGAGGATAGATACCCGACTTGTCGGATTATTACTTGAGGGACACGCTTGCACTTGAGCCTAGAGAGTATGCATTTCTAAGACACATTTGCAATCACATCATTGTACTTGTTTTATTCTTCGACCTCATGTGGAACGTACCAAATTATCTTTAAATTTATTTATTTGTGTCTTTCTTGGTTATGGTGAGGGTCAAAAGGGATATCATTGTAATGATCCAGTTACAAAAAAATTATATGGCTCTCGCCATGTTGTGTTTCTTAAGCATATCCCTTTCTTTTCTATTCCTGATAATCCTCATGAACTCACTAAATCTGATCTTTTTGTAGGGGGCTTGAAGATAATCTCGAGATTAGAGATAATCCCCCAGCTAATACAACAGACTCAAGGGGGTTAAGGCAGTGAGACAGTGCAAGCGATGTAGCTCACCGTGGCAGCTCAAGCGAGGTAGCTCACCGTGGCAGCCCGGTGAGATCTTCCAGCAAAGAAACTGGCCGAGAGTGCTCATGATTTAGATTTTTTATCTTACTTAGTCATGGTGTATCTTTTGTTTATATTGACTATGAGCTGTAACGATTATAATGATTATTTAGTGTGAGGTCAAATGGTACTCACGAGAGACTAGGCCTGGCAGGGCCTGGGAGAGCTTTCATGATCTATCAAATGACCTCGCCGTGGGAACTTCAGAGGGGCTTATTTTGGAGGATTGAGAAGTGAGGCACCGTTGGGTCTTATCATGACCATCTAGGATACACCTGTTAAAACAACGAAGGGCCTGTGATCGTGGAACCTTAGGCGGAGCAACCTTGAGTTCCATTGGGCATTGAGTTGTGAACCAAACAACCCTCTACTTAATGTCACATCTACTTTTTATGATGTCACCAGCCAGCTAGGTAATGTCAAATCTGCACTGGAGTAAACCACCGTAGTATTTGGGATTGTCAAACAGTTGTTGAGCCACCTCTGTGACAACAGCCCCCTGACGCATAGTGGTTAGGCAAAAGGAATGTCTTGACATGGAGCTAACTAGTCCATCAGTCATTTAATGTTTATGACATAAAGTATGAGGGATGTCTTTCACAGTGGTAGAGGATTGAGGCATCTCGGGAATGGTGTGGGGGTTATTTATTGGCCTCAACCACTTTTAAGAGGATTGTCTATTTTTTAGAGCTTTTCTAGAGATTATTGGCTAGAGAGAGATTATCATCAAGAAGAAGTTATTGCAAAACCAGAGCTCTTACTCACCCTCCATTATCATTTATTATGAAGCTTTTAATACCTGACTAGAGACCTTTTGAGGATTGGTGTGTTTGGATGCCTGCCAAGGTGTATCTAGGGTGCTTACCTATCTCTCCCTCTAAATGAGTTACTTATAACTTCATTATTATCTTCTGAGTTATACACGAGAGATTTGTGAGTTCAAATTGAGTTTATCTTCACTAGGTTGTGATTGTGTGTCCTTTGATTAATTAAGAGTGTTCCCGGATAACTTATTATTACTATGCTCAAAAGGGATTATGCCTCCATCTAATCTAAACTACCCTCTTACACTTTTCAATATTGATTCGTTATCTGATAATCATGAGAGTGTGCCATCTTAACCACCTTGCACCACCGATAGTGTGCCGCCCCATGTTCCTCCTGTTCCTATTATTTCTACTGATGCAGGTACTTTTCCATCCGATGTTCCTGATGATCCCCCTTATCGTGTAGCCACCCAAGCACCTGCTGAAATGGTGGAGCCTCCTTTATCCAAAATGTCCACGTAAGTGTGACACCCTGCCTAATTAAATACTGGGTGATCAATCATGTACCAAATTAAACAGGAATATCATCTAGTTCATTTTTAGAATCAGTGTCGAAAATATTTTAAAACTTACTAACCACCTAATATTCAAAAGACATGGTGCCAAATTTTATCTTTTTATTTAGCATCCCAACAACAAGATGAGAAAGAATATATAACTAACCATCATGTAATCACTGAATCAGTCAATGCTAAAAATGGAATAGATGTAAACCTTGCCGAAACAACCACCGGCTACAAATTAAATAACGAAGTAAATCAAAAGATTAATAACTGAATACATCAACTAACTGAAATAAAATGGAACAACTAGGGCGACATGCCCAAGTGGAATACAGACTGCATCCTACTCTAGAAATGAAATAACCGAGGCAACTAAATAAAAGTCTTGTAACATCCACATATATCGCAGCTACGCAAACCTGGAATAGAATAATTCTAGCGTCCTTATGGCTAAACACCTAAAAGATTTGGAGAATATTTTATAGTAAGGGTTAGAACCCAAAACATTTTGAAAATATTTATCAAGTGAATTTAAATGCAAAAAATTAAAATGAAAGTATGCTCTTTATATTTAAGTTAGTGTCGTCCACTCTTTTAAGGTCATCTCATGCACGCCTAATGTACTATACCTGACCCACCTAGTTACCCACCCCATAACCAGTCATGTCACAGGCAATCCACAACTTCCCCACTACACTAACCCAAGTGAGTTTAGTATACATTTTACAAGTTATTAATCACACTAACTTATTTAAATTTTATTCTCATTTGGTACTATATAAACGTTTCACAAGTTATATAATTAATACAATTCTCATCCTGTATTATCCCATATATAATTATACTATATATACATGCTAATCCTATAACTTTCACATATATATGTCGTAGATATATACTATCCCTCGAGTAGGCACTCATCAGTTGTTCTCTAGAGGCTATCATAAACAAGGATTCTCATCCATCCAAAACCCTGATACAGTTAGCTCCGCGTTTCAGAAAAATAAAACAAACGCTGTGGAGGTGGCCATAGTTTCCCACGATAGTGAGATCCTATCTAACACCATTCGTTGCACTCCTAAACCAAATGCTATGAACTGGGGACTATACTTGCCCTACGCCTCAAGCCAGGGGATTCACCCACATCGCGTAACCTTCCCTGATAGCACTAGAATAAATATGCTTTACTACAAATATTATTCACACAAATATTTATAAATCATATATGTATACTACACATCACTATATATATGTGTTAAATCTAGGCTACCGGTGTACTAGGTCCACACACAAGCCTTATGCTTTACTATAAATATTATTCACACAAATATTTATATATCATATATATACTACACGTCACCGTATATATATATATATATATATATATATATATATATATATAAGTCCAGTCTACATGTGTACTATGTCCAAACACAAGCCTAAAACATGCAATTCTATGGTCCGACTTCATTTCAATTATTTATACACTAATTAATTTTCATTATTTTGGTGTCACCCAACCAATTATACCCGGACTGTCTCTCTCGACATGAAATTCAATATTTCCAACCCTTCATTCAATTTCATTCAATTAAGTCTACCCACTTAATTAACAAGGTTGCAATTCACTGAATCATGAAACTTAAATCTTCAAATTCATTAATCCTCTAATCAATTCAAGGGTAAGTACTCTCAAATTAAACCCTAAATCATACTCAAATTTCATAAATCAACTGAAGCAAAAACTGTGAATCTCCAACACATAACAAGTCTGAATCAGGGGAAACTAAAAATTTGACAGACTTGGCAGGTCGTTCAAATGACAAGCCTTGTCGTTCGAACGATCCTGGTATCATCTTTTTATCTCTCTTTTGCCCCAGAACCCTTGTCAGCTATTAACACGTTTTAAACCTTTATTATGTACATATTTCTTCATCAAAACGTCCCCAAATTCATCCTAAATCCATACTTGTATCATATCCAATCTAACCCTAACAATTTTATCAATTAGGGCATCAAATTCATCAAATCTTAACACATCTAGAGATTTATAACTTCAAATCAAAGAAATCCCTGATTTCTAATGAACACAAACCCTAACATATTAATTGATTCTCCCCCCCCCCCCCCCCCTTAATATAAATAGGTAAATACACATTAACAACTGCAAATTAAACCACTTGCCTTAATTTTTATATCAAAGCCTTTTGAATGAAGATATGTTGGATTGAAATCAATGATCTCCTCTTGTTCTTGAAGCAATCTCCTAAGATCCCGAAATTCTCTTGTAAGGGTTATCCTCTTAAGCTCTCCCCAATTTTAGTCTTCTAAAATGACTTTAAGTTGCCTTACCCTTTACCCATTAGGATTAAAAACTCAATTCCCATTTTTGGTCCTATGGGCCTCTTAAAAACAACCCAAACTCTTTATTTGGAGCTCAATTATGTCTAATTAAGTATCAAAATCCAATATATACATATGGCCACTCATTTTCAACTATTTTGACCCATTCGGATTCAATCGCGCACTCCAAATTATGATCCGAATAAATTGTAATACCTCGTATTTATGCGTATTTTAGAATTTAATTAAAAGGTAATTAAATAGATAATACGTTTTAATTTAAATTACGTGAGTAGAGTAATTTAATATGATTTGATAATAATTATGACTATTAAGTGTAAATAATAATTGTGATTATTAAATGTTAATCGAGATATAGATACTGATTAATAATATGATTCAAATTTACTAAGTGTGAATAGTAAATGTTGATAGTTAAATTCTATGACATAGGGAGAGATACGGACGTACTTGATTATGCCTCAATCGAGTGTCGCGTGCAGACTTAATTGAGGATGACATGGAATAAATATTTTTGGTGACTCAAATGATCATTTATAGGTCACAGATGATTCTGAATGGGTCAAATTAGTAAAAATAGAATGCCCAGGGGTACTAGTCGGGTACCGGGGCATTTTTGGGCTAAACCGAGACCATACTGGGGCGTTTTAGTCTTTTGGCATATGAGGGTGAGGAGACCTACGGATTTAATATGGGGTAGCTACTGATTTATTTAAATTAATACAAAATGTCAAGTTAGTTCAGTTCAGAACATCACTGTCGAAAATATTTCATTCATTACTAACCACCTAATATCTAAAATAGTGAAGTACCAAATTTTAATATTTAAATTAATCATCATCCAACAATCACATGAAAAATCTCATAAGATAAACAACTAAATGAAATAACTGATGTCTGGAGTAAACTCTCCAATAATAGCAGTAATGTAAATAAATCCAATACAAATGGCTGAATAAATAAAATCCGAAGACTGAAATAAGATGAAAGTCTAAAACTACTGTCTCTAAATAAGAATGGGCAACTGGCCCTGCCAGGAATAAATGAATCCAAAAGAAGCAAGGATATATGTGGAGGCATCTAATAACAAGATCATGCAACTTCCACAGCAGCTACAGCACGTCAATGGAACGGAACTCTTAAGCTTGGCGTCCCTGTGGCTGGACACTTACAAATGTTTTTACAAAAAAATAGATTTGGAAGAAAACGGGTCAGAGCCCAAGGTGAAAATAGTTTAAAATATAGCAAGTGTTTAATTGCATTAAACAATAAATATTATACACATGTTAGTTTTGTGCTCTCACATGAGTTCCTCACCCCTCAACTAATGTGCACACCTAACATATACCCGCAAATCATCCTAGTTATGCCACTAACTAACTAGTCCGTACTAACTCATGTCTTCACATTATAATATAGATTGTCTATTAGTGTTACCCAAATATGTCATACGTATAACTCACATTTACATTAATCAAATTACTTAACTCAATTATTGTATAACTTCTCACATTTTTAACCTATTTAAATATCTTAATAATTCGCATCTACCAAGCAATAGTGAACCAGTCACAAGTACATATATATCAATCTCATTACATATATACATATATGTCACCCCTAGGCTAAGCTGCGGTGCACGCATACTCTTCTATCAAATCCCGGAACATCACATACTTAAGGATTACACGTTCTGAATTGCACAGGAACCATTTTAATAAAAATCACACATATTGGAGGCGAACATAGTACATGATGATGCTGGAAATAGCACCAGCAGTCAAGGTGTTCGTAAGCTCAAATTATTGATAACAATGGCAGCACAAGAGTATATTAAATATAAGAGATTGATATGGGGAGAAGAGGATGAACACCAATATATAAGTGGTTCAGCCAATTAGGCCTACGTCCATTGTGCAAGTGAATAAGTAAGGTCACCAGAATAAGGCACTAATGGCCATGGATACAATCTCTCATGCTTTATCTCTCTACCTGTGTAAAATGACAGAGTTTCAGCTAGGGTTGTAATTTTCGAATCCTCGTCCAAGTAGGAGAAGACAAGTATATATAGCATGTGGGGGTGTAATGAAACCCCCATGCATGCCATTAACATGTGTGTGATGATCTAGCCAATCTGATGAAGACATCTGTCACTGTCACATGTAGAGAATGATGATGAAATATTCCCCCATGTGAGGGGAACGATTTGGTTATAACTGATTTGTCACACGTGTTCCCAGCTATGCATGTGCATATGAATGCTCGACTGTCCTCGAACGATACCAACCTCGGCCTGGAAGAGTGCGAGGTTGGTGAAGTCTGGAAGCTGAGTAATCCGAGGTTACTCATGATGGTTACAGCCCAGTAGGTAGACCGAGATAAGACAAACGGAGTTTTAACGTAGGCTTGGGCCGGGGTTATGCAGGAGTAATGGGAACGTCGGTTGATTCCCATCCGAGGTTGATTAGGATAGATTGTGTAATCTCTGCTTCCTCAGCTTATACTCAGTCGAGGTTGCTATAGGGGTTAATACGTAATGTCGGCTTTGGGCGACCTGAAGAATAATTGTCCCCATGGATCACGAAGACCTTAGTTATTGTCTGAAAGCAAGGCAACTAGTAATGTTGGCCATCGCCGACCTTGCTTAGGACGAGACCACTGGTTGACAATATGGAGCCCTTCTAACCTCGGCCATCTCCCTGGCCGAGGTTGGTGTCTCTGAGATGTTGGGTACATATAGGGCACATCAATCACCCCCTATCCCTTAGTTGCCTATGTGAATAGGTGACTAAGGCGTATGTATGTCCGAGGCTAGATTTCTTTAAGTGCCAATATTTTCTTGACAAGTGTCAGCTACTGAAGTGGATAGCGTGCCTGACAAGTTTTATTATGTTGATTGTCTTTTGGGCTCCCAAGGAAATGATGGGCCTTGGAACGCGTGCGATCAGATTTAAGGGTTTAAGCCCCATTTCTCTCTCTCTCTTTCTTCTTCATTTCTCTCTTTCCCCCGCTTTGGTTATCTCTATAACTTTCTCTCTCTACAAGAGCTTGGCTGCTGCATTTCAGAGGTTTTCTTGCTTCCATTCTTCTTCTCCTTTATTTCGCACTTCGAAAGGTATTGTCTCCACTCTATTTTTCCATTTTTAGCCTTTAATTCTTATTTCATCATTTTCTGATGAGTTTTTTAGGTTTTTCGGTGATTGTTTGAGTTTTCCAATGGCCCTTGTTCTTAACTGTTCTTAGTTGTTCTTGTTCAAAATCCCAGTTTGATCCTTAGTTAGGTTGAGTCAAGTTATTTGTTTTTAGCTTGAGTCTATAAGTGTAAGCTCCTCTCCATAAGCCCAAACCCCTTTATCAGCTCTTAGAGGAATTCCCTTATCTTAGGGAGAAAACCTTAGAGAAGATTAGGCAAATAGAACGAACCCAAGAGGAAACTCGTAGGGAAGAGGCATTCCCTCTCAGGCCTATATTCCCACCCCCTTTGAAAGTGGTATACCCTGAGCCATCTGCGTTTGCAGAGGTCCTAGTAGAACATGTTCAGATGTCTGAGTCTGAGTCGTCAACCTCAGACCCTATGTCTGTGGATTTTTTCCAAGAAGCCATGGACTATTCCATCCGGATGGACCAAACCCCTGACCAAGCCGAGGTTTCTATCCGTGCCTCATCTCACAAGAGTTCTAGAACCTCGCATTCTTCCTCTGATGTCGATATTATAGGACCTAGTGTGGAAGTTCCCCCAATCCTTGACATTACTCCCCTGTCGGCCGCCACAGGAGCTGAGTTTTCTCAGAGGTTCCCTGGTAGTGCTCCCTCGTCTGCTCAAGACGACGTTGATCGGGATAAGGATGATGGCAGCGAAAGTGATGTTGACACCTCGAAGGCAGACGAGATAGAGAGCAATGTCAGCAAAATTGACCTTCTATCATTCAGACATTTGTATTCTGTAAGTCCATCCATAAAACTTAGGGGACCTCTGAGGGATGAGAGGGCCTTCGGTGGCAGAGATAGTGAGATCTGCTTATATGAGTAGATGTTTAAGTTAGGATTTCGTCTTCCCATTCATCCAATAATCAGGGCTATATTGTCCTACATTAACTTGTCTCCTTCCTAATTATCACCCAATGCCTGGAGGGTGATAATTGGAGTTATAGTCTTATGGAGGGCGGTCTACCATTTAGACCTTGTTGTCCAGGTCTTCACAGTGTGCTACATCCCCTCCTCTGCCAAGAATCATCTGAGTTACTACCACTTTTTAGCTCGAAATTCCAATAAGAAGATGTTGCAGGTTACCCAAACTTCGAACCAAAATTGGAAACCACAATACTTCTTTGCATTAGGGCCATGGGAGTTTTCTCCCTGTGCTTCCTCTTCCTCCTTAGAGCCGAGAATACCCCTGAAATGGGGAAAGGTGTTAATGGCTGCTAGGGCCGACCCTGGGCTAAGCCAGAATAACCTTCAGAAGGTCAATGACCTTCAGGAGCATGGGGAGCATGGTGTTCTGGTCAACTACGAGCATTTAATGACCCCCACTACCTCTCTGAAATTGGTCTTGGGGGGAGTCCTTTAACCGAGCTCCGTAAGTTGCTTTATCATTTCAATAAGTTATACCTCTGACTTTGTTATCTCTCTGATTTTCTAACTCAACCCTTTTTGTTTGCAGATCACCCAAAAGGAATTTCTGACGACCTTTGGGAGATGGCAGCCCCCATTCTTACCAAACTCGTAAAGAAAGCAGGTCTAATTGCTCCTCCTCCTCCTCCTCCTCCTCCTCCTCCTCCTCCAACTACTTCAAGGGATGAGGCCTCCAAGAAGAGGAGATCTACTGACCCTGACCCTGCCCCTAGGATCAAAGGCAGATAAATAAAACTTCAAAAGGGGATCGTGCCATCCCCATCTCTTTTGAGGATGCGTTAGTTGCTCGTATGGAGCACCTGAAGATTGGAGATAGTCTAATCGGCCAGAGTTTGAAGGCCCTGAACATTATTATCTCGGTTATGACTGACTCTGACAAACACTTCAATCGTTCTCTGCATACCCCTATGTTGGCCGAGTTTTCCCTCCATCGATCTATCCAAGTAAGATTTTCACTTTTGCTGAATAAGTGTAACCTCTTCTTTGAATTATACCAGATCTTGAACTGACATCTCTGCACATGTTCTATAGGGTCTCCTCAACATGCACCAGTTTGTTGACTGGACTCTGAGGAAACTTCCTTTGATTGAAAAGGGCAAAGAGGCCCAAAAGACCGAGGCCGCTCTGAATGCTGAAGTGGAACGTTTGAAGGCTTCCTTGGAGAAGTATGAGGCCAATGTCAAGCAGTTGGAGAAAGACATGGGAAAACTTAAAAAAGATCATATCTCTACTCTGAAGACTCAGGACGACTCTCTCCAACACAAGGTTGACGTTGCTGTGAAGGCTTCTATGTAGGATGCCTTAGAGAAGATCCTGGAGGACTACAAGGTCTCTGATGAATTCGTCAACTTCGGCTTCGAGTACCTAAAAAGGGGTGTTAAGGCTACTGGAAAATGGGCAGCAATAAAGGAGAAATAATTAGGGAGACTGGAAGCCTCTGACTTCATTGGTCTGGGTTACATCGATCCTCAGTTTGCTCAGGCCTTGTAAGAGGTCGAGGAGGAAGGTGGTGCCGCACTTGTCGAGACTGCTCCTCAAGATGATACCAGTACTGAAGACGTTGGTCCTCAGGATGATGGGGTAGAAGTGACCAACCTCGAGCAGGGAAATGGGGGCATGGCAACTAACCCTGAGAGTGTAGACACTTGAATCCACTTTGTGAAGCTTTTGTAATTTTTAATTTCTGATTCAATCTGTACCCTCTAATGACGAATTCCGTTACCTTATGGCTTGTGATTCTTAACATTATGCTATATCAACCTCCGAAGAGGGTTTTATTTCTTTAGTTGTTGAATGTTCTTCGAATGGTTTTCTATGTCATGCAATGTGTTTGTGTTAAGGCCTGAAGACTTAATATAATGGTGTCTTCATAAACCCCATAAATAATTATTCACCAAACTATTGATATCTAAGGTCCGAGGTCATCCAAGTATGATGTCTTACCTCAGACCTTGTCACCAAATCATGATGTTACAAGGTCTGAGGTCATAGACTAAGATGTTATCCTCATAAATAATTTTTCACCAAATTAATGATGTCTAAGGTCCGAGGTCATCCGAGTATGATGTCTTACCTCAGACCTTGTCACCAAATCATGATGTTATAAGGTCTGAGATCATCGACTAAGATGTTATCCTCATAAATAATTTTCCACCAAATTAATGATGTCTAAGGTCTGAGGTCATTCAAGTATGATGTCTTACCTCAGACCTTGTCACCAAATCATGATGTCATAAGGTCAGAGGTCATCGACTAAGATGTTATCCTCATAAATAATTTTTCACCAAATTAATGATGTCTAAGGTCCGAGGTCATCCAAGTATGATGTCTTACCTCAAACCTTGTCACCAAATCATGATGTTATAAGGTTTGAGGTCATCAACTAAGATGTTATCCTCATAAATAATTTTTCACAAAATTAATGATGTCTAAGGTCCGAGGTCATCTGAGTATGATGTCTTACCTCAGACCTTGTCGTCAAATCATTATGTTATAAGGCTTGAGGTCATCGACTAGGATGTTATCCTCATAAATACTTTTTCACCAAATTAATGATGTCTACGGTCTGAGGTCATCCGAGTATGATGTCTTACCTCAGACCTTGTCACCAAATCATGATGTTATAAGGTCTGAGGTCATCGACTAAGATGTAATCCTCATAAATAATGTTTCACCAAATTAAAGATGTCTAAGGTCTGAGGTCATCCGAGTATGATGTCTTACCTCAGACCTTGTCACCAAATCATGATGTTATAAGGTCTGAGGTCATCGACTAAGATGTTATCCTCATAAATAATTTTTCACCAAATTAATGATGTCTAAGGTCCGAGGTCATCCAAGTATGATGTCTTACCTCAGACCTTGTCACCAAATCATGATGTTATAAGGTCTGAGGTCGTCGACTAAGATGTTATCCTCATAAATAATTTTTCACCAAATTAATGATGTCTAAGGTCCGAGGTCATTCGAGTATGATGTCTTACCTCAGACCTTGTCACCAAATCATGATGTCATAAGGTCAGAGGTCATCGACTAAGATGTTATCCTCATAAATAATTTTTCACCAAATTAATGATGTCTAAGGTCCGAGGTCATCCAAGTATGATGTCTTACCTCAAACCTTGTCACCAAATCATGATGTTATAAGGTCTGAGGTCATCGACTAAGATGTTATCCTCATAAATAATTTCTCATAAAATTAATGATGTCTAAGGTCCGAGGTCATTTGAGTATGATGTCTTACCTCATACCTTGTCACCAAATCATGATGTTATAAGGTCTGAGTTCATCGACTAGGATGTTATCCTCATAAATACTTTTTCACCAAATTAATGATGTGTAAGGTCTGAGGTCATCCGAGTATGATGTCTTACCTCAGACCCTGTAACCATATCATGATGTTATAAGGTCTGAGGTCAGCGACTAAGAAGTTATCCTCATAAACAATGTTTCACGAAATTAAAGATGTTTAAGGTCTGAGGTCATCCGAGTATGATGTCTTACCTCAGACCTTGTCACCAAATCATGATGTTATAAGGTCTGAGGTCATCGACTAAGATGTTATGCTCATAAATAATTTTTCACCAAATTAATGATGTCTAAGGTCTGAGGTCATTCGAGTATGATGTCTTACCTCAGACCTTGTCACCAAATCATGATGTTATAAGTTCTGAGGTCATCGACTAAGATGTTATCCTCATAAATAATTTTTCACCAAATTAACGATATCGAAGGTCTGAGGTCATCCGAGTATAATGTCTTACTTCAGACCTTGTCACCAAATTATGATGTTATAAGGTCTGAGGTCATCGACTAAGATGTTATCCTGATAAATAATTTATCACCAAATTAATGATGTCTAAGGTTTGAGGTCATCCGAGTATGATGTCTTACCTCAGACCTTGTCACCAAATCATGATGTTATAAGGTCTGAGGTCATCGACTAAGATGTTATCCTGATAAATAATTTTTCACCAAATTAATGATGTCTAAGGTCTGAGGTCATCCGAGTATGATGTCTTACCTCAAACCTTGTCACCAAATCATGATGTTATAAGGTCTGAGGTCATCGACTAAGATGTTATCCTCATAAATAATTTTTCACTAAATTAATGATATCTATGGTCTGAGGTCATCCGAGTATGATGTCTTACTTCAGACCTTGTCACCAAATCATGATGTTATAAGGTCTGAGGTCATCGACTAAGATGTTATCCTGATAAATAATTTTTCACCAAATTAATGATGTCTAAGGTTTGAGGTCATACGAGTATGATGTCTTACCTCAGACCTTGTCACCAAATCATGATGTTATAAGGTCTGAGGTCATCGACTAAGATGTTATCCTGATAAATAATTTTTTACCAAATTAATGATGTCTAAGGTCTGAGGTCATCCGAGTATGATGTCTTACCTCAGACCTTGTCACCAAATCATGATATTATAAGGTCTGAGGTCATTGACTAAGATGTTATCCTCATAAATAATTTTTCACTAAATTAATGATATCTAAGGTCTGAGGTCATCCGAGTATGATGTCTTACTTCAGACCTTGTCACCAAATCATGATGTTATAAGGTCTGAGGTCATCGACTAAGATGTTATCCTCATAAATAATTTTCACCAAATTAATGATGTCTAAGGTCTGAGGTCATCCGAGTATGATGTCTTACCTCAGACCTTATCACCAGATCATGATGTTATAAAGTCTGAGGTCATTGACTAAGATGTTATCCTCATAAATAATCTTTCACCAAATTAATAATGTTTAAGGTCTGAGGTCATCCGATTATGATGTCTTACCTCAGACCTTGTCACTAAATCATGATGTTATAAGGTATGAGGTCATGGACTAAGATATTATCCTCATAAATAATTTTTCACCAAATTAATGATGTCTAAGGTCTGAGATCATCCGAGTATTATATCTTACCTCAGACCTTGTCACCAAATAATGATACTATAATGTCTGAGGTCATCGACTAAGATGTTATCCTCATAAATTCTACCATTAGAGCGTAGTAAACCAAGAATTTGCACGGAAACTAATCTTCTCATTAATAATCTCTCCATAAGATGATACATTTACATAGAAACTCTTGCAACATCGTAAGTAATATTTTTTTTAGATGATCAGCATTCGAAGGGTTAGAGAAAGGTTCCCCCTCAAGGTTTTCCAACCTATAGGTCCCAGGTACAACTTGTTCGATCACCCTGTAAGGGCCATGCCAATTTGGGTGAAGTTTGTTTGCTTTTTGCAACGTTTTCTTCAACACTAGGTCTCCCATGGCTATGGGTCTTGATTTCACCCTTTGATTGTATAACTTCATTGTTCTTTATTGGTAGGCTGCCTATCTGATCTCTGCATCTTCCTTTCTCTATTCAATCAGATCCAGGTCAAGTCTCATCTCCTCCCCATTCTTCTCAGGGTCATAGGTCTAAACCCTGTGAGTGGGGAGCGCTACCTAGGTTGGTATGACAGCTTCTGATCCATGCGCTAACATAAATGGGGTTTGCCTCGTTGGTGTCCTAGCTGTTGTTTTGTAAGCCCATAATACAGAATAAACCTCTTCAGTCCATCTCCCTTTAGCCTCTTCTAACCTCTTCTTGATCCCATTGAGTATTGTTCTGTTTGTGACTTCGGTCTGACCATTTGCCTAAGGTCGGCCAGGAGAAGAGAAAAATTGCTTGATCCTAACTTTTTCGTTGTATTTTTCCAAGGAAGAATTCTTGAACTGGGTTCCGTTGTCCGAGATGAGGGTGTTTAGAAGGCCATGTCTGCATATGATGCTCTTCCAATTGAATTAAAAGGTCTTCTGCTACGTAATCTTGATCATCGGCTTAGCCTCTACCCATTTGGAGAAGTAGTCAATGGCAACTATCAAAAACCTGTAGTTGTTCACGGCTCTTGGTAAGGGACCCACTAAGTCGATCCCCCATACTGCGATAGCTAAGGAGAACTTATTGACGTCATAGGCTGATAATGTTGATGGGAGATAGTTGATTAGGCACATATTCTTCACATTTATCCCCCTAATTTCGGTATTTTTATGATCCCGTGCAGTGTATTTAGCTTGGATTTGTCTCTTATTTATGCTACTAACCCATTTTGGCAAGTATTTCGTGTTTTGTGTATTTCTCATGTGTTTTACAGGTATTTCATGCAAGTTAGTGCGAAGGAGAACTCAAAACAGTGAAAGAAACCAAGAAATGGAGAGTTGAAGGGCATTTTCGTAATTTTACAGCCTTAGTCCGAAGGTGGGGCCAACTAGAAAGTTGAATAGTTTTAAATTACAAGAATACTGGAAAAAACGGCACCTCAATCCGAGCTACGGTGAAGAAGTTATGATGTTTTGAAGTTGTGCGATAATGAAGAGTCTGGATGTGCGGATTTCTGTAATTAATTATGCATTTAATGCAGTGCAACTCTTGGAAAACTTGTGCCCCAAGCGAAATTTGATGCCAAATTCATGCAACTTGGTGCTATAAAAGACCAAGCCCTACCTCATTTTCAAGGGGGAGTGGAATTCTAGAGAGAGGGAGTCAAATTCTAGAGGGTAGGAGTAGGATTAGAGAGAGAAAGTTAAATTGTAGTTTTCTTTGGTAGAAGTTTTCATAAACCCTAGTTGTAAGTTTGAAGAAGAAGTTTTGCTGGATTCAAATTCATCTCTTTCTCCTCTTGCTAAATACAAGTATCAATTTCTATTCTCTATTTTATTTTTCCATTCAATTCTCAATTATTTTACAAATTGTTAACAATGTTTGTTAGAGTTTTCTTTTGTTTTCATCATGTTTAGCTAATTTTTAAGGGTTGGGATGCATGAACCCATCCCGATGTAATTTATCTACGTAGGAAATAGAATTTAAATTTAAATTTGAAAGAATCGTGTAAGATAAGTTCACAATCATGCTAGATCTTTTAACCTCTCTTGCCCTAGGTACTTGGGATATTTAAGAATATGATGTGCGTGTAATTATTTAGCACCGCTTTATATTTATCTTTGATCTCATATGATGCGGGCTTGAACCTCATATATGTAATGCTTAGGATCTATAAAGACTAGATTCATTCAAATTTATAATTTACAATTCTAGTATTCTAATGGGTAATTACTAGGGATTGGGGGATTGTATTCCAACCTATTTCCTCATTCATTTTAATTAGTTTTATAAATTTGTTCCAACTTATTTCCCCTTGTCAACAATCATCATCTTTTTCACTTTTATTTTAGAAGTAATAAATCAATTAAATTCTATAAAACATTCCCTGTGGATTCGATACCCAGACTTACTACTATACTCCATAAAAGTGTAGTTAAAAGTTTAGGTTTTTTTTATTGAGGTTGGAAGCCGATAACAACGACTAGCGTATTACACGGACGCTCCGTTTTCCACTCGATCAAAATGGCGCCGTTGCCGGGGATCCAAAATTGTTAAATTTTCAAGAAAGTTATTTTTATCTACAAGTGATTTCAAAAAAAAATAAATAAAAAATAAAAAATTAATTTCATCTCTTATGTGCTTATATGCAGAATTTATCTCCCACCCAAGTTCACGAAAATCCTATTGCCGAAGCCAGTTCTGAAAATTCTGAGTCTCCTCATTTTTGGGTTCCACCTCCTTCGCCTAATAATTCCATCACCAGTCGTTCATTGAGTCAAACTGAGAGTGAGAATTCTGAGCCTTTCGGTAGCGATATGTCGGATCATGGTAGTGTCGGTGTTGGTGCTGGAGAGGATGATGTACCATATCAACCCATGAAAGATCTTTTATTTCCAGAGAGAACTGTTACCCCTGGTTGCATTTTACTCCCGTATAATGCCGGTCAGTTCCACTTTTGGAATGGAATGATCCAAATTCTTCCTACATTTCATGGGATGGATTCGGAAAACCCATATCTCCATATTCGAGAATTCGAAGATACGTGTGAGACATTTGGAGACCAAGCTTGTCCACAAGAGGTAATCCGGTTGAAGCTCTTTCCTTTTTCCTTAAAGGATAAAGCTAAAACTTGGTTATGGTCCTTGCCCCCAAATTCTGTTTTATCCTAGAGAGATATGCAAAACAAGTTTATCTCAAAAAATTTTCCACAACACAAAACCAATTCTGTTAAAGCCCAAATTCAAACTTTTCGTTAAAATGAGAATGAGGCTTTTGATAAGTGTTGGGAGAGATATCAGGAGTTAGTTAATGCGTGCCCCCATCATGGTTTTGAAAAAAATCATCTGATTTCATTTTTCCATCAAGGCCTTACTTTAGCATCCAAACAGCTTGTTCAAACCATGTGTGAAAGACCTTTTTGGGATTTAGATTCTAGCGATGCTGAGGCCCATTTGAGATATGTATCAGAGACTACGCAATCATGGGATGTTTCTGACCCCAATAGTCAAAACCGAAATCGACAAGTGTCCAACTTGCCTGCTGCGTCCGGTATTTATCACGTGGACAAGGACACTTTGTTGGATCTAAAACTTGATCAAATGGAAAAGAACTTTAGAGATATGCTTGAAGTGCGATTGAGAGATTTGTCTGGACCCGTACAAGCCGGAAAGGAGAAAGTGTGTGCTATTTGTAATGTGGGTCATTCTACCAAAGGATGTCCTACCATTCCTGCATACAAGGCATTGTACACTGAACAAGTTGAGGCAATAGGAGGGTTTCGAGGAAATTATAATTAACAACAAGGGAATGCATATTATCAATCGTGGAGGAATCCTGGGTTCAATTATGGACAACCCCAAGGTGGGATGGTTCCTAACCCACATATGACCCTACCACCACCTCCTCAATTTCAGCAAGTGGCTCCTCCAATGCCAAATCCGATGCAGGTACCACCTCCTGGTCCTTATGTTCCTCCACCGAGGCGATCTCTTGAGGATAACTTAAATTACCTCATCCAATCTCAAAAGGAGACAAGTGCTAAGTATGATCGAATGTTCAATGACATATTATCTAGCATCTCAAGGTTGCAAACTGCATCGAATGTCCAAGAGAAGGGAAAATATCCTGCTCAAAGCCAACGACCTTCCGAAGGACAAACCAGTGTTAGCACTACATCCCACGACCATCGAGAGCAATGTAGTGCTATTACCACTCTCCGTAGTGGGAGAGTAGTTGATTTGTCACCTCCCTCACGCAATGCATCTAAAGATATAGAGGTTTCGCCCGGCACAAAAGAGGCCGAAGATGCCCCTTTAATTGAGAGTGAGGAGGAGGAAAACACTAGTGGACCCAAGGCCATCACCCCCACCGCTGCCCCATACCCTCAACGATTGGTCTCTCACTCCAAAACGACCTCCCGTGATGAAGTTCTGGAAGTCCTTAAGCAAGTAAAAGTCAATTTACCTTTTCTCGAGACTATACAGAAAATTCCCGCGTATGCTAAGTTTATTAAAGACCTACTCACGGTGAAACGCAAGCTAAAGGTAAACCAGAACGTCTCTTTGGCCCAAAATGTCAGCGCAGTCTTGTCGAGTGAGTTTCCATTAAAATATAAAGATCCGGGTGCACCCACTATTTCTTGTATCATGGGAAAGAACCGAATTGAGAGAGCTCTAATAGATCTCGGGGCGAGTGTTAACATTATGCCCTATTCCATCTATACGAAACTGGAACTGGGGGCCCTTAAGCCCACAAAAATGACTCTCCAGCTCGCGGATCGTTCTGTGAAGTTTGCTCGGGGAATTGTTGAGGATGTGATTGTTCAAATAGACACTTTCAACTTCCCGGTGGATTTTGTCATTTGGGACGAAGAACCCTCCGTTCTCCCAATTAATCATGTTCCCGTTATCCTTGGACGTCCATTTTTAGCTACTGCTAATGCTCTTATCAATACCCGAAGTGGGCGTATGCAATTAACTTTCGGGAACATGACCCTCGACACAAATATCTTAATAATCCCAAGAGAGAGGATGATGAAGAGGAACCGCGGGGGTTGGATTTTTTGGGGGAAGCACACGAGCAAGAAATAACTTACAAGGGAGAGCCATTAGGGGAAGGTTGTGTTGCGCCCAGTGAGTGGAGTGCTTACAATATTCAGAGCAAGGTAGGGGAGGTAGTTTAGTTAATGCATTCGAGAGCACGAGTGAGCCCATAAACAAGAGTGAAAGAGGCGATTTAGAGTGTGTCGGGAGAGGCTCTATCAACCCACCCACACCACCCTATCATTCGGCGAGTGAGCACGAAAGGCAGGTTGAGGACACCAAGCAAGAGAGCGCGCTAGAGGAGTTGAATTCTAGAAAGGGGGACTAGAAATTAGAGAGAGAAATTCATTTTTTTTAGAAATCCTTTTTAGTTTTTCATACTCTTAGAAAAGCCCTGGTTTGTATGTTTGAAGATTCAAGTTCATCTAGTGAAGATTTCAAGTATCAATTCCTCAATTCAATTCAAGTATCAAATTCCCTTCTCTTATTTAATCTCAATTTTTATTTAATCATCTTTTCTTGTTTTGTAATTTTTGTTTTTACCATATTTCTTAGATCTACAATTATATGCATTGTTATGAAATTGTTTTCCCAAAAAAAAATCATGAGTAGCTAAATTCCCAAGGATTGGGGTACATGAACTCAATCCAAGGAAAATTATTTATGTAGAAAATAGAGGTTAAATTAAAATATTGATTGAATCGTGAAAGAAAATCATACAAACATTGTCAATCTTTTAATCTCTCTTGCCCTAGGTACTTGAGATGTTTAAGAACGCTTTGCGAGTATTATTTATCATTCACCGCTTTATATCTATCTTTGATTTCATATGATGCGGGCTAGATCCCTCATATATGTAATGCTTAGAATTTATAAAGACCGGATCTATTCAATAATTTTAATTTACAATTCTAGTATTCTATAAGGTAATTTGTTAAGGATTGAGGGATTGTACCCTACCCTATTTTCTCCCATTTGTCAGATCTAATTTCTTTTGCACTTTTCAGTTTGTTTTGCTAAGTAATTTTTTAATAGAAATTTTCCCAATTTTTAATCATCTTTTTGTTTCTTTTACGAAATCATTTCAAGATTTAATAATTTTTCTTATTACTATTTGGCAATCTTGATCCCTGTGGATACGATCCCGACTTATCGGGTTTATTACTTGAGCGACAGGCTTGCACTTGTGCCTAGATTGTACGCACTTTTGAGACAAATATTAAGTCGCGTCAAGTTTTTGGACACCAAGCAAGAGAGAGGCAGGTTGAGGACACCAAGCAAGAGAGCGCGCTAGAGGAGTTGAGCCTAGAAGAGCTTGAGAGAGAGTTTGGACAGGTGGATGAAAGCCTAAATGTTGAAGTCCAATATTTCTGGGCCTCATTTCTTCATTTAGACGAAAGTGAGTGGGACAATAGCATTGATGCATTTCTCCTTAACAAACCTCCACCCATACCATTTGAGTCTTCGGAGGTACTTGCAGATCCGACTCCAATCTTGTCCGACTTAGAAACCAACCCACGTGCTACGCAACAAGAGGATCCTTTTTCGGTTAATCATAATGCATCTCCCGATCTTTCCTTTATCTATGGGCACGGGCCCAATTTGTTCCGTCTATTCACTTATGATGGTAAGACGGGAGAGATGAGGAGAGCATCGTACCCCGTGCAAGGGGTCGGGTGATTTGTAGAGAGAGATGAGAGGTCGTCGCACCCCCGATGCGTATGGGGTGATTTTTGTTGTATTTTTGAGTCATGTATAAGTGTTATATAGTGTCTTGTTGCATTTAGAGTAATTAGTTCAAGTATTGTTATTTTTTTGTATGCTTGGTTCTAACATGTTTTGTAAATTCAATGGACTCGCACTCATCAGGGATCGCTCCATTTAGGTAATATCTTTCTTTTCCTCTCTTTATGTTGTGTTCTTGATTTGCATTGAGGACAATGCAACATTTAAGTTAGGGGGTGTGGGATATTCTTCCCGATTCATTGATTCGATCACATGTTCTTTCCAAGTGTGTTTTGAAAAAAAAAATGAAAAATTTAGAAAAAGTCAAAAATATTTTTCTTCAAAATAAATAAAAATTGGAATTTAAATTTTTCAAAAATATCACCTTTATTCTATTTAAAGTCTCAAATTGTTAAATCTCAATTGCACTAAGCCAAAATTGACCGAAGATGGAAATTGAAAGAAAATTGACGACTTAACGAATAAGTGTGGAGATTGATCAAACCCGGTGAGATTTTGAGCCTTTCACTTTTTTATGAGTTTGTAAATCAATCCGAGTTTATGATTAACTCAAAGTTCTTTTCAGTGTTTTAATAAGTCGTTGATGATCTCAATCCTTTGTTTTGATCGGTTATGGGAAATGTATGAAATGTTATCTCGAAATTCGTGCTAAATATATCTCTAAACTTAATTAATCTCGAGATGCATATGGTAATGTGATTAGCAATTTGGACAATGAAGTAGGCCCTCGTTTGTTACCCAAAAATATTGGCCATAAAAAGATGTGAAAAATTATCCCTTTGCAACCCAAGTTGAGCCAAATAAAATTTATCTTTTCGTTTGATAACCCGGAAAACCCAAATAGCCTGAAATTGTGAAAATCGAATATTCATCAAGTAAGTCCAAATTGTGTAATAAAAAGGAGCCAAAGAAAAAAAAATAGTGAAAAAAAATGAAAAAAAAAGAGAGAAAAATGAGCAAATGCCCGAAAAAGCACTAATGGACGTCATAAGGACATTTTCCAATTCCAAACATTCCGTCAACTTCCATTTTTACCCTTTACACCTTTTAACCCCAAAAAGTCCTAACTGAGTTCGAATGGCGAAATTAATTACCGCATGGAGAGCTAAGACATGAAAAGATAATATGAGAGATTAAATGGTGTGAACTAGAGGTGATGTTCCCGTTTCCTAATAACTGTATGCCGATGATGAGATCTTTTCACCATATATTTCCTTCTTTTCAATTTTGTATGCATGAATTTGTGTCCATTATATTTAATCTTTATATAATGCATACTGAGAGAAAATAACCACAATCCGAGTGATTCGTTTGTGAGTGCAATCCGTAAGAATTTGAATCAAAACGAATTTTCGAAAAGTAACGTAATGCTCAATCGGTGGAAATTTGAGGTTTAATTTTTGACTTTGCACACACACACACTACGGTTTGAGACAGTTGAATATGAATTTATGGTGAGTATTTTTCGAAAATTTTAAATTGTACAATTTTTAAGTAATAGTGGATAATCTTTGGCATTTGTCATACCTCTTCACATAATTTTCAGTATCCTTGGCCGAGGTTAGCCACCAGTATCCCTACGTAATAATCCTTTTGGCCAAAGGTCTTCCTCCTATGTGACTGGAGTAAGAACCCTCATGTAACTCTCGTAAGACGCGGGGAACTTCTGTGGAATGGACACATCTGAGGAGATGTAGTAGAAATCCTTTCTTATATATGACGTCTCCTACAATTGAGAACTTGGCAGCTCTGTACCTTAGTTTCCTCCTCTCTAGCTTTGATTATGGATGTTCTCCCTCTGTGATATATCTAATAAGGGGATCCATCCATGAGTCCCCTAGGTTCAAATTGAGGCAGGGGTTACTAACCTCTTCTTCTTTAATGGTCGCCTTGGGTAAGATCTCGACTGGAACTGTCCTTCTAATGTCTATCCTTGTTGCTAAAGCCAGCCCTGCTAATGCATCTACGTGGCTGTCATTCTGTCGAGGTATTCTCTTCATCTTTACCTCTTCGAAACCTTCTAGTATCATTCTTACCCTCTTCAGGTATTTTTCCATCCTTTCATCCTTGGTCTCATAAACTCCCAACACTTGGTTAACAACTAACCTCGAGTCACTATGAAGTAGGAGTCGTCTTACCCTAAGGGTCTTTGCCAAGGAGAGGCCTTCTATCATGTCCTCATATTTTGACTCATTGTTTGATGCCTTGAAGTTAAACCTTAGGGCGTATTCAACGTTGGTACCATATGGAGCTGAAAGTATTAGCCCTGCACCGCTTCCACTTTTGCAAGAAAACTCGTCGATAAAGAGGTTCCAGATATCTTTATCTGATGCGAAGCTACCTTCTAACATGATTCCGTGCTTGAAGAGGTACCGGTCTTCCTCATTCTCGACTACTCCATTTTCTGTCTCTCTTGGATAAAACCTCTTTCAGGTCTCGAAAGACGTTGTTGTTTGATCTCTCTGTAATCTCTAGGTTATTATCAACCTCGGTCTCTTCCCATATGAACTAAACAACAAAATCTACAAGTGCTTGCCTTTTAATGGCCACCCTGGGTTGGTAAGTAAGGTCATACTCTCCCAACTCAATGGCCCACGCCATTAATCTACCTGACTTCTCGGGTTTGTGGAGGACCTGTCTTAGTGGGGAGTCAGTGAGGATGACCATAGAATGAGCTTGAAAGTAGGGCTTCATCTTCCTAGAAGCATGTATCAAGGCATAGGCCAACTTTTCAATTTAAGGATAATTCTGTTCAGACCCTTGAAGAGCCTTACTGTTGAAGTATACAGGCTTTTGGACCCCAACACCTTTTCGTACTATTGCTGCACTTATAGCTGACTCAGAGACTGCTAGATAAACATATAACTTCTCCCCCACAATGGGTCGAGATAGGAGCAAGGGAGATTCGAGGTAAGACTTGAGTTGGTTAAAAGCCTCCTCACACTCTTTTTCCCATTTAAAGGCCTTTCTAAGAACCTTAAAGAATGGAAGACACTTGTCCGTCGCTCTGGAAATAAATCTATTGAGTGCAGCTACTCTCCCAGTGAGCCTCTGCACATCCTTGATATTTCTCAGTGTCTTCATGTCGAGCAAAGCCATGATTTTCTCAGGGTTTTCCTCTATTCCCCTCTAATTGACAATGAATCCAAAAAAATTCCTAGCTCTTACCCCGAAGACACACTTCACGGGATTGAGTTTTATTATATACAAGTCCATGGTATCGAAGGTCTTTTCTAGGTCTGCAGGCCTTTAAGCTCTTTGTCAACATATCGTCCACATACACTTCCATAGTCTTGCCTATTTCATCTTCAAACATCTTATTCACAAGATGTTGATACGTTACCCCTGCATTTTTTTAATCCGAAGGGCATAATCTTGTAGCAACATGTCCCCTTATCAGTTATAAAGGTTGTTTTCACTGAGTTTTTAGCGTCCATAAAGATTTGATGGTAGCCTGAATACGCATCCATGAAGCTCATGAGCTCATGCCCTGCAGTGGCATCTACCATCTGATCGATTCGAGGTAAGGGATAGCTGTCTTTTGGGCAAGACTTGTTCAGGTCGGTAAAATCTATGCACATCCTCCATTTTTCGTTGGCTTTGGGCACAATGACTGTGTTTGATAGCCACTCTAGGTATATGACTTCCCTGATAAACTCAACCTCTTCTAACTTTCTGACTTCTTCCTGGATGACGTCATACTTTTTCCTAGAGTATACTCTTCGTCTTTGTTTGATTGTCTTAGCATCCTTAGTCACGTTGAGTTTATGGCATATAACCTCAGGGTCAATGCCAGGTATGTCCGCGTGGCTCCAAGGGAAGACACTCTGCCTCTTTCTTAAGAAACTTATCAGCTCTTCCTTGATCTCCGCTTTTAAGGCTTTGCCGACCTGGATGATTTTTTCTAATTTTTCCTCATTGCGGACGATGGATTCTACCTCTTCTGCGGCCTCTCCTTTCATCAACTTCATTTCATCTCTAGGGTCAAGTGTATCAATGTTATATGTGGTAGTTGCTCTCTTATAGGCCTCTCTCTCTTCGACTGAGTTGAAGTAGCATTCTCGTGTTATGGTCTGGTTACCTTGTACTTCCCCTACCCCATATGGAGTCGGGAATTTTAGCATCTGGTGGATCATCGATGGCACGACCTCAAACTCCTTAAGGGCTACTCTTCCTATGATGAGGTTATAGGACGAGAAGACATTTTTGTCCATAACGAAAAAATTGATCTTTTGGGTTAACCTCTTAGGCCACTTATCGCCCATTCGCACGTCCCTCTCATACATGCCCAACGGATGGACCTTTTCACCGCTGAAGACCAATAACGGATGATGATAGGGTACCAACCTAGCTCTGCTAAGGCCTAGGCTTTTGAAGCAGGGCCAGAACATCACATCTGCTAAACTTCCTCCATCTATAAGAATTCTCTGTACCTCGCATCCATGCACTCTGGTTGTGATTACCAAAGGGTCATCATGTGGAGCTAGGATGCCTTTAAAGTCGAGCTGGGAGAACCCAACCATAAGAGTGTCCATATACACCTTCTTTCTCTTCTGCTTGGTTTTGAAAGATGTTATATTTACCACTTCAAGTTTGGCCACTGACTTGGCCTCTGCCATATGAGACTTTCAATCTGCCACTTCAGAACCACCCCTTACGAGTCATACCAACCCTCTTCACTGGTGCATTGTCATCTTTTGGTGGGAGGTCTGGATCATCTATATCATCACCACCCGAGTCATCGTCTCTTCTTGCTAGGGTATTGTCATGACAGTTATCGCTTCTCTTCTTTTTAGGATCATCTCTTACCCTTTTAGGAGACTTGCCATCAACATATTCCCTCAACTTTTTGGATTTTAATATCTTCTTAATCTCATCCTTTAAGGCGAAGTACTTGTCTATAACATGGCCATGGTCTTGGTGGAACTCGCACCACAAGTTATGGTTCCTCTTATGTGGAGGAGCCTTCAGCTTCTCTGGCCATCTCAGAGACCGATAATTCTTGATCTCATTAAGGATGTGTTCACAGCTTACAGTTAGAGGGGTATAACGTGCAAACTTGTCATAAGTTGACCTCTTCTTTCTTTAGAACTTCCCGCTGCCACTGCTGCTCTCATCCCCATACTTTGCGGCCATGGACTCTTCAGTGTTCATGACCTTACCTGCACTTGCCAACAACTCTGCCATGGACTTGGGAAGGTCTTCTGCGAGCTTCCATAATAACTTCCCTCTCCGGAGACCTCATGTGAGAGCGGTCATAGCTATATTCTCTTCGTAATCTTCCACCTCCAGTTTTTCCTTATTGAATCTAGCAATGTAGTCTCTTAGATTTTCATTTTTTCCTTGCTTGACATACAACAGATGGGGGGTCTTCTTTTGAGGTCTTACCCCAAAATAGAAATTATGAATGAACCGTTTAGCCAAGCACTTAAAGTTCTCTATTGAGTTCTTCGGAAGAGAGGTAAACCAGATATGTGCATATCTCGTCAAAGTCCTGGAGAATGCTCGACATTTCATCTCATTTGGTATTGAGTAAATGTCTATCATAGACTGGTACATCTCAATATGATGTACAGGTTTGGTACTACCATCATACTTGGGGTACACCGTAGGTGGCTTAAACTTGGAAGGGGTTGGTAAGCTCACTATCTTAGTCATGAACGAAGATCCCTCTGAGAAACCTTTTTGCAGTAGGTCATGGATTTTGATGAGGTCTCCTATCTTTTCCTCGAGGCATTGGATAGAGTCATTCCATGGCCTTGCAATGTCGGCCTAGCCGAGGTTATCCCCAACCACCTCCAAGGGGTGGACTGAGGGTTCCCCAGCTGCAGCACAACATCGGTTGTTGACCTCTTCCTAGTATCTATCTCGTCCTATGTGGGGTCGGCCTTGATGGGGCTGACGTTGCCCATCTTCCCTTTGTGAGATGGATACACTTCTCGACCTGGATAACCTTTGTCTTAGGTCATTTATTGGGCCGAGCCTTTTGAAGGCCGACCCTCTACTCAATCGGTCAAAAGCTGATCCTCTTTATTGGGCTTCTTCACCTCTTCTGCTCCCATAACTTTGGCTCTGCTGGATAGGTCGAACTATATTATTTGAAACCTCATACGACTCCCAACAATCTTCTGGAACATCTTCCACCTCCAAATCGTTATACCTATCCTCCGGGTAAGGGTTTCCTTACCTTCCTAGGCGTAAATGTCTAGGGTCAACAATGTCCCTCCTTCGTTGGGGCATAGGTTGGTCTTTTCGTGGTGCCTGGGGTGGTCCCTTGGCTTCAGGATGGGGCTGAACAGCCTCTAGAGTAATCATCTCCGGTGAGACTCCGAGTGGTCTCATCATATTTTGACTGAGTTGTGCGAACTGCTCCTTCATTGCTTGTTGAGTTATAGCCAAAGACCTCAAGGCTGCCGCCACCTTCTCCATTTTGGATTGAGGCGGTGCCTAGATGGAACTAAGTCCTCCAGCATTAGGGGGGGAAGAGATAGTGGTAATTCCAGTGCCATACCTTAACACTAAAGAGCTGGTGTAGTAAATGAGCTTAATACCTTAAAGGACCTCTTTCGATGGTGAAACACCTCCACGCATGGGGTAAGGCCTGGTTCACCACCAGAGTCTCTGGTGAGGTTAAGCAGAAAAAGAAGAAGAGACAACTTCTCATTCCCACAGACGGTGATAAAATGATGATGCTGGAAATAGCACCACCAGTCAAGGTGTTCGTAAGCTCAAATTAGTGATAACAATGGCAGCACAAGAGATTGAGATGAGGCAAAGAGGATGGACACCAACATATAAGTGGTTTATCCAATTAGGCCTACGTCCACTGTGTAAGTGAGTAAGTAAGGTCCCTAGAATAAGGCATTAATGGCCATGGATACAATCTCTCTAGCTTACTCTCTCTACTGTGTAAAATGATAGAGTTTCAGCTGGGGTTGTAATTTTCGAATCCTCCTCCATATAGGACAAGACAAGTATATATAGTATGTGGGGGTTGTAATGCACCCCCTATGCATGCCATGAGCATGTGTGTGATGATCTAGCCAATTCGATGAAGACATCTGTCACTGTCATATGTAGAGAATGATGATGAAATATTCCCCCACGTGAGGGGAACGATTCGGTTATAACTGATTTATCACACGTTTTCCCAGCTATGCATGTGCGTATGAATGCTCAAATATCCTCGAACGATACCAACCTCGGCCTGGAAGACTGCGAGGTTGGTGAAGTCTGGAAGCTGAGCAATCCGAGGCTACTCATGATGGTCTCGGCCCAGTAGGTAGACCGAGATAAGACAAACAGAGTTATACCATCGGCTTGGGACGGGGTTATGCAGGAGTACTTGGAATGTCGTTTGATTCCCATCTGAGACTGATTATGATAAATTGAGTAGTCTCTGCTTCCTCGGCTTATACTCAGTCGAGGTTGCTATAGGGGTTAATATGCAATGTCGGCTCCGGACGACCTGAAGAATAACCGTTCCCATGGATCAAGAAGACCTCAATTATTGTCTGAAAGTAAGGCAACTAATAACCTTGGTCATGGTCGACCTTTCTTAGGACGAGACCACTGGTTGACAATCTGGAGCCCTTCTAACCTCGACCATCTCCCTGGCCGAGGTTGGTGTCTCTGAGCTGTTGGGTACATATAGGGAACAACAGTACACATACCCATGGATCATGCACATACCTATGCTCCCATGGTCAGCTAACTTATCAACTCACAAATAAGTCATTCACATTCCTATGTCCTTAAGGTACCTATCTAAATCCCCCCGAAGGCACACAGAGATAAGATAGTCCTTTCCCAAAGATCAACCTCCTATGATAGCAAGTATGTATGTCATACACATAATAATCCATATACTAAGTATTCACATAACTTAGGTAATAATCATATTAATATAGATGTATTCCATCCCTATATCATAAGTCTCACACGTATAATAATATCATCCCAATTATTCTACACAATAGGTTTAGTGCGATAATTCTCGTTGTATAATTTCGAGTACATACCGTATCCCAAAAAGGTTACTAAGTCTCCACTTGTCCCTAATATGAATTCAATAATTTAAGGTCCCTATTTCTGTCTCTAACCTTAAGTTATCACTTATACAAATTGGATTCATGTCCTCGCAACTTCTAATAGTAACTCACTCGTCGGTCATTCATAAGTTTAACCCTAAGTCACAAATCAATTCTAACATGTTTCGGGCTTCAAATACACCATTACTGGTCTTCCCTAAGCCTAAATATACTCACATAGTCCCCACCAATAACTTTCAAGAGTCGGAATTAATTAAATCCTAAAAGGGAAAATTATCACAATTGCAGGGGGAGTTGATTGATCGAATCAAGTATGTCGATCCAGTCGATCGATCGACCTATGAATGTCGATCGATCGATCGAACAGTTACAACCCAGATTTTCTGTGTTTTTATCCCTAGTTTTATCTCCAATTTTCATTACATGATCCCAATTTCTAAAGTAAATGTACCAAATGTTATATTAACCTAAAATCAAGGTTTCTAACGTTCCAGAATCATCAAATCATCACAAGAACTGCATATAAATCGATATATTTATCAAAGTATCATGTTTAACCCTAGTGTAGTTTCTTTCAATTCAAGATAACCAAATACTCAATTTTAATCAATAATTTCTATCACTAAGGTTCTGATTTAAGTCTCTATTATTTCCAGAATTTAACTACATGCACAACCTACCCATAATCAGATTTAATTCTCCCAATCTATGAAATTTTCAATTTTCCAAATCTAGTCTCCAATTCTAAACTACATGGATAATATATTTGTTGAATCATAACAAGTTAAATCACTAGCCTGGAAAATAGAGGTTATGATCCTTTGGAGCAGATGGTATGGGAGTGATCCTCTCTTCCCAATGTAATCGGTGGTGGTGATGGTGGGGCAAAAGGGTCCAAGGATGGTGGTTCTTCTTTGGAAACTTCCTTATCTTCCTCTCTAATGGCCATTTGTCATTTTTGGTTGTGAAAAAACTAGGAACCCTAAGTGTTGGCTGATATACTCAGTCTAAAATTCGTGTGTTACTATTCCTCAAAAAGTCAAAATAACTAAAATACCCTCTCGGGTTGCCAGTTAGGCCTAAAATGCCTCGGGACACAAACTAAACCCTCGGCTAGTGTTTTCTGACTATCTCACCCCTTTCGGACACGTTGGCACACTCATAATGACTGACACGCGCGTCCAGACATTATTTCCAAAATTGCCGTATTTATAACTCACGACAATATTAATAAATTCAATAATCATATATTACTGTATTCACTCAGTAATATTAAACATTATTATCATAATCAAATAATAACTCTCGTCTCACTAGTATTTAAATCTGGATTAATTTCCAATTGTTTAACTCATTTAATTCAATTAATCCCAAAAATAAAATCACTAAAAATACGGGGTATTACAGGTTAGAAACCTCATAACACAAAGGAAAGACATTAGATAGAGAAAAGAGATTATTCTCAAAGCTTAAGGAAGAATTGGTGAAGGATTCAAAGCGTTCTTGCACTACAAACTAGTTGGGAAGGAAGATTGGAGGAGAAAGACAATCAATCACCAACAACAATCACAAAATTAGATGATCTCTGAATAAGGGGAGTGGTTATTTGCAAATTATTTTGAGTTATAATATCCATGCGTAAGATTTATGAATAATCTATTTTAATTATTATTCTTAGAGAAAAATAATTGATTAATTGCATGTTTGGGTAGAAATAACATGTAGTTAGAATTATATTTGTAGAGGATTGAAGATCAGAGGAATCATGATTGTTAATACGAATTAAAATCTGGGTTTATGATTTAAAATATGGGACGAACATATTTTTAAGGTTCTTGAATAATTAGAGGATTGGTATTATTCTGGGCTTAATTCGTGAATATTTATGATGTTTAAATCGTTGGGGAAATAATCCTATAGTATGTAGGAATGGTTAGAAATTATTGGCTTCAAGTTTGGTGTGTTATCATTTAAGTTATATAATTGGTAATGGTGAGAAAAAGCATGAAGAAGACGAACTGCACCTGCACTTGCTCGATCGATCGATGGTCCTGGTCGATCGATCGGCCCATTCTGATTCTGGGTTCTTTTGTTCATTGAATTCTATTCGTTTTCCAATGATTATAGGAAACCTTAGGGATGATGTTGTACCTATTTAGGGACTTAAAAAGTACCAGTAGGTGTATAGTGGAGGTATGTTATATTTATAGTGTGCAAGATTGTAAGTGATGGACCGACGAGGATAAACCGATCGAGTAGTATATCGAAAATTTGGTATTTGAGTTACGAAGAGAGTAAATGTAATCCATAGGGTTATATTAGTAGGTTAGAGATAGCTTAACTACTAAAATGAATAGAGGGGTAGCTAGGGCCCTTAGAGTTGTGTGAATACTCAATTAAAATTATGATAGTGAGATAAATCGTAAATAAATAAGTACAGTGAATATTAAAGAGAAAATATTACATACGAACACTATTATTAGGTTGTGTGTATGCCTATTGAATTATATAGATACTTAGGTGGTGAGAATACCTAAAGTATAATTGCCTATATTAGGGTCGAGGTAGGATTCCGAACTAATATATGGAAATAGTAAGTTGGGGTTGTGACGAAAGAGTTCCGAACCAATCTATGTATAAATTTCATTAGTGGGGCCGAGGTGATTATTCCGAACCACTTTATGAAATGAATTTTGGGTCGAGGTGACATTCCGAACCAAACTCTTACCTGGTGTCGATGGACCATTCCGAACCAAGACTCCTTGATGTGTGTTAAGAGGACATATTAGTAATAAATGAGTTTATAAGTATATGTTGTGTGTGAAATATATACTGTATTAATAATATACTTGTACGATTTAGTAGATAATGAGATACCGCGGTTACATCTAAAAGAAAATTAAGTAGGAAGACTTAATTATAAAATGGTGAAAGATAACAAGGCGTGAACAGTTATCTAAGTATATAAATCATGAGATATAGTTACTATTATATACTAAGTGGGTGAAATGGAAACTTAGTAGCATATATGAGTTTAGTTGGATACCATAGTTCAATTGGCTTGAGTAGTATAACTAGGTGGACTGGGTACGGGACGTTAGGGGTGCATAATAGATGAGGGGTGAGGTAGCTCAAGAGAGTGTACGCGAAATCTTAACATGTGTAACCAATAACTCATCTTATTGTGATAATCACTTGCAAAAATATTTTCAAAACATTTTGAGGACTAACTCTTGCTATTAAAATATTTTTAAAACCTTTTAGGTGTCCAGTCACAGGGATCCCAGACTTGAAAATTCTGTCCAGGGACTCGTAGTTGCAGCTTTGTGGAGGCTGATAGAACTTTGCATAGACGCTTTATCCATTAAGATCTAGTGTAGGATCTCATTATAGTATTCTCTATTGGGACATGTTGTTCACAGTTTTTATTTCAGATTTCAATTTTGGATTATGTGGATTTTATTTAGCAGTTCTAGATTTTTAGCCGTATGTTGACTCGGCCATATTTTATCCTTTATATATTGCTACATGGTTTGATTCATAGTTTATTATGAATGGTTATCTATTACTTTTGCATGAGTATTTATGTCTTCGTTTAATGAAAGATAAAATTTGGCACTTGTCTAATTTCACTTAGTAATTAAAAAGTTTTTCGACAGTGATGATAAGAATGAACTAACTGAGAAACCTATTTTAATTTAATTTAGGACTGATCACCCAGGATTTATATAGGCAGGGTGTCACATTAATTTATAACATCCTCACATTCTTGACCTCAAAATGCGACACAAAATAATCCAAAATATTAATCCTCAATTCACCAAATTAATAAATTCCTCGAATTTAAAATTTATCAAATCGTGAATTTAATTCCTCAAAAATACAATAAATTCCTTTTCTTCCAAAATATTATTTAAGTAAAGGTCCTTGAATTTACGGGGTGTTACATACTTCCCCCTTGTAACGAAATTTTGTCCTCAAAATTCGGATGAGCCTAGTACTCCAAGTCTCAACTAGCCCCGTAATCACTTACCCTTACCATTGCTACACAAAGTTATTAAGCGAATGTAATTAACCAGAGTGCCCATACACTCTGTACCCGGGCTTAACCGCACTAAATGAAACATGGCAATTATTAGCCCTTAATCAGTAATATAACTTCAATCCCACAGTTATAATATTTCAAATACCCTCCTCTCGCCATGAAAGTATACATATCCACCCTTATGTAAAAAAACAACTCATACTACCGCGCCCTTACTGTCACTAGTTTCCTTGTGCGAAAAATAAAACCCGAGCTATATCTTCCCGCTCAACAATAAGTCCACCCACTCGAAATCACACAAAAAATGTCCCTACTCCCCATGATTTCAATTTAACAATAATAGTACATTAACATGCAACACATTTTAACATACATTACCGTATATATACGCTAGACCCTATCTCAGGTAAAACCTAGTAATGATAATTCATACCCTGGTACCGCGAACACCCAGTCTTACAATAGCTATCCACTATAGCCCCTAACTATAACTACATAGTTGAAACTTGGGAAAAAACATCCACACTGCTCCCATAATCCTTATAAGTAGAAATCTCTCATATAATGCTTATATCCTCTTAGTATAACCCCCCACTCGCACGTGGTTAACACTAAAGAACCCCGTTATCCCACGGTACTAATATATATATATATATATATATATATATATATATATATTATGTCTATTACGGCCAACACATCCATTGATATCTGTTTCACTCACGAATGCTAGTGATAGAAAATCGTAGGTTATGACACACTCACTGTCACTTCCAAACACACCCATGCTTAATCATTTCATAATTTGGGGGTCAACTTATTTCCATTCCTCCGGAACATAACCAAAATCATTGCCTTTGCGTCTTCTCCTCAAATCTGCTAAGTATCTGCACAGTAGAGGCTCTGGTTCCTATGTCTCGTGAATAATTGCACAAACCTTCGATCATCATTTACGTAACACATATTTGTCTAAATTTCGGCCCCCGTAATCTCGGCGTGGCTATAACCTTCAAATATTTTTGATGAACTTACTCGTTACCATTTAATTCTCCCCGATATTACCCCACTATTGATCATCATTTATACACACAAATATTTATATATCATATATATACTATACATCATCGTATATATAAATCTAGGCTATCGGTGTACTATGTCCATACACAACTCCAAAACATGCAAGTCTATGGTCCGACTTCATTTCAATTAATTATACATTAATTAATTTTCATTATTTAGGTGTCACCCTACCAATTATACACGGACTCTCTCTTTCTCGGTCCGAAATTCAATATTTCCAACCCATCGTTCAATTTCATTCAATTAAGTCTACCCACTTAATTAATAAGGTTGCAATTCACTAAATCATGGATCTTAAATCTTCAAATTCATTAATCCTCTAATCAATTTAAGGGTAAGTACTCACAAATTAAACCCTAAAGCATACTCAAATTTCATAAATCAATTGAAGCAGAAACTGTGAATCTCCAACAAATAATAAGTCTAAATTAGGGGAAACTAGAAATCTGACAGACTTAGCATGTCAATCAAACGACAAGCCCTATCGTTCGAACGACAGTGACTCTCGTTTGAACGAGATACTAGGTTGTTCGAACGACCCTGATATCATCTTCTTCTCTCTCTTCTGCCCAGAAACCTAGTCCACCATTAACATATTTTAAACCTTTATTCTCTACAGATTTCTTCATCAAAACGTCCCCAGATTCATCCTAAATCCATACTTGTATCATATTCAATCTAACCCTAATAATTTCATCAATTAGAACATCAAATTCTTCAAATCTTAACACCTCTACAGATTTATAACTTCAAATCAAAGAAATCCCCAATTTCTAATGAACACAAACCCTAACATATTAATTGATTCTCACCTCCTTTAATATGAATAGGTAAATCAAGGATCTCATCTTGTTCTTGAAGCAATCTCCCAAGATCCCCAAATTCTCATCTATGGGTTCTCCTCTTAAGCTCTCTCTAATTTTGGTCTTCTAAAATGACTCGCCTTACCCTTTCACCATTAGGGTTAAAAACTCAATTCCCGTTTTTGGGCCTCCAAATTCTTGACCTCAAAATGCGACACACAATAATCAAAAATATTAAACGTCAATTCGCCAAATTAATAAATTCCTCGAATTTAAAATTTCTCAAATCATGAATTTAATTCCTCAAAATACAATAAATTCCTTTTCTCCCAAAACATTATTTAATTAAAGGTCCTTGAATTTACAGGGTGTTACAGTAAGTCCACTTAATCACCAGATTTTGTTTATTCTTCTTATTCGGATTCTTTTGCTTCATTTTTATCCTCTGTTCACTGCCTCTCTGAGCCTTTATCTTATAAAGAGGCAGCTCTTGAGCCTCTTTGGCAGCAGGCTATGATTGAGGAACTCTCTACTTTGCATCAGACAGATACTTGAATTTTGGTCCCCTTACCTACTGGTAAGCGGGCAATTGGATCTCGTTGGGTATATAAAATCAAAACCAAGTCAGATGGGTCAATTGAGTGGTACAAAGAAAGATTAGTTGCTCGAGGTTTTTCTCAACAATATGGCATGGATTATGATGAGACCTTTGCTCATGTTGCAAGATTGACTACTATTCGTATTCTTATTGTTATTGCATCCGTCCATGAGTGGAATATATCGCAAATGGATGTCAAAAATGCGTTCTTTAACGGCGATCTTCATGAGGAGGCTTATATGACTCGTCCTTCGGATGTTCCACATGGTCCTAGTGAAGTTTGTAGGCTTAAGAAAGCCTTATATGATCTCAAACAGGTACCACGAGCTTGGTTTGAGAAGTTTTCTACCGTGATTACCTCTCTTGGGTTCATTCCAAGTGAGCATGATTCAACTCTCTTTATTAGGTGCACCACGAGTGGTCGTATTCTGGTCTCTTTGTATGTTGATGATATGATTATTACTGGGGATGATGTTGATGGAATTACAGCATTGAAGTCTGAATTATCTTGTTGTTTTGAAATGAAGGATTTGGTCCCCTACATTACTTTTTGGGTATTGAGGTAGCTCATTCTCCAAAGGGTTATCTTCTCTCACAATCTAAGTACATCGGGGACATTCTTGAGCGTTCTCGCCTCACAGATACTAAGATTGTTGATACCCCTACGGAGCTTAATGTTCATCTTTCCCCGTATGATGGTGTACTTTTGCGTGATCCTACCTTATATCGCAATATTCTGGGCAACTTAGTTTATCTTATTATTACTCATCTAGATATAACTCATGTGGTCCTATTGTTAGTCAGTTAGTTACTGCTCCTACTACAGTTCATTGGGTAGTTGTTCATCGTATATTGCGATACTTGAGAGGCACTCGATTTCAGAGACTTTTACTTCCTTCATCTTCTTCTTTGGAGCTGCGTGCATGCTCTGATGCTGATTGGGCCGGTGATCCTACGGATCGCAAGTCAGTTACTGGATTTTATGTATTTGGGTGATTCTCTTGTTTCTTGGAAGAACAAAAAGCAAGTTGTTGTTTATGTGTCTTACACGGAAGCCAAGTATCGTGCTATGACATCTACTACTCGCGAGGTTATTTGGCTACGTCGGTTACTTGTAGATATGTGTGTCTCTCTTTCTCAACCCACTCCTATGTACTGTGGTAATAAGAGTGCTATTCAGATTGCTCACAATTTGGTTTTTCATGAGAGGATTAATCACATCGAGATTGATTGTCATATCACTCGTCATCATCTTACGCATGGCGCCATCACTTTGCCTTTTGTTTCTTCTTTCGTACAAATAGCTGATTTATTTATGAACTTTCATCCAGTTCAGCGTTTTCATTTTTTGGTTGGCAAACTCTCAATGCTTCTCACTGCACCATCGTGAGTTTGAGGGGGGATATTAGAGTTTTATTTAGCATTAAGGGTACTTTAGTATTTTCCCTTTTTATTTTATTATTAGGTAGTTGTAATAGGACACATATGCTCTTTCCTTCTTTTCATTGGATTGTATTCTAGTTTATGTCAATATGAAACCCTAACCCCTCTTTTTTTCTTTTCCATTTGATTGCAGATCTTTGATATGTTATCGGGACGAACTGTTCTCTCTTCACTTTCAAACCCTTTTACAACTCAAGTAGTGTCTTTGAGAGCTAATTTTTCATTCACTAATTTATAATAGTGTGCAAATGACTGTACCACGTTAATCTCTATATACTATGAAATGCAAAACAAGACATTTATGAACATTTAAGACTCCTCCTCATTGAGAGTGTCCACGTATCACTCTATATTTTATTTATACTTCTAAAACGGAAGACTTCCAATTAAATATGGTGTTTAACTATGCAGCGACGTGGCACTCTTAATGCATTACGCTTCTCTCTCTAAATTAATACATCTCCCTCAAACCCTCCTCAATTGATTCCAAGCATCTTATCACTTTACCTCTTCATTTTTTCTGCACTCAAACCCATTTTCTCCTCTCACACTCGCTTTAATGCTCCAATCAAGTGATCCATTTAGCCCCTTTCACCTTACCTCTTGGTATACTTTTATATCTTTGCTTTTAAAATCAATATTTGAAATCGTTGTTTGCATGTGATCTCCAAAGGGGGAATAAAGAGTCCTGCCTCCAAGTGATTTTAGGTGTGAATAATTGTTGAAAAAATTTAGATGTATATGATTTTGTGTATAATATCTCAGTGATTGATCCTATTATTCTTTCTCTGTATTTGTGCAGAGTATGTCAAATGAGGACAAGCCTCAAATTAGGATATATTCAGTGTTTGTACGTCATATGGGAGTGTTTGCACTCAATGGATATGATTGTGCATAATACAGAAACTGTTATGGATGCTTAGTGGTATGATGCCAATACCGACTGTGAAAAGAATGTGAGTTTTTATTTTAGTACTTATTTTTAATGGCTATTTTCATTTAGACTAAAAAACGAGAGATTTTTTTGCTTTTTATTTGAGTTTGTTTGGTCTTTGGATTTGGGGTTTTTCACCAGAGGTTAGTTTGATTTATTGTTAATACTAAATTATATTCTTTTACTTTTGTTTGTTGCTTTAAGATAAATAAATAACGAGTCTCAGAATGTGGACATCGCAGAAGATGTTGTGTTACTATTTAGAATAATAAGAATGTTAATACTTTATAAAGGTAAAAAGCATAGGCATATGAACTGTCTTTTGGCTTTTCAATTTTGTAGATTCAACAGTGACAAATTGAAAATATGGATTAAAGAGGAACCCAACCTTTGTGTGAAACTTAAAATACTTCTCCACCTTTTATTCACTATTCACTACATTGTTCATAAATCACATGAAAGAGATAAGTCCTAGAAACATGGAACACTCCCAACTAGACATCACCACTTAAGCTATTATACAGGACATAACTAACAAATTAGACTGGAAAAGCAATGGACATAAGTTTTTGAAAAACTATGAACTATAACAAAAAAGGATGGGATCCTAATTTTGGAATGATCTTTATTTTTGAAACAGTGAGTCTTCTTTAGATACCTAACATTGTATTAATATTTATTATTTATTATTTACAATATTGTTGTTTGGAAACACCGTAATGTGACACTATACATCACAAGTACCGGTCTTATTTTTTACCTAATTACACGAGCATAGTTGAAAAAAATGTTAAACGACTCAAATAATATTTTTTATTATATATATATATATATATATATATATATATATATATATATATAGTTTCTTCTCTTCAGTTTTCAATCTTCTTCGTCCTCTTTTATCGAGAGTTGTGTTGGAAAATTTGAGAGATATTTTGTTCCCTACGTTTCGCACATGGCGTTTCGATCGCGCATCGCGCGGGCTTACAACCAGTCTCCTTATAAAATAGAGTGCGTTGGTAAGTGCACCAGCCTCAAATAGTAAGTGGGTCCCATTTAAATTTCTCTTCAAAGTTTACCCATTTCAATGTGGTCACGCTCAAAATTCCATCAAGTGTTAGTTATTAGAGTGATTCTACACGTACAGAGGAATCTGTACAGAATCGTCTGTACAGACTGACGTGTCGCGTCTGTATTGGTCCGTGTCTGGATCCACTCAAGACACGAACCAATACAAACGCGACACGTCAGTCTGTACAGACGATTCTGTACAGATTCCTCTGTACAAATAGAATTTTTGTAGTTATTATCCCTTGTTTGGGGGCCAATTTTTTCCCTTTCGTTCTTAATAAAATTCAGTTACTTTTCCTTTACATACAAAAAAAGGGTCTGATGTGGCTCAAATCCGGCCAGGACAGTTTTACATTCTTTTGTGGTTGAAATGATAGGAGGGTTACCTTTGCCCATCTTATCTTTGTAAACAAATATAACTCTGTCTGGGTATTTATTTTCAATGTAAAATCAAGTATATATTTTTTTATCAGAATCTTTCAAATTTCGCACATGTTCTCATGGATAAAACAATATCCATGTATTTTCAATCCAAAGACATTAAGTTATTGGGCTCACTAACCAAGCAATTATTTGGTAGGTGAAATAAACAACATATGATGGAAAGTGCTCGTACAAGTAGACGACTCCACTATAAATGGACGACCTTGGAAGTAGCCTTGGAGAAAAACAAAATACTGCTCAGTTAAAATGAAGGGCACACTCAGCTGTGCAATGGCGATATTTGAGAGAAACAAGCCTTCAATTACAATGCTTTTTGTGCAGGTAATTTATGCTGGCATGGCTTTATTCTCCAAGGCAGCCATAGCTAAAGGAATGAACCCTTATGTGTTTGTTGTGTATCGGCAAGCTTTTGCCACACTTGTCATTACTCCATTTGCTTTCTTCCTTGAAAGGTATATTACTCAAAATACAATTCTCTTATTCTCAATCATTTTTCTTGGCCTCTCTCAACTTACTATTATTTTCCTCTTCAATTGTTCAGAAAAATAGTTGCTCACTTATCTTACAACTTACTGGGGAAGATCTTCTTAATTTCTTTATTCGGGTGAGTGGTTAAAAGGCAAAAAATCTGTGGACGAGGTTTTAGCGGCCTATTTATTTTCACACTGCATGATTTTTCAAGTGGCAGAAATATTCTCAAGTAAGAATAAGAATTGTAGCGGCGAAACGGAATTCTATTCCACTGGAGATTATAAAGGGCTTTTTAGGTTTTGACCCTCAAAGTTTTGGGTATTTGTGTGTGACACATTTTAGGGAGTCATAAATATTGAGAACAGCGTTACAAAAAAAAAAAAATTATGGTGCCAAACCAATTTGAAAAACATAGTCAAAGTCACTATACTCGTGACAGATAGGGGTCTAAGCCTAAATAATCACTTGTTTTTAAAAGGAATTGATTTCATGATATTCAGATGTCAATAGACTTTTTAAAAAATTATTATAATGAGATTGATGTTTTGAAAAAGTGCAGGATAACATTGAGTTTAACTCTCTATTACTTTGCAATCAATTACACCTCTGCAACGTTTGCTGCCGCCACTACCAACACAATTCCCGCCATTACCTTCGTGATGGCTGTTCTTCTAAGGTATGGTTAAAAGAAAGTGTTTAAGTCGTATTTAAGATTTCTAATTGATAAACTAACATTTTTTAGTGAAAAATAACAAGTGGGGTTTTTGACTATTTTCAGGATGGAAAACTGTGACATAAACCAATGGAATGGAATTTTGAAGGTGATGGGTTCGGTTGTAGGTGTCTCTGGGGCTTTTGTGTTTGCATTGGTTAAGGGACCCCCTATAAAGTTCATAAACTGGTATCGAGCAAGTCATGATGAAATTTCAGGACATTCTGTAAGTTATAGCTCCAAACAGGACTGGGTAAAAGGCTCTGTTATCATGCTTTTAGCCAACACAGTATGGTCCTTGTGGCTTATTATGCAGGTTCTTATTTCTATTTTTCGTTTTCTTTCATTTTCCATGAGTAAACCACCTTTGAATTTCTTTCTACAATACCCTGTTTGTTTTATAATGGTTAAAGGCGCGTTTGGTTTTGTATTCAAAAAATTCGATTTAAACGTTATTTTTAAATACAGTTTTAAAATTCAGTTTGTTGTGTTTATAATTATTAGTGAACGTTTGATGAACTTGTGTTTAAATACAATTTTTTTAAAATTTGACAAAATTGACAGGCATGTATTATTGTATTATATATATATATATATATATATATATATATATATATTAGTGTGAGCCCATGCCGATGGCACAACGCTAAAGTTGTCCCATGGGCAAAAAAAAACTATATAAGGTATGTTGGAGAAGCTTTCATAGATACATATATGCATGCATGTATACATACATCATAAATTATATAAGGTATGTTGGAGGCATACATATATACATACATACATGCATATATACATAAATTATATAAGGTATGTTGGAGGCATACATATATACATACATACATGCATGCATGCATACATCATAAATTATAGAAGGTATGTTGGAGAGTTTAGCTATATATATATATATATATATATATAATGATATTGTATGTATAATTCACTATAAAATTATATACATACATTAACTGATAATATATTTTAATACATATGTACTATATGTATATTTTATATTATTTCATACATTAATAATACATATATAAAACTATACATAAGTATCATGTATCTATTAATAATATTATTTAACTTTATATTATTCCATACGTAATTTTGTATACATGTACATATATATTTTTATTTATAAGAATTACATACATATAAATGTATAATGTATATATATTATACATTCAGGTATAAATGCATTAAATTATTAAGAATGAATAATTTTGAGTTGAAAAATAAAAAACAGAAGTTATAAAACACTCTCAACCTGTTTTCTGAAAAACTTGATTATAACACATAAATATTATAATTCAGTGTTTAAAAATAGGTTACCAAACGCAGATTTTTATCAAAATTGTATTTAAAAACAGAAAATAAAATTATAATTGCAAACCAAACAGGCCCTAAACTTTCATAATTAAAGAAACCTTGACCAACAGAAACTCAACAAAATTTAAAACGTATAAAACTCTAATATTGAAAACAGTTGGGGAGCAAGAAAATTTGTAGGGGTGGAGCATAAAAAAGAATTCTTCCAACACACTTAACCATTTAAATATATTAATATTGAATACATATATTGTTTATAAAATCATTCCATAACCGAATATATATATACAGAAAGGATCTCATACATACCCAGTTTGCATACCCTCCGTGCGGACCATTTTTTTAAAATAGTAAAAAAAATAATTTCGGGCTGATTTTTTTTTTATAGTTTCTAAACATTTCAATAGGACCATAAAAAAAATTCAACTCAAAATGAATTTTTTTGCTATTTTAAAAAAATCGGTCAAACTTTGTTAGTTTTTAAGTTGTTAAAAACTGACAAAGTTTGACCGATTTTTTTAAAATAGCAAAAAAATTCATTTTGAGTTGAATTTTTTTTAATGGTCCTATTGAAATGTTTAGAAACTATAAAAAAAAATTACATCAAAAATATTTTTTTTACTATTTTATCAAAATTGGTCCGCGCTAGCGGTATGCAAACTGGGGTATGCATGAGAACCGCTCTCTCTCTCTCTCTCTCTCTCTCTCTCTCTCTCTCTCTATATATATATATATATATATATATATATATATATATATATATATATATATATATATATATATATATATATGGAGAGGTTCTCTAGTGGACCAAAAGAATGAACTTTTTAATGAACCTTAACAAAAGACACTTAATAACACATTAATTTTAATTCCTATAGTATAATTGATCTGCGCCAGCAGTACCCGAGACTCCACCTTCTAACCACTACCTATTTTTACCTATTTTTTACCTATTTTTTAAAAATAACAAAACACATTATTTTGAGTTGAATATTTTTACAGGGGTACATTAAAATTACATAAACCACAGAGAAAAAATATCAACTCAAGATTATTTTTATTACTATTTAAAAAAAAAAATATATGTCCATAGGTATGTTTGATGAAGTATGTTGTAGAGCCTGCCTAAAATTAGATATTAAGTTGCGGACCAATTTTAAAAATATATAAAAAAATATATTTTGGAGTTGTTTTTTTTACAAGATATTTAAATATTTCATGAATGCCCTATTAAAAGTTAGGTCAAAAGAATTTTTTTTACTATTTTAAAAAATTTGATCAAACATAAGTCAGTTTTTACATAACTTAAAAACTGACATATATTGACCGATATTTTTAAATTAGTAAAATTTCTAACTGTTTTTTTTTTTTGCAGAGTGTCAATTTAATGTTTAAATACCTTGTAAAATCACCCCAAAATATTATTTCAAAATGAGCACTACTACAGCGACCCAAAAACTCAACATAAATTTCAAACTTAATGATGTGGCATTGCCACATCATTAGTCCCATAATACCCTTTGTTTTTAGATGTATCCTAACAGCAAAAACAAAAATATTTATGTATTTATTTTATTACTCTATAAATTCATTTTTTCCATAAAATATAACTTTCAAGTTAAAAAACAAAACAGGCCAATTAAAAAACATAAATACACGCTATATATAAAAAAAATATATGTTGAAATTATATGTGTTCAAATACATCGTTATGTTAATTTTTTAGCTCATATACCAAATAATCTTTCAAAAAAAATTTAATTCATGTTTAGTCAAATTTTTTTTATTTTGTTCCAAAAAGTCACTCACCACATAAAAACAGTCAATGTGTGCCGCTGGCTCGGACTTTTAAAAATAAGAGAATATTGATTAAATGGGTGTTTGAAAGACTTTTTGAAACAAAATAAAAACGCTTGGATTAAATGTGTATTAAAAATGTTTGAGGAACTTTTTGATAATTGATCATTTATTTACTTAACACAAATCAATTAAAAAATTACACAATGCGATTGCCAATCTTTTATTTTTTAACTAACTTGATCACGACCCAGATAAAACACGACGTGACATGAAGTTATATTTTCTTCATGCCGCTAGCGCGGACCATTTTTCCTAAATAGTAAAAAAAATTAATTTCAAAATAGTAAAAAATGGTTCGTGGCAGCGTATAAAAAAAATCGACTCTATGCCACTTCGCGTTTTATTTGGGTCGCGATCGTGTTAGTTTAAAAATAAAGGATTCACAATCGCATTATGTAATTTTTTAATTGATTTGCGTTAAGTAAAAAAATTAACAAAATGATGTATTTTAACACACATAATTTCAACATAATTTTTTTTTACATATATTTCTGTTTTTTAATTTGACTGTTTTTTTTTAACTCAAAAATTATATTTCGAAAAAAAAATTTTATGGAGTGATAAAACAGACAAATAAAAAAATGTTTTGAGATAAATGAGTATTGTGTAATTAAAAGAAAAGGAAAATGATAGAGACGCGAAATCATTTTTTTTTACTTATCGCAATTCAATTAAAAAATTACATAATGCGAATATGAATCTTTTAACTTACAGGATCACGATCCAATAAAACACAATGTGGCATGAAGTCTAATTTTTTTTTTTCATACCGTTGGTGCGAATCATTTTCTACTATTTTAAAAATAATATTTTTACGATTTAAAAAAAAACGATCTACGTCAGCGGTTTGTATAGGCGGTAAGACTACCTATACATACCGCTGGCGCGGACCATTTTTTCTAATATGTTGGTTCGTGCCCGCAGTATGTATAGGTGGTCGGACCGCCTACACATACCGCTGGCGCGGACCGTTTTGTTTAAATCGTAAAATTATTATTTTTAAAACAGTAAAAAATGATCCGCGCCACCGATATGAAAAAAATACGACTCTATGTCACGTCGTATTTTTTTAGATCATGATCTTGTTTGTTAAAAAAATAAAAGATTCATAAATGTATTGTGTAATTTTTTAATTGATTTGTGATAAGTAAAAAAATATAATTTCGTGTCTTGTCTTATTGTATTTTAACACACATAATCTTAACATATATATATTTTTTAATTGGACAACTTTTTTTTTTGTACTTTAAAATTATATTTTGAAAAATAAATGATAAGGTCATAAAATAAAAAAGTGTGCATCTTAATAATGTGGCATGTGCCGCATCATTAAGTAAGGAATTTAAGTGTGGGTTGCAAGTCGCTCTAATAGTTTTCTTTCAAAATTGATTTGCAACTTAGGACATCACCTATATATATATATGGCTAGAGTCCTAATAATATGTTCTAATATTATGTGTCCAAACGGTACATACTTAGAATTCAAAATTAATAGCCATAAAATTTTAACATATAATTAATAGAATGTAAATATTCATGTGGTGGTTTTATATATTTTTACTATATTATGACTCACAACATTTGGCCTTAAGCAAGGGCAAAAGCACATGGCATGTGTCCCATCCCAAATCTGGGTAGAGAGAGAGAGAGAGATGTGATATTTTTTTTTTCTTTTCAAAGTGTCCCACCTCTTAACAAAGCAAGAGAAAAAAAAATCTAACTTAAAAAGCAAATCCGTCTCTGTCTCTCTCTCTCCCCCACTTTTTTTAATTTCATATCTTTCAAAAAACATTAAAAATTCATATAAGTTATATGAAAATTTCCAACATGTGCTCTAAGAACACATAATTTGTGTCTTAAAATAGTAAGAATTAAAGCGCCACATGAATATATGTACACTATTAATTTTATATCAAAACTTTGTCCATATTATTTTTGAATTAAAGCGCTACATGAATATATGTACACTATTAATTCTATATCAAAACTTTGTCCATATTATTTTTGAGTTATAAGTATGTGGTCTTAGATCACATGTTATCAGACTAAAGACATATATATGTATGCATCAGTACATACCAAGTATATATACTGTTTTTTTTTAAATAACAAAAAATTATTTTTTAGTTGAGTTTTTTCATATGGTATTTAAACAATTTAAGGGAACCTTATAAAAAATTTAGTTCAAAATAACTTTTTTGGCTATTTTAAAAAAAACTATCAAACTTTCACATCTTTTAAAGCACTTTAAAATCTGTGAAAGTTTGATCGATTTTTTTTTAAATAGCAAAAAAAGTTATTTTTAGCTAATTTTTTTATATGGATCCCTTGAAATGTTTGAATACCATATAAAAAAATTCAACTCAAAAATATTATTTTACTATTTTAGAAAAATAGGTTTCCCCAAAAAGTATAAATACTTGGTAGAGAGAGAGAATGACACTCACACATACTAAGTATAAATACTTGCTGGCGAAAATCTATTTTTCTAAAATATTAAAAAATATATTTTGGAGTTGAATTTGTTTATATGATATTGAAACGTTGAATGGGAGCCATATAAAAAAAATCAGTTCAAAATAATTTTTTTATTATTTTTAAAAAAGTGATCAAAATTTCATAGCTTTTAAAGTGATTTAAAAGCAGTGAAAATTTGAACAATTTTTTAAAAATAGCAAACAAAGTTATTTTGATCTGATTTTTTTATAAGATTCTCTTAAAATGTTTAAATATCATTCAAAAAACTCAACTTAAAAATAATTTTTATTATTTTTAAAAATGCGGTATATATACTTAGTATGCAAACATAACATGTATCATAGTTTTTTTATATATATTCTACGGGTACTCGTGACACCTCCCACCCCAGACAGCTACCCCGCACCCTTATCCCCCCCCCCGCCCCCCCCCCCCCCTTTATTATTTTGTTAAAAAAAAAAGACAAATACCCCTTTAAAAAAAAGAAAAAAAAAAGTAACTTTTAGTATGTGGGCATGAAATGTAAAAATATCATATATATATATATATATATATATATATATTTTTTTTTTATCACCCAATAGGTACTTTATTTTATATATATATATATATACACACGGAGAGAGAGAGAGAGAGAGAGAGAGAGAGAGAGAGAGAGAGAAGAGAGAGAGAGAGAGAGAGAGAGAGAGAGAGAGAGAGAGAGAGAGAGAGAGAGAGAGTGTTATGGAATGATTTTTTAAAAGATATATGTATTAAATATCAATATATTTCAATGGTTGTGTTTTTTCACCCAAAAAAATTATTTTTTGTGCTCCACCCTTACAAAATTCCTTGCTCCGCTAGTCTCATGGAGCACATGTTAAAATTTTTAATCTTTTTTGAACGATATGAAATTAAAAATAAGGAGGGAACTTTGCTTTGTTATTTTTTATTTTTATTTTTTTACTTTTGCTTGGTTAAGGGGTGGGACTGGGAAAAAAGTATCACATCGTTTTACCCAGATTTGGGGTAAGGCACTTGCCCGCCTTCACGCGCACGTGCCTTGCCGCTGCAAAGTAATGAAATAGAGATGGTTAGAATTGCCCTTTGCTAATCTAATGCAATGATTAAATGAATCGGTCATTTTCAGGCTCATATTGTCAAGCAATATCCATCGAAATTACGCCTTATAAGCCTACAATGTTTCTTTAGCTGCATACAATCAACAGTTTTGGCCCTAGCGATGCGCGCTAATATGTCTTCATGGAAGCTCGGATGGGATGTCAATCTTATCTCTGTGACCTACTGTGTATATTTCTTTACTCATAATTCCATTCATGTACTATGTGTATTTCTTTACCCATGGTGACATTTATAAAAAAAATTAGAGAACATAATGTTCCCTGAAAATTGAATTGCTCCAAAACTTTCTTACTAGAAACTTTTAACAAAAGCTTATTTCAGCAGATCATGATTTATATATTAAATATTAGAAATAGTTTCAAGTTATAGTAATCTTACAGTCTGATTTATATCAAAAAGGGCTGGGAGTTATCTTTACTATGTTAATGGTAGATTTCGTTGCTCGAAGATTAATAGAGTTTAAATGAAAATTGCAGGGGATAGTTGTCACCGGAATTTCATATTGGCTGCAACTCTGTATCATTGAGAGGAAAGGTCCCGTGTTCACCGCCATGTTCACTCCATTGGCATTAGTAATAACTGTCATTTTCTCAGCGTGTTTCTTAGGAGAGATCCTTCACTGGGGAAGGTCCGTAGCTTTTATTTGTATGACAAATGTTACGTGCTTTTGTAAACTGACCAATACGTTTCAATTTGGCCGTTTTAACATTCTCCTGTGTATCTTCTATTGTGTTTTTTTTTTTTTAAAGTGAAGTTTTACATTGAAAATTGATGAGTGTTTGTTTTCTATATATTTTGTAACAGTGTTTGTGGGGCAGTATTGCTGGTGGGGGGTCTTTACTGTTTTCTGTGGGGGAAAAATGATGAGGCAGAAAAAGAAAGAGAAACAGCTCAGCAAAAAACTGAAAACAAAGAGGAAAGCATATTGGAGTGTATTACACATCAGTGATTGATGGTATAGGCTAAATGGCCTTGATAAAGAAATGTCTGTCCACCTCAATGGTAGGGTATCGTGTACATATATATATCTCAGTAGGCGGTACAAAATGTAGGTAATAGAGTTCTCAACATTTTCATTTTATATCTTTTCTTTTCTGTTTGGTTACTTAAGAAAGCTTCAAGAAGAAGACAAATAATAGAAGTGCGATATCTTTTGTTAGTGGGATATCTTTTCTCGGTTTCCCGAGTTGCAGATTTTAAAATCTTTCTTCTCACTGAGTACATGTACGTACACGTGCTTAAATTTTGTGTTTTGATTGCTAAAGTTTCTTAGAGCATCCGTAATGGGAGGGGGATTAAAAGTAACTTTACCTGTTAAAAAATAAATTTTATTTTTTCTCATGTTTATACTCTGCGGTGGTGACAACGGAGAATAAGCATATCAACTTCCTACGAACTAATGTTGTTCGTAGGAAATATAAAAATATTTTCTACGAACAACATTAGTTCGTAGGAAGTTTATACGCACTACTTTTATTCGTCAAAATCCAAATATATGATAAAAAAAATTATTTATTCTTCCTACGAACTTTATTTGTTCGTAGAAATTCCTACGAACTTCAGAAGTTCGTAGGAACCCTTTACAAATTCAGTAGCCAATTTGTATCTTTGCGGAACCACTACAAATCGAGATACAAAATTTGTTCAGTTATACCCACCATTGGAAGCGTCTCACTTTGTAAACTTACAAATTCTTTTGGCATTTTATATCCCCATTGTGGATGCTCTTAGACCCCCTTCTGCTCGATTGGATTGAGGCCCGATATATATATATATATATATATATATATATATATATATATATATATATATTAGTTTATTTTTTATTCTTTCAAATTAAAAGTAAAAAAAAGGAATATAAATGAGAATGTTTAGAAATATTATCTTTACACTTTATTTACTTTTAGTTTTGAGAATACATTTTAAAATTAGTTTTCTAAACAATAAGCTGGGTCATAAATTTGCTAAAAATGATTTTTTTTTTGAAATTATTTTCGGGTCCGGGGAAGGAAGCTTTCAGTTCAGGGTGGGCGGGCTTGGGACTACTCAAATTTTTATAGGAGCAGTTCAATGACGTATAGGCCTGACCATGGCCACCCCTACTAAAGATATCATAATTGAGGTGTAATATATAAAAAAAACATATGTTAATATTTTCATTATAGCTGTAGGGTACAAAATAATTTTGTTATATAATTAGTCTTCAAAATTATTCAATACCAAATATGCTCTTTTACTATTTTAAAATACATTTTTTAAATATCTATTTCATTTTGTTAGACCTATGACCATTAACTTTTCTTTTATAAAAATATTTCTTATTTTATTTTCCCTTAATTAAAATTTTTAGTTTAAACAAAAAATAATTTTATCATTTATTTTTCTTTACAATTCTAGCCCATATTTTTTTAAGAAATTTTGGTTTTAGACTTATTTGATGATGTTTTGTTGACATTATTCACATGCGTTCTGAAATTTCATTACCAGTTCCAATTAACATTTATTGATGGTTTCAACTGCTCTTCCATAAGGACGTGAGCTAATTTTGGGTGTTGAAATGAATTTGATAAGATGCATTATATTTCCCACGTTCACCTTATATATGATTGAAAACAAAAGATAACATACATGGGATTGGAGGCAAAATATTATTCACAAGTGGGACTAAATAGCTAAGCTCTAGTTTTTTTCACTTAAAATGAGGTGTTTTATTAAAAAAAGAATGTTAAATCTACTTTCTTTTCAAAAATGGACCAAGGATGTCACCAAGCCTCCTCTCATCAAAACTCTCGCAACCACTATTCCTTCGCCAAACTGCAAAATTAATTTTGCTTTGTCAAAACTCTATATTTTCTACTTGATTTGTTTTTTTGCTTTAGACACAATACCATTGAACCTTTGTTTATCGTCCTATTATTGTCGCTCCATTACTAGATTACAAAACTCTATTTGCATTTTTTTCATTGCAAAATTAAATTTTACAGTGTTAATAAAACACACTAATTCCACAATGTAATTCTCAAAAAATGAGTGTACAACGTCATTATATATTTTTTATGGAATGGAAAATGAAGGATATAAAACATTAGACACGATTGAAAAAAAAAAATTTGAATTTAAGTTTGCACTTTATAAAAGGACTACTGGTGGTTGGACTATAATGATCAAAAGTTCAACAACATCCATGATTCAGTGGTTAAAAGACTCTTGCATTAGTTTATTATTTTTTAATAAAATACTTCATTTTAAGCAAAAAACAAAGATCTAGATTTGTATAGAAAAAACAACTTTAAAAAATGGTATTTTAAAAAGAATATTTTATTTTATTAAGGACAAAAGAACTAGGGACCATTAGCATTGTTGTACCCAAAATATATCGTCCGATACCTAATAGACACGTGGCATAAAAATATGTACAATTACAAAAATGTGTCCAAATACATGTAAAAGGCCTGCAACGCCCCAGTTCGGATTTATGGGTTACCCGTGGGTCAACCCGGTCCGACCCGAACGTTAGATGTGAAGTGCAGTGAGACAACCTAAATAATGTTTCTAGTCCGGTTTGATTTAATTAACATTTCACTTCTTTAGTATGCGATTCCAATTTATATTAAGCTATGTGTGGGCCCGTGGGAAGCGTCCCCCGAAATCTAAGGATTCAGAGCTACTAACGTAAAATAAAAAGAATACTTACATATAAAACACTCTAAAAAATACGGAATCGCGTACAACCAGTCGTAACAAAGGAAAATGAATTAGTCGAATGCCTAGCGAAAAATTCAACAATGCAACATAGATTGAACGACGGAAAAGAGACTCTATAACGTACCACCTACGTACACATGCAATTATCGTATATATGTCCATATACATGTACTAATGAATGAGTTCGTTATTCCAAAATGTTACTTGAGTTGATTTAATAACACTAATCTTATAAAAGCCCCCTTTTTACTTTACTTAACATTGATTTTCCAATTTAATGCACCTAATTAAATACTTAAACAAAACAACATTTGTTTAGGCAATAACATTCCATTTGCTGAAATTTTCCATTTACTCGCACCGAATGGACTTTAGTACATTCCTTGAAAACCACCTTTCAATACACACACACTCGGTGTTAGAGGGTACTTATCTTTCTTTTGAAAACCGTTCACAACACACACTCGTGTTAATTATGGGTTAAAACCATATTAGGTTGCTTGATTACCCATTAACAATTCCACTCGGGTCATTAACTCACGTTTTACTTGGACCTGGTCATTTTCATATTTCTTGTCCAAATTACCTTTTCAAAATAAGAACATTTATCAATTTCATTTCACGAAAGTTGTCTTTTCTCATTTTCTTATCAAAACCAATTTCTTTATCGTGTTCCACTTTTTCTCATTATTTTTTCCTCAGAATTTACCACATAACAACGTACTTTAACGGGCTCCACACCACCGGCTACACTACCATATGCTCTGGCCAGCGATTTGGGTCTTTCATCCTAGGGCTCCAGGCCCTTCTTAATTTTTTTCGATTCTTATGAGTTTCTTTTATCACGTGTTTTAACACTTTTTCGTCTCCACATTATTCAACTTTTATCGACTAAAGCCAAAACCTGGGGACTACTTACCCATATTTGTGCTAAACTTTGGAAAATTATCATTTCTTGCCATTTTCACTTTAAAGTTGATTTCATTCCAAAAATCATTTCCGTTTAGAACTATTTCGTGTAACACCTCATCCAATATTTTTATTTCATAAAAATATTCTACTTTACGTAAAATTATCATTTTATCCATTTTTTTTCAAATATATCTTTTCCTTTATTTTCACAAGTGTTATTTCCCCAAAACATTATTAAGTTATACATAATAATTTCTTCAATGTTTTTACTCATCAACACTCATTGTACACCCTGGAGTTGACACACCTTTCAAGATTAAAATATCTTTATATCATTAATTTCTTTATCAAAGAAATCTTTCGACATTTTAAATACTACTTTATAAAAAAAAATACCATTTTTCCTTATCATCACATGTAGTCTTGTAAACATACAATTATCAATTTTTTCACAGTTATTAATACACCTTTAGGGTTAAAAATTCTATTTAATTTATTTCATGTTAAAACTCATTAAAACCTTTATCAAACTTGTCCGTATGCTAAATGACAAGTTTCTATAAGATTATATAGATGGGAAGAGGGATTTAAGTCCCAAAATTCAAGAAAATGAGTTTAACACTTGATTTATTCAAGAAAATTCATAATACTTCCCAAAACATAACTAAAAGACATATTTGTTCTTCAAAACTTGAGTAAATATCTAAATTCATAAAATCCCATTTTTTTACAAAGAAAACTTTAAGACTTTGTCCATAAAATATCTCAGCAAGATAAATATTATTTTAAAACATTTTATTTCATAAAATGTTTAACACTAAGTTTTCTTGAAATTATATCATTTTCTCAAAATCTTTTAAGATCACTTGTAAACCATTTACCAAGAACATAAGAAAATGGCTATCTTGAGACATGCATATATTCTACTCTTAAAACTCTACATACAAGACCAAATAATAGGGGAACAGAGTTCTTAAATTTAAAGACTATTTTCCACCTCAAAGAAGCTCCAAAGATGGTAGGATGAAGAAGATGGTGACGGAAACCTCCCACTTCCAAAGATGGCCTCAAGGACGCTTCCTAGATCCACTAGTAAGCTATATGAAATCTCCAAGCAAAACTCCTTTCAACGTCCTTTATTCTTCTTCTTTTTTTCTTCTGCAAAAATCCCCAAAAACATCTCCATAAATTGATATTTTTCCATATGGGTTTTATGGGATTAAATATGGTAGAAAAAGGGTTAAATTATGGTAGTTTAAAGTGGAGGAGTGGTGGTGCTAGAGTGGTGGGAGGTGGTTGGGTGATGGCGAGGCTCCAAGAGCTAGATATATAGATATATAGATAGATAGATAGGTAGGAGAGAGAGAGAGAGAGAGAGAGAGAGAGAGAGAGAGAGAGAGAGAGAGAGAGAATCTAATTGAAATGCCCTAGAATGGTCCAAAGCCTCACTTAAATACCCCAAAACCCTTAGGGGTTAAATTCTAAAATTTCCCAAAGCTCCAACCTCGAGTTGATCATCTACCATGGGAGTTTGATGTCCAAAGCTCCAACCTCGAGTTGATCATGTGTTTTGACCCAACGGTCAGGATCGTGACAACATTTTTTAAATCTGAAAAAACTAATTTTTGCAGTCTCATTCGAACGAGAATGGACCTCGTTCGAATGACAAAACAATCTCATTCGAACCCCATTTGAATGAGATTTTAACCAGGGTGATCAACTTTTGACCGAACATGGTCGTTCGATGGTCGTTTGAAGCACTTGTTCGAATGACGATGAATTCTCGTTCGAACGACTTGACATAGTTCCAACGAGATTGGGGTCTCATTCGAACAACCCTAATTCTCTCTAGATTAAATGTAAGGCCAATCTAAATCCAATTAATTGACACAAGGCTGCAATATTACCCAAACTTGACCCATTATCCATCTCACAAGGTCTAACCCCAATTGGTCACATCAAGTCACTAACTTACATGGGTACGATCAAAACTACGGGGCTGGGTGTGACAAGACCTCAACCTATAAATGAGGCATCGACCTTGTACCATACAAGGTCGCGGACTTGACCTCTCGGACGCACACCAGCACACCAGGCCAAAATTTTACACCTCAACTTACATTATGTCGGATTTCCACCAAAAGATTCCCTCTTATCCATAAGTCACGTGAACAGTGCATGTGAGGCTCCAATCAGTTCATATATATAGAGGTGCTCACTCTTCATTTGGTAAGCAACACCAAAGTAGTTAAACCATGGAAAATTCTCTTCAGCTTCTCCTAGCACCTGAGTCCCATTTCAATCACCTGCTCTGGCAAGCCTTGGATAACATAGTCGCGGTCTCCTAAAAGATTACTCTACAAGGCCTTGGCCTCTGCTACACAGAAGTATGTATCACCCATATATTAATCTTCATGTGTACGCCTTTGAGGTAGAATTTTGTACTTATAAGCATAAATCAAATGAGAATAAGACCCCAAAGTGGAAAACAAGGTGTTCTACTAAGTTTCTCATAAATTGGAGCAAAAATGCCTTGTTTTATCCATAAGAATCCTTAGATCTTCATCTTAAGAGGAAAACTTTGGTGGTTGGGCCTAAATATACATAGAAACCTTAGTTAGGCTTCATATATTTTTGGGATATGTTTTTCCTAAGCCTTGTCATAAGGGTTTCTGGGAAGATTTACATTACCCAAGGATGTTCCCATGTTTAATTTTCACAAAGATGTTTAACAAGCCACAACTTCAAAATGTCTAGGAACTAGGGATGGGGATATTTGTTGTTTTCTTCATTTTTCGGGTAAATTGGCTAAGTTATAACCTAGTTAATAAGTAATTGCTGGTATGACTATTTTTTATTTGTTTAGAAGGATAGGATATGCCATATGTTAACACTCCAAATGCTCTTTAGCCTACGTTATATTTGGGCTAAATCTGGGTTGTAATTTGTTTATTCTTCCCTCAAGAGACTTAAGGACCCACAACCTTTAAGTTATGATGAATTAGTCGCGGCATCATTGTAATAGTCAAACCCAAAACCTCTAGTTTTGGCATATTCAATCTTTTGAATATAAAATAGTTTTTCTTATCGACTTAGGAAGTCTTAGAAATGCCTAAAATAACCCTAAAACATATTTTATGCTTTGGGGGGAGTGTTAAACTGCAGAATACTTGATCAAATGCTCGATGACCTATGATTCCATGGGTAAAATCTTAAAAGACTTTGGCCTTAAGGTTTGGTAAAATCACCTGTGATAGGTTATGACGATTTACTAACTTTTCAGTTATCGAATTACCGTTCTACCCAACGACATGTCTTGAGAAAAATGTCTAAAAAGGGCATTACCTTTATGAGAAAATCATGTTAGATCATGTTAATTGTGTTAGAAATCTCCTTATAAAAATAACCACGACCTCAACATCATTGGCTTAAAGGTCACGACCATAGTGGGAGAGGTCACCCACTAATTTTACTACTTGCTTTATATTATGGTTATGGTTATGCTATGGCTGTTGGATTTCTGATTCTATTGAGTTCGTATCATAAATAAAAGAAAGATATTTATACAACTAATTATGACAAAAGAGACCACATGAAACGCAACTCGAGAAACCAATCAAATAAAGACATAGTGCACCTCATGGCATGCATCTATCACCTCTATTGGGGCCAGGAAACACTACAGGGAATAATTAACCTCCTCAGCCAAAGGATATTGATGGTAGAGTCAAATACCTTCAATAATATAATTAAGTCCTAGATCCTAAAGGAGAAGAAATCAAAGGTCGATGCCTTAAAGGAAAAATAGCGGTGACATAAGAAAGCAGGAAACCCTTTCATAACGGCTATTTGACGAATTCACTCCTATAAATTGTGAATTATAGACTATTTTTGTCAGCATCACAAAGGAGGAATTCCTCATGTGGCCTCCTAAAATAAAGACTCGTTGAGAAAGAAGAAAGATAAAAAATTGGTTTGAGTTCCACGTTGGCTATGTCCACATAACCAACAATTGCTTCACCCAAAAGAATGAACTTAGAGACTGATCAGGTGAGGAATGTTGAAAGGTTCGTCAAGGCATAGGCCTGAGTTAAGAAGCCAAGGAGATAACAATCCAAGGATTTGAAGGTGATTTTTTATCGAAGTATATGTTTGTAATTACTACAAGCCCTTCAAAATTATTAATCAATGAAAAGTTCCATTTTAGTCTTTCCTCTACGTTTTTGTTCACAGTTCTTCATTAAATCTTCCACCAATAACCTCAAGACAACTACAAAGGTAGAGACCATCAGGTCACGTAAGAATACATGTTTATCAAACTACCACGACCATCTAATAATTCTATGTTTCATTCAATGGACAAGGAGGAAATTATGTCATAACTCAGATCATTGTGGGTTCCCCTCCTCTAGGAAATCCTCTTTCACGGGGCAGAGATCTAAGATATGAAGATGAATTAATTAGAGAAATCTAGGTCCTAAGTCACTGCAATAAAAAGCTCAGACTTAGTACAACACAGAGATCCAAAAGATAAGAACGTCGTGCTAGTGGGGCTTGTCAAAATCTCCAAGAATGTGGGTCACCCCGATAGGAGGGAGTCTATTTAAAAAGACACTCGGTGAAGCTCCAAAATAGCACACACTAACTGATAGAAAAATAGAAATAAGTCATTGTTTGTTGTGTACTTTCTTAAGGGAATAGTGAGCACCAAGGGTGATATGGACTAAATGTTAACCTAAAGTCCCTCTAAGTGGATAAAAATGTCTTACTATTCAAACTTCTTCTAGAAGGATATGGTCATTAATGGAAGACCATGTATTAGAATACTATCATAAAGAGGCCAAGGACATTGATGGTGATAATCCATGCCCAAAGGCTTGGGGTAAGTAATATTCCATAGGTTATGGAGTTTTGATTCAAAACCTTTGATAATGAAAAGCTACTAGTCGGTGGTACCTTTGCACATAGTGGAGTCCTCCCCAACATTAACCCATTTATCTTGCCAAAAAAGTCTAAAAAGGCTGGCAAGGAGACCAAGTCTCTGTCCAAGGCAAAGGCCACTAAGTATCCAAGGAAGATCACTTATATTTCTTTCTATCAGTTATATTTGGGTTCTTGTATGTATTTGATGGATGTTTAGATCATTTGTGTTGTACTAGTGTGGGGAATTTGTTAGAATTAACTATTGATTAATGAATGAAACTACTTGTTTCGGTCTAAAAAAACTAAGAAACTACTCAAACTATGACCACAACTATGCACATTTATAAAATAGACATCAAGAAACAAAAACATTACACATGAAGTCGGGGTTTAGTTTGGGTCCCGAGGCATTTTAGGCCTAACCGGCAATCCGGGAGGGCATTTTAGTCATTTTTACTATTTAAGGAATAGTGACCGGCAAAATTTAGAAAGATTTATCATCCATTATGTTAGAGCCTTAGGGTTTCCATCTCCAAGATTCACATACGGCCATTACAGAAGAAGTGGAGGAAGTTACCAAAGGAGAACCACCACTTTTAGGCTTTTTGCACCACTGTCACCACCCTCGGATAGATCGAGAAGAGAGGATTACTCCCGTGTCATCTTCCCCAAGGGATCATAACTTCGAATTCCAGGCAAGTCATTTAAATTGAAATAATTCAGTGCATATATCATCCATGATAGTTTAGAATTGGAGAATAACCTTAAAAAATGATGAATGAATGGATTTAAAAAAATTAAAAATCGTAATGTGGGTAGGTTTTACATGTAGTTTGACTTCTGGGAATATAGCAACCACAAAATTATGATCCATGTGTAGATAATTATGAATTTGTATCGAGTTATATAATGTTCTTGAAGAAAATAGGAGAACTAGGGTTTTTGTGAAAATTATATGATTTGATCCAAGCAATTTATTTTCCCATTATGATTGGATGATTCTAAAATGTTAGAATTTATGCATTTATGTTAGTATGATGTTAGGAATAAATATTTGGGAGTTTGGGACATTATAGTAGAGTATTTGAGGGTTAAGTTTGATGAAATCCGTAGGCAAAATTATGCAAAATCGCAATACCTATTTGATCGATCGATTGGATCGATCGATCGACCCCTTTCCCTTGATCGATCGACTCCTCCTGATTTTTGTAGATTATTTCTCTTTAAGGTTTGAAAAATACCAAACTTATAATAACTCTTAGGGGGGTTTAATAAAATATTGGGGGACTTGGTTAAGGTCAGTAGGGTTGTAGTTTATGCTTGGAACATGTTATACCTTTTGGGGTAGAATGGGATACTTACGAGTGTTTACCGAGTGAGGTACAGTTAGAAATTTCATAAATTTGGGATTTAAATTGGATGAATGTTAATTTAAGGTTAGGAACAGTAGATGAGGAACTTGGAATTACAGAAATAACCTTGGATGCAAGGGGGTGACTCTGTAACCTTTGAGATAGGTTTGAGTATTCGAATTTATACGACGAGAGAGTTTTCGCGCTACACGTATTGCGTAGAATATTTGGGAAGACATTAAAATGTGTACGTGACTCGTAATATAGGATAAAGAGTAATAATATTAATGTTTATAGATACTTAGGTGGTGTGATTGCCTAGTATATGGATGATTCTTGTATGACATACCTACCATGCTTGCTATCACGAGAGGTTGATTTTCGAAAAAAGGACCATCTTATTTTTATGTGACTTCGGGGGGATTTAGATTGGTATATTAAGGAAATAGGAATGTGAATGACTTATCTGTGAGTTGATAAGTCAGCTGACCATGGGAGCGTAGGTATGTGGATGACCCATGGGTATGTGAACTATGTTCACCTCCAATATGTTTGAATTGTATGGATATAGTTCTTAAGTGATTCGAAACTTGTAAATCCTTACATGAGTGATGTATTGGGATTGATAGCAGAGTATGTGTGCACTGCAGGTTCCAGCCTTTTGGGGTGCCGGATTTGTATATATATTAAGCTAGTGAAAGATAAATATATACTTGTGATTATTCCACTGTTGCTTAGTAGATGTGAATAACTAAGATATTTAAATGGGTTAAAAATGTGAAAGTTTATATAGCCCTTGAGATAAGTAATTTGATTAATGTAAATGTGAGATATAATTATGACCTATTTGGGTAACACAAATAGACACCCTATATTAGAATGTGAAAGCAGGAGTTATTACGGACTAGTTCGATAGTGGCATAACTAGGATGGGTTACAGGTTTACTTTAGGCGTGCACCTTAGTTGAGGGGTGAGAAATTCACGTGAGAGTACGCAACTAACATGTATATAATATTTAATGTTTAATGCAATTAAACACTTGTTGTTTTTAAAATATTTTCACCTCGGGCTCTGACCCGTTTTCCTCAAAATCTATTTTGTTTTATAAAAACCTTTTATGTGCCTAGCCACCGGGTTGCGAAGCATAGGAGTTCCATTCTGATGATGTGCTGTAGTTATTATGAAAGATACATGATCTCGGTATTATATGCCTCCACATTTATTCTTGGTTCTTACAGAGTCATTCATATCAGTTAGGGTATGTTGCCCATTCTTATTTAGAGATTGTAGATACAGACTTTCATTATTTCAGATGTTGGTTTATTTATTCAGACTCTTGTATTGGGATTTTATTTTACTCTGGTATTATTAGAGTGTTTCTCCAGACTCAGTTGATTTCATTACGCTTGTTATTCATATGAGATTGTTTATGCGATTGATGAATGATGATTTAATTATATGGTTAATTGTTAACTTAATTAATAAAAATTGGCATCTCTCCATTTTAAATATTAGGTGGCTAGTAAGTAACTAAATGTTTGCGACAGTAATGCTAAGACTGAACCAACTTGATATTCTGTATTAATTTAATAAAGGAGTAGTTACCCGGTATTTAATTAGTCGAGGTGTCACATACTTGAGGTTAGGCATGGAGTGAATCCAATATGTTTATGAAGTTTTTTGGTGATATCTTAGACAAAGACACAAACATGTTTTGTTCAAGGAATTTATATTATCTATTTTATGGAGCACATCGAGTGGACTAAATCTACTTAAAGGAGTGGAAACCTTGTTGATGTCCAAAGGAGAAGACTGCGAAGGGATATGATCCCTAAGGGTGATAGGCCTACAAGGTTCTGGCCTAAAATACCTATCCATGGCATTTAAAGATGAATCAAGATTTTCATAAGTAATTATAGTCGCATCTTTTTTAGCCTGTTGTAAGTTTTATTCCCCTACCATGGTTTCAAGTGGAACTTCAACACTCTTTTCATTTTTCCATTTTCCCTTATGATGGGAAACTTTTAATGCTCGGGTTAATTCGTCCAGATCATTAAGCTGGAATAGGAGTAATTCTTTATAAATCTTCAATGAATGCATATGGTCTATAGAGGTACCTATGCAATAAAATTTAACATTAGCAAGAGGATTGAAAGGGCCATGAATAGTTGAAAATTACAAATGACGTACAAATAGGTCTCGATCTATAAATGATAAAGGCCTCTGCCTCACACTTAACTTATGGGGATTGCTTCTGAGGTGCAATATATGTCGGGTGGTAACCAAATTTGTGTAAGGCTCAAAGTGTGACCATGGAAACAAAGTCTTTCTGTATGTCTGAGATATCGACCATAACCTTAATATGTTACCTTTAGCATTTAGTTGGTGTAACGACCTTAAAAATAATTAAGGAAGTCTCGATATACGGAGCTATGACTGCAATTAGAGTTATGTTGTTGTGGTGACAGTAATACTCAACACAAATAAATGAGAAAAGTGAAATCACCAAAGAGAATAAAGAATAAATAATGTCAATCACACAACACAGTATGTACGTGGTTCGATAAGAATGCCTACGTCCACGGTGGTGCTCTCAATTTTATTTATATATACTCCGGGGAGTGTTTTACAGAGAATATATCGCATGCCTTTTGCCCCAGGCTTAGAGTTTGTTATATACATGTTTGTTCTCGGGGAGTGGTGGTGTTGGACTCCCCCACGTCCATCTTCTGCTCCTAGAATATCTCCCTATGAGATTTTAGGAGAGGACTAAGTCACAACTGAATTCAGTTGAGATGTGATGGCGCCATACTTTGGGCCATTTCTATTGGGCTGCTCGTTTGGGCTTGTGATGGCAAATCCAGGTACCCACAATTGCCCCTAAATTTGTTAGGCTACAATTTGGGCTCAATAAATTTAAATGATTTGTCATAATGGCCCTCTTGTAAATTGTGTAACTCTTCCCAAGATTGAAAACTGATTTAGGCGGCAGCTTGCTTCGTGTCCTGTACATGATGATTGGAAGCATTTAAAAGTCATTTGGAATAGCAGTTCGTAGTTATTGTTTCAAACTTCCTCAAGTTCTCTCGTCTTTTATAAGTTTCTACTGTCGCGTCCTCGTGCCCAGGTCATCATCTTTCAATTTCCATCTCCTACATCACCTTCGCTTGTGACTTCACATCGTCTCAAGCCAGTTCTTTATTTCGTAAGTTCTTCTTGTTCTCTCTTTGTGCTTTTTCTATTGTAATCTCCTCCCATTTGTAGTTAGGGTTTTTATTAATGGAGAAAATAGGCAATATGTCAGTTCCTGAATTTAGGAAGTTCTATAATATCCCAGACTGGGTGGATATTGAGTGCGCCTCTCTCCCTTAAAATGTCAGAGAGATAGAGGATGCTCATTGGATTCATGTCCTCTTGTTGTCCCAAGGGGGCCTTACTTTTCCTCCGAGCAATCTGTTTTTACATTTCTTTGGTTACTTCAACATTGTTCTTGCACAGTGTTCGCCAAATGTTTGGAAGATAGTTAATGGGGTCCATAGAATAAACCAACTCTATGGCACCAATTTAGGGCTCGCTGAAATTTTCTTTTGTTATTCCTTTTCTCGAACTAGTTCTGAACTTCTTTACCTCAAGGCCAGGAGTCCTGATAGGGTATTGGTAGTAAACCTACCTGATTCCCATAAGGATTACTAGCAAGAGGGTTTTCTTGATAGAAATTGGAAGTTTTCCCCCAATAATGTGGGGTTGAGGTCTGATAGATTCACAGTCCCCTTTCATGGGGAGGAATACATAGGTAATCTTAGCCTTTTCTCTGCTCTTTTGATTTTTCTTCGATGTTTGACTTTTTGGACATTTTTTTGTTATCCTTTCAGTGCGGACAAAAAACTTGGAACCTGCCCTTAGTGAGATTCGAGCTGCCGAGCTAATTAAAGCTTAGAATATCAGAGAATCTTTGACTGACGGTGAACATCCTTGGGCAGCTGCTTTTTTTCTTGAGTATAAGAACATCGGGTCCGATTTCATTGCGCGGCCTATGGACAACATTCATGATTTAGATATTACTGAAGAAGTTACTGAGGACCCTATCTAGTTGGACAAGGAAAAGAGTAGTTCTGAAAGTGATATTAGAGGAGGTGCTGAAGGTGGTCCCAGTGAGGTGAGCTCTAGTAGTGAAGGTTCTTCCAGATCGAAAGAGATTTATAAGGCTCAAGGGTCTTCTAACAAGTAGAGCAGTTCTAACAAGGCAGAAATGGTTCCTCCCAAAAGAAATATGATCAGGGATGATGATGATAAGGATGATGTGCTTTTTGCTCACCGATCGAAGAAGCAAAAGTCTGGCGGTGGGGATATTGCCATCGGTTCTCAGTCTGCTGCTCATGAGCAGGAGAAAAAGAGAAAGGAGGAGGAACAGTTAAGAGAGAGAGAGAAATAAATAAGAGGAGAGGAAGAAGGCTAAAGAGAAAAAGAAAGTGGAAGAGAGCTGAGAAGGAGAAGGAGAGAGAAGAGGAGAGTGGAAGTGAGGATGAAGGTCGGGAAAGCCTTGGTGTACGTGTCTACATTACCCGAGGGGGCCTCGATCTCCACCTCTCCTCAACTGGCTCCTGCGCTGCTCGAGCGAACAGTTTTGCCCGCTTATTATCAGAGGGCAATGGGGACTGACCAGTTAGACTTACAAGAAAGCCAGAGGATAGCCTTGGTAAGTCTGTTTTTTTACTTTAATACTTATAATATTCTGTCCCATGATTTTTCTAATACTTCCTTTTTATTTGCAGTTTGTGACTGAATTCGCTGTTCTCTAACGTACTCGCGACAAGCTGGTGGGTAGGAATGCATATTTGGAGAAATAGAACATTGAATTGAAGAGGAAGGTTGCCGAACTGGAGGCTAGATTGAAGGCCGCCAATGAGGCTTAGAAGTTCTCCGATCTCGCCCTTATTGATGCTAATATAATGAAGGAGGTGACGATGAAGGATCTGAACGAGTTGAGGCAATCTTACGGCCTAGTATGCACGAGCAAGTTCGCCGTGGCCGAGGAGAATAAGGTGCTGGCAAATAAGCTGAAGAGGATGGAGTCAGAGGTAGCCACCATTAAGGAAAGTTCGTACAATTTCGAGTGGGCTGTCGCATATGAGGATGTTGAGACTCAAATAGGCTACATCAGCCATCTGAACTTCAAGAAGGGATGGAACAAGGCTCTTCTGGCTGTCGGGGTAGATGTTGACTCACCCTTGTTCGACGAGCATGATCTAGGCCCAAAACCAGTTGTAGACGAAGCTCCTGCCCCAGCCGTCGAGGGTGTTACCTCTGCCTCCCAAATTGTTCCCATTAGTGCCCCTCTTACTCGGGGAACAACAATTGTTCCTTCTGAGGGAGATGCTGCTACTGCTGCTGACAAGGGAAAGCAGCTAGCACTACAAAAAAAAAGTTGCTTTTAAGACCTATTTTTTGAGACAGACAAAATATAGTCTTTAAAACATACTTTTTTATACGGATATAATAAGCTGTCTAAAAAACTATTATTTTTTGGGACTGCTAATTATATCCGTCTAAAAAAGGTCATTTTTTATACGATTAATTATACCCGTCTAAAAAAAGGTCACTTTTTGATACGATTAATTATATCCGTCTTATAAAGTAAAGCAAATGAGACGGCAAATACTTACTGTATCAAAAGATAAACCAAATAAAACGGCTAAAAAAATTAATTCCCACCACTAATTGTTTTCATCTCCCGCTCTAACACTTTAACCTAACTTCCCGCCTCAAAAAAAACAAAAAACAAAAACAAAAAACCCAAATCGTCTCCAACCAAATCGGACCCCCCCCCCCACCGTTTCTTCTGCAGCCCACAGCGGCGCTCTCTCCCCCCCACCACCACAGCTGCGTTCCCCCACCACAGCTGCGTTCTCTCCCTCCCCCAGCTGCGTTATCTCTCCCGTTATTTTCTTTTCATGGTAAGTTTTCATCTTTACTTTTTTTTGAGGAAAAAAGCATAGAAATTATTGTTATTAATTTATTTATTATTTTTCTTCTGCAAAATATGCTACTGTAAATAGTCTGTTGCACAATGGTAACAATGGGTGATCAAAAATTATTCTTTAGACATAACTAATGATGCCATATACATAAAACTGTAAATAAATAACCATATGTATAATACTTATATAAAATGTAAATAAAGAGTGGATGCTTATTCGTTGATTTTAATTTTTTTGTAGCTTTCAATGTGACCTAATAAGAAGATCTATAATAGGCTATTTATTTTGTTTGATGTTATATAGCATTATGGTTCATGTTGGCTCAATGATTCTATAATAATTTTTTATTTAATTTTTAAAGAAATTCTTAAATGCATGAACCAATTATTCAAAGATCCTAAAATTATTCTTCTCCCAAACCATTAATGTGTTTTTTTATTATATATTTGAGGTTTGTAGAACGATTGATTAGGTTTTTGATGTAAAGTTATGATTGGTAGATCTTCTTTTTTTATGTATTTCTAAGAATGAAGTTAAATGATATTGGGTCTTATTACTACAAAGCTAAATGCAAGGATAAAAATGATTTAGGGATTGTTTGGTTCGAGGTTTAGAAAAGGGATGGGAATTCTTGATTCCAGGAATTCTAAGTTCCTGGAATCTTTAATTCCTTTCCATTGTTTGGTTCGAATGGGAATTCTTTTTTTTTCGGCATCTAAATTATTTTCCCATATTAGGAATAAATATCATTTAATTAAAATACCCTTCTACTTGATTTGAGCGTGTGCGCGTGAGTGTGTGTGTATGTGTGTGTGAGAGAGTATATGTGTGTGTGTGTGAGAGAGAAAGAGAGATAGTGTGAGAGAAAGAGAGAGAGTGTGTGTGTGTGTGAGAGAGAGCGTGTGTATATATGTGTGTGTGTGTGTGTGTGTGAGGGAGGGAGGGAGAGAGAGAGAGAGAGAGAGAGAGCATGTGTGTGTGATAGAGAATGAGATTGTGTGTGTGTGTTGTGAGAGAGAGATAGAGAGTGTGTGTATGTGTATGAGAGAGAGAGAGAGAGAGAGAGAGAGAGAGAGTGTATGTGTGTGTGTGTGTGAGAGAGAGAGAGAGAGAGAGTGTGTATGTGTGTGTAGAGTGTGTGTGTGTGTGTAAGAGAAAGATAATGTATGTGTGAGAGTTTGTGTGAGGTGGTATTTTTGTCTCACCACAAAAGTAAACTAGAATGCCCGGGAATATAGGATTCCCCCATTTTAGAGGGGAAATGAGAATTCCAATTTTGTGGGAATTATAAATTCCGGTAATTCTAAGTTCCTCCCAAATTTCCAACCAAACATTGTAATTCTAGATGAGGGGAATTCTAAATTCCAGGAATCCTACATTCCTTTTCCAAACCTCGAACCAAATGAGTCATTAAAGTTCTACAACTACTTTGAGAGCAAGTATAGAAATGAAATTAACATGTTAAAGAAGTAGTATGAGTCTCATTCCTTCTTTAATTACATATCTTTTTTCACAAAAAGTTTGTGACAATGAAGGAGTACGAGAAAGAAAAGAGGAAGAGAATAGAGAAAAATTGAAGGAATTGGGAATACATGAATTGTATTCGGCAATTCAAAACAAAGATAAAAATAAAAAAAGTGGTTCAAAGAGTAAAAAAAAAAATCATTGGTGATGATGACGAGTTTGTGCCACGTGAAGAAGAAAATGAGCATACGAATTCAAACGAGGATGAAAATGGGTATGTGCCTTGTGAGTTTTTAATGTGTAAATTTTTAGTGATGTAGATGTTAATTAGTTGATTGTGTGAATTTTTGTTTGATACTTTCCATTATCATGCGTGCATTAATACTTTAATATTTCAAATTTGAATTGCTCGGTTTAGTTAGCCATAATAATACTTAAATTGATGTGATGAAGTATGTTCTTATTTTATAGTTTGTTCTCCCTTTATGTGCTAATCTTTTTAGGAATTCATGTTTGCCTTTATTAATCTTTTTAGCTTTTCATCATCTTGCGAAAACATTATCAATCTCTTTATCTTTATCTTTATATTATGAAATATAAATTTACTGACATTTTTTTTTAGATTCATAGTTGGGAACCATGGATAAGAGTTGGATTGATTTTCGCAATCGGTGTTCAAAGGAATACATTAATGGGATTGAAGGGTTTCTTAACTATGCATATGCTAATAAAAACATTGAGACAACGAAAATCTATTGCCCCTGTAAGAGATGTGCAAATCGAGTGTACCACGCCCGACAAACTGTGAGAGATCACCTTGAGATGCATGGTTTCGACAAGACATATAAGGTTTGGATTTTTCACGGAGAAACTTTTGGTGGTGTAAGCAGCAATATAAATACTCCGCGGGATGATATGTTAGTTGATGATATACCTATACATGTTGAACTGAGTGCTCGAGATAAAATGGTTATAATGGTTCAAGAGGGAATAGGTATTTCCCACGCGCATGACAATATGCGTGAGGAGGAATATAACACTGAAGATGTCTTTGAATCCGACGGAGATGTTCCAGAGTACTATACTCTTATGAAAAAGGCTCAATGCGACTTCTATGAAAATTGTCCGCCTGGGATTACCGAATTGTCATTTGTTGTTGAACTCTTGTAAATGAAGCAATTTCATGGTTGGACAAATTGTTCTCTCACGGCTTTATTAAAATTTTTGGGGAGGATGTTTCCACATGCTAGAATTCCCAAGTCTTACTACCAAGCCAACAAGCTAAAAAAAGACTTGGGATTCAAGTACGAGACATCGGATGCATGCCCAAATAATTGTATGTTATTTCGTAATGAAACCGAGGGTCTTGAAAAGTGTGGCATATGCGGATATTCTCGATATAAAGATGAGGACTCAAGTATTGATGGTGTCCATGGTCTGAAGGTAGCCGTGAAGAAAATGAGATACTTCCCTTTGAAATCGAGATTGCAGAAATTATTTTGGTCATCCTATTCAGCTCCTTTAATGAAATGGCATGCTGAAGAAAGGATCGATGATGGTGTAATGAGACATCCCGCTGCCTCTCCTACTTAGAAAACTTTTAATGAGAAAAACCCTTCTTTTGCGAGGGAGATTCACAATGTTAGACTTGGGTTAGCTGCTGATGGATTTAACCCGTTTGGTAATATGAGCATTAAGCACAGTACATGGCCAGTTATCCTCATTATTTATAACTTACCTCCGTGGTTGTGCATGAAGCAACCTAACTTGATTTTGTCTATTCTAATAGATGGACCAAAAGGACCCAGAGATAATATCGACGTATTTTTACAGCCATTGATTGATGAGTTGATTGAGCTATGGGTTGATCGTGTACGCACTTACGATGTGTCAAGTAAGGAGTTCTTTCAGTTGCATGCGTCGTTGTTGTGGACCATTAATGATTTCCCCCCTTATGCGATGTTATCAGGATGGAGCACAAAAGGTACATTTGCTTATCCTTGCTGTAACGAAGACCACCAGTCAATGCGATTAGATAATGGTAAGAAGTTCTATTATTGGGGTCATCGTCGATTCTTAGACTCGCGCCATAGGCTTCGTAGGCAGAAGGCACCATTTAATGGGAGGGTAGAATTACGTCCAGCCCCACTTAAACTTTCGGGCTTACAAGTATTGCAACAGTTGAATGATCTTGACGTTGAATGTGAATATAAGATGGAAGATGTATTTAGAAGGCGGAAAAGAGAGGCGTTAGGAAAAAGTAAACCGGCAGTTCCAAAATGTAGATTTAGTTGGAAAAAGAAGGGCATATTTTTTGAATTGCCATACTGGAAGGATAATCTTATTCGCCATAATCTTGATGTTATGCATATTGAGAAAAATATCTGTGATAATGTCCTGTTTACGTTGTTGGGTACTAAAGGGAAGACAAAAGACAATTTACAGGCTCAAAAAGATCTAAAAAATTTGGGTATTAGATCAGAGCTTCATCCTCAACCACGAGGGTCAAATCTACAGTACCTTCCCCCCAGTAGAGTACATGATGAGTAACAAAGAGAAGGAGATTTTTTTTAAAAGTGTTGCAGAATGTTAAAGTTCCCGATGGCTACTCTTCGAACATTTCACGGTGCGTGAACATGCAAGAAAGAAATATTTCGGGATTAAAGAGCCATGATAATCATATTTTAATGCAACAATTACTTCCAATAGCAGCGCGAAGGGTATTGCCCAATCATATTGTCAAGGCCTTGATTGAATTAAGCAATTGCTTTGTGATATTGTGCTCAAAATCATTTATCGCAGCTGATTTGGAAAAGTTTGAAGAACGGATGGCCCTTACACTTTGTAGCCTTGAGAAGACATTCCCTCCGAGTTTCTTTGATGTGATGGAACACTTGCCTATACATTTGTTAGATGAACTCTTAATTGCTAGTTGTCTCCTTTACCGTTGGATGCATCCGATTGAAAGGTACCTCCACACTTTAAAAGGCTACGTTGGTAATCGGGCTCATCCTGAGGCCTCGATTGCAAACTCTATTATTCTTCAGGAATGCATGACTTTTTGTGCCCAGTATGTGGATGTGGAAACTAAATCTAACCGACCGGCTAGAAATGATGATTGGGGGCACATAAATGGTTGTGCAATTGGGAAAAAAGTTCAATTTGAACTTAATTCTGTAATGTATATGCAAGCTCATCGGCACGTTCTTACTAACACTGAGGCAGTGGCGCCATTCGTTGAGTAAGTTTTATTATAAGTATTTGGTGTTTTGGAAAATCATTTTTATATTATTTTTGGAATTGACATATGGCTATTTGTTTACTTGTAGAAAGCATCTCGCATAACTTTTATCTAAGTATCCTCAATATTCACAAAAGCATCGTGTTAGTCGTCTTCACAACGATGAGTTCCACAAATGGTTTAAGGATTATGTAAGCAAAAATATCATAACTAATAGTTAAATTATGAATAAATATATACTTTTATATTGACATTTACTTTAATATACTATTGGTTAATAAATTGGCACGTGACAGTGTGCAAGTATCCGACGAAATCAAATGCTTGTCTTTAGGTCCTCTTAAGGCTGCGGTCAGATTCAACACTTATATTGTTAGCGGTTTTAGATTTTGAGCAAAGAGACTTGATAGGGGAAAGCAAACTCAAAATAGAGGAGTTGTTATAAAAGCCGAACAAATGAGTTATTCTAGCCGGAAGGATAAAAACCCCATTGTGGGTGATATTGCATACTATGGGGAACTAACGGACATTATTGAAGTTCAATATCTTAATGGCGTGAAGTTTGTGTTATTCAAGTGTGATTGGATTGAAAATCGTATGGGTACAAAAGTTGACGAGTTTAACTATACGCTAGTGAATTTCAAGCATTTAAAAAATAAGGATGAACGAGAGAGTAATGAACCTTTCATACTAGCATCCCAAGCAGAAAAAGTATTTTATGTGCAGGACCCTATCGATATAGATTGGCATGTTGTTGTTCCGATGACACCAAGAGACCAATTTGATAGGTACACGACAGTTCAAGAAGTTGGAGAGGAATTGTTTCTTACTGGAGATGAGCCGTTTGTCATGCAAAATTTGAATGAAGATCAAAACTTACGGTGGGTGAGGGATGGAGATGGATTAGTAGTTGACACTAGTGTGGTTCAAGCTACTGATCATGAATATGTAAATGCAGGTGAAGACGAAGATGGAGGTGAAATTTAGAGGGACAATGCTTGAGGGAGATATAGTCCTAAACTATTATTTTTGTTTTTGAACTGGAGCATTTTGTAGTTTGGTTTTGTATTGATAGTTATGGGTATTTTATTCAAAACTAATCACCATTATCATCTTTTATCCAAAACTAGTTATGGGTTTTTGAACTTGGAACATTTATTTTTTTGTGTACTTAATGTGTGCTTTATATTGCCGATATGTGGCTTGCATCTTCTCTACTTATTTTTTATGTTATTTCGTGGCCCAGAAATTACGAAGCTTTCTAAAATATTTTCCCCCAATGGTAAACTCACCCTCCTCATGAGCTTGCCCCCCCCCCCCCTGTTTTAGGCATATGAATGGAAGTCTCACTATCATAATGATGCCATGGTTACCCCATCATTTGATCGCCCTTGATTAATATTTTTATGTTATTTGATTGTCGTTGATTTGTTTTCCATGGAAAATACTTGTTTTTATCATAATGATGCCATGGGATACCTTCGTCTCATGGGTCGTTTATGTAGTTTTCCCAAGTCATTTTTTATGAAAGATTCACTGAATCCAAAGTGTCTTAGAACTTGGGTGATGAATGGCCATGACATTCTATTATAAGCCTTAGACATGTATAGCTTGCAAACAATATTCTCTCCCCTCTTTTTTTTTACTAGAGTTTCACATCATCTCCTAAGATAAAAGGATATGCTAGATTATTGCCCTCCCTTTAATGAAACCAACTTGATTTGGTGAGATGATTTTTTCCAGGAAAGTCCCCAGTCTATTGGATAGATTTTTGAGATGATTTTGTTGGAGGTATTGCATAGACTTATAGGTCTGTAGTCAGTGCAGTGACTAGGATTTTCAATTTTTGGAATGAGGGTAAATAATGTTTAGGAGTAACATTTAGGAATCGGACATCCCATAAACAAACTTGAAATGGATGCATATAGGTCTTTGTGAATAATGGACCAACATTGTTTATCGAAGGAGGCATTTAAGCTATCAGGTCCAACTGAGCTAGATGAGTCCTTTTACATTACCGCCTGCTTAATTTCTTCCAGAGATGGGATAGTAGAGACCACGACATTATCTTGATCTGTAAGGATCTTATGGATATGTATAAGCAATGTCCAGTTATTGGGGATAAAGGAGGGGGTGGTAAGTATGCCTTTGAAGTGATCAGTAAAGGCTTTAGAAATGGAAGACTTCTAAAAAATTCAGTTTCCATTCTCATATTTGACTATGGATATGTGGAGATTGTTCCTCTTTTGTTTCACCATTGCATAAAAGTACTTAACAATTTCATCTCCTTATTTAAGCAATTTTACTCTAGCCTTCTGCCACCAATAATCCTCTTTTAGCGACAACTTAAATTTGAGGTCTTCCATAGCGAAGTTGTATTCAATATTTGCTTCAGGAGTATAGTTTGACTCTTAAGTCACCTATTTTTGGAGGACAAGGTCTTCAGCTTCTCTGATTGACTGGAAGAAGTCTCCAAATGTTGTCTTGTTCCATTGAGATAATGCTGGTGGCCTTAAGTTTCTAAAAAAAATACTATCATATGACTGCCGGTGAATTCAGTATTTAAAGCCTTCTCTACCACTGAAAAAATACTACCATAATAAAAATTCCATTTTATAGAGGGGTATATTAGGAGAGTGGATGGGGGGGGGACTCTATTCTAACGGAACAAAATCAATTGGCCTTCAAATGAAGGGTGTAAGGCAGAGGCAATGTAGCAGTCATGGAAGCATTCTATGGGACTCTATTCTGAGGATACAAGCATGGATACTTGGGAAGTTTCATTAGGAAATAAAGTCGATAATCCCCATTTGGGTTTTAGCTCGCGGGATTTATTTCTTCCTTGGTAACCCATGATATATAGATCTCATTCTAGATGACCTTATGGATTTTATTGTAATCTACGTACAATTCCTCCTCATAGAGGATTTCCATCTTATATTTTAAGGATTTATTTGCTTCATCCCACCATGGTTCGATCAGTCCATGATAGGGTAAGACATTTCCCTGGAGATGAAAGTGACCATTCCACCCTTGATGGGGTTCTTAGGGATCGAGGATTAGATATTTATTAATGGGGGTATACCCAAGATCGGACTTTTCCTTGTGTTCCTTGGTAGTGATTGTAACAACCCGCGTAATTTGGAGCTATTTTAATTAATTTCTCGAAAATGGAGGAATATAAAATTTTATAAAATTATTTTTATTTCTCAAATATGTTGGTTATTATTTTTAAAGGCAAGAATTTCAAACGGTTTCGAAATCGGAGTTAAAACGGATTTTGAAATGTTTTTAACTCTTGGAGTTGTTTTGGCTTTCAACTCTTCATTTCTTTGCATTATAGAAGGAAGTCGTGGGTTAACATACTTTTGGCACAAATTTTGGCAGCAAATATATTTTATATTCCTCTTCTTTTTATATACACATTGGCGCTTGAGACTTGTGAGTTCCAACCTTAGATTAGAGATGTTCTTGGGGCTATTTTGTTAGAGGTTCTTGGAGGAGCTTTTGAAGATCTTTTGTGTTGATCTTGAGGATGTGATCATTGGTTTCTCATCATGGTTTGAGGTATGGGGTTTTACACAATATGCTCCTTAAATCTCGCGAGTGTCATTCTCTTTGAATTCTTGTTAATTGAACTCATATTTGAATTGATAAATTCATTGAAATCTGGAAAATAATTGTTGAAATTATTTTGATTTATGTGGTATCATTATATTGTTGATGAGCACGTTTTCATGAGATTTTAATATGGCACGGATGTTGCGCACCCGCCAAAATTCCTGTTTCCCGTGCTATGGCTTGATAAAGCATAGACGGATGTGGTGAGGCCTGGTGACCCATTGATGTGTTGCTGAGAAATTATATTGATAAATGCTTTGAGATTTGCATTTTGATTTGAATATTCGTACTCGTGTTGTTACGTTTTATTCATCGCTAACATATATTTGTTGAGCATAATTCTTGTCGTATTGTGTACTTCCCCATATTTTCTTTTAGTGGCAGGTTAGCGCAGATTTTGGGGCGCTATGGAGATTGATTTTAGTGAGGATTGTTTGGGAAAGATTTGTATTATTTTGATGTATAGAGCTTTGGAGATTTGTATTTTTATTCGAGTTAGATAGTTGTAGTTTTAATTCGAGAGACTTGTTGTAATTGAAGAGATTGAGATTAGTGGATTTATATTATTGTGGGTTTATTTAGATGCTCTATACCTTGTGATTGTGGATTAGTTTAGTTTTATCGATATTAGCGCTCCGTTCGCTCTCCCCGGGCGGGCGGGGTGTTACAAATGGTATCAGAGCTTAGGTATACGGCAACCCTCGGGGCTTGGGTTTTGGGTTCATTGCGTGGATAACAATTTATGGAGATAGAAAATTTTAGGTGATATTCGTGATAGGTTTCGATATTAGAGGTGATGAATTTATTTTTGGAGACGAAATTATTTTTGGAGATTGTTGGCCTAATTTTTTAGGGTTAGGCATTCGGCGAATTTCGAGGGCGAAATTCCATTGTTAATGGGGAAGTGTAACAACCCGCGTAATTTGGAGCTATTTTAATTAATTTCTCGAAAATGGAGGAATATAAAGTTTTTGATAAAATTATTTTTATTTCTCAAATATGTTGGTTATTATTTTTAAAGGCAAGAATTTCAAACGGTTTCGAAATCGGAGTTAAAACGGATTTTGAAATGATTTTGAAATGTTTTTAACTCTTGGAGTTGTTTTGGCTTTCAACTCTTCATTTCTTTGCATTATAAAAGGAAGTCGTGGGAAACCCTTTTAACATACTTTTGGCACAAATTTTGGCAGCAAATATATTTTATATTCCTCTTCTTTTTATATACACATTGGCGCTTGAGATTTGTGAATTCCAACCTTAGATTAGAGATGTTCTTGGGGATATTTTGTTGGAGGTTCTTGGAGGAGCTTTTGTAGATCTTTTGTGTTGATCTTGAGGATGTGATCATTGGTTTCTCATCATGGTTTGAGGTATGGGGTTTTACACAATATGCTCCTTAAATCTCGCGAGTGTCATTCTCTTTGAATTCTTGTTAATTGAACTCATATTTGAATTGATAAATTCATTGAAATCTGGAAAATAATTGTTGAAATTATTTTGATTCATGTGGTATCATTATATTGTTGATGAGCATGTTGTCATGAGATTTTAATATGGCACGGATGTTGGGCACCCGCCAAAATTCCTGTTTCCCGTGCTATGTCTTGATAAAGCATAGACGGATGTGGTGAGGCCTGGTGACCCATTGATGTGTTGTTGAGAAATTATATTGATAAATGCTTTGAGATTTGCATTTTGATTTGAATATTCGTACTCGTGTTGTTACGTTTTATTCATCGCTAACATATATTTGTTGATCATAATTCCTGTCGTATTGTGTACTTCCCCATATTTTCTTTTAGTGGCAGGTTAGCGCGGATTTTGGGGTGCTATGGAGATTGATTTTAGTGAGGATTGTTTGGGAAAGATTTGTATTATTTTGATGTGTAGAGCTTTGGAGATTTGTATTTTTATTCGAGTTAGATAGTTGTAATTTTAATTCGAGAGACTTGTTGTAATTGAAGAGATTGAGATTAGTGGATTTATATTATTGTGGGTTTATTTAGATGCTCTATACCTTGTGATTGTGGATTAGTTTAGTTTTATCGATATTAGCGCTCCGTTCGCTCTCCCCGGGCGGGCGCGGTGTTACAAATGGTATCAGAGCTTAGGTATACGGCAACCCTCGGGGCTTGGGTTTTGGGTTCATTGCATGGATAACAATTTATGGAGATAGAAAATTTTAGGTGATATGCGTGATAGGTTTCGATATTAGAGGTGATGAATTTATTTTTGGAGACGAAATTATTTTTGGAGATTGTTGGCCTGATTTTTTAGAGTTAGGCATTCGGCGAATTTCGAGGGCGAAATTCCATTGTTAATGGGGAAGTGTAACAACCCGCGTAATTTGGAGCTATTTTAATTAATTTCTCGAAAATGGAGGAATATAAAGTTTTTGATAAAATTATTTTTATTTCTCAAATATGTTGGGTATTATTTATAAAGGCAAGAATTTCAAATGGTTTCGAAATCAGAGTTAAAACGGATTTTGAAATGATTTTGAAATGTTTTTAACTCTTGGAGTTGTTTTAGCTTTCAACTCTTCATTTCTTTGCATTATAAAAGGAAGTCGTGGGAAACCCTTTTAACATACTTTTGGCACAAATTTTGGCAGCAAATATATTTTATATTCCTCTTCTTTTTATATACACATTGGCGCTTGAGATTTGTGAGTTCCAACCTTAGATTAGAGATGTTCTTGGGGCTATTTTGTTGGAGGTTCTTGGAGGAGATTTTGTAGATATTTTGTGTTGATCTTGAGGATGTGATCATTGGTTTCTCATCATGGTTTGAGGTATGGGGTTTTACACAATATGCTCCTTAAATCTCGCGAGTGTCATTCTCTTTGAATTCTTGTTAATTGAACTCATATTTGAATTGATAAATTCATTGAAATCTGGAAAATAATTGTTGAAATTATTTTGATTCATGTGGTATCATTATATTGTTGATGAGCACGTTGTCATGAGATTTTAATATGGCACGGATGTTGGGCACCCACCAAAATTCCTGTTTCCCGTGCTATGGCTTGATAAAGCATAGACGGATGTGGTGAGGCCTGGTGACCCATTGATGTGTTGTTGAGAAATTATATTGATAAATGCTTTGAGATTTGCATTTTGATTTGAATATTCGTACTCGTGTTGTTACGTTTTATTCATCGCTAACATATATTTGTTGAGCATAATTCCTGTCGTATGGTGTACTTCCCCATATTTTCTTTTAGTGGCAGGTTAGCGCGGAATTTGGGGTGCTATGGAGATTGATTTTAGTGAGGATTGTTTGGGAAAAATTTGTATTATTTTGATATATAGAGCTTTGCTGATTTGTATTTTTATTCGAGTTAGATAGTTGTAATTTTAATTCGAGAGACTTGTTGTAATTGAAGAGATTGAGATTAGTGGATTTATATTATTGTGGGTTTATTTAGATGCTCTATACCTTGTGATTGTGGATCAGTTTAGTTTTATCGATATTAACGCTCCGTTCGCTCTCCCCGGGCGGGCGGGGTGTTACAGTGATGACTTTGAGGGTTCCTTGAGGATTTATCCTAAGGCTGAACCCTGGCATGTATCCTATTTTGTGAATGATTTGGGCAGGCACATTATGAATAATCGGCTCATCCTCTATCATATGAGGGAGTTGGACTACTCAAAATCTATTGAAATAGATGCCACTACTATAATGATGGGTGCTTAGAAGGGGGATAGTACTAGTGTTGGTGACTGTGGCCCAACCATCATCTCCTTGGATTGTGATAACCTTCATATCGAATGAGAACCTGAATTTGATGTGCAGGGATGAGGTTAATGACCACTTGGGATGTATCCAGGCTCTTCCTAGCAATTGGTTGAAACTAGCTGGGACGTCAAGCACCTAAAATTCCACTTCACATTTTATAGGCTATACTATGAGGGTGAGGGTGAGGGCGAGGGGGAGGGGGGTGATGGCTCTTAAGAATTTTCAGTGAGTATTATCATACAACCTAGTGGATATAGAATATTTTGTAAACTCTGAGGCAGTGTATTCTAGATCGATGTCTATGCGAAGGGGGGGACACATTGTTTATAGACCCGTTGTCTATTAGCATTAAGGGCATAATCTATTCACAGCCCTAGTGGTGATGCGTAGAATGAACCGATGATTACAGCCCTAGTGGTGATGCGTAGACTTTACTATTCATCCTTGTATAGGTGGAGAAAAAAGTTAGTTAATGATGTTGGGTTGGGGGTAGGTTGTGCTGTCTTTGGGTACATTACCTTGGTCTAATCCAGAGTGGGGCCTGGTTTTAGGCTTTTAGGAGCCTTGTTATTAGTTTTGGAGATGGTTCGGGACATGGAGTCATCTATCCACCGTATAGACACATCAAAGATTAATGTAGCGTAGGTATTTCTACAACTGTATTCAAGACTTATTCATTTTTCTTATCGGGAGTATCGATAAGGCTATCGAATAGACACAGTCAAACATCGATCTAATAAGCTGCTGAGCTTGAATAGACACAGTCAAATTGTATCACCTTTTGCATCCAGGTGCTGTACAAATTGGTTCTCTTCATCAATAGTAGCTTGTCAGTTATCTCCTTCCTCCACTGACTTGTTTGTGTCTACTATTCTCTTCATCAATGCTAATACACATCTTTTGTGTCTACTATTCTCATCCCCTCCAACGATTTGAAGTGCTCCCGTCAATCTTCGTCGACTTCCTTCAATTAGTTCCACAGCTTAAACAAAACAACTACAACCTCCATGTAACAACAATTTAAGAGTTTCTTTATTCTTCATTTCAGAATTGCAGAATTGCAGTACCTGGTGAAAAAACATCCAATATAAGAATATATTTTAATTAAATTCCAAGGCCTGCCTAATATCGACAGATAATCATTACTTGAACACTAACTTGCACACAAACGTGACGTCGGGGAGAAAGAGAGAACCTGATATAAATCTGCAAAAAAATGCATTTTGAACTATCAATTTAGATCCGAAAAAATTAAAAAAAATCCCGGTTTAACTCGAAACTACCCAAATTTGGAAAAAAAATGCATTAACTAAAATTAAAGAAAATCCCTAATTTTAAACAAATCCAGATAAATCTCGGTGGATTACTGGTCATTAGTGGGGATAAGGTTGCTATATGCTTGTTTATAGTACACATATATGGATCCTCAAAGCCTCATTTAAAACTAAAGTGGCAGTGTGTCAGAATCAACGATTGAATGACCATTGACATAGTGTGTAGCAGCCATCACATTTCAGTGTTATCACTGATTTTTCATCAAGTGGATTATACATTTCAGTGTTATCACTGATTTAGATGTGAATTGTGTACAAAAAATTTAGAAACCCTGTTACATAGACCTATAATAAATTGCTGCAAGCCATTAAGGACAATTGAAAAGAAAAAACCATTGCATCTTCTACTTCTACTGTTACTCGTAGATCACACACAATACTTGATATAAAGAATAATAATGTTAGACTTTATTACCAATACAAAAGAACACAATTATTGAAACACAAATAAATAAATCAAATGTGAGAATGGTCTGATATTGCTGCAAACATTGGAATAGCATGAAAAAATTTCAAACGTAATTATTATATTGATATTGCTCCAAATATTATAATAAGATAAATTGATTTTGAACCTTGGAGTAATGTTCCAAGCTTTATCGTCACATTAGTCCAGTATTTGAGGACATCCATTGACAGAGAACTTGAACTCAATCTCTGCATTTACAAAACAAATATTCAGTTTATTTCCTGAAACATGACTCAACTTCTGAATTTACCAATTCAGAATTCGAGATTGCAAAAAACTTTAAAACAAACGAATACTTGATGGGGAATGCCTCACCCCAAAGCGCCGCAGCTGTAGTAGCCAAATGAATACTTTGAACCAAACTTTGAGGCTGCAGCAGCCGCAGCTGCAGCAGTGGGTCCACCTCTTGTGAAGCTAACCTATGAAGTTGTCCATTTTAAGGAGCTAGTGTGGGATTTAAAAAAAATATTATGGTTATCTTGAACTTGAAATTTGAAACGAAAGAATCTAAACTGACACTGGGAAAGGGGATCATGGTGAAAGAATATCAGAGATAAAAAAACTGGTATGGAACACAGAGAAAACCGAATGAAAAAATAATCCTCAAACTAAACAATTTCAAAAGTACACGTGAATATAACTAAACTTACCAATATTTCATGCAGATCTCGGACTCCTGTGTAACTCGAAACTGGATTTGAACTCAATCTTTTAATATTTTGCAATCAACAAAATTCTAATATTGGTAATCAACAAATATTATATATATTTTAGGTGGGAGGTTGAGATGATACACATACATTTTAATATTTTGCAATCAACAAAATTTGTATGATCCATGATTATTGTAATGGGTGTGGTTAAATTTTTTTCAATTACTTATTGCTAATCATAACTGCTTCTTTTATTTTGCATTCGCTAAGCTCTACCCTGTGCATCGCGTGGGTTTTCATCTAGTGTGATATATAACTGAAATGTAACTTCTTGATAAGATAAATGCAAATATACATATCTATGACGTTGAAGCGGCGTCGACATCGTTTGACTATGTCCGACCTCATAGCCGAGGAAAGCCCACTCGATAAGCAACCACTCGCAGCTCCAGTGGGAAGTGATTTAGAGAGGACACCCCAAATTAGTTTCGTTCAACATAACATACGGGACAATGGAACTAGAGAGAGGCAACAACTTTCCCCAAATATTGAATTAACATCCCAGTCACAAAATACATACCGCAACTCATGAGCTTACGTTGCTTTATTTCAAACACCTACAAATCAACTTTCCCCAAATATTGAGCAGATTAATAATTCAGATGGAAATGTCAATCCTCCATCTAATGAGATGGCGAGGATCTCACAGGTATGTTGTGTTATACAATGCACCATTTGTATATCTCCATTTGTATTACTATTATGTTTATATTCATATTGAACAAGATGTATAAACATTATTTATCAAAAAAAATTTCCAGGTACTATGGCTACCCTTACTAGTAAAAAAAGGGTAAGAAAGGGGGCAAGGCCTTGGCTTGAATGGAATGATAACAAAAGGAAGATATTGGAATGGAATGAACTTTGTCAGCCAGTTTGTAAACTTGAAAGTAAATTGATTCCCCATTTAGGTTATTATGCAAGCTGTAGAATTTTATTTCCATTGACAATGTTGGATTGGAGCGAGGCGGATGAGGAAGCACTTGATAATATTTGGAAGGAAGTGAAGGTACCTTATTAGTTTGATTTATTTATTTGTTCTGTTGTACATTAGCTTGTCAAGTTTTAACTAATTTATTCTTTTTGTTCTTAGAATAACACAAATGCACCGGAAGGTTTTAAACAAATCTTCTTTGCAAGGATAGGACTTGCGTGGAAGCAATGGAAGCATCGAGTGAAGGCGAATCACTATAAAAAGTTTCAAACAGATGAAGAGCGGTTGAGTTATACGCCTGAACGAGTCAAAAAAGATCAGTGGCCTGAATTGGTGAAATACTGGGGTCTAAAGAAGATTAAGGTATAAATATCACATTTTATTAAGAATTTTATACATACATTCTTCGTCACTAGTATCATAATTTTTATTTTTATTTATTAAAATATTTAGGATATTGCCGATCAAAACACTAAGAACCGTGAAGTTGAATGTGCTTACTCAATGACAGGACGAAAGCCACATGCTAAAATAGCCAAGGAGGTTGGAATTTTTATTATTATAAATATTTCTGATTTTAATATAAGAGTATTAATATACATACATTGTTTTTCAGAGGATAGAACAGGGGGAGCCCGTCGACAATATTAGCATGTCGAAAGCCACTCGAGCTCCAAATAATAAACCTTTCAGTGTTGAAGATGGATCATTTGATAGAGCGGTATGCATAAATATTAATTCGTAAGAGATGATTGAAAGATTTATTTAATAATTGTTATAAATTGTGTTCTTGAAAATTATTTTATGTTCATTAATAATAATATTAATTCAATTGGTAGAAAATGCTTGAAAGATGACTAAATGAGCTACCAGAAGAGCAACAAAATGACCCAGAAGTGCAGAACAAGATTTTTACTGATGTAGTAGGATATGAAGGGCATGGGTATGCTTTACTAAAGGGAGCAGGTATTAGGCCAACGTCAACAAAAGCATGTTCATCTCAGTTATTATTGGAAGAAATTATCCAGTTAAAGAAAGAAGCTGAAGATCGAGAGACTCGACATCTACAGGAGCTTGAAGAGTTAGAGATTCACAACCAACAAGCTTTATTACGGATGAAGAATGATATGCGAAGTGAAATGCAAAGTTTGTTCCAAAGTTTTACCCTTCAGCATGCTTCCACTATCTCGACGATTCAGTCCGACTAGGTAATACAATATAATTCATACATATAGTTACTTATATATATGTAATGGAAAATTCTCTCGTTTAAAGTTAAATTTTCAATCGCGGTGGGGAAATTTTTTTATGGTGGTGAGAATTTATTATGGTGGTGGTTAAAATTTTTCTAGTTGTTGGTGTATATCATTCTTAGAATCAATTTTGATGTTTAAAACAGGTTGACTACCTGTGATTTTCATGAATAAACAAAGGAGACTCTGCCGAATTTTTAAAAAAATAATAATAGTTGGATATTTATATTGTTAATGATGAAAGTATACTATATTGATTCATTTTGCACATTGTATTGTTGACGAGGGGTATTAATTCTGACATAATCGAAACTATATCTTTTTGTGCAGGTGACAATTTTTGTAGAACATGCAAATGTTAATTAGTAGTTTTGGAGGTCGTACGCTTCAGTGTTGCGGAATTAGTTTGATAAAAGAATTTCGTGTTTGGAGTATTAATAAATTAATCTATTTTTGTTGTCAAGTCAAATATTTGAACTTAGTGTTATAATTCTTGTTTTGATGAATATTTAGAGATGGTTGTAACAACTCTATTTATTGTTGAATGAAAATGATTCGTTCTGTTGGTTGAAAATCATCTTATGTATTACATTTTATGATTATTCGTTGTTTGTGTTGTTTCAAATGTAATTAAATTCTATATTAAACTTTAGCGGTAGATTTTATTCTCCACAAAATATTGGTGCAAAAATTTTAAGATCCCTTCACCTGTTTTGGGATGGATAAAACTGTCCCAGAAATATATTAAAGATGGCTATGTTGCCGTCTCAAAAAGGTTTTTTAAAATAGTAATTTTTTGAGACAGATTACTTTCCGTTTCAAAAACAATCTTTTGTGATAGCTCTTGTGCCGTTTCAAAAGGGTCATATAAAATGAGGACCTTTTGAGACGGATATGTTCCTGTTTCAAAAAATTCTTTTGAGACGGCTATGGCGTCACAAAAAGTATTTATAACCCCCTATCAAAAAGACCCCCCCTAGCCGTCCCAAATAGCGTCACAAAAAGTATTTGAGATGGATAAATGATCTTTTAGGACTGTTAGGCCACCGTCTCAAAAGCTATTTTTTTGTAGTGCAGCTTCCTTTGAACAAACCGAGGTTGCTAGCTAGTTTGCTCCTAGGACATCTCTGTATTTTTTTCTTTATTTGTACTGCTTCTTTTTTAATTATCGATGTAATCGGTCCCTTTTATTTCAATGAAATAAAAATACTTTCTTTTCTGGGTATTGATTCTTTTGCTTTTTACTACTTGTATGGCTTGTAGTTGATTGATGTAGACGAGTATATACCTGCTTCCTCACAATTAGGAAGGATCCTTGGACCTAATGTGAGCACCCAAGTTCGTCAGGCCTACTTTCGGATTTGTAAGTCTTTCAGGTCGAGAAATAAGAGCTTTAAGGATCACTCCGAGCTTATTGCCAAATTTAAGGACAGACTTCAGGAGATGGAAGAAGTTTGTGCCTCAGTTCAAGAAGAAGTGAACACTCTGAGAGCTAGACTTCTGGATACCTCTGAGATTAATCAGGTCGGAGAAATTCTTCAGCAGGAGAACGAGACTCTGAGGAGGGAGGTGTCACGACTCAGGGATCAGGCACCGAGCGTCACACCTCATGTTCTACGAGGTTCCTCTTCATCGACTGTTCCGTGAGCTGGCGCAAAGTCGACTGGTGATCCTCTGATCTTGCAAGGTTCTACCTCATCGGCTGCTTCCCGAGCTAGTCCAGATGTAGGGGGTTCATCTAGGGAGTTGGACGAGCTTTAGGAAGACGTTCATCGAGCATACATGATTGCTGATGGGCTTTAAAGGGATGTCACACGGCTGAGTCATCTATTTAAGAAAGGACCTCGGCGACTGTGGGCTGATGGTTATGACCAAGGTTGGACAGATGCTCCGACGATGCTAACAGAGTTAGAAGAGCTTGCCTTTATTAGGGGATGGTTGAGGGCCCTGAGGGAGCTGCAAGTCCCAAGGAACTCAGTAATATGGTACCGTCACGAGATCTCTTCCTCAACTTTGAGGCCTAATCCTTTTAGGAGGGATGTCCAGTGGATCCCTATCGATGTTATCCCCAGGCAGCTGTTAGAGCCAAATGCGAATGAGGTCGAGGAGGAATTATCTCCTCATCCAGACGATGGCCAAAGAGCATAAGTTGCTGATTACCTTATTCAGAGGCCTCAGCCTCATTAAAATTTTACCGGATGTAACCCATTGTATATGTAATGAAGTAATGTAATATCGATGTTTTGGGGGATCTTACCGACTAAACTCGTGTTGAATATTCTCATTGTAAATGTGATGAAGTAGTATAATATCCATGCTTAGGGCGATCTTGCCGACTAAACATGTGTTGCATGTTTTTTACTTCATTTATTTCTCGCTTAACTATCTTGGGCCCTTTGTGGTCGACTAGATTGGTTGAGTTGTTTTATTGGGTGATTTCCCTCCCAGTCCAGTATGCTTATAAAATACCATTTTGTCCGACTTTACCTTTTAGGTCATGTCGTCACACTCCCTTAGGCCTAAGTATGGAAATGGCGAGAACACATCTGGTGTTGGATGTTCCATCTAATTAGGGTTTTTGAGCCAAACATTATTTGGTGACCAATTTATTTTGGCCGAACTGCCTAAGGGTCCCCTGTAGGGCTTTATATATTTCCAGGGGCATTGCTAAGAGGTCGTTCGTGTTTTATAACGAAGACCTGAGGAGGATGATTCCCTGCTTTTGTATACTTAGTAATATGCCTGTCACTTAGGAAAGGTGTGAAAGTTATAAAGTTCATAATAAAAAATTAACACTCCAGGATGTTGCTGCCAAGCCATCTTTTATTAATTACAAGCAATAAAACCTGAGTTGCTAATTCCAAAAATGCGATAAAAGATGAATGAAAAAATTAGAAGTAGAATTTCTTCAGATTGGTTGTGTTCCAAACTCAGGGTATCTCTCTGCCCTCCAGCATTTCTAAGTGATAGGCTCCTTGTAGGTCGTTCCTTGTTACCTTCATGGTCCCTCCCAATTTGGACCCAACTTGCCGTCTGATGGTTTTACTGCGCTGCCAAGGACTTTCCTTAAGATGTAGTCCCCAACATGGAATGACCTTGGATTGACCTTCTTGTTATAGTGTTTCATGAGCTGTTGTTGATAGCTCGTCACCCTTACTAGGGCTAGTTCCCTGCGTTCGTCAGCTAGGTCAAGTTCAATGAGTAATGCTGCATCATTTTGGCTTTGGTCGATAAGGGTGGTTCTCACGGTTGGTAGACCGACTTCCAAAGTGATGAGTGTTTCCATTCCATACGTTAGTGAGAATGGGGTTTCCCCAGTTGCTCACCGTGGGGTGGTGCGGTAGGCCCACAAAATATATGGCAGCTCACTTACCCATGCACCTTTGGCTCGCTCTAGTCATTTTTTCAGCCCATCTATCACTATCTTATTGGAGGCCTCGACTTGACTGTTACTCAAGGGTAGGCCATCGAGCTAAAATAGTTTTTGATCCCGTATTCTTTGTAAAAGTTTTGGAAAGGTCCACTCTCGAACCGTGTTCCGTTGTCGGTGATGATTGTTTTGGGGATTCCAAAATGGGTGATTATATTCTTCCATATGAACCTCATCATATCTGCATCTCGAATATTTTCCAGTAGTTCTGCCTCGATCCATTTGGTGAAGTACTCTATTGCAACCATTAGATATATGTGGTTACCGGTGGATGTAGGAAGAGGTCCTACGATGTCCATCCCCCATTGAGCGAAAAGCCATGGGCTGGTAAGCGATCTTAGGTTGCTGGCAGGTTGGTGGACCATAGGAGCTTGTAGTTGACATTTCTCACATTTGCGAGCATATACCGCAGAATCTTTTTGCATATACAGCCACTAATAGCCTTCCTTCATTGCTCGGAAAGATAGTGACCTTCCTCCAATATGGCTTCCGCAGATTCCCTCGTGAAGCTCGTGTAGAACTAGCTCAACATCCTTCGGGTGAACACATTGAAGGTAAGGGCCAGTAAATGATCTCTTGTATAGCTTGCCCTCAGGAGATAAGTGAAAGCGAGCATCTTTGACTCTTATCTGATGAGCGGCCTTCCTGTCGTTCGGGAGTGCACCATCTTTTAAATAGTCCTTTAAAGGGTCCATCTAACTGGGCGTATACTCAATTTGGAGCATATGTTCCATGTTTGGTTACTCGTCGCTCAGTTTGATGCTCGAACTGGCGAGAAAGTTGATGGGTATCGTCCTTTTTAAGTTAGAATCGATTACAGAACTTAGGGCTGCCAGGGCATCGGCGTGGTTGTTCTGTCCTCTAGGAAACTATTGGACACTGACTTCCTCAAAGCTAGACATTAGCTTCCTCTCCAAGGAGAGTTAGGATGCCATCCTTTCGTCTCTTGCGTTGAAGTACCCATTTATTTGGTTGGAGACCAATTGTGAGTCTTCGAAAACCTGCAGCTACTTTGCCCCCAACGCCTGTGCTTTCTGCAGGCCGAATATTAAAGCTTCATATTCTGCTTTGTTATTGGAGGCTTTAAATCCAAGCCTGATCCCTTTCTCGAGGATTGTGTCTTCTGGAGTAACGAGCACAATGCCTATTCCTGCCCCCTTTGAGTTGGAGGCTCCATCGATAAACAATTACAAGATTCCTGCTGATAGGTGAAGCTAGTCGCAGGGCTGTTTGCCTATGAATTTTGTGATGAAATCAGTGTGGACCTGCACTTTGATTACATTCCTGGGTTGAAATTGGATATCAAATCATCCGAGCTCGACTGACCACTTGGACAATCTGCCAGACAAATTTGCTTTCCGCAGTACTGCTTTAAGGGGGTGTGATGTAAGGACGATTATAGTGTGATCTTCAAAGTAGTGCTTCATCTTCCTTGAAGCTACTACTAATGCAAAGGCGATATTTTCTAGTGGTAGGTACCGCTGCTCGGCGTTTAATAAGGTTTTTCTCGCATAATAGACTGGATGATGGGTTCCTGCTATCTCGCAAACTAATGCAGAGCTGATGGCGTGGTTAGAGACGACGAGGTATAAGTAAAGGGGATCATCTTCTTGAGGTATAACGAGCAGGGGATATGAGCTAAGGTAAGCCTTGAGCCCTTCCAATTCTTGCGAGCAATCTTGATTCCATTCTACTGTCTTGCTTCCTCTTAAGAGTTGGAAGAATGGCTTGCATTTCTCAGAGGACTTTGAGATGAAACGATTCAAAGCAACGAGCATGCCCGTGAGTTTATGTAGATCTCGTATTGTGTGTGGGGGTTATACCCTGTTGATCGCATCGATCTGGTCTGGGTTGGACTCAATGCCTCTCTTACTCACCAAATACCCAAGGAATTTTCTTGACTGGACACCGAAAGAACATTTGCTCGCATTGAGTTTCATTCGGTATTTCTTGAGGATCTCGAAGGTATTTAATAGATTCGATAGATGGTCCTCTTTGCGCTTACTCTTGACGAGCATATCTTGGATATAGGCCTCCATGGTTTCTCCCATTTGATCTTTGAACATTTTGGTGACTAGCCTCTAGTAAGTTTTCCCGGCATTCTTGAGCCCAAATGACATAACTTTATAGCAGTATAATCCGACAGTAGTGATGAACGCTGTCTTGTCTTGGTCTGGTGCATGTATAGGGATATGATGATACCCCGAATATGCATCCAGAAAACTCATTCTCTCGTGAGCTGCTGTGGTGTCCACTAATTGGTCGATCTTTGGGAGGGGGAAATTATCCTTAGGGCATTCCCTGTTAAGGTCGGTGAAGTCAATGCAGACTATCCATTTCCCATTGCTCTTTGGAACTATTACTAGGTTGGATAACCATTTAGGGAATTGAACTTCCCGTATGGATCTTGCATCCAGTAGCTTCTCGACTTCTTTCTCTACGGCTTTAGCCTTCTCTGGCACGGTTTACCGTGCTTTCTGCGTGATGGGTCTGAAAGTGGGGTCGATGTGTAACCGATGGCAAACCACACTGGGATTAATGCCAGGCAACTCGTATGGTTCCAACGCGAAAATGTCGAGGCTGCTTCTCAATAACGTCATCAATTCTTTCTTCTCTTGATCCATAAGATAAGTCCTAATCAAGAAACTTCTGTCTTTCTTGCTTCCACCGGCTGGTATCTCCTTCAGGTTTTTAACGACCCGCTCAGAGAGGAGGAGCCCGGTCTCTTCCACTCGGGGCCTTTCATATCTTAACTGCTATTTCAAAGGTATCAAACCTTCTCGCTCCTCGACTTTCTCTTTTGCCTTCTCGACCTTGTTCTCTAGTTTTGTACGGATGGCCGCTATGAAGCACGTTCTCGCCATCGCCTGATCTCCGTGAATCTCCATTATTCCTCTTTCAGTCATGTACTTGAGCTTCTGATGGTAGGTCAAGGGGACTACCTTCATTACGTGTAGCCATACTCTGTCGAGGATAGCTTGATATAGTGAGTCGATGTCGACCACTAGAAATTCAATCATCTTGGAGACACTTCTCGCCCTTATGGGCAGCACGATCTTCCCCAGTGGAATAGTCACTTTTCCAACGAAGTCAACTAGAAGGACAGTGGCTTCCTTCAGGTCGGTAACGCTTAGTTTTAACTTTTTGAAGAGGTAGAGATATATTACCTCTGACGAGCTTCCCTGGTCGAGTCATATTTATCTATCATGAGCGTAATGATCAAGGCATTATGATGTGGGGTTCTTACCCCCATCAGATCTTCATCTGTAAACAAGATGTGTTTTCTATAGTCTACATCATCTGCTCGCCGATGCTTGCTCGATTGTGTCTTCACTGGATCAATCTGAAAAGCATGCATTACTGCAGTAAGCTTTTTCACCTCCATTCGAGCTGAATTCCCTTGAATTTGCTTCATATCAGATGCCCCATGAATAATTGCAAATTCATGGCCAACATCATCTTCGAGTACATTATCGGGTCTTATTTTTTCGTTGGCAGCAACTTTCTCTGCCGTCTTCTCCATAAACTCGTTCAGGTGCCCAGTTTGGGCCAGTTCTTCGAGGTGAGCTTTGCAATGAATCATCTTATGTCCTCCCTTATTATGAAAAGCGCATCTCAGCGTGTTATTTCTCTTTGAAGGATATCCTCCCATCTTCCTGGACCACTTAACAAATGGCTCATCTTTAATCTTCGCAAGGATCTTGTAGATTGGTTCTTTGAAGACAGTGTTCACAGCCTGAAATGCTTTTGAGGCGTCGTTCTTACCTCCGTTCTTGGGGACATTCTTGACCCATTCTTTCCTCCTTTTTTTTTGGTTTTCAATCTTATTGTTGCCCTTGGTAGCGAGCTTAGTTTGACCGTTTTCCCCTGTACCGAGGCGGGTCACATCTTTCAGTTTGGAGTACTTCTCGATGCAAGCCATCAGGTCATTGATGGTCGTGGCCTCCTTCTTCATCAAGGATTGGTGCAGAAGGCAAGACCTGGATAGGCCAATCTTGAAAGAGACCACTGCTACCTGCTCTGAGCATTCCTCGACCTCATTGAATAGCTCCTAGTACCTTTTTACGTAGTCCCGAAGGCTCTTTTGAGGCATTTTCGTCATTATTAGTAAGGCATCCATCCTTTTCGAATGGGAGCTACTGGTAATGAAATGAGCCGTAAAGAGCTCAGCCAGGGACTCAAAACTTTTGATGGACCTATAGGGGAGCCTCTCGAACCACTTTTGGGCCACGTCGTGCATGCTCGAGGGGAAAATCCGACACATTAGTGAATCCCAGTGGTTCTAGAGAGTCATGGCCTACTTGTACTGCCTAACTTGATCAATAGGGTCAGTTTTTCCATCATAGATCTTAAATCTCAGAATAGTAAATTTCTTGGGGGCTTCCTCTTCTTCTATCTCCCTTAAAAAAAGGGATTACATCTGGGTCTTGAGAGCTCGTCTAGCAAGCTCCCTGGTTGATCTAGCACCTTGATGAGCTGGGTGTTGGTACATTTCCTTTCGAAACAAATTCTGTATATCCTCATCACCTCGAGTTGGGCTCCTTTTAATGGCGAACTGGTCGACATTGTTCCAGTAAGTCGTCATTCGACTCTTGTTCCTCAATTCTCTGGAATCCGTGTTTTGGGCTCCTTCCTCGGCTGCGAGACTTGCTCTCCTGAGGGCTAGGAGTGTGGTAGGGACGTCGCCTGGTGCTGCGATGGAGTTCTTTCTCCATCCTTTCTAATTTTCTTTTGAGGAGATCATTCTCAGCCTCTTGCTTACGAGCGGACTCCCTTTGATCTTGGAGCCTTGCCTCATAAGCATCAATCAATCTGGAGATTTGTGTGGACCTCGCTGGTCCCTGGCTCTCCTCTAAGGCTGGCCTCTCCAAGAGAGCCCTCTGATCTTAACAGCAAAATTTAAATCTGATCCTGCGAGGGGAAGGCTATTCTTGGATATCCCTTTCCTGAGTGGTGTTGCTACTGTGATCGGACATTCTAGCTTCTTGATTGGTGAAGGCTTTCTTAAAGGAAGACACACGATTCCCACAGAAGAAGCCAATTGTGGTGATGGTAATACTCAACACAAATAAATGAGAAAAGTACAATCACCAAAGAGAATAAAGATTAAAGAATGAAGAATGCCAATCACACAACACAGTATGTACGTGGTTCGGCAAGAATGCCTACGTCCACGGTGGTGCTCTCAATATTATTTCTATATACTTCGGGGAGTGTTTTACAGAGAATATATAGCATGCCTTTTGCCCCAGGCTTAGGGTTTGTTATATACATGTTTTTTCTCGAGGAGTGGTGGTGTTGGACTCCCCTGCGTCCATCTTCTACTCCTAGAATATCTCCCTACAAGATTTTAGGAGAGGACTAAGTCTCAACTGAATTCAGTTGAGATGCGAGGGGCCCAGACTTTGGGCCGTTTCTATTGGGCTGCTCGTTTGGGCTTGTGATGGAAAATCTAGGTACCCACAGTTGTTAAGGTCATGGCTTAGGACAAAAGATGCACACAGTAAGAAAGATCGTAATTAGAGACCTTAGGCCACGACTATAAAAGGTGTTCAGACAGTAAGTCCATGACCTTATACTTGAAGGTCGCGAAGTGTATAGGAAGGACATGGCCTAAGGAGAGAGTTTGCGAAGTCTAGTGACATGGACCTTTAAGTGATCAACATATGGGGTGATGATATGAACTAGTTAGGTCATACTTGAGGAGAAAGTTTAGAGGGTTATAGAAGCCTTTTCAAGGGATACTTGTGAAAATCTAATGTCATAAGTGGAACCCTAGGTTCCTAAGTAATTCCTATAAATATCAACCCTTAGAACACTTCTCAAAGGTGCTAAAACAGTATTTCCCACTCTAGAGAGAAAAGGTGAGATTTTAAGAGACTGGATAGGTGAATCTGGAAATGAGGCCGTGGACACTTAGTATTCACTTAAGAAGTGCTTTAGAGGTGACAAAAGGTCATTATTCACTAGATAAGCTTTCAGAGGCGCTGGAAGGCCATTGTTCCTTGGAAAATTTTTAAAGGTGATGGAGGAAACCTATTCATTAAGGTAAAGGATATGTCCTAAAATTCTTCTATCAAATTAAAACCATAGTTTATATGTTTTTAATACAATGAGACGATCCCTTGTATGTATTATGGGTTTAGGCCATGTAGTTGTACTTTTTATTGAAGTTTTCTCGGATTAGAGGCTATGGACGTTTACCGTTCACATAGATTTCTTGGGTTTATAGGCCATGAAAAGTTACTGTTCCTCGAGGTTTAAAGGCCATGAAATTAACTGTTTATTTGGTATTTGAAGAGTAATTTTGGAGCAGAACTAAATTTTTGTTGGAGCAGTACTACATTGTGCTTGGGTGAGATGAAATGGGATTTGATGCTGAGACCACGACATTATTTGTGCATGGCGAGGTCTCATTATCTATTTGAGGGCATATATCTTAGTTTTTGAGATAAAGACGGTTATTATTAGGGATATTAAACCTAGGACTAACTATAGGGCTTGCACCATAAAAGATCTTGGTCAAGGTGTGAAGTTAATAGCAAATCGTGGATTTACCATCCAGGAATTAGGCAGGATGGGAGGCCTCGATCTTTGGCATGAATAGGTCAAAGATAACTAGAATAAGAACATAGATAATGATATGTTCAAGGTCATAAAAAAAAGGTCATGGACTACAAGGGAGAACCATGGGAGATTGAACCATAAGGGAAGATGTAGGCGAACCATGAGAGATTGAGTCATGGCAGAAGCCGAGGTGAACTAAGGAAGATTTATTAATGGGAGAAGTTGTGGAGTGGTGAACTAAGGAAGATTGAGCCTTAGGTCATTGGTGTAATCCAAGGGGTTAGAAAACTTACACTATTTTCTTTCTTAATTACTTATATTGAAGCTTCTTGCTTACTGTCACCGTTGTTTTCCATTGCCTTATTAGTATATCTTTTATTTTCTAGTACTAACATTGACAGGTGGACTGAAGACTTAGATTTAAACCTTGCTGAGATGTTTAAACTCATCCCATCCATATTACTTATTTCCTTAGGATAAAGGCTATATAGAGTTTAGAGGCCACAAATGTCATTAGTGGAAGAGTAGAGTTTTAGAGGTCGCATATAATGTGTAGGTCACAGAGATAGTTGGTAAGCCATCATGGAGGATAATAGAGGTCATGGAGGTTATTATGATCTTGAGAGATTTTTAGATGTTTTACATATATTTCACTCTTAGTTGTAATTATTCATCTTTATAGTTTTATGTTAAAGTTGTATGAGCAGAAACTTTAACAAGGTATGTATTGGAGACTTTTATATATAATATTAATGGATTTAATATTTATATAACGATCCCTTTATATTGTGCATTATTGAAATGTGATGATTTATAAATTTGTCAACTTTGATGATGATGTCCACTTTGATGATGAGGTCGAGTCCTCCTCATAGGTTGTGGCATAATATTAAAATTTTAAAATGCAGTGCCAAGGATAAGTGACTTAATGGTTGCGGCCATATACTGCAGGTTGTACGGCATTACAGTTGGAACGAAACTAGAATGAACTACAAAAATAAAGTAGTTCAAGTTAGAGAGTGAATTAAAATATATTTACAAAAGGCCACGATTAAATAAAGAAAATAGTTCTACCTTCCTGTGGGGGGTTTCCCTAAGTTCGCAAAATAGTATGGGATCTCTCTAGTTCAGACTCCACCAAATGTGTCTCCTAAGTATCCTTGAACATGAAGAAATACTTGAATTTTTAGTTTTTGGTGTTGGAAGGCTTATTGGTCATAAGATATCTTAGAGTACTCCGCGGATCCATATAGTATTACTAAGGGTTGTTCGCAGTGTCTTCCTTGGGTATATAAAAATTAAAAAACTCTGTAAAAGGTATGTCCTTGTTAAATTTCTTCTTCCAGATAACTAGAGAAGTTAGGATTTGCCTCCACCCATTTAGGTCAATCTGTGTTAGGACCAAATTCATTGTCTTTATATTTTTTCTATTTATGATAGGAACAGGAAGTCTATGGTGGAGGAGAAAAGCATGAAGGGGGAAGAAAACCCCATTATCTAGGACTAGGAATCATTCCCTCTAGTCCACAAAAAGAATAGTGCAAATTCTACCCCGAAGAAACTCAAAGACCTTAGCAAAACATACCAGCCATTCCTCAGTTATCTCACAGGGGCACTTTATAATAGCGAAACTTTTCTCTGTGTCATTTTCATGGCTAGAGGACCCAACTTCATTATTTTTTACTTATACGACAATGATTTTTATATCTCCTGTAGTAGTCATAACATTATCCTTTAATTTTGTTCTTATTGGAGTTTGATTGTTTATTTTCATAGTGTCCTCCTCATCATTATGGATGGCCTAAGTGGTGTCCATTGAATCCCTATATTCAATGAGGACACAGGAGCAATGTAAGCACATGAACCAGTTGGGTATACAAGCAATACAAAAGTCTTCATGGCTTGAAGGGGACGAATGTTTAAAATTTTGGGATGGCATATCCCTAAATATTTTCCATTGAATCTATCTAAGTACTCCCAATAATTATAGTTTATAAGGTCGCAACAGGTATCTGTAAAAGAAAAAGGAATCTCCACAGTTAGAAGTTCACAACATTATGAAAAAAATCTTGAAAAAGACAAGGGATGACTACTACAAACGTCAAAGACCATGACTTTATGATAAAGGTAAAGGCATTATCTGCAAGTAAAGATCCTAAAGTGATGCTTAACTAAAATGGTGCAATTTTTAAGCAAAGTTCATGATTGGGTAACAATGGTCATAGTTGGGTTATAAAACCTGGAAAAATGTTCAAAGGTGAAAGTATTCAAAGGCCATGACCATCATTTAAAGGTCGTGGATATTTATAAAATGAGTATAAGATCTTGATAAGGCCTATGGTGGACGAACCCCACGACCATTATATAAAGACCGTGGTATTTGCAAAAAACACCCACCACTTTTAGAGTGAGGCTTGACTAAGATCAAACCCAAGAAATCCTAGGTTTCTTTCCAAGAACACGCTAAGAACAATAGTGTGTGTTATGGGCCAAAATTGACCAAAATCGGACCAAAACCCCCCATTTCAGCTTAAAAACACACTCCACACACACACACACACACAGAGATATATATATATATATATATATATCCTACTTTTATAATCCGTCATTAACAATAATCAAACCTCAAACCCTAACAAAGTACGAACATTCAACCCCAACGCATATAAACACTACGATGTTCTTCACGGTTCAGTTATTGTCTACAAAAATCCTAAAACCAAAAATGATTTTATTTTGTTCGAAAGAAAATAATAACAACTTATGGGTTAACTTTGGTTAAGAAGAAATATTGATTGAACTTAGAGTTATGATTTGTGATTCATACTTATAATTTAAGTTACAGGTTGGGGTACAAAAACATAAAAATACCTAGATTGATTATATTAAGATATGCTTGATAATAATACATAAGTATGAAAAAAATCACAAAGGGAGCAAAATCAGTAGGCAAATAGCAAGAAATAAGGAAACATGTAACTTGGAAGTATACGGATTAATTAATTGTTAAATCGATAAATCTCTCTCTCTCTCTCTCTCTCTCTCTCTCTCTGTATGGAAATGATAAATGAGGCATCAGACCCAAAATCTTTTTGTTAGAGGTCCTGAAGGATGAAACGCCGCAGAACTCAAAGTGCCACAAGAAAAGGACTCAATATCAAGATATAAGCACTATTAGAAATAAACATTTTTATGACGGGGAAAAAGGGTCATAAAAAATTATTTACGACGGTTTTCAAAGATTTAAAAATCGTCGTAATGTTGTGTGTCATAACAAAATTGGTGTTGATAAAACCGTCATAATAAACCATCCTATAATGGGTACAATGACAATAACACGCACGGACAATCCTCTTAAACCCAACCACCAAACATGTCTCCATCCAAATTAATTTAGTAGAAAAAAAGCTAGTTTCACTCACTATCTCCTACTAAATTAACCTCACAAAATGTTCTAAGGATTCTTTTCACGTGTCAAGAAGACGAAGGGGAAGCAATTCAAATGTGAGGATGATGGTGAATTTATCGTGGTTAGATTGAAGTTGAGCTCGACCGGAGGAAGGCATGGAGTTCCAACAGTTGATTGTGAACCCAAATGTGACTTTTGCTACTTCTTAAAACTCTGCTATGGGTCCGAATCTAGAACATTATGATCTTGCGCGTGCTCTTACTGGTTCTCAAAGCCAATAGGGTAGATTGTTTTTCGTAGAACTACTCTAACATACTTCATCTATTTCTTTCAAATAGGAACTACCATTCTGGCCTTTGTTAGAATCAGCTACCATTTCAGTCTGAAGTTTCTTTAAACTTGATTGATTTGGAGAATCAAAATTTGTTAGTATTCACTTGTTAGTCTTGTTTCATATATTCAAAAGACAATAGAGACACTTTGAAGTAACATCTAATAATTCGACTCATACATGTATACTAAAAAACTCACATATCACCTCTCAACATATTCCCAAATTGACTTTATCAACTACACACATCCTTAATTGTGTACAAATCAACACTACACTGGAAAGAATTACACAGTGACAGAGTTGGTGACACTATTTTGCTTAGTCATTTACACTTTCTCAGTATTGCCTAGATATAAACATACCTCTATGCTTTTATATATTCTATACCATGAGGAGAATCTAGTGTTTGTTCTCAATTGTTACATTTTCAATTGATATAATTTTATGAGACGACAACATATTGCATATTCATTTGACTCGATAATATAACTCATTTTGTTAAACAAAATCAAATTTGAAACTTCCAATATCCAAGGTAATAAAAGTGTATGCATCAAGGATGGGCAGTTGGTCAGATCTAGTATGGATCATACATGGACGGTAGATGGAGTTGGCGGCTCTCCTAGGGTTCCCTCATCCGGGATTCCTGGGAAAGAGGATCAATTTGGCCCTTGTGAACAGCTTGATGCATTATTATCCTCCAACCCTTTGAGTGAAATGCGGTGTTTTATAAATGCTTCGTATTCTCTTTGAAATCATTGTGTTGTTAAAAGAGAGTAGGCGATGAATGTATGCCAAAAAAATGGTTTCAGAATTAATATATTTATACAAATTACAAGGGAACAGACCAGAAGGTATATCGTGTTTGAAATTTATTAAAATATCTTACAATGATCTGTGTGAATGTTTGATGCTCGTAATGGAGATTTTAATTTGGCAATATAATAGAGAAAAAAAAAATGTGGTTAAATTAAACCACCAAATATTTTAATCAAACCTTTTCGCCACTGTTATAACATCAATTTTCAATCTCAGGCGAAATTTCTCAACGTAAAAAATTCTCAGTAAATTTAACAATAATCAACACATATATGTAATAGCCCTTACTTTTGAGTAATTATTTTTATATAAGTTTCCATGTGGATTAGTCATTTAAAATAAATGAAAATCGAATTAAATATTAATTTGTATGATTTAAGAGTTAATATTTAGGAGTATTGCATATTTACGGTTACAAGAATGTAAATCGTGTAATATTATGTTATGTTGCGTCGTTGCGCTTTAAAGTGATGGTGATGGATTATATCCCTATCGGACTATTTAAGACATGTAATATGAAGTTGGGATAGGAAATTATAAACTATATCTTGGATGTTAGTTTAGAGGGCACTGTTAGTCCGGGAGCGATTGAGATAGTCAAAATAAGTGTCGGGTGTGTTTTTGGGTTCTGGGACACTTTTGGCTACTTACGACTTAAATATGATGTTACGAGTCATTTTAAATATGTAATAGCTTTTAATGTTAGACTTAAGTGTATTTTATTTAATTTGGGTATTTAGTCTTGCAAGAGCAATTAAAGCTCATTTGTGTTTAACCTAGAAAGAGAGAGGAGAAGACCTAGAGAGAAAGAAGAGAAAAATAGAGGAATTAGTGATTTGATCTTGGAATCGTTTCAACGAGGAGAAATTAGAGACTTCAATATTAAGGAAAGTTTTATAACTTGCATAAATGTATGACTGTGTCCGAATAAATTATATAAATTGTTAGGGTTCTTGAGTTTAAACCATTTGGGGATTTTGGTGAGTTCGATGTTTAAACCCTTATGTATATGATATAAACATGATTTGAGGAGTTTATAATGGTGGGTTGTTGTGTTGGAATAATTTATAGATGATGTTGGGTTTAGATGGAAGAAGAAGAAGTTGGGGGATTTAGGTTTCATATAAATCCCTAGCCAAAACTAGGTTATCCGACCTAGGTAAATCGATTCGCCCTTGGAGAATCAAGGGTAAAATGGTAGGCTACAGGTCTGAGTTAGAGAATCGATTTGGGTAGACCGAATCGATTCGGAAAGTTAGCAGAATTTTTGGTTCTCTCGACCGAATCGATTCGGTTGGAGCAAATTGATTCGCTTCTAAGGGCGAATCGATTTGCTTCCAAGGGCGAATTGATTCGGCCAGGGCAAATCATTATGAAATTGTGTTTTTTTACAAAAGTTTTCTAACTTTGTTTTAACTCCTTTTCTCTTGGATATATTGATAAACCTTATTATAGGATGTATTATTGATACATGTGACCTTATATGAGGAGATTAATACCATAGGGTGATAAGGGGGCTATCGGGCCTATTTTGGGGATTAGAAACTATAGTATAATACCTCAATTGGTTAAGAAAATGATTGTAGGACTAGTGTATAGTAGGACTTTATTGTTTTGGCTTTCGTGAGCTAGTATGGACGTGTTTATAGATTGTAGCCTTAATTTATTATACATCTATGTGTTTGGATAAAAGAATTATCGTTTTAATTCATTATACATACATTTTGTGATTTTGGCATATATGCACATTCCACTTTAAATGCTATCATAAGGGAAGTTACATGAAAGAGGTGAATCCCCTGGCTAATGAATGCAGGGAGAGTATAGTCCTTAGGCCATAACATCAGTTGTTACATTGTGTGATTTTTTATTCCAAGTGAAGTCATTCTGGGTATGGTTACGCCTCACCGTCGAAGGTTTATGGCCACTTCTCATGCGTTGTGATTTAGGGTACCCAAGTGGTCATGAAACTAGGCCCTGGAAGATGATAAAAATTAGGGAACACATCCAGTTGGGTGACTCTCGGAAAGATGGTTTTATAAATGTTATTGTATGAATATAACTGTTCTCATTCAAATTATGTTTTAACGCAAATGAATAATTGGAATTATGAATCAATTCTAATTATATGTTTTACTTGTGAGGATAAATGATAAATTGGTAAACCAGGCATATTGCATAAAGTTAGGTTATTCCTATTAAGTAGTCGGGTAGCTTAACTTAATAATGAATTGTACACATTAGGATATGCACTCTAGAAGAGAGGTGGGTATAATTCTCCAAGCGAAGAGAGAATCTAACATGTTTATGTAATCTATCATTCCTAAATGTAATCCGTCATTCCTAACTGTTATGTATTTTATTCACTTCTAAATCATATCAAACCAGACCCTGACCCGTTTACATTTCTCTCTTGGTGTGATTATTTTTTATGTTCAGGTGTCCTTCCACAAGGGCGCCCATTCTGACCTTACCTTCTAGTGTTAAGGAGCGACAGAATATTACGGATGTTGTAGGATTTTTGTATTAGACGCATCAAAACTCTTTTTGGATATTCTAGTTATGATTTCCCAATAGTATTCGGGCATGTTGCTCAAGTATATATCTCATAGCTACTGTTATATTTTGTGTGACCTTTTTGTATCAGTTTGTTAACCGACAACTTATTCGGTTATGTTTTGTAAATGCTATAAATTGTTAGTTGTATATTAACCCTTTTGTTACAGAATTAGATGACTGAAATAGTTTTATTTTAAATTGGAAAATATTTTTGACATCCATTTTTAAAATGTTGGGTGGTCGTATCATATTATTTTTTATGAGACAGTGATGCTAAGAATGGACCATTTAAGATTCATGTTTTATTGGAGTAGCGGTCAGGCCACCTCTTATTTTAATAAGCGGGGTGTCATAGATGGTATCAGAGTATTTAGGATCTATGTGGACTTGTCACGTTCTACCGTAGCGTTCTTTGATATAGAGACATTTTATTTGGACTGTTTTATTTATGCGTGTTTAAGATCTTTCGCAAGGAGAAATTGTTTAACTGCATATTGACTCAGTCGCTTTCTTATCTCAGATGCCGTCGAGACGAGGTCGCCCGACAAGGGTAAATAGAGTTGCACATGATGTAGATACCCCACCACCGTAGGGAACTATGAATGAGATAGTGGTGGCTAATATTGTTGCCCAATCGATCAATGCTACAATGACCTCTATGGCACAACAACTTCCACAAGTTCAACAATCGGCAGCACCGGTGGCTTAAGCCCATAGGGACCCTCCACGTGGGAGAGAGTTAGAGAATCCTTCCAGAAAGGTCACCCTCCATAATTTCAGGGTGGCGCTGACGAGATCTTGGAAAATAAATGGAGGAAGGATATTTAACACCATCTTTTAAAGGTGGAATGTAGTGAGGAGAGGAAGCAGATTCTCGCCACTTTTAAATTGGTGGGAGCATTTCTCCAATGGTGGGAGTCGGTGACAATTTCGGAAAAAAGGGATACTGTGACTATCTCAGAGTTCTGGATTATGTTTGAACGAAAGTATTTTCCTGCAGCAGTCCAGAAGGAGATTATGAGGAAGCTTCAGGATGTTACTCAAGGGGAGTGAATAGTGGTGGAGTTTGAGGAGGAATTTACCCGTTTGGCAAATTTTATGACGGACGAGGTAAGTACGGAAGATAAGAGAATCTCTAAATTTGTCGGGGGTTTGAATTGGAGGATAAGGCAACACCTGTTAGGGAACCCCACCCTATAAAATTTTGGCAACGTGATGAATGAAGTTTTACTTCATTGCCAGGATCACCGCCTACATTTGAAGGGGAGTAAGAAAATAGGGGATTCTGGACAATCTATTAAACCATGAGGAAATGGTGCCGGTGTAACATTATCACCACCACACCAGTCAGGGAGTAAACAGAAAGAGAGGGACATTAAGCAGGGGGATCCGTCTAAGAAACAATGCTTTGGGGGTTTCAGTTTTGGTGAAGGTGGTTTTAGGCCAAATTAGGGTGCTCAGCAATAGCAAATGGTCCCACAGGGCCAAGTCATCCGAGGGAATAATGGAGGTCGAAGCTAGTAAGGTCAAGGGGCGGGATAGTTTCGAAATAACAACTAGGGCCGACATCTGAGGAATTATGTGGGGCGTTATTTTTAGTGAGGTGAGACGAGTCACATGAAGAGAGTTTGTCCACAGTTGAACAGGGGGCAATTGCCTGAAGCCCCTCAGAATCAGTAGGCACCTTTACAACCTCCAACACCTATTCCAGCAGTCCAACTACAATAGGGTCAACTTCAGTTTGGGCATATGTATGATGTTCAAAATGCTTTGTTGCCTCCAACATCGCCAGCTATCTATGGTAAGTTTCCCATCCATGCGGTTGTGGGTCGAGTGTTATTTGACATGGGTGAAACACACTAATTTATAGCTACATACTTTACTCATTCGACGGGATTATTAGAGTCTGTCGATAGTACTCTTATGAGTGTAGATTCTCCTATGGGTGATAGCTCACTTATATTCTTTCTTTGTAGAGGGGTGGGAGTAGATATTGGTAGATTCTTCTTTAAAGATGACTTTCTTGTCCTGGATATGGTCGGTTATGATGTTATTTTGGGCATGGATTGGTTAGTGAAGTACCGAGCCATGGTGAATTGTTACAGGAGGAGTATAGTCTTTACCATTCTGGGGCAGGAAATGTTTTTAGTAGCTATGACTCTTTCGAAGGGAGGCTCGAGCACTCACTTATACTGTATTGAGGAGGAGACTTCGCAAGGTATATTTATTTCCTAAGACTTGATTCCTATTATTAGAGAATTTGAGGATGTCTTTCAAGAAATTCACGGCTTACCTCCAAGTTGTGAGATTGAGTTCATAATTGACTTAGCGCCGGGGACTAGGCCGATTGAGCGAACTCCATACCATATGGCTCCTTTAGAAATGCGGGAATTATGATATCAAATTCAACAACTATTGGGGCAAGGGGTCATTTGGCGTAGCACATCGCCATGGGCTGCCCTTATATTATTCATGAGGGAGAGAGATGGTTCCCTCCAGTTATGTATTAACTATCACGAGTTGAATAAGGTAGCCATCCAAAATAAATACCCTTTCCCTTGAATTGACGATTTATTTGATGAATTAAGAGGAACGTCGTACTTATCTAAAATAGATCTTAGGTTTAGGTATCATTAGATGCGAATTCGGGAGCAGGACCTGTCCAAAACCATGTTCTTGACTAGGTATGGGTCCTATGAAATTCTTGTTATGCCCTTTGGGCTAACCAATGCTCCTGAAACATTTATGGACCTTATGAATCGAGTATTTCAAGACCTTTTAGACCAGTTTGTGGTAGTGTTCATCGATGAAATTCTAGTCTATTCTCGAATTGATGTTGATCATGCTGAACACTTGAGATTGGTCCGACAAACACTACGGGATCATCAACTATATGCAAAGTTTGAGAAGTATGTTTTCTGGTTATAGAAAGTACAATTTTTAGGGCATATCGTGATGGCTAAGGGTATTTTCATAGACCCAAACAAGGTTGCAGCGGTGAGGGAATGGGGTCACCCCAAGACGCCGACTGAGATCTACAGCTTTCTGGGTTTGGCAGGATATTATCGTCGTTCCATTAAGGTTTTTTTTAATATTACTGGCCCTTTAACGAACTTGACCCGAAAGGGAGTGCGATTTATTTGGGACAACTCCTGTTAGTTAGCTTTTGACGAGCCAAAAGACAAATTAACTTCTGCCCCTGTACTCGCATTGCCAAGATCGAGAGTAGATTATTTAGTCTTTACTGACGCATGTCTACAAGGATTAGGGGGTGTGTTACAACAGGAGCATAGGGTCATTATATACGCGTCTCGCAAGCTTGAGCCCCATGAGAAGAATTATCCCATACATGATTTAGAGCTTATCGCAGTAGTGTTTGCCTTAAAGATAGGGAGGCATTACCTTCTGGGTGAGAAGTTTAGCCTCTCTATGGACCACAAGTCATTGCAATATTTATTCACTCAAAAAGACCTAAATATGCGGCAACATCGATTGTTAGAGTTTATGAAGGACTACCAATTTGATATACACTACCACCGAAGTAAGGCAAATGTGGTAGCTGACACTCTGAGTCGCAAACTATGGGGCCATTAGCGGAAGTGTGGAAAGCTAAGTGGAAGGAACTTGGCCAGGATGATACTGTAGCTAGAGCATTCATGTCGGTGTTAACCATTTCACCTGATATAACTATGCGAGTAGTAAAATCACAAGTAGGGGATAAAGACTGTTAAGACCGCGTACGACAGCTATTGACTGAAGGAGCGGAGTCCTAATCTATTAGTTCTGACGGTGGGTTACGTTTCCATGGAAGACTTATAGTCCCAGACGACGGAGACTTGAGACTTGCTGTCACGCCAGAATCCCATGGTTTGAGATTTGCACTACATCTCAACAGGGAAAAAATGTACCAAGATATGCGTCGTCAATATTGGTGGGCAGGAATGAAAAGGGACATTTATGAGTTTGTCTCCCAATGCTCCACTTCTCAATTAGTGAAGGTGGACCACCCACGGTCGACTGGAATGTTGCAACCGTTGGAAATACCGGTGTGTAAATGGGAGAATATCTCAATGGATTTTATCACAGGATTGCCGACGACGCAAAGTGGGCATGATTCGATTTGGGTAATTGTCAATCGCCTGACCAAATCAGCACACTTCTTATCGGTGCATATGAATTACAATACGACACGTTATGCTCAGATTTTCATAGAAGAGATTGTGAGACTTCATGGGGTGCCGATCAATATAGTATCCAACCGAGATAAAAGTTTTGTATCCCATTTTTGGCGAAGAGTTGATGGGAACCGAATTACGGTTGAGTATATCCTACCATTCGCAAATGGATGGGCAAACAGGGAGAGTCAACCAAATGTTGGAGGATATGATTCGAATGTGCATACTTGATTTTAAAGGAGGATGGGAAAAATAACTTCCATTGGTTGAATTTGCATACAATAATTCACACCAGTTCACGATATGGGTATGGCACCGTATGTGGCATTATTTGGATGACCGTGTCGATCGCCTTCTAGTTTGTTGAAAGTAGGAGACAATAAGCTCCTTGGACCTAAAATGATCCAAGATACATCTTCACAGATTGAGCTTATTCGAAATCTTATACGGATTGCATAGGATCTCTAGAAGAACAATGCCGACGCAAATCGAAGGCATGTGGATTTGGAAGTGGTGGATCAATTTTTATTGCGGGTGTCACCAATAACAGGTGTTATGCAATTCGGGAAGAAAGGAAAACTTGTGCCAAGATATGTAAGCCCTTTTCCCATTATAGAAAGGATAGGCCCCGTGGCATATCGACTTGCTTTGCCGGAACACCTACAACGAATTCATGATGTATTCCATGTTTCATCTTTAAAGAAGTATAAAAGATGCGAGGGAGCTCATTGGCATGATCGATTGGACGATATTGAGTTGCAGCCCAAAATTTCGTATGAGGAACAATCGATTGCCATCTTAGACCATGGTGAGCGTAGACTAAGGTCAAAAGTGGTGCCCTTCTTTGAGTCCAATGGGGACACTACAATTCCGAGGAATCAATTTGGGAAAGAAAGGGCGATATTCGAGAAAAGTACCCATACCTCTTTTTACCAAGTATGTCTAAATTTTGAGGACAAAATTTCCTTGTAAGGGTGGGAGTATGTAATACCCCTTGTGGTGAGAATTAAGTTCAGCACAAATTATCAAGAAAAGACAATCACCAGAACAAATAAAGAAAGTAAGGAATGGTAATCACATGACATAATATATTACGTGGTTTAGCTAGAATGCCTACATCCACGGTGGTGCCCTCAATATTATTTCTCTATACTCCAGGGAGTGTTTTACAGGAAAAATAATGCATGCCATTTGACCCGGGCTAAGGCATTGTTATATACATGTTCATTTTCGGGGAGTGGGGGTGTTGGACTCTCCCATGTCAATTCACAACTCCTAGAATATCTCCTTATGAGATTTTAGGAATAGACTAGGTTGTAACTGAATGAGTTGGGGCGTGAGGCCTCTAGACTTTGGGCCAAAATTTATTAGGCTACTCGTCTGGGTCCAAGGTGATAAATTGAGGTACCCACAATTTCCCATAAATTTGTTGGGCCACAATTTAGGCTCAATAATTTCAAATAATTTGTCACAATGGCTATTTTATAAATTGTGCAAAACTTTTCAAGATTGAAGCGCCTCTTGTGAACTGATTTAGGTGGAAACCTGCCTCATTTCCTGTGCGCTATGATTATAAATGTTTAAAAATCCTCCAGAGAAGCCTTTTCTTGTTGTCGCTTCAAGTTTCTCCATATTTCTAAACTTCTCCAAGCTCCCGCTATTGCTCTTTCATTCCCAGGTCTTCGTTTTCCAATTTTAATCTTATTCATTGTCTTTGCTTGTGACTTTGCATCATCCCAAGCTAAGTTTTTACTTTGTAAGTTCCTCTTGCTCTTTCTCTTTCCTTTTTATGTTGAAATTTCTTCGCATTTGTAATTAGGGTTTGTATCTTTCAATGGCGAAAATAGGTAATAGATCAATATCCAAATTTAAGAAGTGTTATAATATTCCAAATTGGGTAGACATCGAGTGTGCCCCTATCCCCCTTAATGTTAGGGAGGTTGAGGACGCTCACTGGATTCTTGTTCTCTTCTTATCCCAAGGGGGTCTTACTTTTCCTCCAAGCAATTTGTTTTTGCACTTTTTTGGTTATTTCAATATTGTCCCTGCACAGTGTTTGCCCAATGTCTGGAAGTTTATTAATGGTGTACATAGAATAAATCAGCTCTATGGCACTAATTTAGGGCTTGCTGAGATCTTCTTTTGTTATTGTTTCTCGCGAACAAGTTCTGGTCTTATTTACCTCATGTCCAGGAGTCCTGATAGGGTATTGGTAATAAATCTACCTAATTCCCACAAGGATTACTGGCATGAGGGTTTTATTGTTGAAATTGGCAGTTTCCTCCCCACATTGAGGGGTTGAGGTCTGGCAGGTTTGAGGTCTTCTTCTATGGGGAGGTATACATAGGTAGGCTTAGTCTTTACTCTGCTCATCGATCCTCTGTTCATGTAAGATTTCTATGATATTTTTCTGTCTTTCTTTTCAGCGAGGATAAAGAACTCGGAACCTGCTCTTAGCGAGGTTCGAGCTGCTGAGTTAGTCAAAGCCTAGAACATCAGGGAGATCTTGGCTGACAGTGAACACCCTTGATCAACAGCTTTTCTCTTGGAATACAAGAACGTTGGGTCCAACTTTATTGCGCGACCTGTGGATAGCATCCCTGAGCTAGACATTACTGAAGAGGCTGCTGCCAATCCCATCCACTTGGTCGAGGAAGAAAGCAACTCTGGTGATGAGAGAGAGGGTGCTGAAAGGGGAGGTGCTGAGGGTGGTTCCAGTGAGGAGAGATCTAGTGAAGAGTCTTCCAATTCGAAAGGGGTTTCAGAGTCTCAAAATTCTTCGACTGAATCTAGTAGTTCTAGCGAGGAAGGCATGGCTCCTCCAAGGAAGAATCTGATTCCTGACGATGATGATGATGTGCTCCTTTCTCGTCGGTCAAAGAAGTAGAAATATGGCAGCGAAGAGGTTGCAATTGGTTCTCAGCCTGCTACTCGTGAGAAGGAGAAGGAGAAGAGGGAGGAAGAGAAGTTGAGAGAGAGGGAGAAAAAGGAGGAGGAGAGGAAGAAGGTGGAGGAGAGAAAGAAAGTGGAAGAGAGAAGGAGAGCTGAAAAGAAGAGGAAGGAGAGGGAAGAGGAAAAAAGGAGAGAGGAGGTTAGGATGAAGGCAGGGCGGGCTCTAGTGCCTGTGTTCGCCTTACCCAAAGGGGCCTCTATGGCCCTTTCTCCTCAGTTGGCTCCTGCATTGCTCGAAAGAGCAGTTCTTTCGACTAATCGTTAGAAGGTGATGGGGACCGACCAGTTAGCTCTAAAAGCGAGTCAGAGGCTAGCCTTGGTAAGTTTACTCTCACTTCTCTGTTCTCGTAATACTTTGCTTTATGCTTACCTTGATAACATTTCTCTTCTTTGCAGTTTCTAACCGACTTCGTCGTCCTCTACCACAGCCGTGATGAGCTGGTAAAGAGGAATACTAATCTTGAGAAGAAGAATACCGAGATGGAGGTCAGCTTAAAGGATATCGATGCTATCCAAAAGTCGTCTGATCTCGCTTTGTCTGAAGCCAACCGAATAAATGAGGCAGCGATTAAGGAGCTTGGGGAGTTGAGGCAGTCCTATAACCTGGTCTGCTCGAGCAAGTTAGTTGTGGTGGTGGAGAACAAAGTGCTGGTGGAGAAGGTGAAGATGGTGAAATCTGAGGCAGCCACCCTGAAAAAAAGCTCGTACAATGCCAGATGGGCTGCTGCGTACAAGGATGTCGATATTCAGATAGGCTACATCAGCCGACTGAACTTTAAGAAGGATTGGAACTAGGCTCTTTTGGCTGCTGGAGTGGATATCGATTCTCCATTATTTGACGAGCATGATCCAAGCCCGAAGCCTGTTGTGGATACGACACCTACCACGGCCATTGACGATCGTGTTCTTGCTTCTCAGACCATTCCTGCTGATGATTCTTCTGTCTAGAGAACATCAGTTTCTCCACCTGAGGGAGGTGTCCCTGCTACTGCAGATAAGGGAAAACAACTGACGACCTTGGAGAAAACTGAGGTTTCTAGCTAGCCTATCCTGAGGAACTTATTTGTATTTTTCCTTTGTTTGTACTGTTCTTATGATACTGATGTACTTGGAATGTTCCATTTTAATGAAATGAAAACACTTTCCTTTCTTCATACTGATTCTTCTGCTCTTTAATGCTTTTTATGGTTTGTAGTTAATTGATGTGGATGAGTATATACCTGTTACCTCTAAACTGGGAAGGATCCTCGGTCCTAATGCGAGCAATCAATTTCTCCAAGCCTTTGTAAGGATTTATAAATCCCTTTGGTCAAGGAACAAGAGCTTTAAAGATCAGTCCGAGCTCGTCGCCAAACTGAAGGATGGATTTTAAGAGATGGAAGAGGTTGGTGCTTCTGTTCAAGAAGAAGTGAACCTTCTGAGGGATAGACTTCTGGATGCCTCCGAGATTAATCAAGGCGGAGAAGTTCTTCAAAAGGAGAATGAAACTCTGAGGAGGGAGGTGTCGCGACTCAGGGAGCATGCACCGAGTGTTGCACCTCAAGTTTTGCGAGGTTCCTCTTCATCGGCTGGTCCGCGAGATGGTATAGCACCGAGCGCCATCCCTCAAGTTTTGCGAGGTTCCACTTCATTGGCTAGTCCACGAGCTGGTACAGATGCCAAGGGTCCAACTAAGGATATGGACGAGCTTCAAGGATATATTTATCGAGCATACGTGATAGCTGTCGGGCTCCAAAGATATGTCACGCGGCTAAGGCATCTGTTTAAGAAAGGTCCTCAACGAGTGTGGACTGATGGTTATAATCAGGGTTGGGCAGATGCTCCGACGAGGTTGGCGGATTTTGAAGAGCTATGCTTTATTAGGGGATGGTTGAATGCTCTCAGGGAGCTGAAAGTCCCCAGGAACTCAGTCCTCTGGTATCGTCATGAGATCTCCCCTTCAACTCTGATGCCTAACCCTTTCCGGAGGGATGACCAGTGGGTCCCCATAGATGTTATTCCCAGGAAGCTACTGGAGTTGGATGGAAATGAATTAAAGTTGGAGTTATCTCCCCACTCAGATGACAGACGAAGAACGAAAGTAGGTGATTACCTTGCTCGGAGACTTAATCCCCAATAGGATTTACTTAATTCATTCAATGTAACTCTTGTTGTAAATGCAATGAAGTAATAAAATATTTATGTTTTGGGCAATTTTCTGACTAAACATGCGTTGTGCATTTTCTACGTCATTGATTTTCGTTTGATTATCTTGGCTCTTCATAGCCGACCAGATTTGATGTGGGTAGAGTTATTTTATTGCGTGAGTATCCTCCTAGTCCAGTAATCTTATGAGATACCATTCTTCCTTACTTTACCTTTTAGGTCATGTCATCAAACTCCCTTAGGCCTAAGTGTGGTAATGGCGAGGACATACATGGTGTTGGATGTTCTATTCGATTAGGTTTTCTGAGCCAAACATCGTTTGGTGACCAGTTCAATTTGGCCGAGCTGCCTAAGGGTCCCCTGTGGGGCTTCATATATTGCAAGGGATAATGCTAAGAGGTTATTCGTGTTTCATAATGAAAACCTGAGGAGGGAGGCTCCCTGCTTTTATATATTAAGTAATGTGCCTGTCGCTTGGAAAATATGTGCAAGTTATAAAGTTCATAATACACAATTAACACTTTATGGAATGCTACCGCCAAATAATCTTTTATTAATCAAACACAATAAAAATGAGTTGCCAATTCAAATAATGTGATAAAATATCAATGAAGAGAAACTATAAATAGAATTTCTTCAGGTTGGCTGCGTTCCAAGCTCAGGGTATCTCTCTGCCCTCCAGCGTTTCTAAGTGATAGGCTCCTTGTAGGTCGTTCCTTGTTACCTTAAATGGCCCCTCCAAATTTGGACCCAACTTATCGTCTGATGGTTTTACTATGCTACCAAGGACATTCCTTAGGATGTAGTCCCCAATCTGGAATGCCCTTGGATTGACCTTCTTATTATAGTGTTTCGCGATCTGTTGTTGATAGCTCGCTAGCCTTACTAGGGCTAGTTCCCTGCGTTCGTCAGCTAGGTCAAGTTCAGCGAGTAATGCTGCATCATTTTAGCTTTGGTCGATAAGGGTGGTTCTCATGGTTGATAGACCGAATTCTAAGGGGATGATTGCTTCCATTCCATACGTTAGTGAGAATGGGGTTTTCCCAATTGCTCGCCGTGGGGTGGTGCGGTAGGCCCATAAAATATGTGGCAGCTCGCTCACCCATGTCCCTTTGTCTTGCTCTAATCGCTTTTTCATTCTATCAATCACTATTTTGTTGGAAGCTTCAGCCTGTCCATTGCTTTGAGGGTATGCCACAGAGCTGAAATGGTGCCTGGAATAGGCTGCTTTCGAAATGGGTTCCATTTTTAGTGATGATTGTTCTAGGGATCTCGAAATGGGTAATTATGTTTTTCCATATGAATCTCATCATATCTGCATCCCTGATGTTTGCCAGGGCCCTGCCTCAATCCATTTGGTGAAGTAGTCTGTCGCAACCAACAGATACTTGCGATTACCGATAGCGATAGAAAGAGGGCCGACGATGTCCATTCCCCATTAGGCGAAGGGCCAGGGACTGGTAAGTGATTTTAGGTCGCTGTCAGGTTGGTGAACCATAGGTGCGTGTAGTTGACATTTCTCGCACCTGCGAGAATATATCCTAGAGTTTTTCTATATGTACGGCCACCAGTAACCTTCCTTTATTTCTCGAAAGTCTAGCTATCTGCTCCAATATGGCTCCCACATATTCCTTCATGAATCTCGTGCAGGACTTGCTCGACGTCCTTCGGGTGAACACATTGGAGGTAAGGGACGATGAAAGATTTTTTATATAGTTTGCCCTTAGGAGATAAGTGAAAGTGAGCAGATTTGACTCTTATTTGATGAGCGGATTTCTTATCATCTGGTAGTGCACCATCCTTCAAATTGTCCCTTAGGGGGTCCATCCAACTTGGTGCTGATTCGATCTGAAGAGTATGGCCCATGTCTAGTAGATCGTCGCTCTGGTTGATGCTCGGTTGGGAGAGGAAGTCAATGGGGATTGTTCTCTTTAAGTCAGAGTTGATTGCCGAACTCTAGGCTTCTAGGGTGTCAGCATGACTGTTTTGTCCTCTGAGAAATTACTGGACACTGGCTTCCTAGAAGTTGGACATTAATTTCTTTGCTAAGGCGAGGTAGGCTGCAATTCTCTCATCCCTCGTGTTGAAGTATCCACTTATTTGATTGGAGACTAATTATGAGTCACTACTTGTAGTTGTTTTGCACCCAATGCCTGTGCCTTTTGCAGGCCTACTATCAATGCTTCATATTTTGCTTCGTTGTTGGAGGCTACAAATCCAAGTCTGATTCCTTGCTCGAGGATTGTATCTTCTGGGGTAACCAGCACAATGCCTACTCCTTCCCCCTTGGAGTTGGAGGCTCCACCAACAAACAGTGGCCAAATACCTTCTACCGAGTGATCTTCACTCTTACCCACGGTTTGCAGTTGGTCACAAGCTTGTTGACCTATAAACTCTGCAATGAAGTCAACGAGGACCTGCCCCTTGATTGCATTCCTTGGTTGGAACTGGATGTCAAATCGTTCGATGTCACAGGACTTTTCACAGGACTCTATCAACCACTTCGATAGTCTGTTGAACATATCCACTTTTCACAGGACTTCTTTAAGGGGGTTGTGACACCCCGACTAATAAAATATCGGGTAATCAATCCTATACCAAATTAAAACAGGAATCCCAGTTCGTTCATCCTTAGCATCACTGTCGAAAACCTTTTTAAAACTTACTAACCACCTAGTATTCCAAAAAATCTGGTGCCAAATTTTATCTTTTTAATTAAACAAAACAATAACACGAGGAAAGATATATGATTCATACACCATGACTGAATTAAATCAACTGAATAATTAATAAACTACATGCCAAATAAACCATCGGTCACCAAAGTAAATAGTCCAATACAAATATTCAACACCTGAATAAAATAAATCTGCGACGTGCCCTAAATAAAACTGAAACTAATAAATGATTCCTACTCTAGAAAAGAATGAATCAGGCGTCTAATCCAAGCTCCTGCTAGCATCCACATATGCCGCAACTCCGTGTCCTTGGAATAGAATATCAATCCTGGCGTCCCTGTGGCTGGACACCTAAAAGGTTTTGAAAATAGTTTTATATCTAGGGTTAGAACCCAAAATATTTTGAAAATATTTAGAAAGTGAATTAACTGCAGTAATTTAAAATGCATGAATGCGCTTCATATTTAAGTTAGTGTCGTACTCCCTTGAGGACATACTCACCCCTTCACTAATGTGCACACATAACGGTTACCTTAACCCCACCTAGTTGTACTACCCCGTCCAGCTAGTCCTGGTGTAATCTCCCCTTGCCATACTACTCTAACCCAAGTATAATAATTCCTAGATTATAATTTATCTCACCAATTAACTTAATTAAGTTCTTTTAAACCATAACATATAACCGTGACACAAGTTATATAAAGTATATACATCACACACTGTATCATTTTCCACATATAAAATTTACTACTATTATATACGTACCTTTACTAAGAACAACCACACACACACACACACACACACACACACACACATATATATATATATATATATATATATATATATATATATATACATCCATCCCTTCTAGTATACTCTCACCGAATTATTCCCTCTAAAGTGCTATCTCAATAGGTGTGCTCACATAACCTAGTTTCCCAAGTTGGAATCGCTCACCAACCTGGCCCAAAATATAAACGTAGTGGAGGCGGTCATATTCTTTCCCTGAAAGTGAGATAAACCCTTCACCCATATACCGAACGCTATGACCTGGGGATATACTCACCCCACTACTCAAGCTAGGGGATTCACCCACATCGCGCAACCTCCCTTGATAGCACTAGAGTATATAACTTAAATAAATATCTAGTCCCTGATATTTAATAGCACACACAAAGTACACACATGTATATATATACTATCACCACACCGTATATATATATATAAAATATAAATTTCGGCTTTACCATGTACTAAAATCCGTAACACTAGCATATATATTCCCGAGTCTATGGTCTGACTCAAATTTAATTAATTCACTCCTTAATAAATTATTACTTTCCCGAGTCTACAGTATGACTCTAATTTAATTAATTTACACAATAATTAATTATTACCAATCCGAGTCTATGGTGTGACTCTAATTTAATTAATTTACACATTAGTTAATTTAACACTTGGTATCACCCAACCATTATACCCGGACTCGTTCACTTGGCCCGTACCATCGTTAATAGCCGATTCTATATTTATCCCCATTACTAATAAATTACACCTAGATTACTTTAATAATGTAGTGCCACTCAACTACAATACCCGAATATTTTCCCTCGGTCCACAATCAATACTCACAAATTATTTTCCGAAATTTATTCATCTCATGGCATACAATTATCACCCTCCTAAACCCAATTATATCACCTTATAATTGCTAGGGAATATATGCTACATATGAATTTATCACTAAATAAGAAGTAGGAGAGAAATCTAAATTAATTTCCTTTATATATATATATAAAATTGGTGAACCTGCCAGAATTCTGGGACCATCGATCGATCGATCGACCAGGTTCCTTTCTTCTCCGGCTTGCTGTTCAGCCATTGTTAACCCATCCAAGCGTCTAATTTCTCCCATAAAAATATTCGATCATAATCCACCATATTAACATATCAAAACAGTTTCTACTCAACCTAGAGGCCTTAATTCAATCACTAATTTCCACAAATCTTAACGTTTTACAGATTTGGGTTTTACTCGGGTTTCAAACACCCAAACACTTTACATTTCTAATATCAGAATTTAAATGTCCATTCTTGCTAGATTGAATCATACGGTTCATATTCCTAAACTACAGAATCACGAAACCCACTAATATCATCCCAAATCTCATCAAGATATACCATTTCCCAAATACCGATTTCACCCAAATATCCATTTATCCCCATTGCGGATTTTGGTTTACACATCACAAAAATATGAATTTATTATCACCAATTTAGAATCATAACAGTTAACCACTTGCCTAGAATCGTTCGTAGGGTCTGATCCGTTGTAGTTAAGGTGTTAATGAAGAACGCTCACTTTTGTCCCTTAATTTGTCTCCAAAAATCCCCGATTGGCTCTTGATTTTCTTTCCCCAAAGTCCCTCTCAAGACCTAGGTTTAGAATTTGTGTTAACTGTCGTTCAACACTTCTCCAATTAGGTTTAAACCACAAATCCCGTTTTTGGCCACACGGGCCTAATTAAAATGGCCCGAATCACCCCATGTGGGCTCAGCTATGCCCAAAAATGCCCCGAGACCCGATTACTACCCCCGAGTACTCTTTTCTGACTATCTCGACCCATCCAAACTCAACTGCGCACTCAGAATCGTCATCCGAAATACTTTATAACATTCTCCAATTTTGACATCAAAAATGCGACACACATTAATTTAGACAATTTACTTAAAGTCGCCCAATAATAAATAATTCTTTCCACTCAAATAAATTCTCCAAATCATAAATTTAAGTTTCTCCAATTTAAATATTTCTATTTCTCCCAAAATAATTAAATTTTAAATCATCAAAATTTTGGGGTGTTACAGGGGTGTGATGTAAGGACGATGATAGAGTGTACTTCAATGTAGTGCTTCAATTTCCTCGAGGCTACCACTAGTGCAAAGGCGAGCTTCTCCAATGGTAGGTATCGCTGCTCGACGTCTAAAAGAGTCTTGCTCGCGTTGTAGATCGGGTGCTGGATTCCAGTTCTTTCACATACTAGTGCAGAACTGATAGCGTGGCTGGAAACAAGAAGGTATTGGTACAGGGAATCATTCTCTTGAGGTATCATGGGCAAGGGTGGTGTGCTGAGATAAGATTTGATATCTTCCAATGCTTTCGAGCAATCCTGAATCCACTCCATTATTTTTCTCTTCTTCAATAGCTGGAAGAATGGATGGCACTTTTCGGATGACTTTGAGATGAATCAATTCAAGGCGGCAAGCATGCCCATGAGTTTCTGTATGTCTCTTATCGTGTGGGGAGGTTGTACCTTATTAATTGCATTAATTTGGTCTGAGTTGGCTTCAATGCCTCTCCAGCTAACCAAGTACCCAAGAAATTTTCCTGACCGGACACCGAAGGAACATTTGCTCACATTGAGCTTCATTCGATATTTCCTGAGGATTTGGAAGGTATTTGATAGGTCTGAGAGGTGGTCTTCTTTGTGCCTTCTCTTGACGAGCATATCATCGATGTAGACTTCCATGGTATCTCCCATTTGGTCTTTAAACATCTTGGTGACCAGTCGTTGGTAAGTTGCTCCAGTAGTTTTGAGCCCAAAGGGCGTAACTTTGTAACAGAATAATCTGACGGTGGTGATGAACGCTATCTTTTCTTGTTCTGGTGCATACAGAGGAATTTGATGATACCCCGAGTATGCGTCCAGGAAACTCATTCTTTCATGAGATGCTATGTCATCCACCAACTGGTCGATTTTCAGGAGAGGGAAACTGTCCTTAGGGCATGCCCTGTTAAGGTCAGTGAAGTCAATGCAAACTCTCCATTTCCATTGCTTTTTAAAACCACTACTGGGTTGGATAACCATTTAGGGAATTGAACTTCCCGTATAGATCCTACATCCAACAACTTCTCTACTTCTTTCTCCACAACCTTGGCCTTCTCGGGGGCACTTTGCCGTGCCTTCTACACGACAGGACTGAAAGTCGGGTCAACGTACAACTGATGACATACCACACCGGGGTCAATTCCAGGAAGCTCGTAAGGTTCCCATGCAAAAACATCCACATTGTTCCTCAAAAGTATTGTCAATTCCTTTTTCTCTCAATTTGTGAGAGAGGCTCCAATCAAGAACATTCTGTCCTTTTTTACTGCTACCGACTGCGACTTCTTGTAGGTTTTCAATGACCCACTCAGTGGGGAGGAGCCTGGTCTCCTTCACTTCGAGCCTTCCATACTTTAACTGCTACTTTGAAGGTATCAAACCTTCTTGTTCCTCAACCTTCTCTTTTGCCTTCTTGTCCTTCTTTTATGGTTTTGGGCGAATAGCCGCTATAAAGCACCTTCTTGCCATCGCTTGATCTCCATAGATATCCATTACTCCTCACCCAGTCATGTACTTGAGTTTCTGATGGTAGGTCGAGGGGACGGCCTTCATTGCATGTATCCATCCTCTACCGAGGATAGCTGGTAGGGCGAGTTAATGTCGACTACCAAAAACTCAATTATCTTGGAGACACTTCTTGCCCTCACTGGCAGTACGATCTTTCCCAAAGGGATAGTTACTTTCCCAGCGAATCCAACTAGAGGGACAGTGGATTCCTTCTAGTTGGCAATGCTTAACTTCAGTTTCCTGAATAAGTTGAGATACATTACCTCGGGTGAGCTTCCCTGGTCAATGAGTAACTTATCGACGTCATAGTTTGCTATTCAGAGTGTAATGATCAAGGCGTCATGATGTGTGGTTCTTACTCCCACTAAGTCTTCATTCGTGAATACGATGTGTTTGCTATAGTCGATGTCATCTGCTTGTCGATGCTTTCCTGACTGTGTTTTCACTTGATCAATTTGAAAAGCTTGCATTAGTGCCGTAAGATTTTTCACTTCCATCCAGGATAAATTACCTTGAATCTGATTTAGATCAAATTCCCCATGAATCACTGCAAACTCATGGACAACATCGTCTTCGGGCACATTATTGGTCCTTGTGTCTCCGTTGGAACCGACCTTCTCTACCTTATTTTGCACAAACTCGTTTAGGTGCCCGGTCTGGGCCAGCTCTTCAAGGTGAGACTTAAGAGCCTTATAGTGCTTAGTTTTATGTCCTCCTTCCTTGTGAAAAGCGTATCTAAGCACATTGTTTCTTTTTTAGGGATCTCCTCCCATCTTTCCGAGCCACTTGACGAATGGCTCGCCATTGATCTTCACTAGGATCTTATAGATTGGTTCTTTGAAGACAATGTTTACTGCTTGAAATTCTTTCGAAACATCATTCTTATTTCCATTCTTGGAGCCACCCTTGCCCCCATTCTTTCCTCCTCTCTTCTGGTTTTTGGCCTTATCGTTGCCCTTGTCAGCGAGCTTAGCTTGTCCTATCTCCCTTGCACTGAGGTGGGTCACATCCTCAACTTTTGTGTACTTCTCGATGCGAGCCATCAGGTCATCGATGGTTGTGGCCTCCTTCTTAGTCAGGGATTGGTGCAAGAGGCAAGAGCTTGGTAGGCCAATCTTGAAAGAGGCCACCGCTACCTGCTCTGAGTAGTCGTCGACCTCATTGAATAACTCCCAATACCTTTTTGCGTAGTTCCGTAGGATCTCCTAGGGCGTCTTCTTCATTGTTAGCAAGGCATCCATCCTCTTTGGATGGGAACTGCTCGTAATAAAGCGTGCCATGAAGAGCTCTGCCAGGGACTCAAAGCTCCTGATGGATCTATGAGGGAGTCTCTCGAACCACCTCTGAGCCATATCATGTAAACTCGAGGGAAAGATCCGACACATTAGTGCATCCCTGTGGTTCCACGGAGTCATGGCCTGCTTGTACTGCCTAACATGATCGATAGGGTCAGTCTTTCTGTCATAGATCTTAAATCTCAGAATTATGAACTTTTTGGGGGATTATTCTTCTTCTATCTTCATTGAGAAAGGGGATTTCATCTGGGTCCTGAGATCTCGTCGGGCTAGCTATTTGGTCGATTTGGCACCTCGATGTGCTGGGTGATGGTCCATTTCTCTTCGGACTAAATTTTGTATGTCATCATTCCTCGAGTCGGGATCTTGCAACAGCGAGTTGGTTGCTGTTTCTCGAGCAAGTCATCATCTGACGCGTGATCCTCGATTCTTTGGGATCTGCGTCTAGGGCTCCTTCCTCGGCTGCGAGACTTGCTCGCCTGAGGGCTAGGAGTGCGGTATCGACGTCACCTGGTGCTATAATGGAGTTGTTTTTCCATCCTTTCCAATCTCCTCTTGAGGCGAACATTCTTAGATTCTTTCTTGTGAGCGACCTCCCCTTGCTCCTAGAGCCTTGCCTAGGCATAGAATAACCGAGAGATTTGTGTGGACCTGGCAGGTCCCTAACTTTCCTGAAAGGCTTGCTGCCCTGGGTGAGCCCGCTGATCTGAACATCGAACTTCATATCTGATCTTGCGAGGGGCATGCTGCTCTTGGATATCCCCAGCTTGAGGGACATTGCTACTGTGACCAAACATTCAAAATTCTTTGTTGGTGAGGGCTTTCGAAAAGGAAGACAAACGTTCCCACAGATGGCGCCAATTGTGGTGACAATTAAGTTCAGCACAAATTATCAAGAAAAGACAATCACCAGAACAAATAAAGAAAGTAAGGAATGACAATCACACAACACAATATTTTACATGGTTCAACTAGAATGCCTACGTCCACGGTGGTGCTCTCAATATGATTTCTCAATACTCTGAGGAGTGTTTTACAGAAAAAATAATACATGCCCTTTGCCCCGGGATAAGGGTTTGTTATATACATGTTCGTTTTCGGGGAGTGGGGGTGTTGGACTCCCCCATGTCAATAACAACTCCTAGAATATCTCCTTATAAGATTTTAGGAATAGACTGGGTCGTAACTGAATGAGTTGGGGCGTGAGTCCTCTAGACTTTGGGCCGTAATTTATTGGGCTACTCGTCTGGGCCAAAGGTGATAAATCGAGGTAGCCACACCCCTTACTTTTGAGTAATTATTTTATGTAAGTTTCCATGTGGATTAGTCATTTAAAATAAATGAAAATCAAATTAAACATTAATTTGTATGATTTAATAGTTAATATTTATGAGTATTGCATATTTACAGTTACATGAATGTAAATAGTGTAATATTATGTTATGTTGCGTCGTTGCGCTTTAAAGCGACGGTTATGGCTTATATCCCTATCGGACTATTTAATAAAGGTAATATGACGTTGGGATAGGAAATTATTAATCATATCTCGGATGTTAGTTTAGAGGGCACGGTTAGTCCGGGAATGGTTGAGATAGTCAAAATAAGTATCGGGTGTATTTTTGGGTTCCGGGTCACTTTTGGCTAGTTACAACTTAAATATGATGTTACGAGTCATTTTAAATATGTAGTAGCATTTAATGTTGGACTTAAGTGTATTTGATCTATTTTGGGCATTTAGTCTTGCAAGAGTAATTAAAGCTCATTTGTGTTTAACCCAGAAAGAGAGAGACGAGAAGATCTAGAGAGAAAGAAGAGAAAAAGGGAGGAATTGGTGATTTGAGCTTGGAATCGTGTAACACCCCGCTAAATTTTGGAGTCGGCTGCCACCAAAATTAAGTCGGGCGTTAATAAATTAAATATCATCCTTAGCACGTGACAGATGTGAGACATATAAATTTTTAATCCACAAGATAAATATTTTAAATCGATCCCAATATTAAGGACATCCAACTGATTTATATTCAAAATGCGATATAAAGTCCGTCACATGAAATCTCCAAATATCTTAACTATTACAATAAATCAAGTCCAACTGAAATCTCTTAAGACAACTTTGGAACTGAAAGGCCCAATAAAAACCCAAATAAAGTCTCACAATAAATACGAGTGAATAAGAGAAGATATAAATAACTAAAACGATAACATAATTCCAGCTTCACTTCCAAAAGATCTCCAAAATTATCTATGCAACTACTCCAATCTAATTACTGAAAATATTAGTCAATGCATGTGTCAGAGCCAAAGCCCTGAGCATAAATATTGGCTACTCCTTTCAATTAGGGTCCTTGAATCCAGACAATAGTTCCATACATATCGACCATAACAATAGAATATTTTAATTAAAAGAAAGTCTGTAATCCTTAACAATTAAATTTCCTAAATACCCCAAATTTTAAATGTGTCACAACAATATTATTTTAAATTAACCTAAGCCCCCACGATGTTAATGTTTTTGAATTAACCAAGATGAATTGTTCTCAATTTATTATTAGGTATGGCGGTCCTCCCGGCGTGGGTGATTTACACCAAAGTAGATTAATATTACCACACATCCCCTTATCAAGACCGTCGTCTGACCCGATTTTATTCTGCGGCCCTCGATATATGACAAGGTTCATCCCCTTGTCAAGATCACCGTCTGACCCGATTTTATTCTGCGGCCCTCGACATATGACAAGGTTCCACACACATCACAAATCCCCTTGTCATACTCGCCGTCTGATCCATTTTTATCCTGCGATCCTCGACATATGACAAGGTTCCACACACGACACGACATAAACGCCCTCTGACCCGGTTAAACTGTCGGCCCTAGACTCATGATGTCGCCACAAATTTTAATACCAATTTTTTTAGTCTTGCAGTATTGATTTCCCAAAATTTCTCATACTAGTTATTCACAATAAATTTTCCCCACCCTTAATAGTGATGTGAAAATCCTCAAAAATTCTTAGTCCCAAATTAAAAATTCCCAAAATACAATTTCATCCCACGATTTATAAATGATTATTATAACAATTTTACATCAACTAGATATTAATTATAGGTTATCACATCAACGATAAAAGTAGAGAATTTACCCCCACCCCAATTTATATAACCCGCGTAGATTTATATTAACTAGTCCCATACCTAATAAGCATAAATCTCAACTAAGGCCCACTTATTAGTCCCATACCTAACAAGTGTACTATAACAATGGGTGAAAACCAATTATCTAAAATACCAACGTTCTCAAAATATTATAATATTATAATATTTCATAATTTACATTATCAATAATTTATGATAATATTCCCAACAATATTAATTTCTCAATAAATGATTTTTAATCCAAATATGGGGAAATTTAGAACAAGTATTTATATAACTTTCCCGAATCATCATTTATCGTAAGTTCCATAATTATTATTTATTTTCTTAGCACAAGTAATTTCATTGTTTTAGGAATTTACATAACATCCAATTTAAATTATTTAGGGGTCCTCTACATGTATATGTCCACTAAATCATCAACTAAGTAAACAAAATCCAATTTAAATTATTAAGGGTCCTCTACATGTATGTCCACTAAATCATCAACTAAGTGAATAAAATCCAATTTAAATTATTAAGGGTTCCTCTACATTTATGTCCACTAAATCATCAACTAAGAAAATAAAATCCAATTTTAATTATTAAGGGTTCCTCTACATTTATGTCCACTAAATCATCAGCTTAAGTAAATAAAATCCAATTTAAATTATTAAGGGGTCCTCTACATTTATGTCCACTAAATCATCAACTAAGTAAATAAAATCCAATTTAAATTATTAAGGGGTTCTCTACATTTATGTCCACTAAATCATCAACTAAGTAAATAAAATCCAATTAAATTATTAATGGGTCCTCTACATTTATGTCCACTAAATCATTAACTAAGTAAATAAAATCCAATTAATGACAAAATTATATTTATTTGGCGTAATTAATTATTTTTACAAAACAACCCCAATATTTATTTCTTCAATTTATTATGCCCTTAATTTATTTTAGAACACATGAGTTTGAATGGAGGTTATAATCAAGACATATATCACTAAAAGAAAAGAATATGGTAAACATGCTTTATTTTCGGATGTTGAAATTGACGGGAGATTCGGGTTCTCCTCGGAAAGTTGATCGAAAAGCTCTCTTACACCACTTTGAAATTATTCTGTTTTGACCCCCAAAAATATGCTTGAAAAACTGTTTTAATTGTGTTTTGGGTTTTGGAGGTGGAAGATGAAGAGAGAAAGGTTTGTTGGCTGCTAAGGGTTTGCAAAAGTTGTGTGTTAGAAATCATAACCCGAGCTTTCTTTTTATAGTAAAATTTGAGGGTTAAAAATATAAATACAATTCTTTATTTTGTCAAAATGAAGATTCTAGGACCATTGATCGATCGATGAAAATGGTTGATCGATCGATCATGTAAAAAATCTGGCAATTTCCCCTAAAAATGCCTTAAGGCAAAATATTAAAAATTTGTTTAAAAATTCATTTTAAATCCGATTCAATTCCGCTTGAAGTTATATTCTTCTAAAATCATAACCAGCATATTTAACTAATAAAATTTATAAAATTCAAAAATTTATTTTTCTCGAAAATTCCAATTTTTATTTGAAATATTCTTTTAAAATTTCGGGTTGTTACATACTTCCCCACTAACATGAAATTTCTTCCTCGAAATTTAGCAAGATTAAATGTTTACACAAAATAAATAGGCACCCATACACCTAATTCTACCTACATGGAAAACATTAATACTACGCATATAATAAAATATTTTTACGTACCGATCCTCAATTTAGCCACGTCGTGGCTCCTGCGGTGCCTGCTCCTCTCGAGGCGGAAGTTGGTAGCACCTCCCATAACTAAGGTTTGTTGGTGTTGCAGCCACACCCTATGCACCAAGTGTTGTTGGTGTTGTTGGTGCTCCCTGAATGCCTACTATCGCCAATAAAGCTGGGGCTCCCCGTACCCCGAGACCTGCCGGTGCTAGAGGTCCTTAGCCTTGTTAACCCTGATTCACTTGACCTTGTATAACGGGACCCTGATGGTTATCTCTACTGAGACACTTATTTGCTTTGTGTCCCACTTTCCCACACTTGAAACAAGTACCGTGAAATGGCGCCAAGTTTCAATTTTGCTCACCCTAACGACCTTGCCTCTGTTTGTCATGGTGAAAGTTATTGTTCTGTTGTCCATGGTTCAGCCTCGGCCTGTTCCATGTTTGGTGGTTAATTCTCCCCTACCAATGTTCGCGACATCCACTACTTAGGAGTAAGCAGTGTATGCCGGATTTCCCAAAACCATTTGTCTGATGGGCCTTGACAACCCTTTGATGAAGCATTCCATCTTTTTATTTAGGTATCTACTTCCTCGGGTATGAACATAGATAAGTTTATGAACTCTTTTTCGTACTCTACAACTTATTTTGATCCTTGGTCCAACTCTACAAATTCTCTCTTCTTCGCAGACCTAATAGCATAAGGGAAGTACTTGTTGTTGAATTTTATTTGAAAATCCGTATAAGTCAATCTATCTCATTCCTCCGATGTGATGGTTCTCTCCCACCATTGTAAGGCATTTCCTGACAACTGAAATGTGGCTAATAGATGCTTTTGCACTTCCGTGTATTCCACTAATTCCAAGTGTCGTTCTATGTCCCTCCTCCATTGGTGAGCGACCGTGGGATCGGATACTCAGATAAAGGTAGAAGGATTTCCCCTAAAAAAGCTAGTTCTCACTCTATCCCAATTTGAGACGGGTGGTTCCTGCTATTGGGGCACTAACGTCGTCCCTCGTTGTCTCCCAATTTTAATACCGTCCGTTGTGGCCTCTCGTATAATTGTCGCTAGTGCTTCAGCATCTAGGGTAAACTGTCTTTGTCCTTCCTGAACTGTGGGCCAAGAAACAGACCCCTCCTTCATATTTCCATTTTTCCTAGTGTTCTTCATCTGAAAAGATAAGAACAATAATCATGAGACTTGGAAAAACTAAGAGTACAAATCATCAAAAGGAAATCAAATGTAAGAAACGCGGAAGCTAAACAGACTCATAACCTACGAGACCTAAGACCATGCTTTGATACCATCTGTAACACCCCACTAAATTCTGGCATTGACCACCACCAAAATTATGCCTGGCGTTAATAAATTAAATATCATCCTTAGCACGTGACAGATGTGAGACATATAAATTTTTAATCCACAAGATAAATATTTTAAACCAATCCCAATATTAAGACATCCAACTAATTTATCATCAAAATGCGATATAAAGTCCGTCACATAAAATCTCTGAATATCTTAATTATTACAATAAATCAAGTCCAACTAAAATCTCTTAAGACGGCTTTGGAACCGAAAGGACCAATAAAAACCCAAATAAAGTCTCATAAAAATACGACTAAATAGGAGAAGAAATAAATAACTAAAATGATAATATAATTCCAAGTGAACTTCCAAAGGATCTCCAAAATTATCTATGCAGCTACTCCAATCTAATTCCTAAAAATATTAGTCAACGCATGTGTCAGAGCCAAAGCCCTGAGCATAAATACCGGTTACTCCTTTCAATTAGGGTCCTTGAACCTAGACAATAGTGCTATACATATCGACCATAACAATAGAATATTTTAATTAAAAGAAAGTCTATAATCCTTAACAATTAAATTTCTTAAATACCCCCAAGTTTTAAATGTGCCACACCAATATTATTTTAAATTAACCCATGCCCCACGATGCTAATGTTTTTGAATTAACCAAGATGAATTCTTCTCACTTTATTATTAGGTATGGCGGTCCTCCTCCCGTGGGTGATTTACACCAAAGTAGATTAATATTACCACACATCCCCTTGTCAGGACCGCCGTCTGACCCGATTTTATTCTGCGGCCCTCGACATATGACAAAGTTCATCCCCTTGTCAAGACCGCCATCTCACACGATTTTATTCTCTGGCCCTCGACATATGACAAGGTTCCACACACAACACACATCCCCTTGTCATACTCGCCGTCTGATCCGTTTTTATCTTGCGATCCTCGACATGTGACAAGGTTTCACACACGACACGACATAAACTCCCTCTGACCGGGTTAAACTGTCGGCCCTGGACTCATGATGTCGCCACAAATTTTAATACAAATTTTTTTAGTCTTGCGGTATTGATTTCCCAAAATTTCTCATACTAGTTATTTACAATAAATTTTCCCCACCCTTAACAGCGATGTGAAAATCCTAAAAAATTATTAGTCCCAAATTAAAAGTTCCCAAAACATAATTTCATCCCATGATTGATAAATGATGATTATAACAATTTTACATCAACTAGATATTAATTCTAGGTTATCACATCAACAGTAAAAATAGAGAATTTGCCCCCACCCCCATTTATATAACCCGTATAGATTTATATTAAATAGTCTCATACCTAATTAGCATAAATCGCAACTAAGGCCCACTTATTAGTCCCATACCTAACAAGTGTACTATAGCAATGGGTGAAAACCAATTATCTAAAATACCAACGTTCTCAATATATTATAATATTTCATAATTTACATTATCAATAATTTATGATAATATTCCCAACAATATTAATTTCTCAATAAATGATTTTTAATCCAAATATGGGGAATTTTAGAACAAGTATTTATATAACTTTTCCGAATCATTATTTATCGTAAGTTTAGTAATTATTATTTATTTTCTTAGCACAAGTAATTTCATTGTTTTAGGAATTTACATAACATCCAATTTAAATTATTTAGAGGTCCTCTACATGTATATGTCCACTAAATCATCAACTAAGTAAACAAAATCCAATTTAAATTATTAAGGGTCCTCTACATGTATGTCCACTAAATCATCAACTAAGTGAATAAAATCCAATTTAAATTATTAAGGGTTCCTCTACATTTATGTCCACTAAATCATCAACTAAGTAAATAAAATCCAATTTAAATTATTAAGGGTTCCTCTACATTTATGTCCACTAAATTATCAACTTAAGTAAATAAAATCCAATTTAAATTATTACGGGGTCCTCTACATTTATGTCCACTAAATCATCAACTACGTAAATAAAATCCAATTTAAATTATTAAGGGGTCCTCTACATTTATGTCCACTAAATCATCAACTAAGTAAATAAAATCCAATTAAATTATTAAGGGGTCCTCTACATTTATGTCCACTAAATCATCAACTAAGTGAATAAAATGCAATTAACAACAAAATTATATTTATTTGGGATAATTAATTATTTTTACAAAATAGCCCCAATATTTATTTCTTCAATTGATTATGTCCTTAATTTATTTTAGAACACATGATTTTTAATGGAGGCTATAATCAAGACATATATCACTAAAGGAAAAGAATAGGGTAAACATGCCTTTTTCGGATGTTGAAATTGACGGGAGATTCGGGTTCTCCTCGAAAAATTGATCGAAAAGCTTTCTTGCACCACTTTGAAATAATTCTGTTTTGACCCCAAAAAATAAGCTTGAAAAACTGTTTTAATGGTGTTTTGGGTTTTGGAGGTGGAATATGAAGAGAGAAAGGTTTGTTGGTTGCTAAGGGTTTGCAAAAGTTGTGTGTTAGCAATCATAACCCGAGACTCCTTTTTATAGTAATGTTTGAGGGTTAAAAATATAAATAATATTCTTTTTTTGTCAAAATAACGAACTGCTTCTAGCAGATTCTGGGACCATCGATCGATCGATCATGCCAAAAATCTGGTTGTTTCCCCTAAAAATGCCATAAGGCAAAATATTAAAAATTCGTTTAAAAATTCGTTTTAAATCCGATTTCAATTCCACTTGAAGTTCTATTCTTCAAAAATTATAACCAACATATTTAATCAATAAAATTTATAAAATTCAAAAATTTATTTTTCTCAAAAATTCCAATTTTTATTTAAATTATTCTTTTATAAAATTCCGGGTTGTTACAAATCGTTTCAACGAGGAGAAATCCGAGACTTCAATCTTGAAGCTAGTTTTCTAACTTGCATAAATGTATGATTGTCTGTGAATAAATTGTATAAATTGTTAGGGTTCTTGAGTTTAAACCATTTGGGGATTTTGGTGAGTTTGATGTTTAAACCCTTATGTATATGATATAAACATGATTTGAGGAGATTATAATGGTGTGTTGTTGTGTAGGAATTATTTATAGATGATGTTGGTTGATGATGTTAGGTTTAGATGGAAGAAGAAGAAGTTGGGGGGTTTAGGGTTCATATAAACCCGTAACCAAAATTGGGTTGTCCGACCCCGGCGAATCGATTCGCCCCTGGCGAATTGATTCGGTAAAATGGTAGGCTACAGGTCTGAGTTAGAGAATCGATTCGATAAAATGGTAGGCTACAAGTCTGAGTTAGAGAATCGATTCGAGTAGTCCGGATCGATTCAAAAAGTTTACAAGAAGATTACTTCTCTCTACCGAATCAATTCGGCTGGAGCAAATCGATTCGCTTCCAAGGGCGAATCGATTCAGTCGGGGCGAGTCAATTCGAAATTAGTGTTGTTTTACAAAAGTTTTCTAACTTTGTTTTAACTCCTTTTCTCTTGGATCTAAAGATTTGGAACCTTATTATAGGATGTATTACAGATACATTTGACCTTATATGAGGAGATTAATACCTTAGGACAATAAGGGGGCATGCAGGCCTATTTTGGGGATTAGAAACGATAGTATAATACCTCAATTGGTTAAGAAAATGATAGTAGGACTAGTGTATAGTAGGACTTTATTGTTTTGGATTTCGAGGGATAGTATGTAAGTGTTTATACGTTCTAGCCTTAATTTATTGTACATTTATGCGTTGGGGTATAAGAATTGTCGTTTTAATTCATTATACATACATTTTATGATTTTGGCATATATGCACATACCTCTCTAAATTCTATCATACGAGAAGTTACACGAAATAGGTAAATCCCCTGGCTAATGAATGCAGGTAGAGTATAGTCCTCAGGCCATTGCACCAGTATTTACGTTGTGTGATTGTTTATTCGAAGTGAAGTAATTCTGGGCATGGTTACGTCTCACTGTTGAAGGTATATGGCCGCTTCCCATGCGTTGTGATTTAGGGTACCCAAGTGGTCATAAAACTAAGCCTTGGAATATGATAACAATTAGGGAACACATCCAGTAGGGTGACTCCCGGAAGGACGGTCTTAGAAATGTTATTATATGAATATAAGTGTTCAAATACAAATTATGTTTTAACGCAAATGATTAAATGGAATTATGAATCATTTCTGATTATATGTGATCATTAATGATTAATTGAATTGTGAGGATAAATGATAAATTGGTAAACCAGGCATATTGGATAGAGTTAGATTATTCCTGTTAAGTAGTTGGGTAGCTTAACTTAACAATGAATCGTACACGTTAGGATGTGCAATGTAGAAGAGCGGTGAGTATAATTTTCTAACCGAAGAGAGAATCTAACCTGTTTATGTAATCTGGCATTCATAACTGTTATGCATTTTATTCACTTCTAAATTATATCAAACCGGGCCCTGGTCCATTTATATTTTGTTTCTTGGTATGGTTATTGTTTATGTTCAGGTGTCCCGCCGCAAGGGCGCCCGTGCTGACTTCCCTTCCAGTGTTAAGGACCTACGACATATTGCGGATGTTGTAGGATTTGTGTATTAGACATATCAAAACTCTTTTTGGATATTCTAGTTATGATTTGTCAGTAGTATTCGGGCATGTTGCCCAAGTGTATATCTCATAGCTACTGTTATATTTGGTGTGACCTTTTTGTATCAATCTGTTAACCAACAACTTATTCGGTTATGTTTTGTAAATGCTATCAACTGTTAGTTGTATATTGACCCTTTTGTTATAGAAGTAGATGACTGAAATAGTTTTATTTTAAATTGGAAAATATTTTTGACATCCGTTTTTAAAATATTGGGTGGTCATATCATATTATCTTTTATGCGACAGTGATGTTAATAATAGACCATTTAAGATTCCAGTTTTATTGGAGTAGTGGGCAGGCCACCTTTCATTTTAATAAGCGGGGTGTCACAATATACTAACAAGATTCACAATTGATGACAACGAAATATTAATCCATTTAACTTATGTTCTAAACAAACATGAAATTCCTTCAATATTGGATTCATTATACAAGGTCCTCACACAAATTTCAATAAGATCCTACAAATTTTCAAAAAAAAAATGAGTGTATAAACTACTAATTATTATAATCACTTTAAAGATGGTATAAACTAATTCACATAAACCATTCAGTAATATTTTAATTATCAATATATAATATGTCATTAGTTCCCTTACATATATGAAATTTATCAATATATAATGTATGTCAATAGTTGGCATAGAACAAAACATGTCATGTGCCAAATCAAAAATCATTTACACATGGGGCATATACCAAATAGTGTCTCGAACATTTTTTTAATACATGTTTAGTGCAAGCCTTTTTATTTTGTTCCAAAACTCCCTCACCACATAAAAAAACTCAAAAAAGGAGCTCCGGTGAGGGTTATTGGAGCTCCGACAGTTGTGGGGGGGGGGGGGGGGGGGGGGAGGTGAGTTAGGAATGCCACTAGCATGAACCTTTAAAAATAAGAGAATATTGGTTAAATGGGTGTTTGAGGGACTTTTTAGAACAAAATCTAAAGGCTTGGACTAAATGTGTGTTAAAAAATGTTTGAGGGACTTTTTGGTAATTGATCCTTTACAGAAACCTGTCATGTGAGTTACATTCATTGAAATTACGAATATTAATTAGATGCATTAGAATTAACCTTCAATTTAGAAAAATAAACCACATCAATGCAAACATGTCAGACTAAACAAAACATATTTTAAGAACTAAACTATGGTAAACGATATATGATTTTATATTCTTCTATTTATTGAAATTACAAATAAGATAATGATGCATTGGAGTTAAACTTGATTTTGAATTACAATAGAGAAAAAGATACAATGGTGGAAGAAACAACTGCAATGCAAGAAACAATTGAGTTTTAATTAAATAGACAAAAGCAATAGCAATGTAAGAAACAATTGAGTTTAAATTAAATAGACTAAATAGACAAATAAATTATGTAAGTAGTGTGGGCTCTTGGTGCTTCAGCTCCCAGGTGTAAAACTTGATCCGAGCTATGCGTTGTTGGGCAGCGACGAGAGGGGAGGTTATTGAATATGAGAGTTTAGGGAGAGAGATGGTTGTGCGGTCTGTGCAACGACGAGAGGGGTGGGGTTTTAAGACATAGCTATCAGGGTTTGAATAATTAAATATTCGGGTTGAAGACAGAGATTTATACAGTTGTATGGGGGGTGAAGACGAGATGCGTAGTAGGAGAGGGTTGTGGAGTTGTTGGTTTTCCATCTTTATCGTAGAAGATAGAGTTTGGGGGAAGTGGCTCTCTAATTTGATGTGTAGTAGGATTCTATCACCAAAGTCTGTTTCCCGCGCAATATATTTTTTATTCGAAAATGTCGTAAATAATTATATTAGTTTATTAAAAATATTATTAATTTTATAAATTAGAGTTAATATTACCATATATAAAAAAGTGTCATAAAAAATATAAATATTATATAATAGTTAAAATACTACGGTCATTAAATATCATATTAATATGACCGAACAAGTATACGTGGGTCATAATTATTTGTTTAAATGCAAAAAGGGCCATAACTGTGAAATAATAGTATTTATAATGAAGATTTAATGAAAACGGTCATAAGATTGAATTCTAAAACCGTCATAAAAAGATATTTTTCTAGTAGTGAAGGTCACGAACATCACTTGAAGCCCCAACACTAAATCATTTTCCTCTTATTACCGAGGCTTAGGGGACATATGTTGGACCCAAAATATGTCATCCAATAACTAATAAACACGTGGCATAAATGTATGTGCAATTAAACATATGTGCCAAAACACATGTAAAAGGCCCAGGACAACGTGATTGCAGCCTCCCAGAAGATTACTTAACAAAATATTGGCCTCCACTGCACAAAAGTATGTAACACCCATATATTATCATCCTAGCATCTATTTGTATGCCTTTAAGGCAATATTATATACTTGTAAGCTCATATCTAATGTAAATAAGGCCCCAAAGTGAATGTAGGATCATTTTATAGCCGAACCACTCTAAATTTAGTGTTTATCTTTCCCTTTCTCCTCTTTTTATACTTTAATTTTTTAGTGTAGCTTAGATGGAATAATTAACATTACTCAATACATTTTACGTAATCAACATTCATAAAAGAAAAATTGATTGTCCTAAAACCATAATCGAGATTTAAACTTAATTCTCTATTTTTAATAAAAGGGCAAAATTAGCATTTTTCTAAAATGAAATCAGCTTTATTAATAGGGACTAATTTTACAAACATAAATTTGAATGTCCTTATCCATAACCAACATTATTTTAAATCCTAAAACTATAAAACATGTAAACGAATATATTCCTGTGCCAATAGCACAAATTTAATTTTTTTTATTTTGTTATATGATGTATCCCTCAAAATAAAAAATATTTAATGTAATAGCATTTTAATTATAACCTATTATCGATAGGTTTACCAAAACTATTACATCAACATGAATATTAAATTAGGAATAGGAGTAACCACATTCAGAACAATTGAGAAAGATACATAATTTAAAGAAAGACGAGTTGAAGTTCATAAACACATTGTTGTAAAAGTATTGTATATAATAAGATTTCCTACACGTATTGTGCCTTCAACACACCCATTTCCATAAAGTCTTTTTTTTCGTTTTCATTATACATGTGAAATGAATGCAATCCACACAAGAAATAGGAGAAAAACAAGTGGAACAATGTATCTTAATAACTTCAAAATTTCTTGAATGTAATATAAACCCACTCGTAGCCCTTCCGTTTAACAGTTATATCTGAGATAAAGTCGTGCATAATTAAAACATGGAAAAGGGGAGAGTATTCACTGTAAAGCAGAGAGAGCATTACATACAATTTTTGCAAAAAATAAAATACTACAACAAACTAAAAAAGCCCGTATATAGTTCATATGATATTTTTTCATTAGATTTAATTTATAAAAATTAGTACAACTTTAACTAAAATGGACATATCATTGTTACAAAAATAATGAACTAAATAGTTTAACTAATGTCCCAATAAGTGGAGAAAAATTATCATGCACTTAGGCTACCATGTGTCCATGACAACACATATAACGACATGACATGTGTGTGTGTGTAAAAATATTACCTTTCTAGTAGGGAAAATGTGGGTCACGTATAGCATACGTGTCTTGTTGTTATTGATGTTGAGAATGGACATGTGGTACCCTATGTGCACCTTACTTTTTCTCCAATAAATCAGCCAAAAATTGAAAATCAAATACTTATTGATAAGATGGTATAGTTTTTTAAGGAAAAAGGACAACGATAATCACAAATATTCAAAATATTTTCTTAATAGAATTACAAGAATATTAAGAAATAGTAATTTGCCAACAGTTCTATATTTCAGCACATAATGAGCCATATTCTTTGCTTTTACCACTCTCCTAAATGATACAAATGAAATACTAAACATCTTTAAATTCTAATAAGTATAAACATGTCAACATCTTCATAACACTATCATATTATTGCCTTCAGGATACTAGTTAGGATAGCTAACTATGTTCATTTTATAGTAGATCAATAATGATCATAAAATCAAACTACTTAACTTCCAATTTAGAGTATATTGACCAACTTATAAATCAATGATTCTAAGTGAAATCAACTTTAAAATGGAAAATCATAGCACATGAGAAACAATATCAGTGTAGTGTAGAATTCAAAAATTCTAAAGGTCCATATTAAGTAATCTTAGAAGTGCATAAACACGTATATATAAAATTGGATAAAAATAGCAACTGACGACTTGATAGTTGCAAGTTAATCCATTTCTCTACACATCAACCTAACTTGAAAGAAAATTTTTGAAATACCAAAGAAATCGAAAGATCACAACTATGTTTTATATTATTTTACCCGAATCTAAAACTGTGTATGAGAAATAAAAAATATAAGATATTAGTGAATTTTGATAGCAAAAAATTATATTTCACTAAGTGGGTATTGGTAAATTAGTGCAAGGAATCAAATTATGTGTTATCTAACTTTGAAAATAGGGCATTTTTATTCATATGATTTAAAGATATTTAAATTAGATTGAATTTGTAATTATTTAGTGGAATTAGTTATGACTAAATAGAAAAGGAAATAAATTATGAATATTAATTTGGAATGCCCCTATAGTATTTGGAATCATGTTTAATTATTTGTCTTGGGTCCCCGATATAGTCATCATTAAAGAAGCAATATCATTTTCCTTTTAGTTTTTTAGAAGGCCCTTAGAAAGCCTCGTTTTCCTTTATAAAGTAGCCTGAGGAGGAGTTTTCGTAACAATTACGATATAAAATAAAAAAAGAGATATATATAAGGGGGAAATAGGGAAAATAGGGAGAGAGAGAGAGAGAGAGAGAGAGTTTGAGACAAAAAAGGAGAGGAATCTCTCCAGTTATTTATGATTTAACTCTTGTTTGGGTGTCCAAATGCCTTGCTCGCTTCGAAGAATCATATACTAGAAGATCAACGATGGTTATACATCTTCATCAATAATATTTGTCTCCTATATTAGATCACTTACAAGATGTGCAAACGTACGGTGATGAGACCCTACATCTTGTTCTCTAAATCAATATTTGTTCCATTATTTTCAAAACTTGATGAATCTAATATGTTTTAGAAAAATATAATGCTTATCCTATCACCCCCAACTTGTATTCGTATTTTTCCTTTCCCATCAACTTTCGTCATCTTAGAAAATAAATTCACTAATGACATTACAGGGAAAGACGTATAAATTATGAGACTAAATCAATAGTCCATTCATTAGTAATTAACATGATAAAAGGGGAAATATTCAATTTATTCAAGAAGTAAATCCCGTTAGAGAGAGGAAAAATGCAATTGAGAAAACAAATTTCAATGATAATATTTTGAATTATGGAGTTCACAATAATGAGATGAAAAATCAACACGAGAGCTGAAAGTAAATAAATCTCGCTTCTTCTTCAAAAATTGTTTGAAAAGATTTAATGCTCTATTATGGTTGAAAAATGTTGCACAATCATCAGAATGAATGCATGGTGCTTTTTGACCAACCTTTGTTGATAATATGCCTCAAGTTGTTAGCATTATTTATATATAGAGAACATGCATACCAAAGGATATGTGTATAAGTTTCCAAATATTTTCAAGAATTTTTGAAAAACTTCTCACATTTCTAAAACGATTTTCACCTTTACCAGTGTCACAAATGTTAAGATTGAGTAAGACAAAAATATATATACATATATATATGGGGGAAAGAGAGAGAGATGTATATGTAGATGTGATAAACTAGGAGGAGGGAGAAGAGTGAGGAACATATTAAAATTTTAGGGACAAAGGGGTTTAAGAGGTTGAAGATAATTAAGGATGGATTTTGTGCCACACGGAGGAGATAATTTGCGTTGATTATTACAAGTTGTATTTTATAAGATATTAGGTTAATTACACTTGGACCCCCTAAACTTTAACCCCTCAACTTCAAGTTTTTATAGTTACCCCTAGACTTCCACTGATAATGCATGTTATCCAAAATAGCTAACATCATGATTCTATGGGCGAAAAAATTCCTGCGTGTGCCCCATGTGAGCTTTTAGTGGGGGTTCTTAGTCTTGTAACAAATTTTGATCATTTTAATCAACAAAGCCATATTTGGGACAAAATGAAAATCATAAATCAATTTTCTTTATCCTGACCCTATTTGAAGAGCAAATTCAGAAATTTTTAGTTAAATTTGTTGGCAATCTGAAGATTCTAATGGAAAACCGCACAATTGATCATTGTGTTGAAGAAAATGATGTGGAAATTATGCATAGGTTTATTTGATGTTAAATATAATCTAGAAGATCCACTTTATAGTAAGAATGTGTTATAAGTCATATCCCACAGTCCAAACATATATTTACTTTAAATCTTATATGGGGTTTCTATCCATATTGCAACGTGATTTTTTAGTGTTATTTGTGTTGCATGTTGATAAATCCCAAAGTAAGTATATTTGTTTACTTTCAATCGCATTTGGGGCTGTTATTAAGTTCAAAAGTGAATTTTTTATTGTTATTTATCTTGCATGTTGATCAAATTCCAAAGTCTGGACCTATATATACCATGTAGGGTATGTATAGTATTGTTTGGTCTTTTTTTTTACAATCAAAGAATCCAAAAATTAATTAAATATTAATTTATTGTCCTCTATTGAAAATGTTTACGTTTTATTATTCCTTTTACTTTTATCGTTGTTGACAAATTTTGTACTAATTCAATCAATTGATCATTATTTCTTTTTTCTGTAGAAAAAACATTTGAGTACTTCATAATTAAGATTCACCATGTGGGAAAGATTAAATTAGTTGGTGATGAAATATATGAGGGGGGTTGTGGCATATGAAGATTTATCCATGCAGATGAGATGTCATGCATTTAGATAATGTTGTTGAAGGTGTTAGGCTATACTTCTAACTACATTGTTCATTACTTGTTGATTGGTGACAATGTGCTGAAAGCACCTAAGCCTATAAGTAATGATGTAGAAGCCATGAACTTAAAGTTGTATGTTAACAATAAGGATATTGTGAGAGTTTATGTTGAACACGTGGATGATGGGCTAGTTAATTCCTTTGAATTGGATCATGATGTAAAAGTGGGTGATGACTTTAAAGTGGATGATGATTTTGAAGTTCATGAAGATGAACCACTACGAGAAACATCTGATTTGGAAAGTGTGACATTGATGACTTATTTTATAGTGTGCATTTTAATGACCTAGGTAAATACACAGCTTATAAGGGCAGGTCTGATGATGATGATAATGAAGATAAGGGGGTGCAAATTAAGGGAGATGTCATAAATAAAGTCAGGGTAGTAGATAAAGGCAAGGGTGTAGATAAACACAAGGGATAGAAAAAGATAAGGGATTAAAATTAAGGGAGGAGTTAACGTGGGCAATGAATGTGAGGTCGGTAATGTGTCAATGAATGCCACATCAGACTTTGATACTGATTATGACCCCTCAGATGAACTTAAGGGTCTGTCTTCATCAGAAGAGGAGGACCATGTAGGGGTTAAATTTAAAAACAAAAGCAGGCCAGTTTTCAATGAGATAAGGGGACATGTATTGCCCATAATTTATATTGGTGATGGTTTTTACAATGGTGAATGTTTTAAGGCCTGCAATTAAAGAAAATGCTATCAAGAATGGGAAACAACTCACATTTGCCAAGAATGATAAAGACAAGGTGAGGGTCCAATGCAAAGCATACTGCCTATGGGCCATTTATGAATCTCAAATTAAGTGTGACTAGACTATGAAAGTAAGGTCATATGTGGATAGACACACTTGCAATAGGTACTTTGAAATTAAGCAAGCAAACTCCAAATGGCTAGCCAAGAAGTATGTTGAGAAGCTTATGTCAAATCCTACATAAACCAACCAATCTTTGAAATTGATTGTTCAATAGGATTTAATATGAAAGTCATCAATTCTCAAATTTATAGTGTAAGGAAAAAGTCTTTTGCAAATATTAAAGGGACAAATAAGTAGCAGTTTAACATGCTATGGGATCGCATTGCAGAGTGCGAGAGAATAAATCCAGGAATAACAATTAGTTTTAAATTGTCTTTGATGGAGGAGGTTAAGTCAGTTTGTAAGAGAATGTATGTGGGTTGGGGTGCCCTAAAGAAGGAGTTTCTTACAAATTACAAGCCTCTAGTAGGGCTTGATGGTTGTCATTTCAAGGGTCCAGAAGGGGATATTTTATTGACATCTATTGGGGTAGATGAAAATAAACAAAATTGTCCCCTTGCATATGCAATCATGGAGAAGGAGAGGAAGAAATCACGGAGCTAGTTTTTGGAAGTGTTTAAGAATGTCTTGATCATTGCCAACTCTAATGTATACACCTTTATATTTGACAAACCGAATGTAATGTCTACAACTCTAAATATAACTTCTTATGTTTCTACTATACCATTTATTTACCTACTCATCAAAACTAGAAATTAATTTCCACTTCTTTCATACTCATCTATTTGTAGGGACTAATACCAATTTTGGAGGAGATATTTCTAACTCTAAGCATAAGCATTGTGTGAGACATCTTCACAACAATTTTAAGGGAAAATTCAAGGGATTTTCTTTAACTAGTATAAAAGGGAGAAAGAGCAACAATAGTTCCTCAATTCAACACCACAATAAATGAGATCAAAGTAGTAGATGAGAGGTTATATAAGTGGATCCAAGACAGACATGCTCGGCATTAGAGTAATTCACGCTTCAGTAGTTTTTGCAAGAGTGACATGCTTTCAAACAACCTATGTGAGATTTTTAATATGAACATAAATGATGCAACGGACAAGCCAATCATAGGTATGTTAGAGAAAATTAGAATTTTTTTTATTGAGAGAACGCAAAATAAAAGAGAAAAAATGAAGATGTACCAAGGGGGTGTCATTTGTCCAACATTTTAAAAGAGTTTGGAAAAAATTAAATATTAATATGCTACATGGATACCAAGGTGTAATGATGATAAGAAGTTTGAGATTGTGGATCATTATGAAGGGAAATTATCCTTAGGTTTGGCTTTAAAAATATGTTGTTGTATGAGATGGAATTTAATAGGTATCCTTTGCTGTCATGTGGTAGCTTCCTTCCATTATATGGGAGAAGTGCCTGAAAAAATTATGACCAAGGGCTATTATGTAAAGACTTACATAAACACATATTCAAACATGCTCAACCCTATAAATGGACGGGACCTATGGCGAAAAATATATTTTAACACTATCCTCCGCCATCTTATACAACCCAACCTGGAAGGACTAAAAAGACAAGGAAGAGGGAGGAAGGTGAATCAGTTACTATAAATCAAGTCAAAATAGGGAGGAAAGCGGTCACCTTGACATGTAAGGTTTTGGGGGAAAATAGGGCATAACAAGAGAGGGTTCCCAAAAAAGAAGAAAAAATATGAGGTTGTTGGAAGTAGTGGAGGAAATCAAGTGGATGATGTAAGTATTTTTTTATTTTTCACATTTGGTTTACACTTGAATATGTTAGTTTACAATTGAATATGGTAGCTTATAATTGAATATTAATATTTATGTAGGTAAGAACCAATGCGAAAGGAAGGAAAAACTTTGTTGTAGATGATGCGATAACTCCAAGTCCCTCATATCCACCTCCTACTACATAAAATTAGTGGAACTTTAACGTTTAGCCCTGATTAGCTGTTTTGTAAACTTTAATCACTTTTATTTGTAGTTTAGTCGCTTTTTTATTGGGTTAGGTCACTTTTTTTTACAGTGGGGCCATTTATTTTCTCTATAAATCAACCCTTTTATGGTGAGGTGTTTTGTATTATCAATGTAGACTACACTATGTTTTTGTTGGGGCTAAGCTTATGTAGTTCAGTTAATCCATTCCATACTATAGGAAAGTTGCACTTAAACTACATCAGTACATAAACTGTAATTACAAACTGTTATTTCATTATTACGTCAACTTTAATTACAAAATATTACAAACTACACCAGTTCCATTGGGGTTTTGACATTAATGGTGGTTTCCCACTCCACAGTATATAAAATAAGAACCAAAAATAAAGAAAAGACCAACATCCACCACATCCACAACAATCTCTCCCTTCCCTTGCTTCTACCCACATCATCTTCAAGTGACCTAATCCAATGAAGAAGATAATAAACAATGTTCTTTAACCTTTCACACACTGGAGATCCTTCAAAACAAAGTAGCCAAAAGCTGAACAAGAATAAAATATCCTCCCAGGGTTTGATTCAGTCAATGAGGTACTACTTTGTACATTATTTCCACAGTAGGATATTCCTTTAATGGTACTCTTATTTCTTCTCTCCTTCTTTATTTCTTCTTTATTCTTTCTTCTCTTCCTTTTTCTCACTTCCCCACACGATAATGCTATTTCGAGGGTTTGGAGAAATACGACATTAATGATAAAAAAATGGGAGGGAAATGATTTGGCCCCTCTTAAGACTTAAAATACTAAGAAGCCCCCATTAAAAAATCATTTGGGGCACACGTGAGTGTGGACACCCCTTCCTATTGTAATACCCCGTATTTTTATGCTATTAATTTGGGGATTTATTAATATTAATGTGAATTAATTATTTAATAAAAATCCATAAATTAATTATGTTATAATTATTAACGCGATGAGAGCTATTAATTATGGGAAAACTTGTTGAATATTACTAATTAGTAAAGTAATATATAATAGTGGCCATATTAAATATCATGAGTGAATAAAATGACAATTTTAGAAATTTGAGTCGGGACGCGCCGTGTCGCGTCGGGACTAAATATTGATAAATAAAAGTAAATATTTTATAAGCTGTTCGTATGGTCGTTTTGAGTGTGCCAACGCGTCCGGAAGGGTCGAGATAGTCAGAAAAGTATACCCGGGAGTTGGATTTGGGTATCGGGGCGTTTTTAGGCCTAATTAGTACCTTGGGAGGGCATTTTAGTCATTTTGTATTTTTGGGTAATTAAACCCACGAAAATTAAAGGGGTTATATCAGATGTTTAGGTTATCTCCTAGGGTTAGATAACTCAAAACACTAGAACGACCATTGGAGAGGAGAGAAGAGAGCTCTCAAGGCATTCCAAGGCTCAAAACTCACCCGTTTGCACCGCCGCCACCGCCAACGCGTAGATCGCGAGACGGGGAACGCAACCACACCAAATTCAACACCAAACCAGATTTTTGAAAATCCCAGGCAAGTGTTTATCTTGCTTATTTCGTTGATGCATCATCCATATTAGTTTAGGAGTTATTAGGATGAGATTTATGGAAGAAAAACCCAATTTGAGATGGAAAATTTTCATGTAGTGATGATTTATATGATATTCTGGAAACCCTTTGTCATGTAAAGGATTAAGAGTTTGATTAAGAAAAGAGTTCTAATCAGATACAAACACTAAAAAAAAATTATTCCGGATGACCGGGCCGTTGGAATTGGATGAAATTTTACAGAGAATTAGCTGAAGACGAGAGGAAGCTACATAAAAAAATTCAGCTCGATCGGACCGTTCAATATTTTTTAATATTTTTTTTCTAGACATTTTTATGTTTTGAGGACTCTTAGAGATAATAAAAATTCAATTAAAACTCCATTTTAATTCCGATTTCAAAACCGTTTGAAATTCTCATCTTCGAAAATAAAATTCAAAATCCTTTAATGTAAGGCGAAATCTATATTTTTGGGATATTTTGCATAAGGGATAATGTAAGTATATATTAAAGGGGAGAGACACGTAAGAGCGAGTTACGTTGGAACATAAATGGATATCTACTGAATTGTACATTTGGAAGAATAGAGTCCATGAGGGTTACGTAGTAAGTTGGAAAAACCCTTCGAATTAAAGTTAGAAGCGAACCATTATACTTGATAAATAATAATGGAAAAATAAGGATAAATGTTGTGAATGTGGGTTATTGGATAAACCTAAATTGATATAATAAAAGTGGTATATTTATATGATTGTGTATGCATATATTTTATACTTGTGAAAATCATGCCCGCACTACTTGCTATCCCTGAGGTTTCCGCGCTGTGACGATCTTATCTCGTGCGCCTTATGGGGGATATTGACTCGTACCCTAGAAGATAGAAATCCTAGGTACAGGCTATCGAATCGGTAGTCACGGTCCTAAGAGACGTGAGGGTATGTACTGACCTCTTGGACTTGGAAACTATGCTTCGCCTCAATATTGTTTGTGTATGTATTTATACAATTCGAGAGTGATTCCGAACTTATATTCCCTTTAGTACGATTGATACGGGGATTGGATAGCAAAGTATGCCCGCACCATAAAATTTTATGTGGGGTGCTGTTAGAATATATATATTATACGAGTATTTAATATATATATGAACTTCTGAAATATGGGAAACTGCCTACTGTGTTATGGTAAGTAAGACATGTATAATGACTCAAATTGAAAATACTTTTTTTGAAAAGTATAATATGATATTGAAAAAAAAAACTTTATGAATCAATAAAGTTAAAATGAGCGTTTTGTACTAAATGAAATTATCCTTTTTAAACCATGATGTTGTTAAATCTTAAATTTTGAGAGTCACCTAAGATAAGTTAAATCCTTGGGGAAGGATAGTGTGATATATGATGAGATAAACCATTGGGAAGGTTAGTGCGATAGGAGTGCACATTAGAAGAGAGGCGAGAAGTTCTCAAGAGAGTGTCGCACTAATATGTTGTTGCATTGGCCTGTATCAATTTAAATACTTGCTAAACGAATTTTTAAATCATATACACTATCGGGCTCTGAACCATTTCTTTTCCTCTTTCTCTCCTGTATATATATGTATATATTACAGGTGCCCAGCCACAGGGGCGTCTTGTTTAGGATCCCTTGGAAGGAACGTGCTGCAGCTTAGGTGGGAGTTGCAGGCCACTTGCTTAGACGATTTCATTTACTTGATTCCACTTCTATCATTCTCCTTATTGGGCATGTGTCGCCCTTTCCACTATTTATCTGTTTTATTGGGACATTTGTATTTCAGTTATTTCTAGTACTGTTACTTTGGGATTTATTCAGCATGTATGTTTTACTTTAAGTTTTAAATGCTGGGATTGGGTTGTTAAATGTTAAATTATTGGATTGATTGTTTAATAAAATAAATTAATAAAATGGGAAAGTAATGTTTAAAAAAATGGTTTTGACACTTAACTAAATTAAATAGGGTGTTAAATTTGGAAAAGTTATTTTTACGACAGTGATGCTAAGAATGAACCAACTGTTCACCTTGATTTTAATTTAATAAAGGAGTGATCGCCCGGTATTTAATTAGGAGGGGTGTCACAGGTGGTAATAGAGCATCAGGTTCTAGTGTCCATAAGATCTGTACGGCTTATTTTCTCTTTCAGCTTAACGTTTTTGCTATAGAGCCCTATTTTTAGGATTGTTGTATTCCTACTTTTACGTTTACGTCTCCAGCCATTTGGGATTTGATAATGACTGGAGACTAATAAACTTCTTCACGTTTCAGATGCCTTCGAGACTTGCACCGAAGGATAGGCGTGCCCAGACCGAGCAGCCAGTAGCTCCGGCACAAGGCACTATGAATGCTAATGAAGTAGCCGCCATTGTTGCTCAGGCGGTGAATGCCGCGCTAGCGGTGGTTCAGCAGGCTCCACCCCAGATTCAGGCAGTGGCGCCAGTACCAAAACAACTTCCATCGGCATGGGAGAGGGTTAGGGATGCTTTTCAGAAGGCGCATCCCCCTGAGTTCTCTGGTAGCTCAGATATCGTCACAGTCAGCCAATGGAAGAAAGACATCCAGCGGCATCTTCGTATGTATGAGTGCACTGACGTGCAAAGGCAGTTATTGGCTTCCTTTAAGCTGGTGGGGGCCGCTTTGCAGTGGTGGGAGTCCACTACCACCTTGGAGGAGAGGGACACGATCCCTATTCAGTCGTTTGGGGAGCGGTTTGATCGCAAGTACTTTCCACCCGCCGTGCAGACTGAGATGAGGCGGAAATTACTGAATTTGAAACAGGAGAACTCTACCATTGCTGAGTATGAGGAGGAGTTCACGTGACTTCTCACCATAGTTCCAGATGAGGCACCTACTGATAGTAAGAATATAATGTTGTTTGTGGACGGGTTAGCTTGGAGGATCCGTCAGCATCTTATAGGGAATCTATCTCTGAGTACTTTCACTAATGTACTCAATGCTGCGTTACTACATTGCCAGGATCACCGCTTCCATCTGCAGGGAAGCAGGAGAGCAGGAGAGCCTAGCCAACAGGGCAGGACCGGGGGTAGTAGTGCTAGTGGGGCACCATCTCATGGACAGACTCGTCAACACGAGCAGAGTTCCCATCAGGGGGACCCTGCTAAGAGATTCCGTTCAGGTGATTCTAGGCAGGGATTTGGGGGTTATAGGCAGGGCCAGCCAAATCAACAGGGCCAATAGGGCCAAAAGCATGCTAATCAGGGCCAACAGGGCCAGTGGCGGGGAGGTAACGGCCAGCAGGGCCGTGGTCAGCAGGGTCAGAGGGGAGGTAACTTCAGAGGCCGGTGTTTTGTATACGGCAAGCATGGTCTAAGCGGCAGGATTGCCCAGAGGGTAATAGGGCCCCACAATAGCAGGGTGCCCGTAATGAGCCACAGAGACCACTTTTTCCAACTACCCACCCAGCTCCAGCCCAGGTGCCAACCCTACCATCCATTCCAGCAGCTCCAGTGCAGCAGGGGCAGTTATAGTACGGACGTGTCTATAACGTCCACCAGGCAGCAGCTCCACAGGCACCACCCACGATTGAGGGTATGTTTCCTATCCATGGTACTATGGGTCGGGTTTTGTTTGATACTGGGGCAACATATTGTTTTATAGCTACGCATTTTGCGAAGGCCTTAGGGTTGTTAGCCATAGCAGAGAGCACAGTGACGTGTGTAGACTCACCACTGGGTGTGGGTCGCTTATCTTCTTTATATGCCAGGGAGTGGGGGTAGAGATTGGTAGTTTGGTATTACCTGCAGACATGTTAGTCTTAGATATGCATGAGCATGATGTTATTATCGGTATGGATTGGCTCGCATCTTATAGAGCCATGATTGATTGCTTCGGTGGGAGCATTATTTTTGCCATTCCGGGGCAAGAGATTTTTGTAGTGGCGATGACTCGTCCAGAGGGAGGTTCGACCGCTCATTTGTATTAGATAGAGGAGGATACCTCTAAGGAGGTTGTTATTCCTTTAGACTTGATCCCAGTCGTTCGTGAGTATTCCGATGTATTCCAGGAGATACTAGGCCTACCCCCCAGTCGAGAGATAGACTTTGTCATAGATTTATTGCCAGATACGAGACCGATAGCACGCGCTCCATACCGTATGGCTTCGGCGGAGATGCGAGAGTTACGAGGTCAGATAGAGCAGCTATTAGGTCAGGGCTTCATTCGCTGGAGTACCTCACCTTGGGGCGCTCCAGTCTTGTTTGTGAAGAAGAGATATGGTTCACTGAGGTTATGTGTGGACTACCGGGAGTTGAACAAGGTCACGATACGGAATAAGTATCTGTTGCCTCGAATCGATGATCTGTTCGACCAGCTGAGGGGAGAAACTTTCTTTTCAAAGATAGATCTGAGGTCGGGGTACCATCAGCTACGTATTAGAGAGCAGGATGTTTCAAAGATTGCCTTCTTGATGAGATATGGGTCTTACGAGTTCAGAGTGATGCCATTTTGTCTCACAAATGCTCCAGCCATGTTCATGGACTTAATGGACCGAGTATTCAGAGAGTTCTTGGATCAGTTTGTCATCATCTTCATAGATGACATTTTGATATATTCACACTCTGAGGAGGAGCATGCCGAGCACTTGAGGCAGGTTCTTCAGACTTTACGAGAGCATCAGTTGTATGCTAAGTACGAGAAGTGTGGATTCTGGTTGCGAGAGGTACAGTTCTTGGGGCATGTTGTTTCTGAACAGGGGATAGTAGTTGACCTGAGTAAAGTGTCAGCGGTGAGTGAGTGGGGACAGCCCACGACACCGACGGAAGTGCGTAGTTTCTTGGGGTTAGCCGGATACTACAGGAGATTCATTCGGGGATTCTCCAAAATAGCGGGCCCATTGACGAACCTGACTCGCAAAGGGGTACCATATGTTTGGGATGATGCTTGTCAATTGGCTTTCGACGAGCTGAAAGACAAGCTTAGTTCAGCACCAGTCCTTGCTTTACCGAAGCCGGGTGTGGAGTACCTGGTTTACACCAATGCCTCTTTACGGGGACTTGGGGGAGTACTTCAGCAGGAAGAGAAAGATATAGCTTTTGCCTCCCGCAAGCTTAATCCGCATGAGAAGAATTACCCCACCCACGACCTGGAGTTAGCAGCGGTCATTTTTGCACTGCGGATATGGAGACACTATTTATTGGGGGAGAAGTTTCATTTGTTCACAGACCACAAGTCACTGCAGTATCTGTTCACTCAGAGAGAGCTGAATATGCGTCAGCGCAGATGGTTAGAGTTTGTGAAGGACTATCAGTTCGACATACAGTATCATCCGGGGAAAGCCAACGTAGTTGCTGATGCGTTGAGCCGTAGACCAGTAAATGAGGTAGCAGACGTCTGGAAAGCGAAGTGGAAGGAGTTGGGTCACCAGGACGCAGTAGCCCGTTCCTTCATATCTGTTATGACAGTCACACTCGAGATTGTTACGAGGGTAATACAGGCCCAAACCACAGACTCGTTTTGCCAGGAACAGATTGTACGACTTTTAGTCGAGGGTGCTGAGTCCTATTCTATTAGTTCTGATGGGGGTTTGAGGTTTAATGGGAGGTTAGTGGTTCTAGAAGGGGAAAAATTGTATCATGCAGTGATGACCCAATCTCACGGGTCCCGATTTGCAGTACATCCTGGAGGAGATAAGATGTACCAGGATATAAGGAGGCAATACTGGTGGAGTGGGATGAAGAAGGACATTGCTGAGTTCGAGTCCAAGTGTTCTACCTGCCAGCTGGTGAAGGTGGACCATCAGAAACCGTCAGGATTGCTTCAGCCATTGGAAGTACCCACGTGGAAGTGGGAGAGTATTTCCATGGATTTTATTACAGGGTTGCCTACATCACAGTGGGGCCACGACTCTATCTGGGTGATTGTAGACCGTTTGACCAAGGTGGCTTATTTTCTGCCGGTGCGGACAGATTATACCACAGGTCAGTATGCTCAGTTGTTCATTACTGAGATTGTCAGATTACATGGGGTGCCCCTGAATATTGTGTCAGATAGAGACAAGATTTTCGTATCACGTTTTTGGGAAAGCTTTCAGGAGGCTATGGGTACTGAGTTGAGGTTGAGTTCAGCTTATCACCCATAGACAGATGGACAGACATAGCTTACTAATCAGATGTTAGAGGATATGCTACGCATGTGTGTTCTTGATTTTGGAGGAGGTTGGGAGCCACATCTTCCACTGGTAGAGTTTGCTTATAATAACTCTTATCAGTTTACGATTGGTATGGCTCCATTTGAGGCTTTGTATGGCCGGCCTTGTCATTCTCCAACTTGTTGGCTCGAGGTGGGGGATAACAAGTTGCTAGGACCAAAGGTAATTCAGGAAACCTCCTCGATGATTGAGATGATCAGGAGTCGCATTCGAGTAGCCCAGGGCAGGCAGAAAAGCTACGCCGATGCGAAACGATTCTTCCGGGAGTTTAATGTGGAGGACCAAGTGTTACCGCGTGTATCTCCTATGAAGGGAGTGATGAGGTTCGGGAAGAAAGGGAAATTGGCCCCGAGGTACGTGAGACCATTTCCCATTATCGAGAGGATTGGGCCGGTAGCATACAGATTGGGACTATCAGAGAATTTACATCGCATTCACGATGTATTTCACATCTCGTCGTTGAGACGGTATCTTCGGGATGATATGGCTTATACTCACATCGCGATAGATGAGATAGACTTGCAGCCTGACAGCTCTTACGAGGAGATACCGGTGGCTATCCTAGACTATAGTGAGAGGAGATTGAGGTCGAAGATAGTTCCACTTGTATGGGTCCAGTGGGAGCATCATAATCTGGAGGAATCCACTTGGGAGCGCGAGGCCGATATGCGCGAGAGATATCCAGATTTGTTCTTACCAGGTATGCCTTATTTTTTGAATTTCGGGACGAAATTCCGTTATTAGGGGGGAAGTATGTAATACCCCGTATTTTTATGCTATATTAATTTGGGGATTTATTAATATTAATGTGAATTAATTATTTAATAAAAATCCGAAAATTAATTATCTTATAATTATTAACGTGATGAGAGTTAGTCATTATGGGAAAATTTGTTGAATATTACTAATGAGTAAAGTAATATATAATAGTGGCCATATTAAATGTCACGAGTGAATAAAATGACAATTTTAGAAATTTGAGTCGGGACGCGCCGTGTCGCGTCGGGACTAAATATTGATAAATAAAAGTAAATATTTTATAAGTTGTTCGTATGGTCGTTTTGAGTGCGCCAACACGTCCGTAAGGGTCGAGATAGTCAGAAAAGTATACTCGGGAGCTTGATTTGGGTCTCAGGGCATTTTTAGGCCTAATTAGTACCCCGGGAGGGCATTTTAGTCATTTTGTATTTTTGGGTAATTAAACCCACGAAAATTAAAGGGGTTATATCAGATGTTTAGGTTATCTCCTAGGATTATATAACTCAAAACACTAGAACGACCATTGGAGTGGGGAGGAGAGAGCTCTCAAGGCATTCCAAGGATCAAAACTCACCCGTTTGCACCGCCGCCACCGCCAACGCGTAGATCGCGAGACGGGGAAAGGAACCACACCAAATTAAACACCAAACCAGATTTCTGAAAATCCCAGGCAAGTGTTTATCTTGCATATTTCGTTGATGCATCATCCATATTAGTTTAGGAGTTATTAGGATGAGATTTATGGAAGAAAAACCCAATTTGAGATGGAAAATTTTCATGTAGTGATGATTTATATGATATTCTGGAAACCCTTTGTCATGTAAAGGATTAAGAGTTTGATTAAGAAAAGAGTTCTAATCAGATACAAACACTAAAAAAAATTATTCCGGACGATCGAATCGTTGGAATTGGATGAAATTTTACAGAGAATTAGCTGAAGACGAGAGGAAGCTACAGAAAAAATTCAGCTCGATCGGACTGTTCAATATTTTTTAATATTTTTTTTTTGCTAGACAGTTTTATGTTTTGAGGACTCTTAGAGATAATAAAAATTCAATTAAAACTCCATTTTAAATCCTATTTTGAAACCGTTTGAAATTCTCATCTTTGAAAATAAAATTCAAAATCCTTTAATGTAAGGCAAAATCTATATTTTTGGGATATTTTGCATAAGGGATAATGTAAGTATATATTAAAGGGGAGAAACACGTGAGAGAGAGTTACGTTGGAACATAAATGGATATCTACTGAATTGTACATTTGGAAGAATAGAGTCCATGAGGGTTACGTAGTAAGTTGGAAAAACCCTTCGAATTAAAGTTAGAAACGAACCATTATACTTGATAAATAATAATGGGAAAATAAGGATAAATGTTGTGAATGTGGGTTATTGGATAAACCTAAATTGATATAATAAAAGTGGAATATTTATATGATTGTGTATGCATATATTATATACTTGTGAAAATCATGCCCGCGCTACTTGCTATCCCTGAGATTTCCGCGCTGGGACGATCTTATCTCGTGTGCCTTATGGAGGATATTGACTCATACCCTAGAAGATAGAAATCCAAGGTACAGGCTATCGAATCGGTAGTCACGGTCCTAAGAGACGTGAGGGTATGTACTGACATCTTGGACTTGGAAACTATGCTTCGCCTCAATATTGTTTGTGTATGTATTTATACAGTTCGAGAATCATTCCGAACTTGTATTCCCTTGAGTACGATTGATACGGGGATTGGATAGCAGAGTGGTCCGGCGGAAAAAGTGTGCGCGTGTAAAGTGCACAATCGTCGTGTGTTTCGCCGCAGCGATACAAAGAAAACCTAAGCTACTACTACACTTGACAAGCAAGTACAGCGATAAGTCGGGTATCGTAAATCCACAGGGAGTGATTGAATTTTAGACTTTAATTATTTTAATTACTTCAGGAATAAAAGTGTAAAATAAATAAAGGAAAAGGTGAAAGGGTGGTTATGGTGAATAAACAGAAAGAGAAGTTACGCTAGATTAAAGTAAAGCGAGGATCGGGATCGCATTCCACCACACGGGCTAAACAACTACTAATTAGAATTTTGGTTCGAAAACATTAAATCGAGCATTTACAATTAAGCATAAACATCACGCAAGAAGGAATTTAATCCAAAGTTGCGAGATAAAACATTTAACTGAAAAATGGTCACACGCGGATTAAATTCGGATAATCGCTATAAACACTAACGTTGCATGACAAAGAAAGTTAAACGCATAATAATCCGACTTTAATACGCGAGGTTTCAATTAAATGCGATTTTACACGAAACCTAATTTTCGGAGCTCGGGGCCCGAAAATGGCGGAAATGCAATCCCGAACCTATTTATCTAGGGGAAAGACATGGAAATTAACTAAATTACACTAATTAAACTAAGAAAACAATAATTAAAGCAAGAAAACCTAATTAGAAAGCATGGAAATTATCTAGAAAGCAAGGAAAGAATGAAAAACAACTAGATTAAAGGAGAGGGAAGATGAATAGTACCAATTACAACCCAAATGGATGTCAAACCAAGATGAATTGAAGAAGAATCAAGCAAAAACCCTCCAACCCTAACTAAACTAAACTAAAATCGTATAAGGGCTGGTCCCCTTATTACAAAGACAAAATTTGGCTTATATAGTAAGTTAGAATAAAAGAAAAGAAGAAAGAAAAGAAAAGAAAATATCTGCAGAAAAACAGGGGATCGATCGATCGACCCCTTTGGTCGATCGATCGATCAAGGGAAAACTTCGACTATCCTAAAAGGTCGATCGATCGACCAGAAACGTCGATCGATCGATCAAGCAGGGCAGAATAATGCAGCAGCAGCCCCTGCTTCTTTTCTTCTTCTTCTCCTCTCCTCTTTTGCTTTCTTGTATTTCCTCCGCTGAAATCGCCGTAACTTCTTCGTTATGAATCGAAATCGTGCACCGTTCGCGGCCACGCAAAGCTAGCGAGGAGGGCTACAACTTCCGTGAGATGTCAGGCCAGGTACCCAAGCTGTGAAAAGACTAAAATGGCCCCGAACGTGCGATAGTGTATGGAACTTCGCCGGAATGCATCCGAACTTCATACTAAGCATCCAAATACCTACAAAAGCTCAATTAACCCCTGTAAAACATGTTAACATAGAAATCCGAGGGTTGTCTGGTTAAAGAGCATAAATATAGGGATTAAGATACCGGAGGGGGCTAATAACGCGTATGTTAACGGGTGAAAAAATGCAATATTTGCGTCGCATCACACCCCCTAACTTACACATTGCTAGTCCCTAGCAATGAAATAGGAAACAACAAGAACTACAAGAAAACCAAAAGCCGGAGAAAAACAAAAATATGGTAGAAAATCAATAAAAAGATAAGGCCACTTTCGCAGGCGATTCGATTGCATTTAGCGTATGCAATAAGCCGTTAAACCCCTAGGTTACCCTAGTGGACGAGTGTCGTCTCGTGAGGGTTTTCAGGGATGAAACCCACAAACATCATATGGTTTCCTCAAAATATGCCCAACCCAACATGCGATAAACTCAACAACAACGAAAAAGATTTTAAACATGTTATTAGCATATTGAACGAATTCAAGCTAAAGTCCGTTGTTATTAACAAGTTGAATGCACCTCATAGAATTGAAACCTTAAAATGTGGGAGGAGAGTGAGCACATGCAAAGTGTGATTTGGTAAAAACTTAAATAAACCGGATAAACATAAAGGCAAGCATATATTCAATCCTCACGGGCATTACACTCATCAAGTGAATTCACTCGAAACAGGGAGGTAATACACGGGACATGCGGGCATAAAGAGTAAATGTAAATGGAAACTAGGCCGCACACATGTCACAGAAGAAGAACGCTATATATAAAAGGAAAAACTGTAATCTCAATGAAAGGATACCGCACACTAAAAGAGGCGAAATGCATTTTCACAGATTATCAAAACTATTATGACTTTTAAATTACATCAACCTAAGATCACATAGGACTTGTAATAGGGTTGTAATGTATGGCTAGGTAAAGGTACGAAATGAAAGGGATGTATATACGGATTCAAAGTGTTTGGGCATGAAACTCAGAATAATGTAAAAAATGGGCAATATCAAAAGTTGGACAAAAGTGTCCAAACGAGCATAGATATAACAATCGAGAGAGTAATCAAAGCTTATTGAAACACTACAAACAATATTTACAACTTTCTCTTTCTTTTTCTTTTCTTCTTTTTTTTTCACTTTTTCTTTTGCTTTTTGCTTTCTCTTTTTCTTTCTTTTTCACTACTTTCTTTTTCTGACACTTCTTACTCTTTTCATACTCAAATTGCAACCACACAACAATAATAACATTCAATTCCAAGCAACAATCCAAACAAGGGTATGTAAGGTAATATATATGGTATAAAACTCCAATTTGGAGTTGGTTATGGGATTTTGGGTAATGAAAAGAAAGGCTAGTATTTAGGCTCAAGTGGGTTGACTAGGGAACATATAAAAGGTGAGGTCAAGGTCATATGGGTGGTATACCAAAGAGGGCCTATGATCATTTCACAAAGTATACGCAATTCTCAAGTCAAAACAACATATGAAAATCATGCTCAAGTAACACATTTCAAGTATGAACTCAATTAATGAACGGTCAATGAAAGAATAAGGAGATTACCGATGAATTCAACGTTTTCAAAGAGGAAAGAATAGTGTATAACACTCACAAACGACGAAAGGTACAAAGCTTACTCAGTGTAAGTATATACAATGCAACAAAAGATTACCGAGTCGTAAAAATCTTAAACCAAATCAATATAACAAGGAAAGTGCATATGCCCATGGGATAAAGTTTAATTCATGAAGTTATTCACAATATCAATGATTTAAGGACTAAAGTCTAATAACTTTTAAAATCGAGAACATGCATCATTGAGTTGTCTATTGGATCGGGCAATTATTAAAATTTATCACTGGAAACAAGGCAAAATGCCCAACAAAGGAGAAAAAAGAAAGAAAATATTTTTGAAAATTTTTAAACTTTTCACAAAAAGGCATACTTAGTAACTAAATGTGAGCAAATCCATGGACAAAACAAAGAAATGGATAGAATATCCTACACCCCCTAACTTAAATGTTGCATTGTCCTCAATGCGCATTAAGAACACAACACAAAGAGAGGAAAAGAACGATATTACCCAAAATTGGAGTGATCTCCATAAGCGCGAGTCCAAAGGAATCTACAAAACAAGTTAGTACCGAGCATAGCAAAAACAAATAACAAAAAGTTTACTAATTACACTAGACTAAATTAAAAAGGAAAGAAAAAAAGGAAAGAAAGAAAATTAAAAAGCTAACTATTTACAACCTACTATTTAGACTTCACACTAACTATACACTAGAAGTCTAAATAGTTGAGGGTCCACCCAAAAAGGGATTTGACTTTGAAAGATCAACGGTGGACCCTCCAAAGTGAACATGCCTCCCGAAAGATATGAATTCCGTTTGAACAACGGAAGGCATGTGGGTGGTAAAAAAAATGAACCATCGCCAATTTGAAATTTTGGGCGGACGATGGGGGATTTGGATAACAAGGGGGAAAGGTACACTAGAGATCCAAGAAAAATCGATTCATCTCCCAAAGATTTTTCAAGTGGAATGGGAGATAGTGCACACACGGGGATAGGATCCATCGAAAATAAGTCCGGTAAAGAGTCCTCGTCGACAAAAAGTGTAGAAGTTTTAAAAGTTTCTACCGACTCATAGGAATCAACCGGTAATTCTAATGGTTCAATCACGGAAAACGAATATGGTGATGAAACAAATTCAATCTCAATCGACTCATCGTCGGAAGGAGATTGAATTTCAGAGGAGAAAGATGCACACTCGATGAGAAATTCTTTGAAAAATTGAGGTGAAACACAAGTTTCCACCTCCGCGTTGTTTTGTGCAAAAGAATTCATCTCATCGCAAAGTGCACCGAGTCTCATTCCAGCATCATTTAAGCTTTCCAAACCTTGGGAGTAAAGAAGCAAAGTTTCTTCCAAAGTAGGCTTCCTCGGCTCAAGAGCCTCGGACTCCTCATTTGGTTGAAACTCGTCTTCGAAAGTAATGAAATAAGAATCGTCATTGGATTCGAATAATGAATCCAACTCAAGCTCCCAATAACGATTTTCATTTCGATAAATGTTTTCAAGTCTTTCATTTTCAAGAAAATCTTGAAAATGGAAAACTTGAAAACTATCCCCAAAGTATGAATCATTAGAATAACCGTAATAACTATAATAGTAGGACATGATTACCTCGTTGTTTGTAGATGGAGAATCCGAGCAAGAAAGTGAGCAACCACGAATCAAAGTTTCTTAGCGCTCGAAGTATGCAAATCCTGCAAGAAAGGTTAAAAGAAAGAATACAAATAGGAAAGGAAAAATACTACGAAATAATAAAACAATTACTATCTAAAACACACTCCCCGGCAACGGCGCGATTTTTGATGCTAGGGAAACCGAGTGTTCGTGTAGGGACACTATCGTTGATTTCGGCTTCCGCTCGACATACAAAAGAACCTAAGCTACAGCTACACTTGACAAGCAAGTAGAGCGTTAAGTCGGGTATCGTAAATCCACAGGGAGTGATTGAATTTTAGACGTTAATTGTTTAATTACTTCAGGAATAAAAGTGTAAAATAAATAAAGGAAAAGGTGAAAGGGTGGTTATGGTGAATAAACAGAAAGAGAAGTTACGCTAGATTAAAGTAAAGCGAGGATCGGGATCGCATTCCACCACACGGGCTAAACAACTACTAATTAGAATTTCGGTTCGAAAACATTAAATCGAGCATTTACAATTAAGCATAAACATCACGCAAGAAGGAATTTAATCCAAAGTTGCGAGATAAAACATTTAACTGAAAAATGGTCACACGCGGATTAAATTCGGATAATCGCTATAAACACTAACGTTGCATGACAAAGAAAGTTAAACGCATAATAATCCGACTTTAATACGCGAGGTTTCAATTAAATGCGATTTTACACGAAACCTAATTTTCGGAGCTCGGGGCCCGAAAATGGCGGAAATGCAATCCCGAACCTATTTATCTAGGGGAAAGACATGGAAATTAACTAAATTACACTAATTAAACTAAGAAAACAATAATTAAAGCAAGAAAACCTAATTAGAAAGCATGGAAATTATCTAGAAAGCAAGGAAAGAATGAAAAACAACTAGATTAAAGGAGAGGGAAGATGAATAGTACCAATTACAACCCAAATGGATGTCAAACCAAGATGAATTGAAGAAGAACCAAGCAAAAACCCTCCAACCCTAACTAAACTAAACTAAAATCGTATAAGGGCTGGTCCCCTTATTACAAAGCCAAAATTTGGCTTATATAGTAAGTTAGAATAAAAGAAAAGAAGAAAGAAAAGAAAAGAAAATATCTGCAGAAAAACAGGGGATCGATCGATCGACCCCTTTGGTCGATCGATCGATCAAGGGAAAACTTCGACTATCCTAAAAGGTCGATCGATCGACCAGAAACGTCGATCGATCGATCAAGCAGGGCAGAATAATGCAGCAGCAGCCCCTGCTTCTTTTCTTCTTCTTCTCCTCTCCTCTTTTGCTTTCTTGTATTTCCTCCGCTGAAATCGCCGTAACTTCTTCGTTATGAATCGAAATCGTGCACCGTTCGCGGCCACGCAAAGCTAGCGAGGAGGGCTACAACTTCCGTGAGATGTCAGGCCAGGTACCCAAGCTGTGAAAAGACTAAAATGGCCCCGAACGTGCGATAGTGTATGGAACTTCGCCGGAATGCATCCGAACTTCATACTAAGCATCCAAATACCTACAAAAGCTCAATTAACCCCTGTAAAACATGTTAACATAGAAATCCGAGGGTTGTCTGGTTAAAGAGCATAAATATAGGGATTAAGATACCGGAGGGGGCTAATAACGCGTATGTTAACGGGTGAAAAAATGCAATATTTGCGTCGCATCACACCCCCTAACTTACACATTGCTAGTCCCTAGCAATGAAATAGGAAACAACAAGAACTACAAGAAAACCAAAAGCCGGAGAAAAACAAAAATATGGTAGAAAATCAATAAAAAGATAAGGCCACTTTCGCAGGCGATTCGATTGCATTTAGCGTATGCAATAAGCCGTTAAACCCCTAGGTTACCCTAGTGGACGAGTGTCGTCTCGTGAGGGTTTTCAGGGATGAAACCCACAAACATCATATGGTTTCCTCAAAATATGCCCAACCCAACATGCGATAAACTCAACAACAACGAAAAAGATTTTAAACATGTTATTAGCATATTGAACGAATTCAAGCTAAAGTCCGTTGTTATTAACAAGTTGAATGCACCTCATAGAATTGAAACCTTAAAATGTGGGAGGAGAGTGAGCACATGCAAAGTGTGATTTGGTAAAAACTTAAATAAACCGGATAAACATAAAGGCAAGCATATATTCAATCCTCACGGGCATTACACTCATCAAGTGAATTCACTCGAAACAGGGAGGTAATACACGGGACATGCGGGCATAAAGAGTAAATGTAAATGGAAACTAGGCCGCACACATGTCACAGAAGAAGAACGCTATATATAAAAGGAAAAACTGTAATCTCAATGAAAGGATACCGCACACTAAAAGAGGCGAAATGCATTTTCACAGATTATCAAAACTATTATGACTTTTAAATTACATCAACCTAAGATCACATAGGACTTGTAATAGGGTTGTAATGTATGGCTAGGTAAAGGTACGAAATGAAAGGGATGTATATACGGATTCAAAGTGTTTGGGCATGAAACTCGGAATAATGTAAAAAATGGGCAATATCAAAAGTTGGACAAAAGTGTCCAAACGAGCATAGATATAACAATCGAGAGAGTAATCAAAGCTTATTGAAACACTACAAACAATATTTACAACTTTCTCTTTCTTTTTCTTTTCTTCTTTTTTTTTCACTTTTTCTTTTGTTTTCTTTTGCTTTTTGCTTTCTCTTTTTCTTTCTTTTTCACTACTTTCTTTTTCTGACACTTCTTACTCTTTTCATACTCAAATTGCAACCACACAACAATAATAACATTCAATTCCAAGCAACAATCCAAACAAGGGTATGTAAGGTAATATATATGGTATAAAACTCCAATTTGGAGTTGGTTATGGGATTTTGGGTAATGAAAAGAAAGGCTAGTATTTAGGCTCAAGTGGGTTGACTAGGGAACATATAAAAGGTGAGGTCAAGGTCATATGGGTGGTATACCAAAGAGGGCCTATGATCATTTCACAAAGTATACGCAATTCTCAAGTCAAAACAACATATGAAAATCATGCTCAAGTAACACATTTCAAGTATGAACTCAATTAATGAACGGTCAATGAAAGAATAAGGAGATTACCGATGAATTCAACGTTTTCAAAGAGGAAAGAATAGTGTATAACACTCACAAACGACGAAAGGTACAAAGCTTACTCAGTGTAAGTATATACAATGCAACAAAAGATTACCGAGTCGTAAAAATCTTAAACCAAATCAATATAACAAGGAAAGTGCATATGCCCATGGGATAAAGTTTAATTCATGAAGTTATTCACAATATCAATGATTTAAGGACTAAAGTCTAATAACTTTTAAAATCGAGAACATGCATCATTGAGTTGTCTATTGGATCGGGCAATTATTAAAATTTATCACTGGAAACAAGGCAAAATGCCCAACAAAGGAGAAAAAAGAAAGAAAATATTTTTGAAAATTTTTAAACTTTTCACAAAAAGGCATACTTAGTAACTAAATGTGAGCAAATCCATGGACAAAACAAAGAAATGGATAGAATATCCTACACCCCCTAACTTAAATGTTGCATTGTCCTCAATGCGCATTAAGAACACAACACAAAGAGAGGAAAAGAACGATATTACCCAAAATTGGAGTGATCTCCATAAGCGCGAGTCCAAAGGAATCTACAAAACAAGTTAGTACCGAGCATAGCAAAAACAAATAACAAAAAGTTTACTAATTACACTAGACTAAATTAAAAAGGAAAGAAAAAAAGGAAAGAAAGAAAATTAAAAAGCTAACTATTTACAACCTACTATTTAGACTTCACACTAACTATACACTAGAAGTCTAAATAGTTGAGGGTCCACCCAAAAAGGGATTTGACTTTGAAAGATCAACGGTGGACCCTCCAAAGTGAACATGCCTCCCGAAAGATATGAATTCCGTTTGAACAACGGAAGGCATGTGGGTGGTAAAAAAAATGAACCATCGCCAATTTGAAATTTTGGGCGGACGATGGGGGATTTGGATAACAAGGGGGAAAGGTACACTAGAGATCCAAGAAAAATCGATTCATCTCCCAAAGATTTTTCAAGTGGAATGGGAGATAGTGCACACACGGGGATAGGATCCATCGAAAATAAGTCCGGTAAAGAGTCCTCGTCGACAAAAAGTGTAGAAGTTTTAAAAGTTTCTACCGACTCATAGGAATCAACCGGTAATTCTAATGGTTCAATCACGGAAAACGAATATGGTGATGAAACAAATTCAATCTCAATCGACTCATCGTCGGAAGGAGATTGAATTTCAGAGGAGAAAGATGCACACTCGATGAGAAATTCTTTGAAAAATTGAGGTGAAACACAAGTTTCCACCTCCGCGTTGTTTTGTGCAAAAGAATTCATCTCATCGCAAAGTGCACCGAGTCTCATTCCAGCATCATTTAAGCTTTCCAAACCTTGGGAGTAAAGAAGCAAAGTTTCTTCCAAAGTAGGCTTCCTCGACTCAAGAGCCTCGGACTCCTCATTTGGTTGAAACTCGTCTTCGAAAGTAATGAAATAAGAATCGTCATTGGATTCGAATAATGAATCCAACTCAAGCTCCCAATAACGATTTTCATTTCGATAAATGTTTTCAAGTCTTTCATTTTCAAGAAAATCTTGAAAATGGAAAACTTGAAAACTATCCCCAAAGTATGAATCATTAGAATAACCGTAATAACTATAATAGTAGGACATGATTACCTCGTTGTTTGTAGATGGAGAATCCGAGCAAGAAAGTGAGCAACCACGAATCAAAGTTTCTTAGCGCTCGAAGTATGCAAATCCTGCAAGAAAGGTTAAAAGAAAGAATACAAATAGGAAAGGAAAAATACTACGAAATAATAAAACAATTACTATCTAAAACACACTCCCCGGCAACGGCGCGATTTTTGATGCTAGGGAAACCGAGTGTTCGTGTAGGGACACTATCGTTGATTTCGGCTTCCGCTCGACATACAAAAGAACCTAAGCTACAGCTACACTTGACAAGCAAGTAGAGCGTTAAGTCGGGTATCGTAAATCCACAGGGAGTGATTGAATTTTAGACGTTAATTGTTTAATTACTTCAGGAATAAAAGTGTAAAATAAATAAAGGAAAAGGTGAAAGGGTGGTTATGGTGAATAAACAGAAAGAGAAGTTACGCTAGATTAAAGTAAAGCGAGGATCGGGATCGCATTCCACCACACGGGCTAAACAACTACTAATTAGAATTTCGGTTCGAAAACATTAAATCGAGCATTTACAATTAAGCATAAACATCACGCAAGAAGGAATTTAATCCAAAGTTGCGAGATAAAACATTTAACTGAAAAATGGTCACACGCGGATTAAATTCGGATAATCGCTATAAACACTAACGTTGCATGACAAAGAAAGTTAAACGCATAATAATCCGACTTTAATACGCGAGGTTTCAATTAAATGCGATTTTACACGAAACCTAATTTTCGGAGCTCGGGGCCCGAAAATGGCGGAAATGCAATCCCGAACCTATTTATCTAGGGGAAAGACATGGAAATTAACTAAATTACACTAATTAAACTAAGAAAACAATAATTAAAGCAAGAAAACCTAATTAGAAAGCATGGAAATTATCTAGAAAGCAAGGAAAGAATGAAAAACAACTAGATTAAAGGAGAGGGAAGATGAATAGTACCAATTACAACCCAAATGGATGTCAAACCAAGATGAATTGAAGAAGAACCAAGCAAAAACCCTCCAACCCTAACTAAACTAAACTAAAATCGTATAAGGGCTGGTCCCCTTATTACAAAGCCAAAATTTGGCTTATATAGTAAGTTAGAATAAAAGAAAAGAAGAAAGAAAAGAAAAGAAAATATCTGCAGAAAAACAGGGGATCGATCGATCGACCCCTTTGGTCGATCGATCGATCAAGGGAAAACTTCGACTATCCTAAAAGGTCGATCGATCGACCAGAAACGTCGATCGATCGATCAAGCAGGGCAGAATAATGCAGCAGCAGCCCCTGCTTCTTTTCTTCTTCTTCTCCTCTCCTCTTTTGCTTTCTTGTATTTCCTCCGCTGAAATCGCCGTAACTTCTTCGTTATGAATCGAAATCGTGCACCGTTCGCGGCCACGCAAAGCTAGCGAGGAGGGCTACAACTTCCGTGAGATGTCAGGCCAGGTACCCAAGCTGTGAAAAGACTAAAATGGCCCCGAACGTGCGATAGTGTATGGAACTTCGCCGGAATGCATCCGAACTTCATACTAAGCATCCAAATACCTACAAAAGCTCAATTAACCCCTGTAAAACATGTTAACATAGAAATCCGAGGGTTGTCTGGTTAAAGAGCATAAATATAGGGATTAAGATACCGGAGGGGGCTAATAACGCGTATGTTAACGGGTGAAAAAATGCAATATTTGCGTCGCATCACACCCCCTAACTTACACATTGCTAGTCCCTAGCAATGAAATAGGAAACAACAAGAACTACAAGAAAACCAAAAGCCGGAGAAAAACAAAAATATGGTAGAAAATCAATAAAAAGATAAGGCCACTTTCGCAGGCGATTCGATTGCATTTAGCGTATGCAATAAGCCGTTAAACCCCTAGGTTACCCTAGTGGACGAGTGTCGTCTCGTGAGGGTTTTCAGGGATGAAACCCACAAACATCATATGGTTTCCTCAAAATATGCCCAACCCAACATGCGATAAACTCAACAACAACGAAAAAGATTTTAAACATGTTATTAGCATATTGAACGAATTCAAGCTAAAGTCCGTTGTTATTAACAAGTTGAATGCACCTCATAGAATTGAAACCTTAAAATGTGGGAGGAGAGTGAGCACATGCAAAGTGTGATTTGGTAAAAACTTAAATAAACCGGATAAACATAAAGGCAAGCATATATTCAATCCTCACGGGCATTACACTCATCAAGTGAATTCACTCGAAACAGGGAGGTAATACACGGGACATGCGGGCATAAAGAGTAAATGTAAATGGAAACTAGGCCGCACACATGTCATAGAAGAAGAACGCTATATATAAAAGGAAAAACTGTAATCTCAATGAAAGGATACCGCACACTAAAAGAGGCGAAATGCATTTTCACAGATTATCAAAACTATTATGACTTTTAAATTACATCAACCTAAGATCACATAGGACTTGTAATAGGGTTGTAATGTATGGCTAGGTAAAGGTACGAAATGAAAGGGATGTATATACGGATTCAAAGTGTTTGGGCATGAAACTCGGAATAATGTAAAAAATGGGCAATATCAAAAGTTGGACAAAAGTGTCCAAACGAGCATAGATATAACAATCGAGAGAGTAATCAAAGCTTATTGAAACACTACAAACAATATTTACAACTTTCTCTTTCTTTTTCTTTTCTTCTTTTTTTTTCACTTTTTCTTTTGTTTTCTTTTGCTTTTTGCTTTCTCTTTTTCTTTCTTTTTCACTACTTTCTTTTTCTGACACTTCTTACTCTTTTCATACTCAAATTGCAACCACACAACAATAATAACATTCAATTCCAAGCAACAATCCAAACAAGGGTATGTAAGGTAATATATATGGTATAAAACTCCAATTTGGAGTTGGTTATGGGATTTTGGGTAATGAAAAGAAAGGCTAGTATTTAGGCTCAAGTGGGTTGACTAGGGAACATATAAAAGGTGAGGTCAAGGTCATATGGGTGGTATACCAAAGAGGGCCTATGATCATTTCACAAAGTATACGCAATTCTCAAGTCAAAACAACATATGAAAATCATGCTCAAGTAACACATTTCAAGTATGAACTCAATTAATGAACGGTCAATGAAAGAATAAGGAGATTACCGATGAATTCAACGTTTTCAAAGAGGAAAGAATAGTGTATAACACTCACAAACGACGAAAGGTACAAAGCTTACTCAGTGTAAGTATATACAATGCAACAAAGATTACCGAGTCGTAAAAATCTTAAACCAAATCAATATAACAAGGAAAGTGCATATGCCCATGGGATAAAGTTTAATTCATGAAGTTATTCACAATATCAATGATTTAAGGACTAAAGTCTAATAACTTTTAAAATCGAGAACATGCATCATTGAGTTGTCTATTGGATCGGGCAATTATTAAAATTTATCACTGGAAACAAGGCAAAATGCCCAACAAAGGAGAAAAAAGAAAGAAAATATTTTTGAAAATTTTTAAACTTTTCACAAAAAGGCATACTTAGTAACTAAATGTGAGCAAATCCATGGACAAAACAAAGAAATGGATAGAATATCCTACACCCCCTAACTTAAATGTTGCATTGTCCTCAATGCGCATTAAGAACACAACACAAAGAGAGGAAAAGAACGATATTACCCAAAATTGGAGTGATCTCCATAAGCGCGAGTCCAAAGGAATCTACAAAACAAGTTAGTACCGAGCATAGCAAAAACAAATAACAAAAAGTTTACTAATTACACTAGACTAAATTAAAAAGGAAAGAAAAAAAGGAAAGAAAGAAAATTAAAAAGCTAACTATTTACAACCTACTATTTAGACTTCACACTAACTATACACTAGAAGTCTAAATAGTTGAGGGTCCACCCAAAAAGGGATTTGACTTTGAAAGATCAACGGTGGACCCTCCAAAGTGAACATGCCTCCCGAAAGATATGAATTCCGTTTGAACAACGGAAGGCATGTGGGTGGTAAAAAAAATGAACCATCGCCAATTTGAAATTTTGGGCGGACGATGGGGGATTTGGATAACAAGGGGGAAAGGTACACTAGAGATCCAAGAAAAATCGATTCATCTCCCAAAGATTTTTCAAGTGGAATGGGAGATAGTGCACACACGGGGATAGGATCCATCGAAAATAAGTCCGGTAAAGAGTCCTCGTCGACAAAAAGTGTAGAAGTTTTAAAAGTTTCTACCGACTCATAGGAATCAACCGGTAATTCTAATGGTTCAATCACGGAAAACGAATATGGTGATGAAACAAATTCAATCTCAATCGACTCATCGTCGGAAGGAGATTGAATTTCAGAGGAGAAAGATGCACACTCGATGAGAAATTCTTTGAAAAATTGAGGTGAAACACAAGTTTCCACCTCCGCGTTGTTTTGTGCAAAAGAATTCATCTCATCGCAAAGTGCACCGAGTCTCATTCCAGCATCATTTAAGCTTTCCAAACCTTGGGAGTAAAGAAGCAAAGTTTCTTCCAAAGTAGGCTTCCTCGGCTCAAGAGCCTCGGACTCCTCATTTGGTTGAAACTCGTCTTCGAAAGTAATGAAATAAGAATCGTCATTGGATTCGAATAATGAATCCAACTCAAGCTCCCAATAACGATTTTCATTTCGATAAATGTTTTCAAGTCTTTCATTTTCAAGAAAATCTTGAAAATGGAAAACTTGAAAACTATCCCCAAAGTATGAATCATTAGAATAACCGTAATAACTATAATAGTAGGACATGATTACCTCGTTGTTTGTAGATGGAGAATCCGAGCAAGAAAGTGAGCAACCACGAATCAAAGTTTCTTAGCGCTCGAAGTATGCAAATCCTGCAAGAAAGGTTAAAAGAAAGAATACAAATAGGAAAGGAAAAATACTACGAAATAATAAAACAATTACTATCTAAAACACACTCCCCGGCAACGGCGCGATTTTTGATGCTAGGGAAACCGAGTGTTCGTGTAGGGACACTATCGTTGATTTCGGCTTCCGCTCGACATACAAAAGAACCTAAGCTACAGCTACACTTGACAAGCAAGTAGAGCGTTAAGTCGGGTATCGTAAATCCACAGGGAGTGATTGAATTTTAGACGTTAATTGTTTAATTACTTCAGGAATAAAAGTGTAAAATAAATAAAGGAAAAGGTGAAAGGGTGGTTATGGTGAATAAACAGAAAGAGAAGTTACGCTAGATTAAAGTAAAGCGAGGATCGGGATCGCATTCCACCACACGGGCTAAACAACTACTAATTAGAATTTCGGTTCGAAAACATTAAATCGAGCATTTACAATTAAGCATAAACATCACGCAAGAAGGAATTTAATCCAAAGTTGCGAGATAAAACATTTAACTGAAAAATGGTCACACGCGGATTAAATTCGGATAATCGCTATAAACACTAACGTTGCATGACAAAGAAAGTTAAACGCATAATAATCCGACTTTAATACGCGAGGTTTCAATTAAATGCGATTTTACACGAAACCTAATTTTCGGAGCTCGGGGCCCGAAAATGGCGGAAATGCAATCCCGAACCTATTTATCTAGGGGAAAGACATGGAAATTAACTAAATTACACTAATTAAACTAAGAAAACAATAATTAAAGCAAGAAAACCTAATTAGAAAGCATGGAAATTATCTAGAAATCAAGGAAAGAATGAAAAACAACTAGATTAAAGGAGAGGGAAGATGAATAGTACCAATTACAACCCAAATGGATGTCAAACCAAGATGAATTGAAGAAGAACCAAGCAAAAACCCTCCAACCCTAACTAAACTAAACTAAAATCGTATAAGGGCTGGTCCCCTTATTACAAAGCCAAAATTTGGCTTATATAGTAAGTTAGAATAAAAGAAAAGAAGAAAGAAAAGAAAAGAAAATATCTGCAGAAAAACAGGGGATCGATCGATCGACCCCTTTGGTCGATCGATCGATCAAGGGAAAACTTCGACTATCCTAAAAGGTCGATCGATCGACCAGAAACGTCGATCGATCGATCAAGCAGGGCAGAATAATGCAGCAGCAGCCCCTGCTTCTTTTCTTCTTCTTCTCCTCTCCTCTTTTGCTTTCTTGTATTTCCTCCGCTGAAATCGCCGTAACTTCTTCGTTATGAATCGAAATCGTGCACCGTTCGCGGCCACGCAAAGCTAGCGAGGAGGGCTACAACTTCCGTGAGATGTCAGGCCAGGTACCCAAGCTGTGAAAAGACTAAAATGGCCCCGAACGTGCGATAGTGTATGGAACTTCGCCGGAATGCATCCGAACTTCATACTAAGCATCCAAATACCTACAAAAGCTCAATTAACCCCTGTAAAACATGTTAACATAGAAATCCGAGGGTTGTCTGGTTAAAGAGCATAAATATAGGGATTAAGATACCGGAGGGGGCTAATAACGCGTATGTTAACGGGTGAAAAAATGCAATATTTGCGTCGCATCACACCCCCTAACTTACACATTGCTAGTCCCTAGCAATGAAATAGGAAACAACAAGAACTACAAGAAAACCAAAAGCCGGAGAAAAACAAAAATATGGTAGAAAATCAATAAAAAGATAAGGCCACTTTCGCAGGCGATTCGATTGCATTTAGCGTATGCAATAAGCCGTTAAACCCCTAGGTTACCCTAGTGGACGAGTGTCGTCTCGTGAGGGTTTTCAGGGATGAAACCCACAAACATCATATGGTTTCCTCAAAATATGCCCAACCCAACATGCGATAAACTCAACAACAACGAAAAAGATTTTAAACATGTTATTAGCATATTGAACGAATTCAAGCTAAAGTCCGTTGTTATTAACAAGTTGAATGCACCTCATAGAATTGAAACCTTAAAATGTGGGAGGAGAGTGAGCACATGCAAAGTGTGATTTGGTAAAAACTTAAATAAACCGGATAAACATAAAGGCAAGCATATATTCAATCCTCACGGGCATTACACTCATCAAGTGAATTCACTCGAAACAGGGAGGTAATACACGGGACATGCGGGCATAAAGAGTAAATGTAAATGGAAACTAGGCCGCACACATGTCACAGAAGAAGAACGCTATATATAAAAGGAAAAACTGTAATCTCAATGAAAGGATACCGCACACTAAAAGAGGCGAAATGCATTTTCACAGATTATCAAAACTATTATGACTTTTAAATTACATCAACCTAAGATCACATAGGACTTGTAATAGGGTTGTAATGTATGGCTAGGTAAAGGTACGAAATGAAAGGGATGTATATACGGATTCAAAGTGTTTGGGCATGAAACTCGGAATAATGTAAAAAATGGGCAATATCAAAAGTTGGACAAAAGTGTCCAAACGAGCATAGATATAACAATCGAGAGAGTAATCAAAGCTTATTGAAACACTACAAACAATATTTACAACTTTCTCTTTCTTTTTCTTTTCTTCTTTTTTTTTCACTTTTTCTTTTGCTTTTTGCTTTCTCTTTTTCTTTCTTTTTCACTACTTTCTTTTTCTGACACTTCTTACTCTTTTCATACTCAAATTGCAACCACACAACAATAATAACATTCAATTCCAAGCAACAATCCAAACAAGGGTATGTAAGGTAATATATATGGTATAAAACTCCAATTTGGAGTTGGTTATGGGATTTTGGGTAATGAAAAGAAAGGCTAGTATTTAGGCTCAAGTGGGTTGACTAGGGAACATATAAAAGGTGAGGTCAAGGTCATATGGGTGGTATACCAAAGAGGGCCTATGATCATTTCACAAAGTATACGCAATTCTCAAGTCAAAACAACATATGAAAATCATGCTCAAGTAACACATTTCAAGTATGAACTCAATTAATGAACGGTCAATGAAAGAATAAGGAGATTACCGATGAATTCAACGTTTTCAAAGAGGAAAGAATAGTGTATAACACTCACAAACGACGAAAGGTACAAAGCTTACTCAGTGTAAGTATATACAATGCAACAAAAGATTACCGAGTCGTAAAAATCTTAAACCAAATCAATATAACAAGGAAAGTGCATATGCCCATGGGATAAAGTTTAATTCATGAAGTTATTCACAATATCAATGATTTAAGGACTAAAGTCTAATAACTTTTAAAATCGAGAACATGCATCATTGAGTTGTCTATTGGATCGGGCAATTATTAAAATTTATCACTGGAAACAAGGCAAAATGCCCAACAAAGGAGAAAAAAGAAAGAAAATATTTTTGAAAATTTTTAAACTTTTCACAAAAAGGCATACTTAGTAACTAAATGTGAGCAAATCCATGGACAAAACAAAGAAATGGATAGAATATCCTACACCCCCTAACTTAAATGTTGCATTGTCCTCAATGCGCATTAAGAACACAACACAAAGAGAGGAAAAGAACGATATTACCCAAAATTGGAGTGATCTCCATAAGCGCGAGTCCAAAGGAATCTACAAAACAAGTTAGTACCGAGCATAGCAAAAACAAATAACAAAAAGTTTACTAATTACACTAGACTAAATTAAAAAGGAAAGAAAAAAAGGAAAGAAAGAAAATTAAAAAGCTAACTATTTACAACCTACTATTTAGACTTCACACTAACTATACACTAGAAGTCTAAATAGTTGAGGGTCCACCCAAAAAGGGATTTGACTTTGAAAGATCAACGGTGGACCCTCCAAAGTGAACTGCCTCCCGAAAGATATGAATTCCGTTTGAACAACGGAAGGCATGTGGGTGGTAAAAAAAATGAACCATCGCCAATTTGAAATTTTGGGCGGACGATGGGGGATTTGGATAACAAGGGGGAAAGGTACACTAGAGATCCAAGAAAAATCGATTCATCTCCCAAAGATTTTTCAAGTGGAATGGGAGATAGTGCACACACGGGGATAGGATCCATCGAAAATAAGTCCGGTAAAGAGTCCTCGTCGACAAAAAGTGTAGAAGTTTTAAAAGTTTCTACCGACTCATAGGAATCAACCGGTAATTCTAATGGTTCAATCACGGAAAACGAATATGGTGATGAAACAAATTCAATCTCAATCGACTCATCGTCGGAAGGAGATTGAATTTCAGAGGAGAAAGATGCACACTCGATGAGAAATTCTTTGAAAAATTGAGGTGAAACACAAGTTTCCACCTCCGCGTTGTTTTGTGCAAAAGAATTCATCTCATCGCAAAGTGCACCGAGTCTCATTCCAGCATCATTTAAGCTTTCCAAACCTTGGGAGTAAAGAAGCAAAGTTTCTTCCAAAGTAGGCTTCCTCGGCTCAAGAGCCTCGGACTCCTCATTTGGTTGAAACTCGTCTTCGAAAGTAATGAAATAAGAATCGTCATTGGATTCGAATAATGAATCCAACTCAAGCTCCCAATAACGATTTTCATTTCGATAAATGTTTTCAAGTCTTTCATTTTCAAGAAAATCTTGAAAATGGAAAACTTGAAAACTATCCCCAAAGTATGAATCATTAGAATAACCGTAATAACTATAATAGTAGGACATGATTACCTCGTTGTTTGTAGATGGAGAATCCGAGCAAGAAAGTGAGCAACCACGAATCAAAGTTTCTTAGCGCTCGAAGTATGCAAATCCTGCAAGAAAGGTTAAAAGAAAGAATACAAATAGGAAAGGAAAAATACTACGAAATAATAAAACAATTACTATCTAAAACACACTCCCCGGCAACGGCGCGATTTTTGATGCTAGGGAAACCGAGTGTTCGTGTAGGGACACTATCGTTGATTTCGGCTTCCGCTCGACATACAAAAGAACCTAAGCTACAGCTACACTTGACAAGCAAGTAGAGCGTTAAGTCGGGTATCGTAAATCCACAGGGAGTGATTGAATTTTAGACGTTAATTGTTTAATTACTTCAGGAATAAAAGTGTAAAATAAATAAAGGAAAAGGTGAAAGGGTGGTTATGGTGAATAAACAGAAAGAGAAGTTACGCTAGATTAAAGTAAAGCGAGGATCGGGATCGCATTCCACCACACGGGCTAAACAACTACTAATTAGAATTTCGGTTCGAAAACATTAAATCGAGCATTTACAATTAAGCATAAACATCACGCAAGAAGGAATTTAATCCAAAGTTGCGAGATAAAACATTTAACTGAAAAATGGTCACACGCGGATTAAATTCGGATAATCGCTATAAACACTAACGTTGCATGACAAAGAAAGTTAAACGCATAATAATCCGACTTTAATACGCGAGGTTTCAATTAAATGCGATTTTACACGAAACCTAATTTTCGGAGCTCGGGGCCCGAAAATGGCGGAAATGCAATCCCGAACCTATTTATCTAGGGGAAAGACATGGAAATTAACTAAATTACACTAATTAAACTAAGAAAACAATAATTAAAGCAAGAAAACCTAATTAGAAAGCATGGAAATTATCTAGAAAGCAAGGAAAGAATGAAAAACAACTAGATTAAAGGAGAGGGAAGATGAATAGTACCAATTACAACCCAAATGGATGTCAAACCAAGATGAATTGAAGAAGAACCAAGCAAAAACCCTCCAACCCTAACTAAACTAAACTAAAATCGTATAAGGGCTGGTCCCCTTATTACAAAGCCAAAATTTGGCTTATATAGTAAGTTAGAATAAAAGAAAAGAAGAAAGAAAAGAAAAGAAAATATCTGCAGAAAAACAGGGGATCGATCGATCGACCCCTTTGGTCGATCGATCGATCAAGGGAAAACTTCGACTATCCTAAAAGGTCGATCGATCGACCAGAAACGTCGATCGATCGATCAAGCAGGGCAGAATAATGCAGCAGCAGCCCCTGCTTCTTTTCTTCTTCTTCTCCTCTCCTCTTTTGCTTTCTTGTATTTCCTCCGCTGAAATCGCCGTAACTTCTTCGTTATGAATCGAAATCGTGCACCGTTCGCGGCCACGCAAAGCTAGCGAGGAGGGCTACAACTTCCGTGAGATGTCAGGCCAGGTACCCAAGCTGTGAAAAGACTAAAATGGCCCCGAACGTGCGATAGTGTATGGAACTTCGCCGGAATGCATCCGAACTTCATACTAAGCATCCAAATACCTACAAAAGCTCAATTAACCCCTGTAAAACATGTTAACATAGAAATCCGAGGGTTGTCTGGTTAAAGAGCATAAATATAGGGATTAAGATACCGGAGGGGGCTAATAACGCGTATGTTAACGGGTGAAAAAATGCAATATTTGCGTCGCATCACACCCCCTAACTTACACATTGCTAGTCCCTAGCAATGAAATAGGAAACAACAAGAACTACAAGAAAACCAAAAGCCGGAGAAAAACAAAAATATGGTAGAAAATCAATAAAAAGATAAGGCCACTTTCGCAGGCGATTCGATTGCATTTAGCGTATGCAATAAGCCGTTAAACCCCTAGGTTACCCTAGTGGACGAGTGTCGTCTCGTGAGGGTTTTCAGGGATGAAACCCACAAACATCATATGGTTTCCTCAAAATATGCCCAACCCAACATGCGATAAACTCAACAACAACGAAAAAGATTTTAAACATGTTATTAGCATATTGAACGAATTCAAGCTAAAGTCCGTTGTTATTAACAAGTTGAATGCACCTCATAGAATTGAAACCTTAAAATGTGGGAGGAGAGTGAGCACATGCAAAGTGTGATTTGGTAAAAACTTAAATAAACCGGATAAACATAAAGGCAAGCATATATTCAATCCTCACGGGCATTACACTCATCAAGTGAATTCACTCGAAACAGGGAGGTAATACACGGGACATGCGGGCATAAAGAGTAAATGTAAATGGAAACTAGGCCGCACACATGTCACAGAAGAAGAACGCTATATATAAAAGGAAAAACTGTAATCTCAATGAAAGGATACCGCACACTAAAAGAGGCGAAATGCATTTTCACAGATTATCAAAACTATTATGACTTTTAAATTACATCAACCTAAGATCACATAGGACTTGTAATAGGGTTGTAATGTATGGCTAGGTAAAGGTACGAAATGAAAGGGATGTATATACGGATTCAAAGTGTTTGGGCATGAAACTCGGAATAATGTAAAAAATGGGCAATATCAAAAGTTGGACAAAAGTGTCCAAACGAGCATAGATATAACAATCGAGAGAGTAATCAAAGCTTATTGAAACACTACAAACAATATTTACAACTTTCTCTTTCTTTTTCTTTTCTTCTTTTTTTTTCACTTTTTCTTTTGTTTTCTTTTGCTTTTTGCTTTCTCTTTTTCTTTCTTTTTCACTACTTTCTTTTTCTGACACTTCTTACTCTTTTCATACTCAAATTGCAACCACACAACAATAATAACATTCAATTCCAAGCAACAATCCAAACAAGGGTATGTAAGGTAATATATATGGTATAAAACTCCAATTTGGAGTTGGTTATGGGATTTTGGGTAATGAAAAGAAAGGCTAGTATTTAGGCTCAAGTGGGTTGACTAGGGAACATATAAAAGGTGAGGTCAAGGTCATATGGGTGGTATACCAAAGAGGGCCTATGATCATTTCACAAAGTATACGCAATTCTCAAGTCAAAACAACATATGAAAATCATGCTCAAGTAACACATTTCAAGTATGAACTCAATTAATGAACGGTCAATGAAAGAATAAGGAGATTACCGATGAATTCAACGTTTTCAAAGAGGAAAGAATAGTGTATAACACTCACAAACGACGAAAGGTACAAAGCTTACTCAGTGTAAGTATATACAATGCAACAAAAGATTACCGAGTCGTAAAAATCTTAAACCAAATCAATATAACAAGGAAAGTGCATATGCCCATGGGATAAAGTTTAATTCATGAAGTTATTCACAATATCAATGATTTAAGGACTAAAGTCTAATAACTTTTAAAATCGAGAACATGCATCATTGAGTTGTCTATTGGATCGGGCAATTATTAAAATTTATCACTGGAAACAAGGCAAAATGCCCAACAAAGGAGAAAAAAGAAAGAAAATATTTTTGAAAATTTTTAAACTTTTCACAAAAAGGCATACTTAGTAACTAAATGTGAGCAAATCCATGGACAAAACAAAGAAATGGATAGAATATCCTACACCCCCTAACTTAAATGTTGCATTGTCCTCAATGCGCATTAAGAACACAACACAAAGAGAGGAAAAGAACGATATTACCCAAAATTGGAGTGATCTCCATAAGCGCGAGTCCAAAGGAATCTACAAAACAAGTTAGTACCGAGCATAGCAAAAACAAATAACAAAAAGTTTACTAATTACACTAGACTAAATTAAAAAGGAAAGAAAAAAAGGAAAGAAAGAAAATTAAAAAGCTAACTATTTACAACCTACTATTTAGACTTCACACTAACTATACACTAGAAGTCTAAATAGTTGAGGGTCCACCCAAAAAGGGATTTGACTTTGAAAGATCAACGGTGGACCCTCCAAAGTGAACATGCCTCCCGAAAGATATGAATTCCGTTTGAACAACGGAAGGCATGTGGGTGGTAAAAAAAATGAACCATCGCCAATTTGAAATTTTGGGCGGACGATGGGGGATTTGGATAACAAGGGGGAAAGGTACACTAGAGATCCAAGAAAAATCGATTCATCTCCCAAAGATTTTTCAAGTGGAATGGGAGATAGTGCACACACGGGGATAGGATCCATCGAAAATAAGTCCGGTAAAGAGTCCTCGTCGACAAAAAGTGTAGAAGTTTTAAAAGTTTCTACCGACTCATAGGAATCAACCGGTAATTCTAATGGTTCAATCACGGAAAACGAATATGGTGATGAAACAAATTCAATCTCAATCGACTCATCGTCGGAAGGAGATTGAATTTCAGAGGAGAAAGATGCACACTCGATGAGAAATTCTTTGAAAAATTGAGGTGAAACACAAGTTTCCACCTCCGCGTTGTTTTGTGCAAAAGAATTCATCTCATCGCAAAGTGCACCGAGTCTCATTCCAGCATCATTTAAGCTTTCCAAACCTTGGGAGTAAAGAAGCAAAGTTTCTTCCAAAGTAGGCTTCCTCGACTCAAGAGCCTCGGACTCCTCATTTGGTTGAAACTCGTCTTCGAAAGTAATGAAATAAGAATCGTCATTGGATTCGAATAATGAATCCAACTCAAGCTCCCAATAACGATTTTCATTTCGATAAATGTTTTCAAGTCTTTCATTTTCAAGAAAATCTTGAAAATGGAAAACTTGAAAACTATCCCCAAAGTATGAATCATTAGAATAACCGTAATAACTATAATAGTAGGACATGATTACCTCGTTGTTTGTAGATGGAGAATCCGAGCAAGAAAGTGAGCAACCACGAATCAAAGTTTCTTAGCGCTCGAAGTATGCAAATCCTGCAAGAAAGGTTAAAAGAAAGAATACAAATAGGAAAGGAAAAATACTACGAAATAATAAAACAATTACTATCTAAAACACACTCCCCGGCAACGGCGCGATTTTTGATGCTAGGGAAACCGAGTGTTCGTGTAGGGACACTATCGTTGATTTCGGCTTCCGCTCGACATACAAAAGAACCTAAGCTACAGCTACACTTGACAAGCAAGTAGAGCGTTAAGTCGGGTATCGTAAATCCACAGGGAGTGATTGAATTTTAGACGTTAATTGTTTAATTACTTCAGGAATAAAAGTGTAAAATAAATAAAGGAAAAGGTGAAAGGGTGGTTATGGTGAATAAACAGAAAGAGAAGTTACGCTAGATTAAAGTAAAGCGAGGATCGGGATCGCATTCCACCACACGGGCTAAACAACTACTAATTAGAATTTCGGTTCGAAAACATTAAATCGAGCATTTACAATTAAGCATAAACATCACGCAAGAAGGAATTTAATCCAAAGTTGCGAGATAAAACATTTAACTGAAAAATGGTCACACGCGGATTAAATTCGGATAATCGCTATAAACACTAACGTTGCATGACAAAGAAAGTTAAACGCATAATAATCCGACTTTAATACGCGAGGTTTCAATTAAATGCGATTTTACACGAAACCTAATTTTCGGAGCTCGGGGCCCGAAAATGGCGGAAATGCAATCCCGAACCTATTTATCTAGGGGAAAGACATGGAAATTAACTAAATTACACTAATTAAACTAAGAAAACAATAATTAAAGCAAGAAAACCTAATTAGAAAGCATGGAAATTATCTAGAAAGCAAGGAAAGAATGAAAAACAACTAGATTAAAGGAGAGGGAAGATGAATAGTACCAATTACAACCCAAATGGATGTCAAACCAAGATGAATTGAAGAAGAACCAAGCAAAAACCCTCCAACCCTAACTAAACTAAACTAAAATCGTATAAGGGCTGGTCCCCTTATTACAAAGCCAAAATTTGGCTTATATAGTAAGTTAGAATAAAAGAAAAGAAGAAAGAAAAGAAAAGAAAATATCTGCAGAAAAACAGGGGATCGATCGATCGACCCCTTTGGTCGATCGATCGATCAAGGGAAAACTTCGACTATCCTAAAAGGTCGATCGATCGACCAGAAATGTCGATCGATCGATCAAGCAGGGCAGAATAATGCAGCAGCAGCCCCTGCTTCTTTTCTTCTTCTTCTCCTCTCCTCTTTTGCTTTCTTGTATTTCCTCCGCTGAAATCGCCGTAACTTCTTCGTTATGAATCGAAATCGTGCACCGTTCGCGGCCACGCAAAGCTAGCGAGGAGGGCTACAACTTCCGTGAGATGTCAGGCCAGGTACCCAAGCTGTGAAAAGACTAAAATGGCCCCGAACGTGCGATAGTGTATGGAACTTCGCCGGAATGCATCCGAACTTCATACTAAGCATCCAAATACCTACAAAAGATCAATTAACCCCTGTAAAACATGTTAACATAGAAATCCGAGGGTTGTCTGGTTAAAGAGCATAAATATAGGGATTAAGATACCGGAGGGGGCTAATAACGCGTATGTTAACGGGTGAAAAAATGCTATATTTGCGTCGCATCACAGAGTATGCCCGCACAAAAAAAAATTATGTGGGGTGTTGTTATAATATATATATTATACGAGTATTTAATATATATATGAACTTCTGAAATATGGAAAACTGCCTACTGTGTTATGGTAAGTAAGACATGTATAATGACTCAAATTGGAAATACTTGTTTTGAAAAGTAAAATATGATATTGAAAAAAAAAACTTTATGAATCAATAAAGTTAAAATGAGCGTTTTGTACTAAATGAAATTATCCTATTTAAACCATGATGTTGTTAAATCTTAAATTTTGAGAGTCACCTAAGATAAGTTAAATCCTTGGGGAAGGATAGTGTGATATATGATGAGATAAACCATTGGGAAGGTTAGTGCGATAGGAGTGCACATTAGAAGAGAGGCGAGAATTTCTCAAGAGAGTGTCGCACTAATATGTTGTTGCATTGGCCTGTATCAATTTAAATACTTGCTAAACGAATTTTTAAATCATATACATTATCGGGATCTGACCCGGTTCTATTCCTCTTTCTCTCTTGTATATATATGTATATATTACAGGTGCCCAGCCACAAGGGCGTCTTGTTTAGGATCGCTTGGAAGGAACGTGCTGCAGCTTAGGTGGGAGTTGCAGGCCACTTGCTTAGACGATTTCATTTACTTGACTCCACTTCTATCATTCTACTTATTGGGCATGTGTCGCCCTTTCCACTATTTATCTGTTTTATTGGGACATTTGTATTTCAGTTATTTCTAGTACTGTTACTTTGGGATTTATTCAGCATGTATGTTTTACTTTAAGTTTTAAATGCTGGGATTGGGTTGTTAAATGTTAAATTATTGGATTGATTGTTTAATAAAATAAATTGATAAAATTGGAAAGTAATGTTTAAAAAAATGGTTTTGACACTTAGCTAAATTAAATAGGGTGTTAAATTTGGAAAAGTTATTTTTACGACAGTGATGCTAAGAATGAACCAACTATTCACCTTAATTTTAATTTAATAAAGGAGTGATCGCTCGGTACTTAATTAGGCGGGGTGTCACACCTATGACCCTCCTAAGAACCTCCTTAGATCCCTAGCACTCACTTGCTCACCATAAACCCATAGTCATACTCTGAGTACTAATGTAGAGGCGACCAGGTGCACCCGCTTGTCTTTGATCACCTCTCTTGCTTGAGAGTAAGCTCAATGAATCTTCGAAGGGCTCTAAATCCCATTTCCAATGGTCCACCCCATGTGCGAACCGGCCTTACAATTTGGACGAACGATCCATTTTACTCCAAAAACTGATTTGGAGGCCATCGGGGGCTCCTTAACCCAATTTGACTCTTGTTAACTCACCGGCTTGAGCAAAGCTCATTGAATATTTGAAGTTTATGAATACCCTTTGTAACGATCTATTTCACACACAAATTAGCCTTACAATATGAAAAATTGAACCATTTAACTCTGAAAGGTCACTGGGTTCTTTCGGGGCCCATTTGACCTTGGTTAACTCTCCAAACCGAAGAACGCTCAAGGAAATACTAAGGGCACTGAATATCCTTTCAAAAGGTCCATCTCGTGCGCAAATTGGCCCTATCGTTTGGACAAAGAATCTGTTTTCCTCTGAAAACTTCCTGTCTAGTGACCAATGGGTGCTTTCGACCCCCATTTCACTTTGGTGAACTCTAAGACCTGAGAGTGGCTCAATGGATTCTTAAAGGGATATGAATACCCTTTCATATGATCCACTATGTGTGTGATTTCGACTTACGATTTGTGTTTTAAGACCATTTTACTGAAAAACCTATTCCGGACTACCAAATGGCACCCCAGAGGCCCTGCCTATCGCTATTGTGCCAAAGGTGCTATGCCAATAGGCAGATCCAGACCCCTACTGATCATTGCCCCCGTTGTCCCTATAAATAGAGGTCATTACCTCACCTTGAAATATACCCCTGAATTCCCATCTCAACAATTCAGTAAACATACTCTAAAATTCAGAGTTATTTCCTTTCCTTAAAAAGCCATTTTACTACATTCCATCCCATCACTTTCTTACCTCACTTAGTAAAAACCCCATTTATCCATACCACTTTCATATTATTGCAAGATCAACATATCAATATCCAAGATCAACATCAAGCATTTTTAAGGAGGTCCAATTCTCTATTATTTTCTCTAATTCTCCCATTTTAGTATTATTTGCTTTATTTCTACTTTAGCATTTTTATTTCATTACATCACGCATATTAATGTCAAACCTTTATTAATAGTATTTGCACATACTTTATTTTCATAAAAAAAATAAGAAAAGAGGGTTTATCTATAAATTCCAAAAAAGGGATTTCTATCTCACACTCTCACTCTTAAAATCACATTTTCTCTAAACGCACATAAGAGAAATCCCCCGTTTGGATTTACGGATTAAACCCCACACTATGCTATCTTCGAACTACGTGGACTTCGATGCCCTTTGAGCTACGTAGGCATCTTGGTCTAATCCCGAGATTCGAGTCCTCCTTTTATGCATGTTTATATGTTTCCCTCATATATATATATATATATATATATATATATATATATATATATATATATATATATAAAATAAGTTAGGGAAGTTTTTGAATTATGTACACATTTTAATGGTTCAGATCACCTCCCTTTCTTTTTTACCAACCTACCCCTCACTTTTTTGATTTCCCCCTTGTTTTACTCACCAATATTACAATTCAATTAAAAAATGAGGGCACTTTAGTAACCCTCTCTCCCTCACACTCTTACACACGCACACCCTCACCTCTCTCCCTCATTCTCTCGCTCGAAACCTCCCAATCCCACCCCCGTCGTCCTCACATCTCTCCCTCATTATCTCGCTCCAAACCCCCTAAACCCACACGCACACAAGGCAATCCGGCTATGGCTATGGCGCCGGACGGAGCCCCATCCCGCCCCTGGTAAACCCCCTCCCCCTACCCCTTACCCACACGCACACACAGACGCACATAGAATCACACACTCACACACACATAAACACACACACATGTTCCACTCCCTTTCTCTCTCATATGTCACTCTCAACCCACGAACCTAACGCTCCATGGAAGATTAAGAAGGTTTTTTGTCTTCTCTATTACCGATATATAATGGAGGTCCATCACTGACTTCGGGTTTAAAAAGAATAATCAATTTATTGCCGCGGACGACTCTCATTACTTCCCTCTGATGCAGAAGGTATTTTTTTTATCACAATGAGAGGAGTATTATCTTAGTTGTAGTAGATAGGGACGATTTTGGGGCAAACCTAGAAATCTCTACGGTTTGTTTCCATTGTCCTCTCCTTTTGTGATTTGAATTTTGATTCAATTATTTTTTTTTCATTTTTTATGTTTAGGAATCATAGAGATCAGATTTATGCTTTTGTTATTGATTATCAATATTTGTGTTTTCAAGAGCTTACCTCTCCCCTCTCTATTACCGATCTGCACCAGTGGTCACTACCCCTCTTCTCTCTCATGCATCTCTTCATTCTTTTTTTTTTTTGGGGGGGGGGGGTATTATGGTTTTTTTCACTTCGAGTTCAATTTTTTTCTCAGCTTCAATTTATGGTTCTATTTATATATTTTTCTAGAAAGGGTTTTTACACCTTTATCCAATTTGTTTTAGTCCCTCTCCCTTATGATACATTGCAGGTTGATTTAGGTCTCCAAATATGATTGTATTTGTTCTCTATCAAACTCTTCACCACGAAGAGGCATAACAGGTAGAACTCTGTTCCTCACTCACTTAATATATTTATTGTTTGATTTAAGGCTTTATGGATATAAATTTATGTTTTAGGCTGAAAACATTAGTGTTTTTTGCTTTCATAGGATATGTCAATGGGGCTGAAAAAATTGTGTTGTAAGATATTTTTTAATTAAAAATCTGGACGTGTAACATTTTGTCATCCAAGGGTTTTGGGCGGATGATAGTTTACCGCCAATTAGTGTGGGCACCACTTACACAATGTCTAATCATAAATGCAAATTTATACGGCTCTACACATTTTTTAACAGGAAATGTGTATCGTTTCTAAGACATTGCCCTCTTTGGATGGCCTAAATAAACATTTTTTGGGGTAGTGTAAATGTTAATTAATCCATGATATAATATTCAGATAATTAAAATAAAAGTTGTATCAATTTGGGGGCTTTTTATCACTGTGAGTTCTCTACTCCACTTTAAATTTGAGGGCTTTTTAAATTCCGGACTTGATTTTTTTAGAGTTGCTATGTTACTTGATCTTTTAAACTCTTTGCAATTTTATCCATCTTTGTTATCCGCTTTGTGAACCGTAGTGATTGCGAACAAAAACATGAATTTTTAGTTTATCCTTTTTTATGATGATTATTATGATTATGTTGATTATTATGAATAGGATGATGTTGATGAGGATGATTCCACCACCAATGATGAGTATGTTAGTTCTTTATTGGTGACGAATGCTTAGAGTTGTTATATGAACATTTGTGTGAATGTTTGCCTTTGTGTCATTTGACTTGGGGCCATTTTATAAAAGTGAAATTGTTTCAAATTGGATTATTATTTCCGATTGGGTTTCCCTTTACGCGTAGAGTTGTAGAATTTTCTTTACTGTGATCTCGCTCTATCTGTTGTGAAGAAACCTTGGAAAAGTTATTGTGATGAAGAAACGTTTGAAAAGCAGGGGCTTCTGTGATCTAGCTCTAGCTCTAGCTGCTATAATGGTCATGAGTCGCTAATTGATCGATTCACATTCACATTGAGGTATAAAACATGAGATTTCTATTTTTCTTTTGTAGTTTTCTTGATCTAATCATGTTTTCTTTATTTCATATTTAAATTTGGTTTATGAAACCATATTTCTTTCCAATGGCGGTGATTATTAAAGAATTATGGTAATATCTCTTCGTTTCTTCTCTCTCTCTTGGTCTTTAGTAAATTTTCAAACTCTAATTGTTCATGTTATAATCAAATGTTCTTCATATTTTAATGTGAAGTTTGCAAAAATTAAAATAACTTTAGATAAGGTCTAATGTACAGTTAGATCCCTATAATTTTTTAAATTCTAATTTGTTCATGTTGTAAACTCTAAGTAATTAACTTGGATTGCTGAAATGGTTATACGTCTTTTCAGAGGATCAAATATGCTTATGAGGTAGTGGATTTCAGTTGTGATTGGGTTGAAAATATAAAGTTGTGTCGGCTGAAAAATGAAAATACATGTTGTTAAGAAGTCTTTGACTACAAACATGCATCCATTTTAATTCAACTTCCAAAATTTATGTATGTTTTTTTCATTTGAGGTTAGATTAGTGATATTGATGAATTGAAAGCGTGATTTTAGATAGTGTTATGGGAGATTTAGTTTAGGCATAATGTAAGTGACATTTTATAGATACGCCAAGCTATCCCACGATATATGAATATATGCATATTGCATATATGCCATACATATCACTTCTGATTTAAAATTCCAACTTCATTTGTTCACTTAGATGCTAGGCTCAACCAAGTCTGTTACTTCAATGAATATGCATATATGCAATGGTAAAATCCCCCCCCCCCTCCCCCCTTCCCCACGCACACACACACACACACACAAACACACAAACACACAACTCTCCCTCATTTTCTCCCCCTCCACCGCCCCTGCCCCATCCCCTACCCCCTTCCCCACTCACACACGTGCACATAGCTCTCCATCATCTTCTCCCCCCCTCTGCCACCCCCTGCCTTGCCCCCTCCCCCTTCCCCACTCACACACGCAGAGCATATATGTGATGCATATATGCAGCCCCCTCCCTCCCTTGGTAAAATCCCTCCACCTCCCCCTTCCCCCCCTCCCACACACATACACAACTCTCCCTCATCTTCTCTCCCTCCACCGCCTCTCCCCCTTCCCCACTCCACACGCACACATGAGCACACAAACACACACACACACAACTCTCCCTCATCTTCTCCCCCTCTGCCACCCCTTGCCCCTCCCCCTCCCCCCTTCCCCACTCACACATGCATAGTTTGGACTTTTTATCGAATAACATGGATAGGAATTTGGGAATCTGGGAATTTTCCATTTCCCCATTTAATAAGTGACCTATTTTGAATGACCATTAGTAGATTGATTCGTATTCACTCGGATTTGCAGGCAACGATTCACATCGCGCAGACAGGACATCAACAACATCCCCCAACTTTCAAGGAGGTAACTTTGATCTTTCTCTGTGTTCAACATGTTAGTTACCTGATGTTAGTTACCTGATGTGTATTCATTTGGATATATAGTTTTAGTATTGAAAATATATGCAACATATATGTATAATTGCATATATGTAGCATATATGTATAATTGCATATATGCAGCATATATGAAGCGCATTGATGCAGCACATTGATGCACCATATGGTTGTTTCAGAAATAACCCCTTTATACACCTTCACGAAATTTCCCCGCCCGATTACCATCTCATCGTCAAAGTTTCGAGTTAATATTAAGATATCGGCAAGTGAAAAGCGGCGGGTCAATTTTTTAGTACTATAGGATGATGGGCTTATGAAGTTACTCTTATAATGTTCAGAGGCCAATACATCTCCAGTTTCTTGCGGCACTGCACAAATTGGGATGCAAATGCCTCATTTATCTAACTGCACAAATTACGGTACTACATAAATAATTTCTCTATCTATAATTATCTGTGTGTATATAGATTCCATTTTACTACTTTTCATACACATTGGTTGAAATATATCCTTAATTATATTTTCAGATAGGATGAGCAGATTTTCATGGAGTGTTGCAATACCATAATGAATGTGGAAGTTCAAATCCCGAGGGTCGATTTCCCATTTGAATTACTAGACAAGATCAAGATAGATGGTAAATGCCCATATAATCATATCTTCAAACCGGAAGATATCATATGCCTAATCTTCAATATATGCCCCCAGCTCCACATCATTTGATAATTACTATTGACTGACCACCTGACATGCCTCCTGAATTATTAAGTTACTTGATTAATATTTAATGTTTGTTGCATCCCAGGTTGTCGATAGAGTTTCAGAATGTTCTTCTACCGTGCTATCACGATTTCTCTCCCATATTCTAAATTTGTCCCATTTTTATTAACGTTGTGGAGGTAATTTTTCTGTTTCGAATTTTAGATTTATGTGTGGATATCGTAGATTAGGACAGTTGCATATATATGCACTACATATATATGCATATGCATATACATGAAAAATGCATATATATATATATATATATATATATATATATATATATGTGTGCAAATTGCATATATATGCACTGCATATATATCCAGTGCACATGCAGATTGCATATATATGCAGTGCATATATACGGGCAATCTGCATATATATGCATATGCATATATATAACAGCTTTGTTGTTATACGTAGATTATATATAACAACAAATATATAAGTGCATATGCATATGCATATATATATATATATATGCATATGCACTTATATATTTGTTGTTGTATATAATCTACGTATAACAGCAAAGCTGTTATATATATTATCGGTACCGGAGAGCATGTCGGTCACTAAATGTAAGAGCACACATGCATATTACTCTATTTATTGTTGAAATCACTTATACGCTCTGCTTTAATGATGCAAGCACAATTAATTTGACCTTAAGAATGAATATGCGACGTTTATTGAAATGTACTATAGGCTTTGATTATGACATATCTTCATTTTCGGTTGTATTTTATTAGGCACTACTTTTGGTTGGATTTGATCTCTCCACACACGCACACACGTGCCCTGCCCGTCCCCTCCCCCCCTTCCCCACTCACACACGCTCACACATTATACACGCACGCACGAACTACATATATGCACTGGCATATATGCCTCAATATGCATATAAACAAAGGAATATATGCTGCAGTATACATATATGCATATGCATATATGCATACACGCTCACACGCGCACACGCACACACGCGCCCCCTGCTCCGTCCCCTCCCCCCTTCCCCACTCACACACGCGCACACAAACACACACATAAACATGCACACACGCTTCAATATGCATATGCATATATGCACTGCATATACCCATACGCGCACACGCGCCGCCTGCCCCATCCCCTCCCCCTTCCCCACTCACACACGCACACAAACATGCACACACACGCCTCCTGCCCCGTCCCCTCCCACCTTCCCCACTCACACACGCGCACACAAACACATATACAAACATGCACACACGCGCCCCCTGCCTGTCCCTTCCCCCCTTCCCCACTCACACACGCACACGCGCAAACAAACACACACACAAGCACGCACACAACGCCCCCTGCCCGTCTCCTTCCCCCTTCCCCACTAACACATGCACACACGCGCACACAAACACACACAGGCACACATGCGCACATGTGCACACAGGCACACATGCACACACATGCGCACACAAACACACACACGCTGCAATATGCATATATGCATACACGGACACACGCTCCCCCTGCCTCGTCCCCTCCCCCCTTCCCCACTCACACACGCACACATGCGCACACAAACATGCACACACACGCCCCTGCCCGTCCCCTCCCCCCTTCCCCACTCACACATGCACACACGTGCACACAAACACACACAGTCACACACACGCATGCACACGCTGCAATATGCATATATGCACTGTATATATGCATACATGCACACACGCACACACGCGCCCCCTGCCCCGTCCCCTCCCCTCTTCCCCACTCACACGCACACACAAACATGCACACACGAGCCCCCTGCACCATCCCCTCCCCCTTCCACACTCACACACTAGCACACGCGAACACAAACACACACACACACACGCTGCAATATGCATATGCATATATGCATACACGCACACACGTGCCCCCTTCCCGTCCCCTCCCCCTCCCCCTTCCCTACTCACACACGCACACAAACACACACGCACGCACACATGCACACACGTTGCAATATGCATATATGCAGATTACATATATGCATACACGTACACACGCACCTCCTGCCCCGTCCCCTCCCCCCTTCCGCACTCACACACGCGCACACAAACACACACACAAACACGTGCACACACACACACGCACCCCCTGTCCCGTCCCCTCCCCCCCTTCCCCACTCACACGCGCACACATGCGCACACACAAACACACACACGCACACACGCTGCAATATGCATATATGCGTTGCATATATACATATTGCATATATGCAAATTGCATATATGCATTGCATACACGCACACACGCGCCGCTGCCCCATCCCCTCCCCCCTTCCCACTCACACACACACACACGCGCACACATAAACATGCACACACGCGCACATAAACACACACAAACACACGCACACACGCGCCCCTGCCCCGTCCCCTCCCCCTTCCCCATTCACACACGTCCCCTCCCCCTTCCCCATGTGAGGATGAAATTTATAGACTCTATGCCACATATGATCATTGTGTATCAGCTATGGTAGTTAGGTTAACGTACAATGTTTTTGGGAAGTCGAAAGTTGAATTGCTAACGTACAATGTTTTTGGGAACAAACTAATTTTTTTTTTCTTTTCATTTCAGGTTTTAATCCAAGACCAATCAAACGTGGACTTAATCTTCCATCGTCGCTGTAGCCCGCTGCCTAAATCTACCTCAAACTTCCGCCGCTGTAGTCCACTGCCTAAATATGCCGAATTTGGGATTTTTTTTTAATTTGTTAGATTTGTTGTTACCCCTTAAATAGGGTGGATAATTTAATAAACAAAAGAGACTATGCCCAAATTTTTTAAAAAATTGACACTTTGTTTTTTGAGACACAATTAGTGTAGTACTTCCTTTACTCATTATGAGAATAATAAAAAAAAAATCTCTACATAATATACTAATTAAGACTCATTCATTTTTGCACATTAAATCACCAGAGCATGGAAATATTGACAAAAATTTTATTCTGTACTGGGGGGTCACTTTGTGATAGGTGTTGGTCCTGCAGGGCGCAGTTAAGCTAAGCGATATGACTCTCACCTTACATTGGTCTCGCACCTTCGACATATATTGAATGGTTCCCCCAACATCGTATCGTTTAAGCAAACTCACGATGGGAGGTATATAGTAGGGAACTTATTTACATAGGTTGAGTATATCGACTTCTCTCTCATATATATCATCCCCACAAGGTATAACTTGAGGCAATTCACATACACTCAGATATATCAACTGCCTTGTCCACACGTACCGATGAATGATTGCCTTTATAGGCAATAGGCATATCGTGAAAGTCATGCCAAAAGGGGGAACCCTTCCACTAACCCAACAAGTGCATAAACCTCTTATAGGCGTTAAACTTAGGGCACTCATATTTAGTTTGTCGATTACCATGCAAAATTCTGTTGAAATTTTGGGTTGGCGTACCGATCGAATATTTGCTCTATTTTGCCTTTTTTCAAAACAAGATCCTGCCCGTGAGCCTGAAAACAAGTCAAAACGTGTCTTATATATTTTCAGACCCTATTTTCCTAGGCTTGAGTCCTATCCGACCTTTTTCTTCCATTTAAGAAAGTGTAATACAAGTGAAAACATAATAATAATAATAATAATAATAATAATAATAATAATAATAATAATAATAATAATAATAATAATAATAATAATAATAATAATAATAATAATAATAATAATAATAATAATAAGATTCGTCTCCTTTTTACCTCATTTTCAAAAAAAACCAAAATACCAAAAAAGTTTTTCTCCTCCTTCCAAAATACCAAAAAATTCTCCGTCCTTTCAATAATAAATTCAAACTGTTCTCCCTCTCAAGTCGATTGCATACCCAATTTTGGCCACTCCCTATTGCTTTGGACTTCCATCAAATCACCCCGAAGCTCCTCACTTCTTTTGCTACTTCGTCCGAGTTTATGATTTTACTTCACGAGATCTTCATGGAAAGAACCAACCAAGTATCGAATGTTCACCCAAATCTGATGGACAACCTAGACCAACTCAGTGCCAAGATTGACAACCTTCATACTGAGTCCAAAACATGCAGCAACACCGGGCCTAAATTCTCGAAGAACCCAAGGTCCTCGTTCCTCGTGTTATGGGTACACTCACCCTCGATCCTATTTGGGGCCCAGAATAATACCATCATATCCTACGTGCCCCGCCTGCAAATGGACTACCACTTGCTCAACTCCCGATTCCAAACTTTGACCATCGAAGGGATAATATGCAATTATTTGTGGATCAAAAAAAGGAAAAACTGGACAAGGTGAATGAAGACCTCAAACTACTATTACAGAAGTTCAACCAAATCAACATATTTGGGAACTATATAGATTACACCCACATTTCTCCTTATCCCAAAGCTAGACTGCCAGAGAAGATCAAGATGCCAGACATTGAGAAGTTCGGGGGCATCAAGGCCCCAATTGTGATCCTTCAAAGCTATCACCGAGACATAACCCTTCTAGGTTCCTAAAAAGAGATAATGGCCCAAATGTTTCTGCAGACCTTAAAAGAAAGAACCCTTCGATGGTTCTTGTGTCCTAAAGAATCTAGAATCCGTAGTTGGGAAAATGTGATCCGATAATTCATGTCTTTGTACAGGTACAATGAAGAGTTAGGGGTCACGCATTGAGCCCTAAAGCGGTTCAAATTGAACCCTCGAGAATCAGTCAGTAGTTTTATTGGAAGGTGGAGAGAGAAAGCTGCCAGTATGACCAACTGAGCTCCGAAGAGGAACAAGTCAGCATTGTGAAGAAGAATTTCCTACCCCATACCCGAGCATCTATGGGAGGATAATATTACCCTCACCTCCGTGCCCTCTGAGAGCCTGGTGTGGAAATAAAAGAAGGTGTCACCAAACTGGAATCCGAATTGAAGAAAGTGATTGCACACTCCCCCCCCCCCCCCCCCGCGAAAGTATGAAAAGGCTGCTAGTGCTAAACGCTTAACCATCAACAACATTTCCCAACCCACTACTTCTTGGGTACCCAAAAGTCACCTCAATCCTGCCAGGAAGGAGTACACCGGTCTTCATGCTCCCCTGTCCAAAGTATACCAGGCTCTGTTAAGATGAAATGTCATAAAACACTTGGAGCCCCATCCTTTACACAATCCACTCCCTAAAAACTTCAAGTCTGATGCCCGTTGTGACTTCCACTAATCCGCAAGTCATACCATCGACTAGTGCTTCCACCTTAAAAATATAATCCAAGGCCTAATTGACTGGGGCATCATTTCCCCACCAGCTAATCCTAATCCAAATACCATTCACAACCCTCCTTCAACAAATGGACCTAGGATAAATACTATATTTTTAGAAAGTGACCCAGAGTTTGACCCCTCATGGTTTGTCCATCTTTTCTCCTACACCATGAATGCTTCACCAATCAAGCTCTATGACTCCTTACAAGGGCATGGATTGTCGTTCGCATCTTATATGTGTGTGGGAGGGGGGGGGGGGGAGGGGGCAAGGATCTACCTGCCATGTTGAACCAACTCTTAGAGTTTGGGCTAAAATTGCCCACCGAGATGTCCATCAACTATAAAACAATTCAATACCTTGTTCATGAAAGCCCGCAAGTGAGCTCATGAAATAGACGAATGGATAGAGCCTATTAAAGAAGTCAGTCTAGATGATATGGTACAGATCATAACCGATATGTGTTTCTGGATAAAGGAAATTAGTAGCATCTCTGAGTTCTCACTTCCTTAAAACTTCATGACGGTTGGTACTTTCACTCCTACACATCCCCGTTGAGTGGGAAGACTTATACGATGAAGTCATTGATGTTATCGAGTGTATTGATTATTCTTGGTAATACGACATAGTCTCCACCAAATAGGGGGATGACTTTGACAGTTTAGACGATGAATCGAATCATGAAGAGGCCAGTCTAGTTACCAACTTGTGTGGAATAATCTTCTTTGAGTATTTATTGGTGAAAATCAACAAAGTGACCATTAACCCTAAGATAGATGAAGCCACGAGGTTCTAATTCTTACCATCCTCGGTGAACCACATGATCCGATCAGGGTGGTACTACAAAGATCTGATTCCTCATGTAACTAAAACAGACAAAGGAAATGGAGTGGCCGACGAATTTCCAATGCCAAAAATGACCATTGAGGAAAGAAAGTCCTCAATCAGCTCAGGAAGACCCAAACTAAGATCACCATATGGGGAGTTTTCATATCCTCTCAGCTACACCAGAATGCATTGATAAATATTCTCACTAAACCTATATTTTATCCCTCTATTACTCCTAAAGAAGACGTGAAGATGGATGGATCCCTCACCTCTTCCAAATGCCTCTCCCTTTCTAAAGAAGAAATACTAAAATCCATCCCTGATCACAATTATGCTCTCAACATCTTTCTCAATGTTTTGGAACACACAGTCCCACTATTACTTATTGACAATGGATGTGTTCTCAATGTCTGGCTCCTTAAAACCTTTAACTGTTTGGGACTAAAAGTCAAGGATTTCACTCCTACCTCTACCACTGTGCGCACTTATGACAACACTCATCGAGAAATAATGGGTTCCATAAAACTCACACTTAGGGCTAGCCCTATCAACCTTCTGACAAAATTCCAAGTCATCGACATACGTGCTTTCTTCAATCTACTCTTTGGTCTCTCATGGTTCCATAACATCCGAGAAGCATCCTCTTCTATCCATAAAAAACTGAAGTTATTTGCTAAAGGTTAGGCTATAACCATTTTGGGGGTTGAAGATAGCACATGCAATGCAAGTACCAGTAACCCAATATTGGAAATTCAGCATGGAACCATTAACATGCTCCTTTCTGATTTCAAAATTGATCTTTTCCCCGTCCTAGTAGGGGACAACTTCAAAGACTGGGTCTATCTAGAGCACAACCCTCATGGCAGTGTCAATGTGGTTTAGATGTTCAAGAACATGCACTTCATGCTTGGAACTGGGATAGGATAACGCCAGTAAGGAATCATTGATCCCATAATACCGAAACATTCCTTTTGCTTATGTGGCTTTGGTTATCTACCTTCACCAGATGAACTCAAAGCACTCCATCAATCGAGACCGAAGGAAGATGAAAAGACTATTTTAGGGGACTCTTTGAATGAAATATTTATCAAGGAGGGTGAAGACTTCCCTTTATATGGATTCGTAGAACCGTGGTACGGCCATGTATATAAGAAGATGAAGCCGGGGATGAAAATCCTCTTTCAAGATAATAATTCTCCAATCGAAGACTGCAAACATAAACTCCAGCCTCTTGCCAAGAAAACAATGGCAATTGTAAGGACGTTATTTTATAAGTCCTTTATCAATTTATAATGTCGTATACCGCTACACAGTCAAATATAATTCAAGAGAATTCAAGTATCAAAGACGGATTCGAATATCAAGGTTCTTCATCAAAACGACTCCGCGAAGTTTACTTTGGTAAGGTTATGTTTTAAATACCTTAACTTTACACTTAGAGCTTCTGGGATATTTTTACAAAATATTTTCTAAGTGTTGGAGCAGACTTTTTCATCAAAATTTGAGAATGAGTATTTTTTCTAAGTCCTGGAGCGTACCTCGATTTTGGCACCCATGTCGTTCAAATGAGATGTCATCTTGTTCGAGCGACAGGTGCATGTCACGCGATGTCGTTTGAATGACATCTCTACTTCGTTCGCACAAGATATCTATTTCGTTCGAATGAGCTCGTATACTGAGGCGACGCGATTTTGTATAAATACTCATTAAATGGTTTCATTTTCATTAAGAAGTCCCAGCGTTTTGAAAGAGATAAAACTGCGAAACTGCAGAATCCTTTTGACTTCTTCTTTTAGGGTTTAATCACTTTTTGTTTTCAATTCACGAAAATTCCATATGCTTTGGTGAATTGTTTTGGTGTTCAAGAACACTGCTTTGCTTTTTTTTATTCTTTATGAGAAAAACTCTGCAACAGGAGTGTTGCATGCTATTGTGGAGGGAGTCTCTACGGAGTTTTTGGGTTGCGATCCTTGTGGTATAGCTGCGCGTGAACCAATGCAGATTTCTAGTCATTGCTTTAAAGGTTTGACGAAGACACCGTGTGTTACACTTGTGGGCGATTATCAGGTTGTATGTAAGTCAATGGTCTTGTAAACTTTTCAAAGCTCTAGAAATAAAAGGTTTTGCCCTTCAGGGATTTTTCCTAAAATTTTATATCGCATGCTATATCTTATTTGGTTTGATACGTAGTTGCATGTTTAGAGGATGAATTAATTTGGTTTAAAAATAGACTCTAATTAAATAAGTGTGCCAAATTAGAAATTTGCGAATTTAATCAATTATCACACCGTCACGTTCTTTACAAATTGGTATCAAAGCGGGTTGCGCTAATTTATTGTGTATTCATATTTTCCACAAAATTTGTGTGATATTGATTTTTTTAAAATTCGTTTTGTGAAAATTCGCAATTTTTCCAATGGAGCACTTATGTAATTGGATGCCCCCCTTTGATGACATGAACCAAAGTTTTAATGATTTAAATAGTTTAAATTTGACGTTTGCGAAAAGAATTAAAGTTTTGAAAAAAGAAAATTCTCGTTTTAAAATCTGCGATGGATCTTTTGCAGACGGTTCAAAATCAAAGAGATTTTTATCGTGAAAAATTTATTTCCTTGGACCATGACTTTGCTGCTTTAAAATTTTCCAAGAAGAAGAGTGATGATAGGGTCCTATTTTTAGGAAAAGAATTAGAGGACCTTAAAAATTCGATGGTTTGTGTTTGTGCCAAAGATGACAAAAATATTTTAGTCAATGAGTTTGTGGCACATGAAAAGACTCTTAGGAAAAAGTTTTCTTTAATTGAGGGGCAGAGAAATAACCTTCTAGGAATTGTTGAAAATTTGAAAAAGGCATCCCTTAAATTGGAAGAGTCCAATTCTTTGCTTGAGTCAAAAATTTTGAAGTTAAAAAATGATTTGACAGACTCGAGTAGGTTAAATAGTGATGGTAATGGCTCATCTTGTTCTCATGCTTCTAGCGCTAAAGCCAAAATTATTATTTATTTTAGAGGGTCAATTGATCGCAAGGAAGTTAGAAAAGGTCATCCCATAGGTGTCGTTCCACATGTTTACACATGTTCATATTGTGGTAGGAAAGGTCACCCTATGCGTTTTTGTTTAGATCTTGGAAAAAGGTATAGGAAGTTTATGTCTAGTGTTCTCTTGGTTAATAAATTCCCCACATGACGTTTAATATTTATTTGGGTTAGGAAATCTCCTTTAGAGGCACTAGATTTTAGACAAGTTGATTCCCGTTTGCTTGCACATGACTCTTCTTTTGCCATATCGTATAAATAATTGTGTTCGCATGTTTGTCATATGATAGTTTTTATTTCATGATATTTATGTTTGCTAGCGTTATGACATGTACTTTTTGTATAAATTTTTACTTTTGAAAATTTTTGAAAAATACAAAAATATTTTATTTTGAAAAATTCAAAAAGATTTTTGTATTTTGTTTACACCTTTTATGGATGAACCCTTAGGATGACCGAGTCACAACATCATTCCATTTATTCACGTGACTATTTGATAGTGTTTTGAGATAATATGTCAATTCATCCTTGTGATTTAAAATGTATGGAGTCATTAAGATGTAATTAAGTGTTACTTCCTACATGTTTGACTCGTGATTTCCTTAGTTGCCCACATGCACAGATTTGTTTGATTATTGTGCTTGTCTTATCATATGTTGGTTGGGTGTTTCTACTTCAATCATGTCCTTAAAACGAACCAAGCGTGATAAAACTTGATAAGAAAGTTGTGCATGTAAGAGTCGTTTTTGAGGATTTGTGTGTTTTGTTTGAAAATGGTGAAGGGCTACGAAAGGTTATCATTTATCCTTTCGATTAAGCCACCGTTTAATTGGACCTATAAACTTGAGGAATTTTATTATCTGGGGTCCAAAGAAGTTTAAAAGAGCCCGAATTTTTTTTTAAAGGCAATAAAAATAAATTCATGCCAATTATGGGCTAATTAGGTTTTTGCACCAATTCTCCAAAGTTAAAGAATTTAGTTTGTACACCTCTAAAAGAAAATATATATGAGGGAGTTTGGATGGAGAATTAAAACGGGTTCGCACGTCCTTGAAAGTCTTGAAAAAGCGCTACATAGTTTTGGACGTTATTGGTGTGGAAATAGCTTTTACTTTGATTTGTTGATTTGTATAAGACGATGGCATTAAAAATTCAACAATTTTACACCTAAGGATACCTTTTGATGTTTATTCGTAAGGGGTACACGTCTTCATCGTGCATATATGATTAATTGAGTTGATTTACCTATCGAATGTGTTCACAGCCATGCATTCCATTGCCATGACTTGGTTGTTTGAGTTAAAATCCATGGTGTGATTTTTGGTATCTTATTTTTGTATAAAAAAATTGAAAAATCAAAAATTGTTTGTGGATGTTTTTGGGATATACCTTTGCATGCATGTAGTTTGTTCCTTGTTTTCTATGCATTTTATCGTGACACTCCATGTTTTGATTGTTTCTTATCATATGTCTATTTGGGGACATCATAAAAAGGGGGAGAAAGAATAATCATGTTTTGGGGGAGTTTTTGCATTATGGGGGAGATTTGATTATTATTGATTTTTTCTTATATCATTTCAAACTCGATTTGTCACGAAGATTTTTTCTTTATCTCATGTGTGTAGGTACAAAGATTGATGATCATTATGTTGCACACCCTGATGAGAAAAGCTTTGAGATTTGATGAAGATTTTTGAAGAACAACTTGAGATCTTGCAAATTTATTCATGAAAGGGGAGATTTGTATAGGCATTTTGGTTTTTGATAATTCTGATATTTTTATGTATGTACCTAGGGGCCGAAAGTTTCCCACACCAAGTACAACCGTTCATCAAAGATGCCGAAGAGACTGAAGAAAGTGATTCCGAAGATTCCTTCAACTTACAGTTACCGGGGCTGACACTCTGCATAGTTCATTCAGGCACTACATCAATGGACCCATCCTGTCCGATTAAAGCTGCTGATACTCCTCTCCTCAACTGGCATGCTACACCAGTTCTACCTCGTGAAATTTCCCTAACCCCAATGTTTACCCTATTTCTTCTTTTATTGTTTATCCTTGCTCAAATGTAATCGAGACCTCTTTTGATGAGGTTCTCAATACTATTTTTCCTATCAATGAAATAAATGAAAATTTTGAGTATCTTGTTGTGCCTTACATTAATTGTTGAGATTCTAATCGAACTTTTGATGATGATGATTTTGCAAATGAACAATTCTTAACTGATCTAAATAAGGTTAATAATAAACAACATAATCGCGTTCAAGTTAATGAAGAAGAGACTGTTGTTATTAATCTCGGTTCTAGTAGCCAACTACGCGAGATTAGGATAGGGGCCACCCTTGACGAGCATGAGCGCGCACAACTCAAAGAAATGCTGAAGGAGTTCGTAGATGTCTTCACATGGTCCTATGATGATATGCCCGGCATCGATCCTGAAATAGCTCAACACGAGATCCCCACTCTCCCAGATTACAAGCCGGTTAAACAAAACTTGAGAAAACTCTACACCGAATGGTCGCTCAAGGTCAAAGAAGAGTTGGTCAAACAGTTAAACGTGGGTTTCATTCGGGTGATCGAATATCCCACATGGCTAGCCAACATTGTACTTGTGCCGAAATCAGAAGGGAAGGTTCGAATGTGTGTAGATTATCGAGATTTAAACAAAGCTTCTCCGAAGGACGATTATCCGCTACCCAATATCGACATGATCGTGGACAACACAGCCAGTCATGCTCTCAAGTCATTTTTCGTCGGGTTTGCCGGATACAACCAAATCAAGATGCACCCCGACCACTAAGAAAAGACCTCATTCATCACCCCATGGGGAACCTTTTGCTACACCGTCATGTCATTTGGTCTCAAGAATGTTGGGGCTACCTACCAAAGGGCTGCCACAACCATCCTGCATGATCTGATCCACAAGGAGGTCGAGGTTTATGTGGATGATATGATTATCAAGTCCAAAACTAGAGAAGGTCATGTTCCCGCTCTCTGGAAGTTTTTCGAACGACTGCGACGGTATCAGATGTGACTTAATCCACAGAAGTGTGTCTTCGGCGTTATAAAGGAAAAACTCTTGCGATTCATGGTCAGTGAAAAGGGGATAGAAGCAGATCCTGCAAAGCTGAAGGCCATAATTGAGATGCCACCACCCCGAACAGAGAAAAAAGTCTGAGGTTTTCTTGGGAAATTACAATATATCAGCCGGTTCATCAGCTATCTAACCTCCATCTGTGAACCGATCTTCAAGCCCCTTCGAAAAGATTCAACCAAGGTTTGGAATGAGACCTGTCAAGAAGCTTTTTACCAAATCAAACAATACCAAACCCAACCTCCAGTGCTCATGCCACCACAGTCTGGTCTCCCTTTACTCCTATACCTAACCATAACCGGCACTGCAGTCGGGACTTTTCTAGCCCAATACCTTGAGGACTCCCGTAAAGAAAGAGCCATCTATTATGCCAGTCATAAATTGGTCGAGTACGAGGTCAAATACACTGATTTAGAAAAGGCATGTGTCTCACTTCTCTGGGTCACCCAAAAGTTGCGACACTACATGCTCACCTTCCCCATCAAACTTGTATCCCGAATGGATCCCCATCAAATACCTGCTTGAGAAACCCGCCTTATCCAGCCGAATGGCCCGATGGTTAATGCTCCTAACCGAGTTCGATATCGTGTACGTCACACAGAAAGCTATTAAAGGAAGAGCCATCTCTGACTACCTCGCCGATTATCCCATAGAAGAAGCATAGGTTCGGATTTTCGAATTCCCAGATGAAAATATCCTCTGCACCACTCAAGACCGCCTTCGATGGAAAATATTTTTTGATGGCACTGCCAACAAAAAGGGATATGGCATTAGGACACTCCTGATCGCCCCAGATGACTCCCACACTCCCATCGCCATAAAATTAGATTTCCCTTGCACCACCAACATGACGGAATACGAGGCATGCACAGTGGGCCTCAAAGTTGCTCTCAAGAATGGTATTCAATACCTTGATGTCTACGGGGATTCTGCCCTTATCATCGGTCAAGTGCTCAGAAAGTGGAAAGTTAAGGACGAAAAGCTCAAACCCTTTCATGCCCAATTAGAAGAGTTAGCCTCCTGATTCCGAGATATCACCTTCCATTACCTACCCCGAGCAAAGAATAACCTTGCCGATGCTCTGGCCACCTTGGCCTCCATGGTCGACATGCCCGAAGGAATAACAATGACCCCCTTCCTAGTTCAAAAGAAAGACAAACCGACCCATTGCTACCATATTGAGCTTGTCTCCACCGAAGATCCCGAACTAGCCGATTGCTGGTACTATAATATATGGTTCCTCCTCAAACATGGTAGGTATCCCGAGGGTTCCAATAAGAAAGATCGAACAACCCTCCGAAGACTGGCCGCCCAGTACATCATCTGTCATACAACTCTACCCAAGAGGAATTTCGATGGAATTCATCTACACTGCATCGCAAGGGCTGAGATTGAGAAAATAATGCAGAAAATCCACAACGGGGAATGCGGACCCCACATGAATGGTCATATGCTCGCCAAGAAGATCATCCGACAGGGCTACTACTGGACCAACATGATACAGGATTGCACCGCCTATGTCCGGAGGTGCCTCAAATGCCAATAATTCTCCAACCTTCAACACTTGCCTCCGCGAGAATTATACAACATGACCTCTGCCTAGCCGTTCTCCACCTAGGGTGTCGACATCATAGGGAAGGTTACACCGAAGGCTTCAAACGGACATGAGTTCATCCTGGTTTCCATCGATTACTTCACCAAATGGGTCGAGGCTGAGTCATACGCAGTATTGAATGCCAAGAAAGTGGACAAAATCCCCAAGAAAAATATTATTTGCCGATATGGGGTCCCGCACGAGTTGGTATCAGATAACGGGTTGCATTTCGAAGCAGAAGTCACAGAAGTAGTCAACGAGTACGGGATTCAGAGACAAAAATCTTCTCCCTACCGACCTCAGACCAATGGTGCAGTTGAAGCCGCCAACAAAAACCTCAAAACCATCATCAGCAAGATGACTGAAAGTTGTAGGGATTGGGCCGATCGAATCCCATACGCCCTCTCGAGTTATCGAACCTCAATCCGAACCTCTACTGGGGCTACCCCTTACTCCCTGGTCTACGACATGGAAGCAGTCCTACCCGTGGAGCTGGAAATACCCTCGCTACGCGCCATGCTCGAAAGCAAGGTTAGTGAAGAAGACTGGTGCCAAAGCCGTCTTGATGAGCTAGCCCTCCTAGATGAAAGAAGATTAAAAGCACTTTACCACATACAGGGGTACCATCGCCGAATAGCTCGATCATTCAATAAGAGAGTCAAGGACCGCGGTGTCCGGGAGGGGGGTTTAGCCCTCAAGGAGATGATAGAACCCATTTGGGACCCCAAAAGGAAATTCAATCCCAATTGGAGCGGCCCCTACATTGTGAAGAAAATCTTATCAAGTGGTGCCGCCATGCTCACTGACCTAGATGGGGAGGAGATGGCTCGTCTAGTTAACCTAGACCGTCTCAAGAAATTCTACCCCTAGTTCGAAATCTCGGCGCGCTACGACTCCTCTAACCCCCCTTCTATTCTAAAAAAAAACTCTTCATTTCCCTCTACCCAGAACTACATGGGCCTGATCCTCTACAAAAACTATTTTAAAACTTTTCAAAAAACCCCAGAGGTACGTAGGCAGCTCATACTCCTCACATGAGCGCGGCCCTTTCTTTTTCACAAAATACTATTATTTTCTTACCTTCGAGAACGGCGGTTCATTCTAAAAATACTTGAACAAAAGTATTATGTATGCCTTAACGATCAGTATAGATAATTCAAAATACAAAACTCATCAAAAGGCACAGTTGGTTGATTAGAAACTTGTTTATTTCATTAATAAGAAATTACAGTATGGATTACATAAGAAAAAGGAACGGATAACCCCCTTCCCCCCTACTACCATAAAAAAGCCAAATAAAATCCCCACATACATTCCCTATTACATAAATAAACTCTCCAAGAGTCCTACCCATAGCTACCAGAGGAGCCTGCACCCTCATCATCTATATCCTGAGGTCCCCAAGTTTCCCCTGCCTGAATAGAGTGTCGTAAACATTCCATGGATCGATGAGCCTTAACCATCTTCGAAAAGACCACAACACCCCCTTCCATGGTGTCAGATAAAACAAACCATTTTTGTCCAGTCTCCACTGCTAACATCTTTCTGACTACTTTCCTCCACAACCACTTCATATAGTCTTTGGGTAATGCTAAACTTTCCCGACAGACTGGGAGGGGCGGGTCGACGGACGCCGATTTTCCCACAGAGATCCAAGCAACAGACGCAAGCGCTCAGTCAAATCTTCTACCGGGGCACGACCAGCGCCCAACCGAATTGGTGCAAAAGCCGCCAAGGGAAATAAAAAGAGGTCTATCTGAGACCAACCAGCCGCACATATGAATACTCTCCTAGCTCTAGAACAGGATGCAACTGTCCCCACCAAGGCACTAACCAATACAGACCACAAGCCCCATGATCCACAAGCCAATTCTCCCAATTCTCAACATACAGGCCAACGCGGATGAAGTAGCGTGAAAAGAAGTTGGGTACGACCGACAAGGGCTATTCTAGAGGAGTCGACAAATGGAATCTTCCAGATAACCACATGAACAGCATCACAGGGCTACCCCTCAAAAAGTCAGAACAACCTTCTCTCCAGGCATCCAGGCCATTCAGAGTCTCCGCTAATATCACCACCGTAGGATTACGACGGTATGACATCCATGAAGTAATGGCTGCAAGTTGTGGGTCCATTTGCACCTCCTTAGTCACCAACAGTAATTTGGAAACCAGACCCAGAACCACGGCTCCAGCATAGCCAGCATCACCTACTTCCCGCAAATGCACAGACCGCAGCACCGCCGGGAGGGAGATCATTCCTCCAGCAACCAATGATCTAGCCGCCAAAGGAGAAATATGAAGAAGCCCAGCCAACAAATCCCTAGGAGAACGGGAAAATTCAGGCAAAGTCGCAGCAACACTGGAATTTACACCCAGTATGGCAGAAAATTCCTCGTAGGTAGGACAAACTTCTTCCAACCCAAAGCGGAATACATGGTCTTCGGGGTACTAGAATTGTACCACTGCCATCAGCATATTCCACTCAATAGGCCGATTGCACCACAAGGAGACTCGACGCATGTTGAAAGCATCGTAGTCGACATTATAAGAGCACATAGCTCCCAAGGCTTCAAGGTAGTTGGCAAAATCAATGCTACCAGGGAGAGCCATCTTGCAAGGCTAAGAGATGGTGGGCAAGTAGATAATAATGCAAAGGGGTGATGAAAACACTCCACCCTTACCCCTTTTTATACTTGAAAATCCTCACAAGGGACATAATCCCTGCAGAAATCAGAGGGAATCCTACCCCACAAGGTACCAAAGGCTGAAGAGGGTACCATTCAAAGCTTTGAATTGATGGGACTGGACTGAACTGTTGATAGGCAGGTCAGGGTGGGTGCTTGCAGATCGGTAACCCCCCACCCCCCATTTTTAGAAATTTCCCTTTTTTCCTCTTTTGTCAAATCAGAAAACTCAATAAAAATAAATTGATATTCTCAACAAAATTTCAAAATCCCTTTAAATTTCCCCTTTTTAATCAAAAACTTTCCTTCAAAAAATTTCAAAAAACATTCCCTTTTATGGTCTCAGCAGAAAAGTAAAAAGTGCATGTGCATGCATTAATTCATCATTAATAAAAGATAACAAAAAACTCCATTGCATTGCATATATCTGTTTTCTGTGTTACATCATTTTGCAGAAAATAGAAAGAAAAAGCAAAAACAACGGGACTCAGCCCGAACCCACATTCTCTCTCCCTCACTAAGAGCTTCCACCCATGCGACGTGCTCTCTTCCCCCTACAGTGAGATGACGCACAACCACTACCCGAGCCAGAGTCCTCTCCAGAAGAGGCAGACGGAACCAAGCAAGAAGGAACAGGAACCGCGTCCCGAATATGGGCAGTCACTGAAGATATCGAGTCTCTAATGTCCCTGAGCCAAGTGGTCAACACCCGAACTTGCTGCAAGGAAAGGCCAAATCAGTATCAAAGCGGGAATGACCAAAACAGAAAATAAAGAAAGAGAGGAATAGAAAAGTATACCGCAAGTCGAAGGACCTCCTCTGTCAAACCCAACTCCTCCGGATCCATCGCATGAGGACGGTGCAGTATAGGCACCATCCCTCCATCAACCCGTCGAATGTTATATGAAGGGGTATGCAGCCGTACAAAAGGGACCTCCGAGGTCGTCGCCGCCGCAGATGCCGACGGACCACCACCGCTGTGGGAAGATCCCACCGCCCAACTCGAACCCGTCGAAGGGAAGGGCAGTGCATCATATATGCTGGGCGCCATCGACCAGCTCATCACAAAATCCATATAGTCATACGGTGCAGCCATATCGGTGTATAGAAAGTAGAACTCGGTGATCATCGCCGCGATACTCTCATCCTCCGATATCAGTCGCTCCTGCCTCATAAACGTAGGAGGCTGCGCGGGTGCCACCACCACCTCCTCCTCAGCAATCTGACGAACCACCCTCTCCCCGAGGTACCAGGAATGGCCGAACTCATGCGCCAGCAAACGCCTCATCCGCGCGTTCACCCCGATCACCCCCGCATCCTAAATGGTTGTCCCCCAAGGGTAAAAGGTCACCTGAAAATCTCCGAGCGAGCATAAATCAATACAAGATCAGAAGGAGCAAAAACCAAGATTGAAATGGAAAGAGTCTTACCCTACCACTGGTCAGGTCATTCAAGACCTGACACACCGCCTCCAGGGAAAGAGATTCCTTCGACTGCCAATTGTCCTTACGCCATCGATACAATTGGCAGAATCCCCCAACAGTGTCGTCCTTCAAAGCAATCAGCAGGGTATTGCACCCAAAAAGCTCCGAAAAATTCCCAAAAATCCCAGGAAGGATTTAAAGCCTTTTTACCAAGAAATCTTCGCATTCCCTCAAGTGAAACCCCTCCTCCCCAGCGGAATCCTCAAAAAACCAAGTGAAAGCTCCTCCCGGCAAAGATCCGGAGGATCACTTGATCACTTCCCCAGCGGAATTCTCTTACAGCACCCAAAATAGGTTGTTCCCCCCTGCGAGGTCTCCTAAAAGCTTCCCCAGCTATCATCCCCCCAGCTCAGATCAAAATCACAAAGCACTTTCCTCAGCAGAATCAAAATCCAATCTTTATCCACTCTTGGGTCAGAATTGGCCCCGGTCTTGGATCATCACCTGAGTTAGGTCAGAATTGACATCGGTCCTCCGTCGTCACCACTCTTAGGTCAGAATTGGCCCTGGTCTTGGATCGTCACCTGAGTTAGGTCAGAATTGACCTCGGTCCTCCGTCGTCACCACTCTTGGGTCAGAATTGGCCCCGGTCTTGGATCGTCACCTGAGTTAGGTCAGAATTGACCTCGGTCCTCGGTCGTCACCACTCTTGGGTCAGAATTGGCTTCGAGCTTGGATCGTCACCTGAGTTAGGTCAGAATTGACATGGGTCCTCGATCGTCACCACTCTTGGATCAGAATTGACCCCGGTCTTGGATCGTCACCTCAGTTAGGTCAGAATTGACCTCGGTCCTCGGTCGTCACCACTCTTGGGTCAGAATTGGCCCCGGACTTGGATCGTAACCTGAGTTAGGTTAGAATTGACCTCGGTCCTCGGTCGTCACCACTCTTGGGTCAGAATTGGCCCTGGTCTTTGATCCTCACCTGAGTTAGGTCAAAATTGACCTCGGTCCTCGATCGTCACCACTCTTTAGGTCAGAATTGAACTCAGTCTTAGATCGTCACCTGAGTTGGGTCAAAATTGACCCCGGCCCTCGATCGTCTACACTCTTTAGGTCAGAATTGACCTTGGGTATTAAATCTTCACCCTAAGCCCGCAGAATTGGCTTTGACCCGCATAATCGGTCACCCTCATCACTTAAGCCCGCAGATTTGTCTTTGACTCGCAGAATTGATCACACACCCCCAACACCACTTCAGGTCCTCAGAATTGACCTAAACCTCCGATTATCATTCATCCCCATCACACTCCTTAGGTCCTCAGAATCGGCCTCGACCCTTTGAATCGGGCATACTCCCTCAAAAGCATCATGTGGTGTCTATTCGACGGTCATCATTTGTTCCAAACTCACCCGTCGAGGGGCTCTGTAGATACCCTATTCTATTACCCCCTAACTCTCCTTAGGTCCCTAGTACCTCCCTTCATCACCGTAAACCCAGGTCATGTCCCGAGTACTGACTTATAGGCCATCGGGCACTCCCTGGCTCAGTTTAACCCAAAAGTCAAACTCTTCATCTCGATCGAGACTGAATGAATCTTAGAAGGGAACTGAATACCCTTTCCAATGGTCTGCCCCGTGCGCAATTCCGACTTACCATGCGGACGAACGATCCGTTTGCGTCTGAAACTTGACCTAGAGGCCACCGGGCGCTCCCGGGCTGTGTTTGACCTATGTCAACTCTTCAGTTCGATCAAGGATGAATGAATCTTCGAAGGGAACTGAATACCCTTTCCAACAGTCTGTCCCGTGCCCAATTCTGACTTTCAATGCGGACGAACGATTCGTTTGACTTCGGGAGGTCACTGAATGCTTCCCGAGACCGATTGACCGAAGTCAACTCCCCAAATCGGGTTAAACTCTTTGGAATGTCGAAGTACATCTCCTAACCTTTCCAATGGTCTACCCCGTGCGCGATTCGGACTTACCATGCGGACGAACAATCCGTTTGCGTCCGAGCGATTCCCCGTCCAATGGACCGACAAATGCTTCCGAGTTATATTTGACCAAAAGTCAACTCCCGAACCCGGGAGAGGTCCAAAGGACTTTCAAAGGTCTCTAAATTATCTTTCCAACGGTATGCCCCGTGTGCAATTCTGACCAACGGTTTGCCCTCGGCGGTCGATTTTCCGAAAAAGCCTGAAGCGCACTGCCAAATGGCAGGTTCCAGACCCTGCGTATCGGCACCTGCCGATAGGCAGGAACAGGTCTATGCCGATTGGCACTCACTTGGGCCTATAAAAGGAGGCCTTCACCTCATTTGCAAGGGGATCCCAGATCTGATAAAAATCTCTCTAAACGAATCCCAAAAACCTCTCTCGAAGGCAGCGTGATTTCAACTTCCAAATCCCTTTTTTACTTCCACTTTTCATCACCCTTTTCATCAAACTTGGTGAATTAGCCACTCTCCATCATCATCCAAGTGCAAAGGGCTGCTCTCCAACATTCAAGATCAAGCTCAAGATCTTCAAGAAGGTCCAACTTTCTCAAACTCTCTCTTAAATTCTCTTAAAATTCCCAATAACTTGTTTTCTTATTTAGCACTTTTATTATCTCATCTCACACATCCTAATATACTTGTTATCTATTATTATTGCACATACCCTATTTTCATATAAATAAAACCCAAAAAACAAGAAAATGAGGGTTTGCTCATAAATTCCAAGTAGGGATTCTCACATTTTTTCCACACTTTTCTCACAATCAAAACACTTTTTCTACACACACACACACACACTTACAAATAAGAGATTCCTCATTTGGATTTATGGGATAAACCCCACCCCTCGTTTTGTATGCGAACTACGTGGACTTTGATGCCTTTATAGGCTACGTAGGCGTCTCGGGGTAAGACTCGAGTCCTTTTCTCACTTTTTCTCTCATTTTCTATCTTCTCTAAATCCATTTTCCTTTTATTATATATACTTGCCCTTAATAACTTATTGCTCCATATGCGTTATCGTTTCATTATAACGGTCAACGTAGGGGTAATCGCGTAAATCTTATTTTTCTAATATTATTCTTATATCTTCCCACGGATGACTCGCTTTATCTTTACCATGATACAAGTCGAGGATTCCTACCTCCATTCTATATATATACACATGCACACATATCACGGGGGAAACAAAAGGAAAATAGCAAATATTCATGAGAGACCGAAAGGGCAGAATGGGTGCCTAACACCTTCCCATTTCGTAACTAAGCCTCCGAACCCTTCTCGAATCATCTTGGATTCGCACGCACCAGTATGTGTTTGGATGCCATCCTTCGGTGTGGCTTCCCCTTTTTCTTTTGTCTGTTTTGAGTAAAATAGACTGGCGACTCTGAATCCCTCTACATTTTTACACCACATCTCAAACGACGCCGATCGAAGCGCTCCCGAGAGGGACGTGCGGGATCCGAAGAATCCTTTCCTCCACGCGCCCGCCTGCACGGCGAGGATTGGGGATGGACACACCCACGTTTGAATTTATGGATTAAACCCCACACTATGCTATCTTCGAATTACGTGGATTTTGATGCCCTTTAGGCTACGTAGGCTTCTTTGTCTAATCCCAAGATTCAAGTCCTCCTTTATATATATATATATATATATATATATATATATATATATATATATACATTCGCTCTTCCATAGTGGCTTGTGATTTGGCAAACGCTCATATTATATTTTGAATTATTATTTTTGGGAACACTTCTCAGGATGAATTCACTCTGTCCTTTTTCATGACGCGAGTTGAATGATTCCATTCTTCATCGATATTATGCACATGAGCACACACTTCCCAGTGTCTAACAAGAGAAGATTAACATGCCCATGAGAGACCGAAGAGGAGGGGTGGGTGCCTAACACCTTCCCATTCCGTAACTTAGTACCTGAACTTTTGAACTACTTGGTTTTGTAAGCATCAGTATTGTCCTTATGCCGTTCTCTCAAGGCGGTGACATTTCTTTTGCCTGTTTTGTGAAAAATAGGCTAGCGACTCTATCTCTACACATTATCCCCCACATTGACGGCGATCGAGCGCCCCAAGAAAGGGTGCAAACCCCCCGCGCGTGACGAAGGGAATTCAGAAAGGGAGGCCGTAGGATGGACACAGTTGAACTTTTCCCTCCAAATATATCACGTCGTCAGCTATTTCGGGTAACCTGTATCGTCAGTGGAAGTATAGGGGGTAAGTGTAGAGACTCAAAGTTAACGGGGTGGAGTGTAGGGGCTCAAAGTTCAGGACGATGTATAAACTTACAAATAATTGTACAAATATTATTTAAAATCGATGTGGCACTAATCAATCATATGGGTCAATATTATTTCTATTTACATGTTTGTCAAGGAAAGGACTTGATAAAAAATTATTATTTCATATACATTGGATATTTATGTCAATCATAAGAGACTGCCATTATTATTATTATTATTATTATTATTATTATTATTATTATTATTATTATTATTATTATTATTATTATTATTATTATTATTATTATTATTATTATTATTATTATTATTATTATTATTATTATTATTATTATTATTATTATTATTATTATTATTATTAGGCATGCCTTACTCTTGTCACTAGAAAGAACAACAAAACTTACAAAACATCTGGGCAAAATAAAAACGTCAAAAACTAAAATGAGGTGGAATCGAACAGCAAAAAAGTGTCTTAAAGGAAAGAAGAGGACCTAATATCCATCCAAGAGGTAAAGAACCCTTGAGGATCAAGTTAAGCACATCATGGGTAGGCCAATTAAATGCCTTGTTATCAAAAGAGAAGGAGATGTACTAGATAGTGGCAATGAGCTATATACCGTTAACTAAAATAGATGTGTCCCATAAATAATTCATCGAGAAGTAGTAGGCATTTTTTTTATAAATCATGAAAATTAAAATGAAAAAGACATTGGAATAGGTAGAAATTGCAAACCCTAAGTAGACGAAAATTCCCTTCACTGAGCTAAAAATACAATGAAGACACGTGGAGATATTAAGAATTAAAATGAAATGGGATATTGAAGAGATATGACGCGTCTATAAGAAATCAAAGTAGCTTCATCCGCTGAACTTTCAGATATTGTGTTTATGTTATTATTGGGGCATTTCTTTTCAACTTTTAAATCCTGCATTCAAAGGAAATAGCTATTGATGAGAAGTAATGGAAATTTGATTGTATATATATATATATATATATATATATATATATGAGAGAGGTCTCATGCAAACCCTCCGTGCGGATCATTTTTTGTAAAATGGTAAAAAACTATTTTTGACCTGATTTTTTACATAGTATTTTAACATTTTAGATGATCCATAAAAAAATCATCTCAAAAGGATTTTATTTTTTTTGCTATTTTAAAAAAGGTCGTCAAACTATGTGAGTATTTAACAACTTAAAAACTGACGTGGTTTGACATATATTTTTGAAATGGCAAACAAATTCATTTTGTGCTATCTTTTTATGGGCCGCTGAAATGTTTAAAGAACATAAAAAAATCAACCCCGAAAATATTTTTTTTACTATTTTAAAAAAAATGGTCCATATAGTGGGACCTCATAATACATATTTATACCCTTTTTTTACATATCACCTCATCTTAACGATTTTTTTAATGAAAAATATTGGAGAAGATCTTCTCACCGTGGAGATTATTCCATGAACTTTTATCAAAAAATTCATTTTTAACTATTTAAAAAAAATGTTATGTACCGGAGTCTCTACCATAAGGAGTCATTACATATATATATATATATATATATATATAATGAGGAGTAGAAGTTTGTTTACTATTTCATAAATTATAAGACAATTAGGGGTCCATATTAAGCCAACAAGGCAAAAAATGGAGTAGAAGTTTGTTTACACTTTTGCCCCTTTATTTTTTATTTCCCCCCTTTTGCCTCACTCCTAATTTGTTTCCCCCTCTTACTTTAATTCAAACCAAGGGCTACATTCCTAATTTACCATAAGCACATATTTCAACTCTTTTTCCCTCCTCTAACCCCCTCTTTTTCCCTCTCTCCCCTTATTTCTCTTGTCAAGTTTATACAACAAGAAAAATAATATGTCTCTCTCACTCTCAAATGGAAGAAAAATCGCAGTTGATGGTTCGTCCACTCATTGTCGGCCTTTACACAAATCTCAATCGCAGTCGTTGGGGAAAAAACTGGTAGGAGACCAAAAATGCTTTATATTTTTTTAGGTTTTTTGAGTTTTCTGGTTGTTTGTGTGGGATCTAATATTAGTTTTTGGTGTTTTTGCAGATATGTGGTTGAGTGGTTGATGGATTTCCCTATTAAACCAAGGTTTAATATTATTTGTTTAAACATTATAGTCCAAATAATTTATGGTTTATTTTGAGTTGTATACTTTTCAGATTTGTTGCTTCATTTATCTGATTCGTTGCTTCATTTATCATTTTTTATTAGGAGGACTAAGGAAAGATGAGGTATTTGTGGAATTTAGCTCATCCGTGTCTAGCCCTCTGCTCTGTCAATCTGGTCACCTTTGCAAGCTAGAACCTCTGCCTACTATGGATCTTCCGCCTCTTTGGGTAAATTATTTTTCTATTTTATAAATCATGAAAAATATGTTCATACTTCTAATTTTAGCTACGAAATTTATTTGTTTCAGATTTGGGATTTAACTAGACCTCCATTATTTGGCGTCTGTATTTAGAATGTATATTTATTTTTTCATGTATATTATTTGGTGTTTGTATTTTGTTTTGCAAATAAGAGCTTACACGTCTCTCTTTTGCTTCCGTATTTTAATGGTATCATGTTGTTTTAAGAATCTTTAGTTTGATTTTTAAGGTTCAATAGGGCCTTTATGGGCTTTAAATGTTATGGTTTTGGGGTTTGTTCAACTGTATATTTATGATTGGGTTTGTTCAACTGGAGATTTTGAGTACCCATGTGCAGAATCTTAAGTTAGGGGTTCAAGATTTATTTTATGTCTTTTAATTTTTCCTTTTTTTTGCATATAGTACACAACACATGTCAATTTCATATATCTTTAGCTATCATGATGCTGTTAATTACTCCTAAGAGGTTAAAAGAATTGCTTGGTCAAATTCATTGAATGTAAAATCAAGGGTATCCTTTCAGTTTGATTTTTTTTCCTAAACCCCCAAATGAGAATTCAATTATTTTGTACCAATTCGCCAATATTATATAGTCTGATTGTGAATTTAAGAGAAATATTTGTTTAATAAAATGTTTTCAAATTTGGTTATATTTATCATATTTTAGATGTTAACTTTGTGAATTTTAAAATCAAAGGGAAACCGTGCAAGATGTTGGTGTTGTTCAAGAGGTCCCCCAATGTTTACATAAGGTGATTAAAGTAAGTGATTTTGAAATTTTTAGATCTGTTGATACCAAAATTCACCACCTTATGTGGACCAATTTTTAATCTAACATGTGTCATCCAACATGGCATAAGTCAGTGTCAGCATGATACAAAAGACTAACCAATAGGGAAGCCCGACTAACAGAGACGACAAACCAATAAGGCAGCTCGACCAACAAGGGATAACAACCAACTAGGAAGACCGACCAACTACCTAAAATCCAGTCGGTCTAGCCAACAAAGCGACAACGGTCTTATATTTAATTCATATTATGTATGGATGTAATTGCCTAACCAACAAAGGCATTCCATCTTTTCACACGACAACTATCAACACCCCTCTTGGTCTATAAATACATTGTATCACCCTCATTGCAGGGGACCGAAAAATAAATCAAGGCAGTCAAGTAATACATAACAGTGGATGTAGGCTATTCCATTGAGCCAAACCACTTTAAAAAATCTCTTTGCCTTATTTATTTTTATTTATTTATCTGTGATCAACCAAATAGACCTAGTCTAGTTTTTCGCATCAACAAATTGGCGGCATTTGGGAGAACGTATTGCTAAACATTTTCCCTAATTCATCACACATGGATGAAATTACTAAATTAAGCACAAGAAATGAGGTAATTCCGCCTAATCCCTCTTCCCTTCCAAATAACAACGATTTAACTGGAATTTTGTCTAGTCTAGCCAAAGTACAAGAGGATATGCAGGACACGATAAGGTAATTGGACCAAACTCTTCAAGCAGGAGTTCTTGCACAGTTCAATCAAAGGAGTATGTCACCGCCGTAAAAAAGGAGAGTTAGGCATAGACATTCCATAACTTCAAGGGATCCTTCGTATATTTCGGGAGAAACTTATTCTATCAGGATTACTAATTCCTCTGATCGATAGTCCTTCATCCCGAAAAATTGAATGCCTTATAAAGGCTAAGTAGGGCCTCTCTTTTCGAATGTTTGGGACCCAAGGGAAACGCCCCTTGGGTTGCGTCGAGAAATACCCGATAACCAAGCGATTTGAGGGAAGGTTCAGCCCAATCCAGATTGAACACCCGGCAAACTGCTCGGACTAGTCAAAGAGAAGGTTCACAAAAGGAAAGATCAGCACAATTAATTGGTCGGCATAAAAGAGTTGTCACCCACAGATCTGGTGTTGGCAATGATGCCTGGAAGGGGTCTATTCATTGTTTAGAAGATAGATTGGAAGAAATGGCTAAGGCCAAGAATCCTCTCCATAGAAGCTTTATTAAGGGATCTCCCTTTATACAAACTATAGTAGATTTCCCTACATCGACCAAGTTTAAAGCCGCAGTGGTCACTCCCAAAGTATGATGGCAAGACTGATCTAGTTCTTCGTATAGAACAATACCATGCAGAAGCTAATATCTATGCAGTTCCTGATGAGATGAGGTGCATGTCATTTTCAAGAATAATCACTTGATATGCTCAAATCTGGTATAATAGTCTTCCCCAGGGGCAGATTTCTAGCTTCCAACAACTCACTGAGCTATTCATTGGTAATTTCTGTTTTGGAGCCAAACCAGTAAATCGAGTGGCTCATTTAATTAGTGTGAGACATAAGGTGGGAGAAAGTACCAGGGATTATATCACTCGTTTCAACAACGAGAAATTAGAAGTTATTGATTACGAGGAAAAGACCGCAATCACTGCCCTCATGAGTGGTTTGCTTCCTGATAAACTATATTATACTTTAGCAAAAGATTCCCCGAAGACGATGATAGAATTGATGGCCAAAACAACGAAGATTATGAAAGCCAAGGAAGCTATCGCTGCTAAAAAGAATTCAGATGCAAAGGAGGAAGCGAAGGTTGAAGAGAAGTCGGATAAGAAAGAGCACAAAAATCACAATGAACACAAGAATTCGAAAGTAAAAGAAAGCCTAGATTAGCTCAGAAAATTTATCAATTACACTCCATTAACGGTGGATATACACCATGTTTTGGAAGAAATCAAGCACAACAATGATTTGAGTTGGCCTGAAAAGTTAAGGTCACTTGCTGATAAGAGAGATAAGTCTAAGTATTTCGAATTTCATAAAGATCATGGTCATACGACCAAACGGTGTATTGCTCTCCAGAATGACATAGAGGCACTCATCAAAAGAGGAAAATTGGACAAATTTGTTGATCAGTAGGCTGATGGAAGAACTGGAGGTAGAGGTCGACAGAGATTTAAATAACTTGTTAATCCTAGAGAAGACATGAAGAGGAGCCATAACGATGAGCTGGAAGATGATGCTGATCTCCTTAAGGAGACTAGACAACCTAAACGCGAGGTATTCATACTCTGTTTTAGATCCTTAAATTTTCATATGATTACAGGTGGGGATGCAGGATAAGGAGATCACACAGCTGAAGGGAAGGCTTACCTTAATGAGGCTCAAGCTTGTTCCTATATCCAGCGAATTAACCTTGCTGAGGAAGACCGGCCAAGGAAAGTCAACAAGGATAAACTCATAATTGGATTTTCCAAGAACTAATTATCTAGAGTATTATATCCTCGTGATAATCCTTTAGTGATCAGAGTCAGGATGAAAGACGTATTGGTAGCAAGGACATTGGTGGATAATGGAAGTTTGGCGGACATTATCTTTTATCCCTATTTTGATAGTTTGGATTTAAAATTTAGTCAATTGGAGCCTTATCACAGGCCCCTCATTGGATTATCTGGTGAGAAGGTGTTTTCATTGGGAACAATCAAGCTAGATATGTTGATCGAGACCTGGACGGCGAACATGATAGAGAAAGTGAGATTCTCTGTAATGGACAAAAATGTTCATTCTTCTTACAATATGATCATGGGAAGAGTAGGTCTGAAGAAGTTTGAAGTTGTACCTTCTACTGTTCATCTATGCTTGAAGTTCCCGACTAACTTTGGAGTTAGAATAGTAAAAGGAGACCAGAAAGTATCCCGAGAATACTACTATTCATCTATTAAGGAGGAAGTTATGCTAGAAGTAAAGAGGAAAATAACTATTTATCAAGTGGATGTATCTAAGCCAAACAGCGAATCAGAGGTTGAAACCTTAGATCCAAGAGATGAATCTGAGGTTTTAAAAGGGCAGGTGATGGAGGCAACATAAATCATTGTTCTGGACGATGATAAAACAGAGAGAACAACTCAAATAGGAGCGTCATTGGATCCGGTTCTTAAATAGCAATTGGTGGTCTTCTTGAGACAAAGAAAGAAGGTGTTTGCATGGAGCCATGAAGATATGTCTGGCATAGACCCTAATTTCCTGTGCCATGAGCTTAATGTTAATAAGGAGGTTAAACCAGTAAAGCACCAAAGAAAAGTGTTCAATCCGGAGAAGACCCATACTATACAAGAAGAAGTGGATAAGCTTTAAAAGTCTTTCTTTATTGAAGATGTAAAGTACCCGGACTGGATGGCCAACATAGTTATGGTCAAAAAGAAAAACAATAAGTGAAGGATGTGTGTGGATTTTACTCACTTAAACAAAGCATGCCCAAAGGATCATTTTCCTTTACCACGAATTAATCAACGTAGGTGCTACTTCGGGGCACGAGGTGTTGAGTTTTATGGATACATATTTTGGTTATAACCAAATCAAAATGAATCTAGAAGACAGGGAAAGTACTTCCTTTATTCCCCCCGAGGAACTTATTGCTATAATGTTATGTTATTTGGTCTAAAAAATGCAGGTGCCACTTATTAGAGATTGGTGAACAAATTATTTGACGAACAAATAGGCAAGAGCATGGAGATGTATGTTAATGATATGCTGACAAAGAGAAAAAAAAAAGCTGAAAATCATATTGTCGACCTCAGCCAGACGTTTGATCAATTGGAAAAGCACCAAATGAAGTTAAACCCGACTAATTGCATCTTCGGAGTTCAGTAAGGAATGTTCCTTGGGTATATAGTAAATCAAAGATTCATTGAAGCTAATCTAGATAAAATCAAAGCCTGGATAGAAATGTAATCCCGGACATGTAAAAAGGATGTTTAAAGCCTAACAGGGTGTATAGCAGCACTCAACAGATTTGTATCCCAAGCAATAGACAAATGTTTACCATTCTTTAAGGTAATCAAGAGAATGGAATGATGAATGTGAAAAGGCCTTCCTGGAATTGAAAAAGTACCTGGGAGCACCCCCATTACTTTCCCGACCAGTGCTGAGAGAAAAGTTGTATTTGTATCTGGTTGTATCTGAATCAGCTGTTAGTTCTACCTTGATTAAGGATGAAAATGAAATTCAAAAGCCAATTTATTACACTAGCAAAGCTTTTCGAGGAGCATAATTCAGATATCCCAGGCTGTAGAAGTTAGCATTGCCATAATTGAGGCCAGTGAACAGATGGAGTGATATTTTCAAGCTTATACCATAGTGGTATACACGGACATGCCACTAAGGAAAGCTTTGCATAAGCCAGAGAAATCTGGAAGATTGATGTATTGGGATGTGGAGTTGGGAGAATATGATCTCATATATGAACCAAGGTCATCTCTAAAAAGCCAAGTTGTGGCGGATTTCATTACAGAATTCACTTACCCAGAGGTTCCCGAGCAACAAGGGATTCCTGTCGAGAAACACTCAAGAATCAGCAAACATGCTGGAGATATCCCCGACCAACTCCAATAAAAAGAAATTACAGAAGGAGCTACCACAGATACACCAAATCCTTCCAGTGGAGTACAAGAGATGAAAAATAAATATAAAGAAGTAAAAGATAAAATCTTCCATCAAGGGATTATGACAAACCAAGCGTTTAACAATGATATTTCCATATGGAGTTTGTATATTGATGGACCATCATGTGCAACTAGATATGGAGCAGGAATCATCCTCAATACTCCTGATGAAATAGGCATATAGTACACTCTACGATTCTAATTTCAAGCCTCCAACAATGAGGCAGAGTATGAATCGATGATTACTGGTTCAAATCTAGCCAAATCACTGAATGTTGAGCAAGTTGTGGTATACAGTGATTCACAGTTGGTGGTAAATCAGTTGATGAACTTATGTGCAGCTAAAGGAGAATTAATGTCCAGATACTTAGCTACAACTTTGAAGGTAATCGCCACTTTGCTCACTGTTCAGATTATCAAAATTCTAAGACTGGAAAATGCACGAGCAGATGCACTTACCTGATTAGCTTCAACAACCAGAACTGAGCTGCGAAGAACTATTCCTATTGAGCTACTTGCTAATAGGAGCATTGATGAAGACCTGATGGTTAATTTTATTGTAGCTGACATGGGGCCATGTTGGATGGAACCCATAAGAGCTTATATTGAGGATGGAATTCTACCAGCCAACCTACTTGTGGCCAAGAAGTTAAAATACAAAGTTACTAGATATGTGCTAGACAATGGTGTATTCTATAGAAGAGGACATGATGCTGGTCTCCAACGCTGTGTGCATCCAACTGAAGTAAAAGATTTGATTGAGGATGTCCATGAAGGATCCTGTGGAGCCCGTGTAGCCGGGAGAACTTTATTGCGAAGAATCAACACACAGGGGTACTATTGGATAATTATTCGAGAAGATTGCACAACTTTTACCAAGAAGTGTGATAAGTGCCAGAGATGTTCCAGCATACGCAAGACTCCACAAGATGCCCTAATGCCAATCACTTCACCTTGGCCCTTTTCTATGTGGGGAATTGACTTGATCGGGCCTTTGCCATCCACCCGAGGAAGGTTCAAATATCTGGTTGTAGCTATTGTTTACTTCACTAAATGGGTAGAAGCTAAACCCTTAATCAATATATCTTATGAAATGGTTTATCAGTTTATTTGGAAGAACATCATATGAAAGTATGGGTTGCCCTACGCCTTTATTATTGATCATTGCACACAATTTTATAACGACGAATTTGCTGCTTATTGTATCCAATCTAATGTCCAAAAAATCCACTGTGCTCCTGGCCACCCTCAAACAAATGGTCAAACAGAGGTAACGAATAGAACTTTGTTGAATGGGTTGAAGAAAAGGCTAGAAAATTCTAAAGGGAATTAGATTAATGAACTGCATTCCGTCTTGTGGGCTTACCGAACAACCCCTAGAACAGCTACTGGAGAAACTCCCTACATGTTAATATTTAGTACTGAAGCCGTAATTCCCGTCGAGCTAGGCTTACCTACTCACAGAGTTCTTAACTTCAATACCCCGGTTAGTGATTTGATGATAATGGTGGACTTAGACATGCTGGAAGAGATACGTGAAGATACGAATTTCAGGAATGCATCCTATCAACAACAGACTGCATGTTCTACAATAAAAGGGTGAAGTCGAGCAACTTAAAAGAAGGTGCTTATGTTTTGAAGAAGGTAGTTCAAAAGAACAATAAGCTTGAAGCCAATTGACACATATCGAATTAAGACTTTGGAAGGTGAAGAATTCAAGAATCCTTGGAATTGAGAACACCTGAGAAAATATTATCAGTGATGTAGTCATGATGTACTCAGTTCATTTCAAAATTAATGAGAATATGATTTCCCTAAATTTTTTTCAGAGTACTAGTGCTATGCACTACACTGAAAATGCATCAACAAAGGCACCAACAATGTTGGTTGTCAAGACAAACCACCAACAATGTTGGTCAGTATCAATAAAGGCACCAACAATGTTGGTTGTCAACACAAACCACCAACAAAATGTTGGTTAGTATCAACAAAAACACCAACAATGTTGGTTGGTATCAATAAAGGCACCAATAAAGTTGGTTGTGAATACATAAAAAACCATGCAAGGAAAAGTTATAAGTCCCCAAATTCTTGGTTAACGAAGACCCGGGTGAATGATTTTCATCAAAATTGGGCTAAAAGATGGAGAAATGATCCACTCACGCCTGGGAACCAAGGTAACTAATGAAATTACCTAAAACTTGAGGTACATTAGTAGAACCATGGTTATGCATTAGTAATTGGTACAACACTTAAGATAATCCTAAGGGTATCAATAGAACTGGTGAAAAACTACGTATTGAAAAATTTTCGATCCAAAAATAGTGATTGACTAAAAGTTGATCCATTCACAGTCAAATACTAAAAAGACATTCATATACAGAGATTGACTGAAAAAGTTCATCCATTCACAATCAAAGATTGATAAAATAAAGATTTTTCATTAAAGTAAATGATTACATATTATTGCTTAACATGCAGAAACAAAATACAAATCTTTATTCTACAGGGTGTTTTCCTTCAGCCTTAGAAACAGGATCCATGCTAGCTAGAGGATCATCCAAAGTATAAGGAGAGTTGATGAAGTTAAAATCCTGAAGTATCCTGGTATTCCTGCTACTAGGACGATCAAACAGATGAGGATGTCGGATGATTTCTAGCTCATTATGTGGCTCGTAATATCCTAAGTACTTCAAAATTAAGCATTGAGGAATACGATGAACCGGAATCCAATTGGCATCTAACTTGAAAGGAGGATTGTCAAGCTCAAGTAAGTCGGGGTCATACCAATACCATGGTGAATTGTTATGATCCACCTTCATCACGGTCAAAGCGTTCATCCAACCCTATTTATAGGCCTCATTCTTAGCCTGTTAAAGTCTATCATCAAGATGCCCCAGAGCTTCATTATACCCATTCATCCAAACTTCCCTTGGTTACTTATGGAATTAAAAGGTTCATTTATCAATTAAGTCTGCAGCTTATTCAATACTCCATCCTTAACTTGTAACTGGGAAGATTGAGTGGATAATTTCTCAGACAACGTTTGTAGCTTCTGGGACATCTCAGCAATAGCTCGGTCTTTAGGTTTTAACTGCACCGATTGATTGGCAAGGGTCTGTTGGGTCCTAATTTCTTCTGAAATTCCTCGACCGGGCTTATTTCTTTCTCGGGAAGAGGATGCAGACTTAATCTTTTTTAAAGCTTCCAACTCATTCTTAATGTTGCATTTTCAGCTTCTAAAAAGGAGTATCCCTCATTGGTAGTAACAACAACAGCTCCAGAGGCAGACTTCAAAAGATTCACTTCATTCCTCATATTATTATTCTCATCTTCCAGAAGTTTGGCAACTATTCTAGTTTCTTCAACTTCAAGCTTAACTAAAGCTTCATTTTTGTTATAAATAGAAATAAAGTTATCAAAACCCCGAACTACACTCAAGCTTTGATATTTCTACTTATAGATCTCATGCAATAGTGCAGTGGACTCTTTATACTGTTCTTGAAGTTCTTTTATCATCTCATAATAATAAACATTATTTGCTACTGCCTTATCAAGTACTTCAAATATTTGTAGGCCTCTTTAGCCTACTCTGATGCATCATCACTAAGAACTTAACAATTTCTTCCTCGAGTAAGTTTGTATGACCTGCTCTAAAAAAAGAATCGCACTTCCTCAATAGCTCGGTATCACTGTAAGACAGTTGTTCCATCTTCTCTATAAACCAATAAGACGAAATGACCACTAATCAACAAAAAGAATGAAGAACAGGAATGATCAGCAAGAGATAAAAAGGAACAAAAGGTTTCTTTTATTGATAATGAAGAAACTCATATACTATAAAAATAAATAAAAAGAAACAAAAAACGCAAAAGGGCAAATGACGAACAACTTTACACCTTGTCCCTATTAACCTCAACCTTCTCAGAAGAAGGGGCTACAGGCTGGAGTTGCTCGGTTTGCTCGGATTGAGGAAGAGAAGACTCGGTGATTTTAGATTGGTCGACAGTAGATTCAACCACAAGAGAAGACTCTCGAGAATCAACGTTATCTTCAATATCATCCTCAATGGAAGGAGGAGGACCATAAGTATGTCTCTGAAAAATTTCAGAGCCTTCAAAAGTGTTTAACCCCTGAAGGGCAGCAACCTAACCATCTCTGAAACATAAATGGCTTTGTTCCAGACCGTGTCCTAGCCAGATCCGAAGGATGCCTTTATAGTAGACTTTTTCTTAGATATGATAGAGGAAAAAAGATCTTCATCAATTTTATCCATGCGCTCAGCTTCCTTTCCCTTGCGCTATGCTTCCTTAGCCCTGCGCTCAGCTTCAAGGGCATTTTCATCATACGTCTACCGAGTAGTTTCAGCTATCTTCAGTTTATCTGCCCAAGTACTCTACTCAGTCTCCATGGCTTACTGAGAATCGAGCAAAGACTTTTTCAAGCTAGCCAAAGCTTCCTCTATATCATTTGAAGAAGAAGCTCGAATTGCATCATCCTTCTCCAACATATTATTAAAATGCACCAAAAACTATAAAAGAAGAAGACCAAGATTAGTATATGAGAAATATAAAAGATAACAGAACCAAGAAGATGTAAACCACTTATCGATGCAAGGCTCTAATTAGCGAATTCAGAAACCTTTACTCGGGGCAGCATAACATCCACCCCCTGTGGTCTAAAAGAGTACCGAACTTGATCAACTTCCTAGACAAACTAGGAGTAATAACTGTTGGAGGACCAGCATCAGAAGAAGGTAATTCAACCAAGGTCTATTGATTAGTCACCTGGTCGACCTTCTTCTCTACAAGCCCTCTCCTAAGTCTCCTCAAAGGAAGTTTAACATCTTTGGGAGTTGTGTCCATGGGAGCTAGGTCTTTGGGGGATGGGGGCTCTTTAAAGACTTCCCATATTTTCTTTTTGGCCCCCTCAGCAAGTTTTTGGGAGCTAGAAGTGCTACCACTAAGAAGATCAGGAAACTTTCTCTTCTTCATAATATCAGAAAGAGAAGTATCTGAATCAGCAGTAACTTCTTGATCAAGATCAATCACCAGATAAGGAGAAGTTGCAGTTCTGGCAATATAGGAAGAAACGATATTTCTGTATTGAAGAAAATAAGAAGCAGACCTAACGTGCTCCTTAGCAACCGTCTTGTGAAGCCCCCAGATAAACTTTAATTCTTTCAAATTTACTTCACTTTCTTTGGGGGATTTTCTTTTCTAGTCAACTGGAATCAAATTTACAATGCAACAGTCAGTATGATATTCTATCAAATATAAACAGGGAAAAATTACTAAAACACAAAACAACCTATCCCGTTGCCAAATAATGGACATCTAAGTCCTTGATATTTAGTAAGTTGCCAATTTTTTACAACTATCTCGTGATCAAAATAATCCATATTAAAATCAGGGAGGTTAACTCCTAAAGTTTTACTAGCTACCCTAGTTTTCAAATAATAAGTGGTATCACTAGTTACCCATTTATAATAAAATATTATTTCTAGAATCCCTAGAGGGTTCCATGGATTTGATTTAACCTATATACTCCATTCACTACTCTTTATGTATTGGGAGCTACTCTTGCAGGTACAATGTCAAAATAGTGAAAAAAACTCCAGACATAGGGGATTGGGAGGAAATGTGAACCCACACTCAGCAATAAAGATGAAAGGGAACCAATGGCCTTCAGTAAAACAGAAAAAATCAGAAGGAAAAGTGGGATGTTCCGGTATAACCCAAGATGGAATGTTAAAGTTACTCCTGAACTTATCAAGTGAATCGATAGAATAAACCATGATGAAGAAATAAAGAAGAAGAGAAGAAAAGTTCTTATAAAGGTTTAAGGATTCAGCAAGAACTGAAGACAGAAAAGAAAACGATCACACAAAAGTTCAAAGAACATAGCAGTAGAATCAGAAATGAAAAGATAGAAGATGATCGAAGTTTTATCGCTCTTTTTATAAGTCGCCTCGAAAACTGGAAAAAATAATGATTAAAGTGAACGACGGTTGAGTTTACGACGGCTAATAACAGAAAAGACAAAGATACCCCAGAAACGCTCGCTCAAATTTGAAATATTTACAAAACTACCATTCGCGCGCAAAATTGTCAAATAATTAGATAAAAGTCACAAGTCTGGAAGGTCTGCAACCGACCAAGCAGCCCAAAGCATAATATTCCACACTTTCACCACCTTGTGTGGACCAATTATAAGCCAACGCGTGTCATCCAACATGGCATAAGTCCAAGTCAGCATGATACAAAAGACCAACCAACAGGGAAGCCCGACCAATAAAGAAGACAGACCAACAAGGCAGTCTGACCAACAAGGGATACCAACCAACTGGGAAGACGACCAACTGCTAAAAATCCATCCAGTCTAGCCAACGAAGCGACAACAATCTTATATTTAATTCTCATTATGTATTGATGTAATTGCCTAACCAATAAAAGGATTCCATATTTTCACATGACAACTATCAACACCCCTCTTGGGCTATAAATACATTGTATCACCCTCATTGTAGGGGACCGGAAAATAAATCAAGGCAGCCGAGTAATACATAACAGTGGACGTAGGCTATTTCATTGAGCCAAACCACTTTAAAAATCTTTTTGTCTTATTTGTTTTTATTTATTTATTCGTGATCAACCAATTAGACCTAGTCTAGTTTTTTGCATCAACAACTGAGGATTTTGATTTATTTATATATTCTTTTATGAATATGTGAATGATTGAAAAATCATTGTATTGATCAAGTTGCTTTGTAAATTTATAAAAAAATAGTTATTTGATAATCGAAATGTTTGTGTCATTGATCACGAATCAAGAATATTATGTTAGATCCTCATTATAATGGTGTGTTGAAAGTATTGTGACTTGCATCACGTCCACACTAAACCATGTTTTTCTATTAAGATTTATGCGCATCATCCTCCAATTCGAGATGAAATAGGCATGACCGTTTTGAGTCTCACACTAATTCTTTGGTTAATTATGTATAACCATTTTGCAAGAAGGTATTTGTATCTTTTTACATGCGATTTAAATATTGGTTTTAATTTTGGGGTTTCAAATGTTGGGCTTTAACCTGTTTTTAATTAATAAATGGTTATCACGGTGACTTTATTGAGTTTTAACATTGTCTAATTTCCAGCAACACTGTGTGGATCATCGAAAACAATATGAAAGTGTAAGAACCTCGATGGTATGTGATCGTACTTATCCCTCTCTGTTATGGATTTTATTTTTCGCAAATAGTTTACTCGGTGTTGATATGAGTGGTTAGTTTTGTTTAGGCAGAAGTTGACCTCCTATCGATCAAAAGCTACCTGCACTATAGACATCTTCAAATAATCATTGTGTACCTATATAAAACTGAAGTGGAGGACGTGTTTCCAAAAGATACACACCGACAATAATTAGAGACCTCAATCATAATCATCAATGCACCTCTCATTACAATACTCTATCTTTCTCTATTTTTTTTTTGTTCCTCGCTCGCCATCATATGTACCTCTCATAATAGGAAGCTAGAAAGCAGAGTGAGTGGTGGGGGATATTAAATTTCTTAGATAAAATCTTTAGTTGTAGTTATACTAGTAGTGTGAGTGGTGGGAGGATATTAAATTTCTTAGATAACAATTTTAATGGTACTTATACCGGTAGTGTGAGTCATGTTTGCATGCTCGGCAAAATACTGTTCGTAATTTTTAATCATAACTTCTTCACAAGTTGTAGTGTATGTTCATCTTAAAGTCCTTTTTTTGTTCATAGATGCTTAGATACTAATTTATTTTATCATACTAAAATGATATGCGAGTTTTTTTGTTTAGGTATGTTTGGGTTCTTAATGGATTGATTAATTGGTGAGATTGTTTGTTGAACTAAAAATTTTCTAGATCGTTTGTAGTATTTCGATAACAATAGCTGAAGATTATGAGAACTCACCCTACTATTTTTATGATCCACCACCCATTCAAAGTCGTTGATATTCCACAAATTGATCATCGGAGATCACATACAAAGGATTCACGTAATTAAATAAGATAATGCTTTAAATTACAAAAATTCTCCTCATTAGTGGTGATTAAAAGAGGAGAAGATCACTATTTGTTACCAATGAATATTATAGTAGGTCGGGCACAACCAACTATGATCGGCCGAACTCAAAGACCACTAGGATGGGATCTCTCTTGCAAATCGACAAAACTCAAAATCGATGGAATTTTAGGTTTTTTTTTTATAGCTGATCTAATATTCCGTTTTGGACAAGATAAATCTATCTCAATAACCTTTTGAGATCAACTATTTTGATCTAATATTTCGTCTTGCAAATCGGCCAAACTCAAAATCGACGGAATATTAGATCAAAAGTCATCACAAAGCGATGATCTATTATTTTGATATAATATATCTGATCTAATATTCTGATATAATATTTTGATATAATATTATTATCTAATATTTGATCAAAACTCATCACATTGGGGGATATATATAAAATGTCTAAATTACATCATTTTAACTCAGATTTTGTTGAAGGAAGTTATATCACATCTCCGTACATTTGATAGGCTCAAAAGTAAGACGCTCCTCAACGAGAGTATCAGCGACATCTCAATACTCAATTCTTTATGCAACTTCAAATGAGAATAGCCTCTTCTAGCTTCTTCATGTATTCATCCTTCTCAATAATGGGAATAGCCTCTTCCAGCTTCTTCATGTCTGCAGCCCCTCAATAATGGAATTTGAGTGAACTTCGGATCGATTTTCTAAATTCATCTTTTTTGTTTCGTTTTTAGGCAGATTTTGGTGTCAATGGAATTTGAGGCCTATTACATTGAGGTATTTTTTATTTATTTTTTTATTTATGTATGTTTGAACATGGGTGCTTCTATTTCCATATATAGGTGATACAACATGTGTTATACAGTTAAAATATGAAGTCATGGTTTCGTGTATTGATTAGCTAATGTTATTGTTTTGTGTGTTGAACTAAAATTTGGAAATAATGTCTTGTGCTAGAAATTTGTGAGTAATAAGTTAATCATGTGATGATTGTTGTTTAGTGTATATTTTTAGTTTCATAGGCCAAGATATTGTTTAGTGCTTGAAACAAATATCATAGGCTTGATAATACGCGTACAATATTGCTTAATAGCAATAGTTGTTTCAACAGTGCTTAATAGCAGCTGTTCTCAATGTTTTTTCACAAGCCAGGGGTCATTGGTTGCTAATTTTGCTCTGATAGAGGGTAGAAGAAGATCATTTTCTAGAGGTGTATGACACATGTATTTCGTGCAACTTATTCCCTTATTTTGTGTTCAATGGAAAATGTAAGTAACTGAATTGAGACAGTATGTTGAACTGGTGGAATTGTCACTAGAACACAACAACCTGGTCCGGTCTCTTCTTGATTTTAGGTCATTTAATCAGCAATTAACACCTTTATTAAGGCTTTGTGATTAAATTACCTTTTCATTTTGTGATTGTAGGTTTATCATTTTGATGAATTTGGTAGAGCTGGTGGTGAATCTCCGACTTTGTTTGTTAGATTTTTGTTTGTTAATTTAAGATTAATGTTTGTTTATTTCAGATTAATGTTTTATTGTAGATATTGAGCTTAATGTGTTTTCTATACAATCTCAAGAACAACAATTTCAGAGTTTAATGGGTAATATCTCAGTGTGGGTCTTGAGGAGCTTGGAAATAGGGTGGTGAAACCAGATCCGGGCATGGAGAATGGTTGGGCTGATAATGAAATTATGGCCTTAATTTTCTTTAATCACGTTATTGTATTTTCATTAATCATGCTTTATACATATATTTAGGGTTGTTTTTCGGCCGGATCGGATCGGAAAATGACCTTTCGGAAAAAATTCCAATTTTTTCGGAAATAAAATATTTGTTCCAATTTCCTATCCAATTTTTTCGGAAAATAAAAAAAGTTTCCGAATTCGGAAAAATCGAAAAATCGAAAAAAATTCGGAAATTCAAAAAATATACTAAAAATTCAGAAATTTTGGAAATTCCAAAATTTCAAAAAAATTAATATAGGATCTTCGATTACTCGAAATTCTCAAAACTGACATGTGGGCCACACCCCTTTGAAAATGGTAGAACCCATTACACATCTCTCATATGAACCTAAACACAGATAAACCTAAATCAGAATAGAAAACCTTTCTCATATGAACCTACACATACATAGTAAAAAATAATTTCTTTTAAAAAAACATAAACCCATCCAAAAATTGCAAAACCCACTACACAATTTTTTAGATAAATCTACACAGAGAAAGAAAATTTTACACAAATAAACCCACTTACAAAATGATATGTATAAACTAAAACCTTTCAAGAGTTATGTATAAACTAAAACCTTACAAAATGATGAAATAAACTAAAACCGATCGAGAGTTATGCATTACAGGTCGAGAGTTATGTATAAACTAAAACCTTACAAAATGATGAAATAAACTAAAATCGATCGAGAGTTATGCATTACATCGAGAGTTAAATAGATGAGCTGACTACAGATCCGTATATGATGAAATAAACAGATGAAAGGCGAGTAGACGGACGAGAAGAGTTACTTACCTTCGAATGATGATCTAAGAAGAGTAGAAACCAGAGAGAGAGAGGCGAGTAGACGGACGAGAGTTGAAAGAGAGAGAGGTGAGTAGAAGACGGTATGTGGGCCGCATAGAGAGAGAGAGAGGAGAGATATGTTAACTAACCCTAAATAAAACTAACAGCATATATATATGGGGTAAGGAAGGGAAATATAAATGTACACATTCTTATTATTAGACAAGGTAAATCTAAGGTAAACAATATATATAAAATATTCAGAATATTAATCGGAAAAAATATTTAGGAAATTAATCGGAAATTATATCGGAAAATCGAATCGGCTAAAAAATCGAAAAATCGGATCGGAAAAATCGAAAAATCGGAATTTAAAACATAGTTCCAATTTCCTATCCAATTTAATTCGGAAAAATCGGAAATCGGAAACCTTATATATGTTCCAAAATCGGAAAATATCGGATCGAACATCGAAAAAATCGGAATGTTCGGAAAAAAAACACAGCCCTACATATATTTATTGTAATTGTGGCCTTAATTTGATTTTTTTTATTTCAAGGGATGGCACCAGGAGATTCTTCAATTAATTCATGGCAAACATGTTACTGCAGAGATCATGCTCTTATCAGGACTACAAGGACATTTACAAATCATGGACGACACTTTTTTTCGTCTCCAAATTGTGAAGTTCTTTCAGACAATTTTTTTTTCATTAGATTGATCTGGGAAAGGCATCAAATATCGGATACTATGAGTTGTCATTACAAATTCAGGAATTGGAGTTGATTTGTGCTACTACGAAGGATGCGATGGCTAATTTCAAATATAAATACGAAGTACTAGGCCTGAAATATGATAATATTAATTTTGAACCAATTGTGTGGTGCTTGCGTTTGTGGCATTAATTGTAATTTGTCATAATATGTATTTGAATTAGTCTCAAATTGTTGTGAAACTTGATTGAAATATGTAATTTAAATGAAAGTAGTTTGATTATAATCCATTGGGTTGGTGTTTTAAATGATATTAGTTTGGCTTTTGTAATGTAATTGGTGTTTTGAATGAATTTGATACTTAGATTATTTGAATGTAGTTTAACAATTTGTTATTTGTTAAGAAGGGTGGATAGTCTGATAAAAAAGTAGATTAAGAATTTATTTATTTTAAATTACACTTTATTTTGTTAGGGAATGATATTTTTACCGTTTTGCAATTATGTACTTTGAAATTTTTTGCCGTTTTGCGATTACGTGCTTTCGAAATTTTCACCGTGCCTTTAGGTACAAGCATTCCGATAGTATACACACACACACACACACACACTTTGTAGAAATTAACAGTATCACTAACGATTGATTTTGTTTTGTCGACGTAATTAGGCATGGACGGTTAGTCAACTTGATTGATCCTTGTTGAAATAGCACAAAATAGTTCTGTTTTGTTGGTCCGTTACGATGGTATACAACATCTCCCCGATGCTTCCTGTAAAGATCCCATGAACAAAAGTTGAAATAGTTGTGCATCTAATTATAAGAACCCCAAATGCGTTAACAACGACCTATCAAGCTGAATTATGAATATGATATATGAAATTTACCAGGTATCGTTCCATGTATCATATACGATGGATAAACATTGAGGATTGGTGATTCTTTAAGCATGTCCATTCCCAAGAGTGTCAACAATTTTGTAGAGAGCGAAGAGGAAGCGTTCTACGAAAAAGACAAGAAGGCATTACCGATGGAAATATAAAAAAGTTTAGAAATTGAACTCCAATAACAGTAAAAGATCAACAACCAAACAGGACCAAGGAGCATATTCACTGAAGCGGTCCCCATACCAAATAATAAAAAATGCCATTCAAGTTGGAAATCCACGTGATATCCATCATAAACCATGATAATCCTTTTTCCATCTAAGTGCATAAGTTGACTTAAAACCATAGAATGCTAATCATGAAGATGTAATATGAGAAATTCAAAACTGGATAAACTGGTAATAACAAATTATATCAAATGATAATCTAAATAAATAAAGTATCGTTGACATTAATCATATGCGATGAGCAAACATCGAGTAGTGTTGAGTCTATAAGCAAGGTCAGGCCTAATAGTTTCATTTGGGTGTAGAATGTTAATATGTGTAAGTCGAAAAAATAATGGATTTGATGTTTTTAAATAGTTGTATATACATTGAATTTGGAGATTGATGTAAATAAAGTTGAACATATTAATGATAATGAAATGAACTATCATATTTGTTCCGACATTTTATGTCCTACTGAAACAACTAATAAGAAATAAACACGACACTTTACCTGAGTGCAGGGTTGTCATTCTAGGTAGGTCAATATTACTCTGAAAAAAAACATTCTTTAGTAAAGCAACATATATTGTTAGACATTCAGTATCATTGCTATCACACATCTGCAACTTTCCCCCCACTAGAATTACAAAAAAAAAATAATTAGATAAGAACGTACATCTTTTTAATCAAATGCCTAACCAAAAAATTTTGCGAACATGTTGATCACGTACTATATGGCCGTTGAATTGTGGAGTTTTAGATTTCATAAAGTAAAATTTAACTGACTAATAAACAATTTCCTAACTAATGATAGGTACAACAAACGTTAAGTAAGATACGCAAATGTTTTAAAAGAACATGTCTTAAATGCATAGTACTAAAATTGCACGCGTCTAAGCAGCATAGCTTCTCATATTCACCAACATATCAAGTGTAGTACAACTCATTATAATGAAGCAATAGTGGGCAGTCAATGTAGTATGGTTCATGTCAGCTGATCATTTCGCAGCTACAACATGATTTGAATTACTGAGGTGAGAATGATATCCAATATTTTATACATATTAATGTAAAATGACTTTCATTCAGCAATTCGGAGTTGTGATCTGAATCATTCACCTATATTCCCATAATCACACAACATAAGGAAGTTAATTAGTTATTTAAAGCCAAATGAAGTAAAATAGAAATTATTTGGTGAGACAATGATGTACCTATTCTTTTATTGTCTATTAGGAAATTCGTGATTTGCGAAACGAACCCTTCTGCCTCTATTGGTAAAGTAAAGGCCAGTTATGAAATATTCGGCAGCAGATAGGTTTTGATAAATGGGTTGAATTCAATATTAATAGTAAACAATACTTATTATTAAGTCCCGAGTTAGGGCTGCTTAAAAAATCAAGCATAGTGAATATTCATTTCATTTTATACATCTGGCATACTGAATCACCTGTTAACAGGAGTATCATTACACAGTTTAAACTAACTGTCTAATATTAATATTGTGTCGAATTTCATGACACGACGTCAACCAAGTTCAATTTGAGTGAAAACTAAGACGTACTGCATATGAAAATATCCATGGCGACACCCGTTAATCTTCATCAATTACTTTGAGTAATAATTTTTTCAAAATCAAAGATGTAGTAACAAAGGGGCAGCAGGTAAGCCCTATGAGAATAGCCATTTGAGACATTTTTAGAGATTAAATGACAGGGCTGCGTATGCAGACATCAATTTAGCAGCGTACACTACAATGGCCCTCTTTCTTTTAGCCTTTTCAAAAGTTTTTTGAATTGAAGTTGATATTTTCTTCATCCTTTAATATTATTCTTAACAATTTTAGCTTGTAAATATCAGGGATGTGTATATAACTGTTAACGTTAAATCAACAAATGAATATATTGCATATCATTTTCCATGTCTATTAACGAAGGTGATCTTAGCCTTAAGGATCTAATATACTTATAAAGATTTCTACAACAGTCCTGATATATAAAATTAGCGTGCGATTCATCATGAAGCAAGGCAAACAAGGCTGCTATTTGGGATTCTCAAAAAGCGTGTGCTATTTGGCGCTATTTTGCGCTATTGTGCGCTATTTTGGGCTATTTGGCGCAATAGGAACGCTATTCATGTTTTTTTTAGAAATCACATTTTAGTTAAGGAGGGGGAAAAGTGTTACCTTATTTCACGTACGGACTTTATTTATGTGAGGTATTCTTTGTTCCAAACCCTCAATTTACTTATTTACGAAGGTCTCAATGCTGTTATTTACTTTTTTTAAAAAGTTTAGCTTAAAAGGTTACTTTTATTTAATATTTTCTATTCCAAACTCTCAGTTTACTTAAACGTTTACTTATTTTACATTTTTCAGTAAATAATGTTTTTTATTTTATAATTTTCAGTTTTAAATGTTACTAATTTTTCAAATCTCAGTTCAAAATGTTTTTTTTTAATAATTGTCAGTTTAAAATGCTACATGCGTCATAAATATATGTTTAAATTGTTATTTATTTTATGATTTTCAGCTTTAAATGTTACTTATTGTTCAGATTTTTGTTTAAAATGTTGTTGTTATTATTATTATTATTATTATTATTATTATTATTATTATTATTATTATTATTATTATTATTATTATTATTATTATTATTATATTTGTCAATTTAAAATACTACTTGTTTTAAAAATTTATGTTTAAAATGTTATTATATTATAATTTTAAGTTTAAACTTGACTTATTTTACAAATTTCATATTAAAATTATATTTATTTTATTATTTTTAGCTTTGAATGTTACTTATTTTCAGAATTTTGTTTAAAATGTTGTTGTTATTATTATTATTATTTTAATTGGCAATTTAAAAAGTAACTTTAGAAAAAAAAAATTATTTATTTTATTATTTTTAGCTTTGAATGTTACTTATTTTCAGAATTCTGTTTAAAATGTTATTATTATTATTATTATTTTTTTAATTGTCAATTTAAAAAGTAAATTTAGAAAAAAAAAATCAATTTTAATTATAACTTTTTTTACTAATTTCAGTTTAAAATGTTACTTTCTTACAAATTTTATTTTAAAATGTTATTTTTTTATTTATATTTTTTTTATAAGTTTTTTAATTAAAAAACGGGAATGCATGAATTGCTTGCGCGATGCGCGACGCGATTAGCGCGACGCTACTCAGGAGCCAGAACGCGACACCCTGCGCGACCGCGATTTAAAACATTGGATTCATGGAACAAAATAATTTTGAAATCTGCCTTCGATTTTGATTTTGCATATTATTTTCAACTAAAGGCACCATTTAACGATGTTAAATGTATGTTTCACGATCCATGGGGGTGATAAGTCTAAAATTTTTTTTAATAATTAACACATCTTGAGTGATGAATTATCAAATGTTGTATTGCACATTTACTGTACAAAATTATGAACAATTAATATAATGACAGAATTGAAACAGAATTATAGAAATGAAATACTTACTAGAATTTGCAGAAATAATAATAATTAGAAAGAAATCCGAGCCCTGTTGAACAGTCTCCTTAAGACAAAATTATTCCTCCAACGTGCTTGAGTTTAATGAATAATTGTCTCCCAAGATAGAACGGATTTTCGGATTAATCAAGCAGCACAGCAATGAGTAATCCCAACGAACACAATTTCTGTGTTTTGTACTCAACACAACCAAGAACATGTAATGCAGAAATGAAGAAAAGAATTTTCTGGGCAGAGAAAATAATGCAGTAGCATTTCCGGAATTTTGGAGGGATTATTTTTCAGTGTTTAAAACTGAGGGGGAAACATTTTATTTATAGTAAATGTTTTGACTGTTGGGAACAGTCAAAACCGAAATTAACTGTCAAAGCAGTTTAATTTCCTTAACTGCTGACTCTTGGAATTAACTGATTATCAGTTAATTAAAGATTAATTAATTCCGTAATTAATTAATTAAATTAAAGCCCAGAAAGTTCGGCCCAAAAATTTAAGAATTTTTATAAGCCCAAGCCCGAGCACGAACCGAAACGAGCCGAGCAGAGCCGGCCGGACGGACGGACGGACGCGCGCGCGCGCGCGTGTGGACCTTTGACCGAAAGTCAACCCAAGCATAGCTTAGGTCATCTCCCCTTCAAAGAGTTGGGATACCCCAAAGATATCCAAGCCTTAGTCCTTCAATTGAATTTTATTAACTCATCATTTTTCCACTACTCTTCCAATGTGGGACAAGAGTTAAAACATACCCAATACATTAACTTTCATTGCTTTATGAGTCACTTTGGGGATATAATTATCATTCATAACTTATTGAAATTGGACATATGAATATACTACGTTAATCTCCTTGCGGAGGTGAACGCGTTCGTATATGGTCCCACAATTTTCGTAGTGTGGGTCCCACCTAAATTTGAGCTCAAAGTTGCTCAAAAATTTGTCCAGAAAAATCTGGACAACTTTATAATACCCATTTAAGTTCCAATTTTCCAACAATCCCCCACATGAATGATATATCGCTATAAATAAAACAAAACAGATGCTGATGCAGATGCAGATGCAGATGCAGACACAGGTTGAGTAAAACTGAAGACTTATTGCATCGGGAGAAGTAGCCTAGTGGCCTTGAACTTTCCTTAGTGATATACTATCGAATTTACTTGGTTAATCAGTAGACTTCACGTCCTTGAACCGTCAACCGTTTTTGTAAACCTAGACAACAGTATTCACACAACAATTCTTCAACACAGTTGGTTCTCACGTTTGTGTTCATTTTAGCCGTGAACACCACTTGGTTCCGTAAGTATTTTAGAGAATATGCCTTCCATTATTCTCATAGAAGTGGACCCCTTCTTACTCACGTAAGTGACTTCCATAAAGAGTATTCTGCAATACCCCACTTAGACGTACTAAGATATAGATCTCATTAAAAGCATAACTTATCCTAATTTCGCGGCAGATATGCATTGTCTCATCTTTGGAATGGATAGGAATATATATCCTCCAGTGCTTACGGAATACAATGTAGTTCGGTTTGCCCATTGAACCTAGATCTTGGGATCTCCAGTCAGCTAGGTTGGGTTGCCACTATATTGATTCTTATTTATTTATAGGCTTTAGACCCATTCCTCTCGATGATCTTTCAACTTGCTCTCGGTTTAAACCTTTCGTTAGTGGATCTGATATATTATCTTTTGACTTTACATAGTCAATTGTGATAATTCTGTTTGAGAGAAGTTGTCTAACGGTATTGTGTCTACGACGAATATATCGTGACTTTCCGTTATACATGTGATTTTGTGCCCTTCCAATCGCTGATTGGCTATCGCAATGTATAAATATTGCGGGCACAGGTTTAGACCAATTTGGAACATCCTCTAAGAAATTTCGAAGCCATTCAGCTTCTTCTCCAGCTTTGTCTAGTGCAATGTATTCAGATTCCATTGTCGATCTAGCAATGCACGTTTGTTTTGAGGATTTCCAAGATACGGCTGCACCTCCGAGGGAAAACACATACCCACTTGTAGACTTAGAGTCTTTTGTATCAGATATCCAATTTGCATCGCAATGTCCTTCAAGAACAGCTGGATATTTTGAGTAATGCAATCCATAGTTTTGAGTATATTTTAAATAACTCAAAACTCTCAATATTGTTTTCCAGTGATCTCATCCTGGATTACTCGTAAATCGACTTAGCTTACTTACTGAGTATGCTATGTCTGGTCGCGTACAGTTCATGATATACATTAAACTGCCGATAATACGAGAATATTCTAGTTGAGATATGCTTTCACCATTATTTCTTGCTAGATGTAAATTTACATCTACAGGTGTCTTGGTGGGACTAATATCATACTTCTTGAATTTTTCAAGTACTTTCTCAATGTAATGAGATTGAGATAATATAAGTTCATCCGATGTTCTAGAAATTTTAATTCCTAATATAACATCGGCGATTCCCATATCTTTCATGTCAAATCTACTACTCAACATTTGTTTTGTAGTTTTGACAATTTCCAAGTTACTACCCATGATAAGCATATCATCAACATAGAGGCATACAATGACATATCCATTATGAATGTATTTAAAGTAAACACATTTATCGCATTCATTAATTTTGAAACCATTTGATAACATTGCATTATCAAATTTTTCATGCCATTGTTTAGGTGCTTGTTTTAATCCATATAGTGATTTAACAAGCTTACATACTTTTCCTTCTTGTCCGGGAGCTTTGAACCCTTCAGGTTGCTCCATATAAATTTCCTCATCTAGTTCACCGTTTAAGAATGCAGTTTTTACATCCATTTGATGTATTTCAAGTCCATTAATAGCAACTATTGCTATTAACATCCGAATGGACGTTATTTTTGTTACCGGTGAGTATGTGTCGAAGTAATCCAACCCTTCCTTTTGCCTATAGCCTTTAGCTACAAGTCTAGCTTTATATTTATCAATTGATCCATCGGCCTTCAATTTCTTTTTGAAGATCCATTTATAACCTAACGGTTTTGAACCTGGTGGAAGATCTACTAGTTCCCATATATGATTTTGTAATATGGATTCAATTTCACTATTAATTGCTTCTTTCCAATTGGAAGCATCGGGTAAGGATATAGCTTCTTTATACGATTGAGGTTCATTTTCTAACAAATATGTTAGAAAATCTGGACCGAAAGAAGTCGAGGTTTTTGCTCTTTTACTACGTCTTGGTTCATCCTCTATTGAATCAATAGGTTGATGAGTACCACTTGTAGTAGCTTGATTTGTCCTTTTAGAAGGACCAGATTCTTGGGTCATGCTATACGGAAATTCATTTTCAAAAAATGAAGCATCCCTCGATTCAATAACCGTATTTACATGACTGTCCGAAATCTCAGATTTACAAACTATAAATCGATATGCACTGCTATTAGTAGCATAACCGATGAGTACACAATCCACGGTTTTTGGCCCTATTCTTACCTTTTTAGGTTTAGGAACCATCACTTTGGCTAAGCACCCCCACACTCGTAAATATTTATAGGAAGGTCTTCGACCTTTCCATAATTCATAAGGTGTCTTGTGAGTCTTTTTGTGAGGTACTTTATTGAGAATGTAATTAGCAGAAAGTAAGGCTTCCCCCCACAAATTTTGTGGAGCTCCTGAACTTAATAACATTGAGTTCATCATTTCTTTCAAAGTACGGTTTTTGCGTTCAGCAGCACCATTCGATTGAGGAGAATAAGGAGCGATTGTTTGATGAATAATCCCATTTTTAGAACAAAATTCCTCAAATGGATATTCATATTCACCTCCTCTATCACTTCTAATAGCCTTTATTGTTTTGCTTAATTAATTCTCAACTTCATTCTTATATTGTTTAAATACATTAATAGCCTCATCTTTACTATGTAACAAATATACATAGCAATAATTTGTGCAATCGTCAATAAAAGTAATAAAATACTTTTTCCCGCCTCTAGTTTGAACAAATTTCAAATCACAAATATCGGTGTGAATTAAATCTAAAGGTTCAGTTGTCCTTTCAATAGAATGGAAAGGTAATCTAGCTAATTTAGATTTCACACAAATATCACATTTATGATTTTTATCAATATTGAATTTTGGCAAAAATTCTAAGTTAATTAATCTACGCAATGTATCAAAATTAACATGTCCCAATCTAGCATGCCAAATATTAGATGACTCAATCAAGTAAGAAGAACTAGCAACTTCATTCATTGAAACAGATGTTTTAGGGATTACATTAAGAACATTCAGTTTAAAGAGCCCCTCATTTAGGTAGCCCTTTCCTACATACATGTCATTTTTAGACAACACAAAGCGATCAGACACAAACACAAGCTTGAAACCATTCTTAGTAAGGAGAGATCCAGAAATCAGATTCTTTCGGATATCAGGCACGTGAAGAACATTGTTGAGAGTAAGTTCCTTTCCAGAAGTCATTTTCAAAGCAATATTTCCTTGTCCCACCACCTTAGAAGTGGAAGAATTTCCCATAAAAAGGTTCTCCTCATTTTCCAAAGGCTTATAGGTGTAGAACATCCATTTGTTTGCACAAATGTGTCGTGTGGCTCCAGTGTCTACCTACCATTCCTTGGTATTTCCAACCAAGTTACATTCAGAGACAACGGCAGAAAGATTCAGATCCGCCAAATCATTGGTGATATTCTCACCCTCAGTCACATTTGTTTGAGAGTTATTTTTATTTTGCTTCCTAGGCTTACGACACTCACTTGAGCGGTGTCCAGGTTTACCACAATTGTAGCATTTGCCTTTGAACTTTTTCTTGTTATGTTTGGAAGTGCCTTCCCCATCATACTTTCGTTTGTTCTTTTTAGGACCTTCAACGACATGGACCTTTGTTTCCATCGGATTCTTCCCACTTTTCTTTTGAGACTCACGGTTGTCTTCTTCGATTCTTAGCCGGACCACCAACTCCTCCACATTCATCTCCTTACGCTTGTGCTTGAGATAGTTTTTGAACAAAGTCCAAGAAGGTGGCAGCTTTTCAACAATTGCAGCAACTTGGAAAGATTCACTAATTGACATTCCTTCAGCATGAATGTCGTGGAGGATCACTTGGAATTCTTGCACTTGCGAGATCACAGATTTAGAATCAACCATTTTGAAGTCCAGAAAACGCCCAACGATAAATTTGTTCATCCCAGCATCTTCAGTTTTATACTTCTTTTCCAAAAAATTCCATAATTCCTTGGAAGTTTTGATAGTGCAATAGACATGGTACAAAGTCTTGTCCAAGTAGGCCAAAATATAATTTCGGCATAGGTAGCCCGAGTGCTTCCAAGCATCGACAGCAGTAACCTTTTCAGCGTCATCTCCCTCTTGAATAGAGGGGCAATCTTCATATACAAACCTGCCCAGTTGGCAGGTAGTGAGATAGAAGTACATTTGTCCTTGCCAACGTTTGAAGTCAGCCCCAATGAACTTTTTCGGTTTCTCCCCGTGTGGCATAGATACGGGTGCAGTCACATTTGTGTTGGTGACAATCAGTTTCGTAGGAGTAGTGTTCGTACTTTGTGATTCCATTTCTGTTACAAAAACAGAATTTTTATCAATGATAAAATTCATATATAATGAATTAATCAAAACAGAATACAAAATTCTGTGCACCAATTTCCTCCAAATATAATTCACAATAAATGAATTCCAAAAGAATTCAAATAATAATTCAGAATTAAAGTATAATATAAAACAGAATTCCGTACAAAACAGAATTAAATTTTTAAAATCTGTGTCACACTAATTTTTAATAATAAAAAGAATTCCGTACAAAACAGAATTATAATTTAAGAAAAAAAATATAGATAAACAGATTTTAACAAGAGTACACAAATAAAATTTTATTTTCTAAAACAGAATATAAAAACAGTATAGAAATTAATTTCTATATCAAAACTGTTTTACTAATTTCTACAATAAAGCAGTAAATTAATTCATTTTATTCTGTCAAAACAGATTTATTTTCAACAAATAAATTTTTGTAAAAAAAAATTATGTACACTAAAAACAGTAGAACTAATAATTTTGTCTTAAGATTGTTATGTCTACTATTTATAAATAACAACTGTACAGAATTATGAACAATTAATATAATGACAGAATTGAAACAGAATTATAGAAATGAAATACTTACTAGAATTTGCAGAAATAATAATAATTAGAAAGAAATTCGAGCCCTGTTGAACAGTCTCCTTAAGACAAAATTATTCCTCCAACGTGCTTGAGTTTAATGAATAATTGTCTCCCAAGATAGAACGGATTTTCGGATTAATCAATCAGCACAGCAATGAGTAATCCCAGCGAACACAATTTATGTGTTTTGTACTCAACACAACCAAGAACATGTAATGCAGAAATGAAGAAAAGAATTTTCTGGGCAGATGAAATAATGCAATAGCATTTTCGGAATTTTGGAGGGATTATTTTTCAGTGTTTAAAACTGAGGAGGGAACATTTTATTTATAGTAAATGTTTTGACTGTTGGGAACAGTCAAAACCGAAATTAACTGTCAAAGCAGTTAATTTCGTTAACTGCTGACTCTTGGAATTAACTGATTATCAGTTAATTAAAGATTAATTAATTCTGTAATTAATTAATTAAATTAAACCCAGAAAGTTCGGCCCAAAAATTTCGAAAGTCAACCCAAGCATAGCTTAGGTCATCTCCCCTTCAAAGAGTTGGGATACCCCAAAGGCATCCAAGCCTTAGTCCATCAATTGGGTTTTATTAACTCATCATTTTTTCACTACTCTTCCAATGTGGGACAAGAGTTAAAACATACCCAATACATTAACTTTCATTGCTTTATGAGTCACTTTGGGGACATAATTATCATTCATAACTTATTGAAATTGGACATATGAATATACTACGTTGATCTCCTTGCGGAGGTGAACGCGTTTGTATATGGTCCCACAATTTTCGTAGTGTGGGTCCCACCTAAATTTGAGCTCAAAGTTGCTCAAAAATCTGTCCAGAAAAATCTGGACAGCTTTATAATACCCATTTAAGTTTCAATTTTCCAACACATTTGGCAATCTAGCAGGAAAAAAAAATTGCACTTTTGGCAATCTAGCGCAAAATAGTTTAATTAGAACTAATAAGAATCAGTAACTATCTAGTACAATTCATCCATTGCATAGAGTTAAAATACTGAATAATACAAATATATAATTGAATGAAGTAGTATCTGTTTAAATTTGGTTTCTTCATTTTTTTAATCGATAAGTAAAAGCTTTGCCAATAGAGTACAAAACTTTGGTTTGAAATGAATTCAACATTTAACAGTTACTACGTTTGGTTTTTAATGTATTCATAAGCTAGAAAAGTTTGGTTTGTAATGAATACAACAGTGCTCTCTTTTATAACAGTGCAATTTGTTTACAGATTTCTTTAGATAAATTCAACCGTTATAAAACTATAAGAAAGATAGAAATTAATCTGATAGAAGAATTTCTCCTTAAATATCCATATTCAAATGCCTTAATAGCATACACATGAAGCATATTTTACGTACGTTTCTTTGTATCGCCTATTTGTTGCAGGGCCTAGTTTTGTTTAGTTAATATAAAGTAACAGTAAATGGATTAAAAATTAAAGAGAACAACATCCAAACTTTATAGAATTGGCTCCTTCAATTTGTGTCGATATGAATGAAACCGAAGTGATGATACATGATGCCTACGTGGACGGGCTCTCTATTGAGCATACTTAATACGAGGCTTCCGTTTTAGATAAATAAAATAGATATCAGATATGTACAGATATGTTTTCAACATTAAAATTAATTAGATTTCCAAACAAATGCGTAAGCAAAAATATTATCTCTGATGCGCTATGCCATACATAGGTTCATGCCAGTTGCTATTCGGTTTCTTAACATATTTTTTAAATAGTTCATCAATCTCGGGAAGAACCAGCAAAAGGTACCATTTTTAATATTTTCTCCTATGAGCTTAGAAGAAAATATTCAGTCAGACACATACATACAAATTCATATATGCATTTTCACAATACATAAACTTTCTTAAAATGGGGACATACCTCCCTGGGTTATGGGGATAAGTCCAGAATCTAGCAATCTCAAAAGTTCCTTTACATGAAGAACACAAATTTCAAAATTGTATAAAAAAGATATGGGGTAAAATATTGGGGGACAAAAGAAAGGCTGATGATAATGACGAAATCGGGGTGGTAGCGGTCCCGATATATATAAGTTGAGATGAGTTTATCTCTTCCATTGTAGGCAACTGTAAGGGCTAATTTGAAGGTGAATGGAATGGGCTTGTGTCGATTGAGTAGAATCGTCTCCTTCAATTTGTGTCGATATGAATGAAACCGAAGTGATGCTACCTAATACCTACGTGGACGAGCTCTTTATTGAGAATATTGAGCATACTTAATATGAGGCTTCCATTTTTTATAAATAAAATAGATTCTTTATGTAATAAATTATCTATGGGTTGGTAAGTTACATTTCAGAGAAGATACGCTTTTTAATTGAAGTACCCCATCTGACGTGTCTCAACTTTCAGAACATGATTCATCCAAGAGCTAAGTATGTTTTATTGGATACCTATATACCGTGGCAGGTTCAGGATTTTAAATTAATTGGAATAAAATTGATCAATTCTTTTTTCAACAGCACTAATAAATAATTAACCAACAACCCATAAAACATAAATACTTAATGTGTCAAAATTTCATATCAATTGATCCATACATAATTAGAAATTGCAAATACAAAGAGATTGTTTACAATATTCTCTTACATTGCTTTATATTCTTAAAATATTGAATAATATCTTCCGTATCAACATTTTTGAAAATATTCAGTTCAATGTACGTCACCGAGCAATCATTTGTAAAATCATCTTCCATTCAGTTACGTAATGTACTCTTAACTATTTTCATTGCAGAGAATGCTCTTTCCGCGCTTGCAATTGCAACTGGAAATGCCAAGGCAAGTTTTATAAGCAAGTACACTAATCGAAATAACGATCCCTCTGCATTCCAACCATTTTTTGTGTAAGAGAACCAATCCCTTTTAAATCTTTTAATTCATCATTATCACGCATGCTATATATATAATTTTCGAGTTGTTCCCCAATAGCTGTGAGTTCAATCGAATCAAAATCATTCGAACAAAACTCTGCATATCGAACTAATCTTGCTGCATCAAATTTGGAGAAGTTCATACTTGGATCAAGACATGCCGTACATAAAAGTAACTATGTATTCACCTCATTAAACTGATGGTTCAACTCCCGAAGTTGCGTATCTATCACCGAATAGAACAATTCAACATCATAGTGATGAAGATTTGTCCTCTCTTCGACACATCGACGTGATCTTCTGCTGGTCACAAAATAATCTTTCATATTTATGATTACAATCTTACACTTGAGTGAGGACCAACATGATCTTTGAACATATGTTTCTTTTTCCAATTTAAAAAGCCTCCACTAACAAATACACCCCCCTCCTTGCCCCCCTGTATTTGGTTAGAACAAATAGCAAAACAAACAAAATGCAGCCTCCTTTGCCACACTATACTCTAGCCATCTCCCAAATTCCTTAAACCATGACGGAATAAATCTAGGTCTATCATTTCCAATTTGTATCCATGGAAATTATGATTTTTTGGTTGACAAGGGCCCCTAGTAAGATAGGCTCGACGAACTAACTATATTTGTTTAGAATCGCCATATTCCGATATATATTTCCTCAAATCGGGATCCGATGGTAGCTCATCCAAATTGACCCCAATATTAGGTGAATGTTGGGATTGTGCGGTTTGTGGCACAATTTGGGGTAGATTATTGGACTCCGTATTGGGAGATGATTAAACCTCATTTTCGGATAGGGTTGGTGTGTTATCTCCTCTTTTTCGTTTTAATTTTTTTTCCATTGACTTCCTATATTTACAACAAATTTAATTTAATTTCAGACTAATAGATTCACACTAAATTTAATTTAATTTCGGACTAATTTTATATTCTAAATTAAGTTTCACACTAATAGATTAAATTTTACACTAATAAATTAAATTTCACATTTCGGACTAATTTCACACTAATAAATTAAATTTTATATTATAAATTATACACATATTTTATTTTGCTAAACAAACAAAATATACTCAAAATATAAACAAACTCACAATGGCAGGTGAAGACAGTAAGTGAATGGAGAGGGCGATAGCAGCAGCAGACGTAGGACGGTAGCAGGAACAGCAAAGCGCGGGCAGGTGGAGACAGTAGACGCGGATGGAGAGGGAGGGTAGAGATGGCAGAGAGATGAGGAGCGACGGTGGAAAGAAGGTGGAAGGAGTGAGCGGCGGTAAACGGAAGAGACGAAGAGATAAAAGGTTATATTTAAGTTTAGGATTTTGCTGAGTAGCGGTTACGTTAAGAGTTTTTTTTAATTTATTACACATTTTCCCCTCATCTTTGAATATAATTCGAAGTAACATCCAAGTTTAATATTTTACCAAAAAACTCCTAATTTTTTTTAAAGTTGAACTGGGATGGTAGCCCCGCTTCGACCTGGGGTGGATCCGCCCCTGCCTGTATATCAATATGAGTAAGTAATGAATTGGGGTGGTAAACGGACAGATACAGATCGTATATCATATTTTTCATATCCGTATCCGTTATCTGGATGCACTATCGGATACCTCGAATTCAGATAATATCCGTATTTGTTTACATTGTTTAGCCATCGCAAAAAATAACTATTAAAATATCCAATCCAATCCAATGAAATCCAATCCAATCCAATAAATATTTAACAAAATTACTACCACCTAACATCAACTATTATGGGTTCCATAATAATAGTAGCATTCCATAATGATAATATGGCTTAAAGTCATCCATACTTTACAACCATATAATCTTAAAGTCATCCAAAAAAAATAACAGTAGCATTCCATAACAGTAGATACAAATATGCACCTTTTAGATTAAATCAAATATATTGAGAATGATAATCTCATGGACCTTTTAGTCTTCAAAACATACTGATATTTTCATTTTATTAAGTATACATTTTTATTTTGTATATAATATACTTATTGTTAACTTCAGTTATCATCACAATAAAAATTGTCTCTTTACTTTTTTTTGTTTTTCTCCTACATTTATTTATAATTAAGGAAACTAATGAACAACCACATGAAAAAATATAAATATAGTTATATATTTGTATTTTTATTTTGTATGTACCTGTTGTTGCTAACTTTCTATTGCATGAGGAGGGGATATTGCTAGAGGGGTTGATGAGAAGCGGCGGTGGGTTGATATGGCGAAGGTGGCAGAATGAGGATTTTTTGTGGAATGAAATGAGGGTTTCTTTTATCTTGTTTTGTACGAAAAAGAAATGAAATGAAATTAGTTTTTTTTTTGTTTTGAGTGGAGTATATGTTCTTCAATGGGTGTATGTTGTGTGTGATAGGGTGTATTGTAACTTTAGTGTAACTCCATGATAATATACCCACTAAAATAATAATATATGGCATTTTATAAGATACCCTATAAAATAATAACTTTAGGGTATTTTTTTTTTGAGTGGAATATGTGTTTGTTTTGTTTTAGGGAATAAACAATTAAGGTTTTTTTTTAATATTATTTTATTAGTAATACTAATACTAATATTATTAGTAATATTTTAAATATATGTTTGACGGATACGGATATCCGATAAAATGGATACATTACACCAAAATGGTCAAATTGTCACCTTTCAGCTGGCCACCCTTTTCAAGGTCATTGACCGTGACACAAAACTCGCGTTTTGTGTCACAGTCATTGACCTTGACACGACCGTGACACAGAATTGTCACGGTCTTTGACCGTGACAAGGCCGTGACAAATTTACTTGTCACGACCGTGTTACGGTCTATGACCGTGACAATTCTGTGTCACGGTCGTGTCAAGGTCAATGACCGTGACACAAAATGCGAGTTTTGTGTCACGGTCAATGACCTTGACATGACCGTGACAACTTTTGCAGCAAAAAAAGCCCTAGGATTCTTTTTTTCCACCTCTTTTGGTTTTCCCCCCCCCTCTCTCTCTCATTCGCGATTTCTGCTCTCTCTCTCTCTAAGGTATATTTTTTTTCTTCTCTTTCTCTTTCATTTCTATATGTATGTGTATGTGTGTATATATATGTGTGTATATGTATATGTGTATGTGTGTATATATATGTGTAAATATTAGTGATAGTTAGAATGGTGTAAATGTTAGTGATAGGTAAAATTGTGTAAATGTTAGAAAAGTTCTAGAATTCATATGTTAAATTTAATTATATAAATATTTAAATTGATAATAATTTTATTCATGAAATTAATTCAATTAGGTAAAACCCTAGATAATTTTTTAACAGAATTTGATAATATTATATAAAGTTTAGTAAATTCACAAAATGTTGCCAATTGTATGTTTTTAGGAATATCATTAGTTACTTTCGTGCTCAACTATGTAGAATCCATACACATGCATGTTGTTAGAAAGTCTTAAATTTAATTCTCACTTTAATTTGTAGAATCTCTGTACTTGTTTGGATTTATCCCTTTATGATAATGAAATTTATGCTCCAATTATAATTATCTCATGTCATAATTTTATTGATAAACAATAAATGTAGTTGTCACGGTCGTGGGGGGGGGGGGGGGGGGGGAGGGGGTGGGGTGTGTGTGTGTGTGTGTGCGTAGGTGTGTGTATGGTGGTGTGTGGTAGGGGAGGGGGGTAGTGGGGGTGGGGTGTGGTGGGGGGAGGGGGTGGGGGAGGGGGTCGTGGTGGGGGTGGGGGTGGGGGTGGGGTGTGTGTGTGTGTGCGTAGGTGTGTGCGTGGCGGGGGGAGGGGAGGGGGGCAAGGGGTGTGGTGGGGGTGGGGGTGGGGTGTGGAGGGGCAATTTTAACAATTGTATATCTTTAATTAAGAAATTGTATAGCTTTAATTGTAATTTTAATTGTATAGTTTTAGATGAAAGTAAATTAATAATTAGTGCCAATTTCATATGAAAGTAGGATTGTCCCTCATTGTAAATTAGTAAATTAATAATTGTATACTTTAATTGTTAGTTTAATTGATGAAATGTTGGGTTGGTTAGTTTTAAAAGTGGCATGACGTGTGCGTGTGTGTGGTGGGGGTGGGGTAGGGGTGTGTGTATGTGTACTATTAACATTTTTTTTATCTGTACTAATAACATTTTTTCACAGCAAAAATGTCTCCTTCAGATATTAAGGCGAAATGATGATGCTGTTTATGATGATGTCGTCTGGGCTCGGTGGTAGCGGAGGCGACGAGGGCTCCTCCGTCCCTAGGCTCCCCAAATATGGAAAATTTGGGATTACCGTTGAGAACAAGTCGGAGCTATTAGCGAGATCCCTCGAGCTGCTAAAGACGGTCATCGGCCCGGGGTTTATGAGTTGGAAGGAGGTGCCATATGAGCTCAAGTTAGCTGTTTGGGCGGCGCTACAGGTAATATATTTATATGAATATTTCAATTTCAATTTCAATTTCAATTTCAATTTTAATTTCATATTTATATTTATATTTATATTTATATTTATATTTATTCGCAACTAACATTGTATTTGTTGGACAGGAACAATTCAACTTGGATCCAAAGCTACGAGATCCCGTCTTGGAGCAGATTAGGGAGCAACTCAAGTCGTGAAAAAAAAATATACGGGCACGGTACTTTGGGAAAACAAGAGAGTCGATTATCCAATGGCGTGAATCCGTCCCGCCCAAGGAGTCGATCTCATTGGCACAATGATAGAAGTTCATTGACAATGAGATCGAGGATCGATAATTGGCATCTCGCCAATCGGGGAGGGAAAATCGGGCAAAAAAGACGGACGTGCACTACTCCGGCCGGACCTCTTACGCCGAGGTGGAGCATAGGATGCAGGTAAGATTTAATTTTTCTATAACTACAGAAATATATTATTCTTCATTAATTTACTTGGCGGGGCCGATACTAATTTTACTTTTCTTTATTTTATTTCAGGGGGTAGGGAGTGGGCCAGGGGGTAAGCCACATAGGCTCGATACTTATGTGGCTCTTCGGACGAAGAAGGGGAAGGACAAGGAGATGTTCCCGAGCTTCGCGGCCACGATTGTAAGTAATCCGACAATTTAATTTTTGTTAATTACGTTATAATTTTTTAGTTTACTTATTTTACTAATCATGTGCTTTTTGTCGTTTCAGGCAAAGTTTAAGGAAGTGCATGAGTCGCAGTCTGATGCCGACAAGGCATCTTTGTCCACAGACGCACTCAGCCAAGTGTTTGGCTCTGATCGCAAGGGGAGGACAAGGGGAGTGAGCTCGCGGGTGGCCAAATCTAGGATCATCGGATTGGAGACGAACGACACCGGGTTGGCTCGAACGGTGGATTCACACGACGCGAAGCTATCCCGTTTGGAGGCGACGGTCCAAGATATGTACGCATTCATGAAGCGTACGTTGGGCGGAGACCGTAAAGGGAAAGGGAAAGGGAAGGAGAAGGCGGTGGAGGAGGAGGTGTGGGAGGACGAGGCGCAAGATGACGAGTATGTGGACCTCGCTGCTTCATCACCGACACGTTCGTACTTCGATAATCCACTTCCCTATTTGGCGCCCTTCAACAGACCATTGTCGACACTTGGTTGGCCGAGCGTGTTCATATTGGACATATTTGATGGCCAGCGGATAGGGCAGGGGTTGAGGGACCCGAATATCGTCGAGGGTGGAATAGTTCATGGACGTGCGCTTCAACAGATGGAGTCCAAGGTGCTCGTCACGCATGTCATACCCGGGAAGGAGAACTCCCTATTGTGGTTGCGCGAACAATGCGGCACGACGTATATTAGTGGGTGCGTCAATTCGTATGTCGTGTGGCCTACTCACCTCCTCACATTTACCCAAGACATGTAGTAACATTATTTTTAAGTTTGTCCATTTTAATTATATTTGGATTATATCGTCATGTATATTATTTCTATTTTGAATATTTGGATTATATCGTCATGAATATATATTTGCATTATCTTTAGTTTGTTTGGATATATGATGTTTGGAACAGGTACGACGTTGCTATAACAGGTACAAATATACTGCTGGGCAGTGGCAGTGGCCATACTGCCCAGCAGATTTTTTTTAAATTCTGCCTAGAATTGTCACGGTCATTGACCGTGACACGCCCGTGATAAAAAGTTATCACGGACGTGTCACGGTCAATGACCGTGACAATTTTTTAAAAAAGGGTCACGACTTTGTCACGGTTTATAACCGTGACAAACGTGTCACGGTCATTGACCGCGACACGACCGTGACACAAAACGCGAGTTTTGTGTCAAGGTCAATGACCGTGACAAAAAAAGTTGTCTCGCCTCGAAATGTCACGGTCATTGACCTTGACAAGTTGGATTTGTCAAGGTCAATGACCTTGACAAATGGGCAGATTTGGTGTAGTGATACTCCGCATCGGATACGGATTATCCGTGTTGGATACTAGTAATATCCGTATCCGTATTCGTTTTCTCGAATATTTTTATAGAGTATTCGTATTCGTATCCGTTTCTATTTTTTCGGATAAATATCCGCTAATTTGGATTCGGATATCGGACGGATGCAGATTTTTGAATATCCATTTACAGCCCTAGTAATGAATTATTTATGTTTACTAGAAATAAAGAAATAATTGTAAAGGTATTTGGTGTCACCTGAGGTTGGACAGTTGTATTTCCAATTTTCTCTATTTTGACATTTGCTGGAAATATGTTTGTCACGGTGAAATTTTTCCTCACCATTTTCAAATTGTATTGGTTTAGTCTTAGGTGGAATCGAAAGGTTAGACCTATGATTTTATTCATTAATAAGGGCATATCCTTGACATCATCCTATGCGTTTGTGTTTGTGAAGATTGGGTGAATAGAAGTTATGCCATATTAATGAGGTTAATAAGGAGAATGAAGATTTGCAATGGAAATGGGTAAATGACTCGCTTACCTTACTGGATTGGTTGATGTGGATTGAGAATGACACTTGAGTATTTTTTTCAGAAGTTTGTCAAATATTACAAATGTGGTGGATGATGTCTTATCCTCTACCTCTACTTTTAATCAATATCTGCATACGTTGTTCTTCAAAATTAGGCATGTGGAAAAACTTAAGATATATTAGAGCATGGAAGTAAACCTTGGTTTAAGATACTTGGGTTCCATGTTGCATGTCTCAAACCAGAGTTTTGAGGACGATATTACAAGTTTTCTATTGCGTTGTCAGCGTGAGGGGTAGTGTTGTCCATTAGCTATGTCAAGTCCTGTAGTTTTTTCTATGCAGCTAACGTTTAATGTCTGTTAGAAAACATGTGTTGGAAAATTGGACTTAAACATATAATTAAAAGTTGTCCAGAATTTTGAACAAAATTTTGAGCAACTTTGATCTCAAAGTTAGGTGGGACCCATACCACAATAATTGTAGGACCATACACGAACGCGTTCTCCTTCGCAAGGAGATTAACGTAGTATATTCACATGTCCAATTTCATTAAGTTATGAATGATAAATATGTCCTCAAAGTAACTTAAAAAATAATGAAAGTTAATGAATTAGATATGTTTTAACTCTTGTCCCACATTAGAAGAGTAGTGGAAAGTTGATGAGTTAATAACACCCCAAGCATGGACTAAGGCTTGGATGCCTTGGGGTATCCCAACTCTTTGAAGGGGAGATGACCTATACTATGCATGTGTTGGGCTTGACCCAAAAGCCCACACGTGCGCGCGGACTTCAGCTTGGGCTTATAATCTCTTAAATTTTTTGTTCGATTTATATTAGCTTTATGGGCTTTAATTATTAAATAATTATGAAATTATCTAATTAATTAATAAACTGTTGGCAGTGCCAACAGTCAACAGGTAAATTCGTTTAACTGTTCTGACAGTTATTTTGAACAATCGCTTGATTTACTATAAATACAAATGTTTCCCTCCGTTTTTAAACTAATGAAAAAATTCCCTCTCCAAATTTCTTCCAACAAAAATGTTGTTATTCCCAAAAAATAAATTATGCATTCCTGTATACATTTGATTACCATTTGACATACTGTTTGCTTAAGTAAACACACAGAATTGTGTTCAATGAGAATTTACATTGTTGTGATACTTGTTTAATCCGAAAATTCGTTCGATCTTGGGAGACAATTATTCATTAATCTAAAGCACTAAGGATGGAATAAAATTGTCTTAAGGACACTGTGGTATCACACAGGGCTCATATTCTTTCTTGTTTCTAGTAATTATTTCTGCAAATATAAGTAAGTATTATTTTATGTAATCTCGTTTTTAATTTCTGTAATTATTATTTTCATAATAATTATGTTCTATTATATTTATTAAATTGCAGCATTAACAACATGCATAGAAATAAGTGATACATGAGTAGAATTACATTTAGGATCCGTTTGACAAACCAATTCCAAGCCAAGGAAATGGAATTTAAATGCCAATTTCAATTCCACGGAATTGAAATTGACCTTCCAATTCTAATTTCAATCCTTGAAATTGGGTTACCAAATGGACTCTTAGTTAAGGTATGTTTTATTCCAATATTATAATTGTATAATGATGGTTAAGCATACATATTAATGGAACGAAAGAATTGGATTCTATCGTTAATATACTACGTCACGAGAGTCGTCCCTTAATGCCACGATTTCGTCCAATGTTTTGAACTCATATGCCTCCTCTTTTGGTTTTGTGTTTATTTAGGTTATTGGTAGTGGATGGTCCAAAAGTTGCATATTGTTCAGCCTGTGTATTTTGCATTTGACTTTATGTCAGCTCTAGAAGCAAATGCAATTACACATGAGAGAGTGATTTGAAATGTACATACTTTTCGCTTAACAAAGATGTTTTTGGAATTTCGAGATTGATGTATATGTTAATCGCATTAGTCGTTGATAAGGAATAATTTCCTGTGGGGAAGATAGTTGTGTGGGTTAAAAGACGATTAATGTAGGTACGTTTGTCCTTTAATTAGATTGCAAGTTAAATATTACTTTGTATAGTTTGACAGTTGCAGAGGAAACGATAGTGACAAGTGGTGAAGATTTTATTTCGCATAGGTTATCATCCAGTTCCAATGCTTGATCGGTCCACAATGTTATTTGAAAGTTCCTCTCCCTGAGAATGGGGTGGATCGATGTATTAATAATACAATTTGGTAATGGCATCTGAAATGAAGATGTTATATATCAGAGATACATGTTGTCCTGTAGCTCAATAAGTCTCTTCTTGATCGTGCTTCCTCGGATAATTTGGTCTTGAATCGCACTGATGCGGTGAGGAAGCCTATGAAGTCTGTTAAAGCATGTACAATAGTGGGACTAAATTACAACAAAATTTGTAACTTTACAAATCGAACGCAGTACAGTGGTGAGGTTTAACCAACAAAATTTGTAAGCTAATTTGCATACGTTCTACAAATATACAAATTGTGAAGAGAATCTGTAAATGGTTCCTACAAACTTCTGAAGTTCGTAGGAATTAGTACGAACTTCTGTTGTTCGCAGAAAATATAAATAATTATTTTTAATATATATTTGGGTTCTTACGAACTTCATATATCCGTATCATTTCCTACGAACAAATGTTGTTCGTAAGAAATAAATTTTTATTTCCTACGAACAACATTTGTTCGTAGGAACTGATTTTGCAAATTTATCATCATCACCACTATGCTGATATACACTCACGAAAGGTAATTTTCACTTTTAAGTTTGTAAACTTACCTTTCATTACCTCTCCCCATTACAGATGCTCTTAGAGTCAAAGGACATAATCATTTTAAATGACAATATAGGTCAAATTTTCATATGATACTAGCATGTACCCGCGCGATGCGCGGCCGGACATGTGTGGAATGAAACTAATAAAAATTATTTAATAAAATTATTTTTTTTCGCATAAAGAAATCAAATAATTACATTGAAATGACATATGAAGTGGCATAGTAATTGCATTACAAAAGGTAATTCAAGTTTATGATCCTCAATGTTTTTTATCATAGAAAGCACATAACATAACAATTATTCGAAAGATAAAACGTCATCAGCATTGGAGATGTTTTTTACTCCCTCAATCCTTGATCTTTAATCCTTTGCTCCTGCAAAGTAACGACATACAAAGTTTTAATAAATAGATTATTTATAATATAAGGTAATGTTATAAGGACAATTAGAGTATGCAATAAAATATATTTAACTTTACATAGCAGATTCGATTCACTTTGACGATCTTATGTTGTTTCATTCCTCGATAATTTTGACGTCTGAATTAAGAGAGCTCAATTCATGTTGGAGATGCATATCTGGAGATCCCTCTTTGACTGTGTTTGAATCATGATGATAACACCATGGATGTAAAGGAATCAATAGTTATAACAAATGATTCTGATAAATGAAAATCAAATGCAAAAGTAAATTTGGATGAAGACGACATAATGATTTTGCCGTATTAAAGTATTGAAGATTAAGCTACCAAAGTTTAATGTATTTCTAAATACGAACTCTACGAAGAAAAACACTAAATCACGTCTTCAAAGTTTAACAAATTTCTAAATACGAACTCTATGTATTTCTAAATAATTTAGGGCCCGTTTGGTAGTCGTTATTTGCCATGACAAATGTGATAAATAGTGGTAAATGAATGCTTTGCCCACCAGTTTGTGTGTTTAATAGCCTTTATTTTTTATGAAAAGTTTTGCATGAGTACCTTGTCCACATACATATTTTGCCATCCCTTTGGTAAATTTGTAGGCAATTTTTGCTTATCTATATAGCATGACAGTTTTTTCACAAATTTGTCATCGCAATGAACATTACTTTTTTAAACATGTAAATCTTGGTTAAAACTTTTTTATTTTGGTAAAAAATTGTTTTTAAATGTTTTTTTTTTTGTTATAACTGTTTTTGGGCTAAGAAATATTTTTCAAAAAAAATAAAAAAATAAAAATAGTTTTGTGCTAAAACCGTTTAAAAACTGTTTTTTCATTGTTAAAATTTATTTAGAGGCATATACCAAATAGTCCCTTGAATGTTTTTTAATCCATATTTAGTTCGAGCTTTTTTATTTGTCCCGACTGTTTTTTTTTTTGCTAAAACTGTTTGTCACGTAAAGCTATTTTGTGTTGAAATTGTTTTTCTAAGAAAAAATGTTTTTCACTAAAAACTGTTTTTATTAAAAAAAAATTGTTTTATTTTTGACAAAGCTGTTTTTTATTATTAAAATTTGTTTTTCATAGAAAACTATTTTTAATTGTTTTTTAATTTTCATCATAACTATTTTTTTTGCTAAACCTCTTTTAAAAAATGATCAATTACCAAAAAGTCCCTCAAATATTTTTTAATACACATTTAGTCCAAACCTTTTATTTTGTACCAAAAAGTTCTTTATTCTCTTATCTTTAAAGGACCGCGCCAGCGGCATGGTAAAACCTTTTTAGCATGGTGAATGATTTTTTGGTGTAAAATAAAAAGGTTTGAAATAAACGTGTATTAAAAAAAGTTCGAGGGATTATTTGGTATATGCCCCTTTAAAAAAACTGTTTTTCACTAAAAGCTATTTTTGTGTTGAAATTGTTTATCTAAAAAAAAATTATTTTTCACTAAAAACTGTTTTTCATTAAAAAAATATGTTTTATTTTTGGCAATACTGTTTTTTTTTATTAAAATTTGTTTTTTTTTTTTATTAAAAACTGTTTTTTAATTTCCGTTATAGCTGTTTTTTTTTTTTTTGCTAAAACTATTTTTTGCTAAAAGCTGTTTTTTGTGTTGAAATTGTTTTTCTTGGAAAAAAAGTTTTTCATTAAAAACTGTTTTTTTTTAAAAAATGTTTAATACGGAAACAAATATGTACATGTAGACGCTAGCACATATAAATATACTTAGTGTGTAAAGATTTCAGGTCTATGAAGAGAGATTGAAAAAAATGTTTAGCAGGGCTATGTGTAGGTGGTGTTGACTTGTGTGTATAACATTGATGAGAGGAGATCAAATAATATATACGACTAGTGTACACCTTTGAAGCCTCATTGAACAATATCTCGCACCACTACAATCAATACTCAGATAAAAAAATGCATTATGTAAACCATAAACAAAGGTCTTAAGAAAGAGAAAACTTACATCAAGAGATGTTTGATTGGTCGATTGATTTTGATGGTGTGTGTTAGGAGTTTGCGGCATAAAGAGTGGGGTTTCAGGCGAGTGTTTGGTCTCCATTGATGGCTACGATGGGAAGGGTATGACCCTTTTTTATATTGGTACAGGTTTGAATTTTGACCATTTGAAAAAAATGAAAGTAGTGAGAATGCCGAAAAACCGGCAGGATTATTTTTTCATTTTGGGAGTGGGCATTTAATCTATTGTATTGAGAAAGGATACAAACATACAGTCTTTTGATTTTATCAAGAAAGGGAGTCGAAATTTAGAACGGTTCAAGAGAAGAGAACGGTTTAGAGGGGTGAATACATGTTGAGTTAGCATTAAATGCTATTCAAACCTCAAACACTATAGTATTAAAGGCATATAATAAATGTGTAATTTATTTATTTACCAACCAATGCATAATAAATAGATTTCCAAAATATGTGACATTGCAAGCATTTGAAGGTCAAATAAAAGAAATAGAGAGAATAAGGTTGATATGATAATATAATTTACAAATGTAACCTTGAAATTTGAGTTTATAAACCTGCAAGCGTTAAAGTTTATATGATGGAGCTCAGAGGGATTTTTTGGGTATAAGCGCAAAACTTTATAAGTTGTAATTTTTAGTCACATTAGTGCTATAATACGCCTAAATCTTTCATTTTGATGTTCTTATAATAATATTTTCATTATTTGACATTTTCACATAGTTTGCGACAACAAATTTTACCGATTGGGTTGCAGCAAAGAGCAACATAGTCTTCAAGGAATTCCAGGCAAGTTAAAAATTTTATAGGTGCAGAGTAGAAGTAGAGAATACGTCTAAAACTACCAAGAAATATTCAATCACCAAAACAATCATGAAACCGCATTTAAGAAAGTTTTGTTGTCTCTGATACGGAAAAGAATAATAAGTGATAAGGAAAGTTGTATCAACAAAATACCAACATCATCTGGATAGCTCTTATTAATGGTTGTAAACATAAAACATACAGAAAATGAAATGGATTTACAATATATTTTGTGCAGAAATCAATTCTAAAACAGAGTATGTACATTTGTGCAGCAACTTTAACCAAACAAAATGTTTATAGGTTCGCAGAAATGAAAACAGAAACGGTATATTGCACCAAGCTTTTTATCATTTTTGATCATGTACAGATCTAAGTACAATAATCTAGTTAAAAGAAAATATCTATTTGTAACGATTTTCATAGTAATAATTTGCAGATGCATAATAGGGTCCATACGAAAGACAACAATTTATTATAATTCCATGTTTTAGTCAGAAAAAACATGTAACATTTTTATATGCTGACGAAAACATGTAGTATAGGAATATAAACAATTGACACTGTTTGTACGCAGAAAAACAAAAATGAAAAGGAGTTGCAATGTATTCTATACAGACGTCAATTCTAAAACAGAGTATGTACATTTGTGCAGAAACTTTAACCAAACATTATGTCAATAGTTTTGCAGAAATGGAAATAGAGAACCGGTAAATTGGTACCAATCTTTCTATCAGTTATGAGATCTACGCACAATTAGTACATATTTGTAAGAAGGGATAATGAAATCATATCAATTAGGTAAAAATGAAAACAAACTGATATTATTTTTAAGCAGTTATATAGAACCCCGGTCTAGAGATGTTAAAGCGACCATTATTGGTTTGTAGTGTCCGTGAGGGTAGTATCTGACAACTGAGCGTCATTGTGGCAACGAACCTCTGCCTGGTCAAAGTCGATGAATTGAAATTTATGGAGCTTTATGGCCGAGTCTAAACCATCCATTTGTTTTACAGAAGTATCATTTAGGAAATAGATCATATACTTATGGCTGAATACTTTATAATGAGGCTTATTGTCGACAACCTTGAAGTGAGATATTTTGTACACTTTGCCTTCCTCAAGTATATCAACTTGGGAACCAAAGGTTTCCGCATGCAAGCATGTATATGATATCCATGCAACGTGTAATATAAAATAGATGTCAGATTGAATTAAAAATAGTTAAATAATCTAAATTGAAGATCTTACATTCTCATTCGAAAGTATTATGTCCAGACTGATCAATCCATTGTTGCACTTTATGTTTTGTGAGTCCCATTTTCTTGTCAACCTTGAATGGTATATTCTTCTCGTTCCATTTCAATCTCCTCTACGGTGTGGATTATGATGGTCATTGGGAGACGATGTTATATCTGCATGAGGTAATATTGAGTATTTTTATATACATTGAGAATCGAGATGACAACATTCTAATGTGAGTAATAAAGAAAGACATTGCAGATTAAGATATCGTGCCGTGTTGATGGAAATACTTCTTTCTTGGGGTCATCATTTTTTATAAGAAGCTTCAACCTGTCGCGTGAAGTGACTCGAGAAACTGCTACATAGAGTTGGTCGTGGGTGAATAACGGTTTTGGCTAGTAAAAGCTTACATTACAGAGCGTTTGTCCCTGACTCTTACATATGGTCATGCAGAATGATTGGAGTACTGGAACTGGCGACGCTTTAAAATAAAAGGCTTATGATCCAGACATTATAATTCTCGGAATAAATACCTTTGTTCTGATATTTGAACCTGCAATATTTTTTCCTTCTACAACCAGTGGTGCTAATTGAGTGATGATAAGTTGCGTGCCATTACATAATCCAGGGCTTTGATTGATATTTCCATGTAGAATCACTGGAATGCCCCCTTTCAATTCCAATTCATGGGTTGGCATACTCGGAAAGTGAAGGGTGTTCAAGAACTCAACTAGAAATAAAATATATTGGTCGCGGATGTTTCCTGAAGCTTTACAAAGTGAATCTGAGCTTGAATATGTTTTTTCTCTTCTGGGATCAGATCCAAGATGTGTGAATTGATACCGTCTACAGTATCATTGGCTGGAGTTAGAATACTTCTTGATGTCATATATTCCGCATCTCTAAAGTTATCATACAAATTACGATATGTTGTCAAGACTATATCTCCAATTGGATCATCTCTTAGCGGAATGATCAAATCATCAGGTATTTCTATCCAACATGATTCTTCTCTGTTGTTGAAGGACTTTGTGGGAAACTTACCATCCTCAAGTGCAAGAACACATGAACTAAATTCCGTGGAGTCATGTATGTGCATGTTTTTGGTTAGGTAGAAGACATGGAAAAATTCCCAAATGTAGGATTTATAAATAGAGGACCTGATTATATTTTCCCTCCTCCCTCTTGGTATTACAGGAAGGGTTTGGCTGAAATCACCTCATAGAAGTACCGTTTTCTGCCAATTACTTTATTGTTCAAATTGGCATCATCAAATCAAATAATATCTCTAACTGATTTGTCAAGTGACTCAAAAATGTTTCTATGGCTCATAAGTGCCTCATCCCAAATGGTTAGCGTGGTCTTTCGCAGTGGCTCACCTAGTTGGGTTCGATGAATAATGTCACATGTTGAGTTACCATTGATGTCAATTGGAATTGAGAATCCTGAATGTGATATTCTCCCACCGGGTAATAACAAAGATGCAATCCCAAAAGTGGATACAACGAAGATTATTTTCCCCATTGATCTAAGACGTGAAATGATTGTTTTGTATAGATAAGTTTTCCTGGTCCCTCCAGCACCGTAAACAAAATGAAGCCCCTTTTTTCTTCTGTTGCTGACAGAATGACAATGTTGTAAACTTCTTTTTGGCCACGATGGAAAAGTTCATGCTAAAAAATTAGTTGATCCAGATCGTATGATAGCTCTTCTGTGATCAACCGATTCCTTAGTTCCTAGATAAGTGTTTGGTCTGGTAGAGGCAATGGGGGAAAGTCCTTCAAAAAATTTTACTCTTAAGCAAAAGTTAGTCCACTTCATAGATGGTGTAGTTTTTTACCTGATCATCAGTCATGGTCAATTGTTTGAAGTTTAAAATCATTCTTTGTTGATATAAAATATCATTAGATATAAATGACTAATTCTTCTCCCAAAGCTCAATAGGATCCGAGACTTCACAGAAGAGTAGAATTGTAACAAATAAGTCACACAATTGTGCACCTGTAACCTGAAGCCAGTTAGATTGCGTCATGTCACTCTCTATCTCCATCTAGTAAATTAAGCGCGCAACATGCTACTTTGAATGTTGCGTACATGATGCCATAAATAATTTTAAGTTCCGCATAGTTTATATCACTCTTTTGTTAACTAATACTGTTTTGTTAATCATAAATTCGAATATGAATCATAAGGTTGTATAATGAATAAAACAATTTTGACATGAATCCAGGATGTTTATCTTCATGCAATCACATAACCGAAAATTCCTTATAACTACGATTTAAAAACTGATCTTTGTCCATCGTTGTTGAACGGATTAAAATGACTTGAATGCTCATTTCTTGAATAGCCCGGAATATGAGAAAAATGAATTTCGATTTTTCTCTCCCTCCTTAGAAACAATGTGTATTGAGATGACTCTAGATGGTGTAGAGGTCTCTATTTATAAGGGGAAGAGGGCCGGAATCCTAGTGGTGGTGGGACTCTTTCCAAGTCTCCCACTAATGCCACTAACCATCATGTGACTAACGGATAACGTTTACCCAAATCTTTTAATATCTTTATTTATCACATTCCTAATTAATTATCTGACATTTATTAAAACCACATAAATGGGAAATTCGAAATTTAATACAATTGAAATTAAATAATTAATTTCGTCACTAACATTAATTTTCAACAGTCTCCCACTTGGTCTTAATAATTCGTATAATTAAATTAGGTATCATAAGGTGCACAATCATTGATAAATTTTGCTAAATCAAATGATTCACGGATGCGAGTCATGGCGGTTCCATGCTATTCAAAAGCATGGTTCCTTCCATATACCACAACACCAATGTTTCATTCAACTAGCCTTTAATATTGGGCATTATAATGGCCTCATAATGTTCTTTTGAATAAGAACTATTTCTGTCGACAATAATTCATAATTATATGCATGCATTCACAAAAGACAGAAATAATAGAAATCAGAAACACTTTTATTGAATTCAAGTAATAGTGTCAAACAACTAAGCCAAAATAGCAATCATAATCCAACTAATCGAGACCCATCTCTTTGACATGTTCCATAAAGGTCTTCGAAGATAGTTCGTTCGTAAGAGGATCTGCTATGTTATCACGCGTACTAATGTGATCAATTGACACTCTTTGTTTCTGAACTTCTTCTTTAACTGATAGATATTTCATCTCAATATGCTTAGCAGCCTTAGTAAACCTATCGTTCTTCGATAAGAAGTCTGTTACGACATTATCACAATAAATTTTCAGCGGCTTAGATATTGACCCCATAATTTTAAGTCCTGAAATAAAGTTTCGCAGCCATAATCTATGATTTGTAGCTTCGAAGCAAGCTACGTACTCAGCCTCCATAGTAGATGATGCAATGACGCTTTGCTTAGCACTTTTCCATGAAACGGCTCCTCCAGCCATAAGGAAGACATAACCCGAAGTGCTCTTCCTACTATCAAGGCATCCCCCAAAATCTGAGTCTGAATAACCAATCACCTCAAGGTGATCAGTCTTCCGATATGTGAGCATGTAATCCTTGGTCCCTTGCAGGTACCTCAGAACTTTCTTTGCAGCTTTTCAATAGTGAATCCCCGGATTGCTTTGATATCTGCCTAGCATCCCAACGAAAAAACTGATATCCGGTCTAGTGCAGACTTGTGCATATAACAAGCTTCCTACGAGCGAAGCGTAAGGCATGCCTTTCATGTGCTCCCTTTCTAAATCACTTTTAGGGCATTGACTTAACTGAACTTATCCCCTTTCTGAAGTGGAACATTAATGGGATTGCAACTTTGCATGCTAAATCTTTCTAAAACTTTGTTAATGTAAGCTTTCTGAGATAATTCTAACATTCCTCGTGATCTATCCCGAGATATTTCTATCCCGATCACAAAGGATGCCTCACCTAAATCTTTCATTTCAAAGTTTTTAGAAAGGTACTTCTTGGTTTCACTTAATAAACCAAGATCACTGCTGGCGATAAGTAAGTCATCAACATATAATACTAAAAACACAAACTTACTCCCACTGATCTTCAGGTATATGCACCGATCAATAATATTTTCCTTAAACCCAAAGGATGTAATGGTATCGTGAAACTTAATGTACCATTGACGAGAAGCATGTTTTAGACCATATATTGACTTCTTCAACATACAGACCATGTTTTCCTTTCCTTCCTTTATGAAGCCTTGTGGTTGTGCCATGTAGACTTCTTCTTCTAAACTCCCATTTAGAAAAGCTGTTTTTACGTCCATTTGGTGCAACTCCAAATCATAATGAGCCACCAACTCTAATATCATTCTCACTGAGTCATTCTCACTGAGCCACCAACTATTCATGTAGTTGAATACCATAATTATTATTTATTTTAATGTAGTTTTCCCATTAAGTTGAATTAAATGCCAAACAAAGGCTATAATTCATATGTACAGATACTAGATTAATGATTGCATTGCTTGCATGCATATTTGAATGCATGACTTTCAATTTTGAGACTCATAAGTAGGTATTCATTCAGTTTAATCAAAGGCCAAATACAGGCCTAGATTACATTAAAAGTTATTTATACTGTTGCTAGGATGTTTGAGACCATTGGTTGGGAGTTTGGGATAGTGTAATGGTGGTTTAGATGATTAAAAATGATGAAATCCCGCAACAGTTAAAGGAAGAAGATGATACCTATTACAACGCCTCCAAACTTATTCAGTTATTATTCATCTCCATCTATCTCAGTCGGGCATGTCTCCCATCCCTAGTTGGACATTATTTAGAGAGACATTGTATTTCCAATTTTTTGATGTAGATTTTACTTATGGATGAATGTATTGGAATTTTATCTGGAGTGTTATTCCAGACTCAATTATTTATTTATTTATTTATTTATGTCGTTATCTCATTAATCATTATTATGTGCATGGAGTGGTGAATGTGATGTATTTGGTTTATATTAATTACAAGTTAATAAAAAGAATTAAAATTTTGACACCGGTCCATTAGGGTATTAGTAATTAATTGGATTTCGACAGTGATGCTGAGAATGAAACCATTAATGATTCATGTTTAATTTAATAAGGGACTAATCATCCAGAATTAGAATAGGCAGGGCGTCGCAGATGGTATGAGAGTATCAGGTTCTGGTATGAGAATGAAACCAGTAACGTTCTTTGATATAAAGCCCTATTATATTATGTTGTATTCCTCTTCATACGTACATTTATGTTATCCTGCTATTAAGTATAGTTGATACGAACCATATGCGAGTTTGAATGGGTTTCGTACATCGAATAATATAGGGCGACCAACAAGGGCCATTAGAAGGACTATAGGAGGAGAGGCTCAGTAGAAGCTATAAAGCATTCTGGGAATAGTGATCGCGATATGAGTCACCATGATTATTATTCAGGAAGACGATAGGATAATCACTAGGGTGCAGTTGCCCTCGACACCATCATAGAGAACGATGGTGAAAATTTGGACTCACTCAGAGTAGTCGGCAAAAAGGTGGAAGTCAGGGAGACCCTTTTCGAAGATCCATCTATAGGGAAGAGAGGAGGTGTGATGGGACAACAAAAAGAGATAATCCAAAGGAAATTGCGTATGGTGGAGTACAGTGACACTCAGGATTTAAATTTTGCTCTTAGGAGCAGTGCTGCCATGGTGGGAGATAGTCACCACATATAAGGAAGAAGATAAGAAATTAATCGAGAAATTTTGTGCGCGGTTTAACCATAAGTTCTTTCACCTGCTATTCATACAAATATGCGAAGGAAGTTTCTGGACTTTTCACAGGAGGGATGAACATAGGCTGATTGTGATGAAGAATTAAATTATTTAAGTGAACTTCATACCCGGGGAGGTAGGTAGTGGAGAGGAAGATTCGTAAATATGATGATGGACTCACGAGTATGAGTCGCCAGTATTTATTAGAAATCAGTCTTGGATGACTTATGTACATGGCATCAATGACGTACTTCTATAATGTTAATACCAACGCTTCTATGGGAAGGGATTCAAGAGATATGGAGAGCATAGCCAGAAGGGCAAGCCTAAAACTAATTGGTGATAGTGATGCACCGCAGAGGGATGCCCAGTAGGGGATCCATTTAAATGATGTAGATAAATGGAAAATCCTATTGAGTGACAATGGATTCAATTAGGGCTGTCAGGGACAACAGTGTGTTCCACAGGGACAACAAACCAAACGAAAAAATGGGGGTAGAAATTGGGGCCAAGACTACCAGGTTAGAGAGAATGACAACCCCGATATGGCTAGTGGGTTGAAGCTAGGGTAATGACAAAAATAGGTGTCCTATGTGTGCAGAGTAGGGACACATGTATCGACCTTGTCCACAACGGGGTACGGAACAGGAGCGGGATGCCTAGTAGGGGAAATAGTTGTAAAAGTTTTTAGATCGGTTTGGATGAGAGTGTCATGTCAAGGAAATAATTGGACCGCCATTGATATTGGAAATTAAAAGTGTGATTTTTATTCTAGGGTAAATGGGGTATGCTTATGTGACACGAGCGAGTCACATTATTTAGTTAAGCACTAGATTCGCGCGTGTGACGAGTTTAGTGAGTGTATTGTTAGTAGTGGGGCTCTTTGGTCCCACCTGCAGGAGAGTGGGTGTAGTCATTGAGAGTATATGTTTTAGTGGAATTACTCATTTCGAGGGTGATAGTCGAGTATAATGTTATCCTAGGTATAGGTTGGTTAGCGACGGGTTGAGCGATGGTGGGTTGTTATAACAAGGCTATCGTGTTCGCTATTCCAAGGCAAGATATGTTGTTTAACGATGTACAACCTGGAAGAAGGTTGAGCTCGCATTTTTATTATATCGAGAGGAGACTCCAAAGGTTATAGTTGTCTAGTTATATATGATCCCAGTATGTAGGCTCTGTACTGATATGATTCTGGGTATATTAAGTTAACTGTTAAGCGGAGAAATTTAGCTCGACATCGACTTAGCACTATAAGACTAGTGATAGTGAGAGCGCTATGTGGTCTAACTCCTTTAGTGATGTGGGAGTGGACGGTTAGACTTGTACATCTGGGGATAGGATTTTGGATATTCTGGTTATGTGCATAGGACCTACGGATCTTGATGATTGACAATACTAGGCAGTACTGTATCCGGTGGGTTCCTTATTTATATTTCGATTGCGAAACACCCCATGCATGAATCCCAATGAATGTCGAAAGTTGAGAGATGTATTGGTCACTAGGGCATGAGTTTATCACTTTAATTATTACATATGTATGTGTATGAAAGCATGACCTGAAAGCTACTATATGATATAAGACCTGTAGAGTCGAGTAGTGATGTGTGGGGAGCACTGGGGAAAACGTTTTACACCACCAGTTGACAGGTGGGGAAGTCTCGGAGGGGAATTAAATCATTTTAGTAGGGTCACTGAGGTTAGCCATACGATATAGCCACGCTGAGAATGCAGGGTCGGACTTGAGTTAAGTATGTTACGTGTGGAGCATTAGAGATGATTGTGCAATTGTGTATGGGATATACGATGTATGGGCGCCCTAGTTTATTTGACTTTAGGTATCATCTATGATAAGGAGGCTTAGAAAGATGTTGTAAAAGTGGAGAGACTGAACTTCATTCGAGGAAGGGAGATATCATGACCGTGTGTATGTCACGAGAAAACTCCCACAACTGAGGTGAGTTGAGAGGTGAGTCGAAATACATTGGGAACAAATGTAGTCTCACCTAGTCGAATGCATAGAGTGGTTTGTGTGTAGACAGGTTGTTAAAAATCTAATAGATGGAAAAAGGACTAGGAAATGCACAGTTTTGGAGAAAACGCACAGACCATAAATTTTATATATCTTAGAATAAGGGGAGTAAGATGTTCCACGTGAAGTGAGACGTTGAGTGTGTTGATTTCGGGTTGAGTGAGGCATAGTGAAGTTGTATCCAAGTGCGCCACTCGAAAAAGGAAAAAGGTTGGTTAGATACTACCGACCCGAATGTTGTGATAAATTGATGATTCTAGGGACATAATGGATACAAAAATTGATAAAGTTCATTATTGGATTATAAGGAGTCGCAGAGTGGGCATGACTTTCTTTAGGTTGTGAAGTGAATTTTTCAAGAACAAAAAATAATCGTTATTTATTTGGGTGTGTTATATTACCAGGTAGTGTGCCCAGCATGTTATTAAAGAGAAGAAATGAACCGACACAAGTTACCTCCAAATATCATAGTAAATTAGGACGAGACCCTTGAGTCCCACCTTGAATAGGGAGTGTCAGGGGGTGATGGGGGCGGAGTTGATCCCTGAGATAGGTGTGTCAACCGTAGAACGATGGATAGTCATGAGGGATGACATAGAATGCTGCGGAATGCGAGAATGCATGTTTTGGATTTTGGGAGTAATTAGAGATATTACCTACAAATGGTAGAGATGCATGTGATGACTCGTAGCAGGATATTAATAGTGGAGTAACTTCTAAGTCTTAATAGGAAGGAAATTTTCATCCACCCTTTTGATAGTTAAAAAAAGAAATAATAAATTTCTCGGACCCAGAGTGATCCATAGTCCGCCGATAAGGATTGAGTCAGTCCACATCCTTTTCGTATAGTTTATAGCCGTAGTGAGTGTACGTTGATGTGATTAAAAGTTTTGAGGCCTGACATGAGTAGTCAAGGATTGCTGAGGGTGTATCCCGCAAGGAGAGATTACTTGGTACGATAATAAGGGAAATTGGTACCTATAGAAGTGAGACATTTTCTAACATAGAGGTGATAGAGCCAGTGGAGTATAGGCTCATCTTTTTAGACGTTGTGATCGAATTCACGATAGTTTTACGGTTCATTATATAAGTGAGCCCTTAAGCGTAAAGGAATATATCGGTATATAAGGGCTTGAATGAACTTATCATTAAACGTGAATTGTAGTGAGTAGACCTTCTATCGAAAAGGTAGCATTGGTGTATGTATAGTGGGAATAACAAAAGATTATTGCGAGTAAATTTTTTAAATACTTTCAAATGCAGTTATGTGCAAGAATTTGAGGTGTTAATATGGGGCATTATAATGCCAATGAGTCTATTTGGGAATGTGAAGATGAGATGAGTGACAAACATCCAAATTTATTCATACCATGTATTTCCTTTCTCCAAATTTCGAGACAAAATTCTGTTATTAGGGAGAAGTATGTAACACCCTGTAATTTAATGATTTTTATAGCGGGATTTATTAAATTAAATTGAGTTATTAATTCAGATTAAAATAAATATTAATTAGATAGACAAGGGTTAATATTTATTTGTATTGAATATTACTTTATGAATAAGTAATAAATTGATAAGAAAGTATTATGATTGTCGTGAGTGAGAAATACGTCAGTTATGGTAAATTTAGTCGGGACGCGCGTGTCAGTCGTGTCGGGACTTAATTTTGAGTGATAAAAGGTAGTTTTAATTTAGATAATTCAAATGGTCATTTTAAGTGCGCCACTATGTCTGTAAGGGTCGAAATAGTCAGAAAAGTGTACTCGATGGTTTATTTTGGGTCGTAGAGCATTTTTAGGCCAAACTGGCGCACCGAAGGGGTATTTTTGTCTTTTGAAATTTTAAGGAATATAGACCAACGTATTTTATAAGTGTATATCAGATTATGTGTTTGGGAAGTTCGAGTTATCATTCACCAAACCAAAGAGAGGCTACATGATGAGGAAGGAGAAGGGTTTTCAGGGAGACTCTAAGGCTTTTCCACCATTATTGCACCACCACCATCACCGTTAGGTAGATCAAAAGGAGAGGAACGCCATCTAACCACCAATCTGCTGAGATTCATACCTACGTATAGAGGTAAGTGTTTATCTTACTGATTTATGATTTGATATATCATCCATGTTAGAGTCGGATGATTTCCTTATGAATTTTGTGGATTTTAGCCTTAAATTGGAAGATATAACTCATGTTCTTAGGTAGTAATTTTGATAAACTTGATCCCCCGTACTTGTAGTAAGAAATTGATGAATTAGTATGACAAATTTATGAATAAATCAAGATATTTATTGAGGTTCTTGAACTAAAAGAATAAATTAGGGTTTTTAAAGTTTAATCCTTAATTAACCCAATTTGAAGTTGTTCTTTAAGGATTTTATGATTTTATCACATGTAAAATCATTTATACTTGTTGTTATGATGTTTGAGACCTTTGGTTAGGAGTTTGGGAAGTGTAATGGTGCTTTATATGATTAAAAATGATGAAATCCCGTAACAATTAAAGGAAGAAGATGATACTTGTTACATAGAATCGATCGATTTGGAAAGCGAATCGATTCGGACCAAGGCCGAATCGATTCGGTTTCCCAGATTTGCACAATTTCCCCCCTTTTTGCTTAGAACTCGTGGGAAATGATTGGGTTGACCTTTGGATGAATTTTAAATCCTAATGAGAGATATTCCATTTACAAGTAGGCTAATGTTGGGTTTATGGTTAGTCGCACGAGGAGAGTTTAGGACTAAAATTGATTAAGCTTAATGGGTAATAAAAGTTTATTCGAATAATGGTTTCTTGTCTTAGACAATTTAAAGGAACATATGATCAGACCAGTAGGGCATGAGTGAGATACCTGAAATCACTTATGGAACAATTGGTAACCTTTCGGGTATTGGGAAATAATCGGGATTATATGGTGAGAAGTATGATGGTAAAGTAATGATACGTAGAATATTTGAGAGTACAATCCTACGTATTGGATATCTGAGATAGGCTATATGTATACCTATACTTAATATATGTTTATATATGGGTGGTGTGAATACCTACTATTTGATATATTATGTGTAAACATACTTAGGCTACTTGCTATCACGGGAGGTTTCGTGTCGGGGACAGTCTTATTCTGATGAGCCCATTGGGGGGATATTGACTTGTACCCAAGGACATAAAACTTAGGGATTGAGAACCACTTGTGTAAATAAGGGTGTGACCGGTCATTTGGGTGCGTTAGGTATATGCGTAGCCCAAAGTATTAGAAGAATGTTCGCCTCCAATATGTGCGATTTGATATATGGTTCGAGGGAGATTATCCGAATTGATGTCCTTATTTAGTACGTGATGTACCAGACTTGATAGCGGAGTATGTGTAACACCCCGTATTTCTGTGCATTTAAATTCTTAACTAATTAGAGTAAGTTTTAAATTACTTGTGTGTCATAATTTAATTGAATTAATTATGTTAATATTTATTTAAATATTAATTGGGAGAGTAAATGGTTAATATTTATGACATTTAAATTACTAAGTGAATAGTAATAGTTTATTTACATCATAACGGGTATTAGTGACGTGGTATTGATTTATCTCAATCGGGAGTCGGGTATAGACTAATTTGGGGTGTGAGATAAAGAGTTTTAGTAAATTACTTCGGATGCCAATTCTGAGTGCATGGTTAAGTCTATGGGGGCCGAAATAATCGAAAAAGTGTACCCAGGAGTGCTGAATGGGTCTCGAGGTATTTTTGGACAGAGCCGGGACCACACAGGGGTATTTGGGCCATTTTAATTAGGCCCTTGTGACTAATAACGAGATTAGGAGATATAAACCTATGTTTAGGTGTTTTGGGTAGCCATAACACAATTGAGAGAAATCTAAGAACGTAGAGGAACAAAGAGAGAGAACTCTTGGAAGCCAAAAGGAAGAACAAGGGAGGTGTTCTTCAACAAACCAGATCTCTACACCAAAGGATTAATCAGACACTACGAATCCTAAGGCAAGTGTTTAAACTTACTTTTACATAAATTACTGATTTTTATTTATATGACAATAGGTGTGCTAGAAAAATGATTTTGGGTTGGGTTGACAAAAATTGTTTCTTTAAATTTGTGGGATTATACGAATAATTGTGGACTGTGTGGGACTTTTATTTCATGTGTATTAATGAGAATGGATGAATATTAGGACTGAGTTACGAGTTATAAATGATTTTGGGAGAAACAATATTTAAATTTATACCTAGGTAGATGATCGGATTAAATTGGGGCTTAAGATCATTAAGTATGTGGTTATAATTTGTAAAGGTTACAGTGTTAAAATTCTGGGCAAAAGATTCAAATTGGGATGATAATGGGGTCGAACTGATTCAAGGAAGAGGAGAGAGAAACTTTGAAGGTCGTTCAAACGACTAGCAATCTAGTTCGAGCGACTGTGATGGTCTCTCAAACGACATCACCAGTCGTTCGAATGACGCCGTATTCTCGTTCAAGCGAGAGGGAAAATTCGGACACTTTTTGCAACTATAATGATTTAGCAATTGATAAGTTTTGAAGTTAATAATTCGTACAGCAAGTTCCATTGTAGACTTGGGTGGGTATATGACCTTAAGGGCATACAATACACTTTTTCCTTTGAAAATTAATATGGGAGATAAATGTTAATGTTAAAATAAATTAATAAGTGTGGTTCTAACTTATTAAAAGGGATTTGGGTATTTAATTATGGATATTAAAATTTGGGCCAAGTGAGCGAGTCCGGGTAATTGTTTGAGAGATACTAAGGTATTAATTTAATTATTGAGTAAATTAATTAAATTAGAGTTATGCCATAAACTCGGGAAAATATAAAATAAATTATTGAGTAAATTAATTTAATTAGAGTCGGACCATAGACTCAGGAATATTTTAGGTTAGTGCTATGGATTTTTGTACATGGTAAAGACGAGATTTAAATTATATATATACGGTGTGTGATAGTATATATATTGTGTTCTTAGAAATATTAGTGACTAAATATTTATTTAAATTATCTACTCTAGTTCTATCAAGGGAGGTTACGCGACCTGGGTGTTGCAGGATTTGGATAGACACATCTATTTTTCTATTTCTAGTGTAGGGATTCATATCAGTTTATCTCGAGCATGTCGCTCATAGTTTTATTTAGTTCCTTTTCAGATTGTATGGGATTTATTACTCTCTATTAGTTTGTTTTGGTTTTGTCTATAGTTAATGGTTTATTCGACAAGACTATTATTATTCTATGTGATGATTGATTCTATGAGCATTGGATGTTTTATTTTAATTTCGCACTTTTTTTATCTTGGATTAATAAAGATAAATTTGGCACAAACTTTTTGAATATTAGGTGGTCAGTAAGGTCTAAAAAGTTTTTAATAGTGATGCTAAGAATCAACCAAATGAGATTCCTATTTTAATTTAATATAGGACTGATCACCCAATATTTTATTAGGTGGGGTATCACAGATGGTATCGGAGCATCAGTTTCTAGTATCCATAGGATCTTTACGGCTTTTTACGTTTCACCGTAGCATTCGTTTGATATAGAGCCTTATTATTAGGAATGTTGATTTATCTTTACACTTATGAGTTATCATACTTTTGCTATTTAGTCTTGTATTAACAGTGAACTAATATAACTCATTTTATATTTTAGATTCCGCTTAGGAGAGGTAAACCTGCTAGGGCAGCAGACGAGGTGAGGGAGGCTCAGTAGGAGCCAGAGGTGCCATAGCCGCAGGCCCCACCAGGATTAGTGACGATAGCCCAGATAGCAGAGGTGGTGGCCCAGGAATTTAATGCAGTGATGGAAGATCATTTCCCCAGCCTCAGCCACAACAGTTAGTGGCGTTAGTTGCAAAGGCCCACCCGTGGCTGTCAGATGTAACAACCCGTCCTTTTGGAGACAATTAAATTCCATAATTAAGTATAAATTGGAATTTGGATATTTTCTCGGAATAGTAATTTTTGGGATTTTCGAGGAATTGATGATTTTCGATGGATGAAATATTTACTTTTGGGGTTAAGTAAATATGTCGAGGTATTTTAATTATATATCGATGTTGAGTAAAGCGACACGAGGTGAGATTTAAATGGGAAAACTCGCATTTAGTCGTGTGGGGTTAAAATAGTGAGTTACGGTCAAGCACCTCGGATGGAAATTTCGACTGCGCCATTAGTCTCGAAATGGTCGAGATAGTCGGAAAAGAGTGTCCGATTGTCAAAAATGAGTTTCGGGAAATTCTAGAGTTAAAATGGCTCGTAATTGAGTAAACGAGTCATTTTTGGGTTTTAAGGGGTTAATCCCTTTTCTCCTTATAAAAGGAGGGAGAGAGGGAGAAAAGAGAGAGAAGAGAGAGAGGAGGAAAGGGGAGATTCCGATCAACCTCCACGGGATTCAGCTCGAGGTCGTCGGATTATATCCACGAGGCAAGTGTTTACTTGCTTTATTTAATTTTTGCATAAATCTCATACCGTAGTTTGGTATAAATAGACCCTAAAGATTTTGGGATGGGTTTTCGTGGATAAAACGGGTTTTCGGAAGTTAAAACGAATAAACCCCTAAAATTGGATAATTTGGAGAAACTTAGAAATTAATCGAAATTAATTGGTGGTTTAGGGTTCTAGGACATTTAAAACCCTTAATATATGTGTATTTGTAGTTGGTTGAGGTTGTAGGACGTTGGGTGAGGTGACAAAAGTTTGGGAGAAGCTTTAATGGCCGAAATAGCTTCTCGGAGAAGAAGCTACCCGACATGATCGATCGATCGATCATGGGGGCTCGATCAATCGAAGCCATCGATCGATCGACGACCATGGGTCGATCGATCGACCCTTGCTGAAAGGTTGGAAATTTTTCTAGGGTGTTTTGTATGGGATAGATTTCGATTCACAATGCTTGGAGGTTAATTATGGGTTAATATAAGTAACCCTTTAGGAGTTTATTGTCCTCCAATGGAGGAAATCTAGGAGGGCCAGGTGAGGGTTCTAAATGTATAACACTTAAGTTATATTTTCGAGGAAAAAAATAGAAAATTGGTAGGATTTAAAGGTTTATGGTTCCTAAGTTAGGGTGGGGACCTCTAAGTGATATTATGGACGAGACATAGTCCTTGGGTTGTGGAAATAGAATCCATTACCTATTAAATTTAAGGTTATCCGAAAAAGAATAATCCCTCGAATATTTCAGCGTGTATTTAGACCTATATAATTATGCGTATAGGAAGCATAATTATATCGATGTTGGTGGGCTAAATCCTATGGGATGATTAGGATTGAATTTGGGAATGTAGATATATATTCGCTTAGTGTGGAGTGCTATAATTGAAAATATCCACTAAATCCTTAGATGAGAATAAGGTATGTACTATTTATCAAAGTAAGGAAATACTTTGGGTTTAGTATCATGCATATATGAATGCATGATTATGATACTTTGAGAGAATCTTTAGGATTATTGGTCATCGTCAGATGGTTTGGCAAATATGGAGATTTATATATATTCGAGGAGGAATATATGGTATATATATATATATATATATATATATATATATATATATACTATGTGATTAAAGTATATATATGATATGATGTAAATGATTTTGAAAATGTAAAAATGAATGTTTTCAAAACGGAAAAGAAATGTTTTTTCATAATTAATAAATTATCGATACACACCTCTCTAAATCGCTATCATAAGGGAAGTTGTGTGCGTATGGTGATGCCCCCTGGCTAATGAATGCAGGGTGGATATAGTCCTAGGCCATATGGGCGATTATATGTTTTACTGCGCTGGTGAGGTGATTCTGGGTGTGGTCATGACTCTCCCGCAGGCATATGGCTGCTTCCCGATGTTGGTAGGTTCCCAGGTTGTCTTGTTTGATAGGCCCTGGAAGATGATAGCAATTTAGGGGCGCGTCCAGTGGGGAAACCCTGAGGGACGGTCTTAGATTTGTTAAATCAATTCATGATAATGAATTGGATTTAAATACATTTCCTGGATGGAACAAGGGAAATGGGATAATTGATTTGGCTTCGGATACATTTCCCGGATGGAAGAAGGGAAATGGAAGCATGTGATATGATAAAAGCATTTTTATGATAATAAAATTGGCTTTTAAATACATTTCCTGGATATAAGAAGGGAAATGGGATGTTATGAAAAGGTAAAGCATTTTTATGATAATAAAACTTGCTTTAAATATATTTCCTGGATATAATAAAAGGGAAATAGAAAGTTTTGAAATGAGTATAGAATACACCTCAATCCGGGGGATAGATCTTGATGTGTATTATAAAGATGAATATAAAGTAAACCTCAGTCCGGGAGATATTATCTGGATGTATATTTTAAAGATGTATATAAAAATGAATATGATTTGTATATTAATGCATTAGTTTTGTACTACGGGCCTAATGGATCTTTACCATTAACCCTGCCAAGTAGTAGTGTATCGCGGGGTTCCTTGTTTGGATTTCTCTTCGCGAGACACCCCACGCACGAACTTAGTGCGGCGTTGAGAATGGAGAGAAGTTTAGCCCTTAGTACTCGGACGGTATAGTTTTCTAGTAGTCGGATGAATTAGACTAGTTAGGCGGGATAGCTTGACTAGGGTATTTTGTTAGGAAGTGTTAGGTGTGCACTACTAGAAGAGAGGTTAGGGGTATCTCATGGGAGTGCGATACCAAACTTAAATATGAGAAAACCTTTTTCTAAAAATAAAGCATTTATGCTCTTGCAAAATATTTTCAAACTCTGGCTCTGACCCGTTTATCTACTATTCCTTTCTTGCTATATATATATATATATATATATATATATATATAGGTGTCCAGACTGGATGCCTGGATGATACTCCTTTCGAGTAAGGTGTCTGTTGCAGCAGCTGTGGATGCCTGCAGGTTCTCGATAGACGCTTCCATTCTTGTATTCTAGATAGGAGGTACCGTAAACACATTCGGGTTAATAACCCAATTGCACTTATTTATTCTTTTAGTACATCATTCGATTTATGGTTGTATATTTTGACCGAGTGTTCGGTTATTTGATTTCATTTCAGTTTCATTTACGCAAAACTGTGTGGATGTTTTAATTTTGTAGTTGTTAAAAAGAGTAGTTAAGTAAAATTTTGACGCCAGCCTAATAGGTTATTAGTAATTAAATGTGTTTTCGACAGTGATGCTAAGAATGATCCATATGAGACTCCTGTTTTAATTTGATATAGGAGTGATCGCCCGATATTTTATTAGGTGAGTTGCTGCGAATGGTATTAGAGCATCAGGTTCTAGTGTCCTTAGGAATCTGTGCGGATGTACTACGCTTTCAGCGTTGCTCTCGATTTGATATAGAGCCTCAGGATTAGGATTGTTGATTTCTTTTGTGATATTTCGTTCTCCTGCTATAGTATAAGATTATGTAAATCTTTTGCGCGCTCGTTCGAGATTCGTGTGCGGGGCTTGGATGGCAGCAGGAGGCGGGGCTCACTTGGAGCTGTAGGTGAAGTAGGGGATGAGGACCGTAGTAGAGGTCACTTCCTTTGTAGTGTTTGCTAAGGATTGTTGCAACGACTACTAAAGTATAGTATTTATGAGTATCACAGTACCGTCGTAGTAGATAGTGGTACTAAAGTTGAATTTCCCAGTGAAGTAAGGGTTCGAAAGGAATCTTACGGATAGTTTTAATCCTGAGTCCCCATGATTTAGCAGGAATGAGAAGAATGTTGTTTTGGGTTATTCACATAAGGATCGTTCAGAGGCCGACAGTGGATAAAGAGTGATATGGGTATATTTGAGGACCCCATCGGTGAATATCCACCCAGGGAATTCATTGAAATATGGTTGAAGCTTGTAGTGGAGTTTCCTTTTAACGGAGAAGTTAAGAGGACTAGTAAGATGATTGTAAGGAGCAGGGCAAAGTTATTGTTATGAGTTTCACATCAGAAGGAAGAGGTATAATTGGAGTGGCTAGATAAAGTCGCGGTGTTCGTTAGCCCTAGACTCATGTGTGTAATTTGAGCTTTGTAGCGGTATTGATAACACTATATCATATATGCCTATGTGTTTTCCGCGGTAGCAAAGTTTTATTTTTCTTTATTCGCCATAAAGGCGGGTGTTTATATTCTGTATATATATATGTGGATGGTGATACTCATTTTATATATGATTATACGAGTATGTTAATATGGTGAGTATAAAATGTTATTCGTTGTTCGGAGCGATAGCAGGCTAATGATGGCAAGACTATCGTGTCCCCAGTTCCAGGGTGGAACGGGTTGTTGTTGCGATATCTCACCTGGATACAGGTTGAGTTCGCCTTTATTGTTATGGGTCAATGGAACTTCGATGAGCAGATGTTTCATTATTATGATGTGAGAGCATGTCGGCCTTATAGGTATGATTAAAGGCCCGGAGGATTTATTAATGAGCTATGAGTTTAAGCTCATTATTGATTGCGCAAGGACTTAGAGTTAGTGCGAGCGCTTAGTGGTGTGACTCTTAGTTAGAGATAGGAGTTCAGACCACCTTTTGTTGGAAGAAGGGATATGATTATCCCGATTTCATATTTGAAAATAATGGACCTCCATGATCGACGAAGTTAAGTAGTAGTGTGCAGAGGGGTTCCTTGTTTGGATTTCGCTTTGCGAGACGCTCCATGCATGAACCTTAATGACGTTGGGAGTGGAGAGATATTATAGGATACGAGGATGTGGGTTTTGTTAATAAGTCATATAGTGTGGATGAAACACTATAGACTACGAGCCATGTGATGATGGTATTCTTATGGAAATGTTGTGCTATGGAAAAGCACTAAAGTGGTCCTCTCACCATAGTGGGCGGGTGAAGTAGGACTTAGAGAAATTGATTTGAGGATTTTAGTCAGGCCTTAATGAAAAGGCAAATTTTGAGAAAGTATGTTTTGGGGTGTGATGTTCGTAATGCTTTTACAGAGAGTTGGCACTTCGATTAGTTAGACTTTCCTTTTCGCTCAGGTGGGAGGATATAATAGTAGAAATGCATTCGTGGGTTAGTGAGGTAGGATTTAGGACGTCCCACTGGTGTGCCTTAGGTCGCTATATCTCGATGACCGACAATGCGAGGGAGTAGTGTAACGGGAGGGTTCCTTGTCTGGATTTCGCTTTGCGAGACGTCCCACGCATGAAATCGAGAAAATGTCCGAAGTTGATAGAGGCCTTGGGCACTAGGGACATATTTAGGATTATACTCGTTTCATGTAGGTAGGGTAGCGCATATACCTTTGCATTATTAGGATGTAAGTTCAATAGAGTTAGTGGCTCCGATATAGAAATATCGGTTGGTTAACCTTGAAAAGGATGAGAATTCGCGGGTTGGGAGGACCCAATGTGTGAGTATTACATCGAGGAAAGAAGAACCTCATTTAGAGAGAGTGTTATGTGTCCGACGTTCGAAATGGATGTGCAGATGTGCACGGGTTAAAAAGGTGTATGGGCACCTTAGTAAGTTGGTTTATATACCGCCTGAAATAGGAAAGGCGTAGTATATAAACTTGAAGATTATGCCGTGAGCCACTATAGATGATGGGTACAATGTGACGTTATTAGAGTCACTTTACGATCGTGGTAGTCGTATAGTATATGGATTGGGAACCATTGGGTTAGTGTCGTTCCCTTTGAGGTATTAGGATTTGGAGTGATCCTAGTTTGGTGGTGTAGGTTATATCCGAATTTTGAGGATGAAATTCTGTTGTAAGGGGGGGAGTATGTAACAACCCGTCCTTTTGGAGACAATTAAATTCCATAATTAAGTATAAATTGGAATTTGAAAATTTTCCCGGAATAGTAATTTTTGGGATTTTCGAGGAATTGATGATTGTCGATGGGTGAAATATTTACTTTTGGGGTTAAGTAAATATATCGAGGTAATTTAATTATATGTCGCTATTGAGTAAAGCGACACGAGGTGAGATTTAAATTGGAAAACCCGCATTTAGTTGTGTGGGGTTAAAATAGTGAGTTGCGGTCAAGTACCTCGGATGGAAATTTCGACTGCGCCCTGAGTCTCGAAATGGCCAAGATATTCGGAAAAGAGTGTCCGATTGTCGAAAATGAGTTTCAGGAAATTTTAGAGTTAAAATGGCTCGTAATTAAGTAAATGAGTCATTTTTGGGTTTTAAGGGGTTAAACCCTTTTCTCCTTATAAAAGGAGGGAGAGAGGGAGAAAAGAGAGAGAAGAGAGAGAGGAGGAAGAAAAAGAGGAGGAAAGGGGAGAATTCGTCCATCCTCCGTGGGATTCGGCTCGAGGTCGTCGGATTATATCCACGAGGTAAGTGTTTACTTGCTTTATTTAATTTTTGCATAAATCTCATACCGTAGTTTGGTATAAATAAACCCTAAAGATTTTGGGTTGGGTTTTCGTGGATAAAACGAGTTTTCAGAAGTTAAAACGAATAAACCCCTAAAATTGGATAATTTGGAGAAACTTAGAAATTAATCAATATTAATTGGTGGTTTAGGGTTCTAGGACGTATAAAACCCTTAATATATGTGTATCTGTAGTTGGTTTAGGTTGTAGGAAGTTGGGTGAGGCGACAAAAGCTTGGGAGAAGCTTTAATGGCCGAAACAGCTTCTCGGAGAAGAAGCTGCCCGACATGATCGATCGATCGATCGATCATGGGGGCTCGATCGATCGAAACCATCGATCGATCGACGACCATGGGTCGATCGATCGACCCTTGCTGAAAGGTTGGCAATTTTTCTAGGGTGTTTTTGATGGGATAGATTTCGATTCACAATGCTTAGGGGTTAATTATGGATTAATATAAGTAACCCTTTAGGAGTTTATGGTCCTCCAATTGAGGAAATCTAGAAGGGCCAGGTGAGGGTTTTAAATGTATAACACTTAAGTTATATTTTTGACGAAAAAAATAGAGAATTGGTAGAATTTAATGGTTTATGGTTCCTAAGTTAGGGTGGGGACCTCTAGGTGATATTATGGACGAGACATAGTCCTTGGGTTGTGGAAATATAATCCACTACCTATTAAATTTAAGGTTATCCGAAAAAGAATAATCCCTGGAATATTTCAACATGGATTTAGACCTATATAATTATGCGTATAGGAAGCATAATTATATCGATGTTGGTGGGATAAATCCTATGGGATGATTAGGATTGAATTTGGGAATGTAGATATATATTCGCTTAGTGTGGAGTGCTATAATTGAAAATATTCACTAAATCCTTAGATGAGAATAAGGTATGTATTATTTATCAAAGTAAGGAAATACTTTGGGTTTAGTATCAAGCATATATGAATGCATGATTATGATACTTTGAGAGAATCTTTGGGATTATTGGTCATCGTCAGATGGTTTGGCAAATATGACCATTTATATATATTCGAGGAGGAATATATGGTATATATATATATATATATATGTATATATATATGATATGATGTAAATGATTTTGAAAATGTAAAAATGAATGTTTTCAAAACGGAAAAGAAATGCTTTTTCATAATTAATAAATTATGGATACACACCTCTCTAAATCGCTATCATAAGGGAAGTTACGTGCGTATGGTGATGCCCCCTGGCTATTGAATGCAAGGTGGATATAGTCCTAGGCCATATGGGCGATTATATGTTTTACTGCGCTGGTGAGGTGATTCTGGGTGTGGTCATGACTCTCCCGCAGGCATATGGCCGCTTCCCGACGTTGGTAGGTTCCCAGGTTGTCTTGTTTGATAGGCCCTGGAAGATGATAGCCATTCTGGGGCGTGTCCAGTGGGGAAACCCTGAGGGACGGTCTTAGATTTGTTAAAGCAATTCATGATAATGAATTGGCTTTAAATACATTTCCTGGATGGAAGAAGGGAAATGGGATAATTGATTTGGCTTCGGATACATTTCCTGGATGGAAGAAGGGAAATGGAAGCATGTGATATGATAAAAGCATTTTTATGATAATAAAATTGGCTTTTAAATACATTTCCTGGATATAAGAAGGAAAATGGGATGTTATGAAAAGGTAAAGCATTTTTATGATAATAAAAATTGCTTTATATATATTTCCTGGATATATAAAAGGGAAATAGAAAGTTTTGAAATGAGTATAGAATACACCTCAATCCGGGAGATAGATCCTGATGTGTATTATAAAGATGAATATAAAGTAAACCTCAGTCGGGGAGATATTATCCGGATGTATATTGTAAAGATGTATATAAAAATGAATATGATTTGTATGTTAATACATTAGTTTTGTACTACGGGCCTAATGGATCTCTACCATTAACCCTGCCAAGTAGTAGTGTATCGGAGGGTTACTTGTTTGGATTTCTCTTCGCGAGACACCCCACGCACAAACTTAGCGCAACGTTGAGAATGGAGAGAAGTTTAGCCCTTAGTACTCGGGCCGTATAGGTTTCTAGTAGTCGGGTGAATTAGACTAGTTAGGCTGGATAGCTTGACTAGGGTATTTTGGTAGGAAGCGTCATGTGTGCACTACTAGAAGAGAGGTGATGGGTATCTCATGGGAGTGCGATACCAAACTTAAATATGAGAAAACCTTTTTCTAAAAATAAAGCATTTATGCACTTGCAAAATATTTTTAAACTCGGGCTCTGACCTGTTTATCTACTTTTCCTTTCTTGCTATATATATATATATATTATGTAGGTGTCCAGACACCGGGGCGCCTGGATGATACTCCTTTCGAGTCAGGCGTCTGCTGCAGCAGCTATGGATGCGTGCAGGTTCTCGATAGACGCTTCTATTCTTGTATTCTAGATAGGAGGTACTGTAAACACATTCGGGTTAATAACCCAATTGCACTTATTTATTCTTTTAGTACATCATTCGATTTATGGTTGTATATTTTGATCGAGTGTTCGGTTATTTTATTTTATTTTATTTCATTTCAGTTTTATTTACGCAAAACTGTGTGGATGTTTTAATTTTTTAGTTGTTAAAAAGAGTAGTTAAGTAAAATTTTGACGCCACCGTAATAGGTTATTAGTAATTAAATGGATTTTCGACAGTGATGCTAAGAATGATCCATATGAGACTCCTATTTTAATTTGATGTAGGAGTGATTGCCCGGTATTTTATTACGCGGGGTGTCACATTAGAGTGGCAGAGAGTTTGGGAGGCCTTTCAGAAGGGCCATCCCTAGAGTTTCAGGGGAGTTCTGAGGTAGTCCTAGCATGCTAGTGGATGAAGGATATGCAACACCACTTGTGTATGGTTGACTGCAGCGAGGTACAGAGGCTGATGTTATCCACTTTCAGGTTGACCAGGGTAGCTTTACAGTGGTGGGAGTCTATTTCCTCTATTGGAGATATGGACTCGATGACCATAAATGATTTCTGGGTGCGGTTCGATTGCAAGTACTTTCCTCTCTTAGGATGAGGAGGAAATTCAGCGAGGTGACTCAGGGAGAGTGCATGGTAGCAGAGTACGAGGAGGAGTTTACCCATTTTGAAAATTTTATGCCAGACAAGGTGAGCAATGAGGAGCAAAAGAAGGCTAGGTTTGTGACTAGATTGGCCTAGAAGATCAGGCAATATTTGTTTAGAAACCCCGCACTGGTGACATATACTAACGTTGTCAATGTCGTTTTATTTCACTATCAGGATCATGCTTCCATCTGAAGGGATACAAGAGGGGAGGCAAGTCGAGCCAGCAGGTCAAGGTAGGTGGGGGTGATACTAACGGAGCCCAGCAGCATATAGGTAGCCAACAGGGACATGATTTCCAACAGCGGAATCAGGCTAAGAAGTTTAAGTCTAGAGGTTTTCGACAGGGAGGTTGCGTGATGTGGGTGAATCCCCTAGATTGAGGAGTAGGGTGAGTATATCCCCAGGTCATAGCGTCCAATTTCAGACGTAGGGAATTGAGATGATGTCCTCATACTCGGGGGAATATGATCGCCTCCATTACGTTTATTATTTACGTTTGATTCGGCGGACCATAGTTGTGTCGGAACTCCAGGTGGGACTGAGTAGCCTGGGTTGATAACACTTTAGATAATACATCCATTGAGGTATTACTCGGGAGGATGTATTATATATATATTCAACATATGTGTGAATGTTGTAATATAGTGTTATGTATATAATGGGAGAAATAATTATATACGCGTAATCTAATACATGGAGAAAAATTGTATTTATTATATAACTAGTGTGAATATTATATGGACTTAAAGGAAAGATGATTATTTAAGTTAAAGTGATAAATAACTTATAGATCATATTTTACACATACTCGGGTTAGAGTAGTATACCAGGAAAGAATTATAACAAGTATCTAGTTACGGGGTAGAGGACTAGCTGAGATATAAAGAAAGCGTTAGGTGTTCACATTAGTTGAGGGATGGGTCTGCCCTTAAGAGAGTGTGACACTAGCTTAAATATGAAGAGCATTCATGCATTTTAAATTTCTCTAATTTAATCACTTGTTAAATATTTTCACAATGTATTGGGTTTTAACCCTTACTATCAAATATTTTCAAAACTTTTTAGGTGTCCATCCATAAGGATGCTAAGCTTGATTTCATTCCATGGCTATGCAGTTATAGTAGATGTGGATGTTGTAGGATTTGGATAGACGCGTCTATTTTGCAATTCCCAGTGTAAGGATTCATATCAGTTTATCTCGAGCATGTCGCTCACAGTTTTATTTAGTTCCTTTTCATATTGTATGGGATTTATTACTCTCTGTTAGTTTGGTTTGGTTTTGGCTTTAGTCGATGGTTTATTGGGAAAGACTTTTATTATTCTATGTGATGATTGATTCTATCAGCATTGGATGTTTTATTTTAATTTCGCACTTATTTTGTTTTGGATTAATAAAGATAAAATTTGGCACCAGCTTTTTGAATACTAGGTGGTTAGTAAGTTCTAAAATTTTTTTGACACTGATGCAAAGAATGTACCAAATTAGATTCCTATTTTAATTTGATATAGGACTGATCACCCGGTATTTTATTAGGCGGCGTGTCACAGTATGCACGCACCACAGGTCTTCACCTAGGGTTGTTGTGTACGTATATATAATAAGAGTGATAAATATATATATATATATATATATACATGTGATTAATTCCACTACGAGTCTATTAGTAGATAAGATAGATAGTGATATCTAAATTACTCAAAGCGTATGAGAACTTAATCATTAACTGGTAATCCCTTTATGAATATAAAGAATTGAAAAATGTAGTATCCTATTTCATAGACAATACGGGTGGGAACCATAACTTATTAGATGGAAGAAGAGATGTAAGTTAAGCTAGTTAGGCGGTTATCATAACTAGGTGGGTTAGAGTAGTATGTTATGCGTGCACAATAGCTGAGAGGTGAGGATCTCAAGTGAGAGCACGTGGAGCTAACATATATATATAATATCTTATCTTGTCGCATTGTAAATACTTGCTAAAATATTTTCAAACTGTTTACTTGGAATCTGCCCCGTTTCAAATCCATTTTTGTAAAATCATTTTAGGTGCCCAGCCACAGGGATGCCAGGCATAGGAGTTCCTTCATTTGACATGTTGCAGCTGCTGTGGAAGTTGTAGGGCTTTGCTAGTAGCGTCTCCACTTTTATTCAGTTCTCATTTATCTCTATCTATCTATCTTAGTTGGGCATGTCTCCCATTCTTAGTTGGACATTATTTATAGAGACATTGAATTTTCATCTATTTCCAGTAATTGATGTAGATTTTACTATGGATGAGTGTTTTGGAATTTTATCTGTAGTGTTATTCCAGACTCAATTATTTATTTATATCGTTATCTCATTAATCATTATTATGTGCTTGGAATGGTGAATGTGATGTATTTTGTTTATTACACGTTAATAAAATGAATTAAAATTTTGACACTGGGCTATTAGGGTATAAGTAATTAATTAGATTTTGGCAGTGATGCTGAGAATGAAACCATTAATGATTCATGTTTAATATAATAATGGATTGATCATCCAATATTAGAATAGGAGGGGTGTAACACCCCCCTTCTGCACAGGGCCAAGACAACCCCAGGGATGCCATAATCCAATCGGGTTCAGGCGAGCACATTGGGACCCCTTTTAGCGACACCATTCAGGGCCGAAATCATCTCTCGGGCGCTAGTATTTGCTAGAAAGGTATTAATATGACAACTCGCATCCCTAAGCTGATATTTGACCTTGGAGGAAGACTTTTACGATTTTTTCAAGAGAAAAAAAGAGATGTAAAAGATCAAAAAGAAAAATAACGTGATGGGCACTTCCTTAATGTTCATAAATTATTTTTCCCCCATAAGTTTTTATTACTCTTTTCGGCACATATTTTCAGATGTTTTCACACGAGTATCTTATTTTTGAAAGCTCGGGGACGAGCTTGGTTTAAGAAGGGGAGAATGATGAGAATGGGTTTATTTTCTTTTATTTTAGGGTTTACTTGTCATTTTAGTTATTCTTATTAATTTTACTTTTATGTTAGTTCTTTTATTTCCTTTTATGACTTTTAATTGGTATTCGAGCATATTTGGGACTAATTAGGTATATTTTTGTTAGTAGTTGACCTTTTTAGTCTTTTAGGCAATTACTTGGTTAGAAAGTAATCCCATTCCCTTAAATACCCATGTACATCTAAATTGAGGATAATTTTGATCTTGAATATAAGAAATTCTTAGCTTCTCTCTCTAGAAGTTGGTGTTTGTTTTAGTTTTTGGCCATTGACATGTAAATTACGTCATTCCTGGTCGACAATAGAAAGAAAATAAGAAATTTTAGCACCGTGTATGTTTCTCGCTTCACTCATCAAACCACACAATTGCTCCTTAGGACTGGCAAGACTTTGTAAGTCCATAAAAATTCCATGACTCCATAAATGTAAAACCCTATATTTTTTTGCATTATCTAATTGTAAAAATTAATTATGTGTGCTTTATGTGGAAGCTGATGTCAGTATTTATACTAGCATATAGACACGTGCGTTGCGCCGGCGATACCATAATTTCGAAAAAATAGGAAAATAGATATTTGTAGGTGTGGGAAAATAATGTAATGTAAATGAATTAATGGTTATATAATTTTAGAATAAATTGAGCAGGGTCTTGTTTCTATATGCTAAAAAACCCTCTTATGAAATATAAACTCCAAGATAAAACCTTTGATAGACGTCACCAAAGTTGATTCATTCAACCATGAGAGGAAAGTAAAAAAATTAATCAAAATTCAATGACGAAATAATTCAAATGTATTCACTCCTCCATGCAAAACTACTATAACAAATACTAAAAGCCACAAATCCATGGGGCGGATATTAAGTCTAAAATATTAGGTGAAAAATGTTTAATGGATCCCATGTAATAATTGAAATCCAAGATGATTAAATTAATTTATCATAAAATATTTAATATGAAATATAAAAAGGAAAAAATCCAAAATATATATACTACAATCTCAAGCCATTAAATTGTCTCATATTAATATGTTTTCAACTCCAATATATTAAGCATCTATATAATTCAAAAACATTTTACGACAAATTCATAGAGATGTGTCATTTGAGTGGAAGTATAAAGCATTACATAATGCATCATGCTAAAGACACCATATTTTTTTGTCCAGCACCACATTGTTTAAAAGTGATTCTACATTGTGTTTTAAAAAGTAGTGTTGTGGTACCAGAGAAATAAATATCGCTCCCTTAGCATAATCCTTACGGAATGAATCAAAAGTTCACAAAATTAACGAAGATTACATTTAAGAAGTTGTAATCCAAATGTGAAAGTAACATGAAGGCTCAACCGATGTTGTAACACAAAGTTATGAATCGACTTTGATGTTATAGACCAAACTAATCTTGGCCCCCAAAAATTGGAATAACTCATAAGCATGGTTCAAAATTACGGTCGAGTTGACTCAATATCGTAGGGTGCCGATCTGATTTCGTGCCATGGTTCGAAAAAATCTAAAAAATGGATAGAATCATCTCATCTCGTCGATATCTCGACGATCTCGAGACGTCTCACCGATAAATCGGGTGAGTTGTAAAATATCAGCTGAGAATCATTTTTTTTAATCAAAACAACTTTTTAAGGTTTTATATGGAGATCTACCATTTCTAGATCTAGATAGATCGGAGGGCGGATATGTTGAGTGAACCGATTGCTTTCTAAAAGAATGTATGAAGGTTTTTTGTTATGTATCTTTCACTTCCTAGCTTCGTCCAACTGAAGAATATGATGAGGGTTGTTAGTGTTTTTTAGGGTTTTGTTTCTTGCTGGTCTTTGACGGTGTAGGTAGAGAGAGAATGCTTGTGTCATTTGTTGCTGCGAGTAAAGCTTAGGTTTTATATAATGTTTGAGTTGCCCTTAGGTTTTGTTTGATAAGGCTTGTTGTTTTGTGGGCATTGGGCTTTTTTTTTTTGTTTTTTGTATCTCATGTCAAAGATACTTACCTCTAGCCCCCATTTTTCGTAAGACTAATTTTTGGAAAAAAAATAAATTATTTTATTTAAGCGAACAATGTTTTGTAAAAAAAAACTTAAAAATATATTTATAAAAAATGTGAAAAAACACATTTGTAAAAAAAAAAAAAATACTTTTTTGTACAAAAAAGATAATAAAATTTTAAAAACAATAATCTTTTTGGTCATCTGATGAAAACGCACTCAAACATTTTTTAAATTGATGTTTAGTCAAAGGATTTTTCTTATAAATTTGTTATACATATTTAATTACATTGTTACAATTTCTTATAATTTCTTTAAAAAATGTGTTGTACATTGTAAATAAATCGGTACTATTTAAAAAAAATTAGAAGTATTCCTTAAAAATGTATTAATATTCGTTATCATTTGTAAAATTATAAGCATGTAAAAATTAGAAGTATTCCTGAAAATAATGAACTTAACTAGAATTATTAAAAAAATGTTTAAAATTTCCAAAAATTCCTAAAAATAATGTGTTGTAGAGTACTATTAAATATTAGCAAAGTAGTAATAAATATTAGCAAATTATTAATAAGTATTTAATCTGACAAGTCCATCACGTTTTAGTATTACCAATTGTATAATGCAATGCATATTAAAAAATGGGCTTGCGCGTATCTGATTGGTCCACATTGTTAATTGACACGACTCAGAATGTGTCTCTAAAGTGTGTACTCTCTAGGCTCAAGTGCAAGCCTGTCGCTCAAGTAATAATCCGACAAGTCGGGTATCGATCCTCAGGGAAAAAGGACAACGGAGTTGTGACGATGGGATAAGACGGAGGAATCCTAACGATGAATCTAAAAAGAAAGGAAAAGATTTGGTTTTGGGAATGATTAGACTAAATGCAATTATGAAATTATGATGAAATATGCAACTAACTAAATTACCTGAATTATGAGTGAAAAATTGAATCAAAACTTTCTAAACTTAAACGATGAGAAAACAGGATGGGAATGCAATCCCCCAACCCTAGTGTAATGCAGTCACAACGTCAATCATAAATTTATCCGATAAATCAGATCCGGAATTTAGGACTCCCAAGCATTTTGTATACGAGGTGCAAGCCCGCGTCATACCTAATCCGAGGATGAGTAAATCGGTATCGCGGTAATTGCACTCAAATTGTACTCTAAATCATCACGAGTACCCAAAGGTAAACGAGATATAAAGATCCACAATTATTATGTAATTACGCAATACGATCAAAATTTATCGTTAAATTCATCGGATTAACATTATACACATGCACTAACACATCAGGTTGGGTTCATGCATCCCAACCTTTTAAACCTAGCCGGACATGTTAAATGGACTAATGCATGAAATAATAACGTTGCATGTGTAAGAATTCATGATGAAACTAGATTAAAGAATGTAAATATGTATTATGAACGCAACAATAAGTTGAATCGAATACGGAAACTAAGCATGCAAGAACAATGACAAGAATCTTGAATCTTGAATTAAAACTTGAAAAACAAACCCGTAACAATTAAATCTTGAAGAAATTAATTCCCTTGATGTTCCTAGATGTTCCTCCATATTTCTCTCTATCAAAAACTGACTAAAACTATCCCTAATGGCTGCCCCCCAGTTGCTGCCCACGTTCCCCACTATTTTGGAGAGTTTTAACCTAAAAGGAATTTTGGGAACCAATCAGAATAAAGGAGCAAATTCGCGCATCAGGGACCCCGAACCGGTTCTCCCCCCAAACCGGTTCATCCTGGGGTTCGCGAATGTATGCTGGCTTGGAGTGCTACACTTAGAATTTTTCTGGCTTTTCTTTTCTTCCTTTCTTGGATTTTTCTTCAACTTCAACTGGGCATAAATCATCAACCGTAGTTCGGATTTGAGTACCGTTTCTTCTAGTGTTCTCGTTGTTACGAGCTCTTCAACTTTCCAGTTGACTTCTCCTTCCGGATCGAGCTGAAAAATTATCGAATTGCCCTTGAACTTGCCTTCTTAGCTTTTCTTGCATCGTCTTGCTTCCTCTTTTGCATTGCTTACATAATTAACCTGTAAAACCAATAAGAGAAGCACGAAATACGAAATACTCGCCAACGAAGGTTAATAGCATAAATGTGAATCAAATCCATATATGTTACATCAATCGGGTTCACAAATGTACTGAAATTAGGGGAATAAATATACAATATTTATGCAAAAATTGTAGGATGAGTTGTTTCTCGTGAGGGTTTGTAGTGATTATACCCACAAAATTCGACTCAAAGAAAATTCAAAATACGCAAAAATTGAGCAATTCAAACTTTTTCAGAAAATATTCATCATCAAGTCATATTTACGAGTCTCAAACCGTAGTGTGTGTGTGCGAAGACGGAAATATAACCGCCAATTTTCACTGATTGATTATTACGTTACTTATTCAAAAATTCGTTTTGATTTCCATTTTTCACGGAACGCTCTCACAAACGAATCTCTCGGATTATGGCATTTCTCTCGGCATGCGTGATATAAAGAGTAAATGTAATGGAAGTAAATTCACGCATACAAGTAGAAAGACAGAAATTTTATGGTGAAAGGATCTCATCAACGGATTATGATTTTAAAAATGGGAACACTGCCTTTATTTTGCGCACTTAGCCTCTTATATTATCTTTTGGTGTCTTAACTCTCCACGCGGTAATCAATTTTCGCAATTTGGACTCGGTTAGGACTTTTTTGGGTTGAAGGTTGCATTGGGTAAAATGAAGGAGGTATGGAAGGTTGGAATTGGAAACATCATTAATGATGTTCAATTGTGCTTTTTCCGGGCTATTGCTCATTGTTGATGTAAAAAACTAGATCGCTCTAATTTTTCAATCACAGATAAATAAATAAGACAAAGATTTTTAAAGTGGTTCGGCTAGGAATAAAGCCTACGTCCACTGTTATGTTATTACTGAGTGTTTGTGGAATTCTTGATTACAAGTTCTCTCAAGAAATTTCGGTCCCCTTGAATGGGTTTGATACAAGGTATTTATAGCCTTGAGGCTGTACATGAAAGGTCCAATACATTAAATGATATACATATGAAAGGGTAATACATTTAATGCAGCGTGTGCGTCAAGAATATAATGAATAGTTGAACAGTTGTCCGTCTGGTAATTAATGATACGGCCGAGATGCAGTTCGGACCGCCTTAGTTGCTTGTTGATCAAGAGTTCCTCGGAGTGCTTAGAGTATCTCGGGATGATAGAGTTCCTCGGGGTGTCCTCCTCGTTGCTCGGAGAGAACATGACTTGGTCGGGGGAAATAAACTTCCTCATTGTTATTGTGCCATGTAGATTGACACGTGTCTTCTTATTATTGGTCCACATCAGCAGATTAAATTTGGTATCAACAGAAGCCCCCAATGCTTCATGCTTGATGGGTTACTTGAAAGGATGGAGTATTTATTCTGCAATGTTGCTCGGTGCTCGTGAAATTCTTGATCTACCTTCTTGATTTGTTTAACATAAAGTGCATTATCTTTTGGACGACATATGATGCCGTTTGTAGCTTGTCATAATCTTCAAGTATGTTGATTGGTTTGCTAGCCGACCTACTGCCTCCTATTAGCTAGTGGTGGACTTCGAAACATTTTCATATAACTTCTTCTTCAATATTGGTTGGGATAGTAGTAGCAAAGATCTCAATACTGTTGATGTTGATTTTGATTTCTACCTCTGCTCGGGGATGAATAAGAGTTTCTCAGGGACGAGCAAGTGCTTCTCGGGAATGGGCTAATGCTTCTCGGATAGATCATCTGTGATGAATATCAGAATGTTGAAAGGTCTTAACTTCATAAACTCCTCTTATATTTTAGATGATCCTCCTGCTGGTGAGGAACCTGTTTCATAAGTAGAAGGAAAAGAAACCAATAGAATAGGAATCTCAATGTATTTTGTTTTTTGAATTTAACGAAAGACTTTCATTTTTATTCGCAATCTTAATTGCTATTGTCTTGTAAAATACTTTACATGTGTGCATATGTATAACAATATTGTGTTGTTCATCGACCAACTTAGTAATAAAGAAGTTACAAGTATTAGTAACGTTGCTCGATCACTTAATAATAAAGTAATGAGTATAAAAATGTTAAAATTTTTCCAACCAACCAAGGTTGTTAAATTATGCTTGTCGACCAACTACAGTTGATGGGTTTTTATCCTCGACCAGCCATACTTGGTTCGATTTCAAATATTTTCATAAAAAGTGTCCGACCAACTAAGGTCAATAATTTATCCTCGTCGACCAACTACAGTTAGTGGGTTTTTATCCCCGACCAACTATACTTGGTGTACTTTGGAATATTTTACTCTTCAAAGAACTTTTTGTAATAATATTACCTCCCGACCAACATAAGTTGTAATATGAGAGTATATTTTTATCTTACCAACCGTAATTGATCATGCTGGTGTACACTTTTTGGCTCCTTAAAGCTTTTGGCTCCTTAGAGCATTTTTTGGCTCCTTAGAGCATGTCCTCCTAACCAAAGGAGGTTGGCTACTTATAGCACTTTTTCTCCTTAGAGCTGTCCTCCTAACCAAAGGAGGTTGGCTACTTATAGCACTTTTTCTCCTTAGAGCTGTCCTCCTAACCAAAGGAGGTTGGCTACTTATAGCACTTTTGCTCCTTAGAGCTGTCCTCCTAACCAAAGGAGGTTGGCTACTTATAGCACTTTTGCTCCTTAGAGCTTTTGGCTCCTTAGAGCATTTCAAATGTTTGACTGATGATAATAGGCAGCAAACTCCTCGTTATCAAATTGTTTTCCATGGTCTGTGATGAAGGCATGAGGGAGACCATATCGGCAGATGATGTTCTTCCAAACAAACCGGTACACCTTCCTTCTCGTATGTCATGTCAATAAGTGGCTCAGCTTCTATCCACTAAGTAAAATAATCTACTGCGATGACGAGGTATTTGAATCTTCCTCGAGTCGTCGGCAATGGTCCAACCAAATCAATCCCCACATAGAAAATGGCCAAGGATAAATGATGGATGTCAATAATGTTTGTGAAGTTCTTCTGATGGAGGAAAAGCGTTGGCACTTGTCACATTTCTTGGCATAAGTTATACAATCAGCTCTCATCGTCGGCCAGTAGTATCTCTGCGTCATCACCTTTTGCAAAAGTGTCCGACCTGCTACATGCTCCACAGGACCCTTCATGTATCTCTTTAATCAATTATTTCACCTCGAAGGGATGTACACATCCTTGCAAACCTGCCATAATTCCTCGTCTATACAAAATACCATTAATTAGTTCATACCGAGTAGCTTTAAACTTCCATTTCTTGGCAGCGAGCTTATCCTCCGGTAATTGTTCCTCCTCAATGTATGCTCCGATGGGATCCATCCAAGATGGTCCTAAATCAAGGGTAATAATATTCATCGTCAGGTCTTCATCTATGCTCCGACTTTCTAATACTTCAATTGGTATCGTTCTTCGTAGCTCGGTACGAGTAGCTGATGCTAATCGGGCCAAGGCGTATGTTCTCACATTCTCCATTCTTGATATTCTTACCAGTTGAACAGCAACAAACTCTGATACTAACTCCATCACCTTTGCTTGATACTTGACCATCAATTCTCCTTTGGATGCAATCATGGCTTCATACTCAACCTCATTATTAGAAGCTTTGAATTAGAAATGTATGGCGTATTCCATGTCGACCTCGTCTGGGCTATTCAAAACGATCCCTGCCCCACAGCCTGTAGTGCAAAATGAGCCATCTACATATAACCTCCATATAGGCAACTTGTCTTCTAATTTATGGTCTGACAGAGTTCCTCGGTGGAATACTTATCGCTTTCTTTCATCATGTCCTGATACTTCTGAATACACCTTTTGAATTTCAATATACCTCCTGAACTTCAATATACCTCCTGAACTTCAATATTCCTCCTGAACTTCAATATACCTTCTGAACTTCAATATTCCTCCTGAACTTCAATATTTCTCCTGAACTTCAATATACCTTCTGAACTTCAATATTCCTCCTGAATGATGATTAGTCGGGGCCCTGACCGTGTGAGTTTGTGGAGTTAAATTTGATGCTCGATTGCATGATGTTATAAGAATGTGCCACCAAATGAACAAATATATCTGTAATAGAAGCCCCCAACTGTGGAATGTGAACTTTGAATGAGATTTATCGACCTATACCAACCGGAGTTGGATTTTATCTACCAACCGGAGTTGGATTTTATCTACCAATCAGAGTTGGTGGTAATTGATAATAAATGATGAAGACTTCCTCGGAGCTGACCAACAGATTGTTGGGGATAAGATAATATAAATGCTGGAGACTTCCTCGGTGCTGACCAACAGATTTGTTGGGAATAAGATAATATAAATGCTAGAGACCTCCTCGGCACTGACCAACAGATTTGTTGGGAATAAGATAATATAAATGATGGATACCTCTTCGGCACTGACCAACAAATTTGTTGGGAATAAGATAATATAAATGCTGGATACCTCCTCGGCGATGACCAACAGATTGTTGGGAATAAGATATAATAAATGCAGGATACCTCCTCGGCACTGACCAACAGATTTATTGGGAATAAGATAATATAAATGCTGGATACCTCCTCGGCGATGACCAACAGATTGTTGGGAATAAGATATAATAAATGCAGGATACCTCCTCGGCGATGACCAACAGATTGTTGGGAATAAAATATAATAAATTCCGGAGATATCCTTGGAACTGAATAAGATATAATAAATATTTGTCGAGCTCCATGCTGAAATGAGAATAGAATATGCATCCAAATAGATATAAAGAATAATTAAAAATAATAAAGTGCCTCGCCGATCAGTCGAGGTAGAATCATATAATGCCGAACAAGAATAAGATCTTTCAGAACATAATAATATAGCCGAGAACGTTGTCAGGCCTGAATATAAATAAGAATTATCCGAACGAATGTTGTAATTCTCCTTAAAGCTGAATAAGTATCTTGTCGAGGCATAATTACAGAATGCCGAATAAGAATAATATTTTCCAGAACATAAGAATATGGCCGAGAACTTTGCTGGGCCTGCATATAAATAAGAATTACCCCGACCAACTATCCGTTGGGGGTGAAATATAATAAATGTTATAGTTCCCCTCAGAGATGAATATGATAATAAGTATCTCGCCGTGCTCCATGTTGAGATGAATATAGAATATGAATCCCAAAGGGTATATAGAATCATTTGTGCTGGAGCAGATATCTGGGCCTGAATATAAATAAGAATTACCCCGACCAACTATCCGTTGGGGGTGAAATATAATAACTGTTGTAGCTTTTCCTCGGAGCTGAATATATATAGAGAGAAGAAATTTTTCGAGCTCCATGCTGAGATAAATATAAAATATGAATCCCAACGGATATAGAATAATTTGTGCTTCAGCATTCGTCGGCATTGAATCTTGTGCCTGTAAAAATTAATAATTTGCTCTACCATATGTGTAGGCTGAATTGATTAGTCATGAGAATAGTTTACTCATCCAATCAATATATGATATGTATCAGTATAAAAATTTCAAAATATGAAATAATATGTTTTATGCCAAATGTGTGTGAGATGGACAAATTATTATCAAATATGCATCATAAATAAGACGTAAAGTTTTTTGTAAATTTATTTAATCTCCAACAACCAATCAGATATTAGTTGCTGTTTAAAAATATTTTTGGGGTGATCATAAGTTAAAAAGACTTAAGCCCCCTGCTTGTCCCCAAGCCGAACTCGTGTTTAAAGAAATATCAGGGGTGCTTAGCATTTTTTAATACCCCAAGATTCTACTGCTGCCGACAAACGACATGGATGTTACCGACCAACATTTAAGGATATCTCAAATTATAGAATATATGGTTGGATGACTAGAATATCTCGAATCTTTAGATAAAAAAAAAATAACATTCAATGTAAAATTTAAGCCTTAAGAATGTTAATTAAATGAATAAATATATAACCCACTAGATCGTGTGACTTCGACAAAGAAACCTTGTGATGTGATGAACGAGGGGCCAACATATCAAATTTGTGCCCAGAGTCTTGATATGGTCATGATTGTTTTACTGATCCTCTTTTACAAGAGGTGGGTAATGATTTTTCAGGTGAGAGAAAATTATTTTTTATAATGATCCCTTCCTATTCCCAATTTGGAGAGATAAAAATATGGTGAATGATCGAAATTATTACCAAATTTATATAAAAAATCAGTCAATTTGACTTTATTGACATAGATGGAAGATGAACCAAATTAAGTATATAATTCATAAAAGTGAATGCAAAGAGACTCAAACTTGAAGAGAGAGAGAATATATATGGGTCATGATTTCCATGAGAAGACTTTTCATTGTCTTTAACCTTTTCCCATTCTTTTATTAAAAATATGATGGGAATATGAATAGACATCAAATATCTTACAAAATTTATTTCAAAATCAACAATGAAAATGATCAAATCTTATCATCGTCGTATATATTGGTATATGTAATCATTTAAAATATTTATTCCATGATATAAAATTAAAACTTGAGAATCAAGCAAAGAGTTATGATTTACGAAATCTACTATTTTTCAGATTTCTAAATAAGGATGAATCTAACAGTTATGATTTAAAAATCATGATATGCAACATTTTGCAGATAAAAATTGGACAATTAATTTATGTATATAAACATAAAAATCACGATTCAATCAAAAGATGTATGTATAATTGATTATACGTAGAGAAAATAAAAACTTAGCTTTTGGTGGAGAACAACGCTTGTAACACGTTCCCACAGACGGCGCCAATCTGTTGATGTAAAAAACTAGATCGCTCTAATTTTTCAATCACAGATAAATAAATAAGACAAAGATTTTTAAAGTGGTTCGGCTAGGAATAAAGCCTACGTCCACTGTTATGTTATTGCTGAGTGTTTGTGGAATTCTTGATTACAAGTTCTCTCAAGAAATTCCGGTCCCCTTGAATGGGTTTGATACAAGGTATTTATAGCCTTGAGGCTGTACATGAAAGGTCCAATACATTAAATGATATACATATGAAAGGGTAATACATTTAATGCAGCGTGTGCGTCAAGAATATAATGAATAGTTGAACAGTTGTCCGTCTGGTAATTAATGATACGGCCGAGATGCAGTTCGGATTAGTTGCTTGTTGATCAAGAGTTCCTCGGAGTGCTTAGAGTATCTCGGGATGATAGAGTTCCTCGGGGTGTCCTCCTCGTTGCTCGGAGAGAACATGACTTGGTCGGGGGAAATAAACTTCCTCATTGTTATTGTGCCATGTAGATTGACACGTGTCTTCTTATTATTGGTCCACATCAGCAGATTAAATTTGGTATCAACACTCATTTTTTTCTTCTTTTTCTATTTTTTTCTTGTTGTTTTTGTTGAGCATGTTATTTTGTTTCTTGCCCCTTTATATGCACTTTTTGGACTTGAAATCTAAATTTTTCATTTTTCACAATTCCGGCTATTTTGGGTTTTTCGGGTTGTCAAACGAAAGGGAAAATTATTCGGCTCAATTTGGGTTGCAAAGGGTGATTTTTCGCTACTTTTTCTGGCCAATATTTTTGGGGTGACAAACGAGGGCCTACTTCATTGTCCAAAATGCCAATTGCGTTACCATATGCATTTTGAGGTGAATTTAGGTTTAGAGACTAATTTGGCACGTTTTTCAAGGCAATATTGCACACATTTTTCAAAATCGATCAAAATGAAAGGATTGAGATCCTTGACAACTTATTAAGCACTAAAAAAAACTTTGAGTTAACAATTAACTCGGATTGATTTAAAAACTCGCAAAACGTGATAGGCTCGAATCTCACCGGGTTTGTTAATTACCACGTTTATTCGTTAAGTCGTCAATTTTCGCTCAATTTCCATCTTTGGTCAATTTCGGCTTTGTGTATGTTGGATGTTTACAATCTGAGACTCCAATTCGACTTTTAATGATATTTTTGAAAAATTTGAATTCCAATTTTTATTTATTTTGAACAAAAATATTTTTGGATTTTGCAAAATTTTATGATTTTTTTTTTGGAAATTTTTGGGCATTTTTGAAGATTTGTGAAGTTTTAGAAATGCGCACTTGTGACCCCCCCGAACTTAGACTTTTGCATTGTCCTCAAGCAAAAAGGACGAAAATCTAACTCAAAGCGAATAATAAGTGCGGAAAAATAAAACAAACAAATATGAAAAATGTAAGAAGACTCTATATGACACTCATGCATGACTCAAAAATACAACAACAATCACCCCATACGCATCGGGGGCGCGACGAGCTCTCATCTCTCCACAAACTCACCCGACCCCACTTACGAGGGTCGATGCTCTCCTTGTCACGCCCGTCCTAGGATTATATGCTAACAATCGGAACAAGTTGGGACCTCACCCATAGATAAAGGATAGACCGGGAGACTTATCGTGACTAACTGGAAAGGGATCCTCGTGATGCTGGCGCAAAGTGTGATCTACGTGCATTGACTCAGAGGGAACACTAGGTTTCGTTCAATTTTTAAGATGCATGGGTCGGGCTCTAAGTCAAATGAACCACGACTTTTCTCCTCACTTAACTTCGGAGCCTCTAGTGTTGTGGGTGGATTGTCACAACGAAGGAATTCATCATTTTTTTCTTTCAATTCACTTTCGTCTAAGTGACTACATGAATCCAATAGAGATTGGCCTTCAATAGTAATACTTTCATCCACCTGCCCGAATTCTCTTTCAAAATCTTCCATGCTCATGTCTCCTAGTTCTCTCTCTCGAGTAGTGCCTACGTCCTCTCTTACTTGCTCGATCTCAAACTCCACCAATTTTCTCTCTTCTAACCCCTCTCTTTCTCTTTCAATTGCGGTCACTACACACCTCTTCCACACTTTTCTCTCATTGTCACAACTACCACCATTACTTGATGAAATAGGGCACACCCTTAATGGCTCTCTCTTATGGGACCCCTCATTCTCATGGATCGACACTAAGTAGGACCCTAGGGTATCTCCACAATCATTTTCCTCAAAGTATTCCCCTACGATCTCGTCTATGAAGCTCACCGCGTGAAGGTCATCTTCTTCCCCCGTATGTTGGGCGAGATGGAAGATCTTGGTCTCTAAGGTCATGTTCCCAAACGTGAGTTGCATTCGCCCATTCCGAGTATTGATGATTGTGTTAGCCGTAGCTAAGAAAGGGCTCCCAAGGATGATGGGGACATGGTTTCTCGAGTTAAAGGAGGGCTCCGTGTCCCAAATGACAAAGTCTACCGGGAAGTAGAAAGTGTCAATTTGGACGATCACGTCCTCGACTATGCCTCTTGGGATCTTCACGGTTCGATCCGCTAATTGGAGAGTGACCTCTGTGGGCTTGAGGTCGCCCAAGTCAAGATGCCTATAGATGGAGTAAGGGAGGATATTGACACTTGCTCCCAAATCAAGTAAGGCTTTTTCGATTTTGTTTTCTCCAATGATGCAGGAAATGGTGGGTGCACCGGGATCTTTGAATTTAGGTGGGATATCATTGAGTAGAATGGAGCTTACATTCTGTGCTAGAAATACATTTTTCTTTACCTTCATCTTTCTCTTTACCGTCAACAAGTCTTTAATGACTTTTCCATAAGCTGGAATTTGCTTAATGGCATCGAGGAAAGGTAAATTCAGCTTAACTTGTTTGAGCACGTCTAGCACGTCATCACGTGGGTTTCCTTTATGGGAAGGAATTAGCCTTTGAGGAAACGGTGCTGCGGAGGGTGGTTTCACAACTACCTCGGGCTCACTAGCGTCTTCTTTGTCACTCTCATTCAAGGGGACATCTTCGGCCTCTTTCGTGCTGGGCAAAATCTCCTTGTCTTTAGGTACGCCTCGTGGAGGAGGTGACAAGTCAACTACTCTCCCACTACGTAGAGTGGTAATCCCGCTACATTGCTCAGGATGGTCATGGGGTGTCGAGCTAACACTAGTTTGACCTTGGAGAGGTCTTTGGCCCTGGGCAGGAAACTTGCCCTTCTCTTGGACACTCAACGAGGATTGTATTTTTGACAGATTCGCATTTATGTCACCAATCAGACGATCATATTTGGCATTGGTTGCGGTCTAGTTTGCAATGAATTGATTCATGGTATCCTCGAGAGTTCTCCGCTGTGGTGGAATATAATTTCCTTGAGGTGGTGGTGCTTGCACATGTCCTTGCATGTGTGGAGCTTGTTGAAATTGTTTTGGTGGAGGAGGGGCAACATGCGAAGGAGGGTTCATTGCGGCATGTTGTTGCCCGTAGCTAAAACCGTGATGATTTTTCCACGAAGGGTTATATGAATTCCCGTGCGGGGCACCGAAATTACCCTTAAAGCCTCCTATACCACTAACTTGCTCCTGCAACATTACTTTGTAGGCGGGTATCATAGGACATTCCTCAGTTGAATGTCCCGCCTCACAAATCGCACACACCTTAACGACATGGTTCAGAATGGGTCCATCTAGTCCTTTTCCATATATCTCGCATAGATCTGACAATCCTTTCTCAAGGGTGTCCAATCGACTGTCCGTCATAGAATTCTTATCTACATGGAATAGGCCGGACGCCGACGGAGTGGTGGTGGATTATCGATTTCTGTTTTGAGCGTTCGGATCAGAGGTATCCTAGGATTGGGTAGTCTCGGCGACATACATCATGTGAAGATCAGCATCGTGGACATCTAAATCGACAAACGGACCACTTCCCATAGTTTCAACAAGTTGTTTAGAGTTAAGATTCAACCCATTATAGATAAAGGAGATGATTTGCGATGGATCAAATCCATGATGAGGGCATGAGGCAACTAACTCGTTGAAGCGTTCATAACATCGATAGAATGGCTCATTTTCATGTTGCCTAAACGCTTGAATTTGAGCCTTGATAGAGATTGTTCAATGTCGTGGGAAGAATTTCTTGAGAAATTTCGACTAGAGCTCATTCTAGGATGGAATCGAGCTTGGAGGTAAAGACCATAGCCAGGATTTAGCTTTATCTTTGAGCGAGAAGGGGAAGAGTTTGAGGCGGATTACCTCTTGTGTGCAGGTTTTATCGTTTAGAGTATCACACACGTCCTCAAATTCCCTAATATGGAGGTATGGCTTTTCAGAATCCATACCGTGGTAATGCGGTAGCATCTGGATCATTCCATTTTTGAAACGGAATTGCCCGGCATTATATGGGAGTATAATGCATCCCGGAGTGACAGTGCGCTTGGGATTAAGAATTCTCTCAACGGGCGATACATAGGCTCTTCCTCATCGGCGGGTGCACTGCTGTGTTGTGACATCTCTCCTTCACTTATTGACTCGGTGTTCTCACTGGGCGTGCTCGAAGTGTTTCCTAAGAAAGGGAAGGGAGTGTTATCGGAGATTGAGTGCGATGGTGTGGGAGGTGGGATCCAGAACTGTGGGGCGTTTGGAGTGTGGGGACTATTAGGATTATACTCAACAAGTGGATTTTCGTGAATACTGGTTGGAGTATTATGAGGTGTGGGAGTGGTTTCAGAATTTTGCATTAACGCTTAGGAGAGAAGATAGTGAATCTTTTTTTTTTTTTTTTTTAAATTTTTGGTCAAAGCTTTGGATTGACTCACTCTAATCCTAAGTCTACCTAATTCCCCGGCAACGGCGCCAAAAACTTGACACGACTCAGAGTGTGTCTCTAAAGCGTGTACTCTCTAGGCTCAAGTGCAAGCCTGTCGCTCAAGTAATAATCCGACAAGTCGGGTATCGATCCTCAGGGAAAAAGGACAACGGAGTTGTGACGATGGGATAAGACGGAGGAATCCTAACGATGAATCTAAACAGAAAGGAAAAGATTTGGTTTTGGGAATGATTAGACTAAATGCAATTATGAAATTATGATGAAATATGCAACTAACTAAATTACCTGAATTATGAGTGAAAAATTGAATCAAAACTTTCTAAACTTAAACGATGAGAAAACAGGATGGGAATGCAATCCCCCAACCCTAGTGTAATGCAGTCACAACGTCAATCATAAATTTATCCGATAAATCAGATCCGGAATTTAGGACTCCCAAGCATTTTGTATACGAGGTGCAAGCCCGCGTCATACCTAATCTGAGGATGAGTAAATCGGTATCGCGGTAATTGCACTCAAATTGTACTCTAAATCATCACGAGTACCCAAAGGTAAACGAGATATAAAGATCCACAATTATTATGTAATTACGCAATACGATCAAAATTTATCGTTAAATTCATCGGATTAACGTTATACACATGCACTAACACATCAGGTTGGGTTCATGCATCCCAACCTTTTAAACCTAGCCGGACATGTTAAATGGACTAATGCATGAAATAATAACGTTGCATGTGTAAGAATTCATGATGAAACTAGATTAAAGAATGTAAATATGTATTATGAACGCAACAATAAGTTGAATCGAATACGAAAACTTAGCATGCAAGAACAATGACAAGAATCTTGAATCTTTAATTAAAATTTGAAAAACAAACCCGTAACAATTAAATCTTGAAGCAATTAATTCCCTTGATGTTCCTAGATGTTCCTCCCTATTTCTCTCTATCAAAAACTGACTAAAACTATCCCTAATGGCTGCCCCCCAGTTGCTGCCCACGTTCCCCACTATTTTGGAGAGTTTTAACCTAAAAGGAATCTTGGGAACCAATCAGAATAAAGGAGCAAATTCGCGCATCAGGGACCCCGAACCGGTTCGGCCTGTACCCCGAACCGGTTCTCCCCCCAAACCGGTTCGACCTGGGGTTCGCGAATGTATGCTGGCTTGGAGTGCTACACTTAGAATTTTTCTGGCTTTTCTTTTCTTCCTTTCTTGGATTTTTCTTCAACTTCAACTGGGCATAAATCATCAACCGTAGCTCGTATTTGGGTGCCGTTTCTTCCAGTGTTCTCGTTGTTCCGAGCACTTCAACTTTCTAGTTGACTTCTCCTTCCAGATCGGGCTAAAAAATTACCGAATTGCCCTTGAACTTGCCTTCTTAGCTTTTCTTGCATCGTCTTGCTTCCTCTTTTGCATTTCTTGCATAATTAACCTGTAAAACCAATAAGAGAAGCACGAAATACGAAATACTCACCAACGAAGGTTAGTAGCATAAATGTGAATCAAATCCATATATGTTACATCACTCGGGTTCACAAATGTACTGAAATTAGGGGAATAAATATACAATATTTATGCCCAATCATTAATCTTAATTTTTTTTTAAATCAAAATTTTTTGCGCTCTCTAAATAGCTTATCTTTGCGTATCGCCCGATACCGCGGCTGAGTTCAAAATGGAGTGTCCGATTCCAATACCGATACCGAGACTTTTGTAATACCCCGTGATTTTTGGGATGATGAATTAATTATTTTTGGGAGAAATAAATATTATTTTAATTGGAGAATAATTAAATTAACACTTGAGGTCAAAATTTGAGGATGTTAGAAAGTAATTCGAATGACGATTCTGAGTGTGCAGTTGATACCGTAAGGGTCGAAATAGTCGAAACGACTGTACTTGGGTCTTATTTGGGTTCCGAAATATTTTTAAGTTCGTTTGGCTCAAAGAGGAGTAACCGAGTCATTTAAAGTGTGTATTATCATTTAAAGTTGGGTATCTTGGATTTCAGGCTTAAAAGCCTACGTGAGAAGTCATTCTCATTTGAGAGAAAGAGCAAAGCCCTAGAGAGAGAGAGAGAGAGAGAAGAGGAAAGAAAGAAGAGAAAGAGAAGAAAAGCTTGGAGATTCCAGCCAATCCGTGATTTTGAGGAAGATTCAACCTCTACAACTTTGAGGCAAGTGATTAAACTTGCTAAATAATTCTTGTGCACCTTTTATTTCATGATTTGTGGATAAATTTATTGATTTTGGGTTTAAAATGTCAAAACCTAGATTTTGGGTAAATCTTGCATTTGAGGTGTGTATATGGATTTTAGGGTATATAATTAGTTGGGTTAGGTTATATAATGAGTTTTGATGTTGTATATATGTTTGGGTTGAAGAGAAACGGTTGGAAGATGATAAAAATGAATTTTGAGAATTTTTGGCTTTTGAGAAAAATTGCCATTTTCGTAGCTTCTGAACAGGCCGAATAGATTTGGCCCTCATTCCGAATCAATTCGGAATGTTCCAGCTTTCCAGGTCTGAGTGACCGAATCAATTCGGACCAAAAGACAAATCGATTCCGCCTAAGAAATTTTCCTAGATCTTTTGAACCGAATCGATTCGCATTAGAGGCCGAATCGATTCGGATTGGGCCCGAATCGATTTGGAAACATGGCAATTTTGGGTGAGGTTTCTCTAGAGCGAGTTTCGTCCCGTTTCGTTTGGGTTTATCGATTGGGAACCTCTATATAACTTATGAGAAGTATGTTTTGGAGACTTTTAGGGAGTTTCCCTTATGATAAATTATTGGGGTCATATTGACTTCTTCCGAGATAATATCAATTGGAGATTATCGTACCGACTAGTGGGGAAGCCCACTATCATTGAGATTTCCATTTGGAGATAATTATGGGTTTATAAAAGAGAGGTAGGATTCACTTATCGATGTTGAATTTTGAATTGAATCACAAATGGGTTAACGTTAAAGGTTCATATGATTAATTGAACCATAAAATGGATTGGGAATAACGAATGTTGATCGATGTGCATACGGATATAGAGAATATCCTCAACGTTAATTGAATTGGGAGATTATTCATACAAATAGAAGTGATGAATGAATAAATTTCAAGCGAGGGATCGTATCGTGTATATAAAGTGGGAAAGCGTGAGAGTTAGAAACGGTATGTATATCAAGAGTAAAATATACTTATATAAATGAAAATATTTCATTTACGCGTACGAACACAAAAAGAGTATGTATACTTATATGGCTTGATATATATGTACCTTGTGTGATGGTATGCATTTATATGATGTAATAGTATATGTATATCTAGTGTGTATGATATATATATATATATATATATATATATATATATATATATATATATATATATATATGAAGCATACCCCCTCTATGCTATAATGGGAAGTTGCGCGATGTGGGTGAGGCCCCTGGCTTGAGGAGTAGGGAGTGTATAGTTCCCAGGTCATAGCGTCCATTATTATTGTGTGATTTTTTATTAGGGGTGAGACGTGGTGGGTATGTTTTGTCTCACTTTCGGGGAGGAACTATGACCGCTTCCCATACGTTGTGATTTTGTTTTTACTAAGGCGGTGTGAGATTCTGATCGTTGGTACCCAGGATGTTATGTGAGCAATTCCCTGGAAGATAATAGCATTGAGAAACTACATCCTCGAGTTATAGCTGGATGGGATAGTTATTATACTTATGTGTATAGTATATTACCTGTATATGATTATGAGATATCATATATCTGTATCTAGTGTAAAGAGATATAAGATTAATGATTGAATCTCATTCCGGGAGATTTTATCCGGACTTAAAATTGTGATGAGTATATTAAAGTGAATATGATTCGTATATATCTATATGAGTATATATTAAATTGGGTACCTAGACTATTGAGTGCCTAGTTTTATTTATGCCTCTCTTCGGAGTTTTGACTTGAACATGTTACTTTATCTCCAGTTATCTGGATTAATAATCTCCAATTATGTGTATTGATTTATCTCAAAAGTTTTGGATTGATTTGTTATTTGTAGTGCTATTAACCCTAAGCTTCTAGAACAAATAATTGTAGGTTATCTTGTTTTAGAAACAATCCTCAACCCTAAACTTTGTGAACCTGATATTTTTAATTGCAGTAACATTGTCATATGAATTATGGAATATTAGTTCTGATCGATTATTGTCATACCTACCTGATGTCGCCAAGTTTTATCCTGAATAAATTATTATTGACCTTAATCAATGAGGTATTTCTATCATTCCACGATTTCTCAAAAACCATTAGCCTCAAAGCATTCATTCGGTCTTTTATTTAATAATCCAAGAAACTATTGAGAAAATAAAATAGACTTGAGAAAGACTTAAGGAAACCAAGATACATTAGACCCTTTAGTATTAGCAAATGCACTAGTTCTAGGGTCTATCAGTCAGATTTATTCATAAATTGTCAAAAATCCATTATATGTTCCATGTGTTTTAGTTGCGTCACTATATTTCAAACCCAATACATGTCAACTTTATCACCACATAAACAATTTGCCTCGTGCAATTATACCTCTTCTAGAACTTTAGACTCCTATTACATCATATTGTCAACCTGTCTTTGATTTTGTATAGTTTATGGTACTTTCACAAATCCCTCAATGAATATTTTCAGACTCAATAAAGAATAATCTGGATGGATAAGTGATCCTGAATCCTATTTTAAGTATATTTACACTGTCTTCCACTAAAATTATTTCAAATGTAGAACATATCATCCACTAGAATTCTAAGCAATGTACTGTAACCATTCAAGATAAGAGAATCGAACAAAGCAAACATTAGTTCAAACCTCATCCAAATTATTTATATTAATCGTAGTACAAATTCTTAGATAACTAGATAGTACTTATTCAAGAGAAATTCATACTTACTCTTTATTCTCTCTTATGTATAAATATAGGAAACCCTAAGTCTTTTATTGTATGAGAAGAAACCCCAAGGTGAATTTAGATTATAAAAGTTAGAGATACATTTTCACGCAAGGATATTTGAATTCAAGGGAGAAATGTGAATAAAATTTTGAGGATTATTGATTCAAACTAGATAAACCATCTTAGAAAAGTAGTGTTATAGCCAACACTGATCTGACAAATATAACACCCAACCATAGAGAGTACTGCACTAAGCCTTAGAAGTATATAATGCCGCAGCCTTATAATTTCATACTAAAAGGTGCGGACTTATGTTTCGCGGACCTACATACTATAGGGTGTGGCCCCATAGGCTACATGATGCATCCCTTCTCATTATATGTCACAGGGTGCGGTCGCTTCCTTACAGCATAACTAGTCGCATCGCCACTCCATTTACAACTACAATACAACACCTATAACTCCTATAAATAGAGGCCTAAACCTTGAGATTAGGGAGCGAACAAACTTGATCAATACTTAGCCCGGAGATCACTACACCTGGGATTATTTCCAAACACCCAACGATCCTCCTGTACAGTTTGGAGGCTATTCACCGACATCACGGTCATCTCTACGTCACTCCTGGGATCATCGCAGACATGTATTCTCTTCACTCATCTATATTGTACGCCTATTACGACATTGTAAACTTGTACTACAATGCATATAATGAGAATGTTCCACCAGAGTGGATGTAGGCTCATTTTAATAGCCAAACTAATACATATCTTGTGTTTTATCTCTCTTTAGTTGCTTTCCCTGCTTATTACGTATTTTACACTTGACTTGCTGGTATGAGAACGAAAGTGGGTGATTTCTCATATCATCAATCTGGCGCCGTTTGTGGGAAATGAAGTATTTTAATCTTTTTTCTCTACACTTTGGGTTCTCAAACACCTTAGTTTATTCATGAGGATCATTATATTATGAGTAAATGTTGGTTATTGAACTCGTATTTTGTATACACACCCTCAAATGGGTGTCTCATATATTCGGATTTGTTTACCGGTCTCCTTTTTATGACCTTAGATCTATTTAAAACATACCCCTATGATGTTACCTCACCAAGATAACGCTGAAAAGAGTAAAAGGCAATATCCTCACAAAGGTGGGTAGCTAGGGATGAGATCCATTTGCTCGTTTGTTACTTTCTCGGCCTATGATCTAGGGTTTCCTGCCATGATTGTGCCATTATTGTGCACCAAGAGGTTATTTTCTCTGGATAGACCCTAGTAGGTATGTTCTCCATGCATTTTGTGTGAAAAACTCAATTTTTAGGTTCTAGTTCTAGGATTGCTCCGGTCTGCCCAAGAAGGGATGTAGACTGGTAGTTTAACTACCCTTTTTTGTCGCAGCCCCTATAAGTGAAGTTGGTTTACAGCAACTCCAAATCATCGGGGAATGGACTCAAGTGGTCACAAGTTCAACCTTGTTGAATTCCACTCAAAGGTAGCGGTAGTGCACAAATATGCCTTACTGGGCGCGGCCTCAATAGTAAAATTATTTAGGGATGAAAACGTTGCATCCCTACTTCATACTTATTCATCCTCTATTCACGGTTCATCCTATATTCTGTGATCACTCACTCCTGTTAGTTGTATCTCAGATTATATATTGTTTAAAGACTAACAAAGCATAAAATAGAAGGACAGTCCAGCCAAAGCATAGAAATGAACGAGATTTCTTAGTTGTACAACCACCTCAATCATCTGTATGACAGTCACTCCTCACTCCAGACTTAGGTCAACTTTTTGACCCAGAGAGTTCTTTTACTAGAGGTTGTGGAACCAAAAGTTGTTGTCCAGAGAGTTGTTGCCACGACCAAACATTCTACTGTCCCAAGGGTCGCAGCCACTGAAGCTAATGTCATAGAGGGCGCAACCCTGGACCAAAAGGGGAAGAAAGTGGAGAAGGCAGAGAAAACCTTTGAGTCCTACACCCCATTACTCTATGAGATTGAAGATATATTTGACTTCATAGAGGACAAGTTGTTGAAGTGTCCAGAGAAGATAAAGGCTTCATCCCATAAAAGGAACCGGGCCCATTGGTATATATTTTATCAAGACCATAGTCACGACAAGAGAAAGTGTTTTACGCTGAAAGATGAAATTGAATGGCTTGTGAAGCAGGGAATGCTGCAGCAATTCCTGAAAGATGAATAAGGGATGCAGCCTAATATGACAGGCCACATGCTCCTCATATGCCTTAGTTTTATTCCCTATGTCCATCTTATGTTTTGTGAATGCTTAGTGTAGTCCTAACATTCAAGGCTTCTTATTTTATTAAGTCAATTGCTGAAACATACGTATCATGAATATATGAAACTAGGCTTACTTTCTATTTTCCTAACAAAATTTTATCTATATATATAAAGAAAATATTTAGCCATGTTCTATCTCTTGATTTCCCATTTATAGAAATCTTATGGATGACCTTCATCTTGAATAGATTTCAAGGGAAAGATGACCGTGATGATCCACCAGTAATCTCGAAAGACTATTTAATTCGGGAATGATCCTTATTTAGCGTACAAGTTTAATGGGCTTACAATGCCACTTATGGCGCAAGAACATATTCTTATATTCATAAGGTCGGATATCTCTCGGTATACTTCTATCCGTATCATTAGCCATGTGGCTTACAACGCCAGTTATATTAGCTACAGAGGTGACAAATGCCCATTACATTAGCCAATGAGTCTTATAATGCTGGTTACATTAGCCACGAGGGCGACCAATGCCCGTTCTCAACTGCGACACTTAGCTCTGGGTGGCTTAATAACATAACCCATCCTGGGGAGGCTTAAAAGTGTCCGGCACATTAGCTTGAGGAAGCTTCACAATACCTATCCTGGGAAGGCTTTATATATATCCAAACATAGCTTGGGGAAGCTTCATAATACCTATCCGAGGGGACTGATAATAACCCAATCGAAGCGACTAAAGGAATCTATGGAGCCCAACCAAAGCGACTAAATGAAAGCTATGAAAGGCGGTTAAAGTGTCTAAAGTATACTGTGACACTGACATCATGAAGCATGCCAAAGCTACAGAAAGAGGATGGCCTCACCCTAGCATGTTGTCATCAATTCCTTGGCAAGGGCTTGAAAGGAGACGCAGCTCTATTAATATGGTCACAACCATTAAGGAGTCCATTCATTTAGTACATGCAGCAGAGAAAATGGACTACGAATTTCTATTATGCCGCGGTTGGGTTGCAAACCCGCCACAACCTCTGAATTTCAACATCAAGATAGAAAAATTATGGAAAAATTAAATTCAAGGAAGAAGGCAAAAGAAAAGGCCGCAGCCTATTCCGAGGACCCCTTTTCAAGGGTTACAAAGAGATAAGTTACATAAGTCAAAACATGGTTAAGCCAAAGACCCAAAGTAATTTTTCTATGGCACCGCGGCATGGGGGATGATAGCCACAGAGTGAAACATTTGGTATAAATGTGTCGCGGCCTACAAGGAGGAACCATTTATAAGATGTTGCTGCGAACTTATATCTACATTTTAATTTCAGTTATTGAAGAAGCATATTTGCAAGTTATTCATTCAAGAAATCAACATTTTATATATAGAAGCGGTACCCATTCAAAATATCAAGGCAGATAATAAAGGAGCAATTAAAATAGCTCCTCTCTGTAACAAATAGTTATACATGCCAGCAGTAAAGAATATATATAAAAACATCTATGCAAATAAAGTGTGGAAATCATTAATTCCCAAAAGAGGCCGCAACCTTGATTAGAAGTTCACAAAGTTCCAAAAGGCCACAACCTCGCATATATCAACAAAAAATTACAAGTTAAAACAAGATCAAAGAGGGACACAACTCAATGTTCAGAATTGAAAGAAAGAAGACTAAGTGGCTGGATCGTCTTCTTCATCCCCCTAATCTCCATCCGTATCTGTTTCACTCTCTTGTTCAGATGCCACAGCCTCTACTTCAGCCCTTAGTCTGGCTCTTTACTCAGCTGCAGCCTTTATCTCAGCCATACATTACAAATTCTCGGCATCACCAAGTCCCCAGGTAAGAATTATATCCTTAGATTTTGGGAAGTTTTTAACAAATCTGTACCTGAGCTCTTGGAAGCCGCAGAGGTAGGCTCTATTGTTGGTGAGGTATAATTCCCTTGAGCCTTTGAATAAATCCATGGCATTGTCTATGGCCAATTGAAGTGCCTCGGCATGGTCTTTATCTTTTTTTGCGATAGCCACGACCTGGTCTTCCTTCATTTTCTTGATGGACACATCATGGACCTCAACATCATTTACAGGCTTGCTCTCGAGTTCATCAAACTTCTTCTGAAGAAGTTTAATTTTTCTATTTCATGAGGTCGCGGCTTGGGCATCTTCAACGGCTTGAGCTTAAGCAATTTTCAAAGAGTATGTAGCCTATTTAAAGCTATCCTCAGCCTCCTTCTTATAATCTTCCATTGCTTGAACCTTCTTGTTCTCATCCATCTTATACGCCTTAAATGCCGCATTAGAGGACTACTTCCCAGCTTGAAAGGAAATAGCCCTGGCTTTCTCCAAGTTAACGAAGCATACCCTCTTCACAGCCTCTTTTAGCTTATAGAGGGCTTCGTACTTCCGCTTTTGGGACATCACAATATTAGCCTCCTAAAAGGAGATAGAATGTTAGAAGTAAAATATGAAGTATAAAAAAAGTATTGAAAAGGTAAATTTTCACTTAACCGTAGCAGGTTTTGGAGGGCGTAATCCTCCAAGTCATCATGGTCTTCATCCATGAGACGATCTAGGTCCACGACATCTGGAACCCTCTTCATTCTGCGAACATCCCTCACAGTTGTGTCCCAAGAAGACTCAGGGTTAGTCTGCCTCAGCTATGGCCACGGATGTCCATCAAGGCCAACACTGGCACGACATTGAGGAGGTGCCAGATTGGCATTAACAACCACTATTGCTGGAGGTGGGGGTGAATTTGAAGTGTTGGTATGCGAGGTTCCATAGAGATGTTTTATCTCCGACCCAGATGCCATTAAGCCTACCGCGACTATTTTATCACCAATATCATCATCAAAATGTCCTTCGAGCCTTTCTTGAGGAGAAAACTCCTCAACCTGAATTGGGGGCACAACATGATCTATTTATTCACCCACAATGGGTGTAACAGGCACTGTGGGCGCGACAGGGAACTTGGACTTGGTCCTCTTTCTCTTCCTCTACTTAGAAACATTATTGAGGGCAGTTACGTCCTCATCCATTTTAGTCAGTTGAGCTGCTAAGAGCTCCCTATCTATCTCCTCACCTGAAGAAAAAATGAAGCGAAGTCAGAATTCGAAGGTATAAAAATAGTTGTCACGGTACCAGTAAAAGAAATGATTATTACCTTTCTAGGCCATCTCTTTTGGAATAGATTTATTGGTGAAGTAGCCTGCTTCAAAAATGGAGGCTAAAGTCACAAGTGTGATGAACTTTTATCGTTTGCACTTACAGTTGCGGACCTCCTTATCCTACTCTATTGCTACTCACTAAGGGGTAAGTTGTCAAGAGATGCATAAAAAGTTCAATATTAGTACAAAAGTAAAGGAAAGAATGATGCAACCACAATTCAAAGGGCTGCAACCTTATTTACCTAGCTTAGAGGGGCGTCCCCACTACCGCGACATCCTAAAGGACATCTCTCTCTCTCTGTCTCATCTGGGTGGATTTCCCACCTTTATTTAGAAATATAAAATTACATTCCCTTACAATTCTTCACATTGGTGGGCCTCCCACTATAGAGGGTTTCATCATTGCTACAGATGGTAAAGTAATAGTACCATGCAAATTTTATAAAATTTTCCTTATGCCTATAAAAATGGAAATTTTCCGCCGGAGTTATGTCCCTCCTAAAATTATTCTTCCACGGTACTACTAAGGCAAGAATTTCCCTCCAGCCATTGGGATCTAGTTGGACTGGGGCTAACTTCATAGTTTGAAAAATTCTTCTAATGGGTAATGGGACTGGAAGCCGCTACCTATAAACAAACACGTGAAGGGAAAGCAGACCCCATCATCAGCAAGTGCCGTGTAGGGCCTTTGTTCTGTGGTGGGTGTTGAGCAAATCAAATCTTCAAGAAATTCAAGTGCCTCAACAACTTGTTCAACCCACTCCTGAGTCATAATGCTGTGGACATTCAAGGTCGCATGACGTCTCTCAGCTCTGTTAGAGGGTCCAACAGGCGCGTCCCTACATTCAGATGGCCGAGTAGACGCGACATCGATATTTATTGGGTGGTTACTTGAGTTGGACTCCTCTTCCATTGCTGTGGAATCAACACCTTTCCTACAAGAGGAGTTCGCAGAGTTAGTCTCTTTCCTACAAGTGGTTTTGTGGAATTAGAATCCAAATCTAGAATGACACAATTTAGGAAATCTTTGAGCTATGAAGGCTCTATTGTCTCTAAAGGACGCACAGAAGGAAGTTCAGGGGAGAGACTCCAAAATTTTTGTTCCAAAAATCCTTCAAAAATTCATTAGGATTCCAACTCATATGGATGCAGCAAGTCCTGAAAAGCAAAAAAGTTCGTTGTTAGGTGCCGCAGCCAGTATGATCAGATAAGCCTCTCAGAGGCCGTGGAAAGAACAACGTAATAACAAGTTTGGAAGAAAACTGAAAGTTTCAATAATTTCATCTCACACTACCAAGTTTGGGTTTTTTAATCCTAGGGATTACAACTACTGCCAGGGCATGTTATTTTGGGGAAGTAAACATTAGGTGTGCCTAATTATGCCGCAGTCTTTTATTTTATTGGAAAAACTCCGCGGCTACTAGCCTAATGATAAACCCTAAGTGAAAAAAAGGTATTTATTATACACAAGTATTAACATGAGTTCGTAGCCTAATAGCACAAGAATGCTACCTACCGTGGCCAGAATTGGAAAGATTGGTTAAAGAATATCAAAGCTCTAGAATTAGAAAGATTGGTTCAAGAATTGGAAATATTGATTCAAGAATATCAAGAGAAGTGGTATTTTTTAATGCTTACACTACTCTAAAGCCATCAAGTATGATCTAACACGAGTATATATCATTGGTTTAGGTAATAATTCGAGCTAACACAAGTATGATGCAACAAAACACAAGTAAAATTCAAAAATACTAAGGATTAGCAATGGATGATTAAGGGTTTAGCAATTAAATTCATCAAAAATCGATTCAATATAGAAACAAGATGAGTTCATTTCAACATGAATTTAGCAGCTCAAGTTGCACTTTAATTAAAAATTAGTTGTTTAGCAAAGAAAATGGATTCATATGGTTCATTTACAAATAGAAATCAAGAGGAACAATCAAGGAGAACAAATAGTCAAAGAAAGAAGAAATCAAGGAGTTCTGAGTTATCACCTGAAAACCAACGAGAAAAGAAGACGTGGGTGTTTCCTAGCCCTGAACTAATAGTTGCTCAACCCTGAATCGCTTGAACAGATGCCTATAGATCACCAGAAAGCTCAAAGGAAGAAATTGCAAGACTTTGCTCTTGATATGATCTCATAAGAATTGGAAAGTTAATTAAGGTGATGGCCAGGTTTCCTTTATATAAGAGGGCATGGGAAGATTAAGCGACGCCTTTGGAATGCCACGTTAGCTTCATAAGACTTGACTACTCAGCCGCAACCCCAATCAATATCTCTTGGCACTATGGTTTGGGGGCTTATTAATATGATAAATATAGCACCCTGCCACGGAGAGTACTGCACTAAACCTTATAAGTATATAATGCCACAACCTTATAATTTCATACTACAGGGTACAAACTTACATGACGCGGACCTACATAATATAGGGTGCGGCCCCATCTACTACAGGATGCAGTGTAATGACCCCATTTTCTTATGCCAATATATAATTGTCTTCTTTCAATTTCATCACACTTACTATCTAATAATGATTTATTATTACATATATGATATTCCGAGTTCTTAATATGACAAAGCCCATTTTTAAATTTAAAGAATTAATGGTAAAATGGGTCAAACTGAGATTTTATGGCACATCCTAAGCTAAGTGATAAGTTTTGGGGTAGAAAACGTAATTTTATGAAACTTTAGGGACTTGGTTTTAATAAAGAAAGTTTTAGGGACCAAAATGAAAAATAAAAATGGGCCTTTTTATAAATAAAATATTTTCAGGGACCTAAAAGAAATATTGAAAATATATGGTGTGAAATTACCAAAATGCCCTTCAGGTGCAAAATGACCCTTATACCCTTAATACCTTTCCACCTCATGCTCGACACCTCATGCTTGGTTTTGACACCTCCACCTACACATGTCGTCATTAGAGGAGAGGCCAAAACACATGTCGTCGTTAGAGGAGAAGCTAAAATACGTGTCGCAGTCCAGTGAAATAAGACTGCAAGATGCCTCTGTTACGCGACACGTCAATGCTGACTCCCATTGTAAAAGCTTGGTCATCATGGACACGTGTCAATGCCGTGATATCTTTGGTAAACTAAAAATAGGGGCTTTGGGGATCATTTGAAACTCACACCAATTCCTTGAGAATTGTAGAAAGAAATAGTCAGAGAAAGTGTGAGAAAGTTTAAGAAGAAGTTCTTAGGGATATTCATCTTAAGGTAATCTTAATGTTATAATGCATCTTTATAGTTTTAATTTATTATTTTATAGCTTTACTTAGTAGTTATGCTGGTAAAATACAATAAAGAATTCACTAATCAAAACTTAAAATTTAGAACAAAATCAAGTTGATTTTATAAACTTGTTTGAAATTATACGCTTTTAAAAATGATTATTTTTAAAGAAAATGCTCGTTATTATAGAATCCCATTTAAGTAATTCCAAAGTCAGGCCCGGTGAAGTTCTGTCTAGATGAGATGGTATTTAAGTGGTGCCCCTGTGACCCTCCATCTTTACTGGGAACCGACTGATGAGGAAAGACTATGAATTGAATTCTTCAATTACGATCAATAAGCTTTAAAAGTTGACAAATGGGGATTCAGTAATCCTTTAAAAGAGGAAGTTATTATTAAAGTATAGTATAAACTAGACCCTAGAACGTGTACTTAAATCTTTATCAGATTAACGTGTGATCGAAGACTCAATACCAGTAAATTTGACCTCCATTTTGGGTGAGTACTCTGACATTCCTTGTGTATTTTGATTATATGATATTATGCAAACTATATATATTATGTGAACTGCTTTTATTCTCAAAATTCATGTGATACCGATGACTGATTCAATTGTGATATGTTTATATTTGTCCATATAAACATACCGATTATAATGATTATTGAAAAGGACATTGAATATTGAAATTATGATTCGGCCTAAGGGACCTCTTTACTGACTGACCTTCCCAGCTGGGTTATCGCTGGTGTGCCCTAAATAAGGCGTTATGACGAACTAGTTCGATTGACCCTTAACTACCGGGGTATAATATGGTATTAGAGTGTACTTGGCCATTAAAATGATATGATTGAAAGAAAAAGATATCACATTTGATTTGTTGCATTCTTCTTATTCTGAGCTATCCAATTGTGATATATATACTATCATTTCAAAATATATATCTATTTACTGCAAGTTCCTCTCCATATAGGTATATGCCTTCTCTTTTGACTTGAATAGGTATCTATTTTCTGAAAACTCTGGAATGTTTGGAGATTGAACCTCATTCGGCTTTTAGCTGATGTTGCATAAATAACCATTTTTCACGAAACGTTTAGGCTCATGGATGGAACGAAAATGAACTATAATGAAGATTTAGCTTTTAGAGCTCTTTTTGTAAAATGTTTATTTAGAGAATGTCTAGATCTATTGTAATAAGTCTAAATTTTCTCTTAAGTTCTAACTCGTTGTTACTTTCAATATACATGAAGTTTCCTTTAGAAAGCTCTGATGACGTAATTCCTTTACTTTTAGTATTTTACGATTCATAACCATGTGATAATACATCCGTTGCATTTATTTAAGGAAACAATTAAATCGGAATATTTGTTGCCTTGGTGGCATGTCAAGACACTCGTTCCCTAATACTATTTTGGGTCGGGGTCGTGACATGCAGCCCCTCTCATTATATGTCACAGGGTACTGCCGATGCCTTATATCATAGCTAGACACATCCCCACTCCATTTACAGCAACAAGACAGCACCAACAACTCCTATAAATATAGGTCTACACCTTGAGATTAGGGAGAGACCAAATTTGACCAATACTTAGCCCAGAGATCACTACACCATAGGTTATTTCCAAACACCCCACGCTCCTCATGTACACTCTGGAGGTTATTCATCGACATCATGGTCATCTCTCTGTCACTCTTGGGATCATTGCAGACATGTATTCTCTTCTCTCATCTACATTGTATGCCTATTATGACATTATAAACTTGTACTACAATGCTTATAATGAGAATGTAGCACCAAAGTGGATATAGGCTCATTTTAATAGCCGAACCACTCTATATCTTGTATTTTATCTCTCGTTAGTTGTTTTACTGGCTTATTACGTATTTTACACTTGACTTGCTTGTACGGGAACGATAAGTGGGCGATTTCTCGTATCATCAAACACCTTATGTCGAAACCCGCTGAAAGATTTAACAAAATAATTTCTTGAATATTGTTGATACCACAGAACCATGTGATTTAATCCACCACACAATTTTTATGTTAACTGTAGAAGCAATTATTATGCAACACAAATAAATATGAGAGAAACAATTATCAAGAAAAGAACAAGGAATACAAGATGCCAATCACACAACAAATGATGTACGTGGTTCAGCAAAGATGTGCCTACATCCACGGTGGTGCAGCCGATATTAATTCTATATACTTCGGAGAGTGATTACAGAGAATACAACTAGTCCTTTTTCCCCGGACCTAGGGGTTAATATATACATGTACGTGTAGATGAGTGGAGGTGATGGGTTCCTCCATGTTTTCCATCTCCCCTATAACTTCCCTTCATGGGATCGTGGGGGGAGACCGGATCAATATAAAAGATGAGGGGCCTGGACTTTGGGCTGCCAGGACTGGGCTACTCGTCCAGGCCCATAGTTCTGATTTTTGGGTACCCACAATTGCCCCTAAATTTGTTGGGCCATGTTTATGGGTTCAATGGATTTAAATGATCAGCCATTATGGTTGATTTGTGATTCTTAGAAAACTGTGAAGTTGCTTTTAGCGTCACCCGCTTCGCTATTTGTGCACTATGATTAGAATTGAAGGCTTATTGGGATAGCCACTTTTTCTTCCGTCGCTTCAGCCCTTCTAGTACTTTTCCTTCTTATGAGAACTTTAGCGCCTCGTACCTTCTTCTCGTAATCCCTATTCCCATTGCTTCTTAGTCGTCTTGAGCTCGTGCTTCTTCATCACTTGAACCGATCATCTGTTTTATAAGTTTCTCGTGCCATTTCTTTGCACTTTCTCTCTAGTTTGTAGATTTTCTTGAGTTTTTCAATGGCGAAGATTGGAAATAGGTAAATCTCTAAATTCTGGAAGTTCTATAACATTCCTGAGTGGGTAGATATTGAATGTTGTGCCTCCCCTCCTAGGAACGTTAGGGATATAAAGGATGCCCATTGGATCCATGTTCTGCTACTTTCCTAGGGGGGACTCACTTTCCCTCCCAATGATTTGTTTCTGCATTTCTTTGGCTATTTCAATATTGTTCCCGCACAATGCTTGCCCAATGTGTGGAAAATAGTAAATGGCGTCCATATAATAAATCAGTTGTATGGTACTAGGTTAGGACTTGCTGAGATATGTTTCTGTTATTCCTTTTCTCGAACTAGTTCAGTTGTCTTATACCTCAAAGCTAGGAGTCCTGATAGGGTATTGGTAGTAAACCTACCTGATTCCCATAAGGACTACTGGAAAGAGGGTTTCCTCGTTAGGAATTGGCAGTTCCCTCCCCAGTTTAAAAGGTCGAGGTCTGAGAGGTTCTCTGTTCCTTTCTGCAGGGAGGAATATATAGGTAGACATTGTACTGTTGTTTCAACTTTTGCTGATTTGTGACTTTTCTAACCCCTCTTTTCTTTTTCTTGCGCAGCGAGGTCAAAGAATTTGGAGCCTGCTCTCAGTAAGGTTCGTATCTCGGAGTTGGTGAAAGCTTGGAATATCAGGGAGCCTCTGGGTAACGGCGAGCATCCTAGGTCTGCTGTCTTTTTGCTTGAGTATAAGAACATTGGATCCAGCTTCATAGCACGACCTGTGGATAGTGTACCAGAGTTTGATTCCTTCGAAGAGACTACAGCTGATCCTATCGAGTTGGACGAAGAGGAGAGCAGCTCTGAAAGTGAGCCCGCATGAGCTGCGAGTAACTTGGGTGAAGGGAGCTCTGACAGTAGCAGTTCCTCTAACTCTGAGGAGGATTCTGAAGTTCGAGGATCGTCGAGCTCTTCCAGCAGTTCAGGTGAAGAGATGCCTTCAAGGAAGAACTTGATTAGATATGATGATGATGAGGACCACGTGATTCTTATACAAAGATCAAAGAAATAAAAGTACACTTGAGGGGCTGTGGCTACTGGTTCTCCATCTTCTACTCAGGAGCAAGAGAGGAAGAGGAGAGAGGAAGAGCAGGTGAGAGAGAGGGAGAGAAAAAAGGGGGAGGAAAGAAAGAAGGTGGAGGAAAAGAAGAGGATGGAGGAGAGGAAGAGAATAGATAAGGAGAGAGAGGAAGATAGAAGAAAGATGGACTCGAGGACGAAGGCTGGGCAAGCCTTGGTCCCAGTGTCTACTTTGCCCGAGGGGACCTCAGTTTCCATTTCTCCTTAGCTAGCACCTGCGCTGCTCGAGAGGGCAGTTCTTCCTGCAGATCGCCGGAGGGCGTTGGGGTCTGATCAATTGGGCCTATAAGCTAGCTATAGGCTATCCTTGGTAAGATCCTCTCCATTTTTCAATTCTTTAACAAGTTTTAGTTGTTTCTCCTTCTTGACCTCTTCTTTATTTTTGGCAGTTTGTGACCAACTTCGCCGTGCTCTACCGTTCTCGCGACGAGTTGGTGAGAAGGAATGGCGAGCTGAAGCAGTAGAAGTCCGCTCTGAAAGTCAAGGGTTCTCACCTGGAGGCTGATTTAAAGACTGCTGACGCCGCTCGAGCTTCCTCTGATCTGACTCTCATCAATTCTAATCGAGAGAGGGATGTGGCAGTTAAGGAGCTGAGCGAGATGAGGTAGGCATATAACCTAGTCTTCTCGAGCAAGCTGGGTGTCGTGGAGGAGAATAAGGCTCTGACCGAGCAGTTAAAGGAGAAAGAGTCCCAGGTAGCCACCATCATGGAGAGTTCATACAACTCCGGCTGGACTACTTCTTATGAAGACGCCGAAGTTCAGATAGGCTACATCAGCCATTTGAACTTCAAGAAGGGATGGAATAAGGCCCTCTTAGCTGCTGGTGTTGATGCTGAATCTCCTCTGTTCGACGAGCATGACCTGAGTCCGAGGACAACTGTAGACGAAGAAGCCCCTGCCCCAGCCATCGAAGGTATTGATCTTGCCTCTTAGATAATTCCTGTCGATGCTGGTCCTGCCCAGGCAAATGAGGGCATCCCTGTAGAGGGGGATGCCTCTGCTGCTACTGACAAGGGGAAGCATCCAACCACCTCTGGGCAGCCTGAGGTTGCTAGTTAATCTTCTTTTAGGACTATTTTTGTACTTCTGCTTGTAATTTTTCCAATTTCTGCTCGATGTACTTGACTTTTATCAATGAAATGAAAAGGCTTCTTTTTCTAGTGCATTGATTGATTTTTCTTTCCATTTCCCTTTTATGTCTTGTAGTTGACTGATGTAGAAGAGTATATTCCTGCCACATCTCAATTGGGCTGGACTCTTGGTCTCAATGCCAGTCCTCAGGTTCGTTAGGCCTTTGTTAGGCTTTGCAAATCTCTCAGGTTAAGGAATCAAAAGTATAAGGAGCAGTCCGAGCTAGTGGCTAAGCTGAAGGACAGGCTCCAGGAGATGGAAGGCATTGGTGCCTCAGTGCAAGAGGAAGTCAATGTACCGAGAGCAAGGTTACTCGAGGCTACAGAGATCAACCAAGTTGGGGAGTTCTTACAGCAGGAGAATGAAAACCTAAGGAGGGAAGTCCTATAACTTAGAGAGCATGCGCCGAGCACTATTTTAGGGGTTCTGCAAGGCTCCCCGTCGTCGCGAGCTGGATATACTCCTCCTATGCCACGAGGTTACACTTGTCCTCCCCTCCCATGAGCTGGTAGGAGCACAAGGTACAGGAACAGGGAAGCAGAAGAACAGCGTGATAAGGAGATGGAAGAGCTCCACGATGATGTCCGACAAGCATATGTAGTTACTGCTGGGCTTTAAAGGGACGTTAACCGATTGCGGCATTTATTCAAGAAAGGTCCTCGGCCAGCGTGGGCTGAAGGTTATGATCAAGGCTGGCTAGATGCTCCAACAAGACTATCTGAGTTCAAGGAACTTTCTTTCATCAGAGGATGGTTAAGTGCCTTGAAAGAGCTTCAGGTCCCGATGAACTCGGTGTTATGGTATCGTCACAAGATGTCCTCCTCCACTCTGATGCCCAACCCATTCAAGAGGGATGATCGATGGATCCCCATTGATGCTATTCCTCGGCAACTATTGGAGTTGGACGTAGATGTGGTTGTGGAAGAGCTAGTCCCTTCTCCTGATGACGGACGAAGAGCTAGAGTGGCAGATTATCTTGTTCGGAGGCTTCCACCTTCTTGAGATTTTGCAAGTTATTATTCTTGTCTCTTTTTTTTTGCCTTTTGATAATGTAAATACTTTGGGCGAGCTTCGCCGACTAAACATGTATTATCATTGTTGTAAATATAAGAGATTAATGAAAAGTTAGTGTTTTGGGCAATTTTGCCGACTAAACGTGTTCATCCAATCTTTTTATATTCTTTCTGCTTCATAATCCTTTTTGTTTTGTCATGCAAGTGTCCCCCCAGTCCAGTATAATACCAAAATATCATTATGCCCCATTTTACCTTTTAGGTTGTGTCGTCACACTCCCTTAGGCCTAAGTAGGGCAATTGGCGAGGACACACCTTGTATTGGATGTTTTCATCCGATCAAGATTTTGCTCAACCAAAGTAGGTTTGATGGCTAGTATAAAATCTGGCCGCGTTGCCTAAGAATCCTCTGTAGGGCTTTATATATTGCCAGGGGCAATGCTAATAGGTCTCTCGTGTTTCATGACGATGACCTGAGGAGGGGTATTCCCTTACTATATAGACCATTGTGCCTGTGATTTGGAAAATATGTGTGATAAAATGCAACTGTTACTGATTTCATTAGTAATAAGGGAAATGAACTGTCCTTTCACATAACAAATATAAGAAAAATATTCAACAGTAGAATTCCTCGAGAATCTAAAAATAGAATTTCTTGAGATTAGCTGCGTTCCATGCTCGTGGTATCTCTCTGCCCTCCATCGTTTCCAAATGATAAGCACCTTGCAGGTCGTCTTTAGTTACTTTAAAGGGTCCTTCCCAGTTTGGGCCTAGCTTGCCGTTTGATGACTTTACTGTGTTTCCCAGGACTTTCCTTAGAACATAGTCCCCAACTTGGAATCTTCTCGGGTTAACCCTTTTGTGGTAGTGCTTTGAGAGCTGTTGCTGATAGCTCGCGAGCTTTACTAGGGCATGTTCTCTACGCTCGTCGGCGAGGTCGAGTTCAGCGAGCAATGCCTCATCATTCTGGCCTTGGTCGATAAGGTCGGATCTCATTGTTGGCAAAACCACTTCTAGTGGGATGACTGCTTCCATTGCCATATGTTAGCAAAAATGGGGTTTCTCCTGTTGCTCGCCGAGGAGTTGTTCGGTATGCCCATAGGATATGGGGTAGCTCGGTTGCCCATGCGCCTTTGTCTCGCTCTAATCGCTTCTTTAATCCATCGATCATAGTTTTGTTGGAAGCTTCTTCTTGCACATTGCTATGAGGGTAGGCCACCTAACTAAAGTTTTGCCTGATCTCGTGTTCCTTACAGAAGTCCTGAAAGGGGACACTTTTGAATTGTGTCCCATTATCAGTGATGATGGTTCTGGGGAAATAAATCGAGTGATTATATTCCTCCATATGAACCTTATCATATCAGCGTCTCGGATGTTTGCCAATGGTTCTGCCTCGATCCATTTGGTGAAGTAGTCAGTTGCAACCAACACGTACTTGTGATTGTCGACAGCGGTGGGGAGTGGTCCCACGATGTACATTCCCCATTGGGCGAAGGCCATGGGTTGGTGATGGATTTTAGGTCGCTGGCGAGTTGGTGGACCATAGGAGCGTGAAGTTGGTATTTCAGGCATTTACGGACATATACTGCGGAGTCCTTTTGCATATATGGCCACCAATATCCTTCCTTCATTGCTCGAAAGGCTAGAGACCTTCCTCCGACATGACTTCCACACATTCCTTCGTGAAGCTCGCACAACACTTGCTCGACATCGCCTAGGTGGATACATCTAAGGTAGGGAACGGATAAGGACTTCTTATACAAGTCGCCTCCTGTGGATAAGTGAAAGCGAGCAACTTTGACTCTTATCTGGTGGGCAGTTTTCTTGTCCTTTGGGAGCATGCCCTCCTTTAAATAATCTTTTAAGGGGTCCATCCAGGTGGGGGCTGATCCCACCTGGAGTATTTGTTCCACGTTTGGCAGCTTGCTGTTGTGGTTAATGCTCGGACAAATGAGGAAATCGATGGGAATGACCATTTTAAGGCTAGAATCAACTGCCGAGCTTAGGGCTGCTAAGGCGTCGGCATGCCTGTTTTGTCCTCTGGGAAACTACTGGATGTTAATCTCCTCAAAGCTCGTCATTAGTTTTCTCACCAGGGCGAGGTAGGCTGCCATTCTTTCATCCTTCGCGTTGTAATCTCCACTTATCTGATTGGAGACTAGTTGAGAATCACCAAACACCTGTAAATGTTTTGCTCCCAGAGTTTGCGCCTTTTGGAGATCGGCTATTAGGGCTTCGTACTCTGCTTCATTGTTGGAGGCTGCAAATCCAAGCCTGATTCCTTGATCAACGATGGTGTTTTCTGGGGTGATGAGAACAATGCCTACGCCTGCCCCCTTTGAGTTGGAGGCTCTATCAACGAATAGTTTCCAGGTTTCCACTATTGCTTGGTTCTCCTTTTGCTTTGTTGGTTGAGGTTGGTCGTGGAGTTCTTCTCCTGTGAATTCGGCTATGAAATCAGCAAGGATCTGACCCTTAATAGTTGTCTTTGGTTGCAATTGGATGTCAAACCGGCCGAGCTCGACTGACCACTTAGACAATCTTCCTGACAAATCCGCTTTCCTTAGGACAGCCTTAAGGGGATGAGATGTAAGGATTATGACAGTATGGGATTCGAAATAATGCTTCATCTTCCTCGAGGCTATTACTAGTGCAAAGGCGAGCTTCTCCAATGGCAGGTACCTTTGCTCGGCATCTAATAAGGTCTTGCTCGCGTAGTAAATGGGGTGTTGGATTCCTGCAACCTCGCATATTAATGCCGAGCTGATAGTGTGATTGGATACCGAGAGGTACAATTACAAAGAATCCGTTTGCTGTGGTATGACAAGCAGCGGTGGAGAGCTTAAGTAGGACTTGAGCTCGTCCAGAGCTCGCGAGCAGTCTGGGCTCCATTCTATCAGTTTACTCCCTTTTAGAAGCTCGAAAAAAGGCTTGCACTTCTCGAAGGATTTGGAAATGAAGTGATTTAAGGCAGCGAGCATTCCAGTGAGCTTCTGCACATTCCGGACTGTTCGCGGGGGTTGTACCCTTTGATTGCATTGATCTGGTCTGGATTAGCTTCTATGCCTCTCTTACTAACCAAGTATCCAAGAAATTTTCTTGACTGGACACCAAAGGAACACTTGCTCGCATTAAGCTTCATTCGGTACTTCCTGAGGATTTAGAAGGTCTTTGACAGGTCTGAGAGGTGATTTTCCTTCTTCTTGCTCTTAATGAGCATGTCATCGATGTAGAACTCCATCGTGTCTCCCATTTTATCCTTAAACATTTTTGTGACTAGCCGGTGATAGGTTGCCCCCGCATTTTTGAGCCCAAATGGCATGACCTTGTAGCAATATAGCCCAAATGTCGTGATGAACGCCGTTTTGTCCTGGTCTGGGGCATACAATGGGATCTGATGATATCCTGAGTATGCATCCAGGAAACTCATTCGATCGTGAGCTGCAGTGGCATCTACCAGTTGGTCTATCCTTGGGAGGGGGAAACTATCCTTAGGGCATGCTTTGTTGAGGTCAGTGAAGTCGATGCAAACTCTCCACTTCCCATTATTCTTAGGAACTACTACTGGGTTGGACAACCATATGGGGAATTGCACTTCCCGTATGGATCTTGCATCTAGCAGTTTTTTTACTTCCTTTTCGATCGCTTTAGCCTTTTCGGGTGCAGTTCTTCGTGCCTTCTATGCGACTGGCTTGAATATAGGGTCGATGTGCAGCTGATGATAGACCATATCAGGATCAATGCCGGGTAGCTCGTATGGTTCCCATGCGAAAACATCTGCGTTGTGCCTCAGCAAGGTCGTCAACTCCTTCTGTTCTTGGTCGGTGAGAGATGCTCCAATCAAGAAGACTCTGCTACTATCACCAACTTCGTCTATAACTTCTACCAGGTCCTCGATGACACGCTTGGAGGGGAGGATCCTGGTCTCCTCTACTCCAGGTCTTCCATACTTTAATTGCTATGTTGAAGGTATCACACCCTATTCAACTTTCCCGCTGGGTTGACCAGCCTTCTTCTCTGGCTTTGGTCGGATGGCTTCTATGAAGCACTTCCTCGCCATTTCTTGGTCGTCATGGATATCCATTACTCCTCGCTCAGTTACATACTTGAGTTTCTGATGGTAGGTCGAGGAGACCGCCTTCATTGCATGAAGCCATCCTCTGCCGAGGATGTCCTGGTACGGTGATTCGATGTCAACTACCAAAAACTCAATCATCTTGAAGACGTTCTCGGCACGAACTGGCAGCACTATCTTGCCTAGGGGGATGGTCATTTTTCCAGCGAAGCTGACCAAAGGAACAGTAGCTTCCTTTAGGTCGGCGACGCTCAGCTTCAATTTCCTGAATAGGTTGAGGTACATTACTTCGGATGAGCTTCATTGATCGACGAGCAGCTTGTCGATGTCAAAGTTGGCTATCCTGAGTTTAATGACCAGAGCATCATGATGGGGGGTCCTTACACCCATCAAATTTTCATCCGTGAAAACAATATGCTTGTTATAGTTGACGTCCTCTGCTCGTCGAACCTTTCCTGACTGTGACTTTGCTGGATCGATTTGAAAAGCCTGCATTACCGCTGTAAGTTTTTTCATCTCCATTCGAGCTGAGTTCCCTTGTATCTGCTTGACGTCAGATACTTTGTGAATTACTGCGAACTCGTGTCCAGCATCATCCTCCAGCACGTTGTCGGGTCTCACCTCTCTGTTGGGAGTCACTTTCTCTACCCTTTTTTCCACAAAGTCGTTCAAATGCCCGGACTGGGCCAACTCTTCGAGGTGAGACTTAAGGGCTTTGCAGTGCTCGGTCTTGTGTCCTCCCTCTTTGTGAAAAGTGCATCTTAACACATTGTTCCTCTTCGAGGGATCTACTCCCATCTTCCTGGGCCACTTGATGAATAGCTCATCCTTGATCTTCGCGAGAACCTTATAAATTGGTTCTTTAAAGACGGTGTTGACCACCTGGAATGCTTTCGACGCGTCATGGTTCCCTCCGTTCTTGGAGCCATTTTTGCCTCCGTTCTTTCCTCCTTTCCTCTAGTTCTCATATTTCTCACCTACCTTGGTATTGATCTTAGCTCGACCATTTTCTCCTGTATTAGGGCGGGTGACATCTTCCACCTTTGCGTATTTCTCGATTTGGGCCATTAGGTCGTCAATAGTCATAGCTTCCTTCTTCGTCAGGGATTGGTAGCGGAAGGAAGAACTAGGGAGCCCAATTTTGAAGGAGGCCACTGCCACTTCCTCCGCGCAGTCCTCGATCTCATTGAATAACTCCCAGTACCTCTTTGCGTATTCTCAGAGGATCTCCTGAAGCGTTTTCTTCATTGTTAGTAGAGCATCCATCCTTTTGGGATGGGAGCTACTGGTGATGAATCGGGCCGTAAAAATTTCAGCTAGGGATTTGAAATTCTTGATCGACCGGTGGGGGAGCCTTTCGAACCACTTCTGTGCTACATCATGAAGGCTCGAGGGGAAAATACGGCACATCAGGGTATCTCGGTGACTCCAGAGGAGGGTCATGGCCTGTCGGTATTGCCCGACGTGATCGATGGGATCAGTCTTTCCATCATAAATCTTGAACCTTATAATGGCAAATTTCTTGGGAGCTTCCTCCTCCTCGATTTCTCTTGTGAAAGGTGACTTCATCTGGGTTTTGAGAGCTCGCCTCGCGAGCTCTCTAGTTGATCTTGTTCCGTGGTGAGCGGGATGCTGGTCCATTTCCCTGCGGACCATGTTTCGTATGTTTTCGTCGCTGCGAGCAGGGCTCTGGGAGTACGCGAGCTCTTCGCAGCTGTTCACGGAGGTCGTCGTCTGACTCGCCTCCTTCGTACCTTTGAGATGCCCGCCTATGGCTCCTTCCTCGGCTGCGAGACTTGCTCGCCTGAGGGATAGGAGTACGATATGGGAGTCTCCTGTTATCAGGACGGATCTCCCTCTCTAGTCTTTCCAGTCTTCTTTTCAAGAGAGCATTCTCAGCCTCGTATCTGCGAGAAGACTCCCTTTGCTCGTGGAGCCTTGCCTCATACGCATCAATCAACCTAGATATCTGCGTGGACCTAGATGGTCCCTGAATTTCTTCTGAGGCTGGTCTTTCCAGGCGAGCTCTCTGATCTGAACATCGGACTTCAGACCTAATCCTGTGAGAAGCAGGTGGCTCTTGAATATCTCCTGCTTGGGGAGCATTGCCACTGTGACCAGACATCTTAAACTCCTTTCTTGACATGGGCTCTTCTCAGGGAAAGATGAACGCTTCCCACAGACGGTGCCAATTGTAGAAGCAATTATTATGCAACACAAATAAATATGAGAGAAACAATTATCAAGAAAAGAACAAGGAATACAAGATGCCAATCATATAACAAAGGATGTACGTGGTTCAACAAAGATGTGCCTACGTCCACGGTGGTGCAGCCGATATTATTTCTATATACTCCGGAGAGTGATTACAGAGAATACAACTTGTCCTTTTGCCCCGGACCTAGGGTTTAATATATAAATGTACATGTAGATGAGTGGAGGTGATGGGTTCCTCCATGTTTTCCATCTCCCCTATAACTTCCCTTCATGGGATCGTGGGGGGAGACCGGATCAATATAAAAGATGAGGGGCCTGGACTTTGGGCCGCCAGGACTGGGCTACTCGTCCAGGCCCATAGTTCTGATTTTTGGGTACCCACATTAAACAACTAGTATTTCTTACCCAACCTTGAGAAAGATGATCTTAGAATAATCACTCCCAGATCTCCTTGTGTTACAATCTTAAAACAACAAATTAGACTTGATGATTATCAAGCGACATGGAAACAAGTCTTCAGTTTAGAGATAGATTACATGTACCTAATGAATTTCTCCAAAAAAAATTCGATCCTGAATGGAAATGAGATCACATCACCATGAACTTTATTACTGAACTACCCCGTACGTACCACAGATGTAATTCTATATATGGATGATAAATCTTTCATTCGTTTCAATTGGAAATTGTTTAATCATTCCAAAAACTCAGTATTAGGATTCATAGTAAGATTATAAACATGAATAAATAAGTCAATGTACATAGAAGCTAAAATTACATTGAATGATGCAATAAAGACGTATTTTTAGATTATACCAACCACTCCATTTTCTATCTATATCTATAAATTTATTTTAAAATTCATCGTACGTCCTTAGCTATTTGTGCTAATTCTTTTTCCTCTCGGTGGCTAAGAAAAAGAGAAGAGTATCCTTTATTTTGTGACACACAGATCATGTTTTTGCATATGTAAATTAGATTGAACATCATTATGATCTAACGCTATCCTACTTCAAGTACAAAAATCATTTCTAAACGTCAGTACATTGATTTAATAAACTTTAAATAGTAGTATCATTTTGCTAAACAATACCAGGGATAGTAATGTATTCCCTATAGTTCTATAACTATAATATATAAAATGAGGTTATTAATTACACATGTTAGGTTCTCATACACTCTCTTGAGTTTACTCACCCCTCATCTTTTGTGCACACCTAACGTTCTACACTTAGCCTACCTAGCCATATCTTCCAAGCTAACTAGGACTATGTAATCATCTGAACTTAACTATACTTAAGTTCTCGTATCGTCCACACAGTACATCCATTTCATTAACATCTCGCGAAGATTAATTAATACTCAAGTAACATTTCACCTATGTTATGTTTCAAAACTTCTCATTTAGTTTCACTACTAAATTTTTACAATTATCACAATTTCTATCTTCCCACTTTTGTAATTAAGTTTCACTACTTAAATTACTAAATAGATATTCTTTATCTAACGTTACGTTTCGTAATTAAGTTTCACTACTTAACTTACCAGTTCGGTTTGTATCTTTAAATACATAATATATATCAATCTACTAATACACAGATGTAGAATATCATCAAGTATATATTTCACACACAATATGTACTATAATATCAGTCATTACTATTTTGTCCTTTTCACACACGTAAAGGACTCTTGGTTCGAAATGATTCATCGACCCCAAGTAAGAATTGGTTCAGAATGATACATCGACCCCAATTATTTATATACACAAATTCTGGCTCCGACTTTTTCATCACGCCACCGGTTCAAAGGTTTGGTTCGACATTTTACATCGACCCCAAACATATAATAACCCTATGTTAGTTCGGAATATCTCATCGACCCTAACATAGTTAATTTAAGTATACTTCTCTCGACCTAAAAGATCATATAATTCAGTAGGTACACACCCGACCTATTATTTATGTTTGTACGTAATATTTTAATCTCTTATATCTACCATACAATATTCTCTTTACGATTTATCTCATTAATCACATTTATTTGAGTATTCACACAACTCTAAGGGTCCTAGTTACCACTCACATATAATTTCAGTAGTTATTACTTACCCTACTGGTCTATTACTTGAATTGACTTTACCTCACCTCGTAACTCAATTCCGAGTTCCCCCGATACTCTACTAAATTGGATTATTCTCGTCGGTCCATAATCCAATTCCTACACCCAATGGCCTTATCGGACCTCGACAATATACCTACTGGTCTTATTCGCACTCCCATATAAGTATAATATAAATCCTAGGATACTCATTCATTCTCAAAAATCAAAGAAACCTTAAACACGGAAAATTCGGGAAAAACAACTTACGTCGATCGATCGACTACTGGGTTCGATCGATCGACCTAGTCGATCGATCGACATTCGAGATCAATCGATCGATCGAGCAGGGACATACGCAGTTCGTCTTCTTCGTTAACCTCTTCCTCCATTAACAAATCTCCAAACTTCATTATAGTCCACCAAACTTCGACCCAATGATCCTAACATGTTTCCACATATACTAGGACAATTTCTAACGTGTCAAATACATCAAAACCCCAATTCCTTTAAAGAAATAGTGAATTAAATCTAGAATTTCTTAAAATCCTAGTTATGGTGTTCTTCCCATATATGCATTCAAAACCTAGATTTTATTCCTAAATAATCATCAAGTCTACTCTGAATATTAATCCTCTACATATGTTAAATCATTCTACATGCGATTCCTATCCCAACATGTATAAATATCATTATTCTCCTATCAAGATATTGATTTAACAAAACTACTCAAAAACCCTACACATGGGTATTATAACTTTATAATTTTTGCAATAAACAACTTGCCTTGACAGAGGAAATCTAATTTCGTGGAGTTGATGATGCATTGATGCTTCTCTTCTTCAATCCTTCCTCTTTTGGCTCCTAGGGTGCAAGATCCAAACCCAACCTTCTCAAAAGCATCTTCTAAGCCTTGAGAATGATTTTCTCCTTCTCTCTAATGGTATTGGTGTTTACATGGGTTTTCTAACCCTAACCCCTCTTTCGTGCGGCTGATAAAAGGCTCTCAAATTCGTAGGTCTCCATATCTTCTCATGTTAAAAGACCAAAACGCCCCCGAACGGTCTTGGTTTAGTCCAAAATTACCCCGAGACTCAACTAGTACCCCTGCGTATACTATTTTGACTAATTTGACCCTTCCGGACTCATCTGTGACCTCTAAATTATCATTTGAGTCACTTAAAATATTACTCATTCTCACCCCAACACGACCTACACGCGTTAACTATTTACCACTCGCACTAAGTAAATATAATGAGGAAATATAAATCGATATCTATATCTTGGTTTATATTCCATAATTACAATTTTTAATAAATCTCATCAAATTACTCCTCTTATGTAATTTAAATTAAGCCGTATTTTCTCATTTAATTCTCCTATTTAATTAAATAGAATATTCAGAAATACGGGGTATTACAATGAAGAGCCCAGGAGTGTACGTTGTGGCGAAAAAGTGCACTGGCCGAAACTCTTGGTATACCCCAGAGAAGAAGGGGAGTATAAGGTACCACTTTATGTGAGACGTTATAAGTGCAAGTTGGTGTTTGGTGAGATGTAGTGAGACTGTGTCCTGGCGCACCACTTATAAATGGAGATAGGTTTGTTGGGGAAGGCCAACCAGAAGTTTGGTATCAAGCCGATGACCCTAGTGATGGAATGGGCAGACATGCTAGTAAAGAAGGATTTCACCAGTGCAAGGTGACGCCCAATATTGTTGTGAATCAGGATGAGGTCTGTGAACCCCACCACTGATAGGCATTTTCGAGCAGTAGTGGGGATGATGTTTTGTTTTGGGAAAATTGTGTCCCCTAAGACCCGCTGAGTAGACGGGAGGTGATTAATGACTAGTAGAGGTATGGATACAATTCTAGAGTCATTGCGGTTATTTGACTTCCACAACTGACCTAACTTGTAATTGAAGTAAAATATGGTACGGTAATTAGGAAGGGAATTTAACGATTGGTAGGGTTGTGTATGGTCACTCATACCTGTTTGTAGTGGAGAAGGTGCCTATTAAGGTTTTGTGTGGGAAAACCTAGTCATTCTCCCTCTGGTTGTTTAGAGGTGAGCTAATAACTATGCTTTTGGACCGGACGTGATTTAGAGACCGTTGTTGAGAGGGGCATTAACCACAAACAATTTTGGAGTGACTTTTGAGTGTCATGAGATTTACATCGCCGTGAAACGAGATTTGAAAAACTAACATGAGTAGTCAGATGTTCGTATGGTTTCTCTCAGGGTGGGGGATTTATGTTGGGATACATGTGGGAAGTTGTGACTTAGTGATGTGCGACCTTCCAATAGAAGTGAGGGGATAGAGCCAATGATTTATAGGATCGTCTTATTTGGATGTCGTTGTTAGAGCACAATGTGATATATGCCGTTATTAAGGTGAAGAGTTTATGACTGATGGATTATATCGATATGAAGATAATTTAACAAGCCTGTTGTAAATCTGGAGCTATAGTGGTTAAGACTTTATACAGTTAGGACCCACTAGCAAGTGAATGGTGGAGTGACCTTACCATTATCGAGGTGTGATTTGATTTTGGGTACTAAAGTAGGTACTGTGGTTGTGATCCGAAGTCTTTGGTACCTATTTTATTTCAATTTCTAGGACAAAATTCTCTTGTGTGTGTGTGTGTGGGGGGGGGGGGGGGGGGGGGAGAATGTAATACCCTGTGCTTTTACGGATGTTTAAATTACATGAGTGGGTGTAATTTAATAATTTGAGAATTTTAAATAAATGAGATGGACTAATTATATTTCATATCGCAGGTGAATGAAAGCCACATATGATGTTAATTTATGCGAAAAACACGTGTGGAGATGTGAAGTTTTGATAATCGACTCGGATGGAGATTTCAAGTGCACGATTGGTCGTAGAAGGGCCGAGAAAGTCATAATAGAGTACCCGAATCTATTGTTTGTGTTTCAGGGACTTTTTGGATCAGTAGGTACTAGCATTTGTGTATATGAGTCAATTTAGGTTTTAATAAGGGATAGACCCTTATTTATATCTTATAAGCCACGAGAGAAAGAGAGAAAGAGAAAGAAAATAAAGAAAGAAGAAAGAAGAAAGAAGAGAAATAAGGAGGGAAAAGGGAGAAAAAGAGGAGACTCGGGCCATGCACCGGCGGATTCTGGCACGAGATCGTCGGATTTATCCAACCGAACAAGTGTTTAACTTGCTTTAATGATTGAATTGTGTTTATTTTTCATATTATCATTCGTGAGAAAATTATGATTTCGGGTTGGGATTCTTGAATCAAAAATGGAGTTTTTGGGAAAGATTTAATATGATTTTGTAGAGATAATAATTCTATATGAAATCTAAGTTTGAACCCATTTTATTTGTAAAATCTTTGTTGAGAAAATTGGAAGAAATGAAAATGGTGGGTTTAATAAGAATTAGGGCTCAATTCTTGAATCAATTGAGGAATCCCATTAATTAATTGTTGTGTTGGTTAAATCATCATGTATATATATATATATATATATATATTGTTGTTGGATGGTGTTAAAAACCCCTTGAAATTGAGTTGGACGAGTTTTAGAATGAATTATTGAGTCAGAGAAGATGAAATTTCAGAACTGTAGGGACCGGACTAGTCAAAATTTAGGTGACTAGATCAGTTCGTTTATGATCGGATTGGTTCGTTTTCTATCGCCGAATCGGTTCATTTTTATCGGGCCGGTTCGTTTTATTGGCCACCGGATCGGTCCGACTTTGATAGAAAAACATAAAGGTTTTTCATAGACTAAAAGGACTGGTTTTCCTTTTGGAAGATAGATATTAGGGGATCCTATTTAGAGTGAGAGGACCTCTAAAAGAGTCAATGGGGGATATATAAGCCTCGGGTTAATGGGAAAGATTCGGGGTTTAAAATTAGGAATGTTTGGGATGAACGATATTCGAGGAATTATTCAGCAGATTCGTATATATATATATATATATATATATATATATATATATATATATATATATATATATATATATATATATATATATATATATATATTTATGCGTGTAGAATATATAAGCCGATTATATATGGGAAGAATATATACATATACCGAATAGAAATTTGTATAAGTAATGTCCTAAGGTGCGAATATAATGAGATAAGAATACTAGCTAGAGTGATATGCAATTTGGGAATAATGAATGTAAGAATTTTGTCATAAGTGAGTAAATAGTTATGGGATTAGAATAAGTTGTGTGTATACTTATTATTCTATACGAATTGGTATATTTGGGATTATAGGCTAATGCCACGAGAGATAGGCATGGATAGCCGGATATGATGGTATGTATATAGATATGGGTATAGAGACAATATATATATATATATATATATATATATATATATATATGCTATGATTATGAATACATCTGTGTTTGAATGGTATATTTATGTGAAGTATACCCCTCTAGTGATATCATGAGAGGTTGTGCGATGTGGGTGAATCCCCTGGCTTGAGGAGCATGGCGAGTATAGACCCAAGTCATAGTCATCCAGTTATTGTACATCATGATTTTTATTAGGGGTGAGACATAGTGGGTATGATTCATTCTCATTTCTGGTGAGGAACTATGACCTTTTCCCATACATTGTGATTTGGTTTTTACCAAGTCGGTGTGAGGGTCCGACCGCGGGTACCCATGATGATAATGTGAATGATTCCATGGAAGATGATAGAATTATAGAGACTGCATCCATTGAGTTATAGCTCCTGGGGATGGTTATTTTGCTTATATAGTCTGTGATATATAAGTATATATATACTAGATGCGTATTGTATATGCAGTGCGTTATGGGACAAGTGCTGATCTTTTGGGAAACTATACCATTACACCTTAGCTATTGATCCAATCAAAGCTAGAGACCTGTGGACTGTCGACAAAAGATGGGATGTGAACAAAATCTCAACTCTATTTCCTCAACAGATATTCTATAGAATTATGGGAATTAATATCAAATTGAGTAACAAGAAGGATTAGAGTATATGGACGGCTTCTGTTGATGGATAGTTCTCAATTAAATCAGGCTGGAAACTTATTAAAACCACATCTGTTGATGTAAAAAATTAGATTATCTCTGTACGATATGAGTTGGTGCATTTGGATCGAGATTACTCTGGGAATAACGCTCGTCTAGTTTGCGAAGAGGGTAAACGTGTATTTCTCTGAACACTCCGTTGTCCTGATTGGGCTGGCACTCCACCTTGAACAATTTGTATGAGTTGCCGCATGGTTTCTTGCATGACCGTCTGGCCTTGGGCCAAATTAGCCATTGTACTAGCCAGATCTTGGACATTTGGGGGAGTAGATGGATTTGGAGGGATTCTAGCGTTTCGATTAGTGGATTCCGGATTATCAGCCATTGATGATGAATTATTTTGGTGAAAAACGCTAAGTATAGTCGTTTACCACAGACGGCTCCAATCTGTTGATGTAAAAAATTAGATTATCTCTAATTTATCAATCACAGATAAAATAAATAAGACAAAAAGATTTTTAAAGTGGTTCAGCCTTTTGAGAATGGCCTACGTTCACTGTTTTTGTTATTGCTGATTGTTTGCTTGGAATTCTCGATAATGGATTTACCAAGAAATTCCGAGTTCTCTTCTAATGAGGAGGTTACAATGTATTTATAGCCTTGAGTCTATACAAATGAAAGGACAATGCACTGTCATTTAGTAGACAAATACATCTGTACGATAATAATGGACATTTAATGCGCAGTCGTCTCTTTGATTCTCTTAATTTGGGTGTGTTGTACGCTATGTATCTCGGACTGCTTAGGCTTCTCACACCACTTAAGTTGCTCAGCACGCTTAAGTTGCTCAGGGCCCTTGAGTTGCTCGGGTCGCCTAAGTTGCTCGACACGCTTGAGCTGCTCGGAGTGTATGAGTTGCTCGTATGGCGTTTCGTATTTTCCTTGTAAGTTGACACGTGTCTTCAGGTGATTGGTCCATGTCAGCAGATTAAATTTGGTATCAACAACATCTATAGCCAGGGGACTTATTCTTTACCTTGGAAGCGACTACTCCCAGTTCAGTTATCTATTTTTGCTTGGAAATTAATTCAAGGTTTTCTTCCCATAGATGAAAATTTATTTTCCATTGGATGGTATGGCACTTATAAATGTCACTGTTGCTCTAGTCCCCAAATCGAAAGCATTAACCATGTTTTTATTCAAGGTGAGATAGCTGATACAGTTTGGTCTCATTTCAGGAATGTGCATTAACCATGTTTGTTGTGGTAGATTTCGTCTCAGAATAATTTCAGTGGCATTTGCCAAAAATTGATGCCAATTATCATATGCTGGGCTTTATGGTGTCAGAGGAATGAGTGTAGATTCAATGGTTCTTCTCCAAATTCTGCTAAAGTTATAAAAAATATTGAATCATTTTCTTCTTCTATTTTTCAACTGATTCCCCATTCTCCCAAAAATGTCTCTATTTACTCTATGGGTGATTTTAAGTTTGTTATGGAGTATTGTCTTGTGAAGTGGAAAACACCACCATCGTAGGTGTTAAAGCTCAATACTGATGGTAGCTCAATCCAAAATCCAGGTAATAGCGGTGGGGGTGGTATTTTGAGGAACGCTAAGGGAAATGTGCTTTGGACCTTTTGTCATTTCTTTGGTGTAAATTCCAACATTAAAGCAGAAGCTTTGGTTATCTTAGAAGGATTAAGATTCTATGGGGATCTAAAAGATTGTGAGCTCGTTGTAGAATCGGATTCAAAGATTATTATTGATGTTCTTAATAAGAAGATGCATTGTCCTTAGAAAATCAGAAATGTTGTGGAGGATATTTAGGTTCTAAGTGAAATCTTCAACATTTCCTTTGTTCACGTTTTTCGAGAGGGTAATCAACCTACTGATTTTTTTAGCCAATTTGGGTAGTCAATCTCAACTTTCTCTTTGGTCTCTTCATCTGGATTCTTTTCCATATTATCTTCGAGGAGCTATTAAGCTGGATAAATGGGGCCTTCCTGCTATAAGAATGTCAAAATTTTTAGAGTAGGCGTTCTTTATTCATTTATTTTCATATTTCATTAATTTGTAAGGGCTTTACCTATAAAAATCCATATTTATTCTTTTAAGATTTTATAATTTTTGTTAGCCTCCACATCATGTGGGTTGAACATGTGTCACCTAGTTGTGAGTCCATAAATTATCGACTAAATTATAGGCACTCTTTTTTTTTCTGGGCTCACCGCCAATCAACACATGTTCGGTACGCACCGTTAAAATGCGAGACAATCTGCACAAGATCATTCTTATATATATATATATATATATCTGGGCTCACCGTCAGGGGACACATTTTCGGTCCAAACTATCAAAATGTGGAACAGTCTGTATAACTGTATATAGATACTAATGCTCTTGTGCAGACTGTCTTGCATTTTAACAATGCGAACCTGACATGCGTCGCCTGTCGGTGAGGCAAAAACGATCGGTTAAATTATAGGCACTCTCTCCATCTTTTCTGGGCTCACCATCAGGTGACACATGTCCGGTCCCCACTATTAAAATGCAGGAGAATCCACACAATTACAGTAATATGTGTGTGTGTATATATATATATATATATATATGTATATATATATATATATATATATGTATATATATAAGGAGATGATCACAAGTGAACCTAAAAAGCGAACTTTTTAACGGACCTTAACAAAAAACACTTAATAACCCATTAATTATAATTCCTTTGTTGTAATTGGTCCGCGCCAGCGGATTTTTTTTTAGTAGTGTTCTTCCATGGTGGGGGTGGTGGGTGGGTGGGGTAGGGGGTAAGGGGATCTCGGGTCACACGCGTGTCTGTTGCCACTGGCGCAGACCATTTACAACAAAGGAAATAAAATTAATGGGTTGTTAGGTGTTTTTTGTTAAGGTCCATTAAAAACTCCGCTTTTTAGGTCCACTTGTGATCCTCTCCCTATATATATATATATATATATAATCACTTATACGTAAATGAAAATGGGAGATACCTCTTTGGGTGGGTTGAAGTAGGAGAAAATACGTTGTTTCTTTTCTCATGTGTGTTTGTACGACCCTTTCTTTCCTTTTTAATTAAAGCATGAAGGCAACTTGAGGTTTAGTTCGGTTAACACACATTTTTTTATTATCTTTTTTTAAAACACCACATAAGGCAAACATAGCATATAATATTTTGTTAGAATAAATTTTTTCTTTAAAAACTATATAAAACAAAATGGTTTAAAATATTTTGGATATTTCATTTTTTCCAACTTTTGTCCCCAGAACTTATTTTTAAAAATTTACATTTTCTACTCTCTAAATTTTATTTTTAATTTAAATAGCAAAACTAAATTTTGATTGTGGCATATTTAATGTAAATCCGACACAAAATTTACTTTAAATATAATATTCAATACACGTAGACAAAATATCTACTCAATAATTAAAATTTATTATTTTATGAGTCAACTAAGAATAAAAAATGTCCTTTTAACATATAAATAATTCAACTTAAATGAAAATAAAATTAAGGGTATTACGCGTGCTTCCATGGAGTCCTTGGTCCAACTTAGTAAATGATGAGAGGTTAAAATTAGTTTTGACCACTGCCTCACCAAATTTACCTCCATAATTAGGAGTAGGTCGTCTTAAGTAATAAAGACACAATGATGTATAGTGGTTCAGTATCTTAGTTTGGGTACGTATATCCACTATTAAGGTTTGTATCTCTAGTATATTCAATAAAATATAACTAAAACAACTAGAACGAGCCCTAGATTCAACTAAGGTGGTTTAACAATGTCTGAGCTCATTGCGATGAGTGGAGAGATCTTAGCAAGCAACTGGTTGAGTTATCTAAGTACTTCTTACACACTTAGGACTCACAAGACAAGAAATACTCTAAATCATCCTAATATGACTCTTAATGTACAATATAGGAGTCGAAAGTGGTCTAAACTCTCTATACAAAAGTTAATATATAATTCTTAATGTTTTTCTATTAATAGAGTCCATTGATTTTAATCCTATGAACCTTCCCTAAGTACAATTTGTAAAGCCAACTGTTTGGGGTAGCTGGGAAGTGACAATTAAGGCATGGGCATGTTGGAGTTTTATTCTTAAAACCATATATCATGGTTACTTTTAAGTAAAGTTTTATCATTTTATTTTTAAATAAGAATCATGGTTACGATAATGCCTTTAATTTGGTTTAAATATATTGTACAAATTTCGATCATTAATGCTTAGCAGGATATTCGATGATTCAACTTCGGGTTGATCTCCAGGAGATCAAGATTATGATTCTAGGACAATTGAAAAGTTCACAATCTCTATAGGGAGTTAACATCCTATTAGAATGGTTACGATTAAATCCTAATATTTTATCTCAAACTATAGGGAACGGGTATGATCGTTCGAGAACTTGTGTGATAGTTCAACAAAGGATTGTGATATGTACATCCTAGAAATGTATAGAAAAGGACCACCCGTGAGACATGAGTCTAAAAATACTCGATATTAGACTCAAGAAATATCACACCAATTTCAAAGGGTATATAGATTATTAATCATGAGAATTATGAGGATTAGGATGATTATGTAGTTGTCGCTTTGATTGTTATCGATCCATTTCAATATTTGATTGAATTAAATGACCCCCTCACATTGGGTGACAGATATATAAGGAGGTCTGAGATCATATATCGAAGAAATCCTCATCGAGGGGATACCGTGACTTTTTATACCCCCTTGATAGACTTATATGTTTCGTTTCCACCAAGTAAAAACTGGCCGTTGGATTATTTTATAATCCTGGTGGAGTAGCAAATAAGTTAAGCCTGAGAATCAAGGAATTGATTATATGTTGGTTAAAATCGACTAGCATAAAATTGATTTGACCAATCGGATATCAAGAACTTATGGAGAATCATATTATGTGCCATAATCAACTTTAAAAATAAGACCACGTTATATCCAAGTGATTTGTGATATTTATATTAGAGTGCAGTCATAATTAATTAGTGGAAGTAATTATGATTAAATAACGAAAGGAATGGATTATGATAATGGTAATTGGGCTTTTCGAGTATTTATTTTAGGCCAGTTTGATTATTTTTCTTGGGTATGTGGTGTAGTCCATATACCCAAGTAGTTAGGCCCAAAATCTTAAGAAACTTAGTTTATCCCAAGACTACCTTTTGTACTTGTATATAAAGGTGTGGGAAGGGGGTTTAATGATATTTATTGGGAATTAGGGTTTGATAGGGATGAAATATAACCCCATTCATGTTTTCTTTAATAAGCTTATATGGATAAGACCTTGTCTCAGTCATAAAGAAGGATTTCATCTCAAAAGGGACCCATACACCTACCTATTTTTAGGGAGGATTATACATTAGAAGATACAAACTTTAGAGAAGGTTTAATAAGGTTTTTATAGACATTGGATGGGCAAAAACTTCATTCTCATCATCAAAAAAATTCTCCTCATACGAATCATAACAAGATTCGTTATGGTATGAATTCTTGAAACCCTATGTTTAATATTTAAACCTAGTTCTTATTTTTCTTTTGATGTATGAATAATCAAACATTCACAGGGCTGTAATTTTTTCGCATTTTAAATATCAATACCAAGGTATTTTTCCCAACATCATGATAATGGTGGAGTTCTACCGCTACAATAAAATGATATCATTTTGGAGTAAGGTCTTTATAGCGAGTGGTGATGCTTTTTTGAGTGCATTATATGGCATTTAATGCTATAGGACAAATTACAAGTAATTTGTGGGCGTTGGTAAAAATATTTGTGTACTATCTACAAACCGGCCAAATTTTCCATAGAATCTTAGATGGATCCTTAAAGGGCTTTATTGAATCTAAGGTTATAACTATGAACTACTAAGGCTGTATTGATCACGAATAAGTGGGCCCAAGTCTTGTTGTGTAAAGAAAAAGGGGGGATGGAATTGCTTCTTCTCTAGCATAGATTTTCTAGTCCTTATCAATTGACAATATGAGTTGTAAATCCTTTATTTTTGGGATAAGAATTATTAAACAAACTTTAGATCCTTGATTAAATGTTGTGGAGGGCTGTTGAGATCCTTCCCTAGAAATATGAGTTATGTCTCCGATCGCTAAAGCCTAATGATGATTTCGTAATGTCTCGACATAGATTTATGGGTTACCCATGGGTTAACCTCTTCTGACTCTAATGTTAGGTGTAAAGTTCAATGGCACAACCTAAATAATATTTCTAGTCAAGTTTTATTTAAGTTACATTTCACTTGTTTAGCATGCGATTCCAATTTATATATAGCTAGGTATAGGACCCATGTAAAGTGTCCCCGACATCCAAGCATTCAGAGCTACTAACGTAAACTAAAAGAATACTTACTTGTGTAATGCTCACAAAATATAAAATCGCGTACAACCTGTCGTAATAAAAGAAAGGGATTCAGTCGAATTCCCAGTGGGAAATACAACAATGCAACATAGAATCAAATGACAGAAAAAAGACTCTATAACGTACCACCTTCGTTCACATGCAAATACCGTGTATACACACATAAACATATACTAATGCATGAACCCATTTTTAATCCAAAACGTTACTTGACTTGATTAAATCACATTAATCTTACAAAACATAACTTATAATTCTTTTACTAATTTAACACACTTGGTTAAATACATTAAAAAAATACCATTTGTTTAGCAAAAACACTTAATTTACTGAGATTTCCCATTTAGTGACACCATATCCACTTTAGTATTTTCCTTGAAAATCATCTTTCAATCCACGCATACTCTGTGTTAAAAAATACTTGTTTTCCTTTTGAAAACTGTTCACAACACAAACTTGTGCTAATTATGGATTAAAACCATCTTAGGTTGCTTCATTAGCCATTAACCACTTCACTCGTGTAGTTAATTCACTCTTTACTTGGACTTAGTCATTTTCATACTTATCAAAATTTCCTTTTCAAGATAGGAACATTTATCGATTTCATTTCACAACAGTTGTCATTTCTTAAATTCTAAATACAACCAATTCCTTATAATGATCCACTTTTCTCATTATCTTTTCCTCGGAATTTATCATAAGATTGTGTACTTTAATAGACTCCACACCTCCGGTTATGCTACCATATGCTCTAGCCAGTGATTTTGGGTATTTCACCGCAAGGCTCCGGGCCTTCCTAATTATTTTTTATCACATCTGAGTCCTTTTCCAATGTGGTTTAACATTTTTCAAATGTCCACATTATTCTACTTTTACCGACTGAAGCCAAAATATCGAGAACTATGCCCCATATTTGTTTTACACCTTAGAAAATCACCATTTCATGTCCTATACATATTTACGTTGATTTCATTCCGAAATTCACACCCATTTAGGACCATTTTGCGTAACATATTTTTCTAACATTTTTATTTCATTAAAAAATCCCACTTTACGTAAAAGTACCATTTTACCCATTAGCTTCCAAAATTGCATTTTCCTCCCTTTTCACAAGCGTTATTTTTCCAAAAAATATTATTAAGTTACACACACTAACTTCTTAAATGTTCTAATTTCATTAACATTTCTTTAACAGTTTGGAGTAACAGTCTTCTCAAGTTGGAAATCTCTTTATTTCATTACTTTCTTTATTAAAGAAATCATTCAGCATTTGGATGGCTACTTTATAAGAAAATACCATTTTCCCTCTATTAACACATGTAATCTTGAAAATATACACTTATCACATTATTCACACTCATTAACACACTTTAAGGGCTGAAATTTCTATTTTCTTTATTTCATGTTAAAACTCATTAAAACCTTTACTAAACTTTTCCATATGCTCATTGCCAAATTACTACAAGTTTATATACATATGAAGAGGGATTTTAAGTCAAAAAAATCACAAAAAATAGGTTTAACAAATGATTTATTCAAAAAATTGCATAATACTTGCAAAAACATGATTTTGAAGACTAAAAGACATTTTTTGTTCTTCAAAACTTGAATAAGTGTCTAAATTCATAAAATCCCATTTTTATAAGAAAACTTCAAGACTTTGTCCATAAAATATCTCTATAAGATAAATATTATTTTAAAACATTTTATTTCATAAAATGTTTGAATACAAACTTTTTTTTTGAAAATATAACACTTTCTCAAAATCATTGAAACCATTTGTACACCATTTTACATATAACATAAGAGAATAGCTATCTTGAAATATGCACATATTCTTTTCTTAAAACTCTACATGAAAGACCAAACACCGGGGAAATAGAGTTCTTAAGTTTAATGATTATAGTTTCCCACCTCAGTGAGGATATAAAAATGGATGGAAGAGAAAGAAGGCGATGGCAACCTCCCACCTCCTAAGGTGGCCTTAAAGAGGTTGCGGAGCTCTACTAGCTTGCTCCTTGAAAGCTTTATATAATTTCCCTCCAAACTCCATAATTGTTTCTTCATTTACTCTCCAAAACTCCTCCAATAAATTCTTCATAAACCAATTCCTCGCCCAACAATTGGTGTAGAGGTGTTTTATAGTCTTAAATGTTGTAGCAGATAAGGTAAATATACTAGTTTAAGGGGGAGAGGTGATGGTTATAGTGTGGTGGATGGTTTTGAAAATATGATTGGAGTGGGGTGCATTGGGACAAAACACTCCTTAAATACCCTAAAACCTTTAAGGGCAAAATCCCGAAAATGCCCAAACCTCTAACCCCGTGTTGATATGTTGCTGTGGGATGTTGACACGTGTTTTAATCTAATGGTCTAGAATTTGACAATAATTTCCAAATTTGAAAATTCTAATTTTTACATTCTTGTTCAAATTAGAATGGACCTCGTTCGAATGGAAACACAATCTCGTTTGAACGGGGTTACAACGAGAATCTGACGAGGTTGGAAATGTCAGCATGTGATTTTCATTTGATGGTCATTTGAAGCATTGTTCTAATGAGAATGGGATCTCATTAATGAACCTGACTTATTTTTAAATTAAATATAAGGCCATTCTAATCTAATTAATTACAATAAAGCCACTATAATATACAAATTTAACACATTATCCATCTTAAAAGGCCTAAAGAACAATTGGGTCATATAAAGTCACCAATTCATACGAGTACGGTTAAACAGCGGGGGTAGGTGTTATAGTTCTATACTCTTGATGCGGGTACAGTTAAACTGCGGGGGCAAGTGTTACATCTCTGTATCGTCAAATATATGACCCTCCATGGGTCATATGTTTGATTTATAAGATTATGACTTTTTTCAGTTCATGAAATTGAAGGAATGAAATCCTTGTTCCTATATTATAACCTTGGTTTGTAGGTTTAAGTCTTATTCTCAAGGTTTGAGGTTAAAGATCATATTTGGTATCATCATTAGACTCATATAATTCATTTCATGAAAAGGAACGGTTAATAGTTAGTTAATTAAATGAAAGGTTATTGAGGTATTTTACCTAACAAATATGTTATAAGTTCGGTTTTGAGCGGTCACTGGCCATTATAGTGAGGCAGGAAAGGAGTCAGATTGAAGAGACGGTTGACATGCATGAGTAAGTAATTCAGTTACCCCAGTACCATAAATACACCTATTTGTAGTTGGTTTCTTGAACTTCTCTTCTATCTTATTTTTAGTTTTACTTCCCTCAATTTTCCCCCCCTATACTTATAGCTAAATTTAATGGATCCGAAGAGATCATATCCAAAGGTGTCTTACCCTTCACCACATACAATAGCTCACCCTTCTTTAGAGGATATTACTCATATCACCATGGGGAAGAACATCCACCTGCATGCTCATACTGAGGACACTCTTTTCGTGAGGCCTATGAGGATCATCATTAAGAACTATTGTGGTACCGTGGACCAAATTTTTTCAAGTGGGACCCAAAAGGCATCAATTTTCAATGTATAAGACCTTAAGACTATGAGGGACAAGTATAATTTTTTGTATAAGGCGCTTCTTAGGGACAAGTATAAATTTTTGGATAAGGTTCTTCTTAGGGTTGTTGAGTCCTATGAAAGGGTGTGCTATCATGTTTTAAAATTTAAGTTGTTCAATGGGTTATTCCTGGAGTACAGAGATTGCTTCCTTATCCTTGTTATTGTGGAAGAGGTCTTCATTAGTGTAGGAATGGACTTTACATAGTTGGTGGCCAATACATGGAGATCACTTATAGCACCCCCATATTCCGCAGGCCAAATGGCTAGACTATACAACGAAGATAAAGGACGCCAAAAAATTAATATCATACTAAGAATCAACGATAAATAGAGAAAACTAAAACATCCACAACAGTATATAACACATGTAAATAAAAATAGATAATAAACATAAATCTCAAAACTAAATAAATATCCAGAACAATAAAGTCTCAACTGATCCAAAACAAAAATGAAAGTACAAATAACTTTAGAACCTACAGCAAGCCCATCATAAAAATATCCGAACAATAAATCGGAGAGTCTAAATGAAATGAAATAATAAAATGAATAAACAACATACATATATGCGTACATAAAGTGAAAGAATGAAACACTGCAAGTCTACTTGTCTATCCTGCTGCTCTGGCTTAGGAACACCTTGAAATGTTTTTAAGAAAAGGATTGGGGGTTAGACTTCACATTCGCAAGAAATAACTTACTTTACCTAACAATATTAAATGCTACTAATTTACATCTTCACCATCCCACCTCGACACTGATACCCAAAATATCTCACCTCACCTTACCTCACCTCACCTCTACTAAAGACATAACTTAGCCACATATCAAATCCAAAACCAACAAATGTAACTTAAGCCCAAGAATAAATGTGTAACTAGCACAAGTTGTACTTCGAACTATAATGTAATGTGCTCAACATTAAACCAATATTCATACACTACTGAATTGAAGTGTCAAAGGCAATATTGTCACTGACAAAATAATTAACACAAAATCGATAGTATCCCAATACCACAGGATGACCAGCTAGGTTAACTCCATGTCTAAGAGCTAATTAATATCCTGCATAGTACCTACTTAAGATATAATAATTATTAGGATAAACACGGTAGTATCAACCATCTTGATGAACCATCCTCAAATATAGTCTAATTGATATATCATATGGGACCTATACATATTAAACCCTCACTGTCCTAATTATAAACTCATAAATACCTAGTAGGTTATGCCCCTCAATAACTAATTTTCCTACTATATACAACACAAATAAATATTAATTTTACAAAAGTGACTAAAAATCACTACCTAATGTTACAACTCAATATCATGAACAAAAATCACAAGGTAAGTACTACATGTATAAGTAGTACCCATAAACTACACTGTCCTCTATAGGTATATCGTATCACATCAATAGTAATGGTACATTCTAATATCCTTATGTAATTATGTCTATCATCAGACTAGTTATACATATAAATACAACACAAAGGGATTGATCATAATCACTACACCTACACCCTTACAGTATAACCACTGAATCAATTACCAAACTAATGTATCTTCCTATGTCTTGTTCATGTGAGATAATTTACAAACAACATGTAGGATTTGGGATATAGATCTATACACAACCTTCATCACCTATCAGGGCGTAGTACTCGTTCCTACAAATAATTCCATCCGATCCCCACCAATAGGTTCTCCACGAATACTAAACACAACCCTAGCATGTCCACATATAACACATAAATCATAATTTTCCAATACATATATAGGACTACGACTCAAATTTTCTAAACATTTAACTGCTGCTATTATTTTTCCCTAAAAATTCTCTAATTCTAGTACCAATAGTCATATGCACACTTGCCTATAAAAATATTGAACCTTTATTTTATAGAAATTACACTAGTCCTCTATAAGTCCCCGCAAAATATCCTTTTTTATTACCTCCTTGAAATCCCACCTATAAACAAAGATATTGGGTTGATCCACCCTAAAAAGTTAACCCTTTGTAATTTTATATAATTTGGCTAAATTACATGTCAAAGCATTGAGTCGTGAGTCATTCACACTATGTAAGCTTGATAAATGGTGAGACATTAGAGTAGAGAGTGAGGCGAGTTCATTTAGACTTCTTGGGCGTGTTAACTTTGAAGTTCCATAATGCACCTCCACTAGGAAAGACTTCCTTTGTTGAATTTGCATATGTATCCTTTTATTGTTTTTTGATTGAATCTCATTGTCTATGCACAAACATACACGTTTTTGTTAATATGTATTTTTATGGACTGAAGTAGTGTTTTTGAATCTTGATTATGTTTTGTATACCTTTGGAAAAAGACTTAATTTTTCAAAAAGTGCTTTTGTTGAAGGGCATTTCAAATTTTCTTCAAATCGTTCGCATGGTCCCATTTTGTACCCGTGCGCATGATAAATTTTTTTATGTATGTGTTCTACACTACATAAAACCTTACGCATGGTGGTATTTTTACACGTGCACTCGGCAGAGTTGTATTTCCAAAAATCCCTATGGAAAGGTCTTGTCCACTTATTTTTCAAAAAATTTAAAATCATCATTACTCTTATGCATATGAGAGATTATTTACGAGGTTGAGAATTTATGTTTTGTCGCTCTATTTTCAAATTCACTTAGTCCCTCCAAATTGAGTGATAAATCTAGTTGTATACTTGATCTATGGATTTGGAGAAAATTGAGAGTTATTTGAATCTGATCTACATATCTAATGTTAATTTCATACAAGTCTACATATGAATCGGTAATCAACACTCCTAGATCTAAAAAAGGAGTTATCTTGGGTTATTAATAGTTCAAGGCATGATGAAACTCTAAGGAGGAGAATGTACTTCCATGTTCATCTTATGGAACTTATGATCGATCTCTTATCATCAATGGGTGAAAGTTCGATATTCATAGGTAACTTTTCATCTGTGCACGAGAAATAGATACTTTCTTACATTGTATGAAACTTTTTCAAGTTGAATAAGAGACTAGAGTGCGTTGAGTATTTATTTTCCATTACTGTAGTTTTTTCTAAAAAAATATGACTTTTTGATTGTTTAATTATTGTGTATGTTGTATTCTTCATTTACATCATAAACTACACTTAGATCTCACATAAATCTTGCTTAATCCATAAAATATAAGTTAAGATTGTTGAATCTAGTGAATTGACCTAGATTTCCTAATTTAATTTATTGATCCATGAAAATACCACATCATCAAGTTGATTCATGTAATAGGATTGGTAAAATTGAAGCTAAAATTGAAATTAGTAAAAATTGGGCAAAATTGTACTTAAACCTATTAACCCCTCTTTAGGTTTATTAGAATAGAACATTCACATTGAACATACACATTCTCACACCCAACTCAAGTCGATTATATGTAGACCCAACTTAATTGGCCTTCCAAAAATGATGATGTTTTAAATCTAACGCGATTTGATCTGGCCCTCCCAAAATGAAGTAGTATTATAAATTTTAGCCCAAAATTTAATTAACTCAAGTTTCTTCATAGTAGATCATATTTAAAGATTATATTCACCTATAGTTAGTCCTAAAACACAACAAATATAGTTTATAAGTGTTACCATACATGTTTCCAACATAATATAATTGTTAACTAGATTAAATACACCAAAATAAGTACTAAACCATCAATTTTAGCATGTGTTTAATAAAGGTTCTTCTTAATTACGAGATTAATAACTTAAAACATATTTGAATCATAAAAATCTCAACATAATCATATGAATCATCAATCTAGATTATAGAGGACCTTACCATTTAAGAAGTACCGATAGGAATGATGGAATCTGTTATTTACTTATCCATTTCTATTTTTTTATCATATAAGAAATCTAAATAGTTCCAAGCATTTACCATGATTAAAACCCATTAAATCGCAGTAGAAATCAAACATAGAAAAGTTACAAGTAATATGTAGTAAATTAAGTTACTCACTGAGTGAAATAAAAAAATCAAATCCCTCGTTAGGTTCCTATTGTCGATTCACTTGCTCTCTTAAAATATCCTATATAGGCTAGGGTTTTATCTTGTGTTAAAATATGTTAGCTATGAGGGTTACCAAATCCTCTAAAAACTATCCATATGCTCTAAAAACTTTTCAAAAGGGGTTACCAAATCCTGGGGTCCAATCAGGCATACAAAAAACATTATCTCGTGCCGATATATCCCCTAGAGCTCGGTGTAACTATACATATTCATAATATAAAAATAAATAACATCACAATTATTAATTTATGAGTTTTTCATATATAATTTAAATTATTGAAATAAATTTAATTGCAACACAAATCAGTAATTTCATTAAATTACAAAATAATCATGCACACGAGTGAGAAACACATGTTGTAGACTTGTAAGGTTCTAATATGGAAAAGGATGCAAAACAAGCAAATCAACTATTTTTAGAATTTTCAAATTTTAGGTTCAATTAAACTAGTTACCCAAATCAAACTTATCACTAGTTTTAAGCATGCATCTAGGTAAGTGCAGGACAAAATAAATGAATCAACCATAACGCCCGATGTACGAGAAAAAACCAAATGGAAAAAACCTCGAGCGACCCAACTACACAAATTCACAATGATAAGGAATTACAAAAATTGAGAGATGACTTTCACAAAGATTTGACTTCCTCACAAGCCTTTTCTTCAATCTTCAATCTCTATACAACCACATACAAGATTCCACTCACACAACACAACGTGTGATTCCACCATGCCCGGCATCCACTGAACATCTTAGTAACCGTCAACGAATCTTGAACACGGAGTCCATCGCTTGTTCATTGCAACACCACACCTTGGAATCCACTGTGTGTAAACAACAAATACGGAGTTCTCAACAAAATGAAAAGAAACTAAATGAAAAGAAACTAAAGATGCCTACAAACTAGATCTCAAAGCATAATAAGAAGAATATTGGATTTAAAACTATTTGGGTGTAAACTAGGTTCAGGGTAAACATGAAGAGAGTTTTTTTATAGAGTTTGGGAACTCAATAATAATGAAAAACTCTCTCATAAAAATAGTGCTCCTCACTTATATTTATAGGAGATTTTCAAAATAAAGATAGTGATGAAAATAACTTTGGAAAATATCAAATCTAGACAAAATTTGAAGGCTCGTTTGATCGACTATGAACTTCGATCGATTGAAGTATATCATCTCGTGAGAACACATTTCCAATGAGAAATCCAATGAGATTCCAGCGAAGGTTGAGATATGTTCATTAAAAGTTCATTGGAACCTACTCTAACGTGGTATTATATCTCCTTCGAATGAAATACCTAGTGTCATTTTGATGACCGCTCAAAAAAATATTTTTCTACTAAAAATATTAAAAGAGATAAAATGATTTTAAAAATAATTTGATAAAATCCCAACACCCAAATATAAAATATCCAAGGATAAAAATATACGCATCCATACCTGAGCGATCCTTCAATAATGAAGATGAAAATGAGCAGTAAACACGGCACGATGATATAAATCTTCTAACTTTGCTGCTGTGTCTTTAAAAAATCGCGTCATAGGCTTGAAAGGTCAACATACACAAGTCCTAATCTATGACTCAAAAAGTTTTTTTCCAAACATTAAATAAAGGCAAAATACATATAAATTGACTATATTGGCAATTTATCCGTACAAAATCTTCATGAGAATAAAATCCCCCTATATCTAACGATCCCCACTTGGGTAAGAGGTCTTCCCCAAAGATAAATATCTCCTCCTAAAACTAAAGTGAAAGATACCATTTATCCCCCTTTTTGTTCAGGAATAGACAAAGAATGAATGCATAATAAACTATTTCTCCCCATAAACCATATCTCCCCCAAAAGTGAGAACATGTGATATCAATTAGAAATATGGAGGAAAGAATAAAATCATGCAACTCTAACACTGCGTAATATTTAAAAATAGATTGATTAGCTCTATATTAAAAACGTACCCGAGTATAAACAAACGAGTACCATTCTAAGCATGCAAGAAAAGAAATAAAACTGAAAACAAAACATATATCATTCAAGAAAGATACCCCATAACTCTGATACCGTCCATATGAGTCAAAATCTACATGCCAACACAACTACTATAGGTTATACAAAATATACGAATATGAATGTATATATGTCTACAGTATAAAGGGTAATAAAACAAATTATAGATCTGGCATGCATGAAAGTGACACCTACATCCTAATGTATATCTACAACAAAAGGATGAATGATAACAATGCTATCGATCAAGGCTGCAGAACGGACAACCTCAGTCCTGAAACGTTAAATCCAAAACGTTAATAACAAGTTTAAAGAGAATAAAAGTATAACATAAATTGTAATAAGCATAACTATGAACCTACCTCTAGCTTTCTAACATCTTTTAGAGTTACCCCAACCTGTAATCCTCATATCACGTGCATTTATGATCCCAACTCCCAAGTAACCCCATTGTTAAGTTTTATTCTACACATGAAAATAAAACATTTCTATCGAAGATAGTAGTACTATAATTATGTCAAGTGTTATGAATTAGTTACGATAATCACATAATATCAGGATCACATAAGTAAATTAAGTAACAAAGGCCCAACTCTAATGCCTTTGGGGATCACTCGCGCATAATAAGTATAGTCTTAGGCCGTCCTGAACCTAAGACCTCGTCGGTGCAAGGAATAAATCACCTTGTCTACCCATCAATCATATAAACTACCATACCAAAGGTTATATAAAAGAAATCTCCGCATAATCCCTCTTTAACACGAGTACCTAGATATATGATGTAGGGGTAAAATTGACTAAGGCATCTTGTTTACTTACTGAGGTACCATAGCAGTTCGAGTCATACATGACAATTTTTAAATGGAATTTCCCCTTAGTACGTTCGACACGAGTATTCATCCATGGTATGCATAACATAAAGAACACAAATTTTTTTAACCATTTTAACCACCAAGTTTGAGTAACAAACTACATTCATCCACTTTAATTCCAACTAAAAGAGATTAAAGAATCCATCATTTTCTTTAAATTTAATTCATCCAATTCATACTATAAACAATTATAACATGTATCAATGTAGATCAGGGATTATCCTAAAAAAAAACCTAAATGCCAAATTCTAAATAAAATATAATAAGAGATAATTCCCAAATAACTGAAGACAATGGTCGACCGCGGGGTAGTATCGGTCGGTCGATCGCTTGCTTCATTGTTTAAAAGTTTCCTCCCTTATGGGATTTGTCTTCTCCAACACAACCAAATCCAATTAAATCCTCAATTAACAATTAAAAAAGCTTTACATACGGTCCATATATCATATACACAATGTATTTACATACAAAACATGATTGGATCCCAATTGCAACATAATAATCATATTGAAAGTTAAAGAACCAAACTAAAACCTATTTTCTCTATAAGAAGCCTAAAATCCAAATTCTCAACCATTTAATTTCAATCATCTACATATATTACAATATATCCTAAGGTTTTGAATGGATTATAACAACAAATCAGAACCTATCCAAAATCAAATTAAAACACGATAATTATTGGGAAGATTCAGTCAAAATGATGTTAAATATTCCTAATTACTTCCTCGTTGTGTTAATTATAAAATTACCTAATTCAATCATATTTTAATTACTTAGGGTTTTGGTTAAAATTAATAGGCATAATCTACAAAAAAAATTCCATTATACAAGAATTCAAATTAAACTTGCCTCCAATTGTGTATAACTAGGGCTCAAATCTCTAAAATATTATCTCTTCCTTTTATCCATCTTCTCTCCATGTTCTTGGATCCCCAATTTATGTTTGGTGTTGTCTTCTAATTGTTCAATACTAACTATTAAAAGCTTACTTGAACTTGGGCCTAATGTTGGGTCTTAAGTAGCTAATCTCAAAATGCCTTATTTGAAATAGTCTTAACCCTCACAATCCATCATCCACATGAATAATAACAGAAAATAACAAGTATTAAATTATTATAGTAGTCAATCATATTTTGTTTATTTGTTTGTTCTTAAATCATAAATAAAATATTTGTTAATGTTTTTAGTGGCTCTAAATTCTAAATTTTATTTATATATTACTTAGTAGGTTGAGACATTACATGTCACTCCAACACACATATATTTAATTTATTATATAGAAAAAATACAGGGTATTACATTCCTCCCCCATTATTTAAAAACATTTTGTCCTTAAAATTTAAAATATACTTGGCTAGAATAACTCGGGAAACCTCGCTCGTATGTCCTCCTCGTGCTCCCAGTAAGACTCTTCCTTGATATGATTTTCATAGTGAATTATCATTAGTTTAATGACCTTTGATTGTAGGGTATACTCTTTATGGTCAAGGATACACCGAGGTCTCTCTTCATAACTAGCATTTTATTGTAATCCTAGGCCATCTAGATCAATGTGCTGATACTCTTCCTCATGACTTAAGAATTTCCTCAACATGGATACGTAAAAACCTTTGTGTAGACTCTTAAGGTAATCAGGTAGGGCTAGTAGATACGGCACCGGACCCACTCTCTTAATAATAATGAAGGGACCTATGTATAGGGGAGCCAACTTTCGCTTCATTCCCAATTTAACCATTCCTTTTATTGGGGACACTCTCAATAGAACTTGAACTCTCACTAATAACTCTAATTTACCCCCTCTTATCCGCATAGCTCCCATATCAATCCAAAGTTATCTTCATTCTTGCCCGAATAAGTGCCACCTTTTTCGAGGTATCCTTGATAAGGTCTGGCATAAATATTTTATGTCATTATGATCCTGCCCAACAATTAGGCGAATGACATAGTCGTACATATAATTCCTCGTATGGTGCCATCCCGATCGTCTTATGATGGCTATTATTGTAGGTGAACTCAACAAGTGATAGATGTAGATCCCAATTACCCTTGAGGTCTAACACGCAAGACCTGAGCATATCCTCTAACAAATGATTGGACCTTTCTATTTGTCCATATGACTACAGGTGAAGATATGTACTCAAACTTAACTAAACTCCCATTGGATATTGGAATGCCTTACTAAAATGGGAGATAAAAGTTCTACCCCTATCTGATAAATGTCTAGGCGTACCCTATACAGTCTCATTATATCGTCTATGAGTAACTTTGTGTAATTATAATAATTCCTAATGGGTAGGAAATGGGCCACCTTCTTAAATCTATCCATAATATCCCAAATAAAGTCATGACCGTGCTGCGACCGTGGTAACCCGATAATAAAATGCATCGATATGCTTTCCCATTTCCATTGAGGGATATCTAAAGACTGTAACTCTCATGCTAGTGATTGGTGCTCCACCTTACCAACTAACAAGTAGCACACATGGACATATAGTCAGTAATATCCCTCTTCATTCTATCCTACCAATATGATAAATTCTTATTTTGATACATCTTATCCCTTACAGGGTGCACAGTGTACCATGATCCGTAAGATATGGCCAATACATCTCTTTGCACTTTTGGATCCTCGGGAACTACTACTTGTCCTTGGAACCGTAAGATCCCATCCGACCCGATTGCGAAGGAAGGAACTTCACCTATCTATAACTCTTTTACCTTTTTTTAATAAAAAGGATCTATCAAGTGGACCTAAACTACCTGTGCAATAATGGTAGGGGTAACCATCACCACGGATAAAAAAACATTCGCTAAGTCTATCTTTCTCTTCATACTCCATTTCACGGATCATAAATTATACAAGTCCTCTCCATGCTCTTATAATAAAGTGGCCAATGTAGCTACTAGCATATGAGTCAGTGCATCTGCCACCACATTTTCCTTCCCTGGGTGGTATTGGATCGAAAAGTGATAGTATTTTACAAACTCCAGTAATCGCCTCTACCTCGTAATCAAATCCATGTATGTGAACAACTACTAGAGACTTGGGTGATCAAAGAATAACAAAAACCTTTATCCCAACAAATAATGCCTCCGAATTCGAAGGGAAAATACCACCACTATGAATTCCAAATCACGCGTTTGGTAATTACTCTCACATGTTTTAAACTTTCGAGAGGCATAAACTATAGTCCTCTTTTCTTACATTAAAACTCTGCCCAAAATTTGAAGTGAAGCATCCCTAAATACCATATATTCAATGCCTCCCATAGGCAATGCAAGAATCGAAATGGCGATGATACTCTCCTTGAGCTCCTCAAATGGTCGCTGACAATTGGTGTCCCCCCAAAAAAAGATATCCCTTTACGGGCTAGGTTGCGCAATGGCCCTGCAATTCTCGAAAATCCCTGTATGAACTGGTGATAATAGCCCCCCAAGCCTAAAAATCTCTTAACCTTGGTGCTCATCTTGGGTTGTCCCCACTCCATCACCTTGAATACTTTCCTAGTATTAACGAAAATCGCTGCCTTCGACACGATATGCCCCAAGAACTACACTTCCTTGATCCAGAAACCACATTTAGGGAACTTAGCATACAATTTGATCTCACTCAATGTCTGCGGAACCAATCTCAAATGATGACTATGCTCCTACACCTAGTGTGAGTAAATCATTATGTCATCAATGAATACAATGACAAGATAATCCAAATGCTCACAAAATACACGGTTTATTATAAAGACAAAAGGCGCATTGATCAGTCTGAATGGTATGACTTGAAACTCGTAAGAACCATAATGAGTGAGAAAAGATGAGTTTGTCACATCCTCCTCCCTAATCCTCAACTGGTGATAACCTGTGTGCAAATTGATCTTTGAAAATAATGATGCGCCCCCAATTGGTCAAACAAGTCATCGATTCACGGAAATATATTTTTTTATGTATCGTGACTTTATTATACTTCTTATAATCAACACACAACCGAAGTGTCCCATCATTCTTCTTCACGAACAATACCGAAGCTCCCCATGGAGATGCGTTCCTCCTAATGAACCATTGACTCAAAATTTGTTGTATATGCTCATATAACTATCGTATTTCCATGGGACCCAGACGATAAGGTGTTCCCGTAATGGGTCTGGTGACCCATGCTAGGTCAATAAAAAATCTATTTCTATCAGTAGTGGTGACCCCGGTACCTCATTAAATACATCCAAAAACTCGTAGACCACAGGGATAGACTTTAAAGAGGTCACAACCTTTGAAGACTTAGTCGTATCAATGTAGCTTAAATGGGCGTTGGACTCTCGAGTTTAGTCATGGGAATGAGGAACATCTCCTATCTTGGAATGGTGAACGTAATCGAGGCCTCCCTACGATAAATCTGGGTATGTTAAGTTTCTAATCAATCCATACCTAACATAACATCATAAGTACCCATGTCTAATAACAATAAGTCAACTGCAAAACATAGCCTGCCTATCTCTATAGTAATGCCTCTACAAATTTGGCATAAATCTACTCCCCACCTACTAGAGTGTCTACGTGCATAGAAACCTCGAAAGCTATACCTACCATGTCTGTTATAATATTGAATCAAAACTATCAAAGAAGTGTAAATCTCTCTTATCAAACAGTACTCCGAAAAAACTACCATAAACATAAAACATACCAACTATAGTGAACGGTTGCATTGGAAAGTCCTTTTGGTAGATGATGAAGACATGTACCTAATACAGCTAAGGGCATCCCTACGCCTAATCTATAGGAGGAGGCAATGCTGGGTACAAAGGTGAGGATGGCAGGGATTGAAACAAAGGTGGTGAAGGAAGTGCTAGCTGACGTCCCTGCTAAAACCGTGTTGGTTTATCTTGAGGGCATTTCCTAAAGGAGTGGCCCAACTCTCCACATGCATAATATGCCCCACTAAAAGGGTTATCTGGACGGAAATCCTATTACCTATACTACTAAGCCCGATGCCAACTAAACTAACGTTGTTCCTGGCCCTGTCCTCTCTGGTTCATCTGGCCCTAATGTTATTAAAAAGGATACCTAAAATGACCCTGGCCCTAGTGTTCCTAACCCTATCTATCCTATTGGAACTGGTCATCACTTATGAATCTCTTAGGGGGATTCTCCCCCTATGTAGGCACTAGGGATGTAAATCGGGCTAGGTGATCCGGGCTTGAGGTTGCTCACGATCGGTCTGGACTAAAGATTTCAACCTAAACCCAAACTCGACTCATAAATATTTTGGGCAGGAACAATTTTAATTTTTTTGTTTAAAAAAGTTTGAGTTAGTGTTTTTTTCTTGTGCTTCCATCACGGAGAAAATGTACACTCCAAAATCTTATTGATATTTCATAAAATAAAATATACAATTATGAAATGCATTAAACTAAAATAAGGGAAGTGAGAATGAAAACCTACAAATACTAATAAAATTTCATACATATAAAATTAGTTGACATAAATATCTTATATTGTATAAAATAATTTATTTATTTATACATATATTTATTTATTTATTTATTCAATATTTGGGCTTGGCAAAGTTCGGCTCAAGCTCAACCCTAAATTCATTCAGGATTGAAATTATGGTTTAGGCTTGGCTCGGCTCAAACTCAAATAAAACTCGACCCAAAAATAACGGGCTGAACGGGCATGCTTCGGGCATTCCCAACTCAATTTATAGGCCTATCTGGTACTTGAAGTTGCTGGCAAGATCCTACCTATGCCCGGGAAGATGCCCCACCCTCTGACATCTTCAGCCCTTGTTTGGCACCTAATCTCCCCCTCATGTTTTTTTTTTCTCTTTCTCAAGAACCAATTGTGATCATCACAATATAGAAAATTGGAATTTACCATTTGACGTTGTGTGGTAAATGATAGATTTCTCATCAACACCTACTTAATCTTCTAATTCATACGCCTCACAAATAAATCCATCTTCAAATCCTCATATTTCTCCACCCCTGGGACAAAGTGCATACGATGAGGGAACTCTCACTCGTACTCAACAACGTTCCTTACCCCTGCTTGAGTTTGTCAAACGGTGCTATTAGTTTCCTCTACTATGAGGATATGAAGTACTTATCCTTAAAATTGACCCAAAACTGTGATAGATCCACTTGAGATATCTCCTTTAGGGTGGTAACAATCTTTTACCAAACTAGGGAATTTCCCACCAACCTCAAGCTTGCCAACATTTGTTGATGGACATCAATACACTCAACCAACCTCAAATGTCGCTTAATGCCACACCTCCACTAAATTGACACTATGGAATTAGAGGACGTTGCAAAGTGTAGACGGTGTACTTTCTCAAACTCCAAAGACGAGAGCATGTATAGGTACGGCCACGAACGACTGCTGATGGAGACTATCATCAATGCCTCACCATCTTAGGCTATAATAGTGGCTAAATAAGTCAGTTTCATAGATGGTGCCTTCCTCTGTGGTGCGGTAGATAGTGGTTGCTGTGGTGGATGAGGTGAATCGACTGAAGACTCAACATTCCCTGTAAATCTCTATCGGCCCTGACATCCCTAAGGATGCACCATTTGCAAGATAGTAATACAAAATGCGTTAATAATGATGCAAGACTTAGAGTTTATTTGCTTATTATAGGGATATAAACTATCAAAGAATGCAAATGCGAAAGTAGCGATGACTGCACTCATAACCCATAGGATACTAGAACCTGGAAAGCTCTGATACCAAGTGTGACACCCTATAATATATAAAAACATGTTGATCAGTTGTCTATTCAAAATGAACTAAAGTATAAATAATTGATTACCATTCTAAGAATGCAAGAAAATAAATAAAACAAAGAACAAAACAAAATATCTATCAAGAAAGATATGCCAGTACTCTGATACTATCCACGTGAGTTGAATTTTACACACCAACACAACTACCATAGGGTATAAAAAACATACGAATATGAATGTATATATGTATCCACTATAAAGGAAAATAAAAGAAATGATATATCTCGAATGCAGGTTAGTGAAACCTACATCCTAATGTAGATATGCAATAGAAGGATGATTGATAGCAACATTATCGATCAAGGCTGGGAAATGGGTGACCTCGATCCTGAAACGTTAAATCGACAATGTTAAAAATAAGTTTAAAGAGAATCAAAGTATAATAACTATGCATATGCCTCTAGATTTTTAACAACTTTTAGAATTACACCACCCTGCAATCCTAATATCACCCGCATGTAAGATACCAAATCCTAAGTAAACCCACAATTAAGTTTTATTCTACACATGAAAATATAACATTGAAATTCAAAATAACAGTACTTTAATCAAGCCAAGTGTTCTAAAGAAATTAAGATAGTCTTAAATCATTAAGATCACATAAGTAAATCAAGTAACAAAGGCATAACTCTAATGTCTTCAAGGATCATCAATGCAAGGAGTAAATCACACCATCTACCCATAAATCATATAACCTACCATACCTAAGGTTATATGAAAGAAATTTCCCGGTAATCCCACTCGGACACGAGTACCAAGATGTGTGACCCAAGGGTAAAATTGAATAAGGCTTCTCATCTACCCACCGATTCGACTCATATGCGCCACTTTTTAAATGGATTTCCCCCCTTAGTACATTCGCCATGAGTAATCATGCATGTGATGCATCATATAAAGAACACAACAATTTATAACCATTTTAACCAAGAAATTCGAGTACCAAACTACATTCATCCACTTTAATTCTAATTAAAAGAGATTAAAGAATCCATCCATTACATTATATTTAATTCCTCGAATTCATGCTATAAAAAATAACAATATATATATCAATTTAGATCACGATTTATCCTAAAACAACCCCTAAACTCCAACTTCCAAATAAAAAATATTAAGAGATAATTGCTACATAACTCAAGGAACTAGATGACCGCGGGGGTAGTGTTGGTCGATCGTGCGCTTCAGTGTTTTAAGGTTTCCACCTTACGGGATTTGTCTTATCTAAACAAAACAAATCCAATTAAATCCTCAATTAACGATTAATTTTTTTTCATAAATGATTGGAGCCCAATTATAACATCAAAATCCCAATAAAAGATCAAGAACCGTTTTAAAACGCATTTCTCTCCCAAGAATCCCAACATTCAAATTCTTAATCATTTGAATTCAATTATCTAAACATCTTACAATAAATTCTGAGGTTTTTTATGGATTATAGCAACAAATACGAATCTATTCAAAATCAAATCAAAACACAATCACCATTGGGAAGATTCAATCAAAATGATATTAAATCAATCCTAATTACTTCCTAATTATGATAATTATGAAATTACTTGAATTAAATCATCTAAGTCATATTTTAATTACTTAATTAGGGTTTTGATTCAAATTAATAAGCATAATTTACAACAGATTCAGTTATATAAGAATTAAATTAAACTCGCCTCTAGTTGTGTAGATCTTGGGATCAAATCTCCAAAATCTTCTTTCTTCCTTTTATCCATCTTTTGTTCGAGCTCTTAGATCCCCAATTTGTGTTTTGTGTTGAAAATGAGCCTCCTAATGCCTCAATACTAACTATTAAAAGCCTACTTCTGCTTGGACCCAATTTAGGCTCTTAAATAGTTAACCCAAAAGGCCTCATTTTAAATAGTCTTAATCCTCATAATCCATAATCCACATAACCAATAATAGAACATAACACGTATCTTTTTATTAGCCCATTTGGTCGTATATATTTTATTATTATTTTTCTTCTTTTCTTAAATCATAATTAAAATATTTGTTATTATTTTTTACTGGATCTAAATTCTAAACTTTATTTATATATGACTTAGTAAGTTATGACATTACATGTCACTCATGCACATGTAATATCCTATTTATTATATCGGGAAAATACAAGGTATTACAGATACCAACTAGAATACAAAAGGAAAAATGAGATACCAATGTAAATAAGCAACAAGAGATACCAATATGATCATATAGTTTGCCAATTTGATTCAAAGATAATGTACATGGCAAACATGGATTAAATGCAAACGCAAAGACTCAAAAAAAAAAAATTATACCATATGTATAAATATGCGAAATATACCAATGACACACACACACACACACACACACACACACACACACACACACACACACATATATATATATATATATATATATATATATATATATATATATATATATAAACAAACACAAAACGACTCAAAACACAAATGCATTGCACACAAGGATAGTATCAATGTGTCTAAACATGTGGGATGGAATGAAGGGGCATGGACTAAAAAAAATTAAATATGTCCCAATCACTCAAAATTGTTCAATGATTTCTATTTGTCTGCATTAGGTTTATTAAACAAAACCTTATAGTGATAGATACAGTGAAATCATAATGGACAAACAAACACAATACACACTAGCTTAGAAAGTATTGATGGTTCTCAAATGAATAGCTTCAAACATGAAATAACTAGGACTCATTGTGCAAACCCATTGATATTCGACTTTAACACCCTTAAAAGCTAGACATATACCATTTTTCTCACTCAAATCTCTTGAAGATACAATTTTTGATGATAAAAAAACAATTTAATTGAAGAAACAATGAAACACAATTTATACTTAAAATTATTTTGTTTTCTTTTCCTTCATAATTTTTTAGGCACTTGCGAATCGTAGTTTTTCGGGCCAGGAAGATTTCTCCATTCATATCCCTTTCCCGTGCACACTCATATTTTTAATAAAATAGCAAAAAGTCATTGGAAGTGTTTTTTACAGGCACAATTGCCCCAATAATATATATATATATATATATATATATATGAAAAGATTGTTAGGATAACATCTCAATTATCTCTGTAACATATGAAGTTAAAATCCAAAAGATCTTGTGCATGTGTGTGAGGAGGTATATGTCAAGTGAATCCATTAAGCAAGTCATTTGTAATTACTCTATGCAAGCATAATTAACAACAATCTAAGCATCGAAAATCATAATCAAAGGTCCAAGACACATGAAATATGGAAAGAAGTGGATTTAGACACACCAATATGCAACACAAAAAGTGTAAAACTAAAATACTCATAAACCAAAAATATTTTTGAGTTTTTTAAACCTTTTATAACACCAAATGAAAAACAAACTCAAAAAATAAATAATCTTTTTGTATTTTTCTCAATAAGACCCAAAAAGGAAAAATCAAAATACTAAAAGGCTAAACATCATATGAATAGCAAGCGTATATATCATGAAGTACAAAAGTATAAAAGCTTGCAAACACAATTAACCATGTGATATAACATGTGAGGTATCATGTGAAAACATATAAGAATCAACAAGTCAAAGATTCAATGTCTCCAAAAATGATTTCCTAACCCAACAAGATGAATACCTAATGCTTCAAGATTTGGGGACCATAGTGACATGGGATCTAGACTTCATAGGACATATTCTAAGATCATAACAAAACTCCTTAAGGTGACCCTTCCTACCACAATGCAAACATGTGTAAATACGAGGAGTGTTACCTATGGGTTGACCCTACCCAATGTCCTTGGCAAAGTTTGACACCCTAAAATAAATGTTGGTCTTGGACTTAGTCCTAGAAGCATTTGAATTATCGAAGTCACTATCAACACTATCTGTGTCTCTTAGATCATCTTTTAACTTCAAAATTCTAGAGTCAAGCATAAACATAAACTCTTCAACAACTAGGGATTCCTTCATATTTTCAATCATTCCTTAAAAGTTATCTCACGCCACCTCAATGAAAGCAAAATAATCCTTAAGAGTCTTGTCACGTGCCCTTAAAACATTTATTAGTTTATTATTATCCTCAAAGGCACGTACATTAAGAATCTTTAGATTCCTATAATTTTTTCTCTGAAACATGGACTCTATCCTCACTCTCTTTCTTGGACACTTTTTATGTTTTAAAATCAGAGTTCATGTCCACGAGCTTCTCATAAGGGATGTATCTTTGATTTTGAACAATTTGCAAAAAGTCAATATCACTTTAAAAGAAAAATTTTATTTTTCAAGAAATATAATTCTTTTTGCAAATTTCAAATTCAAATGAGTTAATTTATAAGCACGGTTATGAAAATCATTAAAATCATCTCAAATATCAAAGTCATCGTCCTTACTAAACTCATCGGATAACTTATCATTATGATAACCCATTGGGAGAATCAAACAAAACTATAAAAACACCCAAATAACCCTAAAATAATAGACAAGATGTATCTGTGACACCCCGCTTATTAAAATTAGAGGTGTCCAGCCCGCTACTCCAATAAAATAGGAATCTTGAGTGTCTATTCTTAGCATCACTGTAGCATAAAAGATAATATGATACGACCACCCAACATTTTAAAAACAGATGTCAAAATATTTCCCAATAAAAATATTATAAACTATATCAGTCATCTACTTTGGTAACAAAAGGGTTAATATACAACTAACAGTTTGATAGCATTACAAAACATAACCGAATAAGCTGTCGGTTAACAGACTGATACGAAAAGGTCACACCAAATATAACAGTAGCTTTGAGATATAAACTTAGGGAACACGCCTGAATATAACTGACGAATCATAACTAGAATATCAAAAAAGAGTTTGATGCGTCTAATACAAAAATCCTACAACATCCGTAATGTGCGGTAGATCCTTAACACTGGAAGGGAAGGTTATAACGGTCACCCTTACGGAGGGACACCTGAACATAAACAATAGCCACACCAAGAGACAAAATATAAATGGGTCAGGGCCCGATTTGATATGATTTACAAGTAAATAAAATGCATAATAGTTATGAATGCCATATTTCATAAACATGTTAGATTCTATATTCACTTGAAGAATTATACTCACCTCTCTTCTAAAGTGCACGTCCTAATGCGAACAATTCATTTTTAAGTTAAGATACCAGACTACTTAATAGGAATAACCTAACTCTACCAAATATGCATGGTTTACCAATTTATCATTTATCCTCACGAGTTAATTAATCATTAAGGATCACATATAATCAGAGTTCTTTCATAATTCCATTTAATCATTTGCGTTAAAACACAATTTGAATGAGAATAGTTATATTCATAAAATAACATTTCTAAGACCATCCTTCTGGTATTTACCCCACTGGATGCGTTCCCTAATTGCTATCATCTTCTAGTGCCTAGTTTTGATGACCACATAGGTACCCTAAATCACAACGCAGGGGAAGCGGCCATATACCTTAGACAGTGAGGCGTAATCATACTTGAAATTACTTCACTTAAAATAAACAATCACATAATGTAACAACTGGTGTTGTGGCCTAAGGACTATACTCTCCCTGCATTCATTAGCCAGGGGATTCACCTCTTTCGCGTAACTTCCGTTATGATAACATTTAGAAAGGTATGTGCATATATGCTAAAATCACAAAGTGTATGTATAATAAATTAAAATGACAATTGTTATAACTCAAAGCATAAAAGTATAATAAATTAAGGCTACAATGTATAAACACTTCCACACACCAGTCCTACTATCATTTTCTTAACCAATTGTGGTATTATACTATCGTTTCTAATCCACAAAATAGGCTCGAATGCCCCCTTATCATCCTAGGGTATTAATCTCATCATATAAGGTCACATTTATCTACAATACATCCTATAATAAGGTTACAAATCTTTAGACCCAAGAGAAAAGGAGTTAAAACAAAAATAGAATTTTTTTATAAAACAACACTATTTCCGAATCGATTCCCCCAGGACGAATCGATTCTCCCTTGGAAGCGAATCGATTCACCCCAGCCAAATCGATTCGATCAAGGGAACCAAAATTTTTTCTAACTTGACAAATCGATTCAGCGTACCCGAATTGATTCGCTAACTCAGACCTATAGCCTATCATTTTACCGAATTGATTCGCCTGGGTGGGACAACCTAGTTTTGGCTACAGGTTTATATGAACCCTAAATCCCCAAACCCTTTATCTTCCATCTAAATCCAACATCATCAATCAACATCATCTATAAATCATTCCTACATAATAACCCACCATTATGAACCTCTCAAATCATAAACATCAAAATCACCAAAATCCCCAATTGGTTTAAACTCAAGAACACTAACAATTTATACAATTTGTTCACACACAATCATACATCTATGCAAGTTATAAAACTTCCCTCCAGATTGAAGTATCGGATTTCTCCTCGTTGAAACAATTCCAAGCTCAAATCACCAATTCCTTTATTTTTCTCTTCTTTCTCTCAAGCTCTTCTCCTGTCTTTCTCTTTATAGGTTAAACACAAATGAGCTTTAATTTCTCTTGCAAGACTAAATACAAAAAATAGCTCAAATACACTTAAGTCCAACATTAAATGCTACTACATATTTAAAATGACTCGTAACATCATATTTAAATCGTAACTAGCCAAAAGTTCCCCGGAACCCCAAAACACACCCAACACTTATTTTGATTATCTCAATCGTTCCCGAACTAACCATTCCTTCTAAGAAAACATATGAGATATCGTTTATAATTTCCTATCCCAACGTCATATTATCTTTCTTAAATAGTCCGACTTGGATATAAGCCATAACCGTCGCTTTAATGCGCAACGACGCAACATAACATAATATTACTCTATTTGCATTCATATAACAGTAAATATGCAATACCCATAAATATTAACTCTTAAATCATACAAATTAATATTTAATTTGATTTTCATTTATTTTAAATGACTAACCCACATGGAAACTTATCTAAAAATAATTACTCAAAAGTATGGGGTATTATAGTATCTACATGATAACTTGATATTCCCGCTCCGATACAACTTTGAAAAGTGTTATAGTGCCCGAAGGATTCTAATATAGCAAAGAATACAAAACAAATAAACGAACTATTTTCAAAAAATTTAAATTTTACGTTCAATTAACTTAGTTACCCAAATCAAACTTATCACCAGTTTAAAAAAAAGTTATGATTAAAAACATTAACCAATTTAATATTAACTTAAACATGCATCTATGTTAGTGCATGATAAAATAAGTAAATCAACAACGATTCCCAATGTACGAGGAAAAACCAAATGGAAAAATCCCCGTATGGGCCAACCACACAAATTAACCATGATAGGGAATTATAGAAGTTGAGAGATAACTTATATAACAACTCAATGCCCTCACAATCGTTAATGCATCTTCGATATCCAACCTCTACACAATGACATACAAGAGTCGACTCACCCACTTCCATAACATGTGAGTCCACCCATGCCTCGGTATCCACTGAATAACTCAATAACCGTATATGGATCTTTAACATGGAGTGCATTTCTTCTTAATCACAACACCCCACTGCGAAGTCCAGCATTGGTAAATAATAAATACAGATTCCACCATATAAAATGAGTTCTCAACGAGCTGAAGAAATAATAAAGATTCCCACAGAGTAGATCTCAAAGGGTAATAAGATGTATCTTGGATAAAAAAATATTTAAGTGTAAACTAGAATTTGGGTAAACAAGGATAGATTTTTGATAGAGTTTGGGAACTCAAAAGTAATGAAACAATCTCTCATAAAAAAATAATGCTCCACACTCCTATTTATATAAGGTTTTCCAAAATTGAGATAAGGATGAAACATAGTTTGGAAAATCTCAAATTTAACAAAAAATCACGCGCTCATTCGAACGACTTTGAACGTCATTCGAACGAACTATGGCATCTCGTTCGAACACGCATCGAATGAGCTATCCAATGATATTACATTGAAACTTGAAGTTGGTTCATTCAAAGTTCGTTGGAACCTATTTTAATGAGGTACCATATCTTATTTGAATGACATATCCAGTGTTATTCTAATGGCCTCTCAAAAAATTATTATTCTAGTAAAAAAATATCAAAAGAGATGAAATCATTTTAAAAATAATTTATAATGGAAAATATCCAATTGAGTCAATTTGTATGTAATTGCACTATTTTGGAAAAAAAACATTTGAGTCATCGATTAGGCTTTGTGTTCTTGATCCCATAAGCCTATGACATGTTTGATGAAGACGTAGCGAACAAGCTTTAAAGATCGGATACATCGTGTCGTGTTTAGTACCAAGTCTTCATGTTTACCGCGAATCTCACACGTATGAATGAATATTTAATATGGATCCTTTGATATTTTTAAGGATGTTTATTGTTGAACTCAAATTCATTTGTAAATGTTTTTAAAGAAAAATATTTTCTATTTTAAATATTAATAGAACGGAATTCAATCTCGTTAAAATGAAAAAAAAAACATTTTCGTTAGAACAACTTTGGTCTCATTAGAATGAAGTTAAGATCTCGTTGGAATGACCATCGAACGGGATTCATGTGCCAAGGATTGAACCTCTTGTTAAGAGATAGCTAGAAGGACGTTTGAATGAGAAAGCAATTTTGTTTTAATGGAATGGAATTTCATTAGAACGAAAGTTCTAATCTTATTCGAATGACCTTATTTTTTCTCTCGAACGAGTTCGTCGCCTTGAGATTCGTGTTTTTGTATATGAGGTGTGTTGGACTCAAATTTTTTGAAGAATTTTTGGTGAAAAGTGTTTTCTAATCTTTTTACTAAATTCCAAAACCCTTGCTTCACCCTTTTCATCTAAAGATCCAAGATTCAAAATTCATTGGTTTTGAGATCTTCAGTTTGGGCACCAAAGTTCATTTCTCTTCATCTAGAGATAACTTATTTCTTGCGGTGGACTCCGTGCGTGATGTTTGCGATGCAGATGGTTGTTGAGCCTTATTAATGGTAACCAAGATGTGCGTGGACTCATACATTGTGGAAGCTTGCGTGTGTGGATTCATGCGTTTCACTTTGGAGGAGTTCTTAAAGATTTAAGAGCGTCAAGGCTTATGGGGATCAAGTCATTGAGTAAGTATACTATAATTTTTTTTAATTCTGCATCATAATGATCTATTTGGATGGGTCGTCTGAGGTTTTTCCCTTTGTGGTTTTCCTCGTACATCGGCACCTTGTGGATGATTTATTTATTTTATCTACTTATCACTTAGATGGATGTTTCAGGATAAAAAGATAAAATTCGGTAAATTTGTTTTCCACAACAAAAGGTTTAAAATTGGTGTATAAGTTTTTACCGGGTTGATTTAATTTAAAAGTTTCAATCTTTAAAAATTGGAAAAGACATAAAAAAATGGACTTTTGTTTATTCGGACCATATTTTCCTAAGAACACATTATTAAGGGGCGTTCTCAAATTGGTATCAGATATAGAACATTTTGTTATTATGTTTTGATCCAGTATTTTTAGGCATAAATGTTTAAAGATTTGATAGTATTAGAATCTCAATGTTTGATGGGTCGACCTATACATACTGGAAAATGCATATGAAATCAAAACTTAAAGCTGTAGATGAGCAGCATGGTTAAAAATTATTAAGGGGTGGCCTCTAACTATCACTAGAGAAGGTTAAGAGATTCTTTTAAAACCCGTAAAATCATGGACTGAGGCTGACCATAAGTTAACAAATCTTAATTCTCGAGGTTTAAATGCTCTGTCTTGTTCTATCATCTCGGAGGAGTTCTGCCGTATTATGACTTGTGAGACATTTAAATAGGCTTGGTAAATAATCCAACTCACCCATAAAGGAAGTAGTACTATTAATACTTATAAACTCCAAAACCTTACCACTTAATTTGAAACGATTAAAATATTGGAGAGTGAGAACTTTGATGAGTTTTATGCTAGACTTCCTGACATAGTTAACTCGTGTTTTAACTTGGGAGAGAAGATACTCGACAATCGAGTAATCAAGAAAATTTAAGGTTGTTGCCTGGAAGCTTTATTCCAAAGGTGAACCGTTTTGAATTCTTTGGGTACTCTTGACTCGAAATAACTTGAAGAGATTATAGGTGACTTAAAAACTTATGAGATCGACATGTTTACCTCCAAGAATGTGACTAAGGAAGAAAAGAGTATTATTTTGAAAGCCCCTAAGGAGGAAACACTTGTTTCGAATAATGAGTCTGACATCGAGTTCGAGGCTTTGGTTATGTTGGTTATGAAATTCAAGGAATTTCTGAAATTCGAAAAGAAATTGAAAGATGTGAAAAGGTTTGAGAAAAAATTTCCCAATAAGACTGATCAATTCCCTAAAAATTGAAATGATAATTTTAAGATTGATGAGTTGGAGAGATTTTATGGCTATGAGGGTAATGTCCATAGGGTAGCTGAGTGGACCAGTTAACTAAGGAAGGAGGGAAATAAATCGATAGCATTTAATATCACCCTTAGTGATAGTGATCCTAAAGAGGGAAACGATTCCCCCATTGATCGAAAATTTATGGCGTTCATGGCTAATCATGTGAGCTTTGATGATAATTCTTTCCATGAAGATATCTCTTTGCATGACACTTCCGAGGCCATAGTTAGTGATCCCCAAGTGAGTGATGATATAGAAAGTGAAGATAAGAGTGAGAATGAAAGAGATAAGAAGGAAAGTGAACTCCAAGATGCCTTTGGTGAATTTTATGCAAAACTTTGAATGTAAATAGGGCCTACTTGAAGTTGGAAGCTATGTTAAAAGAACGTGCCGTATTGAATGATGATAGTGTTTTGATTAAGGATATAAGGGCACGCGAGAGGAAGTTTAGAGACAAGATAGTGTAAGTTGAAGGTGAGAGAGATAGTCTTTGGGATTTGATGAAGGCTATGAAGAAAGAGTATATAGACATTAAGTAGTCTTCACATTTACTCGAGTCGAGGATAGTTGATCTTGAGGAGAGATTGAGAGATTCGAGTCGTGTCAAATTTGATTTGAAGTGTAGATAAAAAAACTTGGATAAATTGTTAGGTGCCATCTAAATCAAAGATATTAAGTGTGGAATTGGCTTAAATGATGATAGTTCTTCTACTATAAAAGATAAGACCATACATTTGAGAGAGTCGACTAGGAATAGTAGGAAATATCAACCCTTAGGTAACACCCCTAATTGTTCTTACACGTGCTCTCATTATGGTATGAAAGGTTACCGTAGGAGGTTTTGCTATGATCTTAATAATGGTCCTAAAATGTCTAAGAATAGAGTTACCATGGTTCCTAAGTCCCTATAGTGTCATGTTACACCTACTTAGGTTAGGAAAATCGATTTGGAAGATTTACATATTAGACTTGTTGATTCTCGTTTGCTTGGATATGATACTTATCTTGCTATATATATTGGTTGATTGTGTTAGCTTGTTTTTCATACTCTAGTTTTTGATTCACGATATATGTTTGCGATTGTTATGGCATATGTATTTTTTGTATTCTGCTTTTTTATTTTATGGAGTCATATTGTAAATATACAATTTTTTTTTTTTGATTTAGTTTGTTTTCAAAAATTGATATTTTTTTTTGAAAAACTCCAAAAAACCTTTTTTATGGTTGTGTATTTTTGTTTTACACATTTGGTGTGGCATAGTGGTGTGTTTGAACCCAATTCACTTCATACTCTCTATTTCTCTAGGAAATTTGGTTATGCTTTTTACTACTTAGATTTTTCTTAATCATTCTTGCATAGAGTTGCTTCAAACTTGATTTTCTTTGTGGATTCAACTATGAATACACTTCCTCACACATGCACGAGATTTTTTAAATTTAACTTCACATGTAAGTTTAAGATTTGTGAGATGTTATCCCATCAATCCAGTCATCTACATATGTAATGACTATGGGAGATTTGTAAATGTAAGAACCATTGTTCGTGAGTTTATTTGTTAAATATTAAAAAAAATATGAGGGTGCACGGGAACAGGCTACGAAAGAAGCAAATATCCTTTACAGGAAAGCCACCATTGGCAAGATCCTGATAAAAGATTAGATTCTATAAAAATAGAACAGTTGCTAAAGGCCAACTTGTGATTTGTGTTTGATATTCGAAAAGAAATAGCTTCAAAAGAAAAGTAAAGAAACTATGTTATATGCTTATCTTTTGTGGGTGTTTAGTTCAAGATCAATGGGTTTGCACAATTAATCCAGTTACGATTATTTTATCTTGACACTATTGATTTGTAGAATCATCAATATTCTGGGCTTGTGGGCATTATGATTGTTTGTTCATAAAGTTAACTTCATCTTGTCACTGGAGTCTAAGTCTTAGTTTGATAAAAGTTTGCGGTTAATTAGAATTTCTTAAACATATTTGTCTGTTTGGGTCATAATTCAGTTGTAACTATTTCATGCCCATTCATTATTTCCCACATGTTTAGACACATCGATACTAGGCTAGTGTGTAAAACTTATGTGTTTTGTGTTGAGTTTTGTGTTTGTTTATACCTATATATATGTCATGCTTTCATTACTATATTTTGCATATGTTATATATGGTATCATTTTTATTTTGAGTCTATGCAGTTTGCATTTACTCCACGTTTTACATATGCTTTATCTTTGGAATTTATTTGGAATAATATATGATCATATTAATATCACTAATTATGTGCATTGAAATTACTTTTCTCAAATTGGTATTTGTTAGCTTTGATATTGATATTTTTTTTATCATAGTTTGGATTAAGTGTGCTTGAGTTGCCATGTTGTATGTTTGCTATACTTTGCACCATTGCAAGCTTTTTTCCCTCCCCCCTATGTTTAAAATTGGTATCTTATCATCCCATATTTCGAGAGAGATTTGGTTTTTAGGGGGAGTAATTGTTTTATTCTATCTTACACTCTCTCTTCCTAAACAAAAGGGGGAGAAATGGTATCTTTCTTTACATGATTAAGATATTTTTATCTTATGGGGAGATGCCAAACCTAGGTTGAGATTATTTTATACATTGTTAGATGTTTATTCATTTACCAATTTATACTTTTTATATTCTCTTTGCATTTGAAGGTTTGTTTAAGTTTGAAGGACTACAGGTTGACATAAAGTTTTAAGCAAAGCAAAGATATCAAGTTTGTGTGTTTATCGAGCGTATATACATTTAGTTTAGGGGTTAGGGAATGAGTCATTTTAGAGATCTTGATAGTCCATAGAATTTGTTTTTTTGGTTTAGTCCTAGAATAACCAAAGGGGTAGATTTGTAAGGACAAAATTCCAACCGAGTCTATTTTTATGTAATTTACATTATTCTGGACAAAACATTTGAGTCATAGGTTAGGCTTTGTATTGTTGATCCCATAAGCCTATGAAGTGTTTGATGAAGATTTAACGACCAAGCTTTAAAGATTGGATACATTGTACTGTGTTTGGTGCTAAGTCTTCACGTTTATCGAGGATCTAGAAGGTATGAATGCATATTAGTTCCTTGGATATTTTTAGGGGTGATTATTTTTTATCTCAAATTCTTTTGGAACTATTTTTTTGAAGAAAAATATTTTTGATTTTAATATCATTAGAACGGAATAAGAATTTTTGTTAGAAAAACTTTGGTCTCATTAAAATGACATTAAGAACTCATTGGAATGACCATCTAATGACCATCGAACGAGATTCCTCTGATAAGGATTGCACATCTCTTTAAAAGATCGTTGGAAGAACGTTTGAACGAGAAAGTTGTTTTGTTTGAACAAAATGGAATTTTGTTTGAAAGAAAATTCTATTCTTGTTTGAACGAATTTGTGTTTTCATTCGAACAAGTTATCCTCTTTGAAATTCGTGTTTTCAGTATTTAAGGATGTTGGACTAAGATTTTTTAGGATATTTTGGAAAAAAATATTTTCCTATCTATTTACCAATTCCAAAACCCTTGTTCACCCTTTTCATTTAAAGATCAAAAATTCGTAATTCATATTCATTGAGATCTCGATTTTGGTCACTAAAGTTTATTTTTCTTCATCTTAATAGAACTTTTTTCGTGCGGTAGACACCATGCATGCTATTTGCAGTGTAGACAATTGTTGAGACTCAATGGTGGATATAAAAATGTGCATGAACTTGTAGGTTGTGGAAACTTGTGTATGTGGACTTCCACATTGCACTATGGAGGAGCGTTCGAAGATTGAAAAGCCCTAATGCCTGTGGGGATCGAGTCATTGAGTAAGTCTACTGTCAACTTTTGTAATTCCGCATTATAGTGTCCCTTTGTGGTTTTCCTCGTACATCGAGGCCTTGTGTATGATTTATTTATTTTATCTTCTTATCACTTAGATGCATGTTTTGATAAAAAGATAAAATTGGGTAACTCGATTTTCCACAACAAAAGGTTTAAAATTGGTACATAAGCTTTTACAGGGTTAATTTAATTTAAAAGTTCAACTTTAAAAATGAAAAAAAATATATAAAAATTGGACTTTTGTTTGTTTGGGCCGTATTTGCATAAGCACACAATGTTGGGGTGTTTGCACAATTTCATAAAATCTTAACACCGAAATATAAAAATTTGAGGATCAAAACATGTACACATCCATACCTAATCTATCCTCGAAACATCAAGACATAAATGAGCATGAAACACGACATGATGATGTAGAGCTTCTAACTTGGCCACTATGTCTTGAAGAAACCATGTCATAGGCTTGAAAGAACAACATACAAAAGTTTTAACATATGAATAAAAGAGTTTTGTCTAAACATGGAATCAAGCTAAAAATACATACAATTTGACTATATTGGAAAATTTTCCTTATAACAAGGAATTTTTAAAATAGTTATTAAATATCCTGATATTTAATTAGTTAAAAAAGGGGTATTACACCACCAATGGCGCTGTCCCGGAATTTAGGGAATTGAGTGAAGGGTAATTTGAAATGACCCCGAATCGATAATTTCAGTTATACCCCTTACAAGCCCTAAAGAATAAGGGCGACACTTATATTAAATAAGTGGACACTAGGAAAGGGGTCCAACATTTTTTTAAGGATATGAATAATGCTATGAAGAATGAAAAGAAGAGAATTTTCTTTTGAAAAAGGCCCTTTAATAACTGCTTTAGGTAAAACCAATTAAATCAATTATTTCCAATTTTATCTTCTTAAACCATAAACATGCATCTAATCAATTTAACCACCCATTGAATAAATGAAGCATGCGTTAAAAGAAACAAATTCAGGAAAAAAAATCCCCGAAGGGCAAAAACCTTTTTATTTACACTATAATTTGTAAAGGAACGGTTTACACTCGGATTACAATGAAACTCGGATGACATATGAATACCCGCAGGTTTCGATCGATGTCATCAGTAATGGAACAATTGCTTCAGCTCCACAAGAATCGCAGTCCTATCTTCAACACGAAATACCACAACACTCCCAATTAGACCTCAGTCCGGTCTAGGTTTATCCTCTCTACAAAGAGTTGAACAAAGTCTTCTTCTAAATGTGTTCAAGATCACAAACCTTTGGAATTATGATAATAGGATCTTCAATAAACAAAGGATGAAACTAAACATAATGGGAATTCTTAGAACTGTTGATCTCCCTTGAAAACATCTATGTAGAGTTATTTTTATACCCGAGCAAACGAGAGTCCAAAAAAATTGAAACATAGAAATTGAGGCAATCTTGTTCGAGCAACAAATGCTCTCGTTTGAACGACAAGCATTATCGTTCGAACGAGTTTACATGTCATTCAAACGACAGTACCCTTTTATATTATTTCATGATTATCCTTGTATTATTTTTTTAGCTCAGATATAATTAAATGCGCTTTCAAAACTTTAATTTTCAATTCCCAAACATTAAAAAACATTTAAATAATCCATTACTGAAACAACATTCTAAATCAAATATTCCTTTGGTTATTCATACCCCTGTGATCTCAGAACAATAAAAAAGTGAAATTTCACCTTGACTGGATTTCTTGTTCATGGATTTAATATGCAACTTCTTCAATCTTGAATTAATTACTCGTCTACACTCAATTTATATTGTCTGGAATTAAGCCAAATATAAACAAATTAAAACTATAAGAAAAATTTTCTTACATCTTTTTTGGAGGAAATTGGGCCTCAAGGAGAAATTTTGGCATGGGCATGCCCACGATTTGGAGTGAGACCCCTGGATCAAGGATATGCCGTTAATTGAAGATGAGGTTGCCCAGATCAAGAAGATGGAAATTTGGACAAAAGTTATATTTAACATGGTTGGGACACCGAACATGCATTTTAAGGGAAAGTTGGGGCTAACCCTAGACTTTAGAATATAGTCCACTTAGTTAGGATCTCAAGGGACTGAGGTATATGTCTTAGATTGGATCATTACAGGAGGGTTACTTTATAAGATGAAGTTTTAGAATCAAGTGAGGGGGAGGGTGATGTTGTCAACCCCCATATTTTGAAGTTAAGATTGTTGGTACCTTAGTTTCCCTTGTATGTCCATTGGAATCCGACCCAGGTACGATGATTACTTTGAACTCCAACTGTCATTACTTAATGTATCCACAATATTAACCCCGTTATCTCTATTTACAGTCTTAGTGGTAGATGAAAGGCTTGAAAATAGATTGACTTGACATTTTCTCGAGTAGGATTTAATTTCCCCTTCTAAAAAGGGGAAGTTGATTCATTTGGCTAAGCGAGCCAATATGGATTATTCTTCGGAGGGTCAATATGAAGGTCAAAAGTAAGGAAATGAACTAATGTTCCTAGTGTTCAGTACTGACATTCTAATCCTATTATTTACAGAAGTACCTCGAGCCAAAAAAATAAAAAATCCAACCTCATATACAAAAGGAAAAGAAGATTGGTGAATCCTTTGGGTCTTGTCAACGTTCATCCCCTACAACATGGGTCCATAGCTCTTAATCTCAATTAAACAAGGAATTGAGAAAATCATTCTTCCTATGGGTCCTTCTACAAATAATGCTATGTTCTTGGAGAAAGATACTAAGATAACTAAAAATATGGATATTTGAACCTTGGTCATTCAATAAAGGGAGGTCAAACGTATGGAGGAGGACCATAATACCCTTGAAAATTGTAAATGGTAAGGTTGAGGGGACATGTGAAGCTCCATTACATTATGAGTATGATCTTCCTTAGGTGTCTAGAATCTTGAACTCCTATGTGACAGTTTAGGAAATTTTGAAGGCCTTGGTGAAGGTTAATTATATTCTGAGGGTAGAGACTCTCAAGACCATGGGTGGAGGCAAACACAAGGAGTTTTTACCTACCATATGGCTGGTAAACACTTTCTTTGTTTTAGTATCTTCCTAAAGTTTATTCTCACACTTTAGTTTGATAATTTGTTTTTTTGTGTAATTGAAAAGTCAACACTTGATGGAGGCTCTAATGGCTTTCACATTAGAGGGAGAACAATCTTGGCAAAAATCCATATACTTTGCCAATAGTTAGGAGAGGTCTCACATGGAGTGGGAGTCCATCTTTCACAAGCATAGAATAAATCTCAATGCAATGAACGATGAAAGGACCAATTGGTGTCATTAAAGAAGATTCTTTACCTTAAGAATAATATTATGTATACCTACCAATCCAATATACCCAGAGTGGAGAAGAACTTATTGGTCCTTCAAAGGTTCTCTTATGACCTCCCCAAAAATTAAGAGAAGGCTCATTAAGAGATTATGATGGATCGTGAGGGCCTGAAGCAGTCACAAGGCTTTGGCCACCAGTTTTGAGGTTTCAAGGTCTGATTCCTTAAGATGGGGAGCAGATAAAAAAAATTATCCAAGGAAGTTACTGGCCGAGTTGAAGTTAAGGTCCTTTTGGGGAATGCCGAGCTTAATCGAGACAAGTATTATAATTATACCTCGATCCTCAATGACGAGTTCGATGAGTATATCGCAAAGTTTCCAAGTTTAAGGGTTTGTGAATGAGATAAAAAGATCATTTTCTTGATTACTTCCAATCTTCACCCTAAAAGAGGAATATCATTGGCTAGTATACGACTAACTTCGCTGATTGTAAAGTTAAACTGGCTTCTTTATTGTTCGAGATGGATATTTTCAAAAGTTCTTCTAGATTTTGACTCGTGGGAATAATAATAATAATAATAATAATAATAATAATAATAATAATAATAATAATAATAATAATAATAATAATGATCATAATAATAATAATAATAATAATAATAATAATAATAATAATAATAATAATAATAATAATAATAATAATAATAATAATAATAATAATAAGATGATGATGAAGATGATGATTTTGATTTGCCTCTAACCTATTTGGCAACTCTAGAATGAAGGGCATAAAGACCTCAACATTCTCATATCTTAGATCAATATCCAACGGATAAGGGCAACACCGTTTGAGTCCTTTGTTATTTTTTCTTCTTTTGTTGCGTCTTTTTTGTATTTCATCTTGTAATCTTCATTGTATGAATGAAAAAAATGTATTTTCTTCCACCTTATAAATGTGCACGTATATATTAATATTTTTTCTTGGGTTTATTCAAGAATAATTTTTTTGTTTTTTGGGTTTTTATGTTTTGTAATATGCACAGCACCCAACCCCAATTTATTTTTGTCAAAATTTTTATTTTTTTCTAAAGTGTTTTCTAACATAAACAATAGTAGGTTAATTTTCACTTAACCCCGAAAGGTAGAAGTATGACTAAGGCTAAAGTTCTTGATTATCAAACATTTGTAAAATCTGAGGTCATTATATCTAAAGACTAATAAAAGTTAGGATGGATGGATTCCTCAAATATGTTGTAATTTTTTTATAGCTAAGGTTGTGTAACCTCAATGCTGTTTACGACCAATGATTAGAATTTTTAGAGAAATAAGTGGTCCGAAGTGATAAGTCACTAGTCATTTTTAGTGTGAAGGGTGCTTAACCCTTAACTATACTATAATATTGTAGAAATTTTGGACATGAGATCAATGTGAAAATTCTTAGAATTCTACAATTTTTTCTTGAGTCAAGGGTACTTATACCCCAGGACTATATTTTAGTTAATGGTGATGAACTTAGAACTTGGTTTAAAGAAAAATGCATCTTATCCCGAAGACTAATTTTTAGACAACATTTTTTTACCTCCATATTGACCTTTCGTTTAGGATTTTTGAATCTCAAGACTATGCTTGAGTTAAGTTTAAAGAACCTAGAACTTGACTTAAAGTAAATTATACTTTGTCCATAAGATTGATTTGAGATCATGGTTTACCTCCATATTGGCCCTTAGTTATGGTTTTTTAACCTCGAGACTACATTGTTATTCAGGGGTCCCTTGAACTCATTAAGACTTAATTATTAGTTAAGGGACCTTAGACCTTATCAAGATCAGGTTTGTAGATTTTATAGTGGAATTTGTACTGAATAGTATAAATATAAGTATATTTCTTTAATTTAAATACATAGAATGTTTATAAAAAATTGATTGCATTCAAGGTCACTAATCCTTACCCAAAGTTGTTTAGAAACATGTTTCTTTCATTTTTATGTTTAGAACCATTTTTTAAGTTCATGATGTGTTGGAAGGCACATCAGTCTTATTTTCAACTTGATCTAAAGTTCCACTCGATCTTTTTGGAACCACATATTTTGTTTGTGCAGTATTTAAGGACCTTAATTTTTCTGTCATGGTGATGTTGTACCATTCTCAAGACTTATTCTGGTCTCTAAGGAAATATCCAATCCCATAGGGAGTGGGAAAGAGCATCAGCATTCTTCTAGTAGAAATTAATGCATATAAATCATTAAGAAAAGGCCTTCCCAAAATTACATTGTAGGCCGAGGACAACCAAGAATTTTACCCACAAGGTATTACAATAATTTTTAGCTCTAGCTATGATAGGGACGATTATGTAACTCATCAAAAAGGTTTTTACACCATTGAAATCATTTAGTGGGGTCATGATAGGCACGAGGTCCTTTATGGTGAGGCCCATAGACTATATTAGCTAATCCTAATGTATTAATGAGAATTTTGTGCATTTTCACATTCCTCGTTATTATCGTGACAACCATGGGGTCATCGTGAGGTTTGGCCACCCTATTGAGGAAAGCATTTAGAAAAACATCATGGGCATCACCTTCCATGGGTCACTCACAAAGCACATGATTGATTTTATTAAAGTCGGATTTTAGTTTAGTTGATGATGTACCCCCTCTTTCAAATACTATTGTGATAGTATTCACATGGATTAATTTTTCCTTAACTTTTGTTGTGGTATCTCTAGTCTTGGACAAAATTTTCTTCAAATAACCCCCCTTAATGACCTCTTCCACAACCTCCTTAAGGAGAAAACAAACATTTGTGTTACGTACATAGTCCTTATGGAATCAAAAATATTTTTACTTATCTCTTTTTTCCTTAGAATACTTTAATTGCCTTGGTTCAGAAAAATTGTTCTAAAGTTCTACTGTTGAATAGACCTTTTCTTGGTTAGTTGTGAAGGGGTGAAGTGTTTGGCTTCTAGCAACCCATTAATCCTCCCTTTCTTATTCTTGACTTTAACCTTTTTGGGAAAAGTTTACCTAAGGTGATAAAACACATTTTTCCTCTTATCTTATAGTAGTTGTGAATAATGGGATGTGTTTGATATCTTGGAAGATTTGACATCATTTGCATTCATGTACTTTTGAGCTCTTTCCAGGATAACAATCATAGACAAATGCATTTTCTTCCTAAATGACCTTAGTAGAGCCTTATAGGTGAATACTTCAATAGAAATAGATACACACATAGTATTATTTAGATCGTATACCTATAAATCTTCTTTATGTTGGGATTTTATTCTTAAAAATGTGTAGGCTGTTTATTTTTCAATAAAGTTGTGTAAGGTTCGTATTAAAATAATAATCATGTTGGTGAGAATGACTTATATTTCTCATATATATATTGTACATATATATGTCGATCAATTGAACTTAGTATTATTTATAGTGAGTTGTCTTAGACCTGATCATGGATGATTGGAATTTTGATTCTAGTTGAATTCAGTAGTTCAAAAATTAGATAGGGAATCAACACCTATTAGTGAAGTTATGAGTACGATCTACGTAATTTATCTTAACGATGAGAACACGTTCGATGGTCCGAGAGCTTGTCTGATATTTTAGAGAGGATCGTATCGGTACATCAGGATTGTACTAAATAGGACGACCATAGGTGAGATTCAAGTCAACATGCTATTTAAATTAGACTCACATAATGTCACATGTTTACAAATGGTGCACAAGTTCTTAATTCTGAGGGTTATAAGGATTGGAAAGATTTCAAAATTTTTTCTTTGATTGTTATGGGTGCGATTTAATTTTATTAGATCTAAATCTCCGTAAGTTGGGCAATCATAGTGTAAGTATGTCGAAGATCACAATTCGAAGGCATCCACATCTAAGAAATTTGTTGGATTATAATACCCCATTAATAAACTTAAAATATTTGATATACAAGTTGAACCTAACTGATGGATCTAATAATCTAGTAGAGTATTAAATAAGTTAACTTTGAGATCAAGTAATACATAAAATGGTGAAAATTAATTAGTAGAAAATTGAATTTCACAAAGGGAGTATTGTATGCTTTATGCGGGGAGTCATATTATTAACTATCTATCTTTGAAGATAATACCTCATTATTATAGTAATTTGAGATATTTAAATCTGAGTGAAATTATAATTTTTTAGTGGAATCAATTATAAATAAACGAAAAAGAAAATATATTTTAGGTTTTTTTATGGGAATTTTATATATCCGTTTGAAATCCAATTTAATTATTAGTCTTGGGTCCCTAGTATTGTTCGTTATCCAAGTAGTAGGCCTAGACTATCTCAAAATCCTAATAGGCCCCAGACCACTTCATATATCTATATAGGTCAAGGGGAGAGGTCTAAGTTGTAAGAGACATTCTCTAGAGATAGAGATTGAAAATGTGTGTTGTGAACGTGACTAATGTAACAAATCCCGGGGGGGGGGGGGGGGGGGGGGGGGCATAGGTTTGATATCATCTTAAGGTCAATTTTCCAATTTCTTGAAATTTCAAATCTCCTAACATAAATATTATCAAAGTTCTTTACAATTGACTTGATTACATCATACAACAATGAAATCAAGTGAATTAAGATGATAAAACTAAATATAGCACACTTAATTCAATTTTAGCCAAATTCACTAGGTTCAAATTTGATCTAAGTGATGTGGGGGAACAAATGTGTTCATATAAATGGAAATCAAAAATAAATATTCAAAAGACCAAGTTTATGATTAAAGAACCCCATTAAATGGTAAAAAACTTGAACCACTCAAATTTTCATTTCCACTTGAAAATATGTATTACAAAATTAAATCATATACCTCTAACATGATCTCTCATGTGTATTTACCTATGGACATTTCAACTTTCACCCGTAGATGATCAAAATCCACAACAACATCAGCGTCATGAATTAATAGGTCCACTATCTTCTTTAAACTCAACTCCACATTTTATATTCCCCAATAAATTGAAATGCCTCCAATTTTTGATTAAGTAGAAAGAGATCATAGCAATACATATATGAAATGATGAATTGACATAGGCTAGCGATGATATGATCAAAACACTCTAAAATTTACAAATAAAAACTATGTTTGAATGTCCTATAGGTTATAGTGTTCTAATATGGAAAATAGTGAAAACAAATAATTATTTTGAAATTTTTAATTTTAAGTCTAGTTAAACGATTAACCCAAATTAAATTTAGCACTGAATAATCAATTATTGTGATTAATAGATTATTCAATTTTATTTTAACCTAAACTGCATCTAAGTGATTGCAGGAGAAAATAAGTAAATCAACCACAATGCTCGATGTATGAGGAAAATCCAAATTGGAAAAATGTAGGACGACTCAGCAATAAAAATTCACTATGATAAGGAATTAAAAAAAATAAACAGATGACTTACATAATGACTTGATGTCCTCGCAAACCTTGACGCATCTTCGATCATCAACCTCTCCTCCACAATGACATATAGGAGTCCACCAGAATAATTGCCACAATGTGTGAGCCTATACATGCCTTGTTATCCACTGAATAGGCTCAACAACCATCACACATGAAGCCCACCGTATATAAACATATGAGGCATGGATTCCACCACAAAAATATCTATCAACAATATGTAGAGAACAAACCAATGGTTCCCACAAATAAGATCTTAAAGAATAATGATGAAACTTTGATCTAAAACTGTTTGGGTGTAAATTGGATTCAGATTTAGAAAACTTTGATCATAATTGATCATAGAAGCTAGAAGAGATTTTTGGAAGAGTTTGGTAACTCAAAACATAAGTGAAAGCATCGAAGAAAACTGCTGCTCGATACTCATACTCATAAGAGGTTTTCCAAAAATAATATAAGGATGAAACACTTTGAAGAAAATCTCGAAACATTGAAAACTTATTGGCTCATTCAAATGAAATGGATATCATTTGAATGAAGCCATGCATGTCATTCGAACAACTTTCTAATGAAATATCTAATAAGAAACTAGAGAAGGTAAAAACATGTCACGTTCGAATTTCATTGGAACACGATCTAATGAGGTACAAACTCTCATTCCAACGACATACCCCTTGTTGTTGTAATGACTTGGAGAATATTGTAAAAAACATTTTAAAATATTTTTACAGAAACAACCCCCAATGTTAAGTTTCAAGAATCAAAATATATATGCATTCATACCTGAAAGATCCTAAGAACATGAAGCTGGAAAGAAGGCAAAAAACATGACACGTTACTAATCATGATATCTTGCCTCAACGTCTTCAAGAAACACATCACAGGCTTCGAGGAAAACACCAACCCTAACTTATGACTCAAAATGTTTTGTCCATAAATAATCCAATACATACAAATTAACTACATTGGAAATTTTTCCTATGAAATCTCGCCCTTTGGGTATTCCTGGACAAAACAAAAAAAACTATGGTCCTTCAAGCTCATCTAGAAGACTCAATCCCCAACCCCAAAAGGGAAAATGACAACTTGACTGACTCATTAACCTTGAGTCGCTTTGCATGCTTGTAAACTTTTTCGCGTGTTTTAAACATTCAAACTTAAACACACCTTAAAATGCAAAGAGAATATATAACTAATATAAGTATGGATATGAATAACCCCCCCCCCCCCCCCCCCCCCGCCATTGTCTAATAATCTTTACCTAAGTTATTATGTCTCCCCGTAAGGAAAATATCTCTCCGGGGCTATAAAGATTAAGATGCCATTTCTCATCGTTTTTCAGTAATGGATGAAGAGTAAGGTGCATAATACAACCATTTATGACCAATATAATAAAAAATTCCCATAAATTGAACATGGATAAGCATATAGAAAAAAACGTATATTATGCAATAATCAATGAGACATAACTTGGCATTATAAGGACAAATAATCCAAACAATGATCAATTAATGCCAATTATTAAGCCATAAATAATACAAACTTCACAACACATGAAAGCATTGGATAACAATCAAAACATGGCAATAAAAGATATAAAGGAGATCATAAAGCAAACCAATAGAAACCACTCAACACTAAGATAAAGATATGTCATACATGGATTAAAGGCAAATGAAAAGATCTGAAACAAACGATATCATATATATAAATATGCAAAAGATATGAAAGACACATGTGCACACGTACACACACACACACACACACACATATATTTATTTGTGCGCGTGTGTGTATAAACACCACAAAATTTACTAACCACAATAAGATGTACACACTAGCATAGTATCGACGTGTCTATGCATGCTGTACAGAGTGAAGGGGCATGAACTAGAATTATGACCCAATCACTCAAAAATGTCCAAGGAGTTTTATTATGTTGTATTAAAATTTTCAAAAAAATAATTTATCCTCAATGAGATAGATAACGTGAACTCATAATGGACAAAAAAGCACGATGAACACTAGCCTAGAAATATTGATGATTCAAAAATCAATAGCATCAAACATGAATTAACTAGGACTCATTTTGCAAACCCATAAATCTTCAACTTTAACACCCTCAAAAGCTAAACATATATCATTTTTCTCACTCAAATCTTTTGAAGATACCAATTTTTATGATTAAAAAACAAAATATAACCTTGGCAATAGATCTTTATTTTTCCTCTTAATTTTATAGGCTCTTGCCAATGGTGGCCCTTAACATAAACGAGATTTCTCCTGTTGTAGCCCTTTCTCGTTAACTCTCATTTTTTTCAATAAAATAGCAAACTCATTGGTAATGGTTATTACATTCACAAATCCCCCAATCAAATATATACGTATATGATAAGATTGTTGATAAAACACCTCACTTACCTCATCTAACATATGGAGTTAAAATCTAAAAGAGTTAATTCATGTGTGTGAGGAGGCAGATAAAAAAATGAATCCATTAAGAAAATCGAAGTCAAACTACTCCATGCAAGCATGATTAAGAACAATCTAAGCATTAAAAATCATAATCAAATTTCCTTGCGATGTGGGTACATGGAATGAACTAGATTCGAACACACCGATACCACACACAAAATGTATAAAAATAAACTACACATAGATACAAATCCTTTTTAGTTTCTTTCAAATAATTTTCAATAAACACCACAACAAAAAAAAATATTCAAAAAACAAACAAAAATATTTCTGTATCTTTTCACAATAATATCCAAAAAAGGAAAAATAAAATACAAAAGACTCAAAAAACATAAAACTAAAAACACATATAACATGAAGTACAAAAGCTAGTGTATGTAAACAAGAAAACACAATCAACCATTTCATTTAGTAGGATAAGAATCACGTTCAAGCATGCAAGAATCAACTAGTTTAACATTCAATATGTCCAAAACTATTTTCGTAGCCTAAATAGATGAATACTTAATGCCTTATGTTTTTGGAACCATCGTGACATGGGATCTAAAATTCCTCAGACTTCTTCTAAGCTCGTAAAAAAATTCCCTAAGGTGACCTTTCCTACAACAATACGAACATGCATAAACACGAGGAATGTTACCTATGGATTGAACTTGTACAACATCCTTGGCTGTGATTGACACTCTAAACAAATGTCGGTCTTATCTTTAGTAGTGGAAGAATTCGTATTATCGAAGCCAATAACAAAACTACTTGAGTCTCTTAAACAATCTTTTAACTTCAAAATCATACACAAAAGAAAAAAAATTGCATTCTTCAAACATTAGGGACTCCTTTTTCTTATTTTTAATAAATCCTAAAAGGTTATCTCTCTTCCCCTCAATGTAAGTGGACTTATCCCTAAGATTCTTTTCATTTTACCTTATTACCTTAAATAAGTTATTATTATCTTCTACGGAATGTTCTTTCACCCTGGCCTCAAACATCTTAGAGTCTTCTAGAATGTCCCGTATTTTTATTGATTTTAATTATTGAATTAATTAAATTAAAAATGGGATTTTTTTTAGAAATTAATCTGGATTTAAATACTAGCAAGACGAGAGCTCATATTTGATTATGATAATGATTATGATAATGATGTTTCATATTACTTAGTAAATATAGTAATATATGATTAAGAATTTATTAATATTGTCGCAGGTCGAAAATACAATAGTTTCGGTAATTAAGTTGGGACGAGCGTGTCAGTCGTGTCAGGACCCAATTTAGTGGATTTAAAAGTAAATTATTTTATATAATACGTATGGTCATTTCAAGTACTCCAAAGTGTCCGGAAGAGTCGAGATAGTAAAAAAACCAGTCGGGGGTTTAGTTTGGGTCCCAGGGTAGTTTTAAGCCAAACTGGCAATCCGAGAGGGCATGTTAGTCATTCCAATATTTAATGAATAGTGACCTACGAAAATTAGGTTATGTATATCAGCCAACCCTTACGGTTATTAGGCTCATTAATTGTCAAAAATATGGGAGATCAACGTGAGAAAAAAAAGGTTCCAAGGGTTTCCCAAGGCTAAACAACCACCTTACACAACCATCATCGCCAGAGTTGTGATCGAAGAAAGAACACCACCACCCTACCATCTTCTCCAAAGGATCAAGACCTCTATTTCAGCAAAGTGATTTAACTTGTTAAGATTAAGAAAATATAATATCCAATGTAGTTTATAATAGGAGACTAAACCTGATATATTGATAATTTCATAAATTGGGAGAATTAAATCTTGAATATGGGTAGTTTTTGCATGTAGAGAAATTCAGGAAAGATTATAGATTTGAATCAGAACCTTGATGACATAAATCACGAATTAAATCTGATTATTTGATTATCTTAAATTGAGAGAAGTTATCCTAGGGTTTACACATGAGAACTTGATGAATATATCGATTTGAATGCAATTTCGTATTGATTTGATGATTTTGGAACGTTAGAAATCATGAGTTTAGGTTGGTATAACGTCATATATGTTTACTTTGGAGATTGGGATCATGCAATGGATTCTGGAGATAAAACTATGGTTTAAAACAAAATGAGTTCTGGGTTGTAACTGGTCGATCGATCAATCGACATTCATAAGTCTTTCAGGAATTAAACTGGTTCAATCGATCGACATTCTTGAGTTGATCGATCGACTCCCCTGCATTTGTGGAAAATTTTTGTTTTAAGGTTTAATCAAATTCCTAATTTTAAAAATTATTGATGTGGACTGTTTGAATATATTGGTACTTAGGGAAGGTCCGTAGGGGTGTAATTGATGCCGAAAAAATATTAGTTTGGTTTGTGATTTAATGATAAACTTACGAGTGTTCGATGAGTGAGTTTCGATTGGAAATTGTAAGAATTTGAATTTAATTCGTATGGACTATAACTTAAGGTTAGAGGTAGTAATAGGGGGACCTTAGATCACTGAAATAACATTAGAGACAAGTGGGAGACTTAGTAACCTTTTGGGTTAGGTTTAAGTACCCGAAATTTTACGACGAGGGTTATCGCGCTAAACATATTACGTAAAATGAATGGGATGATACTATAATACATATGAGACTTATGATATAGGGATGGAATATACCTATATTAATATGATAATTACCAAAGTGTGTGATTGCTTAGCACATGTATTATTTTATGTATGACATACCCACCATACTTTCTTTCACGGGAGATTGATTTTTAAGAAAGGACCATTTTATATTTGTATGCCTTTGGAGGGATTTAGATTGGTACCTCATGAACGTAGGACTATAAAGACTTATTTATGAGTTGATAAGTCATCTAACCATTGGATCATAGGTATGTTCATGACCCATGGGTATGTGAACTATGTTCGCCTCCAACATGTGTGATTTGTACTGATACGGTTATTGAGTGATTTAAAACTCATGATCCTTATGTACGTGATGTACCGGAATTCGATAGTAGAGTATGCGAGCACCGCAGCTTAGCTTAGGGGTGCCATGTGTATATATATGTACTGAGAGTGATTTGTATATCCTTATGATTGTTCACTATTGCTTAGTAGATGAGAATGTATAAGATTTTTAATGACTTATTGACGTGAGAACTTAAATAATTCAGGAAGTAATTTATCTAAATTATGAGTATTTGAAATGTAATTATGTCCTAATTGGGTAATACGAGTAGGCGTCCTAAAGAAGTCTGTATAGTTAGATTTGGTACATACTACTTAGGTGGTCACATAGCCAGAATGGGTTAAAAAAGATGTGTTAGGCATGCACAATAGTTGAGGGGTACGAATCTCAAGTGAGAGAACGTGACTAACATGTATATAATATTTACTGTTTAATGCAATTAAACACTTGCTGTTTTAAATACATTTTCACCTCGGTCTCTGACCCGTTTGCTTCTAAATCTATTTTGTTTTTGTAAAAACATTTTAGGTGCCCATCCACAGGGACGCCAAACATATGAGTTCCATTTTGTTGATGTGCTATAGATGTCGTGGAAGTTACAGGACCTCGGAATTTGATCCTCCACACCTATATATGCTTCCATCAGAGTTATTCATATCAATTAGGGCATGTTGCCCACTCCTATTCAGAGATAACATTTTTTAGACTTTCATTTTATTTCAGTTATTGGATTATTTATTCAGACTCATGTTATGGGATTATTTTTCCATTTAGACTATTATTGGAGTGTTTACTCCAAACTTAGTTTATTTCATTACATTAGTTGTTCATATGAGATTGTTGATGTGAATGTTGAATGGTTCGTTTTTCATTACGTAGTTGCAAGTTAATTTAACTAATAAAATTTGGCATCTCACTTTTTAAATATTAGGTGGCTAGTAACTAATTAAATGTTTTTGATAGTGATGCTAAGACTGAACCAACTTGAGATTATGCTTTAACTCAATAAAAGAGTAGCTACCCGGTATTTAATTAGATGGGGTGTCACAGGTGGTATTAGAGCATCAGGTTCTAGAGTCTTTAGGATCTGTACGGCTTATTACGCTTTCAACATAGCGGTTTTCTATATATAGCCCTATTATTAGGACAATTGCACTATTTGTTACATTTTTGTAGACTATGTACTTCTGCTACAATGTTATGTGTAGTCGGTAGACTTATATAATTCATTTTAATTCCATATTTCGCCTATGAGGAACATACAAACTAATACCGCTAAAGAAGCAAATGCGAGACAAGACCAACCAGTACCTCAGGTACACCAAGAAAGAGAGGAAATCACTAAGATAGAAAATATCGTGGCACAAGCATCGGTTATCGTAATATTGCACTACCAAAATTGCAGTGTACAGCTTGCAGGGGAAAAATAATAAGAGAAGTTGATCAATATGAGCTTACTAGGGATAACAACAATGGGAAAATACCGTCGCAGCAGTAACTAGTTCCTTAGAGTCGTGAAGAGCAAGGGGACAATGGAAATTACAGGAAGAGCCAAACCCGCTAGGGCCAATAAAACCAGGGTAAGAGGGCTACCAAAAAGAGGTGTTTTAAGTGTGGTAGAAATGGCCATACACGTCGGGTTTGCCCAAATTCGGCTAGAGAGAAACCTCGTCCCAATTAGTAAGGACAACTAGGCCTAAGAAGGAAAAGGCTTCAGGGTGAGTGTTATAAGTGCGTACAATAGGGTCACAAGTGGAAGGACTACCTGTAACTAGAAAGAGTACCAGGATAGGATGCCCAACATGAGGAAGCATGAATATTTACCCCAACAATGCATACACCACAAGAACAAGAAGGAGTATAGTATGGACGTATCGATAATGCCTGATATGCGGTTATGCCACTAATACCGCAACAATCACCCGCGTTTGGTGGTACGATACTTCATTATTTATAGTGTCATTTAAAAAAAGGGAAATCTTGAATAATATAGACGCATCTCAGTTTATTGGTAATACTTTGAGAAACGTGAGCGTAGAATATATTATTATCCAAATTTTCGAAATAGCTAATGATGGTTTGAGTGATAATAAACCGTTGTAGTGATATCTTTGTGTTCATTAGTAATTGTGCTAAGTGTCACTTGAGAGGAGGCGGAGCCACACACACACACACACACACACACACACACATATATATATATATATATATATATATATATATATATATATATATATATATATATATATATATATATATATATATAGAGAGAGAGAGAGAGAGAGAGAGAGCTCCAACATACCTCCTAGCAACATATCCTTTTTTAAAAATAGTAAAAAATAATAATTTTGAGATGAAATTTTTTATATGGGTTCATGATATTTCAATGTGCCCCTGTAAAAAAATCAACTAAAAATAATGTCTTTGTTATTTTTAAAAAATAGGTAAAAAAACTGACAATTTTTACCCTTTAAAATGTCAGTTTTTTACCTATTTTTTAAAAATATCAAAACACATTATTTTGAGTTGAATATTTTTATAGGGTCACACTGAAATACCATGAACTCATATAAAAAATATCAATTAAAAATTAATTTTTTTACTATTTAAAAAAAATAGATGTTGGAGAGCCTGACTATATATATATACTAGGGTATACCTGTGCCTGAAGGAACGTTGACAATTTTCAAAAATATTAATCGTGGTCAAGTCATAAAAGTTTTGTATTTTAATATGAATTGTGGTCAATTTTCTTGAAAGTACGATAATTTTTCAAAGTATTAATAATGATCAGGTCATAAATGTACACTATTTTAGAAATTTTGGGCATAATTTCATTTGTTTATAACTATCCACCTATTTTACGGAGCAAAAAATAACCCAAAATAGTGAATATGCAAACAATTTAGGATATAAAGTTTCTTTACAATACAAATGTTTATACAACTTAAAAATTTTGGGCAATATTCCCTTTTTTTATAAGACTATCCACCATCTTTAAGAAAACAAGTACTCCAACAATAACAATAGTCCAAGATCATAAGCATCAAATATTAGTTTCAGACATAAAATTATATTTAGAACACAGATGTACAACCAATTTAGAAATTTTGTACCAAAGTTTCCTCTGTTGGTAGGTTATCCACATATTTAAGACAAATAAGAATAAAAATAATATTGATAGTATGCAATGTTCCAACAATGGTGTTTTAATTTTTATGGTACGTAATATACTTGAACACATGTCAATTTGGTCTTTCCTTGAAGTACTGATCACCTACATATCAAAAGAAAAAAATAGTTAGATGTAGAAAAACTAATTAAGATTTTCAAACTAAATGAATAGTCATTCACTTATTTTGTACTAAGCTAAATGAGCAGTCATTCACTTTTTTGCTGAGCCTTTTTTTTTGCTCTAATGAGAAACAAATAAGGAATATTGTTACTATTTGAAAATTTTATTTAAAATATCATTAAATAACATCATCAATGCCCAATTATCAATTCAACTAAATAATGTTTATATAGAATTGACCTCTTTTCAGGTGTTTTGGTACAAGGTGAATCAAATAATCAATGAAATTAAAAATCTACAGAAACACATATTGATATTAATCATATGACAATTAATAAATTTATATAAACAAAATGCAAAAACATAATACACCTGCGTGACTTCTTCATCCATTCACATGATCCTCGTTCCCAGTATGCTCATGCCATGTTCCCCACGGCTCTTTTGTACAACATTACTAAGCTATCCTACACAACACAAACTGTGTAATTGACACTTCATGTAATCTCTTAATATGTCCATTATCATTTAGTCAATAGCAATTTATATTATTAACGCAATAGGAATGCAACAACATATATACACAGACCATGGGAATTATTTTGTATAACCCCATAACATAGCCCAACATCATTATATTTTTCTACATGAAGCATACTACCATAAACTAATCCATATTAGACGTAAAAAAATCAATACACTTATTTCTTGTATATAAAAGAGACATAAATAAAAACCCATATTAATTTCACCATCAAGCTGGCAATATGAGATGAAAAAGGATAAAAATAACAACCAATTTGCTCATAGTAAGACATAATGTATATGAAAATAACTATTATCAACTTACAGATAATTTCCTCAGAACTATTGTCAACCTGAATATATGTATTTACAGAATTGGAGGGGAGTTTCATGCACATATTTGTAGCAGTAGACAATGCAACTCGCTGACAAACAATATGAAAATAAATCAATATTACTTGAAGAGACATAATTGATGATTTTAGCTACAATCCCTAATAAAAAATGAGTTACCTGAACTCTTATGGATAAGTCAAGATATGAAAGCACTACCATAAGTGCCCCTTCTCTCAAGTAGGCAGTTGGGTGTTCCGCAAAAAATGACCTCTTTTTCTCTCGAATGAATCTGAAGATGATGATATTTGTGAGGTTAGCTAAAGTAAGGTCAATTTCTTATTGGAGGCTATTACAATTTAGGCAAAGTTATGATTTGAATTTATCTTGCTGACAGAGAAGGTCACCTCACAAACCACAACACATGCACCATAGAACAATAGTTGGTCACCTCACAAACCAATAATAATAGTAAAACAAACAAACCCTCTAATGTATTAAAGAAATAAGTGGATAGAGATTGTTTTTTTTTCACCCAATACACATAAAAATGGATGTAAATTGCACTTAAAATAACGTAATTCATGTGAAATTCAACCTTGGCCGTGTTTATACAATGAGAACAACTAAAAACAGATATTACGAGTTTGCGTACTACAAAACTCGATCGTGTTAATATAAAGATACTAACTAAAAACTCACAAATCAAGCCCCATAAAATATATTTGAACAAATTAACAGGTTTGCATACTAATAACAGAATTTATCCAGGAAGCACATAAATTGTGTAAAGCCTAAAATTCTAAAATTCCCATATGCATACACAAAATTCCAAAAGTACATTAGAAAACAAATCATATTTTGTAATACAACAAAATAAAAATTCAGAACGTACTCCGATTAATATACATACAACAAAAATCGTGTACAACCTAAAATGAAACTTTGGAAGGTTTTAAATGTGAGAGAGACATCTTACCCCTATTTTAGAACGTACTCCGGCTAATATTCACAAAAATCATGTTGAGACGGGCCTTCAAACTCATGTCTTTTCTGAATTTACTAAAACTTGTTCTCATCAGGTTCTCTCTTTGAAGGAGTATACGTCACATCTCCATATCCAAGCATCACAACCTTCATCTCTGGCACCCCAAATATCGTTTCTATGATCATCCCCTACATGAATATCCTCTTCGGGTTTTACACCCAATAAGTCACATGCTTTCCTAAAGCGGTATTTGGTTTCTCTGCTGCAACTTCAACTGACACTGCTATGGCATCAAACCAGTGATCACACCTCAGGGCTCGCAAAATAGGTCTCAACTGAGTGTCAACATTTAACACGACAGTTAATTTTACACCTGCTTTTCTAAGAGTTGCAAACACTTTCTCAGCATTCATATCATACAAATGCCACGACTTTTTAGTGGTATAATAATTATACAGCTCCTCAAAGGACTGATAATCTGAACATCCAGTAGATGAACTGACTACATATTGCCAGAATGGTATCCACTACCCTACAAAGAATCAATGATGAATTTAGTAGACTGTAACTTGAAGAACTCGTTACCAATTTAGTAGACTTTAACTCTGCACATTCATGTATTATCTTATAATTTTTTAACCGAAAGAATCTTTTTATCTACTAGAAGTGAAATCAGGTCTACTATTTGAAAATCTTATTTGTAGTGTCGTGTGATTTGTTCTATAAGAAATTTTGTGACTCAATAATTGTTAGCTTAAGAGACTAACAGTAATTGTTGTACTGGCACTTGAGATATATCAAAGAAGATAAATAAAGTGAACGAAAGTGAAGATTAACAATAATTGCTTAAGATCCTAACAGTAATAGCTCAAGAGGGAAAAGAAGAGAAACTAGCAGAACGAAAGTGAAGAAAACGTAGGAAGAAAACTGAATCACCAAAGTAGCTGTTTTATTTATATCTGAGAGTTACCTTACAGAGACACACATGATATAAACACTCATTTACACAAAATAAAGACACAGAAGACCCCTCACATTACACTCGTCCACTCCATAAATTTCCCCTAAACTCATTCACTCACGCATCAGCATGACCTTCCTACTGTTGGCATGGCCCCTTGAAGAAGAACTCTTCATTTGGATTTCCAAATACCTCATCAATCTCTCTCGTCGGTACACCAAAAGCACGCTCCTTCACCACCTTCTCCCACTGATTGATCACATTATTCTTCTAGCACCTATAAATTTGCATAAATTTTTAGGCCGTGAAGTAAATATGTACAACTCACTATAAAACTTAAGAAAAATGTCAAATGTGAATATATTGATTTAGATGTTATCAATCCCGTAGGCGAGCACGAAAATTAAAGTAGAGACTAAGAAGTTACCTTTTTGGGGTCCTTTAATAAAAAGCTGATATGAGAAATAAAACAATGAGATAATATATGCAAATACTGTTTTAAATGTGCATCTAAAAGCCGGATGTAAGTTTGATGATTTGTAGAAATTGTGTGTTTTGTTGAAATTCAGAAACCTAAGTTCCTTTGCATTGGCCATGTCTAGTGAACTTCCTTCATTTTCCTCTAATGGGTATTCATTTAAAACTAGGGAAGTTGCAGTGTGAGTATAAGCAGCTAAATATAATCCACTGGCACTGCCCCAATAATACTGGCACATTAAAATGAGAGATTATATAAGTTGTACGTAAATGAACATAATGAATTATGGTTTTGAGAAGAGAAATGAGAAATACCTTTTGGAAATTGGAAGTATATTTAGGCTGGAAGTGATGAAAAAATGACCCACGAAGTAAAATTTAATTTGGAAGCATGAATAGTTGGATTTTGTGACATGCGCGTAGTCAGTGAAGAACAACTTTCCATGTAAACCGATGTAAGGGTACCTGCAAGAAGAAGATCAATTAATAGAAGGATTTCTCAAATAACTGCCATTCACATCTTCTTTTAATTACATATATGAATTAAGATAAAGTGAATTTCTCAAATATATGTCATTCACATCTGCATTATCCACACATAAATTAATAGCAGGCTTCAAAAAAGTTATTTTTTGACACATAATATTCAGATCATACTGGAGCTAACTGATAATGGTAAATGAGAAGGGAGAGTTCCAGTCTTCCATTGTTTATTGGACTATGTTGTGTCATTTGCAAAGGGACCATAAATTAAAACGAATAGGAAATGAATTATTATGACTTAGCATTAAAAAAAATAAGGATTAGATAAAGTAACCTATTCCTCTTCAGTCACATGGGTGAGTGTCCACCACTTGTTGATCAAAAAACTTTGCATCAATGGAAATCCTCCACCAATGTGATTTGATAAAGCAACCCCATCTCCAACTGGCCTAAATCGGCTATGAACAGACCCATTAGTGCCCTATCAACAATTCCAAATTTGGTCATAATCTTTGCGATTCTAAGTGTCGTGCCTGAACCATATGTTCTAAGTGTTCTACCTGGACCAAATCTAGAGTATGCCATTCAACATGCACATTAGATATTATAATAGACGCAAATTAGATATTATTATCTTAGTTATCGAAAATGAGGAGCAGTAATTGTTCATTAAGGCTAACTGTTAATATTTGAGCAGTTCAATCTTCATTGTACTTGTTAAATGTGGGTCATAGGTGACTTTAATTCACCATTTTCTTAGGATAATATGTAGCTATGCAGCTATGCCAATGGAAAACTACTTCAAGAGAATCAAACATGCCTGAAGTAGTCTTGACTTTTTATAATTCCACAATTAATAACAGGCCGGGATCATAATAATACAAAAATAAAAAAAAGGTCCTACAACTGATTCATTTATGAGTTCATACCCTTAAATATCTAATATTATAAGAGCCATTTCAGGTAAATAAGAAAAATAAACTACAAAACCATAAATGAAGAAAAATTTAGCAAAGGACATTGAAACTTTGAACCCTTTACATATAACCATAAGTAGAAGTTGTAATCCTTAAATAATCATTTATACTATCCTTTAAAATGAATATTTGCCATTACTTTAGATAAAACATGAATTAAAGGGGCTGAAATTACAGTGGGATAAAAATTAACGCTAAGAAAATCAACTTGAATATACTAAAGAATCACAAATTCATTAAGAACAGAGAAATTTAAAAAGAAGCAAGTGTATAGACCAAAAAAAATGCAACACTCTGTTCAGTTTTGCGTACATTTGTCAATGAAAACATAAAGATATGACTATAAACACCACTATCATAAACACCATTACTATGTTTGTTCTTCAATCACACAAAAACAATAATTGTGCATAAATATTTGTAAAACATCCATGTATTACTTTGAGTAATGCATAAAAGGAACTATTGTGTCAGACATAGAACATCTAATCAAGAAAGAACTAAAGAACACGTACAAACTGAAAATTATAGATACCATATATACCTATGCAAGGGTCAGATTCTGAAAAAAACCCTAAAATCAGTATAACATAAGCCCTAAAATCAATATACCTTAAAACCCAAAACAATTTGCAACATTAAAATTCAAAATTTGCATCACTACTCATGAATGTTTTCAAGGAATACCAAACTTCATGAATGTTATTAATACAAAACTGAAATGTGCATACCTCGGGTTGGACGAAAAAAATCTAGAAATTAGCACTACAAAAGTGTAAATGAATTATTAGAAAAGTAAAACAAAAATATAAACATAAAAATTAAATTTGATAGAGATCATACATGTGTTTCAAATGATCAGGCCCAAAATCGAATTTTTAAACCTAATAAAAAATAAACACCATGATAAAAAAAAAATTGATCCTACTCAATCCCACAAATGAACCCTAACTGATCCGCGTTGATCTGCATAAGCCCTCAAATTCGTACCCTAAAAGCCTTAACAAAAAGAAATTGAAACCTGCATGAATTAACATAAGAAACCACATGGATCTAAAAACTGTTTGTAAGTGTGCGATTGTAAGAGTGAGGGAGAAATCAAAAGGTAGGTTATGTGCGTAAGAGAATGGAAAACAGGAGACCAAAGGTTACCTGAGGGAGGCAGCAACAACGGACTGAGGTGTGCGAGGGTGTGGAAAGAGAACTGAATAGGGTTTGTGTTGAGGAAACAAAAGACAATGAAAGGTGTGTCATGAGAAGGTATGTATTTTGGCATGTGTTTAACAAAATGGCGCCATTGCCGGGGATCGAACCCAGGTCACCCGCGTGACAGGCGGGAATACTTACCACTATTTTGTGACCGGGCGGAAAAAGTGTGTTCGTGTGAGGACACAATCGTTGTGTGTTTCGCCGCCGCGATACAAAAGAACCTAAGCTACTACTACAATTGACAAGCAAGCACAACGGTAAGTCGGGTATCGTATGAAATCCACAGGGAGTGATTGAATTTTAGATGTTAATTGTTTTAAAACTTCAAGAATAAAAATTGTGTAAAAGAAATAAGAAAAGGTGATGGTTGGAAATCGTGACAAAAGAAAAGTGAAGTTAATGCTAAATTAAAGTAAAGCGAGGATCGGGATCGCATTCATGCATTCACGGTCTAAACAACTACTAATTAGAATTTCGATTCGAAAACATTTAATTTATCATTTTCAATTAAGCATAAACATCACGCAATAAGGAATTTAAGCCAAAGTTGCGAGATTAAACATTTAATGGAAAATGGCACACGCGGATTAAATTCGTATTATCGCTATAAACACTAAAGTTGCGTGACAAATAAAGTTAAACGCATAACAATTCAACTTTAATACGGGCAATATCAATTAAATGCAATTTCACACGAAAACCTAATTTTCGAGGTTCTAAACCCGTAAATGGCAGAACACAATCCCGAACCTATTTATCTACGGACAAATCATGAAAATAAACTAAATTAAACTAATTAAACTAAGAAAGCAAGAAATAAACACAATAAACTAATTATGAAAGCATGTAAACTATCTAGAAAGCAAGGAAATAATGGAAAACAAGCTATATTAATGGTAGAGGAGATGAATAGTCAACTTACAAACCAATTAGATTGTCAATCCAAAGAGAAATGAAGAAGAACCATCCAAAACCCTCAAAACCCTAACTATTCTAACCTAAAATCGTTCCTAAACTGATATATGGTCTTATTACAACAAAATTGGCTAATATAGTAAGTTGGAATAAAAATAAAGAAGAAAGAAAAGAAGGCAAAATATCTGCAGAAAACAGAGCATCGATCGATCGACCTAGGCAAAAATTCGGCAATCCAGAATGGTCGATCGATCGATCAAGAAGGGCAGATTGCAGCAGCTCACTGCATTCCTCTTTTCTTCTTCTCCCTTCTCCTCTTTTGCTTCCTTGTATTTCCTCCGCTGAAAATGCCGTAACTTCTTCGTTATGAATCGGAATCGCGCACCATTCACGTCCACGCAAAGCTAGCGAGGAGGGCTACAACTTCCGTGAGATGTCGGGCCAGTTACCCATGTTGTGAAAAGACTAAAATTCCCTTGCGCGTGCGATTGTGTACGGAACTTCACCGGAATGCATCCGAACTTCATACTAAGCATCCAAATACCTACAAAAGCTTAATTAACCCCTGCAAAACATGTTAACATAGAAATCCAAGGTTGACTGGTTAACGAGCATAAATATAGGGATTAAGATACCCGAGGGGGCTAATAACGCGTAGGTTAACGGGTGAAATACACAATATTTGCGTCGTATCACACCCCCGAACTTACACATTGCTAGTCCCTAGCAATGAAATAGGAAACAACAAGAACTACAAGAAAACCAAAAGCAGGAGAAAGAACAAAAGTATGGTATAAAAGCAATAAAAAGATAAGGCCACTTTCGCGGGCGAACGATTGCATTTAGCGCATGCAATAAGCCGTTAAACCCCTAGGTTACCCTAGTGGACGAGTGTCTTCTCGTGAGGGTTTTCAGGGATGAAACCCACAAACATCATATGGTTTCCTCAAAATATGCCCAACCCAACAGGCGACAAACTCAACAACAATGAAAAAGATTTCAAACGCGTTATTAGCATATTGAATGAATTCAAGAAAAAGTCCGTTGTTATTAACAGGTTGAATGCACCTCATAGAATTGAAACTTTAAAAGTGGGAGGGGGGAGAGCACATGCATAGTGCGATTTGGTGAAAAACTTAAATAAACCGGATAAACATAATGGCATGCATATATTCGATCCTCACGGGAATTACACTCATCAAGAAAATTCACTCAAAATAGGGAGGTAACACACGGGACATGCGGGCTAAAGAGTAAATGTAAATGGAAACTAGGCCGCACACATGTCACAAATGAAGAACGCTATATATAAACTGAAAAATTGTAATCTCAATCAAAGATACCACTCATCAAAAGAGGCGAAACGCATTTTCACATATTATCAAAACTATTATGACTTTTAAATTAAATGCACCCTAAGATCACATAGGACTTTATAGGGTTGTAATGTAGGTTTGGGGTTAAGGTACGAAATGAAGGAATGTATGTACGGATTCAAAGTGTTCGGGATGAAAACTCGGGATAATGGAAAAATGCGGGCAATATCAAAAATTGGAAAACAAGTTCCAAAACAAGCATTAGATATACCATCGGGGAGAGTAATCAAAGCTTATTGAACACTATACACAACATTTACAACTTTCTCTTTCTTTTCTTTTCTTCTTTTTCTCATTTTTCTCTTTTGTTTTCTTTTTGCTTTTTGCTTTCTCTTTTTCTTCACTTTTTTTCACATCACTTTTCTTTACTTTTCAAACTCTCACATGCCTAAAATTGCAACCGCAATACAACAACAACATTCAATCCCAAGTAACATTCCAAACAAAGGTATGTAAGGTGTATGTATGGCTTAAAACTCCAATTTGGAGTTGGTTATGGGATTTTGGGTAATGAAACGAAAGGCTAATATTTATGCTCAAAGGGGTTGAGTAGGGAAACATATAAGGGTGAGGTAAAGGTCAATATGGGTGATATAACAAAGATGGCCTATGATCATTTCACAAATTTTACGCAATTCTCAAGTCAAAACAATATATGAAAATCATGATCAAGTAACACATTTCAAGTATGAACTCAATTAATGAATGGTTAAATGAAAGAATAGAGAGATTACCGACGAATTCAACGTTTTCAATGAGAAAAGAATAGTGTATAACACTCACAGACGGCGAAAGGTACGAAGCTTACTCGGTGTAAGTATATACAATGCAACAAAAGATTACCGAGTTATAAAAATCTTAAACCAAATCAATATAACAAGGAAAGTGCATATGCTCATGGGATAAAGTATAATTCATGAAGTTATTCACAATATCAATGATTTGAGGACTAAAGTCTAATAACTTCTAAAATCGAGAACATGCATCATTGAGTTGTCTATTGGATCGGGCAATTATTAAAATTTATCATCGAAAACAAGGCAAAATGCCCAACAAAGGAGAAAAAAGAAAGAAAATATTTTTGAAATTTTTTAAATTTTTCACAAAAAGGCATACTTAGTAACTAACAAGTAAGAAAATCCATGGACTACACATGAAATGGATAGAATATCCTACACCCCCTAACTTAAATGTTGCATTGTCCTCAATGCGCATTAAGAACACAACACAAAGAGTGGAAATGACTGATATTACCCAAAATTGGAGCGATCTCCATAAGCACGAGTCCAAAGGAATCTACAAAACAAGTTAGTACCGAGTATAACAAAAACAAATAACAAAAAGTTAACTAATTACACTAGACTAAATAAAAAGGAAAGAAAAATAGGAAAGAAAGAAAATTAAAAAGCTAACTATTTACAACCTACTATTTAGACTTCACACTAACTATACACTAGAAGTCTAAATAGTTGAGGGTCCACCCAAAAAGGTATTTGACTTTGAAAGATCAACGGTGGACCCTCCAAAGTGAACATGCCTCCCGAAAAATAAGAATCCCGTTTCAACAACGGAAGGCATGTGGGTGGTGAAAAAAGTGAACCATCGCCAATTTGAAATTTTGGGTAGACGATGGGGGATTTGGATAATAAGGGGGAAAGGTACACTTGAGGTCCAAGAAAAATCGACTCATCTCCCAAATATTTTTCAAACGAGATGAGAGATGGTGCACACATAGGGATAACATCCATCGAAAACAAGACCGATAAAGAGTCCTCATCGGCAAAAAGTGTAGAAGTTTTAAAAGTTTCTACCGACTCATAGGAATCAACTGGTAATTCTAATGGTTCGATCACGGAAAATGAATATGGCGATGAAACAAATTCAATCTCAATCGACTCATCGTCGGAAGGAGATTAAATTTCCGGGGAGAAAGATGCACACTCGATGAGAAATTCTACGAAAAATTTAGGTGAAACACAACTTTTCACCTCCTCGTTGTTTTGTGCATAAGAATTCATCTCATCGCAAAGTGCACCAAGTCTCATTCCATCATCATTTAGGCTTTCCAAACCTTGGGAGTAAAGAAGCAAAGTCTATTCCAAATTAGGCTTCCTCGGCTCAAGAGCGTCGGACTCCTCATTTGGTTGAAACTCGTCTTCGAAAGTAAGGAAATGAAAATCGTCATTGTATTCGAAGAATGAATCCAACTCAAGCTCCCATAACAATTTTCATTGCGATAAATGTTTTCAAGTCTTTCATTTTCAAGAAAATCTTGAAAATGGAAAACTTGAAAACTATCCCCAAAGTAAGAATCATTAGTATGACCGCTATAACTATAATGGTAGGACATGATTACCTCGTTGTTTGTATATGGAGAATCCGAGCAAGAAAGTGAGCAACCGCGAATCAAAGTTTCTTAGCGCTCAAATATGCTATCCTACGAAAAAGGTTAAAACAAAGAATACAAATACAAAAGGAAAAATACTTCGAAATAATAAAACAATTACAATCTAAAACACACTCCCTCGCAACGGCGCCATTTTGTGACCGGGCGGAAAAAGTGTGTTCGTGTGAGGAAACAATCGTTGTGTGTTTCGCCACCGCGATACAAAAGAACCTAAGCTACTACTACACTTGACAAGCAAGCACAACGGTAATTCGGGTATCGTAAGAAATCCACAGGGAGTGATTGAATTTTAGATGTTAATTGTTTTAAAACTTCAAGAATAAAAATGGTGTAAAAGAAATAAGAAAAGGTGATGGTTGGAAATGGTGACAAAAGAAAAGAGAAGTTAATGCTAAATTAAAGTAAAGCGAGGATCGGGATCGCATTCACGCATTCATGGGCTAAACAACTACTAATAAGAATTTTGATTCGAAAACATTTAATTGATCATTTTCAATTAAGCATAAACATCACGCAATAAGGAATTTAAGCCAAAGTTACGAGATTAAACATTTAACGGAAAATGGCACACGCGGATTAAATTCGTATTATCGCTATAAACACTAAAGTTGCGTGACAAATAAAGTTAAATGCATAACAATCCAACTTTAATACACACGGTTTCAATTAAATGCAATTTCACACGAAAACCTAACTTTCGAGGTTCTAAACCCGTAATGGCAGAACACAATCCCGAACCTATTTATCTACGGACAAATCATGAAAATAAACTAAATTAAAATAATTAAACTAAGAAAGCAAGAAATAAACACAATAAACTAATTATGAAAGCATGTAAACTATCTAGAAAGCAAGGAAATAATGGAAAACAAGCTATATTAATGGTAGAGGAGATGAATAGTCAACTTACAAACCAATTAGATTGTCAATCCAAAGAGAAATGAAGAAGAACCATCCAAACCCCTCAAAACCCTAACTATTCTAACCTAAAATCGTTCCTAAACTGATATATGGTCTTATTACAACAAAATTGGCTTATATAGTAAGTTGGAATAAAAATAAAGAAGAAAGAAAAGAAGGCAAAATATCTGCAGAAAACAGAGCATCGATCGATCGACCCCTTTGGTGGATCGATCGACCTAGGCAAAAATTCAGCAATCCAGAATGGTCGATCGATCGATCAAGCAGGGCAGATTGCAGCAGCTCACTGCATTCCTCTTTTCTTCTTCTCCCTTCGCCTCTTTTGCTTCCTTGTATTTCCTCCGCTGAAAACGCCATAACTTTTTCATTATGAATCGAAATCGCGCACCGTTAACGGCCACGCGAAGCTAGCGAGGAGGGATACAACTTCCGTGAGATGTCGGGCTGGGTACCCAAGCTGTGAAAAGACTAAAATGCCCTTGTGCGTGCGATTGTGTACGGAACTTCACCGGAATGCATCTGAACTTCATACTAAGCATCCAAATACCTACAAAAGCTCAATTAACCCCTGCAAAACATGTTAACATAGAAATCTGAGGTTGTCTGGTTAACGAGCATAAATATAGGGATTAAGATACCCGAGGGGGCTAATAACGCATAGGTTAACGGGTGAAATACGCAATATTTGCGTCGTATCACCCACAAACGTCGTTGACCGACAATGTTAGTTAGTAGTGTATTGGGGGGTTCCTTGTTTGGGTTTTACGTTGCGACACATCCCACGCACGAAACCTAGCAAACTTCGGGAGATGGGAGTGTTTGCCCTTTAGTATTCGGGTTGGTACCCTGGTTTCCATCTGTAAGAGAGATAATAACCTTAAGATTCATCATATTAGTATTCACTGTCAGTAGAGCCATATTATGTGACGTAAGAAGCGTTGTTGAATGTATTATATCATGGATAAATTGATGTAACAAAGAAGGTTGATATAATTGAAATTATTTGGATGATTGAACCTAAATTTATCGAAACTTTAGAGTTACAAGAACAGACTGAGAAGCTTTTAGGTCAAGACTTCATCAGGAGGAGTACCTCAACTCAGGGTGCTCCCTTGCTATTCATTAAGAAGAGGGATGGATATTTACAATTATGTGTTGATTACCGGGAGTTGAATGAAGTCACGATACGAAATAAGTACTCGTTGCCCCAAATCGATGACTTATTCGATCAGTTGAGAGGAGATGCCTTCTCCTCAAAGATTGACTTGAGATTGGGATACCATCCATTACATATCAGGGAGCAGGATGTGTCGAAGGCTACCTTCTTGATGAGATATGGTTCTTACGAGTTCAATGTTATGCCTTTTGGGTTAACCAACGCCCCAACCGTGTTTATGGACTTAATGAACAGGGTGCTCTGAGAGTTCCTGGATAAGTTTATCATTGTCTTCATAGATGACATTCTGATTTACTCCTAGACTGAGGAGGAGCATGCCGAGCATTTTCATCAGGTGTTGTAAACGCTGCGCCAATACGAATTATATTCCAACTATGAGAAATGTGGGTTTTGGCTGAAGGAGGTTCAATTTTTGGGGCACATTATTTCTGAAAGAGGGATATCCGTAGATTCAGGGAAGGTGTCAGCGGTGAGGGAGTGGGGATAGCCCGCGACACCGAATATATGCATAGTTTCTTGGGCATAGCAGGATACTATGTGAGGTTTATTCGGGGATTCTCAAAGATAGTAGGTACATTGGCACATCAGACTCGTAAAGGGGTGCTATTTATCTGGGATGATGCCTGCCAGATTTCTGTTGACGAGTTGAAGGATAATCTAACTTCAGCATCGGTGTTAGTATTTACCAGGTCGGTAGTGGAGTATCTAGTCTACACTGATGTTTCTTCACTAGGACTTAGGGGTGTGCTTCAGCAGGAGGATCAGGCTATTACTTATGCTTCCCAAAATCTTAAACCTCATGAGAGAAATTACCCCACCCACGACTTGGAGTTAGTTGTAGTCGTATTTGCACTTCGGATATGGAGATATTATCTCTTTGGGGAGAAATTTTTCTTATTCACATATCACAAGTCACTACAGTACCTCTTCACTCATAAGGAGTTGAATATGCATCAGCGCAAGTGGCTTGAATTTGTGAAGGATTATTAGTTAGATATCCAATACCACTTGGGGAAGGCAAACGTGGTAGCAGGTGCGTTGAGACGTAGGCCACTAGGTGAGGTGGTCAAGGTATGGAAAGTAAAATGGAAGGAGTTGAGGCACCAAGATGTAGTGGCCTGATCATTTATGTCTGTTATGACAATTACGGCTCAGATTATTATGAGGGTGGTACTGGCTCACGCAATGGATTCGTTCTATTAGGATCGGATAGTATATTTTATGGCACAGGGGGCTGAGTCTTACACTGTTGGTTCGGATGGATTTTTATGCTTCAATGGGAGATTGGTTGTTCCTGAGGGGGAGGAATTGTGACACGAGGTGATGACAGTTGCACGATTCACATTTTGCGGTACATCCCAGTAGGGACAAGATGTACGAGGATATGAGATGACAGTACTGGTGGAGTGGAATGAAGAAAGATGTTGTTGAGTTTGTTTATAAGTGTGTCACTTTTCAACTGGTAAAAGTGGACCAACAGAGATCACCGAGGCTTCTATAGCCGTTAGAGATCCCTAGGTGGAAGTGGGAGAGAATTTCCATGGATTACATCACAGGGTTGCTTACATTTTTTCGAGGTCACGATTCGATATGGGTGATTTTAGATCATTTGACCAAGGTAGTCCATTTTCTACCAGTTCGGACCGATTATACTACCGGGCACTACACTCAGATATTAATTGTGGAGATAGTGAGACTTCACGGAGTGCCTCTTAATATTGTGTCTGATCGAGACAAGATTTTTGTGTCCCGATTTTGGTAGAATTTCCAAGAGGCCATGGTTACAGAGTTACGATTGATTTCAGCCTATCACTCGAAGACTGATGGCCAGATTGAGTGGACGAATTAGATGTTAGAGGATATGTTGCGGATGTGTATCCTAGATTTTAGCGGGGGATGGGAGCAGTATCTTCCACTGGTGGAGTTTGCCTATAATAACTCCTACCATTATACGATTTTCATGGCTCCATTCGAGGCATTATACAGTAGACATTATCGTTTTACAGCATGTTGGTTAGAAGTGTGGGACAACAAGCTACTCGGGTCAGAGGTAATCCAGGATACTTCGTCTAGGATAGAGATGATTTAGATTCGTATTCGGGTTGATCAGGACCGACAGAAGAGCTACACCGATGCCAAGAGGTTCTTTTGGGAGTTCAATGTGGGATACCAAGTATTGATAAGAGTATCTCTTATGAAGGGGGTAATGCGTTTTGGTAAGAAAGGGAAGTTGGCACCGAGATATGTGGGGCCATTCCTTATCATCGAGGGGATCGGGCGAGCACTTGCATAAGATTCACGATATGTTCCATATTTCTTCGTTACGGAGATATCTTCGGGATGAGTTATCACATACTCACTTGGCTTTGGAGGAGATTGATTTGCAGCTCGATAGTTCCTATAAGGAGGGATCGATTGCTATCATCGACCGTAGCAAGAGGAAATTAAGATCGAAAGTAGTACCACTGGTACGTGTTCAGTGGCGGCATCTTAATGCCGTGGAGTCTACCTGTGAGCGCAAGGATGAGATGCACGACAAATATACCGAGTTATTTTTTTACCAAGTATACCGCTATTTCCAAATTTCGGGACAAAATTCCATTATTAGGGGGGAAGTATGTAATACCCCGTATTTTTACTGATTTTAATTATGGAATTAATTAAATTAAAAATGGGATTTTTTTTAGAAATTAGTCCAGATTTAAATACTAGCAAGACGAGAGTGAGTATTTGATTATGATAATGATGTTGCATATTACTAAGTGAGCATAGTAATATATGATTAAGAATTTATTAATATTGTCACAAGTTGAAAATACGACATTTTTAGTAATTAAGTTGGGACGAGCGTGTCAGTCGTGTCAGGACCCAATTTAATGATTTTAAAAGTAAATTATTTTATATCATACGTATGGTTATTTGGAGTGAACCAAAGTGTCCAGAAGGGTAGAGATAGTAAAAAAACACCAGCTGCGGGTTTAGTTTGGGTCCCAGGATAGTTTTAAGCCAAACCGACAACCCGGGAGGGTATTTTAGTCATTCCAATATTTGATGAATAGCGACCTACAAAAATTAGGTTGTGTATATCAGCCAACCCTTAGTGTTATTAGGGACATTAAATATCAAAAATAGGGGAGAGCAACGTGAGGAAAAAAAAAGGTTCCAAGGGTTTCCCCAGGCCAAATAACTACCTTGCACCACCATCATCGCCAGAGTTGTGATCGGAGAAAGAACACCACTACCCTACCATCTTCTCCAAAGGATCAGAACCTCTATTTTCAAGAAAGTGATTTAAATTATTAAGATTCAGAAAATATAATATCCATGGTAGTTTAGAATTAGAGTCTAAACTTGATATATTGATAATTTTATGAATTGGGAGAATTAAATCTTGAATATGGGTAGGTTTTGCATGTAGAGAAATTTTAGAAAGATTACAGATTTGAATCAGAACCTTAATGATATAAATCACTAATTAAATCTGATTTTTTGATTATCTTAAATTGAGAGAAGTTATCCTAGGGTTTACACGTGAGAACTTGATGAATATATCGATTTGTATGAATTTTCATATTGATTTGATGATTTTGGAATGTTAGAAATCATGAGTTTAGGTTGGTATAATGTCATATATGTTTACTTTGGAGATTGGGATCATTTAATGGATTTTAGAGATAAAACAATGGTTAAAAACGAAAGAAATTATGGGTTGTAACTGGTCGATCGATCGATCGACATTCATAAGTCGATCGATCGATCGACTCCCCTGCATTTGTGGTAAATTTTCCTTTTTAAGGTTTAATCAAATTATGAATTTTAAAAATTATTGATGTGGACTATTTGAATATATTTGTACTTAGGGAAGGTCAGTAAGGGTGTAATTGAGGCCGAAAAAATATTAGTTTGGTTTGTTATTTAATAATAAACTTATGTGTGTCCGACGAGTGAGTTTCGATTGGAAATTGTAAAAATTTGAATTTAATTCATATGGACCATAACTTAAGGTTAGACGTAGTAGTGGGGGACCTTAGATCACTAAAATAATCTTAGAGACAAGTGGGAGACTTAGTAATCCTTTGGGTTAGGTTTAAGTACCTGAAATTTTATGACGAGGGTTATCGCGCTAAACATATTACGTGGAATAAACGGGGTGATACTATGATACGTATGAGACTTATGATATAGGGATGGAAACCTATATTAATATGATAATTACCTAAGTGTGTGATTACTTAGTACATGGATTATTTTGTGTATGACATACCTACCATACTTTCTATCATGGGAGGTTCTCTTTTGGGAAAGGACCATCTTATCTTTGTGTGTCTTCGGAGGAATTTAAATTGGTACCTCGAGAACATAGTATTGTGAAGACTTATTTGTGAGTTGATAAGTTAGTTGACCATGGCAGTATAGGTATGTGCATGGCCCATGGGTATTTGAACTATGTTCGCCTCCAATATGTGTGATTTGTACTGATACCGTTCCCGAGTGATTCGGAACTCATGATACTTATGTACGCGATGTACCGGGATTCGATAGCAGAGTATGAGAGCACCACAACTAACTTTTGAATGGTTAGTTATTCATTACTTAGTTGCAAGTTAATTTAACTAATAAAATTTATCATTTCACTTTTTAAATATTAGGTGGCTGGTAACTAATTAAATGTTTTCGACAGTGATGCTAAGACTGAACCAACTTGAGATTCTGTTTTAATTTAATATAGGAGTAGCTACCCGGTATTTAATTAGAGGGGGTGTCACATCTTCTAATTTGTTCTCTAAAACTTAGATTCTATCATCACTCTCTTTCTTGGGTACTTCTAAAATTTTAATATCAAAATTCATTTTCATGAGCTTCTCAAGAAGGATATCTCTTTAAGTTTGAAAAGTTTGCAAAAATTCAATTTCAAGTTTAAAACAAAAAAAAAAAATTCTTTTTCAAAAGACTTAAATATTTTTACAAATTTCAAATTCAAAGTAGTTAATTTTTCAGTGTGACAATGAAGCTCATTAAACTCCTCTCTAATATTTAAATCGTCATCATCACTATAGACATATGATAACTTATCACAATGATGATCCATCAAGAGAAACAAACAAACCCCAGAGAGAAAGATAAACAACCAAATAACCCTAATAAACCGTGAAACACAAATCAACATGATATCTTATTATTTCTTCTCGAATATTAATGTGAAATTCTTTTAGGATGTAGGGTTCTAATATGGCAAAGGATGAACAACAGGAATATAAATTATTTTGAAAATTTTCAATTTTAAGTTCAATTAAACGATTAACCCACATTAAACTTAGCATAAAATACTCAATTGTTATGATATATAGATCAACCAATTTTATCTTAACCTAAACATGCATCTAGGCGAGTGCAGTATTGAATAAGTAAATTAACCACAACCCTGATGTATGAGGAAACCCCATATGGGAAAGACATCAGACGTCCCAACCATAGAAATTCATTATGATAGGAAATTACGAAAGCCAACATATGACTTACACAATGACTTTAATCCCTCGCAAGCCTTAACACATCTTCTATCTTTAACCTCCCATTTAGACTGACACATAAGAGTCCACCCGTGCAACTGCCATAATGTGTGACTCCACACATGCCTTAGTCTCCAAAGAACATGATCGACAATCGTCATACACGGAGTCCACTATATGTAAAAAAATCATGCGTGGAATCAATCACATGAAATAATTCTCAATAATATGTTGAGAATAAACCAATGGTTCCCACAACAAGATCTTAAAGCATAATATGATGAAACTTGGATCTAAAGTTTTTTGGGTATAAACAGGGTTTGGGTTTGGAAATTTTTTCTCATGACAAATCATATAAACTCGGAGAGATTTTTGGAAGAGCTTGGAACTCAAAACATTAGCTAAATCCTCAAAGAAAACTTCTACTCTACACTCACATTTATAGAAAGTTTTCAAAAACTAGATAGGGATGAAACACTTTGGAGAAATTGTTAAAACATTGAAAAACACTCTAGCTCATTTGAACGAAATTGATTTTGTTTGAATGAAGGCATGCTTCTCATTCGAATACATTTCTAATTAAATATCTAACGAGGAACTGGAGAAGGTCAAGACTTTTCTCATTTGAAGTTTCATTGGAACATGATCTAACGAGGTACAAACTCTCCTTTGAACAACATACATAAGGTCTTTCTAACGACCTTGTGAATTTTCTATAAAACGTTTAGAAATCTTTTAAAAACATTTTTATTAAAATATCACCCAAAATTAAGTTCCAATGATGAAAATATATGTGCCTTAATACCCGAGATATCCTTGAAACATAAAGACGAAAATGAGGTAGAAAACACGACACGATGATGAATATGATATCTTGGTCGCTACTTATTCAATAAAACATGTCACAGGCTTCGAGGGAAGCATCAAACCTAACCTATGACTCAAAATATTTTGTTCGGAATTAAGCTAATGCATACAAATTGACTCACTCGAAAATTTGTCCTTACAACGTTCAGGCCATAGATCCATGTTTTTTAAAAGTTTATGAGGAACAATTTAAAATAGATTAAAGGGGAGGAAAAGGAGCTCTCAAATGTCAAAATGTAGTCCGAGAGTTTTTTCACCAGTGTAAAATTCATAATATAACAAATACAAGTAAAATTTTCCCATTTATAGGAAATTTATAAAATATGATGCTGATGTGCACACGGTGCACTATTTCTGTGAACATAGTAATAAACAATGTGGAATTGAGGTTGAGGCGCATGAGAACATATTGGTGTTGTAAAAATTCCATTATGTGCACGGGCTTAACAAAAAGTGGTGCGGATGGTTAAGGCTCAAAATATTTAAAAAGAAGCTTAACTTGTTCTAAATCAAAGACCAAGTCCTAAATTTATATTCAAAAGACCTCTAGGTGGTTGATGGTGTCTTTAGAGACATCAAACGTTCTATGCAAGAAATGTTCAACTTGGGGGAAGGGAATAATGTTGCATCTCATTAGATAATGGGTAAAGAGTGTTTTTCAATGACAACTTAATAGTGTTAGGAGTTTGATCTTGGTATTGGTTATGGAGGTTTTCCAACCAGTCTTTCATTTTATTGATTTCGTCATTGTATTACCCCGTACTTTTATGATTATTTAATTTTCATGTGCCTATAATAATTAATTTAATTGGGGAAATTAAATTGGGTTCAGTAAATATTAATTAGCGAGTTAAGAATTAATATTTATTATTTTTATTATTATTTAATTGCATGTGATGAGTAAATAGATATGTGATTTACTATATGTCACGTATGAGTGATAAGCGACGGTTTGGTAAAATATTTCGATAGAAAGTTACATCAGCGAATTGATATACTTTATGGACGACGCTTACTGTGCGCACGTGTTAGACCGGGTTAATGAGATGTTGGTGTATTTATAGTTGGGTGACTCAGGTGACCTTTTTTAGTGCACCGATGATCCAGAATGGGTCGAAATAGTCTAGATTAGGTACCGGGGTGTTATGATTGGGTTTTGAGAGTTTTTTAGACATATCATGCTCCGTATAAGGGTAGGGTGATCTTTTTATACCTAGGGTTTATAGAAAATAGTATTTGGGTGTACACAATTGGTATTGAAGGTTTAGGGAGGCGATGACATCCCATTTTGTAATCTTTGCATAATTGTGAGCTAGAGAGGGTTTAAAAGTTGAGAAAAAGGAAGAAAAGGGAAAGAGGAGCCTTAGAGAAGAGAAGGAAAAAGCAATCTCCAGATTCAAACCATTACAAAGAACGAAACTTTGGATTGAGATCATTAACGCAAGTATTTAGTTACTTTAGATGCAATTACGTAGTTAATACCTTCATAGTCAATTAAGACTAAATTTGAGATTAAAGATGTAAACTTTAGTAATCAATTGAATAAGATTTAAAGTTGGATGGAACCTCTGAATTTAATTGATGATAAAAATATGTAGGAATATCATAGAAAATTTTAGGGTTATTAGTATGAACTTGTAGAGATATTAGAATCAATGGAAATTCATTGTTCACTTAATTATGGGTTGGTGGGATTAATGAATGATTAGAAATCCTTGTGTTTAGATGTGGGATTTGGGTTTGATTGAATCTTAGAATGCTGCTGGGATGTTAGTGTATTGATGTAAGATGTTAATTTCATGTTTTGGGAGGCTTGGGACCTTCATTACCCGAGGAAGAAGATGATTGGCAGCCCAGTAAACTGAATTAGTTCACTGGGGGTGAATCGATTCAATTGAACGAACAAGTTCGATCTTCGAAGAAAACATGGTCGGTTTGTTGGCCTGCCCAAATTTGTTTTACGCATTTTTTTGACCCGTTAGAGCTTAAAAATGAGGCGTAGGCACTTTCGGCATAGAGTGGGACTATTAAGAAAAAACTTCGGGGTTTGGTATGGTTGTTAAGCCAATGGATAAACGAGTTTAGGTGAGATGAATCCGGAATTCAAGTGAGAGAATCCTTATATTTATGATCGGGAAGTCGGTTTAGATTTTGGGATTAGGAGACTGGTATGTTGTGAGATTTGCATAAGAGGTCGGTACTTTATATATATACGAATTAGGGTGAATTGTATATATATATATATATATATATAATAATAATAATAATAGTAATAATAATAATAATAATAATAATAATAATAATAATAATAATAATAATAATAATAATAATAATAATAATAATAATAATAATAATAATAATAATAATAATAATAATAATAATAATAATAATAATAATAATAATAATAATAATAATAATAATAAGGAGTAAGGGTGTTTTTACTGTTCATAAGTTTCGAAGACATTTAACGATTCAGATCGACGCCATCGAGGCTAAAAATGGAGTGATGAGATTGATTCCTATAACTTTAATTCAAATCCACCTATTTCAGATTCTCACCCATGCTTGAGAGTGAAAATATTTGTCAGTCCTTTTCAATCTGTCCCGTGTCTCGAGACTGTTAAAATCTATAGAGAATCTTTTTTACAACCACTCATCCCAAAAGTGTACCAAGAAAGCTTGATTTTTTGTCAAATCTATTCTTCCTACCTGATTACTTTCTCTCTCACCCAACCTCAAGTTTTCAATCTCTCGCTCTCTGCTATCTTCTTCACACCAAACCAGCGTTTTGTCCGAGTCTTTAATGGTATTTTACTTTAATACCGTATTTTGTTTCGCTCTCTCTCTCTCTTTGATTTCATACGATTTTTGTTTTCTCATTTGAGTTTTGATTTCAGTAAATACCTAGGCAAGATCTAAACCCGTTTTCCCAAATGGTACATCTATTTTCCCTTTTCTATATATCTACAGATATTTAATGACAGGGAACATCAGTCGCTAATTTAAGGACGACGAAATCAAGTGAATCACCAACCTGGATTAGTTTTGTTTATTTTTTCTCGAACAAAGGATTTGTACTAACGGGATCAAATTTGAATTCATTTTTGGTTTCAAAAACATTTTTGGATTTCTAATCTTTTGCGAATATGGGTTGCTGGGTTTTTGATTTACAGGGTGGCGGCGGGAAGATGGATATGGGTCGGGGGATGACGTAGATGGATATGGAACTAGGATACTCATTCAAGTCAGGTAGCTCAGACCCGGTGACTTTTTTTTGGATAGAAGCAACATCATGCTTGGTTTTATTATATCTCTCATGAGATATATGCTTGGTTTTGATTTTAGTTTCAAACGGGTTCACCCAGAATGATGACACACACAAAGGGAAACAATGAGGTATTTTGTTGTTCTGGGTTTTTTTCATGCGTCTTTTTCCTTTTGTATTGTCTGTTTGTAATTTTTTTTCTTATTTTTTGTTCCGTTTTCCATGAAAACTCTCAGTGAGGAGAGAGTTTGTATATGTGCAACTCTATACTCTTTTTATATTTTTGTTGTTGTTTTTCACGAGACAAAGACATCATTTTTCATTAGAATGTACCATTATTAAAAAAATGGGCTTTGTAAATTTAGGACCTATTGTAATATGTATTTTGGAAATAGGACAACAAACATTTTATTTATGGTTTTAGTCCCTATTTTTGAATAAAGCCGCTGGCGCGGACCCATATTCATAAAACGCTAACCAATCACAACATGCCACGTGTCCCTTTTATTTGAAAATATGGACTAAAAATGAAAACAAAATGTTTGTTGTCCTATATCCATAATCAATATTATTTTAAGTCCTAAAATTACATAATTTATTAAAAAAATTGGAATAGTGAATAGATACTTTGTTAAGCCAAGTTTCTAATCTCATATGATTTTAGTCTGTATATATCCATGATTAACGAGGGCCCTCACTATATTTTGGTAAAGTTTGAACAAGCATCATAAAAGGTCAAGTTTTCTATAATATTTTGTTTTCAAATATTAAGGTTCTTTATATTACTCTAATTATCTTCCCAAGTTGCGATGTACATTTATGACCAAACTGTCCATATACGGAACGTTTGTCGGGTTCTCTAATCTTAGCAACCCACTCTCCCCACTTTCTCATCCTTATCCCTATGTATGGCTTTGTTGGGTGGGATTTTTATTCAAAGGTTGAGGTGCTTTTATATTATCATCTGAGATTTCTATTCATAAAAATATGGCTTTGTTGTTGCACGAGAGTTGTTCGACAAAATTCTGCATATCTTTTTTGACATCTCTTAGATTATTTTCAAGTAACTGTTAAAAAAGAGTTTATATCCATCGTGCCTATTAACTGTCAATCCATTGAAAATTTATATGCGTCCCAGCTATTTGGGCAGTTGTTTGAGTGAATGCCCAAACATGTCTTTTTTTGATTTTTTGATTTCTTTTATTAGTATTTATCACGTGTACCTATTCAAATAATTTTAGAAAATTCCCATCAACAATGTCTTTTTGTAAAGATTTTTGTGACGACTTATTATGTTTTGTTTGTTCAATTTAATTATCACAAATTAAAGTATTGATTGTTCTGAAAATTTATTTTTATTTAAGAGTAGGTTAGTTTCCTCCTACTTATTATCACAAATTAATGCATTTTTTATTCATGTCATAACAACTTACTCCTGATTTTTATTTTCAGTGGTTTAACATTTGAACATAGACTACAATCAGATGGGTGTCTTTTGATTTTAGATATTTTCTTTAAGATATTTTCTGATTAGTATAGATTTTCCACCTATCATATCTTCATGAAGTTGAACCGTTTAAACAAAGACTTTTTTATAACTTACATTTTACTGATTTTTTGTTTTTTTATTGGAGGGGACAAACAATTTTGGGCGAGCCTACATACGAGTGTATTGTTATTTTTATTTTGGTAAGATGTCATTTGTTTGATTGTTTCAGACTTCCATTGCTTGATAAGTATCATTAGTGATCTACCTCAGAAATGTTCAAAACAATGCTAATCTCCTCTTTATATCTCTTTTGGGGAAAAACAAACTACATTTGAGCCTCATGTAATATTTTTCATATGTATGCTTTCCAGGTGTTTGCCAAAAATCCTCGGTTATATTTTCAATTCATTTTGGTAACTTTTTGGCACACTTTTTTGCATTATTTAATCATTGCTAATGTTTTAATTCATGGCATTATTTGAATTATTTGTTTTACTTTAATTTAATGAATGTGCAGATAATTTTTTTCTTTAGGTATTGATATTGACAGTTAAATGATTGAATCTAAAGATTATGGAGTTTTGTTTATTTGCTGTTATTTCTTATTTTTGTCCAAATGTCATTCTATGTTTCTAATTTATTTGTAAGCCTCTCATTTCTTTAGGATTTGAATTAATTTAGAGTTTACTAGGTATAAAGAGAAGTTCCCATGTAATAATCTGGATGGAATTTTTGTTCAGAATCTCTATTTCACATTTTTATGTATTCTAATTGTCGTTTTTTACTTGTTTTTTTAATGTCATTTAATGCTAGCAGAACTTTCACTAGGCCCACATGTTTTTTTTCATGAGGCCCTTAGATTGATCAAAAGATCCAATTTTTTTTTGTGCGTGCTTTTAGTTTTGTTGAGCTTTCATTTTATTTACAACCTTTAGTTTAAAACTTAAAAAATGAGCTTTTTTCAACAGTAATTGATAGTATTAATGCAAATAGTTAAAACGAATATGTATTAATGAATAGTACTATATCCCTATTGTATTTTGGACGAAATTGTTCCCATTCTTCCAAGAGTTATTCCAAATACATCATTATTAGGGGATTAAGCCCAAAATGTCATTTAGAGTTAAAAATATTACATTATTATAAAAAACAGAATGTTCTTTTGTTGGTTTTTGGAGTTAAACAAATTATGTTTATCTTAGTGGTTGGGGAACAAAATTATTTTGTCCAAATTTTTATAGACTATTTTTTTTAATTACACTTTGTTTCGTTGGGGGTTAAAATTTATTTCGTTTTGAAATTAAGTACTTAGAAATTTTTTCCCATTTTGCGATTACGTACATTGAAAAAAATTACCGTGCCTTCAGGCACGAGCATACACTAGTATATATATATATATATATATATATATATATATATATATATATATATACATATATATAAAGTGAGAGAGATAGAGAGAGAGAGAGAGGAAGACTAACCCACATCACACTTTATACAGTAACACCATACATCACACTTAGTTCCAGGCTCTAAAAGACGATTTTTTCAAATTTTTTATTTTTCTCTTGAAATTAACCATCCAATAAAACCATACTAAAAAAAATTAGGTCAAAATAAATTTTGTAGCTATTTTTAAAAAATCGACAAAATTATGCACGCGCCGACCCTTATAAATGAGGTATTTTTAGCAATTTTTTGTTGATTTTTTTAAAAATGGCTACAAAATGTATTTTGACCTAATTTTTTGAACATGGGTTAATTGGAAGGTTAATTTCAAGAGAAAAATAAAAAAATTGAAAAAAAAATGTTTTTGAGGCGTAGAACTAGGTGTGATGTATGAATGATGAATATAGTGTGATGTAGGTGAGCATTCTCCTATATATTGATAATAGGGTACTTTAGATTATAGATGGAGGCGTAACCCCTATAGGTATGGAGATAACAACTAACCCAATATCCTTGACTTGGTACAGAATAAACTCACAATCACAATATAATAACAACTCAGATTGAAATAAACAATAAATGAACCTCAGAAACAACTCGTTCAAAGGGAGAGAGAAACAAGAATTCTCAGATACACCTTGGAGTTTGATGAAAAATCTTAACAAGTGTTCATCAAACTCCACCGGTAATGGTGTACGTTTGAGTTCAGTAGTGAGATTTCGACCCGGTGGCCCAGCTGTGGTAAGTAGTATGCTTGGAGCTCGATAACACATGAAGGATGTATTCGCGAGGACCATGCTCTAGGAATACGATTAGACATATATATCGAGTGATATATACGTATGTCTATACGATATATTTTGTATATCTCTCTAAGACACTGGTGTAGCTATGTTATATTATTGTGTGGATATTTATAACACGTGTTTCTCTACGATATTATTAATGAACGTATACCTAGTGAGGGTAGTATACACTTAGATAATTATGAATATTATTGGTTTGGGCTTGGATAATGATTATTGTCCTAGTTAGAATGGGTAGTATAATTCAGATACTAATCCGACTCCTAGACATTTCTATTATTAAGTCTACACACATTAGATTTCTTAGGTATGAATCTTTCCCATTTACCCTTCATTTTCCCATTTCATTAAAGTTCCACTAAACGGGGTTTACCTTGACCCTACTGGTCCTTTTTCTGTTTCATTATGTTCTAATAACATTAGTCAAGATTTATTATGCATTTAATCGGATTAAGACAAGGTAAGGAGAAATCTAGTTTTTCCCAAGAGGGGTCGATCGATCTATAGAAAGGGGTTGATCGATCGACCCATCGATCGATCGAAGCTCTTGGCTCGATCGATCGATCAAGGAGGTATGGCGAAAACTGCAGAATACCAATTATGGGAATTATCATCCAAAATCATCCAAATCCAAGTTTTTAACTTCCAAACTCCCAGAACTTTATACCACAATCATTATAAACCCAAATAAACAATATTCTACGTAAGGCATGCGAGTTTTCATCAAGCATCATGGATTAAGAGGGCCAAAATTTATATAATTCTCATGAACCCTAAAAATTTCTTTAACTTAATTCTTCTCATTCTTTTTCCATAATTTCTACTTCTAACCCAATGTAAATTCGTGGTTCAACCTCTACATGTAAAGGGAATTTCCAGAATGATGATTATATCTCTACAACATGCGATTTCTAACCTCCAATATTGGTTTTCTTTCATAAAAACTCATCCTAATCAACCCTAAACTGATATGAATGAGGCATTAACTAAATTAAGCAAGATAAATACTTGCGTGGGAATTTTTGTTTCTTATTTGTGGATGAAATCAGTGTGGTGGTGATCCTTGTTGCGCGATCTAACGTTTGGCGGTGACGGCGGTGCAAACGGAGGGGTTCTTGGCCTAGAACTCATTGGTAAGCTCTTCCTTTCCTTCTCCAATGGCCGTATTTTGTTTTTGGTTATGTTAATCCTAGAAGACAACCTTAATAATCTGATATAACCTAGAAAATTCGTAGGTTTCCAAGCCCAAAAATACAAAATGCCTAAAACGCCCTCCCGGAGTGTTAATTAAGCCTAAAAATGCCCCGAGACCCAAGCTAAACCCCCAGGTACATTATTTGGAATATCTCGACCCTTCCGGACACTTTAATGCTCTCGAAATGACCATACGGGTGACTTATAATTTATTCACTTTTTATTAATCAAAATTTAGTCCCGACACGACACGGGCGCTTCCCGACTTAAATTTCCGAAATTGCCATTTTATTCACTCGTGACATTTAATAGAACCAATTTTATATATTACTTTTCTCATTAGTAATATTCAACAAGTTTCCAGTAATTACTAACTCTTGTCACGTTAGTAATTAAAAATAATTAATTTCGGAATTTATATTAAATTAATAACTCACATCAAATTTAATAAATCCCCAAATTTAGAAAGCATAAAAATACGGGGTATTACATACTTCCCCCCTAATAATGGAATTTTGTCCCGAAATTTGAAAAATAAGTCATACCTTATAAGAATAAATCTAGGCATTTCTCGCGCATATCTGCCTCACGCTCCCAGGTGGATTGCTCCACATTATGATGCTCCCACTGGACCCGTACAAGTGGAACTACCTTCGACCTCAATCTGTATGCTACCGGACCAATCCTCTCGATGATGGGAAATGGTCCCACGTACCTCGGGGCCAATTTACCTTTCTTCCCGAATCTCATCACTCATTTCATAGGAGATACATGTAGTAATACTTGGTCCCCCACGTTAAACTCTCGGAAGAACCGTTTTGCATCGGCATAGCTTTTCTGCCTGTACTGGGCTACCCGAATGCGACTCTTGATAATCTCAATCCTCGCGGAGGTTTCCTGAATCACCTATGGTCCAAGCAACTTGTTATCCCCCACCTCTAGCCAACACGTTGGGGAACGACAAGGCCTGCCATACAAAGCCTCGAATGGAGCCATGCCAATCGTGAACTGATAAGAGTTATTATAAGATAACTCTACTAGTGGAAGATGTGGCTCCCAAACTCCTCCAAAATCAAGGACACACATGCGTAGCATATCCTCCAACATGTGATTAGTACGCTCTGTTTGTCCATCTATCCGTGGGTGATAAGATGAACTCAACCTCAACTCTGTACCCATGGACTCCTGAAAGCTCTCCCAGAAACATGATACGAAGATCTTATCTCTATCTGACGCAATATTCAGGGGCACCCCATGTAATCTAACATTCTCAGCAATGAACAACTGAGCATACTGACCCGTGGTATACTCTGTCCATACCGGCAAAAAATGAGCCACCTTGGTCAAACAGTCCACAATAACCCAGATGGAGTCGTGGCCCCCTATGATGTAGGCAACCCATTAATAAAATCCATAGAAATACTCTCCCACTTCCACACGGGTATTTCCAATGGCTTAAGCAACCCTGATGGTTTCTGGTGGTCCACCTTTACCAGCTGGCAGGTAGAGCACTTGGACACGAAATCAACAATGTCCTTTTTCATCCCACTCCACCAGTATTGCCGCCTCATATCCTAGTACATCTTATCTCCCCCAGGATGCACCACAAATTGGGACCCGTGAGACTGGGTCATCACTGCATGACGTAAGTCTGCTACTTCTGGGACCACCAATCTCCAATTAAACCTCAAACCTCCATCAGAACTAACAGAATAGGACTCAGCACCCTCAGCTAAAAGTCGTACAATCTTTTCTTGGAAAAATGGGTCTGCAGTCTATGCATGTATTACCCTCGTAACAATCTCGGGTGTCACTATCATGAATGATATGAAGGAATGGGATATTGCGTCCTGGTGACCCAACTCTTTCCACATCGCTTTCCAGATGTTTGCTACATCGTCTACCGGCCTACGACTCAACGCATCGGTAACTACATTGGCTTTCCCCAAATGATACTGTATGTCGAACTAATAGTCCTTCACAAACTCTAACCACCTGCGCTGACGCATATTCAGCTCTCGCTGAGTGAACAGGTACTGCAGTGACTTCTGGTCTGTGAACAAGTGAAATTTCTCCCCCAATAAATAGTGTCTCCATATCCTCAATGCAAAACGACCGCTGCTAACTCTAGGTCGTGTGTGGGGTAATTCTTCTCGTGCGGCTTAATCTTGCGGGAGGCAAAAGCTATAGCTTTCTCCTCCTGCTGAAGTACTCCCTCGAGTCCCCATAAAGAGGCGTCGGTGTAGACCAGATACTCCACGCCCAGCTTAGGTAAAGCAAGTACCGGTGCTGAAGTAAGCTTGTCTTTCTGCTCATCGATAACTAATTGATAAGCATCGTCCCAAACATATGGTACCCCCTTGCGAGTCAGGTTCGTCAATGGAACCGCTATTTTGGAGAACCCCCGAATGAATCTCCTATAGTATCCGGCTAATACCAAGAAACTACGCACTTCCGTCGGTGTCATGGGTTGTCTCCACTCCCTTACTACTGACACTTTACTCGGGTCAATTACTATCCCTCGTTCAGAAACAACATGTCCTAAGAACTGCACTTCCCGTAACCAGAACCCGCACTTCTTGTACTTAGCATATAGCTGATGCTCTCGTAGAGTCTGAAGAACTTGTCTCATCAAGTCCATGAATACGGCTGGAGCATTTGTGAGTCCAAATGGCATCACTCTGAACTCATAGGACCCATATCTCATCAAGAAAGCAGTCTTTGAAGCATCATGCTCCCTAATACGTAGTTGATGGTACCCTGACCTCACATCTATCTTCGAAAATAAATTTTCTCCCCTCAGCTGATCGAGTAGATCATCGATTCGAGGCAACAGATACTTGTTTTGTATCGTGACCTTGTTCAGTTCCCGGTAGTCCACACATAGCCTCAGTGAACCATCTCTCTTTTTCATAAACAACACTGGAGCGCCCCGAGGTGAGGTACTCCTATGAATGAAACCCTGGCCTAACAGCTGCTCTATCTGATCCCGTAACTCTCGTATTTCCACTGGAGCCATACGGTATGGAGCACGTGCTATCGGTTGAGTATCCGGTAATAAATCTATGACAAAATCTATCTCTCGACTGGGGGGTAGGCCTGGTATCTCCTAAAATACATCAGAATACTCACGAACAACTGGGACTGAGTCTAAGGGAATCACGACCTCCTTAGAGGTATCCTCCTCTATGTAATATAAATGAGTGGTCGAGCCTCCCTCTGGGCGAGGCATCGGCACTACAAACATCTCTTGCCCCGAAATGTCAAAGATAATACTCCCACCGAAACAATATTTCATGGCTCTGTAAGCTACGAGCCAATCCATACCAATAATAACGTCATGCTCATGCATATCTAAGACTAACATGTCTGCTGATAATACCAAGCTACCAATGTCTACTCCTACACCCCGGCATATAAAGAAAATTAACGATCCATTTCCCAGTGGTGAGTCTACACACGTTACAGTGCTCTATGTTGTGGCTAATAACCCTAAAGCCTTCGCAAAATGGGTAGCTATAAAATAGTGTGTCGCTCCAGTATCAAATAAAATCTGACCCATAGTACCATGGATAGGAAACATACCCTCAATCACGGGTGGTGCCTGTGGAGATGCTGCTTGGTGGACGTTATAGACACGTCTGTACTGTAACTGCCTTTGCTGCACTGGAGCGACTGGAATGGCTGGTACCTGAGCTGGTACTGGGAGGGCAGCTGGAAAAAGTGGCCTCTGTGGTTCATTACAGGCACCCTGCTGCTGTGGGACCCTATCACCCTCTGGACAATCGTGGCACTTGTGGCAATTTTTACCACACCCGAAGCATCGGCCCTTAAAATTTCCTCCCCTCTGTTCCTGCTGATTACAGCCCTGCTGGCCGTTACCACCCCGCCATTGGCCCTGTTGGAATCGCTATTGGCCCTGATGCTGTCCCCGTGGCTGACGATGTTGCCCCTGCTGGCCCTGCTGATTAGGTTGACCCTGCCTAAATCTCCTAAATCCCTGCCTGGAATCACCTGATCAGAACGTCTTGACAGGGTCCCCCTAATGCGAACTCTTCTCATGCTGATGAGTCTGGCCCTGAGATGTCGGTGCTTCACTAGCACCACTACCCCCTATCCTGCCCTGCTGGATGGACTCTCCTGCTCGCTTGCTTCCTTGTAGATGGAAGCGGTGATCCTAGCAGTGTAGCAAAGCAACATTGAGTACGTCTGTGTAGGTACTCAGAGATAGATTTCCTATAAGGTGCTGACGGATCCTCCAAGCTAACCTATCCACAAATAATAGTATCTTCTTACCCTCAGTGGGTGCCTCATCTGGCACTATAGTGAGAAGTCTTGTGAATTCCTCTTCATACTCAGCAACAGTATAATTTTCCTGCTTCAAGTTCAGTAACTTTTGCCTCATCTTAGTTTGCATGGCGGATGGAAAATATTTGCGGTCAAACCTCTCCCAGAATGACTGAATCGGGATAACATCCCTCTCCTCCAAGGTGGTGGTGTTCTCCCACCACTGCAAAGAGGACCCCACTTGCTTAAAGGAAGTCAACAACTGTTTCTGTACGTCTGTGCACTCATACATACGCAGATGCCTCTGGATATCTTTCTTCCACTATATGAGAATGATGATATCTGAACTACTCGAGAACTCAGGGGGATGCGCCTTCTGAAAGGAATCCCTAATCCGCTCCCATGCATATGGAAGTTGTGCAGGTACTGGCGCAACTACCTGAGCTTGGGGTGGAGCTTGTTGTACTACCGCTAGCACGACATTAACCGCCTGAGCAACGATGGCGGCTACCTCATTTGCATTCATTGTTTCCTGAGCCGGAGCTACTGGTTGCTCGGCTTAGGCACGCCTATCCTTTGGTGCACGTCTCGAAGGCATCTGAAATGTGAAGAAATTTATTAGTCTACAGTTATTATCAAATCTCAAATAGCAAAAGACGTAATCATAAAAGCAAGAATACAACAATCCTAAAATAGGGCTCTATAACAAGAACGCTAAGATGAAAGCGAAATAAGTCGTACAGATCCTAAGTACACTAGAACCTGATGCTTTGATACCACCTGTGACATCCCACCTAATTAAACACCGAGTGATCAGTCCCTTATTAAAGTATAATCAAGGTGAACGGTTGGTTCATTCTTAGCATCACTGTCGTAAAAATAACTTTTTCAATTAAACACCCTAAATAATTAAGCTAAATGTCAAAACCATTTTAGACATTACTTTCCAAATTTTATTTAAAATTCCAACATTTAAAACTTTACAAAATTCATAGTAAAAGAATCTACAATAACTATTCTAGAACATATAATCCAAACAATTAAACATCCAACTGATTGATTCCAACATTTAAAACTTTAAGGAAAAACATCCTGACAATAATAAATCCCAAAGTGTAAATACTGGAAATAAACGAATCACAATATCCAATATAACAATTGAATAATGGAAAAGGGAGACACATGCCCAACTGGATAAAATAATGCTAGGAGTGGAATAAAAAAAAATGAGATCGTCTAAGCAAGAGGCCTGCAACTCCCACCTAAGCTGCAACGCGTTCCTTTTAAAGGGTCCTATGCAAGATGCCCCTATGGCTGGGCACCTGTAATATATACATATATATACAAGATAGGAGAGATAACAATAAACGGGTCAGAGCCCGATGGTAAAACAGTTTAAAATTTTAGTTTATCAACTATTCAAAATGTTTACTGGCTAATACAACAACATATTGGTAATGACACTCTCTTGAGAACGTCTCACCTCTCTTCTAGTGTGCACAACTATCACACTAATCTTCCCAACAATTAACTTATCTTATCTTAAGTTGCTCGTGAGATATCAAACCGACAAATTCAAATGTTTAAGAGGTTAAATTTTATTTAAAGGCAAAGTTCTCAATTAAACCTTATATAATAATAAAGTTTCTCACTAATATATCAATCTTTTCAAACACTGATACCCAAATTCAATTAATTATTCATTTCTTACTTACCATAGACACAGTAGGTAGTTCCCAAATTCTAGATTTAAATATATATATATATATATTAAATACTCATATAATATATATATTCTAACGGCACCCCACATAACAATTATAGTGCATGCATACTCTGCTATCCCATCCCCGTATCACTCGGACTAAGGGAAATACAAATTCGGAATCACTCTCGAACTGTATTAACACAAAACACATACAATATTAAGGCGAAGCAAAGTTTTCAAGTCTCTAAGAGGTCATCACATACCCTCACGTCTCTTAGGACCGTCTGACTATCGATCTGATAGCCTGTACCAAGGATTCCTATCTTCTAGGGTACGAGTAATATCCCCCATAAAGGTCCCATCGAGATAAGACTGTCCCAGCACGGTAACCTCAGGGATAGCAAGTAGCGCGGACATGATTTTTACACACATATAAAATATATGATCAATCACAGGGTCATATAGATATATATAACTATTCACATTCATAAGTTAGGTACGCCCACGGCCCAACATTATATTATTCCATTCTTAGTACATTTTTATTCGATTATTTCTTCTAACAAACTTATTAATTTTTATTTTCAGAATTTAATTTATTCCAACTCACTTCTTATCTCTCGAAGTATTTTCCTTAGCTAAGTAAAAATTCGGTAGGCCCTCTCTTACCTTGTAATCCGACTCCTAGACATTTCGATTATTAGGTCTACACACATTAGATTTCTTAGGTATGAATGTTTCTCGTTTACCCTTCATTTTCCCATTTCATTAAAGTTCCACTAAACGGGGTTTACCTTGACCCTACTGGTCCTTTTTATGTTTCATTATGTTCTAATAACATTAGTCAAGATTTATTACGCATTTAATCGGATTACGTCAATGTAAGGAAAAATCTAGTTTTTCCCAGGAGGGTTCGGTCGATCGATAGAAAGGGTTCGATCGATCTAAACGTCGATCGATCGAAGCTCTTGGCTCGATCGATCGATCAAGCAGGTATGGCGAAAACTGCAGAATACTAGTTATGGGAATTATCATCCAAAATCATCCAAATTCAAGTTTTTAACTTCCAAACTCCCAGAAATTTATACCACAATCATTATAAATCCAAATGAATAATATTCTACGTAAGGTATGCGAGTTTTCATCAATCATCATGGATTAAAAGGGACAAAATTTATATAATTCTCATGAACCCTAAAAATTTCTTTAACTTAATTCTTCCCATTCTTTTTCTAGAATTTATACTTCTAACCCAATGTAAATTCGTGGTTGAACCTCTACATGTGATGGGAATTTCCAGAATGATGATTATATCTCTACAACATGCGATTTCTAACCTCCAACATAGGTTTTCTTTCATAAAAACACATCCTAATCAACCCTAAACTAATATGAATGAGGCATTAACTAAATCAAGCAAGATAAATACTTGCCTGGGAATTTTTGTTTCTGATTTGTGGATGAAATCAGCGTGGTGGTGATCCTTGTTACGCGATCTAATGTTTGGCGGTGACGGCGGTGCAAACGGAGGGGTTCTTGGCCTAGAACTCCTTGGTAAGCTCTTCCTTTCCTTATCCAATGGCCGTCTTTTGTTTTTGGTTGTGTTAACCCTAGAAGACAACCCTAAGCATTGGATATAAACTAGAAAATTCGTGGGTTTCCAAGCCCAAAAATACAAAATGCCTGAAACACCCTCCCGGGGTGTTAATTAAGCCTAAAAATGCCCCGAGACCCAAACAAAACCCCCGGGTACATTATTTT